>OW052244.1:60187210-62687210 GCA_932526585.2 Philonthus cognatus
ATTACAGACAAAGGCACACAAACAAACTTGATGTAAGTTATTCAAAATTACAGACAAAGATAAAATTACAGATAAAGGCACATAAACAAACTCGATCTAAGTTGTACAAAATTACAAACAAATACAAAATACAGACAAAGGCATACAAACAAACTTGATCTAAGTTGTACAAAATTTCAAACAAAGACAAAATTACAGACAAAGGCACACAAACAAACTTGATCTAAGTTGTATAAAATTACAGATAAAGACAAAATTGCAGACAAAGGGCCACAAACAGCATATTTAATATAATAATACTGACGCTCATAAATAGGAAACGAATCGTTCGGGTTTTATTTCCTCTCAGTCAGAATATTACAACTCGCACAAAAAAAAAATGCAGTTACATTAGCTAATCTACGATAATATGTACAGTATATTTTGAACTTCACTTGAAGTCAGTGTTTTATACGCGTGGCGCACGAAGTAAAATTTCGAGTTTAAAAAAGCCTTAAAATTTGGTTTGATCGCGTAGCGCTACGCGCTACGCGACCAAACCAAATTTTCAGACTTTTCTAAACTCGAAATTTTACTTCATGCTTAGTCTGAGATTGAAAACACTTGTTAGAGGCTTAAAATTAAACTAAACTAAAAGCGTACGCTATTCTTAATTTAATTAAAAAAACTTATTAAAAAAATAACTAATTAATTACATCCGTTGAATAATTACTGTATTGGGTTTCGCCACTTCTTTCCACAACGTTGTTTTTTGTGTGTGTGCCACTGTATTTTATTTAATTTCAGTAATTTCCTCCGGATTCTGTCACAGCTGGCAAATATACACGACACAACAAAATAAATGATTCGAAAGGGCCTAGTTGCGAAGGCCATTTAACAACAAGAAGAAAAAACAAATGAGGATGAATTTAAATAGAAAAAAAAACAACAAATCCGCGTATATATTTTTAGAATATTCTCTGCAAATAACTGGCAAAAATTCAAGCAATTGAATAGAAGCAAAAGAAACAATTTGAAAAATTTGGAGTAGATGCAAGGGTAACAGTTTTTTGTTAATTAGCAAAGAGATATAGAGCTTTAATTAAAAAGTACTGCTGTTTAGTAAATTTTCTGTAAAAATACATAACCACTCTGCTATTTTGTTTGTTGATTTTAATATAACTTGAGCTTTATAATTGGATTTCTAAATTTTATATTAGTCACTTGCACCCTTTTGCTTCTAGGTGATTCAATTCTACTTTATGTTAGAAAATTGATAAATTTGGTAAGAATTTACTATACACCCCGTGGGTATTATAGATAAAAATGATATTATTCGAAAGTACTCAACGAGTATTAACTAGATATGCAAATAATTTTGACCGGAAATGTTAAATAAATAAAAAAATTTAGTTTGAAAATTTTGAAAATATTGCGTCCTAGCAGTATGTAAAATAATCATCGTGCGCAAAGAGATTTACGCAATTTATTCTATTGCAAACCTTTCTCCTAACCTAACCTAAGCTAACCTAGAAGTATGTGGAATATTCCACGTGAGCAAACATTTTTTTCGGCGAAATATAGCTGTTGACACTAACTAGAATTCAGCCCAAATGAATTTTTAAGAGTGTATTAATTTATGTTAGTCATTCTATAAATCCAAGTGTAATGTGCTATGTGTTATAATCGTCATCCGGTTAAATCTAACTTTAAGTTGAAGTTAGATTAAAGTCTTTAACAAACATTTCTTTCGACTTCCCCAATGTGGAGCTCCAGTAAAGATTGTAATGGTTAACAGCAATCAGTGAGGTTTTATAGAAGTTTCTAGTCAAAATTCCAAAGTTGAAAAAAATGAACTTTTATCATTTCCGTAGTGAATTTATTGATTTTAATTGATGATATATGTCAATACAGTGTGAATCTATATTATAATGCATGTTATTCCACGGGGTGTAAAGTAAAGTCGAGGTATGAATTTAATTCAAAACTGTTCTATTTTTAACGCATTTAAAATTAAAGATAAAAATTCCTTCTACTTATTCTTTAAACTTGATCTGATTTCACTTCAATTTTATCCAGATCCCTTTTTCCTTCGACTTTTTGTCAAACGAAAAAAGGAATCTGGATAAAATCGAAGTGAAATCAAATCAAACTTAAGGAATAAGTAGAAGGAATTTTTAAACCCCAGCTTGCGCTTGGATAATTAGGTGAATTAGTTCAGTTCGGTGTTTCGTGTTCGATTTGGAAATCCGATTTGAATATTCAAAAGTTCGTTGTTTTTTTTCTTTCTTCGTTTCATTTTCTTTTCACTGATCTATCGTTGGACATTAGTCGCCTGATTAGAGATCCATTAAAACCATGTCCAGTTTCGAGCGACAAAACCCGATACCGGTCTTGAAACTCGCTGACGTTTATCCGAGTCGACAGCCAAAGACCACCAACCAAAAGAAAAAAAAGCTCCAAAAAACGAAGAAAAAGATATACGAAATTTATTTAAAAACAAAAATAATTCTTCCCTTATTTGAATTCTATCTCTAACAAATTTTGATCAACATTTTTCATGCACATACCTATTTGTGATAATACAAATAGGTATGTGCATGTGCATGTGTTATAGATAATTCAGGCAAAAAATAACGAAATCCGATGTCCACAATTTGCAGTTAAGCCAGGCAGTTTTTTAGTGAATCATTTACAAATAAACAGAGAGTTAAGCTATAGCAAAACAGGCTTAATTAGAACTGTTTTCAGTGTGAATTACCGTAAATTCATGCAGGTAGAGTGAAATTTTACTTCATGCGTCACGCGAATAAAACACTAATTTATGCTAAAGATCAAAATATACTGTTTAAAATGTATCTCGCGTTCATTTTATGGCATCTAACTTCAAAACGAAGAAAAAGAAATACGAAAGAATTTAAATATTTACAATAACTAACTCTATTTCTCAATTTTTTGTTGTTGACTGAAATAATTTTCATAATTTGAGACTTTTTGTCATAAACAACAATTTCTGGTTAAGTATATTCAAAACATAAAAAGTTAAATTAAATGTGCTAATAGTTTGCAGATTATTTACAAAATATAAAAACGAATTAAAATTAATATCGATTGTCTGCAAAAATGTTGTCTCATTGAGACAAGTTTCCAACTATATATTGAAACAACTACTTCTCGAGCTAATACCCCGCCAGATATTGAATTATAAAATGAATATTTGAGATACACGACAGATTTACTGTTCTATGCATAATATATATGCATAATGCAACATCAGGTCAAATTATTCTCTCAAGAAACTATATGAATATAGTATATATTTTGAATATACTTAACAACAAATTATTTTTTATTACTGAAAACCTTAAATTATGAAGGTTATTAGTCAATAACAAAAAAATGAGAAATGCAGTTTGGCCACTTTCAAAATAAACGGCTCAATTCTTCCCTGCTTTAAAGTCTATCTACAACAAAATTTCGATCAACAATTTTCACAAACATATACAGCTAATTCCAGTAAAAATATTAACAAAATCCGATGTCCACATTTTCATGCGGCTTTTCACTGCATATTGTGAACACTAGATTTAGTTGATTCTTTCTAATGAACCATCTGTATTTATGTTTGAAATTGACGAATTTGAAATCCGTTTTTTATCGGAAACTTGCCGTTTGTAATTGCAACAAAAATAAGACACATACTATAGTAATTTTATATATTATTATTGTCGTTTGTATTTAAAGTTGATTTCTGTAGGATTTTCTTGCGATTTCATGCACGTCTCCAGTATCAAATGAACAAACAATTATATTGTGTCTTCTTATAAATTATTTTCGTCATCGGCATATTGCGGAAATAGATTTTTTTTGTATTCATATTTTACGCTCTCACATTACTGCTTCTTTTTAGGACGATTCAGGACAATGGCTTCAAATTCTGGACTTAAACACAAGTTGCAAACAAATCAGGATCAGGGCTGAAAATTCAGGACTGTCCTGAACAAAAATCAGGAGTAAAAAAAACAGTAATGCGAGAGCATAAAAAAATGTATCCAAAAAATCAATCAATGGTCACATTAGTTTAACCCTAACTAACTTTTTATAGGAAAAATAAAATCCACTTTTAGATAATATTCAAGTTTACGTAGAATAGCTAGAAAATAAGCAAACACAAAATGTTTCTGAATCCTAATTAAAATCTTGTCACTGATTAAATTTAGCATCCTCTGCAATTAATATAGTCATGCGTGCGTGCGGCGTATCCTTGATTAAATCAAAAACCGTGTAACTTTATTTTACTCTTCCTTTTTTGCGTCAATTAAGTTATGCACTGATTGCCAATTACCCATCCCCCGGGTGTCACGTAGGAAAAACGAAACGAGAAAGAGAAATGCGACGTTCTGGACTCATGAAGAATCTTGTTTTATTAATTTTTTTATATTGTTTTATTGGTATAGGTTTGACTATTCAAAATATCGTATGTTCATTTAAAAAAAGTCTCTAGAGTGCCATGGAAAATGTTCTAAGTTGGCGGCTCTGAAAATATACATTATAAGTATTATGTCTGACGTTTTCTATGTCAATTCCTGAAGTGTGTGGCCAACTGAAATTTAAAAAAATGAATAAATTATGGCACTCTACAGTTTTTTTTTTATCGAACATATGATACAATAAATACTAATGTTTGCACCCCAATAGATTAAGTTAATTAGTGATAAATACTCCTTAAAACACAGCAATTTTATGTATAAATTATTTACAAAATTGCATACCGATAAAAGAGACATGTTTAGGATATCTTACAAATTTGAAGCATTCTTATATTCTAGAATTATGACTTTATCAGAGGTTTAATCAATGATTTCTGGTTGATAAAAGTTAATCAGTCGGGGTGAAAATGGGCCTAAATATTTTTTTCTTTATTTTAAGTACACATATCTCGATGCATGCATTTCGAAGATTTTGAAGTTTCTGATGAGTGTTTTCCACTCCCAGATTAAGCATGAAGTAAAATTTCGAGTTTAGAAAAGCCTCAAAATTTGGTTTGGTCGCGTAGCGCAAAGCGCGGAGCGGCCAAACCAAATTTTCAGGCTTTTCTAAACTCGAAATTTTACTTCATGCGCCACCCATATAAAACTCTCAAATATTGTGAAATTAAAAATATACTGCTAAATTAGTATTCAAAATAAACTGCTAAAGGAGAATTTAAAAATATGCTGCTAATCAAGAATATTTTGAATTGCGCAATATTTCAGTACTTTATACGCGTGGCGCATGAAGTAAAATTTCGAGTTTAGAAAAGCCCCGTGAAAATTTGTTTCGGGTCGCTGCGCGACCCTCGACAATTTTTTTACGCGGGGCTTTTCTAAACTCGAAATTTTACTTTATGCTTAGTCTGGGAGTGGAAACACTCGTTAGAAACTTTACTTCATGCTTAATTTTTACTTCATGCTTAATCTGGGAGTGGAAACACTCGTTAGAAGCTTTAAATTGCACGTAATTAAATATCAATGAATGCCTAAAATTTTACAACACATGTATTTATACTTCGAAGAAAAAAAACATTCCTGTACGTACACATACTATATTTTTTATTATTAACTGTATGTTTTTGAGTTTAAGTGAAGTGGTTATTACACATAAAAAGACTGATATTCCTTACTTGACTTTTTATTTGTATTGATTTTTATTATTTTGATGCTTTTCATGCGATTATAAATAATGTCTTACAGAAATTAAATGCTATTATATTCTATTCTGAATTTAAATCATTCATGAAGTACCAAATAAGAAATTATTTCAAAAAATTACTTATAAAATAATTCTATCTAAAACACGATTTCATTCTTCAAATCGGCCTGTGTTAAGTTTATATTAACGAATTCTTTAAAACACGAAAAATCTTAAATTACCCGAAAACAAAACGAAGTTTTTAAATTGTTTAGAATATTTGTTCATAGAAGCGAGATTTTTTGAAATGTACGTGGTGTATCCAGAAAGTAAGTCCCGTTTGTATTTCTTGCCACTGCAGCGCTGCGATCGCAACTTCGGGCATGCGCGGTTCTTTCCATAGGCTATTGAGAAGTAGTTGATGTTAATATGAGTTAGCTGAGTGTTGTGTACGCTTGATGGTGCTTAATAGAAGAGGCGAAGAGAATTGAAAACCCCGTCACTTGTGGGATAAGGTCTTCCTTTCTCCAACGCGAAGATCATTAAACCAGTCCAGATTCATTAGCAGATCTGTGGGGTGTACGGATAAAATGTGATAAGTGATTCAATGGTAAGGAAATTTTCACCCATCTCACCCATGGAATCGCTTATCACATTTTTAATGAGGCACGTGATAATGTGCATAATGACTAATGTAGTGGGTGTCCATCTTTTATTAGTGATAAACTGATTCCTGCAGTTGAAGAAAAGATTCACGAAAACCGAAAGCGTACAATGCACAAGGTGGCCGATTGAAGAAAACGCGGCCACGGGTGTGCGCGGGGAGGTAATTCTCAACATTAAATGTTTAAAAACTAGGTACTGCATCATGTTCCTCATACTTCAAAAGCCCGAAGTATAGATTTTCATCAAAATTATGTTTATATTTAACGAGTAATTAATTCATAAACATTGTCAATTTTCAGATGTGAATTTATAACGAAACTCGTTGCGCCGTTAAGTAGATATAGTTTCGTAATCGCTCACAATATTTATCAACTCTTTTTTTCGTGTATAAAAAATGACCTGTGCTTCAGACACATAAAAAACCAAAGGAATATCTTAATTAGTTAATGAATTATCATTTTTTCAATTTTCATAATTTTTAAACATAAATTTAAACTTTGCGATGCCTGCTGAAACGCAATTCAAATTTGTTCAATCTATAATTACTATCAAATCTAGCCCCAAGTTTTCTCTACTACCGGAATTGTCATTTTAAAAATATCGAACCAACTTTTTGAGAAAAAATATGTATTTATGTCGCGAGTCACCTCAAAACGTCTGCTCTCTCTATAAGCCTTGGTGGCAAGAGGTTTAACAACAATGAGAACGAGATCAAAGAACATATTTTTACTTCAAACATTAAAAGTGCGATTCTTTTCGTAATCTACAACAAGTTAGTCTTACAAAGACTATATCAAACACTCATTGAAACAACTACTTCCCGAGCTAATACCCCGACGAACATTGAATTATATTTTTACTTGGTTGACATCACAGGCGGCACATTCTTATAAAGAGGGAATACAAAAGCTTGCGCCTACAAAATGGTGGAAGTTATATAGAAAAATAGTTTAAGGTTTGTAGATTCTTTAACAATATTTTTTTTTTCTAAATGTGTATTTGTTTTATTTAACCAGTCAAACGGAACTTATTTTGTGGATATACTACGTATATAATTTTTTTTCCGGATCAGCGAGTATAACAAATAAATATTTCTTAGCGATTGCACTGCACAAAAATTGCCAACAGTAATCATTGCAAAACGCATTTTTCACTCGCCTTGATAATAATAATAATAAGCGTTCGTGTCTCTCGTTCAAGATTTACATCTTGCACAATCACTCGCTAAAGTAAACCTCGGCAAGAGTCGTTACAGATAAACCGATAAATCCGAGTTGCGAATAAAATCTAAAGTATCTAAACTGACCCGAAGCTGTAAACAATTGCATTTGCGAAAAAATAAATAAAACGCCTTCTACAGATAAATGCGAAATATGTTATAAATAATTATATTTGCGATAAGAACTTGATTTGTTTATTATTACAATATACAGGGCTTTCCAAAAATTACGAATAAATTCTATTTAATTGTTGAGGAAAACTTTTATATGCTATTCTATACTAAGTTCAGGATTTCTTTTAAATTTCCTTTTGTAACTTATTCGGTACTTTTGGAAAACCCTGTAAACATACCACTTCATGTTCGATAATGGCGAGCTAAATTTGCCGAAACTGCAGTCACATAAAAATAAATTGTGTTATACAAACAAAGTTAAAACGTTTTTTATTGATAAATTAACGTGTATAACGAATTAGAAGCCTCCACAATAAAAAAAATACCAATGTTTATTGCAATTTGTTAAATATTACATCAATAAATAACAACTAAAACAATTAAAACACTTGTCCGAGCATTTTTTTCTAAATAGTTCTCCTTGACAATTTTATAGAACATATCCGTCTTAAGAAAGGTGGTAAGCAGTTTGAACACAAAATGTAATATTTAAACTGCACTTGAGTACAATAAACCATATTTTTGTATGCTGTTCTTTTATTTATTTCAGCGTGCAAATCGGGAACTTGACTTATGCCGCATACGCAACTTTGCCCCCATTTAACCGATTCTCTATCTCTATAAATAACCGGGATCCCCATAGTGCCGCCCGAAAAACGGGCACCCTGTATATCAATAGATATGATTTGTTTAAAGAAAAATGCGTTCAATATTTAATATAGTGAAAATATAAAATAAATATGTTGTTTTCCTTACCGCAATTTCGATTGGATAAACAGAAAATGATGGACGAAGAAACTCACCTGCAAATAAAAATAAAATGAATTAATTTTACGAATAAGAAAAAAATATTAGGGTCAAAATAAGTGTAGATATCGATCAATTATCAAAACAGACGCCTGAAATTCAATCTACAAGACCTGGAGTACCCATCGGTACTGTGAATACGTACCGGCGCAATTTGTCATCGCTGAGAAGTTGCACTAAAATGACCTCATTTTGGGAAGAATTTACCCAACTGTTCGGAGTAAAATGACGTCATTTCAGCTCAATTTTTCACTGATGACAAATTGCATCGGTACTGTGAATACGGGCCGAGGAAAGTTTTTAATAAAACTTTACAGCCTTTAATGTCAGTTTATATGTTAAGAAATTTTGATGATAATAAATCATGTGTTAATAAAATTTGTAATTTTATCATAATTGGGAAATACTTAATTTTTTTGTTATAAGTCCTAGAGGGTAAAACACGAATCTCCTATTCTTTCTTATTCGTTATTTCTGTTAAATTATGTATTTTGTTTTTTTCAACCGTTCAATAATTTCTTTAAAATCAGAGTTTATACACTCTTGATTTTATTCAAGTTTGTAGACAAATTATTTTTTTGTAAATGCTGGGATAAAACACTTATTTCTGGTTTTTTATTCTTTCAGAGCAATTCTCTCAATTTTATGAAAGTTTATAGATTCTTAAATATATTTTTTTAAATGCAAGAATAAAACCCCAATTCCTTGTTGTATTTGTTTACTGTTTATTATTTCTGTCAAATTCTGTAATTTTCCTTTTAAGGTCGGAACATGTGAATTTCCGACCTTAATTATTTGGCCATAAGAACGAACAATAATTAATCTTCCACAATAATGAAAATAGATCTTTGAAACTTTATACATATTGCACATTGAAACTTTGCGAATAAATTGACACTATTCTTTTTTTAAGAAAATGTTTCTTAAATTATATATAAATCCGTGCAATACTTCCATAGAAAACATTATGTCTTCTTCATATTGCGTTAATTTATTAAAGTAATTATTATAAACATATTATGTTAAATAGATTAATCAAAAATAAATGATAAATACAATTAATCGTCGCCTAGAAATCTCCATAAGAGCAATGTAAATTTTGATTAAGCTTTTAATAAATAAGGGGCATCATCGTGCTATTTTAGTAATATCTTAAAATTATACTGTAATTTCCAAAAACATGTGAAAAAAAATTGGGTTTGATATGAAGAATTCGTGTACAGTATTTAATTGTTTGTCTACAATATAAATACCGGGAATTTTTCTTTTAGGTAAACATGTGCATAAGCTGTAAATTTCCCGACATGCGTTGTTTTTTAAAAGAGTTCAATTTGAAGCTTTAAACGAGTGTTGTCCACTCCCAGACTAAGCATGAAGTAAAATTTCGAGTTTAGAAAAGCCCGGTGGAAATTTATCGAGGGTCGCGCAGCGACCCGAGACAAATTGTCTGGGCTTTTCTAAACTCGAAATTTTACTTTATGGGCCACGCGTATAAAACACTGATTTTAAGTGAGATTCAAATATACATAAATGTCACAGTATTGTAGTGTTTTATACGCGTGGCGCATGAAGTAAAATTTCGAGTTTAGAAAATCCCAGAAAATTTGTCTCGGGTCGCTGCGCGACCCTCGACAAATATTCACGGGGCGTTTCAGCTTCAAATTGAAATCTTTTGAAAAACAACGAATATCTGAATACTTAAAGAAAATAATCTGAATTTAAAATACGTATACTTTAAAGAAAAACTCCCTGTATATACTCACGTTTAATATCAAACTAAAAAGGCATCTGTTTCGTTATACAGTTGTATGTATGTCAATAGTAATTAAAATCGCGAATATTTATCCAGTTTACTTGTGTCTTCTGTAATTCAATGCCCATTCATTTATTCGCACGGCGCTATGTAAATACACAAACAACGCTCTCGGCACTCATCATTTTTATTATTCGTTGTGATAAAATTCGGCAGGCACTATAAACCAATATATAGTCAAAACTACTTTCTGCAATTTTGCTATTTATGCGCCATCTCGTATCATAGAAATACACAACCAGCAAAAATTGGCCCTTTTAACTACTGATTTTCATTTTGTCCACCCAGTGAAACCACGCTCTAAAAACTTCATTAAATCCACCTAAATTTGATATTCGGTTAATTTCTATTCCATATTAAATAAATAAACGTTCCACTTTTTCTTGATGGGAATCAACCAAAGTATAAATATTCAATATTAAAAATTAATACTGTAGGGTTCCAGATTTTTTTTTTATGTTATTATTATTATTTAAATAGACAAACATAGACACATGCTTACGTATTATAATTTCCTAATATTTAGCTTCTATAATTGGGGTCTTCAAATAGCCTACTTTACCTATTTAAACATCCAAAGGATACATCTACGATATCAACCATAGTTAAATAATAATAGGCAGTATAGTTTTAAAAGCTATAATTTTAACCATGGGACCATGTACGCTTTAGAATACAGAATAAATTTCAAATTGAACGATAACGAGATTTTCCTAAAAGTTGGGCAAATTATTGTACTAAAAAAAGAATAAATGTAATTCAAAAAATTCTCAGGCGACTGTCAATCAATTAGCGCTGTATGCGGTGCGCGTGAAATTTAGCGCATCGAATTGAATTGAAGTAAAGGACGTTTTCACTTTTCAAACGTTGATAAGTTCAAGCCGGAGCAAAACTGGAGCACATTCAATATCTCCCGATAAATCTAAGTTCGTTTTTTTTGCCTTCGTTTCTTGCATTTGCACACAGCGAGAAAATGAAAGTGCGGTGAACTCGAAGCTTATTATAATCGATTAATTGCGTCTCGAGAATTAGCTTTGGTTTTCAATTGTTATTTTGATTGTTTTTTTTTTTCTTGGCGATATGAAATATATTAAAAACTACTGCGACTGGTCAAAAGGGGTGACCAGTCGCAGTAATTTCAAATACATTTTTGCGAATTATTAATTATCTAAATAATAATAATGAAGAAATAATAATGACATTGGTAATTAATATAAGGAATTAAATATAATATAGAATGTTGACTAAGACAAAATAATAAGTTGAAATCTTGACAAACTTATCATTCATTGCTGCATTCTCTGTCCTCCTTAAGAGAAAAAAAACGGAAATGTTTAATGGTAAAGCAGCGATAGTATATAAAGGGTGGTCCATCTAGTGGTTTCTTTTCAAATCATATGTCATTTTGACAGCTCTTTCCCCATGAAATCTTGACAGGGACTCAGTATTTTATCTCCACGGAACGTAATGAATCGCTTTACGCTTGAACAACGTTAGGAAATAATGCAAACCTATTTAAATTCAAAGTCAATGCAGTGTAGCCCAAACAGTGCGATTATTGAAATGAAGTTTTAATCCAAAATGAGGCACAAAGACCTCGCATTATTCGCTTACAGGGTCCAATTGACTCAGCAATTGAAGGCACACGACCATCCGCTTCGATATCGCTTCTCAGTTTGAGCCATAGAGCAGCTCGAAATAGATAACGATTTTGCTCGGAAAATCATCTTTTCTGACGAGGCGCATTTTCAACTGTCGCACGTGATCGTCGAGAAACCACTGCATCCTCAGAGATACACAGTTTGGTGAGGATTTTGAAGCGGTGGCATCATTGACCTATTTTTCTTTGACAATGCTGCTGAAAATGCAATTTTGGTCAACGTTGAGCATGATCAACATTTTTTTGTGGCCGAAAATTGAAGATATGGACTTGGACGATCTTAAGTTTCAGCAGGATGGCGCCCTGCCACACAGCCCATGCCACAACCGATCTTTTGAGCGTCAAGTTCGGTATTCGTTGGCCATCTCGGAGCTGCGATTTGACACCGTTAGACTGTTTTTTGTGGGGTGTCGTAACAGACCGATGTTTTGCGAACAATCCATTAATGATTTAGGCCCTTAAGGCGAATATCGAGCAGGCCATTCGTGAGATAGAGAAAAAACTGTCATCTCATGAAAGAAATCGTGTTCCATAAATAATGGGAATGTTTGCTCTTTCAAATAAACCAATAATATGCCAAAAAAATTATTTTTGCTCTTTTTTTGCATGTGTAATATCATTTAAAATATATCTTCTTACTCCTCGTCTATTTTTGTTTGTAATTTAATTGTCTATACATTGTATTATTAAGATTATAATCACTTCCAAGGCACAGTGGAAGAACAGGGAATGTTTCGACATCCACTTGAACTTGTGTCTTGCTTTCCTTATCATTATAAATGTGATAATTCTTTGTATTTCCTCTAAATGTAATGATGAAATGAAAGCAAAATAATTATACAGGAAGTTTTCTTTTAAGTATACATATCCCAATTACAGCGTATATATTTAAATCTTCGGATATTCGAAGTTTATTAAGAGAGTTCAATTTGAAGCTTTAAATGAGTGTTTTCCACTCCCAGGCTAAGCATGAAGTAAAATTTCGAGTTTAGAAAAGCCCTGTGAAAATTTGTCGAGGGTCGCGCAGCGACCCGAGACAAATTTTCTGGGCTTTTCTAAACTCGAAATTTTACTTCATGCGCCACGCGTATAAAAAACTAAAATATTGTGAAATTTATGTATATTTGAACATCACTTGAAATCAGTGTTTTATACGCGTGGCGCATGAAGTAAAATTTCGAGTTTAGAAAAACCCAGACATCTCGGATCGCTGCGCGCCCCTTGACAAATTTTCACGGGGCTTTTCTAAACTCGAAATTGTACTTCATGCATAGTGTGGGAGTGGAAAACACTGATTTAAATCATCAAATTGAACTCTTTTAATAAACTACGAATATCCGAAGAATTAAGTATTCACTTGAAGTTCAAACATTTCACAATATTTTAGTGTTTTATACATTTTATAAGAAAAAAGTTTAGGAAAAAGACCTAATGGATAATGAAAACCAAGTATAGATTGCACTTTTTTTACTTATGCAGTTGGACGGTCTGCTCAGGCTCAGCTCTTAACCAAACAAAACCAAACTCCAAGATATTAATCATTTTGCCAAACTAAATATAAGAAATGTTGCAAGAAGTTTGTGTATTATAAAATTGCTTATTGATTGTTCTGTCTTTCATTTTTTTGATAAACAGTGATTGTCATGAATAATGTGAATGTAGAAAATGATCAAAACTTTAGTTGTAATTCGATAATTGGACGTTAATTAAGCGCCGTGTGTGTGCGCACATGGGGAAAAAGAAGCAGTCGCCGCAGCCTCTCCTCCGAAACCGTTCATTAAAGTATTAAGTTAATTCGACGGGGGGACGGCTTCCGAAACGAAACGTCCATATTTTAATCATCGACATTCCGTTTAAGTTTCTTAACTCACACACACACACACACACACACACACACACAGAAAAAGACAAAAAAACAAAAGAGAGAGAGCAAGAGAGAACGGTTAAGGTGAGTTACAAGCATCTGCCATACTGCTAAAATATTTATACTGAAATTTCACTAGAAATAAAGATTTAGGGCCAGTTGCACCAAACACGTTAAACTAGTTCAACTCTGAACTCGAGTTTAAAGTGACATTAGAACAATAGGAACTGTCATCTTGATTACTTAGTATAAATAACTTTCACAAATTAAAGTATTTGCTCAGTGTGCATAAGTTGAATGTTACGGATCACACACCTAACTATTCGCTGTAATTAAAATCTAATTTGTGTTTAGGATAAAAACATAGGAGAGCGTCGAGGCTAGCAACCAATGACAGTAAACTTCTACAGGACTTACTTACGTACAGTTGCGAGAGAAAAAAAACTAGTACAGCGGCAGCTTTTATGATACCGTATTTTTTTTCTTGTAAAATAAACTTGTCATATACAGGTTAACAAAAATCTTTTTCTTGGCGAACAAGACTGTGCTTTTGTTGACATGCACTTCATTAGCAATGTCTCTAATGCTAATACCGTCTTTAAACGGGTCGTTATTATCGCTTTTTGCGCTTCAGTCAGTTGAGGCATGTCGACGTTAATTAAATTTCGTTTGACATTTCCGCAAATTTGTCAATTTGATTGACAATTTGAAAAATCAAAGTGAGTCCAGTTCACATAGCCAAATATTTTGCTGTACTAGTTTTTTTCTCTCGCAACAGTACTTATTTATTTCTCAATTTTGCTACTTTTACAATAATGTCACATAATATGTGTTGTTTCTTTTTGACTTGTCCAATATCCCTTGATTTTTATGGATTAAGATTATTATTATTATTATTGTTTAGTTAAGAATTAGAAAACTGCCATGCATCTTGGGGGTCTGTATGGTGGCGGTATCTGGCGACAAATGCTGTCACTTACACCACCGAAATGGAAAAAAATTGTCTGTCTTTCGAGTGGAATGGTCACGCGAGTTTCTTACTAGATTAGTTTAAAATTATTTAGTTTGTTGTGTAAAGACTTAATTAGTTAAACAATCGTCTACATCACCCAAATAGAAAGTTAGCGGTGCGGAATGGACTAAAAGTAAGTGGCAGTAGTGATCCGTCACCCATTGTGCGCCCCGATGCCGGCACTTTTGATCTTTGCTGATGAAATTAAAAATACAGTCCACAGAAACTGATTCTACCCCCAACAATTATTATACCGCCACATCTTTCCTGCTAGTTTCCTCCGGTCCTCTGTATGACGTCACACGGAGTTTTTCTTGATGTACCACCGAATATTGAAAATATTAGTGTATAAATCGAATAATAGGTGCCGCGTTGGCGCGTTTGTAGAACTATGTTGCGCACGCTCTTATCTCGCCTCTAGCCTCGACGCTCTACTATGTGTTTTCCTTAGTAAAAAATAAATTCAAGAAAAAAAGAAAAAAAAAGCGTGCATACAAGTTAATTATATCGGTAAGTATATCTCTTACACGCTTGCTTGTCAATGCAAATTATCGGGCACGGCTCTTTCCGATAAACACACATATCTCACCCATAGATATACATTAGGAAGTGATTGCGCGAGGATTACATAAACTAAGCTTAATTGTTTAAGTGTGCACTCGCTAGACATACATTCCTTCTACAACTTGCAACAATTATCAGCATTTTGTTTAAGTTTTAAATAATCCGACAACTGGATAAATAAAAATATTGAGCAAAACAAGTGTATTATCATCAATTCCTATTTTCACAATAAAACACTTCCTACTTTGTTTGTGTAACATGATTTATTGACTGTGACTGCAGTTTCGACAAATTTAGCTTGTCATCAGCAAACATGACAAGCTAAATTTGCCGAAACTGCAGTCACATTGAACAAAAAGTGTTATACAAAGTAAAAAGTGTTTTATTGTGAAATTAACATGTATAACAAAGTAGAAGCCTTTACAATACAGAATGTCTATTTTAATTATTTGTTAATTAATGGTATGCAATAATAGACAAACAGTTGAATTAGTTATGATAATAATACTCTTGTAGGTGTTATTAAAACTTTACACTAAACCTGTGTTTTATACGCGTGGCGCATGAAGAAAAATTTGGAGTTTAGAAAAGCCTGAAAATTTGCTTTGGTCGCTCCGCCCTTCGCGCTACGAGACCAAAGCAAATTTTCAGGCTTTTCTAAACTCAAAATTTTTCTTCATGCTTAACCAGGGAGTGAAAAACACTGGAGTGAAATTTTGTTCTCACTACAAATAGTCGCTCTCGTTGATGTTTATGTTTGCTAAAGTAAATGTCAATTGTTTTAGCATCATTTGATTTTATCAAAAACTCATAATTTTCTGCAAGACAAACAACGTTTTATAAATTCTCAAATAAACTCATCAATATTAGAAGCAACCCCAGAAAAAAAGCAATTCTCAAGGCACCCAGCTTGAATTCAAATTTCTTGAAAATGGCACAACTTTTATCAGATATAATTTTTAAATCAGGAAAACACCAAACCACTTGAATTACCCTTATGAGATAATTTCAAAGAAACGCACATTACTCGTGTACAAATTATAATCTAAGGAGATAGTCTGCAATTGCGAATAAAAGGCGTCGTCAGTGATTGCAAAGTACGATAATTTATAATTAATATTTTTTCCTCCTCTCGCTCTCAATGCACGCACGCAACTTTAACGAATTAGACTATTCAGTATCTGATTGTAGTTTACTTGTATCGCAACCAACATAAATAATTAAATAAATAAATTCCTCATCGGCGCAAGGTTGGTCAGTGGAACGCGTAGGCGCGCATCCACTTAGAAAACGGCGCCTGTTTTATTATTATTAGGTTACACAAGAAATAATATTAAAATTTAAATATTTGTTTGTGCACAATTACGCAAAAACTATGCTGAATGTTACCATTATAGTGCAGCAGGCGCCAAACGAAAAACAAAACTTGAAATCATAAAAAAATTGATGATTCCAAAAAGTTTGATAAAGTAATGGCAAATACAGCAACTTATTAAAAAAATGAAATAATTTGTTCAAATCGCAAGTAATAAACTGCTCAGACCATGCCTACTATACAGTCCAAGCCACGCCTACTATACAGTCCAAGCCACGCCTACTATACAGTCCAAGCCACGGCTACAATACAGTCCAAGCCACGCCTACTATACAGTCCAAGTCAGGCCAACTATAATGTCTAATCAACACCTACTATATATTCTAAGCTGCGGCTACTATACATTCCAAGACATACCTACTATACAGTCCAAACCTCGCTTACTATAAAGTTGATTCCACGTCTGCTATGCATTATAAGCTGCGACTACTATATAGTCCAAGACACACCTACTGTACAGTCCAAACGTCGCTTACTATAAAGTTGAAGCCATGCCTACTATGCATTCTAAGCCACGACTACTATACAGTCTAAGCCACGCCTACTATACAGTCCAAGTCATGCCTACTACAAGCCCCGTCTCACCTCAGTTCACACAGTCTTTAAAAAAATCATTTACTAGAACTACAACGCTTGATATGCAAAAATAATTTGATTTATTTGTAAAATTTAGGTCCGCTATATACAGAGAGTTGTTCTTCTAAGTATACATACCCTAATATATTGAATATGCTGTAATTTTTCAGATACTCGTTGTATTTGAAAAAACTACAAATCGAAGTTTTAAACGAGTTATTTCCAATCCCAGATTGAGTATGAAGTAAAATTTCGAGTTTAAAAAAGCCCCGTGAAAATTTGTCGAGGAGCACGCAGCGACCCGAGAAAAATTTTCTGGGCTTTTCTAAACTCGAAATGTTACTTCATGCGCCACGCGTATAAAACACTGATTTCAAGTGAAGTTCAAAATAGACTAACTACTAAACCAGTATGGTAAAGATATTTATTTTGAACTTTACAATATTTTAGTGTTTTTGGAGTACCTAGATATTACAAATATATCCAAATATTTTCGTATTTCAAGCGTTGTAGTTCTAATAAGTGCATTTTTTAAGACTGTGCCAACTGACATGGAACAGGGCTCGTACAGTCCAAGTCACGTCTAGTATACAGTCCAAGCCACGACTACTACACAGTTTAAGCGACGACTACAATCTAAGTCACGCCTACTATAAGTCCAAGTCACGCGTACTATATAGTCCAAGCCACGCATACTATGCAGTCCATGCCATGACTAATATACTGTCCAACCCACGCCTACTATACAGTCCACGCCACGACTACAATACAGTCTAAGCCACGGGTTCTGTACTGACCAAGCCACGCCTACTATACAGTCCACGCCACGACTAATATACAGGCTAACCCACGCCTACTATACAGTCCAGGCCACGACTACAATACAGTCTAAGCCACGGCTACGGCCACGGTCCAAGCCACGACTACTATACAGTTTAAGCGACGACTACAATCTAAGTCACGCCTACTATAACTCCAAGTCACGCGTACTATATAGTCCAAGCCACGCATACTATGCAGTCCATGCCATGACTAATATACTGTCCAACCCACGCCTACTATACAGTCCACGCCACGACTACAATACAGTCTACGCCACGGGTTCTGTACTGACCAAGCCTCGCCTACTATACAGTCCACGCCACGACTACTATACAGTCTAAGCCACGCCCACTATATATTCTAAGACTATACATTCCAAACTACGCCTACTATACAGTCTTAGATTAGATTAGATATTTGTAGGGGTGGCCTCTTGGCCTGTACTAACGCGGCCTTTGCAGATCTATTGTGGATCCCTGTTATCTTAGACGACATGCTCGAGCTTCGCCTCTTTGATTAGCCCTATTAACCCCGACAGTGAGCTTTGGGTGTAGCTCTCTGCGCTTGGTTTAGTGTTGCCCAGCTTTAGGTATCTAACCCTTGCTAGGGTCTCACATTGGCACAGTATGTGGAATGGGTTCTCCTCTTCTTCCTGGCAGAATCTAAATATCGTATCCTCTGTCAGACCTATTTTGCTCAAGTGTTTGTTGAGCCTACACTGTCCTGTCAGACGTACTATAGCCTTAACCGTTTTCCTCTCTTGGTTGAGAAGATCTTAATCACAACTACTATACACTCCAAGCCACTATACCTACTATAGTGTTCAAGAAACTCCTACTGTACTGCACGAGTAACGCTTATGATGATACTGTTGAGGATATTTTGTCTTTAATGTTTTGTAAAAATAATTCATATTTTACCGATATACACAAAAAACTAACATGTACTTTCTTTCGCCGGCTTCAGAATTAAGAAATCAGTCACGCGTCGCGCGGTTTTGCGGTTTGTTATGGTTTTCCGAGCATGAGAACACTCCGTAATTAAATAATGAACACTTTGGTTGCATACAATTGCGATCCACTTAAAATCACATAAAATTAATCCCAAATTGTGAACCGAAGCGTAAACATTTTCATACGGTGTACAAAATTCGATTAATATCTACATTAACGAATGTTACTCAAGGGTCAAACATTTTCACCTCGATAATTTATTCCGGCGCGAGAAAAAGAACGAAACTAGGAATAAAAAAATAGTCCTTAAGCCCTACGCGTTCTCTCCCTCCTCAAGAGATCTTTCGATCGAGTGGACTTGTGCGCCGGTGGCGAGGATTATTCATAACGAAGGAAGAGAAGAAGAAAAAAATATAACAGAGAGAACGAGAATGATAGACAGTTTTGAAATTCTTCCCTAGAGGTCAGAGCCGGATTATTATTCAAATCGTGCTCCATTCCAGATCATTAAAAGAGATAATAAATTTGAAATAATAAGCGCGACGGACACGAAAATCCGTTCGTAATTTATTAATAATTTTACAATAATGATAAATTTTACATTTATTATAAATTAAATAATACCGTATCTACAATACTGTCCAGACTACGCCTACTATACAGTCCAAACCACGTCCACTTAAAAATCCTAGCCATTACTACACAATCCAAACCACGCCTACTTTACAATCCAGGCTACGCCTACTATACAGTACAAACAATATAGTCTAGGTCACGCGTATTATTCAGTCCAATCCTCGCCTACTATACAATAATTGACAGACAGTTGAATTAGGTATGATGATAATAATATACTTGTAGGTAGGTTAGGCGCATGAAGAAGAATTTCGAGTTTAGTGAAGCCTGAAAATTTGGTTTGGCTACGCGCTACGCGACCAAACCAAATTTACAGGCTTCTCTAAACTCGAAATTTTACTTACTGCGCCACGCATTTAAAACACTGATTTCTAGCGATGTTTTCTAGTTCACAATATTTTAGTGCTTTCAGTGTTTATTACGCGTGGCGCATAAAGTAAAATGTCGAGTTTAGAGAAGCCTGAAAATTTGGTATGGTCGCTCCGCGCTTCGCGCTATGCGACCAAACCAAATTTTCAGGCTTTTCTAAACTCGAAATTTTACTTCATGCTTAACCTGGGAGTGGAAAACACTCGTGTGAGATTTTGTTCTCGCTATAAATAGGTGCTCGTGTTGATATTTAAGTTTATAAGAATGACTGCCGATAGGGTGGGGCGAAAAAGGCGAATTTTCGAATATCGAATTTTAAAAGTGCTGAAAAGTTGCGTATATAAAGGGTGTTTTTTTTAGAGGTCTAGAACTTCTTTTTTTAAATAAAACACATAAAAATAAATAAAATAACAGATGTTTTGGCATTAATGGGTAATCAATCAATGGCATTTCATGTTTAAAAATGATTTTTGGCACGTAACCACCGCGATTCCATCTTAGATGAACAATTCTATTGGTTCGATTTTACGTAACTTTTTCCAGTGTGGCCGGATTAATCTCTGCAATTACGGGCCAAAAGTTGACTTCTAAGTCTTTAATCGTTGCTGGTTTATCAGTATAGACCAGTCATTTGACGTAGTCCTACAAAAAATAATCCAAGAGAATCAAAACACATGATCTGGGCAGCTAATTAACAGGACCATGTCTTGGAATAATTTGATCACCAAACTTCTCTCCCAACATTGTAAGCGTTTCACGCGCGGTGTGGTAAGTTACGCCTTCCTGTTGAAACCATTTAATTCTCTACAGATTTGCATTGACGTTGGGGATCAAAAAACTTCGAATCATTGACCTGTAGCGCTTGCTATTGACAGTAACATTAAGTCTGTCTTGATTTTTTTTAGAACTAGGGGCCCAATGATGCCTCCAGCATGCAATCTACACCACCGGGTAAAACAATGTTGCTTATTCACTAGTCCATTCAGCCTAAAATGAGCCTCATCACTTAAAATGATTTGGCGGTTGAAATAATAAATGCGCGAAGTGCTCTATAAGTTTGACGCACAGAGCGCGCATTTTGGAAATAGATTTTCACAAGTCGTAATAGTTGCTCGACTGTAAGCTTTGGCATGATAATTTGCCAAAGCTTATTGAACAAAATTACCACCAACAGTTTTCCATTCTGACATTAGTTTAACAGATATCCATGATTAAAGTTTTATACCTCTAAAAAAACACCCTTTACATGCTGATTAAGAGAACATTTTGAAAAAATCGCGTCAGCGATCTATAGTTAGCGCATTGGGCCTGAAGTTAGAGGAAATTAAAAATACCACCAAGTATTGCCATAGTTCTCAAATTTTACAGATTTAGTCACGCCTGCTATACTATAGTAGGCGTGGCTTGTACTGTATAGTAGGCGTGCCTTGGACTGTATAGTCAGCGTGACTTGAACTATATGTAATGGTGGCTTATACTGCATAGTAGGCGTGGTTTGAACTGTATTGTAGGTATACGCCTGGGGGAGTATAATTATCATCGCGTTTCCGCGGTTGTGGATTCTTTTGATTTTTCTTCTTATCAAATCGGATGATGTTAAAGCTTTGGTGAGACGAATGCACGTCTATGCTAAAATCATGTAATTTACAGGCCCTCATTAATTCATTATGCGCGTTCAGCGCTGGCCGGCAATTTGCATATTAATGCCCGAGCCAATTAAATTCCGACTGCCTCCAATTACACTTCCTTCCGGCACACCAACAAACAAACAAACAACCAAGCAAGCGATTTAAAAATATTCAGCTTCTTTAACAAGAAAGACCGCAGATCGATAGCCCAGACAAACTAATCTATTTTTTTAAATCTGTATATAAATTAAATATAAATGTATTTGTAAAGCTCTGAATAAAGATAGGCGTGTTTCTCTCAACTGCTTCAATTCAATATTCTTCTTTTAGTTACGTAGAGTGTTTTACTAATTATTGTAGTAATTCTTTTCTTCACTGATTATTATTATAATCAGTGAATTACTAGAATAATTACTTTAATTCAGTCTAATATATTTTAATATGTCGAAATTTCAACGCTCGGCACAATATTTTGGTTTTCTGTCGTGATGATCATAAATTATTGTTCTTAAGTCAATTCTAAGAATTTGAAGCAGTTTTTTATTGTTTTTATTATTAAATAGAAATGTACAAAACGCAGATTTATTCTGAAGTTCAAACAGTTTAACAGCTATTTAATTTAATAAATAAAGCACTAATAACCTTTTTTATTTCATCTTTTATCCAAGCCATACAGTCCACGCCACGAATAATAGACAGTCTAAGCCACGCTTCTACATATTCTAAGACTATACATTCCAAACCACGCCTACTATACAGTCTTTATCACCTAAAGTTGCTCGTTTGAATAAAGTATACATTTCTTTACACATTAAAAGCATTGCAAGGTACCTTACAATGTTTAGGGATGGCTAAAAATAGGTTAAGAACCACTGGTTTACACCAAAATGTTAAAGAATTTGATGAAAGAGATTGCAATATTTTGCCGAAATAAAATCCTCCCCATACTATAATTATGATTATTAAATGTTAACGAATTTGATGAAAGAGATTGCAATTTTTCCGAAATTAAATCCTCCCCATACTATAATTATGATTATTAAATGTTTGAATATTTCAGTTGATTTCAAAAACCCCTAAATCTATTTGAAAATTATGGGGTTTTTGGAAATAGGCGACTCATTTATTAATGCAGTCGATCAAGGTTATATATATAATATACTTAATATTTTTAGCGCTCAATTATAGGCAGTGCTGATTATTCCATTTCATCGCTTAAGGTTAAGTTATTCAGGCTTTGGAAAAGATTTATGAATTATTTCTCCTTGTGTGCAATTTGCATTATTGTTGTTAACGCTGTCGCCACTTGCGCAAACCACTCTCGTCTGTCCAGACACGGATCATTATATCCAACATTCTTCTCGTCATCAAGTATTTTTTTGTAAAGAAACAAAAATGTATTTAACCTATAAATTTGATATTAACTGCTCGTTAATTAAAACAGAATTCAAGCACAGCACGAGGAAATATGTGATTTTCAATTGATTTTGTTCACGACAAGCTTATAATATGTGCATTATTTAATTGTGTGGGCAGCATAAATGAGGTGCATTTAACACGGGATTTGCGTGATAAATGTGGTTTTTTAACACGAATATAAAAATTGCCTAGTTAGATTTTCTGCCGCTATACAGTAACAGCGCTGTGCTAGTTAAATCAGCTTCTTTTGTCTTACATTTGACCATGATGATGATGACGTCGTCGACGCCATTTTGTTAAACTACAAAGTAGCGCGTCAATATCTCCGCCGTTCTCACTAGTTTAACCAGCGTAAAACGCGTTTGTAAATATAAATTATGCTCAAATCGGTTAAACAATTGTGCTTCTATCCGTCGCGAGTGTTTTTTAAAGCGGAACAAACGTTAACACTGTGAAAACTCCATCCAAACGGTAGAGTTAGTTTTTTGTGCAAAGAGCGTGTTTCTATGTAACTTAGGCGAAAGGGTAGACTGTTGAGTATTATTTATTGTTGAACGATTGTTCATATTTGTGTTAAAGTGGAATTAACCCCATTACACATTCAAATAATAGTAGCGAAATCTGTCATCATTTATCTGTCAAATTATTATAAAACAAAACCGACCATTCACACGTATTTGATAAATATATATAATATATGTTGTGTTATATACTAATAGTAATCCTTTCTTTGCATAATAATAACAAACTCAAAAATTTACATATAAAAAAATAAAAATTGAAAAACACTTGATTGTTAGTAAACGCACATCATAAGGCAAGATTTAGTGTTAGGGTAATCCCCATACTGTTCTACTATCCAAACCTTCATAAAACAAAATAAATAAGTATATATGTGTGGAAAATATAATAAATCTAATAATTACAAAGTATTGTTATTGTCGTGAAAAACGTATAGTGTATAACTCGCATATAATGGCTATTAATCACTCGAACAACTTGCTATACTCGCCTTCGGCTCGTTTCGCAAACCTCGTTCTCGTGATTATTAGCTATCATTATATGCTTGTTGTACAATATACTATTTAAACTGTTATTACTCAAGTACCTCAATCTGGCCGATGAATTAATGTCGCGCAAATCCAAAACCTGCCAAAATAGTCAAACCCATCGACTCTCTGGTTTAATTTAAAATTTTTAAGAAGTGTTTGTGCTACTAGATTAAGCATGAATTAAATTTAGAGTTTAGAAGAGCCTGAAGCAGTAGTTCTGGCCGATTTTTTATCTGCGCGACACTCAACTCATAGACCAGATTGAGATGGTTAAGTAATACACAGTGTCAACAATTCGATGTCGCAGCTTTTCAAGAGTGTCAGGCATAGGGAGGATAAAAACACGATCTTTTACGTAACCCCACAGAAAAAAATCACAAGGAAATAATTTTTCTTGTTATGTCGCCATTTTACTAGAGAATATCAACATGACAAGCAACAGCGCAAATGCGACCGTGATTGGAACTTCTGGCCAGGCTGTTCAAATTTTAAACTTTTGTCTGTCCAGGAACGTTGGAATTATGGTTCTACCTTTTGTAGTTTGGAACAAATAAATGTTTAAAATCTGTTCCTTCTTTTTGAATAGCCCTGTACTTTTATTACAAAAAAATGAATGTAATAATTTTTGTAACTAAGTAACCGAATGTTGTTATCCATCCAAAGATAACTATAAAATTATTTACGTAAATACACAATGGGAAATAATAACAACTACAAATTACAACATTATTAATTTCATGAAGGGTTTGACACTAATTTTATTTCAATATTTATTTGAGAGAAAGGCCGTTTCAAAATCAAAGAACAAAATCGCCGAGAGTCGCGAGTTGAGAGGCAAGAATGCGCTTATTAATAAATCTCTTTCGATCGGACTTTGCATAAATTTCAACGGGATTAAGACGTTTATTAACGCGCACTTCTTGAGGAAGCGCGCGTTTAACCGTAAAACTTTCAAAACGATTCTTATCGAGAATTATCGCGAAATTAAAACGTTGCGTATGTCGAGAAAGCGAATTATTTTATTGATGCCCGACTCCTGATACCGCTGTTAATTATTATAATCGAAATAATTATCTGTTTCTCTTGCATCAAATTATTATTTTCTTATAGGCTTATTTATTGTAATAATCATAATTAAACTCTTTAGTTTTTAAAGAGTATTACATCGTGTTTTTTAAATCGGAACTATGATGTTATCTTTTTCTGTTTAATTAATCATAATTTATTGTATTATACAATCAAAAGTCGGCCTTATCTATTTCGATTAATATTACAGAGTGTAATATATCCGTATAAATAATTTCAAGTCAATAAATGTCAATTCATGTGTTCCGCGAGGGTCCCATTGTGGACCCATACTATTTATTGTGTTTATCAATGACATACATGCGATTCTGAAGAATTGTACGTTTTTAATGTACGCTGACGACTTGAAATTATTCAAAATTGTTGATAACGTCATTGACTGCCAATTAATTCAGGAAGATTTGAATCGTCTCAACGAATGGTATTTAATGAACAAACTGTACTTTAACGTTCAGAAGTGTTATTCTATGTCCACCACTACACGCCGATCGAAAATACATTTTCACTACAAAATTGGTAATTCTGTAATTGTTCGTGTTGACACAATCAAAGATCTTGGAATCACTTTCGATACTAAACTATCTTTCACCTCTCGTATTAGATATGTAACAAATAAGGCGCTACAAATGTGGGGTTTTGTATGGCGAAGTGGCATAGATTTGCATTGTATGTCAATGCTTAAAAACAATCTTTTGTTCGTTAGTGCGTTGTCAACTTGAATTTGGTTTCTTTATTTGGACACCATCATCGGCTACTAACATAAAAATTATCGAATCTGTTAAAAAAAAAAATTCTTCGATGTATGGAATATAAATAAGGTGTGCAACACGATAGAGGGGGAAATGATACTATTATGAAGGATCTTAATATTATATCTCTTTAAAATCGTCGGTTAACGGCCGGTGTATGCACTCTCCATGGAATTATAAATGGATCTTTGGATTCATCCTAATTATTAGGTAATGTATCATTTTCTGTTGCTGGAAGGAGAACTCGCCAAAATCAGCTATATTACCTAGAGAGACATAAAACATCCCTTGGTTTACAAAACTCGATGTCACGATTAATGTCTTTGGGTAACGAATATCCCTCTAATGAAAGAATTGATATCAATATTGAGCTGTACCAACTAAAGCGTAAACTAACCTGAATGTTTAGTCTATCAATTTATATATATATTTTTGCACGTCGAAGCAGGGTGTGGATACTTTAATTATTTTAATTATTAATGTCATAGATATTACTACTATATATTAATGAATTATTCTCTAAAAAGGTGTTATACCGTTAATTTAATGAATAAATAAATATATAATCCCTGCCACGCCTACTATACAGTCAAAGCCACACCTTCTATACAGTTCAAGCCACGCCTACTATACAGTCCAAGCCACGCCTACTATGCAGTTCAAGCCACGCGTACTATATAGTACAAGTCACGCCTACTATACAGTCCAAGCCACGCCTACTATACAGTTCAAGCCACGCGTACTATACAGTCCATGAACAGTCCATTAACAATTCATATAAAACGTATAATTTTTTTAAAGCAAACATAATTTTGCGAAATTTTACAGTTGCTTCAGTTTGCACGAGTTATGCAATAAAACACATGAATATTAACTCATTCAATTGGCATTTATTCCATGGAGATTTCGTGGAAGATGGATGTAAGAACGGTCCCGTGTTCCGCATAATAGAGAACTGGTCGTGATGACGGAAGGAGAAGACCGAAGAAGGAAGAAAAACAACGTCAGTGTCAGTTCTCGGTTAGAATTTTGCAAAAAGGGCATTTTCAATTTTACAAGCGTAACTGTAAAACGAAACACTTCCATGTTCCATCTTTGGAATGCGACGCGTTTTAGCGTTTGCACCTGCGTTTTGAGAAACTGCCAAGCCGGAACGGAAAACGCTGATTTATTCATCATGAGTTGAAACCAGACGAGCAATTATTATTCAAAATAACTAGAAAAGTATTTATGGGGTACTTTCTGATATTTCTATATATTCAAAGAACTCCACACACAATTACATAGAGATATCTCAAAGAGTTTTCCAATTATAATAATGCCTGGCTGGAAAGGAAATAAAGGGTGGATAGCTCAGATAGACTAACCTATTATCTTTTTTAAATTGTATATAAATTTAATTCAAATATATATATTGAAAAGTTATGACCCCTACAATATATATATATATATATATATATATATAAGCAGATTCACCGTGTTTTTATCCCCCTCTGCCTGACACTCTTGAAAATCTGCGACATCGAATTGTTGAAGCTGTGAATTCGATAACTAGAGATCAGCTGATTCGTGTGTGGCAAGAAATGAGAAACCGTTCTAATATTTGTAGTGTAACACATGGTGCTCATATTGAATGGATAAAAAATTAAACTTTTCTCTTTCCAGGAACGTTCGAATTGTGTTTCTATCTTTTGTAGTTTGAAAGAAATACATGTTTAAAATCTATTCCTTCATTTTGAATAGCCCTGTATTTAAATGTAATTTATATACAGTTTTAAATAGATAATAGGTTAGTAAAGATAGGTGTCTCTCTCTTAGTCTGGTTCAAATTTTTCATTCATAATTTTATTACACAACCACGACGCTTCTGCGTTTACTTAATTTTATTACGTTATGCTATTTATATTTTTTTTTCGTTTTATTTAAATAAAATATTCTGTAAACTTTCCGTGACACGATTTTCAAGCGCAGAAGACGATGATTAAGCGCCCCAGAGGGGGGGCACCACCGTCGGGGGTCCGTTGTTTTTGAAAAGTGAAACTCGCTTCGGGTATTGTTTATCGTAACCGAAAATCATTAATTTCAACTCGAGCCGGCAAAACGGACGTTTTGTTACCGAAACGAGAGGAGGAATAACGATAATCCTACGCGAAGGCGAGATCTCCGATCGATTGATTGATTCTCCTCGCAATAACAATCAATCAAAACAAAAAAATTGAAACAAGAATAAAAACTACACAGTCTCAATACCATTAAATTAGAAGAAAAAGAAAGACAAATTAAACAGGGCTGTTATAAGTTTAAAACCGGAAAGGGTACGCGAAATAATGTATCGGGTGTCCAACAATTATTGAAGTCCTGGGTGGCTGTGGAATCAATCAAACATGAATGTCAACTCTTATTTCTCTGAAATAGGTTATGACTTTGCAAAGTCATATTGAATTAAAAGCAAGAGATAGATAAATTAAACAGGGCTATTATAAAATTAAAGCCGGAAAGGGTACGCAAAATAATATATCGGGTGTTCAACAATTATTGAAGTCCTGGGTGGCTGAGGAATCAATCAAACATGAAAGTCAGTGCTTATTTCTCTGAAATAGGTTATGACTTTGCAAACGTCAGATTCAATTAGAAGCAAAAGAAAGACAAATTAAACAGGGCTATTATGGAATCAAAGCCGGAAAGGGTACGTAAAATAATAATATCGACTTATTGAAGTCCTGGGTGGCTGTGAAATCAATCAAACATGAATGTCAATTCTTATATCTCTGATAGGTTATGACATTTAAATTCAATCATTTTAACATAAAGAAAATTTACCATAAAGAAAAATTGAGTTGGTCAATAGTTTGCAAAATATTTTTAGTCTCATTGAGACAAGTCTCCAAATATTCATTGAAACAACTTCTCGAGCTAATGACTTAATCCCTTTACCTATAAATATCCCTTCATTTTCACTCGCCGCAGTTTTGTGTACCTGTTTCAACGACACACTTCAACATTCCTGTAAGTTTTCTGTTCATTTTAATAATTTTTTTGTATTGAAAGTCTAAAGCATAGCTACACTGATGAGGAATTGCCTGTTAGTTCATTTGGTTTGGTGACAGAATAATTTGACCTGATGTTGCATTTTGCATATAAATTAAGAACAGTAAATCTGTCGTGTAACTCAAATATTCATTGTATAATTCAATATCTGTCGGGGTATTAGCTCCAGAAGTAGTTGTTTCAATGAATATTTGGAGACTTGTCTCAATGAGACTAACATTTTTTTTGGAGAGAGTCGACATTAATTTTAATTAGTTTTTATATCAATAATTTTAAAGTAAGAAGCGACATTGATGTTTGATTCCACAGCCACCCAGGACTTTAATAATGATTGGACACCCGATAGTGTCCAATCAATTAATAATAATAAATAATATTATTCTCAACTAGTTTATTCCCAAGAATGTTTTTTAAAAAACAACTTTTATTCAAAGGAAAAGGTGTTAAAATGTTACGTTTTACAAAAAGAAGTTAAAGAAAAGGAAGCATGGTCCAATATGTATATCTTTTCGGCTCTTAGTCGGAGGTTGTAATTTATAGAAGAAGAAAAACAATTTTTGGTGATGTACTCGAATGGGTACAGTGGAGTAAAATGGTTTAAAGTATGAACTAAATTATAGGAATATGTTTTTTTTGAGTTACATAAAGATTTCAACTAACTTGATATAAAAACACTAACACTTTCTTCACAATATTTTTTTATTTTTGCTAGATGTACATTTCAAATACTATATCAATAGCTCACTCAGCTATTGATAATGAGTACATAGCAGAGCTGGGACGAATCCTCGTAAATAGGATTCGAATCACGAATCCGAATCACCTTATATGATTCGAATCACGAATACTCGAATAAAGGATTCGTAAGAGATAAATATGATTCGAATCAAAGATTCGAATCCTGTTTTTTCGAATCACGGATCACGGATCACGGATTTTACTATTTTTTTGCAACCATTAACAAATGAATATCGTTACCAGTTGTTTTAACAAAAATATTAAACACCTAATTATTTATTATTAACACTGAACATCATTGATAACAGACAAAATTTTGGAAACACAAGGCTTTGAACTTTTATTATTTATTTAAGGTTAACGTTATTGATATGCAGGTTTTTTTTTCTTTCAAGTCTACTTATTTCTACTAGTGAGACTAATCCCACTGAGCAAATCCATTTAAGTAATGTTTCATCAACATTCAAACAACGTTTTTTTTATTCAGTGGGGTGGGACAATCTAGATCAGACCTGCTCAAAATTTTGGAAACGCAAGATTTTGAGCTTTTATTATTTATTTCCCAGTTAGGGAATTTAATTTCTAATTGCATGAAAATTTAAAGGTACAGATTATTGATATGTTGGATTTGTGTTTCATTTAAGTATATTTGCATATCGCAAATCAAATTGTTCAAATTTGGTATCCATAAGACTTTGAGCTTTTGAGCTTTTATTATTTATTTTCCAGTTGTGAAATTTTGATACTAATTACACTAAAATATAATTAAGCATTAATATGCAGGTTTTTGTTTTCTTTTAGTATACTTGCTTATGCAGGTTTTTGTTTTCTTTTAGTATACTTGCTTATGCAGGTTTTTCTTTTCTTTTACGGGTTTTTTCTGGGATCGGAAACACTGTTATAAACATGTAACCTCACATGACCAATAAATATATGAACATGAATATATCATATGTTCAATAAAAAAAACCTCTAGAGTGCCACGATTTAATCTTTTTTCAAATTTAAGTTAGCTACACACTTCAGGAAATGACGTATAAAACGTCAGGCATAATAATTATAATGCATATCTTCAGAGTTATCAACCTAGATATTTTTTATTGAACATACGATACTTCCATATCGCAAATCAAATTACTCAAATTTTGAAAACGCAAGACTTTGAGCTTTTAAGCTTTATTATTTATTTTCCAGTTCAGCAATTTTGTTTCTAATTACAGGAAAAATAAAGGCAAACATTATAAACAAATTGCTCAAATATTAAAACCGCAAGACTCTGAGGTTTTAAGCTTTAATTATTTATTTTTCAGTAGGAAAATGTTGTTCCTGATTACACGAAAATAGAGGTAAAAATTATTGATATACTGGGTTGTTATTTTCTTTTAAGTACACTTGCAAATCGCAAATAAAATTGCTCAAATTTTATAAATGCAAGACTGAGCTTTTATTATTTATTTTTCAGTAGGGAAATTCTGTTTCTAATTACATGAAAATGAAGGTAAAAACTATTTGAATAATTCTTTTAACTATACAGTGTGTATTAGCCAAATGGAATAAATTTAATAATAAATAAATGGGCGCGTGTTTAAAAAAAAACGCTCGGACACGTCGATTGGTATTTTAGGTTGTGCACTTTTTTCAACAAATACTGTTCATACAGTTTGTGACATGTAACAGTGGCCAAAATCAACTTTATTATTTTAAATGAAACACCCTGTATATTATTCAATTTTTGGGTAGTTCAGAAAATTCTAGACATATTTCATGTACAATGTCCTATAACTATCTTCAACTGTTTCGGAAATATTAAGTGTTTTCGGATTTATTGCAAAAATTAACATTAAACAAAAGAAAATTATTTGATTACAGAAATTCATTACAACACACTCAAAAACTAATAAGTAATACTGTTCGTTTCTTGATAATGTAAAAAAACAAAAAAACCATTAATATCAATGTAAATGTTCAAAGTGCTCTGAAAAAAAATCTAAAAACACTTAATATTTCCAAAACAGTTGAAGATAGGTATAAGACATTATACATGAAATATGTCTTGAATTTTCTGAACAATCTAAAAATTTAATAATATAGAGGGTGTTGTATTTAAAATAAGACAGTTGGTATTTGCCACTGTTACATGACACAACCTGTATAAAAAGTTTTTGTTCAAAAAAATGCGCAACTAAAAATATCAATCAACGTGTCCGAGCGTTTTTTCGAACACGCCCTCATTTATTTTTTATCGAATTTATTTCATTTGGCTGATCCACACTGTATAGTTAAAAGAATTATTCAAATAGTGTTTACCTTCATTTTCATGTAATTAGCAACAGAATTTCCCTACTGAAAAATAAATAATAAAAGCTCAGTCTTGCATTACCAAAATTTGAGCAATTTGATTTGCGATTTGCAAGTATAGTTGAAAGAAAATAAAAGCCCAGTATATCAATAATTGTTACCTCTATTTTCGTGTAATTAGGAACAATATTTTCCTACTGAAAAATAAATAATAAAAGCTTAAAACCTCAAAGTCTTGCGGTTTCAAAATTTAAGCAATTTGATTTGTATATCAAAAATCAAATTACTTCAAATTTTGGAAATGCAAGATTTGTTTAGACGAAATAAATAATAATATAATTGATCAAACATCAATATATTTGATCAGAATTACTCCAATTTTGAATTTAAATTTGTTTAGATGAAATAAATATATTCCTAAAATTTATCAGCGTGACATTAAACGTGCGTATATTTTGAACTTCAGTTGAAATCAGTGTTTTATACGCTTGGCGCATGAAGTAAAATTTCGAGTTTAGAAAAGCCCGAAAATTCGGATTTGGCAGAGCGCTGCGCGCCCCAGCAAATCCAAATTTTCAGGCTTTTCTAAACTCGAAATTTTACTTTATGCTCAGCCTGGGATTGGAAACACTCGTTAGACGCTTCAAATTGATGCCTTTATAAAATTCAAAACAAATTAATTTGTTGCACTCCAAAGAAATCGCATGATAATCGTAAGATTTAGTAATGTTTAATGATTTTTTAAAAGCAAGATAAATTTAAAATTAATTTATAATGAAAATAAAGATATAAAAATGATTATAGCTATACTGATGAGGAAATTCCTGTTAGTTCATTTGGTTTGGTGACAGAATAATTTGACCTGATGTTGAATTTTGCATATAAATTAAGAACAGTAAATGTAATGTCGTGTAACTCAAATATTCATTGTATAATTCAATATCTGTCGGGGTATTAGCTCCAGAAGTAGTTGTTTTAATGAATATTTGGAGACTTGTCTCAATGAGACTAACATTTTTTTTTTGGAGAGAGTCGACATTAATTTTAATTAGTTTTTATATCAATCATTTTAAAGTAAGAAGCGACATTGATGTTTGATTCCACAGCCACCTAGGACTTTAATAATGATTGGACACCAGATAGTGTCCAATCAATTAATAATAATAAATAATATTATTCTCAACTAGTTTATTCCCAAGAATGTTTTTTTAAAAAACAACTTTTATTGAAAGGAAAAGGTGTTAAAATGTTACGTCTTACAAAAAGAAGTTAAAGAAAAGGAAGCATGGTCCATTTTCCATTTTTTACAACGAAAAACTTTTTATTCCTTCACTTTTAAGTAAATAAAAGTGAAGTAAGAAATAACATGTTTTTCAATGTGATTAAATATTCCACATAACTCAATTAAACAATTAGTTACATATTTTAAATGATTTGTCACTAGGTTGTCAACTTGATATAAGTCGGCGTTAGACGACATTTGGACTATAATGACAGTTGACATAAGTCGGTGTTAGCCGACATTTGAACTATAATGACAGTTGACTTAAGTCGGCGTAAGCCGACATTTAACCAATCGTGCCAACTGGAGACGAGTTTGAATTGAACTATAATGAGATCGCCATGTTATTCTTTTTCTTTGTAACAGTTACGATATACATTTTAGCAATTGTGACATATTTTAAAGTAACGAGTGTCGTCCACTCCCAGACTGAGCATGAAGTAAAATTTCGAGTTTAGAAAAGCCCCGCGTAGAAAATTTGTCGAGGGTCGCGTAGCGACCCGAGACAAATTTTCACGTGGCTTTTCTAAACTCGAAATTTTACTTCATGCGCCACGAGTATAAAACACTGATTTAACGAGAAATTTAAAAACACACAAAACACATTTTTCGTGATAATTCTCACAATAAATTGGAATTATATTTGACGATTTAAATCCTTTTGTAAGTATTGGAATCCCTTTATAAATATTCGAATCTTTTTATAAATATTCGAATCCTTTTATGAGGACTCGAATCACCCGTATATGGATTAGAATACGAATCCTCTTAAAAAATGTAACGAATCCGGATCACGAATCTAATTTAATTAAAGTATTCGAATGTCTTTTTTGAATCCTCTAAAAGGATTCGAATCCAGGATTCGAATCCTGAATGATTCGAATCCTGAATGATTCGAATCCTGTTCAGCTCTGGTACATAGTACTCGAAATGTACATCTAGCAGAATAAAAAATGATGTGAAGAAAGTGTTAGAGTTTTCATGAATGAAATTGCTAGTTTGGTTGCTAGAAAAACAGTTGTTGTTGTTCCATGATTTTATTTTCAGTTTCAGTTTGTTTCGGTCTTTACAGATCATTATCAAAGGTTAAAAAAATAAAAATAAAAACAATCTTTGAGCACTTCTTCATTTTTAACTTAGTTTTTCTATATAAAGTAGCTAATTTCACTTCACTTGTGTTTTTAATATATTAGAAATTGCTAGTTTTATTAATTCTTTTTTATTTCTTAAATTTAATTTAATTTGATTCTCCTTGATCACCTGCTAAAACATTTTATTTAACTAACAATAAATTTGAATTAAAGGCACTTGGTTCGCTTCACTTTAATCTTTATTTCTTCAAACTAGTTTCGACGGGAATGACGATAAGTCGAAACTAGTTAGAAGAAATAATGATCAAAATGAAACAAACCAAATGCCTTTAATTCAAATTCAGTATTTCAAATTGTTTGATTTATTTAGGAATAAAAGATCGGCAATTAAAAAGCTCTCGCTTAAACGGTGTGTAATTTATACGCGATCGGCGTTCGCGATTAGCGATTACTATTATGTTGGCAGGAGTTGTCGGGCCGTGTCCGTGGAACCGGAAGTCGGCTACTCTTGTGGTGTTGCATCTGGATCATCATTACACGATAATCTTCGTGTAATGCGCATCGAGAAATTACACACGACAACAGGAGCAACAACAAAAATAATTCACACTACTTATTAAAAAAAACTAAATATTACAGTCCAAGTGGATGCCATTTATTTAGACTTCAAAAAAATATTTTGTTAAGACATTATATCAAGCAAGTTAATTAATCTATGGGTTTCTTCATCGCTACGTTCTGGCGTAGAGTAATTTTTTAAAAATACTACCCGATGTGTTAAGTTGCATGGCCTTAATCTCTAAAACTGCTCCAAGCAGTAGTGTTCCCCAAGATTCCATTCTCAGACCCTTATGATGTTATAGGATACATTGAGCTGTGTGGCTTCAATTCTCCTAAATTAGCTCCAACGTCCAAATGTAATGTATCTCTCAGTTTAATTTATATTTAATGTGTTTATAAATAACTCTGTATATATTTATCATTATAGTGTAATTAACTCCTTGTACAAATAATATTAGAAATATCTGCAATTCAAATATTTTTCACATTCCAAATCATTTCTTAGTAATTATAATCTCGTTTTGTTATTCCATGTTATGCGTACATATAATCAGTGTCTTATCTTATCACTAAAGAAACGGAGTTGTTCTGGTGTTGAGGAGAACACTTCTACTTCGGCAGTTGATCAAGACAGTCAATTCTAAATCTCTATATTAAATCTTAAATTCTGAATCTTCGAACTCTAAATCTTAAATCTAATTATGTTTCAATCTGTAAATTCATTTATTAAGTATCAAAATTAATACTAAGTAAAACTATAAACTTTCAATCTCTGTGATTGGACCCAAGTTGACTAAATCGCGTCTTCAACGACAAATACAGGAAATCTAAAATATATAAAAGAACCGTAAGGACAAACAACACCTCCGTACGTTACACTAGTGTTCTCCAAGTCTCCATTCTAGGACCCTTATTATTTTTATAATGGACCCGATATATTGAGCTGAATAGCTTTAATACCCCTAAATTAGCTCCAATGTTCCTCAAGGATTCATTCTTAAACCCTTATTATTTATCTGTTGTATAAACAAGTCAGCGTTAAAATGCCATACAAGTTGAATGACAATCCGGTAAGTTAACTAACTTTGCAGAAAAATAGGTCAAAACTTCAGTAATCTTCGAGTAATATCCTCGTTTTGAAAATAACCGTTCATTAATCCGGCACCGCTATTATTCACTTAAAACATTTATAAAATAATCGACGCGATTAAAACAGCGTCCAATGATGGTAATGGAGTGTTTACTGCTAGAGGACAGTAAATTACGAATTATTTAATACCCACAATCGATCTGGAATTCCGGCCGAGAAAAACGAGTTTTCTTTTTCTAGACACCATCACACACATACATACACTGCACGGCGTGTGAGTGTGTGTATGTGTGTAGGTAGATAAACAGGGATTTTTTCTTTTAAGTATACATATCCCGATGTATGCCCCGTCAATTTTCAGGTATTGGTTCTTTGTGGAAGAGTTCAGTTTGAAGTTTCTAACGAGTGTGTTCCACTCCCAGATTAAGCATGAAGTAAAATTTCGAGTTTAGAAAAGCCTGAAAATTTAGTATGGTCGCGTAGCGTGAAGCGCGGATCGGCCAAACCAAATTTTCAGGCTTTTCTAAACTCGAAATTTTACATAATGCACCACGCGTATTAAACACAGAAATATTGCAAAGTTTAAAATATATGTCTGTAAAATACTGCTTTAGTAGCATGTTGCGAACTTCACAATATTTGAGTGTTATACTTCATACGCGTGGCGTATGAAGCAAAATTTCGAGTTTAGAAAAGCTTGAAAATTTGGTTTAGTCGGCTTTCTAAATTAGACATTTTACTTCATGGAGTATACAATACTGATTTTAAGAGAAGTATACAATATACAACTTAGATATTTACGTTGATGATTCACAGCCTCGCAGACTATTAGTGCTAGTTGTGTTTAGACGGAGCGCATTATAATTTAATGAATTCTAAATAAACTTATTTAACTATGGCCAGGTTTGGTGGGAAAATGCTCCTTAAACAACCCATTTTCTAAAATTAGGTCAACCGCTTCTGGTCTACCTTTGAAGAGACACATACGTTAACAAACCGACCGATTTCACTTTTGATTTAAAACCGTTTAGATTTACGTCGTTCCTCTCGCTGTAGATAAGAAGACCGGACACGAAAAAGAGAGAGATAAAAAATGGTGTATGCGGGGAACAACGGACTGAACAAACCGTTTTCTTTGTCAGATCATGAGATTTTTTGTAAAAGGGAGATGCGAGATAGTGAGCCACATGGGGCGGGAAAGAGATGGATGATGGACGGTGGTTATCTCACGATAATTATTGAACAACACGGTGAGCGCGCTGTTCGTGTTGTTGCGTTTGTTATTCCTAAACGGTTCGGGCTGGGGTGCCCCGAGGCTCAGTCTTAGGACCCGCGTTAAGCATCGTGTAACTTAGAATTCCCCTTATGGTATACAAGGATTTAGCAAAAAGGGGCAGCTAATGGGCACAAATTCATTTGTTTACAGGGATTGGTTAAACACATAGAAATCGTACCTTGAGTTAGGTCACATTCAAGTACTTAGAGTATTATTCATTACTATGTAATATATCTCTCAGTTTAATTTATATTTAATGTGTTTATAAATAACTCTGTATATATTTATTATTATAGTGTAATTATCTCATTGTACAGATAATATTGGAAATAGCAAATAATCCGCAATCCAAATATTTTTCACATTCCAAATCTTTTCTTAGTAATTATAATTTCGTTTTGTTATTCCATGTTATGCGTACACATAATCACTTAAGAAATGGAGTTGTTCTGGTGTTGAGGAGAACACTTCTACATCGGCAGTTGATCAAGACAGTCAATTCTAAATCTCTATATTAAATCTTAAACTCTGAATTTTCGAACTCTAAATCTTAAATCTAAGTCTGTTTCAATCTGTAAATTCATTTATTAAGTATCAAATTAAATATTAAGTAAAACTATAAACTTTGAATCTCTGTGATTGGACTAAATCGCGGCCCTAACGACAAATACAGGAAATCTAAAATATATAAAAGAACCGTAACGACAAATAACACCTTCGTACGTTACAACTAATTGTTATTTGATTGAGGCCCATTTGCACACGGGCTGATTAACTTTGATTATCCACTAATCATTGATTAAACCTCTGATTAAGTCAAATGTCTAAAACATATAAACGTTATAAATTTGTAAGATATCCTAAATATCTCTTTCATCAATATGCGATTATGTAAGCAATTTGTAAACACAATTGTTGTGTTTTTAAGAAGTACTAATCACTGATTAAGTTAATTGACTTGGGTGCAAACGGAACTGACTGTTTTATCTACAATTTACTTAAAATAAGATAAATCACGCTCCCCGAAGTTTCCGCAAAATTGTCATTTCTCAGCACATGAAATCGCATTAATTAGCGCGAGAGGAAAAGGACTGAATAATTCCAAAGTCCCCTCATTATCAGAGAGGCCGATTGGATTGATTTATAGGAGGCTGATTTTTGCGCGCGGACAAATGCCATAAATTCTCGCTAATTAATTAATTAATAACGCGCCGCGTAATTGCTTTTATGCAAATCTCAACACACACACACATTGCGATTAAAGATACATGCATGTGCCAATATTTATGGATGTGTGTGTGTGTGTATGTGTATTTGTAAATTGTTTGTTACCAAATGCGTAATGTTGTGAAACGATCCTGCATTAGTTTTTTTTTCTTCTAATTTACTCTTAATTTAATTTTATTTCATTTGCGATGTAAAATGCGTGTATCAAAGAAATGGCATTTTGTCGTTAATACATTCATTAATTACGTTATTGACCACCTATGATGGTTTATAACTAACCAAGGAAGTTCTCGATCATACAAATTAGTTTAATTTATTTTTTGTTATTCATACAAGTTATTTTCAATTTTCTACATTAATCAGAAAAAGAAAATTATATTGAATTCAATAAATAATTCTAAATCAAGGTCGCCATTTGGTGTGAAATGGCATGCAAATCGTCTAACTAATAAAACATGCTAATCTCGATCTTGAAGCTTAAATAGTAAAAGTGAACAATTTATAACGTTGTAAAATGCAATTTAGCCAGATCAATTATCTAAGTGGTCGCCATTCCGTAATTAATTTGGCTCAATTAAGACTTACCCAATGCTAAAATAACACACATTAGACAGTAATTAACACTTTCAGAATTGAATAAAACCTTTCGTGATAGCTAAATCTAAAGTGCTCTTGCTTCAATTAATTATTATCGCACCTTGTAACAATAATTACAAAAAGGTAATGTGTGCATCATAAAACTAATTGCGTCGATAAAACAATAGTTGGCCAAGTGACATAAAGTCGAAATGACGTAATAGTCTGCACTGTGGACAGAGTGATTTAATATGAAAACTCTTTCATAGTTAAAACACAGTCGATTAAGTGACTTATAGTCAGAATGTCGTAATAGTCTGTACTGTTGACAGAGGATGAAATGTGAAAACACTAGCACAATCAAAAGAATATCCAAAATTATCTCATGGAATTACTGGAGAGTATTTTGTCACTAAATCACATAATCAACAGGATTTTGACTTTAAGTTCATATGGAATTACTGTATAGTATTTTGTTATTAAGATGGCCCTCTTAATAATAACAAATAATAATAATAATTAATTTATGTTGGTTGTGTGTTTCTGGGATACGAGATGGCGCTGAAATAGCAAAATTGCAAAAAGTAGTTTTGATTATGTATTATTGGTTTATAGTTCACTACAACGAATAATAAAAATGATGAGTGCGGAGCTCGTTGTTTGTTTGTTTACATGGCGCCGTGCGAATAAATGAATGGGTATTGAATTACAGAAGAAACAAGTAAACTGGATAAATATTCACGGTTTTAATTTCTATCGACATACATACAACTGTATAACGAAACAGATGCCTTATTAGTTTAATATTCCATACGAGTATATACAGGGAGTTTTTCTTTAAAATATACGTATTCTAAATTCAGATTATTTTCTTTAAATATTTAGATATTCGTTGTTTTTTAAAAGAACTCAATTTGAAATTTTAAACGAGTGCTTTCCACTCCCAGACTAAGCATGAAGTAAAATTTCGAGTTTAGGAAAGTCCCGCGAAAATTTGTCGAGGGTCGCGCAGCGACCCGAGACAAATTTTCTGGGCTTTTCTAAACTCGAAATTCTACTTCATGCTTAGTCTGGGTGTGGAAAACACTCGTTTAAAGCTTTAAATTAAACTCTTTTAAAAAACAACGCATGTCGGAAAATTTACAGCTTATGCAAATGTTTACCTAAAAGAAAAATTCACTGTATTTATATTGTAGACAAACAGTTAAATTCTGGCCACATAAAATATATATTCATTTTATTTGCAACTACATAAATAATTTAAATGATTACTATGAAAAATCAAATATCGTACATAACTTTCGAGTGCTGCACTTCTAAATTTGGTAAACTGCAATGAAGCACACAAAAGGAATAGATGCGAACACGTGAGGAGATCTACCCTCTAAACTGGGTAGGCGACATTTCAAGCTGAGTAGGCTAAACCGTACAAAAATGAGAAATTACAATAACCCAATTCGAACTCTAGACGCTAAACTAAGTGCCTCGGAAATCGAATCGCCGTGGCGCACATTCAATTTTTCCGACTCATCACTTGAATCAACATATACCGGCATTCCACATTCCTATTCAAAAAATGAATCCAGAAATGCACTTATATTTAAAGAATGTATTGGGAAATATTTTAATAATGTCTTTCTTTGTTGTGTATCAACAACATAATCAATGAACTTTTCACATGTTATTGAAAATTACAGTATAATTTTAGGATATTATTAAAATAGCACGATGCTGCCCCCTATTTATTAAAAGCATAATCAAAATTTACATTGCTCTTATGGAGATTTCTAAGCAACGATTTATTCTTTTTATCATTTATTTTAGATTAATCTATTTAATACAACATGTTTATAATAATTACTTCAATAAATTAAAGCAATTTAAAGAAGAAATAATGTTTTCTATGGAAGTGTAGCACGAATTTATGTGATCATTTAAGAATGTTCCATTAGTTGATTTATTTATAATTTAAGAAACATTATTTTTTTAAAGAATAGTGTCAATTTATTTGCAAAGCTTCAATATGCAATATGTATATGTTTCAAAGATCTATTTTCATTATTGTGGAAGATTAATCGTCGTTCTTATGGCCAAATAACATGTGAATTTCCGACCTTAAATCACACAATCAACAGGATTTTGGCTGTAAGTCACTTACTTACAGCCAAAATCCCGTTGATTGGGTGATTTAATGACAAAATACTATCCAGTAATTCCATATGATAATTTCGGTCGAGCGCAAGACAAGCATAATAATAATTTCAAATAAGATTAATGCCCTAAAAACCATCGGAAATTACGCTCGTATGATAAATGTATTTTAATAGATCGTAATTTGAATTTCTTCTTCCCTACCAACTCTCTGGAAATAAATTACGAAACGGCCGAAAGGAAAAACACCGGGCCTTCCTTCGGAGGACGGTAAATCAAAAATGTAAATCGACGCGCGGGATTTATTTCTGGTTTGTAACGAGCGTGGAACACGAAAAATAAAAAATGAATAAATGTTGAAATCAGGCTTGGATTTTTATTAAATTTATTGTTGATGTTAGAAAAAAAAACCTTTCAAAATATATTTAATAAAAGAAAAAACATAAAATACTTCTTCCCTAGTTTTCGCGTTATTCTCCTTCATATGCTAATTTGTTTTGTTTATAATGAATTAATTTCTCACCTAACTCGTGGTGAAACCTATTTAATAAACAATAGAACTTTGATTAAAACACTTGGGCCCGGTTGCATAAAGCTTGGTCAAGCCTGTTGTTAGCTAACATCTTGTCAGATTTAACAACATGCTAACATTATGTCAAATCTTATTTGGTTTTATAAAAAGTATTTGACATGATGTTAACTAATCAATGCTTAACAAAACGTTGACAAAATGTATTAGGGTTTTTTTGGTCCAATTTACAAAGGTTGGTAACAACAGAAGCCTATTTTACAACCGTTGTTAAAAGAGAACTAGAATATTGATGTAAAATTATAACTTGTGTAATATTATGGCTTAGTTTCATAAATACATTCCGGGAAAGGAAAGGAGAATATTATAAAATGTAATTTCACACTCCTTTCAACTTGATTTAATAAAGAAAACACTTGGTTAAATTTCACTAATATAAGTGAAATTTAAACAAGCGTTTTCTTTATTAAATCATAGGTAAATATGTTTCACTACGTGAAAGATGAGAAACTTGTTCAAGATACCTTTCAACTTGTTTCTTTCTCTCAGTTTTCGTCCTCGGGTGTTTGTAAGCTGTGTAAGCGTTTGCTCTGTTTGTATTTAACGTTCGTCTTTAGACTTGTGCGACTTGTGAGTTGTGTTATATTGTAGTGATCATCAAAACGACAAAATGTGCCTCTAATTTTTTTCTCAGAGATAAGAGGCGACTAATCGAGCTAACAGAAAAGTGATTATTATTAGAGATAATCTCATTCAGCTGATTACTAAGTCTTAGTTAAGATGAACGTTTTTTCAAACATTTAGCTTAATTTCCTACTTATTCAATCCTTTCCTATTTAAATACAAAAATATTATTGAAAACAAATGGGGCACAACAACGATAAACCATCATTTCAGAGCTGCTATTTGACGACTCACTTTTCTAATAATTCTGCTGACTGAAGATTTAGGGATTCTAACATTATCAGCAAGTACCTCTTCAAATAATCCAGTCACAAAAAATGGAGATTAATAAGTATTTGTAGTTTGGCTGGAATCGCATGATTTCTAAGGGTGAGTGATTTTATATTGTTATAAATTAATGAATAAAATTCTTCAAAAGTATTTTTATTAATTCTGTATCTCTTTTTGCAAATTTTGACGTCTTGTCAGATTTTCCTCAGCCATAATGGATTTACAATTTACTCGGAGTATCTCTAAAAACGTTTGTTTTTTTAATATACATCAGAAATTACTCTCTGTTGTCGAGCGAGCTATTTTACATGGGAAATTACCCCTTCATGGCGCGTAAATTATGACGTCTTGTTAGATTTTCCTCAGCCATAATGAATTTGCAATTTACTCGGAGTATCCCTAGACATGTTTTTTGTTTTTAATAAGCATCAGAAATTATTCTCTGTTGTCGAGCGAGCTATTTTACATGGGAAATTACCACTTCATGTAGCCCGCCATGAAGTGGTAATTTCCCATGTAAAATAGCTCGCTCGACAACAGAGAATAATTTCTGATGCTTATTAAAAACAAAAAACATTTCTAGGGATACTCCGAGTAAATTGCAAATTCATTATGGCTGAGGAAAATCTGACGTCTTGTCAGATTTTCCTCGGCCATAATGGATTTCCTACTTACTAGGGGTACTTCGAGTGACTAGTAAATCCGAGGAAAATCTGACACGTCAGAATTAGCCAACAGGTCCTCCGAGAGTATTTATCGTTTTTTTTTTTAAATGTACATGGGAAATTACTCTCGGTTGACAGGCTTGTCAGATTTTCCTCGGCCATAATGGAATTACCATTTATTCGAAGTACCCCTGGAAAGGTTTTTTTATTTAAATTTACACGAAAAAAATACTACACACTAAGAAGTAATTAATTACCTACAGTTTTTTGCTTAATTAACGTCCACTCTGTATATAAGAATATTAATATTTTTGAGCGTCTAGCAAATTGAGAATTACGTAATTTTCGAATTGAGCGAATACTCAGTTATTTCTATCTACCATCGTGTTACGCTCTGCGATGGGTAATTTGTCCATAAGTAACGTTTTTGCGCGAAAGGAGAGGAATTTGAATTTGCACTTTACTTTGGTTGAAAAAGTAAGCGCGCGCGCACCGTTAACTCGAGTCGATGGATGTGCATATTTAGTTTCATCATGTTTACTAAATCACCGTCATTTATAAAATGTCATGAAATTCAAATTTGCAAAAATAATAATACGTTAAAAAAATCCTGACTATTTTAAAAATGTCAGTACATTCTTATTAATCATCATTGTCAGAATTAATATCTAAAGTAAATTCAAATATATAATACATTTACAGTGTATGTATTTCAAGAAAATCATCTATTATTGAAATACACTGTAAATCTAATATGGATTTGAATTTAATTTAGATATTATTAGAGTGATGTTTAAAAAGTATGTACTAAATTTGTTAGCGATTTCAGCCGCTCACCCTAGAATCACCAGTTCCTTTATTTATTTCTTATTTTTTCAAATTATCTCATAATAGTTTGAAGTTATGAGGTAATCAATGTAATAATTCTGATAGTAATGTTTGAAAAGAATGTACTGACATTTTTTGCGATTTCAGCCGCTCACCCTTTAATTACCAATCCCTTTACTTTTTTTTTATTTTTCTTTAATTATTTTTTTAAAGTTATGTGGTAATCAAAGTAATAATTCTGATAGTAATCTTTGAAAAAAATGTACTGAATTTTTTTGCGACTTCAGCCGCTCAATCTTTAAATACCAGTTCCTTTATTTTTTTATTTTTTAAAAATTATCTCATAATTTAGAGTTATCTGTTAATCAAAGTAAGGAACAAGAGTAGTTAATTTAATATTTAAAGAAAAAACGGTAATCCTGTTTCGCGTTACACCCTAAACATTTTTGTATTCAATTTTATACCGAGAATTTTTCAATGAGAGAATCACTTACCATAAACCTCTCGGTTATCCATTTACTCGGAATTCCGCGAATCGCGCGCAAACACAGCCTATTATTGCCTTCAATTAATTAAAATTTGTTATAATTGCTCCGTAATTCTCTGCGTAATTAGTGCGGTATTTTTTTTTGTTTGCGAAATGCTCAATTCAAGAAAATAATCAACTTTCGAACAGAACGATAACAATAACTCAGCAAATCAAGGACCGAGCGAGTTTTCGTGCGCTTTATTGCGAAAAGTCAGGGTTAAAATACACAAATGTAAGAGAAACAGAGAGACTCGATTTGCTTTTGTTGACTTTAAGTTTGTGTCTCTGTTGTAAAAATAAGGAATAAATTCAAAATTAAAATAATCATCTTAGTGGATAATAGCAATTATTCACAGATATAATAATAATAAAAAAGGATTAGGAAATATCATGATATTTATATAAATATCAAAATATCGTATATACAGGGTGTTTCACCTAAAACTTCCTGGACTAATTAATAAGAAACTAAAAATGTTAAGAAAAATTAAAATACATTATTGTTATTATTATTGTTTTTTAACTTAAAAATGGCCAATTTAATTTAAAATTTGCAAGTGATAAATGTCTTAAAATATTCTATTCTTTTAGAAAAAGTCACTTCCAAAGTTCTGATCATCGAATAACATTTTCTCACGCCTCCGACAGCGAAACCGTAATTATAAGTGATACCAAATTTATCTCAATTTAAAGCTATAAATGACATCTATTGATTACAGCAAACGAAACTTTAATAACATTTTAAGTTTCTTGTTAATTAGTCTGAGTAGTTTTAGGTATATCGATATTTTTCCGATATATATCAACTTCTTGATAATTATTCTTGTTCAGAGATTTTAATATTTATCTTATTTATTCTTCATACGACCTACGCGCTACGCAACCAAACCAAATTTTAAGGCTTTGCTAAACTCGAAATTTTACTTCATGCTAAATCTGGGTGTGGAAACACGAATGCTCAAACAAATACAGCGTATATATCGGGATATATATATATATATATATATATATATATATATATATATACTTAACAGAAAAATTCCCTGTATAGTTAGAGTCTAGAATAACTGGCACACACGAATATACACATACACAGATATGTAGATACATACATAGATCAGAGAGAAGAGGAAGTAATTATTATGGAAAACAAGTTTTTTTTACATGGGAATTTTCGTGGCTGTAAAAATTTGCATATTTTCGGCTACCTGTTCGTAACAGATAAACAAAGACGGCGTTTTTGATGTCAATTGATCGGGAGTGAGATAGAGCGAGTTGCGAGAGGAGAAGGTGAGTAAGTAATGATTGTTTGGGTGGAGAATTAAAGTGCGGAGGTTTCTTTCTTTAATAAGGGGCGGGCGAACGGTAGCCGCTCCAGAGGAGGAGCTCTTGATAATAATAATACTCGTTTTTTCTCAGCCTGTGTGTATGAATTCATCAATAATATAATTTTTTTTATTTCGGACGTAATATTTTTTCATTTTGGACAAACCAAACCAAATGTTGAGGCTTTTCAATTTAAACCAGTGTTTTATACGCGTGGCGCATAAAGTAAAATTTTGAGTTTAGGAAAGCCTGGAAATTCTAAAAATCTAAAAAATACAATGACTGGGTTTGTTGGAGCATTTTCGAAGATTTTGATGTATTTTATATGAATTCATTAATTTCACCATTTCTCAAAAATCCGCCAATAAAGATAATTCATGTAATCAATGACCTTTTTCATAAAATTACAGCTATCAATTGGTAAAATTTCCCAAAATATTACACCACTTTTAAAATATAGCGTGACCAAAAACCGTTTCCACACACGCCGCATATTTTTCTCTCTCCTTCCGAAGGCAACGATAAAATTAAAAGAAAAAACAACCAAAGGATGAAACGATAAAAGTAAAGGCAATTAGGGTAATCATCTCAATAAAAAAGCGTACCATTATTAAGCTGAAAGGCAGGGGAGGATTTATAGGCGAACGCTGATGTGCCCTAGGGTTCCGCGCTCAGGACTCTACTACGTATTTTCGATTATTATTTATCGGGGCACCGAACTTTCGCCCCTTTTTATGATTTTATCTTTCGAGCCTCGGAGTTACAAATCTTTACACTTATTATAACTTTTATAAATAATACAATATGGAATAATATTTATTGATGTTTTACACAAGTAATAATAAACACATTAGTTTGCACATGCAGAGATTTTTTTTTCTGTAAATGTTTTGTCATTCGTTGTTTTTTTTGCAAAAGTTCAATTTGAAATGACTAACAAGTGTTTCCACTCCCAGGTTAAGCATGAAGTAAAATTTCGAGTTTAGAAAAGCCTGAGCATTTGGATTTGGACGCGTAACGCCCAAATCCAAACTCAGGCTTTTCTAAACTCGAAATTTTACTATATGCGCCACGCGTATACAACAATTTAATATTGCGAAGTTCAAATTACACTGCTTGTTTTTAATCTAAAGTTAATACATTTTACAAATGCGACTAGAGTAATTTATTTTGGGATATATTTTATGATATACTAATACACTTTTTGTTGTAGGTCTCGGATTTAGAAAAACTCCCTGTATCGAATAATAATTAACTTATTACAAGAATATAATTCGATATTTAATGGAGAGAAAAAATGTATAAAATTAAACCAGGCACCCTTCTGAGACTTGCCGTCGAGTGAGGATTGCAATGTTTGTAACCAACGTTTTGAAAAGAAGTGGTACTTAAGAAGATGATAAAATCGGAAAAAAAATGTAGGAAGACCCGTGAAAAGGTTTTAGGGCCTCACTTTAGGTTCGTACACCCGCTGATTTAAAGAGATTTTAAGGTTTATGATACTATAATGATGATATATGATACTATTATACCTAGATTATCCCTGAAGTATACTGTATTAATAAATGAGACTAAAAATTGAATTCTTAGAAGTAAATTCAGCATTTCGACCAGTGTGCAACTTATAGAGAAAATGAGCACAGGATAGAGGACAATTGTTAAAGATTCCTTTTCCCAACAGTGGAGAAAAAAGGTTCATGAAGATATAAAAGAATTTGATATTAATCCGAAGTTTAGTGATAAACTACGACGGTTCAAATATTTACGCAACTGACCCTTGGAATGCCGGTTTGAGGGGTAAACAAAAAAATTCTCAACAAAATCACAGCTCAACTCGAATCTTGTGTATATAAGTATTGTGTGTACACAGTAAATAAATAAAAGCCAAACGTTTCCTTACAAATGTTACCATCATCGCGTCTCGCTGGTGATATTTTAATAAGAGAGGCCCTCCAGAGCTCCGCTCTCTCGACAATTGTGCGTAGGCCGTGGGTAAAAATGGTTATTCTTGTCGGACGGCCATGGCAGGAAACACACGGCCGGGCCGGGACCGCACGCTGACACCAAACCTGCTTTCCTCCACTTCTTCTTTTCCTTCTTCAACTTCATCTCCCTTTACCGAGCCAGACGCCGCATACTTTTAAATTCCTGCACCGGACGAGAATTACAGAAGAGCGTGCGTTTTGTTTACTTCACCAATTTTCAACACCAATTTCCAAAGACAATTTTGTATTGTAAAAACTGTAACATGTTCAATTGAACTGTCTTTCACAGATAAAAATAGAAACAAATCAGTAATGGAGGAATTCTATGGTGTCCTTGGGAAGTCCGATGTGGTCCAAGTAAAAAAATGAAGCGATTGGTAGATAAATGTTTGTGCAAATGTGACAACTAACTTGTTACTTAAAATAAACTGTCTTTGGCAGTAGTATAAATGAAATTGCCAATTCTTGTTTGCAGAATACTTCAAATCTACAACAAGTTAGTCTTTGACAGTAAATTGAAAATTGAATATCATCCGTCATCTGCTAAAAATATCATAGTTGTCGAAAATTATCAAAAAGTCGAGTTCGAGTGAGCGTTTTTTGTTTATTTGTTTGTTATATTCAATGCCGTAGTCAGGGTGGGGATATAGGGATTCAACCCTCCTCCGAAATTTTCAAGAACAAAAACAATATTTTTACCATTAAAATCCCTTCCGAATTTGTTATAAGCCCCTCCGATTTTTTTTTCTGGCTACGGCCTTGGTTATATTGGAATAGGTTTGACCATTCAGTCACTTAAATGATCGTTTAATGAGATTCGTGTGTGCTTATTAAATTCAATCCGTATTCGCTTTTAGAATAATCGGCCATTAATCGGCGACAATTGAATAATTTATGGGGATCACCTTTTGTCGCGACGTTTTCGTAATACAGATGAATGCGATTAAAAGAATGAACGAAGGAAAGAAAAAAGCGGTGAGAATTCACAATTTTGAATTGTTCATGCGGAGAGACAAAGCGTCAATCAAGGATCATGAACAGTATGAACACCACTCGATTTGAATACAAAATCCTCAGACGCTGATTCACTTGTCATTTGTTATTACAATATTGGACAAAATGGTTATAACAGTTCAAGGCGCTATCTAAAACATAAAAACCTTCAATTTTAATAATAATCTCCAAAAGCAGACTCTTAGTTTGGGACCCTATCAAAACATCCACACTATTTTTGCCAGCCGTAATGCTGGTTTTATATCTACTTGTTTGGCATAATTTTGGTAATATCTTATAAGTAAAAAATTAAAGTACTTATTCGTATGCACTAACTTTTAGAAATGTATATACGTGAAATATTTTGCAGTTTCTCCAGTAAAATATACAATTTACATTAAAAATAGTGTGCCTAATGTTTCGCGAATTGTAAATATTTCCTTTAAAACCAATCGTGTTAATTTTATTTCCATAGCTCACTTTTCTTAAACGAAAGAATTAATTTTGTACAATAAATCTGTGCTCTTTAAAATTTCTTTCTTATGCATTCTTCAGAGAGACTGTGTGGATGTTTTGATCGGGTCCTCTCAGTTTCGCTTTTTTTCGTCTTTTCCCTATACATAATAAATATCGAATAATGCATTTGAAACATCCTGAAATGAAGTGCACTTCTGAGGCAAGATGTAGATTGAGTTATGGGCATAAAAGGAAAATCAATTACAGTAGCGGATTGCCAATATCGATGCAGATTATCCGTGTTTTTTTTGTCGTTGTTTCTTTGTCCTCTGCTTCCACGAAATGAGTTTGACTGAAATGAATCAATCTTCGGACTGCTTTCAGAGCGCACAAGGATTACCATAGAGATAGATAGTAAGAGCTCGCTTCTATTGTTAAACAGTATTACGTTTAATTTCATTATTTTTCTCTGGAGAGTTTTATGAATTAAACGGAGATTTTTTGAATTAAATAAAAATAATAATACTCAATCGGTTTTAATCTAGCCTTTTGCTCATACAAGGAATTTTCCTTTTAACCCATTACTTGCCAGATTTAAAAAATGAGAAAAAATGAACGGTAAAATTTTTGTTCATTCAGAACAGAAATTCATTGAAAATAAATGATTAAATTTTCGTCCCAAAAAAAGGTCAATGGCTGCTAATGAGTTAAGTATACTTATTAGCGACGGGCAAGATTAAATAAAAAGGATTGATTACTCGGTTTTTGCAAATGATCGAGCATTTTAATTTTTTCAAGCAGTTTAAACGAGTGTTTTCCACTCCCAGACTAAGCATGAAGTAAAATTTCGAGTTTAGAAAAGCCTGAAAATTTGGTTTGGTCGCGTAGCGCGAAGCGCGGAGCGGCCAAACCAAATTTTCAAATACGCGTGGCGCATGAAGTAAAATTTCGAGTTTAGAAAAGCCTGAAAATTTGGTTTGGTCGCTCCGCGCTTCGCGTTACGCGACCAAACCAAATTTTCAGGCTTTTCTAAACTCGAAATTTTACTTCATGCTCAATCTGGGAGTGGAAAACACTCGTTTATAGCCTCAAAAAGAACTCATTAAAAACAACGAATGTCTAAAAATGTACAGCGTATGCATACTTAAAGAAAGATTCCCTGTGTTTGCAGTTTACCAATGTTTTATATTATTTAAATTAAAAAAAAAACGGTTAAAGCAAAACACATTTAACTAAGACGTTTATTTTTTTTCTTACAAATCCCTATTTTCTCAAAATTTTCATCCCAAAATAAGGACGTAGTTAAGACAATAATATATTGTTGAACTATTTTTTTATTTTTTATTAACTGTGGCGATTTTTTTAGAATCACATCCACGCGCTACGCGACCAAATCAAATGTTCAGGCTTTTCTAAACTCAAAATTTTATTTCATGCGCCCCGCGTGTACACCACTGACATAACGTGAAGTCCGAAAACAGATGTCTCATCTTTTATTGCCATGTTGAGTTAAAGAACTTAAAGATATGAAATAAAAGTTAATGAGCCTTTTGCTAATCAATTTCCAGGCTCGTTCGATTTTTATTGTTCCACATATAAAATTATGAATATTCATAGAAAATTGAAATCAACATAAAACGCAACCTTTTCTATAAAAACGGGAAGAATTGAAAAATAACAGATATTAGCAATCGATTCAAACGAATTCCGTCCCACATTTTATAATAATATACATATTCAGGTGATATATTATAGGGAAACGATGTTGTTTCGGCCAAATAGATTTTAATTATGTAGTAAAAAAACCATCGTAAACGTACCAGAATTCAATTAAAAAATGATAATTTACGATTTTCGCATTGATTGAAATCAAAGAAATAAAGATCAAAAGAAAGAGAGAGAGAGAGAGAATACGGAATAGTGGCGTACTTAACTTTGTTTTACCACTTTTATTTTTACTTTTCAGCGACAATAGTTTCGACTACAAGCTAGTCATCAAACTTAGTTTGATAATGACTAGCTTGTAGTCGAAACTATAGTCACTGAAAAGTAAAAATAAAAGTGGTAAAACAAAGTTAAGTGTTTTAATTAAATTGTTATGAAGATGTACCACAAAGTGAACGCCAACAAAATTAAAGATATAAAAACATGTCTTTGAAAGTGATAAAATTGAATCTTTGTTGTTGAGAGATTAAATAATTATATTTTCAAATCAATTGACGATGAAATTTATATCACATAACATCTGCGCTATTTTTTCTAGTTGTTTAAGGTTGCGATTTATAATGAGTAAAATCCAACGTTTTTAGTTGTCACTAGTTCCAGCACCATTCATGTTCTGATTATGGAACAATATTACATGATACATCAAAGTAATCCTTGAGAGATTTCAACGTCACCAATTTTGAACGATTAAGATATTTAGTTTTTTGTAAAAAAATCCTGAAGATAGCTATTTTTGAGTCATTTATTTACTCCTTAGAGGCAACAAAAACTTGTACTACGTAAAACTGAAGAGTGTCCGTACATTCTGCATTCAATTAGCTAAACATTCATTAAAAAAATGTCCATAATATATATTGTGTTTACCTTTTTATGCTGGAAATAGAAATATAGGTCTATCTCACTCTAGCAAATGGCTGGGCAGAGACTGTCTTACTCTAGTAAACCGCAACCTTAATAGAGGAAGTCTTTATATTCATATCTAATTCTTGGTTAGAAACAATGTGCCCGTTTATCAAAATGTTCAACATTGAACATGTTTGGATTTGTTTGTGATGCATGTTGGTATTTTATGAACAGTACTCGGCCATTTTGAAAACTGTAACCCTTCAACACCCATCGCCAACCAGTGTTGCCAACTCTAGACTGCCAGATGTCTGAAAATTTCGTCTAAAAAATCACCAGAAATCACCAGATTTTATGTTTTGTTATAACATGTAAAATCAAATAGAACAACACTAACGTTAATGAATAAAACACGTATAATAACTAAAGATGCATTTTACTCTAATTTTACTATTGTTATGATAGTATAATTATAATAGTATTATGTACAGGGTGTCCCATTAGTGCGTTCTAAGAGGATTTCTTGACTCACGTTAAAGAAGCAAAACACCGAAGTTGCTTAGTTCTAAGAGCTCTTTTAATAACTCCGAAGCAGTATGACTTAGATCGAATGTTTTTATTAAAAGGACACTCAATTTTCATGAGGGATACAAAAACCAAATAATATACAGGTGATCAATTTAAAATAAGCAAGTTGCATCCTTTACTGCCTTTATGGCGCACCCTGTATACATAAAAATATTTTTAGGTTATGCGGTTCTTAAAACCAAGCAATTTTAGTGAAAACACTTTTTTCTATCTTTAACGTGAGCCGATATATCCTTCAAGAACGCACTAATGGGACACCCTGTGTAGAACTCAATGTCAAATACTCAACAGCTATAAACATTTAATTATCTTTAACAAATCTGTATTGAAATTAGGTTGGATAGCATTTGCTTAGGGTAAATAACAATTTAGGTTAAGTTTGACAACATGTACTAAATTTGAGTGAAACACCAACAAGATTGTAGGATTCAAACCCAATCTTCCCTTAAAAAAATGGACGTAAAACAAGCAAAATCCATATTTTTACTGATTGAGATAGATAAAAATTTAGATTATTTAGCATATATCTAACTCAACGTGATATTTAATAATATCTAATCTAACATAATAATTACAGTTAGGTTAAATAACAAATTATTTAATCAAACCCCTTATCTGATATCTAATCTTACATGATAACAGTTAAGTTAAATAACAAATTAGGTTAGATATGATAATATGGTGCATATCATCATATCTAACCTAATCTAACTTGCTATTTCATATAGTGAAAAGTTAGGTTAAATTGAATAACAGTTGCAAAAGTTAGGTTAGATTGAATAACAGTTACATAAGTTGTGTTAACTAATAGCTATCTAAGCTATTATAACTTTCTTAGCAGTTTATCGAACTTTAGAGAAAGTTGTTTAGGTTATTTTAAGTAGCATTTACTCAGGATAAATTTGAAAATATGTAACCACCAAAGTTAGATTAAAAGTTAGGTTAACTTACGGCTTAGGTTTTGTAGCAATTCTAATTAAATAAATATACGTAGTTGTTATTCAGCTAGAAGATAGATTATGAAATTAGTTTAGGTTAGGTTAGAAGATCGATTGTGAAATTAGTTTAGGTTAGGATAGAAGATAGATTGTGAAATTAGTTTAGGTTAGGTTAGGTTATTTATACAAGTTAGGTTAACTTACGGCTGAGCTTTTGTAGCAGTTCTAATTAAATGAATAGAGTAATTGGTATTTGAGCTAGGGATAGGTAAGATGATACATCGAGAAGTTAGTTTCGGTAACTATTTTCAGGTTAGGTAAGATTACCAATTTATTAGGTTAAATTGGACGTCAGTTATTGATTATTAATTTGATCTAACATAATACTAGCTTGATTGGTAAGTTACGTTATGTCGTCTGTATCCGCAGGGGGAGGACACGCATATGGGGATTTGTTTTTTCGGCAGCAGTTCTAGCTGGCAAAACTTGGGGGCGCTAGTGTCGGCATGTTCGAGGTTCTTTTTTGAATTTGCCGCGTTTTTGTTCCGTTTATGGCGCTGTTATGCAAGTTTTGCACTTACACGGCGTCCTCGGCACGGATCACAGCCGACTCGGCTCGTGACTCGGCCATTTTTCTTGTGCTTGTTTTGAGAGTAGGAACGTTTCAAAAGTTTTTCAAAATTTGTGAGTGATAGATTGTCCGTAAGCTCTTTATAATTTCTGTAGTTAGATTTACTTTTATTTGATAGATCAAAATACGTAATAGATTAGTTTCATTTTGGTTTATTAGATTTTTAAGAATCCTTCCTATACGTATTTAGGTTAGTAAATCTCTTAAAGCATCATGCCTGCAGTCATTTGTAAAGTACCGGGGTGTAAATCCAATGCAAATGTGGATAAATCATTTTATTTTCATAGATCTTCGAGATGTGATTTATGGTTAAAAGCAATTAATTGCCCCATTCTCAACAAAATTCCGAAACCTAATATACAAATGCAGAGAATATGTTATAAACATTTTACTCTATCTAGCTTTGCTTCTTCTCAAATGAATTTATTAAATCGTAATGCTGTTCCTACTTTGAATCTACCATCGCCCTCTACATCACTGTCAGATAGTAAAGAATCTGTAACTTTCAGCGGTTTGGATGTCAGCAATATCAGAAATACACCCAAATCAATTGACTTAGATTGTGTACCGTGTATCAAGAGTACTAAATTTTCCGATACACTACCCTATTCTGAATCTCATGCAGATTCAACCAAATCAATTGATTTTCATAATATGCCGGATTCAAACAGTTCTAGAATTTGCGATGAGTTACTTTCATGTAGTGTTGAGGTAGGCCCCCCTACCTGTAATGTTAACGTAGAGCCAAATACAAATAACACATCTCATTCGGAGGTAAATGTAACCGTTCTAAATGGTAAGTTGAATCTACTGTTTTGATTTCATTTGATCTATTCTATACTAAAAAAAAATTGTGAAATGTAGTTTTTTTTTTATTATATTTTTGATTATATTTTAATGTTCGAGCGGGGAGATGATGATAATTCATGTATCCAAAATATTATTGAACACTTTGTTTTTATTCAATTTATAGTTACAAATAGTTACAGTTAATTATAACAGCAGACTTAATACGTATTTTTACGTAGCACTTAAGTTAACAGAAACTTGCAGAAAATTAAAATTTAGAGTTAAACTTATTGTTTCCATACAGGTATTGCATACAAATAATTATTTGCTAATTTATTCATGTAATGTGGTTGTGGTTTACTATCATTGTAAGTTGAATAATTACAATTATCATTCAACAGTTTATTTATTTTAATTAAAATAAATTGATTGAATTGATTGTCTTATTTTGTCTAACAGGTGGTTGATTTTAATTTGTAACAATTTGTATTAGTTCAGTTAAGGTGTGCACGCAGAAATTGGTCTTGGGGAAGGGGGACTCGTCCCGGTTTTAGAAGGGTTTTACACTTTTAATAATGTTATAATAATAATTGTGTTCTCAGTTAGAGGTTATGTGATTTTCTCGGCCAACTTTGGGTCAAATTCAAGTTGCTAATAATTATTTCAATTTTTAGCTTCTACTAATGCTGAAAGAATTGATCCTAACTCCACCTCTGGATCAAGCGAGAGCATTTATCAATTGAGAATGGAATTAGCCAAGGCAAGGGCATGCATTCAAAAGATGAAACAAAACAGCCAAATTACAAAACAAAGAATGGAATTGTCCAGGGCAAAAACGTATATTAATATATTAAAACGAAAAAACAATCATTCCAAATTAAAACAAACGACAAGTGCGTCATTTGAAAAATCTGTAGATCATCTAAATGCAACCACTCCACCATTCTTGACAACCTTTGTCAAATCCAGCGTAAGTGATGCATACTTAAAAATTAGCCATACTGATGAAACATAAATGTCGAAACACATATAATTTCCTTTCGAATAAGATTTATTTCCCTCTTTTATAATCATTGTTATTATTAAATATTTTTGTTTATTATTTATTTTATATTGTTATTTGTAATTATTGTATTATTCTAATTTTGCATTTTGTGTTACTTTATGTTTATTATTAATAAATCATTTTTAAATGCCATCTACTTTTTTATTTGTGATAATTTTATTTCTCTATGTTTGTACTTTAAGAATGAAATAAAGGTAAGTGTTAGTTTGGTATTAAATAATGATGTCATTATAAAACGAATTTATTGAAAATAAGGAATATATTCATTTATGTGTGGGTGTGTGTGTGTGTGTACAATAGTTTGTATGTATGTGTTAATACACACACGCGATATATGCGTTTGTGTTAGTGTTAGTACAAGCTGGCACTGGTAGATGGCGCCAAAAAATCTAACATGGGATGTCGCTTCCTTAGTGTTCCGTGTGTATCCGTTCTTAGGTTATGTTGGATCTCAATTTGTCAGGTTAAGTCAGTGACAAGTTACTTAGGTTAGATTATAAAAGCGTTCAATTAAAGCTTCTAACGAGTGTTTCCACTCCCAAATTAAGCATGAAGTAAAATTTCGAGCTTAGAAAAGCCTGAAAATGTTTCTACACCCGTTGTTTTTTAAAAGAGTTCAATTTGAAGCTTTAAACGAGTGTTTTCCACTCCCAGACTAAGCATGAAGTAAAATTTAGTGTTCCGTGTGTATCCGTTCTTAGGTTATGTTGGATCTCAATTTGTCAGGTTAAGTCAGTGAAAAGTTACTTAGGTTAGATTATAAAAGCGTTTAATTAAAGCTTCTAACGAGTGTTTCCACTCCCAAATTAAGCATGAAGTAAAATTTCGAGCTTAGAAAAGCCTGAAAATGTTTCTACATCCGTTGTTTTTTAAAAGAGTTCAATTTGAAGCTTTAAACGAGTGTTTTCCACTCCCAGACTAAGCATGAAGTAAAATTTCGAGTTTAGAAAAGCCCCGTGAAAATTTGTCTCGGGTCGCGCAGCGACCCGAGACAAATTTTCTGGGCTTTTCTAAACTCGAAATTTTACTTCATGCGCCACGCGTACAAAACAATGATTTTAAGTGAAGTTTGAAATATACTCCTTAGAAATGGTAGTTTATGATTCATTTGGACATGGACATTTTTATGAATGTAAAGATAGATATTTCCGAATGTTAATAGTTTTGACAGTATTTTGGCATGTTCGACTGTTTTATCTTTAATCGCTTTCTCATGACGGTCAATCACTAGATTGTCACTAAAAACATCCAACAAATACTAGAATTAAGAATCACAAACAATTTGTCTGAATCTGAAAGTTGAAACCACCAATCGGTCTATTTTGCATGATTGCGAAAGTCCCAAACATGTTTACGATTAACAGCCCAGTCATCAAAGAATTCCCCAACAGTTTTCAGTAAACTGTTGTCTTTGATGAACGGGCCCAATCACAATATTCAAGTCATAGCTTATTTATAGATAAAACTTCATTTTAATTGATAAATAAAGCACTAATCACCTTTCTTTACACTTTTATTTTACTTCCATACGTACATTTCGGACACAAAACTTAGTATCCGAAATGTACATATGGAAGTGAAATAAAAGTGTAAAGAAATGTTATTAGAGCTTTATTTGTCAATTACAATTGTTCTCCACGTAACTCACACAACCAATTTAAACTTCATTGAATGGAAATGGCACCGAATAGAAGAAGAAAATCTTAAAAAAGAAAACACTCACCGTTTAGAGCGGAATCATTGTTAATATTCTTAACCATCACTAAACCGCACTCTTAATCAATCGCAATCGTTAACGCGAACACTAATTTTATCAATAATCAAATTAATTTCAATCGGGAGGAAAAAGAAACGCGTGCTGTCCCTTTAAAACCCACGCGGTCACTGAACCGTAAATAACGCAAATTCCTACGGAAAACACCGGGCGCCTACGACTCAGAACCTAATCCGACCAACTAGCGCCCGGCGCCACGGAATCCACCAATCAGTGACGTGCTTGATGCCGTCTACATCTACCAATCCGCGGCGACTTGGTTTGTTTACAATTTAAGATCGTCTATTGTTTTTTGTGTGTGTGTGAACAGTGGAAATCAAGCCGGCCTGTTTATTTTATGTTCGCGTTCTACGTTCGCAAAATAATGGGCCCGTTCATCAGAAATAACAGTTGGGAGTTTACTGTCAACTGTTGGGGAATTCTGTGATAACCGAATTGTTAATCGTAAACGTGTTTGGGATTTTTGCAATCGTACGAAATAGACCAACCGGAGTACAGGTTATTAGACACCAAAATACATCACAAACAAATCCAAACATGTTGAATGTTGAAGATTCTGATAAACGGGCCCATTGATAGTGCCTAATAATAATAATTGTGGAATACAATACAACACACGTATTCATTTTTAACCAAGTAATTTGAATTTAATAATAATAATAATTTATTGGTCTTAAGTGGTTGAGTAAACAACAATAGACAAGTCAAATATACAAATACAAATATAAAATTAGGGTAAAATACAGTTAAAAAATAGTTAGACTCCAATAAATCACTTGGTTAGAAATAAACGCGTGTGTTGTATTTCATTACATTATCATTATAATTCACTATCATTATTTTGTTGTTGATTTAAATGAAATATTAAAAGGGATGTTAAATAACCCTGGACTCACGTTTAATTATCAATTGTGTGTGTGCAGGTAAGGAATCCCGAGAAATCTAGACGCCGCACACTGGGCCAGATTACAAATTTACGACGACAAAAATAAAATTTTCAAATGTTTCAAAATTAACTAAAACCACTTAGTATGTATTCTATGATTATCGAGTCACAATACTACAAATAAACAATTGTGAAAAAACAATGCTATTCGTTGCGGGTACCTGTCAAACATCTCTCTTTCCGCTCGATTGGCAGAAGTCGATGGAACGCTCAATATTTGACCTCCTAACTACGGCTGTTTCGCGTATGTGCTCAAAAGTTAAGACATTTTTAGGATGCAGAATTTTGCACCAAGTATGTATTTACATGTACAATATCTTATTTGTAAAAAGTTTTAAACAATTAGGTTGTAAAATAAGGTTTGTTCAGGACTAACGTAAATGAAAAGAATCGCATAATAAACTGCTATACATTGATGTTTAAAAAAAGTTCCGCATAGTTCCGTCAAATTGTATATTTTGTAAGACACAACAAACATTGATAATCCCAGGGAAGCAACAAACCCATCCCCATATTCCCCCCTTGTTAAAATTTAACCATTTTTCAGGTACTCATGATGACTATAATTTTCAAGAAAGAAAATTAAATAGGAATGAACTATTTTTAGTATTAAGAGATGAACATTTCTATCAGTTTTCGTCATTCAAGTGTAATGTTGGACAAGTTTGGTGTAAATGACCCAACTGACATTTTATTAAAACAAATAAAAGATGTCATAAAAGTGTTTGTGACCAAACTTTTGTCCAAATGGCGTAAATGTAAGTCTATGTACGAACGTTTCAACAATAAAAACGTAAATTGGCTCAGTGTTGAGTTGAAAATCCCAGGCATACATTCACCTACAATGGCACAACCCATTGTTTCGAAGATGAGCCGAGGCAGGCCAAGAAAAATGTTTGAACTCAGTTCTGATCGCTGCAAACAGAGAAAACTTAAGCCTTTTGTTTCAAATCTAAGTTTAGAAAATCTATGTTCGGCTACAAAATCAAGTTTAGTGAAATCGGGCAAAAGAAGTGCGGCGAAGGTAATGGGACTTGCATTAAGTGCAACTCCTAAACGTTTGAAAATGATGAAAAAGGCTCACGATTCATCGTCTTCTAAGGATGTAAGGCCATACAGTGCTGAAGAAGTATTAGGTCTCATAGTTGATCTTCATCTGACAAAAGAAGATTATAAAACGATGCGGCTAGGAGCAAAATCTAGAGGGGCTGATATATATCCATCATATCACGTGGTATCAGAAGCAAAACAAAAATGTTACCCATTGAATGTCAGAGTATCTGAGAACGAAGCTGTGGTGCCGTTGCAGGATCTTTTAGACCATACTGTGCAAAGACTTGCACAAGTTCAGTCGCAAGTTATTATCGAAAACATGGGCTGCACTAACAACACTCTTGAAATTATTTATAAGTGGGGTCTAGATGGCAGTGGAGGACACAGTATATATAAGCAAAACTTCACTAACAATACATTTTATGCGGATTCTAATATAATTTTATGTACAATTGTGCCCCTGGAATTATCCGAAAAGAATGAAAGTTATATAAAAAAATGATGATGTGTCCATCATAGTACTTTCCCCCGTAAATTGCGTATTAAATCACTTTTAAAATATTTGTAGCATTATTATTTTCAAAATGTCTTCAACTTTTTGATAACTACAACTTTTATTTGAAACATTTTTCAATTGTATCAACACATACACTGATACAAACCAATAACTAGATAAAAGAACATTATTTATTAATTATCTCAAAAACTAAGAGTGCTATGACAAAAAGTAAATCTACAAAAAATCTTTAGTTTTTCATTTCCTACAACTTTTATTTGAAACATTTTTCAATTGTATCGACACATACACTGTCACACACCAATAACTAGATAAAACACACAACTTTTGAAATATCTCAAAAACTAAGAGGGCTATGACAAAAAGTAAATGAACAATACATCTTCATTTTGTTATTATCTACAACTTTTATTTGAAAGAATTTTTTGTTTGATGAACATTTATTGAAAAAATCTGAAAAAACTGAAAAACGCTACGAGTAAAGTACCACTTCCGGTTTTCCGATTTTCACCAAAAGCTTTTCAGTTCTTCCGATTGTATCAAAAAGCTTAAGTTTTAAGTTTCATCTCGATATCTTTAGCGGTTTTTGCGGTACAGCGCACACAGACAGACAGACAGACAGACATTTTTCAAAAATGGTCTTATTCGACTCAGGGGACCTCAAAACGGATATTTCCGCTAAAATTTTTGATTCGAAAATTTTCACGAAAACAATACTTTCCCTTTGTATTACATACGGGGGAAAGTAAAAAAATGTATATTGGAAAAATCACACCGCTTCTTCCACCAGATACTGCCGTCCAATTTAATTTAAATTAGAAAGGAAAATGGCGAAAATACGAAAGACGAATACGACGAAATTAAATATCAAATGAGCAATTCGCAGCCAACGAATATCACCCTGGCAGACAAAACAATTCAGTTTAGGCATGTGCTCATTTGCACCATGTTAGACGGCAAAACAGTCAACGTCTTAATTGAAACAAAAAGTACACAGGCGTGTAATGTATGCAAAGCCACGCCCACAATCATGAACGATTTAAAAAAGATTAAAGAAAGGGCCTGTAACGAAAGCTCATATAAATTCGGTCTTTCTGTTTTGCATGCGTACCTGCGAAGCTTCGAATACTTTTTACACATAGCATATAAATTGGAGATAAAGCAATGGCAAGCCAGAGGAAAGGAAGCACAAGAACAAGTTAAAGAGAGAAAGAATAAAATATGTCAGGATTTTTATAAAGAAATGGGTCTTGTTGTCGATTTACCAAAACAAGGTGGTGGTAACAGTAATGATGGGAACACGTCAAGAAAATTTTTCAAAAACCCTGAAGTGAGTTCCCGGATCACAGGCTTAGATAAAAAATTGATTGAAAGAATGTCTAATATTCTTACTGTTATATCGTGTGGTCATTATATCAACGAAGGACTATTTAAAATATATTGTTTCAAGACCGCGGAGTTGGCGACCACACTTTATGGATGGTATAAAATGAGTGCAAGTGTCCATAAGTTATTGATGCATGGGGCTGACATAATAAAATCGCTTCCACTGCCTGTAGGTCTCCTCTCAGAAGACGTTATAGAAGCAAGCCATAAAAGTTATAAACAGCTCAGACAGTACCACTCGAGGAAAACGTCAAGATTAGATACAAATACGGACATTTTTAACTGGTTGCTTGTATCATCAGACCCCCTAATCAGTAGTTATAGAAAAAAAAAACAAAGAGACGAAAAAACAATTGAATAAGGTAGTATTAGGAATGCTTCGAATGCCCAACTATCTCAATGAACAAACTTCACGAGAAACTACATATGCTGTGATCAGAGATAATGACGAAGAAGACAGTGATGATATTGATTCTGACTCCTCCTAAATTTGTTATTTTGCTAAAAAAAACGCAATTTCATCATTTCTATAATAAATATACTTTTTCCAATATAAATTATTTTTAAATATGACGCGTAGATCTTGACCTATGAACCTGTAACACCTTATTTTCATTAAGCTACATTGAAAGAGCTTTATCGTCTACAGCGCCATCAATAGAGAACAGAAAAAAAGTTTCAGATAAAAAGTGTCTATTTTTTAATGTAGAATCTGATTCCGTAAAAAACGAGGGTTCCCTTTTAAAATTCTGAAGTTGCCCCTAGCCTCCATAACAGGGGGGGACTTGGAGGGATTGATATTTGAAGGGTTAGTTAGTTCAACTGCAACGATTAACTTTTTATTTAAACCTTTTTTTCATACGACGCATAGATTTTGACTTATGGATCTGCAACACTTTATGTGAAACATCCTGTATATCTAATATAGATTAATTTTAACATTAAGATCATCAGGATGGCATCCTAAGGTAATATGTGAGGTAAAAAGATGTTTTTGAACAGCATTTTATTTTTGTCGTCGTAAATTTGTAATTCGGCCCGGTGTGCGCAGGTTAAAATAAATTGCGGAAAGGGGATTTTTTCGTCGATAGGTGAGTAATTTTATTATTTATTTGTTTGATACGCAACGCAGAAAAAAAAATGGTGATGTGTCCATCATAGTACTTTCCCCGGTAAATTGCGTATTAAATCACTTTTAAAATATTTCTAGCATTATTATTTTCAAATTGTCTTCAACTTTTTGATAACTACAACTTTTATTTGAAACATTTTTCAATTGGATCAACACATACTGACATAAACCAATGACTAGATAAAAAACACTATTTATTGAATATCTCAAAAACTAAGAGTGCTATGACAAAAAGTGAAAATACAAAAAATCTTTAATATTTTATTACCTACAAGTTTTATTTGAAACATTTTCCAATTGTATCAACACACACACTGACACAAATCAATGACTAGATAAAAAACACTATTTATTAAATATCTCAAAAACTAAGAGTGCCATGACAAAAAGTGAGACCACAAAAAATCTTTAGTTTTTCATTTCCTACAACTTTTATTTGAAACATTTTTCAATTGTATCGACACATACACTGTCACACACCAATAACTAGATAAAACACACAACTTTTGAAATATCTCAAAAACTAAGAGTGCTATGACAAAAAGTAAATGAACAATACATCTTCATTTTGTTATTATCTACAACTTTTATTTGAAAGAATTTTTTGTTTGATAAACATTTATTGAATAAATCTGAAAAAACTGAAAAACGCTAAGAGTAAAGTACCACTTCCGGTTTTCCGATTTTCACCAAAAGCTTTTCAGTTCTTCCGATTGTAACAAAAAGCTTAAGTTTCAAGTTTCATCTTGATATCTTTAGCGGTTTTTGCGGTACAGCGCACACAGACAGACAGACAGACAGACAGACAGACAGACAGACATTTTTCAAAAATGATCTTATTCGACTCAGGGGACCTCAAAACGGATATTTCCGCTAAAATTTTTGATTCGAAAATTTTCACGAAAACAATACTTTCCCTTTGTATTACATACGGGGGAAAGTAAAAACTAAATTTAGGCCCAGTTGTACCAAAAACGTTGAACCCGAGTTCAAGATAAACTTGAATTTAAGATGACAGTTGTTATTGTTCTAATGTCACTTTGAACTGAAGTTCAGAGTTGAATCAGTTTAACTTTTTTGGTGCAACTGGCCCTAAATGTGGTAATGTAACACTTCAAACACAATAAGTGAAAAATCGACAAATTATCCGTTTCGAATAAAAACTGAATTTAAAGTTTAGTTTACTAAAATAATAATGTTTGTTTTGAGATGATGTTTTTACGAATAAAATAAAAACATCATCTCAAAACAAACATTATTATTTTAGTAAACTAAACTTTAAATTGAGTTTTTATTCGAAACGGAAAATTTGTTGATTTTTCACTTATTGTGTTTAAAGTGTTACATTACCACAGTTAGGGCCAGTTGCACCAAAAAAGTTGAAGCTTAAAATTAATGTTAATTACATATTCGTATCTTAAAAGTTGTGCTCGTTACGGATGCTTAATTGTAGTCGAATTGGTTTGAGGCCCAGTTGCACCAATAACGGCGACTAGACCAAAAACTCTAAAATCTTCCGATTTCTATCTCTTTCCTAAAATGTTGGAGGGTAAGGGGAAAGAGACCGAGCACTCAAGGGTTAATCCATTATGAGCACCAACCGCATCTTTTGGGTGTCAATGACAACCCGATATTAGCAGGTAGTAAGACGTCCATGTTTTCAGCCGGCGCGTGGCGTTATCTTTTCTCCGGTTTGAGGTGGTTTTAATAGGTAGATTTATTTGATATTTATGAAATTATTTAAAATGTAATTATAATTAATACGACATTTGTAAAATAAAGTCGAAAATTATGTCTACGTGTGCAATTTTAGGTCAATAAATTTTTTTAAAACGTATCTGACGTTTACATCTTGGTAAAAATTAATCATCATCACATCTAAGCGTTATATATTTTTAACTTTACTGTAAATCAGTGGTTTATACGCGTGGCGCATGAAGTAAAATTTCGAGTTTAGAAAAGCCCCGTGAAAATTTGTCTCGGGTCGCTACGCGACCCTCGACAAATTTTCTACGCGGGGCTTTTCTAAACTCGAAATTTTACTTCATGCTTAGTCTGGGAGTAGAAGACACTCGTTAGTTTAAAACACATCACAATTGGTAAAATATATATCGTTGGATCGCCGTCTTCAGGGGTGATATGTAAGCAAATTATGGGTCTTAGGAGTTGTCAAATAAGTGAGTTACTTGACTGTTTCTAAGGCACTCTTTACAAAAAACAAAAGATTAACATTTTACATATAAAATGTACAGGGTGAGCGAAACTTGATGTCTCTGCTCTATTATTAGATAAGGAAAAACAATAGAAAAAATCTGAAGAACGGTTCATAAATGGGATTGACTAAGGTCTATTTTAATCCAAAATTGCATATTTTACTAAATTTTGAAACTGAAGTAATGACGTCATCGATTTTTTTTCCCCAGATACATACCTATATTTTTAGATATTTCAAAAGAGCTAATTTTTTTGAATAAACTTTGTAGAGAAAAAAATTTGCTATCTTCTTTCGTTAAAAAATTAAAAGCAAACTTAAAAGAAAGTATTATGAAAAATTCACAATTGTCACGACTTAAACAAGTAGCCTTTGGAAGCAAATAACAAAGCTGCATTTGTCAATAATTAAACTAATGGTTGACAAATATTGTTTTGTTGTCATTTGATTTTAGATTTCAGATTTTTTCTATCGTTTTTCCTTTTCATAAATACACTGCGCCGCAAAATTAATGCAAAATTCGAAATTTCGTTTAAAAAAATTAATGTTATTGTTTTTCCTGAATTGAGCCTTCTTCTCTTTTTCTGTTTATCACAAAAACTGGAAATATGTATTAGTAGGCTAAAAAAAAACCTTATTATCTGCCAAACAGGTCTTTATTTTCTTGTTAAAAAAGGCGAGTATCGTTTGATAAGTAAGTTCTTTGATTTCTGGAAGTTTATTTAGAAAATTGTAAAAACAAACAAAAATGAATCCCCCTAGACGAGTTTCAAGAAATCTTACACATGAAGAATGTGCTGTTGTAGTGGCGCTGCAAGAAGAAGGGTTTACTACTGCAACTTACATTGCCTAACGTTTGCATGTTGCTAATTCCACAATATCGCGAGTTCTTTCCCGCTTCAGAGAAACAGGACGTCACGAACGAAGACGCAGCTAGGGTCGAAAAAAAATGACAACGCCGAGAGAAGACAGATTTATGCAACTTCAAAGTTTAAGGCAACGATTCCTAATGAGCACTTACCTGCAACAACAATTTGTTCTAACCTATGGTCGTCGACTAAGTCAGGATACGGTCAGAAGAAGACTTGCTGAAGTTGATCTTCGACCCTATCAAGCCGCTAAAGGTCCTTTGTTAACCAGAGAGCACCGACGAGAGCGCTTAAGGTTTGCACAGGAACATCTTAATTGGAACAATGCTGATTGGGGTAGAGTAATGTTTAGTGACGAGTCCAGATTTTGTCTGTATAGTGACGACCGCCGTAGAAGAGTATATCGACGTCCTGGTGAAAGATACAGCCAGGCGTGCATACGAGGAACGGTGCAATATGGTGGAGGCTCTGTCATGGTATGGGCAGGCATCACGTCGCAAGCAACAACAGCGTTGGTACACATTAATGGTGGTCGGTTAAATGCACATCGATACATCGAAGAGGTACTTGAGCATCATGTTGTACCATTTGCCCCATTTATTGGAGATAATTTCCTTTTTATGCAAGATATCGCCAGGCCGCATATCGCAGGAATTGTGAACCAGTACTTTGACCATGTGGGAATTGTTCGTAGGAACTGGCCAGCACGAAGTCCCGACCTCAATCCCATAGAGCATCTGTGGGACATTGTAGGGCAGAAGATTAAAGACTTGCAGCAACCTCCTGCAAACCTTCCAGAGTTAACACTCAGATTAACGCAAGTGTGGGAAGAAATTGAGCAACAAGAAGTCAGAAGTTTTATTGACAGTATGCCACGAAGTATGCGAGCTGTCATCAATGCTCGAGGAGGCAATACTCGCTATTAAGACCAACTGTACGACTGTTACACGCTATTTTGCGGATCAGAAGAATAATTATTTTTTTGTATTATTGCAGTTTGTCGTTTATTTTCTCATTTTTTGTTCACAAATAAGCAAATTTGTTTTAATAAGTATCTATTAGGAACCACTTCGGGAAAAAAATGGAGAAAAACAAAATAAAAAACAATAAAATTAATTTTTTAACGAAATTTTGAATTTTGCGTTAATTTTGCGGCACAGTGTAGTTCACGTCGTTATTTTAAATGTACATTACATATGAGACTATTAAAATGAATAAAGATGGTTAGTTTTCTTCTGGATTTCAAATTGCACTATAAATTGACAATTTTAATAGTCATATGTAATTTACATTTAGGTTGACGACGTGAACGCCATCTACTGCCAATAGTCTTGTCTATTGTACTCACAAAATGACTATTATAAATGTCAATTGATTATGTATTTTAAAATCCAGAAAAAAACTGAACATCAATAACCATTTTAGTAGTTATGTGTAATTTACATATAAATTTACGATGTGAACACCATCTGCTGCCAATTTTTGAGTAGTGCTATTGACAGTAGATGGTGTTCACGTCGTTAATACAAAAATAATGTATATGTTCATTATAGCACTTTTTCCGTCATTTAAAGAATTGATGATTGTCGTACAAAACGTATTTCACTTGCTAATTGGTTGGTTATAGACCATTTAACATTAAATCAGCGTTTTATACGCGTCGCGCATGAAGCAAAATTTCGAGTTTAGAAAAGCCTAATTTGTCTCAGTCGCTCTGCTACGCTACGTCCGAGCCAAATGTTCAGGCTTTTCTAAACTCAAAATTTTACTTCATGCTTAATCTGGGATTGAAAACACTCGTTAGATGATCAATCATAACTAGGGTTGTTATGTTTAAAACACTTTGTTTTAAAACAGTGTTTTAAACATGTTTAAAAACAGCCGTCGTGTTTTAAACGGTTTCGTTTTAAACATGTTTCAAATCTTAAATTTGTTCAAAACATGTTATAAACGTTGTATTTGTTTAAAACCGTTTTTTTATTATCTTAGCTGCTAAAAATAAATATTTGCTAAATTATATTTTATATTAATTCATTAAAATTTTTTGTTTGTTTTTAAATTTTAGCTAAATTGTTTAAGATATTTCAAATTACATTATCAAACAAAACATTTTATTGCAATAAAACTGTGTGTGCATAAATGTGGTTTTTAAATACAGGGATTTTTTCTATCAGGTATACATAAGTATACACTGTTATTTTTTGACGTTTGTTGTGTTTTGTTCAAGATTTTAATTTGAATTTTTAAACGAGTGTTTTCCACTCCCAGACTAAGCATGAAGTAAAATTTCGAGTTTAGAAAAGCCTGAAAATTTGGATTGGCCGCGTAGCGAAGCGGAGCGGCCAATCCAAATTAGGCTTTTCTAAACTCGAAATTTTACTTCATGCGCCACGCGTATAAAACACTGAAATATCGTAAAGTTTAAAATATACGACTTTAGCAATCTAATATAGAAATGTGGATAAAACGTGAGTCAAATTCTGCGCTGACAAAATTGTTTAAATTTCAATTTCAATTTCAATTTTATCGAATTTTTCTAAAATATTTGAACACATTATTTTTTCTATCATTAACTCTCATACAAAAGTTTACCTATCACCAAATCAGCATGGATTTACACCTGGCCGTTCAACAACTACTAATTTAGTATCAATTACCCAATACATATCTGAATCACTTGATAACTGTGGGCAATCCGACGTCATATATACTGATTTCTCCCGTGCTTTTGATACGTTAGACCACAGTATATTATTGCAAAAATTGTCTTTATTCGGACTATCATATAAATGTATTATGTTAATTTCCTCATATCTACATAATAGACAAAATACTGTTTATTACAATGGCTTCTCTTCTTTTACATTTACATCTACTTCAGGTGTTCCACAAGGTTCAAACCTTGGTCCATTGTTGTTTAATTTGTACATTGATGATCTAATTGCAACAATTACATGCCCAGTCTTAGCCTATGCAGATGATTTAAAAATTTATTCACACGTTACCACTAATTTAGATTCTATCAATTTGCAAAACAATCTTGATATAATTGATAACTGGTGTACATTTAATAAGCTTAAACTAAACTCTACTAAATGTTATGTAGTTTCATACAGTCGCAAAACTTCAACAATTGTTGGTAACTATAACATTCAAGGCACAATAATTGAAAGAAAACGTGAAATTTTGGACCTCGGTGTACTTTTCGATTCTGAGTTGAGATTTTCTAGACATATTAATAATATAACATCGTCCGCACTAAAAATATTGGGTTTTATAATGCGGATATCTAAACAATTCAATAATATAAATGCCATAGTATCGCTTTACTATGCGTTTGTTAGATCAAAATTAGAGTATTGTATGTTGGTCTGGTATCCGCATTATATAAATTTCTCACTCATGGTAGAAAAAGTACAGACAAAGTTTTTGAAATATTTATCTTTTAAAATTAATGATACATATCCAGATCGAAATACTGACTATAATTCTTTACTTACTGAACATAGTTTTGTTTCACTTGTTGATCGTAGGAATGAATATAGTGCTTATTTTATTAAAAAAGTGATTGACAACTCCATTGATTGTATGTATCTACTTTCAAAAATAAATTTTCATGTACCTAGAACTGCCTCGCGCTATACTAACACCTTTGTTTTACCCGTATGCAAAACTAATGTTCTAGTTAAAGCGCCTTTAACACATATGTGTCGTAATGCGAATAAATATTTTATTGATGTATTTTTAAGTAACCAGAAATCTGGAAATTGAAATTGTCTACTTTCAATATTAAATATTCTTATGTTAGTCATTTGGAATGAAATATTTTTGTTTATTAATATTAATGTTAGATATAAGTTATAATTAAATTTTGTTGCTTGTCCTGTATTGGTTTTTCCGTAGGACAATAAAGTATTATTATTATTATTATTATTATTTAAAGCAGTGATTATAGGCAACCTCTAACTCTAACGTATATTAGGTTGCTTATAACCGTTGTTATAAGTGTGTGTTTTTTGAACTTCACTGTAAATCAGTGTTTTAAAGCGTGGCGAATGAAGTAAAATTTCGAGTTTAGAAAAGCCTAATTTGGATTGGCCGCTCCGCTTCGCTACGCGGCCAATCCAAATTCTTAGGCTTTTCTAAACTCGAAATTTTACTTCATGCTTAGTCTGGGAGTGGAAAACACTCGTTTAAAGCCTTAAATTAACCGCATTAAAACAACGATTTTCCACAACTTTAAAAAACGCTGTAATTATCAGGATATGTACACAAAAGAAAAATGCCCCGTATATTCTGTTTTAAACACGTTTTAAACGTGTTTTAAACATGTTTTAAACACGTTTTAAACCCAGATCATAACCTTATTTTGCATTTTTTTTTTATTGCTAGATTAGCGTGCTCTATTTAATCAATTTGATTAAAACGTAACTAAATAATACCATTGCATAACATATTGATTAATGAGTTAAATTGTTGGAGTCATCAAATGAATATGAACGACTGTTTAAAACACTTTATAAAGGGAAAAAAGGGAAACTACCTGCTATTCTGACAGATAAAGTCATAAATTGTAACATCAACACACCATAAATTGTGGTTTCTTTTCTTCCATTATACTCCCGCGCTTATAGAGGGTGTCTCTCTTCAAAATTTGCTGGTTTAATTATTTTGGAGAGGCCCTCCAAAAACGTTGAAATTGAGTTTAAGATGACAGTTCCTATTGTTCTAATGTCACTTTGAACTCAAGTTCAGAGTTGAACCAGTTGAACGTGTTTGATGCAACTGGGCCTTAAGGTTGTGGTTTACCGGAGTGAGACAGACTCTGCCCAGCCATTTGCTAAAGTGAGATAGACCTATTTCCAGCATAAAAAGGTAAACGTAATATATCATGGACATTTTTTTTATTGAATGTTGAGCTAATTGAATGCAGAATGTACGGACTCCCTTGAATTTTATGTAGTACAAGTTTTTGTTGCCTAAAAATGAGTATATAAATGGCTGAAAAAATAGTTACTTTTAGGATTTTTTTACAAAAAAACTAAATATCTTAATCGTTTTAAATTGGTGAAATTAAAATCCATGTAATATTGTCCCATAATCAGAACTGGAACTGGTGACTACCAAAAACGTTGGATTTTACCAATAATAAATCGCAACCTTAAACAGTTTTAAAATGTTGTAATATCTTGTGGTGGAGGCGGTTACTTTGTGAAACATTGTAAATATTTAAATAATTAACACTGATTACTTTTTATTTCGCTGTTGAGCCGAAACTAGTCACAGTTTAAAATAAAAAGTGATAACAAAGAAGTAATCAGTGCTAATTATTTAAATAATAAAATGTTGTTATACACGATTCCATTTGTTTCTGGATCTCGCCTAGCCATGCTTTCGTGTTGTTATGTTGCAGTATCAACATTTACATTTTTTATTAGTTGCCACTCCTGATTCCTTATTTTAACAGTGTTGCAATAATTTATGATATCATAAGTAATCCTCTTTTTAATTTTTTTTTATTTATACCTTTTCGATCAAATGACAAAATTTACGTAGTTGATGACATTTTGAGAAATATATTATATATAGCTGATTTTTTGTGAAATGTTTTTTTTTATAAAAAAACAACAGTTCAAGTGATTTCTATTATCAAGAAGAATAAACCATTTTTTTTCTCAGATTTTTCTAAAAATAAAAATTATCATAAAATCGCATTTTTTTCAATCAAGATATTTACACAAAACAAATATTTTTTATAAAAATCCCAAACAAATCACAAACGCTCTTACTACTATTAGAAATAATCTGATCTATTTATATATAAACAATCTTTATTTACAGAAGAAGCATATACATATATAAATGTAAAACAGAAACAATATATATATAAAAAAGATAACAATTCCGTAAAATGGCTATCGACCTGCGGTCTTTCAGCCTGGATTTTTAAAAAATTACTTATTAGTTTTTTCTTTTGTAAAATGGGAAGTGTTTAACAGTCGATGTCGGTGAATTTAATGGTCCTCTAAACGTCATGATCGCTAATGTCTGCATGGAAGGATGAAATGAATTGTTGAATTGTTATGTTGGGGTGTATGAATTTAGGCGGAATATCAGGATTGCGAGGGATACATAATAATGTGAAAATGTCGAGGATGTAGGGGTTGGTGGCTATTTTTTGGCACAGTTGTTGAAGGCGTTGTTCGATGGGGGTTACTTGGGTTTTTTCATAGAGGAGTTCATTGGATGGGTTGAAGAGCGGATTTAGTGGGTGTCTTAGTTTCGTTAGTACTCTGAGGGCTGACCGTTCCGCAATTTGTAGGTTTTTGAGGACTATGGGGCGTGGATTGTGGAAGAGGATCGGTGCGTATTCAAGCAGGGGTCGGCAGATGGATTTATAAATATGTACAGCGGTACTTGTGGTGATGCCTTTTGTTTTATACGTTAAACATCTAAAGTGCTTCGCCCTGCTTCTGATTTTGTTTTTAAGGTTTTGGGAATGTGTTTTTGGGGGAAAACTTGGGATCGAGGGTTATTCCTAGGTATTTGCAGGTATGTGATGGACGAATGGATATATTGTTGATTATTATTTGGAATGGGGAGTTGTTGGTGCGGTGGAAGGGAATTAGAAGTTGGGATTTATTAGGATTTATGGATGTTCTCCATTTCGCAAACTATTGTTGGATGCTGTCTATCAGACCCTGCAGAGTACTTAGGGCTTTAGGAAGCGTAGGAGCATGGGAAATAAGAGCTGTATCATCAGCGTAAAGGAGAGGGTAGAGTGATTTATTGAAAAACGTAGGTTCTGGGTTGTAAATGTCATGGACAAAAATATTATACAGAAGTGGGGATAGGGGAGAACCTTGAGGGAGGCCTTGTTGAGGATAAAATGTTGAGGATAAAGTGTTTCGGATTTTGACTTGCAGGATTCTATTTGTAAGGTAGCTGTCAAGGAGGTTTATTAGAGGTTGAGGGACTTCTAATCTATTGAGTTTAAACAGCAAACCTCGATGCCATACAGAATCGAACGCTTTTTGTATATCTAAAAAGTCAATTGCTGTTTTTCGGCCTTCGAGGTGTGCTGTTTGGCAATTTGAGGTTAAAATGGATAACGGGAGGGCAGTAGATCGATGTTCGATGAACCCAAATTGATATGGAGGGATTTTGGCGGAAATAAGTTGAAGGGGTTTGGATTTAATAATGGATTCAAATAATTTGCCTAGGACTGGAAGTAGAGTTATAGGACGATAATTGGATATTTCTAAAGGATCGTTATTAGGTTTAGGGATGCATGTAATGATTCCATGTTTCCATTCAGAAGGAAATATTTGAGTGGCATATATATGGTTGTGAATTTGATCAGGTAGGGATTTTAGGATAATTCTGGGTATATTGTCGTGACCGGGGGCTGTATTTTTGCCTTTATGAAGATTCTCGAAATACTCTTCTTCAGATATGTCGTCCTCGGGACAATGGGATGGGGAGTCGCTATTTTTTTGGGATATGTACCAGGAGTTAACGTCATTTAAAAAATCAGTATCAAAGTTATCGTTATTTGTCATTGTATAGGTTTGTTTAAAATAGTTTGCAAAAATGTCGGAAATTAAATAGTCTTCTGTCACTGTCTCGTTAGTATTCGGGTCACGTATTTTGCTAAGAAAGTCCGTTTTGCGATATTTGGAAAGTTTTTTAATTTCATTCCAGTACTCCCTTCCGCTTAGAATATTAATGTTTTCGCAAGCCCTGATCCAACAATCTGCTTTGTAGTCTGAGATAAGTTTGTGGATGTCTTTATTTAGTTTGTTGAATTTAGTTTTTAAGTTACTGTCATCTGTCAGTCTTAAGTCTCTATATAGTTGTCGTTTGTGTTTGAGGAGTCGTAGGATAAAGTTGGGAAGGGGATACTTATAAGGTGTTCTTGTGCAGGTTGGAGTATATTTCTGAATTGTATGTGTTAGTTTGCGTAGGAATAGTGATGTTGAAGCTGGGTTTATTGTGTGTTGTGAGTTTATAAAGTCGGTCATGTCTTGAGTAATTTTGTCAATCTGATCTATTTATTTCCTTAAGAAAAAAATTATTCTTGGACTGTTCTCTATTTTTTAAATTGACGGAACATTAATAAACCCAGTAAAATATGATTTTGAGCGCTCGTTCTAAGCACAATTCTTAAGTCTCAAACAATGTTTATACATCAAATGAAAGCTGTTTTAATTATGAATTGCTTACTTTTTGAATAAATCATATCATTTTAATACTTAATGAAATGTAGCACTTTAAACACAATAAGAAAAAAATCGACTTATTGTTCGTTTCGAATAAAGCGAGAATTTAAAGTTAAATTTACTAAACAAATAATGTTTATTTTAAGATGATGTTTTTACAAACAAAATAAGCTTGAAATAAATGTTAGTTGCTTATCCGTATGTTGAAACTTGCGCGCATTACTGATGCTTAATTCTAGTTACATTGATTTTAAACAGTTTTAAAATGTTGTTAAATAGCTGAATTTTTTTGAAATATATTTTTTTATAAGAATAGTTGAAGCGATTTCTAATATAAATGAAAACAACTGAGGATTTTTTTAGAAATTCTTTTAAAATAAAAATTATCATCGAAAAATCGCAAATTTCGTATGGAAAAAATCAAGATTTTTATACAATAAAAAAATAATTTCATAAAAATTCCGAAAAAATCACAAACGCTCTTACTAATATTAGAAATAATCTGAGCTATTTTTTTCTCCAAGAAAAAAATAATTCGTCAACTTTTCTCAACTTTTAAAACTGACGAAAAATTATTATACAGAGAGTTTTATGTAACACCGAACATTTTCATAACGAGAATTTTTCTTTTAAGTATCCATATGCATTTGTAGCACATTTTTTGATGCTTGGTTTATTGAAAGAATTTAATTTGAAGCTTTAAGCGAGTGTTTTCCACTCCCAGGCTAAGCATGAAGTAAAATTTCGAGTTTAGAAAAGCCTGAAAATTTGGTTTGGTCGCGTAGCGCGAAGCGCGGAGCGGCCAAACCAAATTTTCTGGCTTTTCTAAACTCGAAATTTTACTTCATGCGCCACAGGTACAAAACACTGACACATTACGAAGTTTAAAACACACCGCTAAACTTTACATTGAATCAGTGTTTTGTAAAAAAGCCTGAAATTTTACTTCATGCGCCACCGGTACAAAACACTGATTCAATGTAAAGTTTAGCGGTGTGTTTTAAACTTCGTAATATGTCAGTGTTTTGTACCGGTGGCGCATGAAGTAAAATGTCGAGTTTAGAAAAGCCTGAAAATTTGGATTGGCCGCTCCGCGCTACGCAACCAAACGAAATTTTTAGGCTTTTCTAAACTCGAAATTTTACTTCATGTTTAGTCTGGGAGTGGAAAACACTCGCTTAAAGCTTCAAATTGAATTATTTTAATAAACTGAGCATCAGAAAATGTGCAACGTATGCATATGGATACTTCAAAGAAAAATTCTCGTTATGAAAATGTTACATAAAACTCTCTGTATATTGTACTGAAAATATCAAGATTTTTATACAAAAACAAATATTTTCATAAAAATCCAGAAAAAATCACAGACGCTCTGACTAATATTATAAATAATCTGAGCTATTTATTTCCCCAAAAAAAAAAAAAATAATTCGTCGACTTTTCTCAACTTTTAAAACTGATGGAAAATGAAAAAAGAACCACTAAAATTTGCTTCTGAGTGCTCGTTCTAAGCACAATTTTTAAGTCTCAAACAATGTTCATACATCAAATGAAAGCTCGTTTAATCGCGAATTGCTTACCTTTTAAATAAACTAACTCAGTTAAATACTTTGTAAAATATAGCACTTTAAACACAACAAGTAAAAAATCGACACAGTTTTCGTTCCGAATAAAAGCTGCATTTAAAGTTAAATTTACAAAACAAATGATGTTTGTTATAACACGATGTTCTTACGAACAAAATAACCTTAAAATAAATGTTATTTAAGTATTCGTATCTCAAAAATTGTGATTATTATGGATGCGTAATTGTAGTCACATTGTTTTTAAACAGTTTTTCAATGTTATTAAATAACTGAATTGTTAAGAAATATTTTTTTTATTAGAAAAAAAAAATAGTTCAAGTGATTTCTAATATCAAGGAGAATAACTGAGAATGTTTTCAGATTTTTATAAAAATTAAAATTTTAATCAAAAGATCCCAAATTTCTAAGTGGCGTTTTTAAACAGTTTTTAAATGTTATTAAATAGCTGAATTATTAAGAAATCATTTTCTTGATATTCATAATATTACGAAATTTCTGACGTTTGACTAAATATCTCTGGTTAAATCCTGGTTACGCCCAAGAATAAAATAATCATGAGAACAAAAATACACAAAAAAATCCGCCACTGATAATAATAATCAAAAGAGAAGACGATGAAGATGGAGATGGAGATTAATCGAACGTCAACTTGATTAATTCGACAAATTAAAAACGAATTAATAATATTTCCACAAAGGACATTTCATGGTCGAAAAATATCCGTGTCTTCCTTTAGTTCACAATTTTTTTTACCTTTTACGACAGGCAATTAATGAAACAGAAAAATTAGAAATCCATAAATAAATAAATAAATTCAGTGAAACAAACCTTTTAAGATGTCGTGTTTTTTAAAATTCTAAAAGTAAAAAAAAATCACCAAAAGTGCGATTCTTTTCGCATTCTACAATAAATTTGTCTTGTCTTTTGTTGTAGATTGCAAAAAGAATTTTGGCACTTTTGATGTTTTGAAGTATTCTACAACCAAGAGTTTTTAATAAATGTAGTTATTTGAGTTACGTAAAGATTTTAAGTCACTTAAAATATAAAAACAAATTAAAATTAATATCGACTTTCTGCAAAATGTTTGTCTCATTGAGACAAGTCTCCAAATATTCATTGAAACATTTGGAGACTTGTCTCAATGAGACAAACATTTTTCAGAAAGTCGATATTAATTTAATTCGGTTTTATATTTTGTAAATATTCTGCAAACTATTGATAAACTCAATTTTTCTTTATGATAAATTGTCTTTATGTTAAGTCACTTAATTAAAACGCAATTTTATATTCCTTTCGTCACTTTTATTTTTCGATGCTAGATGTACATTCCGATTACTATGTACCCATTATCATGTTAATATTAAACATGTTTAATGTTTCTTAATTAAAACCTTTCTTCACTTTTATGTTTCTAGATGTAGCAGTTAGCTATTGATAATGGGTACATAGTACCCGAGATGTACATCTAGCATCGAAAAATAAAAGTGAAGAAAGGAATATAACTGCGTTTTATTTAAGCGTTTTTAATTTTATTCATACTTATAAAAATTATATGTATTTCTGAATTTGTTTCCAGTATTCCCAGGAAGCAAGTTCAGAATTTTTTTATTTAATAATAATAGAAACACTTGGTTTATTTCACAAATTTTCATTTCTTCTAGCTCATTTCGTTGAACTAGCCATAACACCAAAAGTCATAAGATGTGTCTTGTTTACCTTACCAAAAGTGATTTGTGGTATCGAAATGGCATTGTATTTAGGCAATCACTTAGTTAATTGCACAAATAAACTCCTCATAGTTACAAATATGTTCGCATTTCTTCAAATTTCTCGCCTAGTTAAATGATTTGAGCTCTATCATTATTTTCAATATGTTTTACCAAACTATGATTTAAAAAGTTATTCAAGAGATAATAATGATTCTTACTTTTTACATTTAAATAATATAATTGGATTTTTTTGGTTGCTGTTTCTTCTTTTTTTGTTCGAGTAGGAATGATAAATACGGCGAGCGCTAATGAACGCGTTTTCGGTATGATGATAAATGAAGCAGCGCCTTCGAAAAAGTTATCATTGGTACATGCGCCGAAATTTCCAAGATTTATCGAACGCTCATTATTAATCATATTTCCATTAATCATCGATCGATGCTAATGATACTGTACAATAAATATTACTAATGGTTCCGTGTTGTTCGATATTTTAACAATAACAACAAAATTAAAATTATTATATTACTCCGACGTATACCATCCCAATCCCAACTTTATAAACCCAACCTGTTATCCCCTACAGTTTGCGGATGACACTGCCTTAATCACCTATTCATCAACCCTAGCCTCACCCCTTACTCCCTCCAAGATTTTATAAGCAAAACAGCTACTTGGTTTTCCAAGTAGAGGCTTAAAATTAATCCCAACAAATCCTAACCATTATTACCCCCCCACCATCGCATACCGCCTAATCCTCTATCCATAAACATTACTGGATCTACTATATACTCCTCCCCATTATATAAATACCTAGGAATTCTTTTAGACCCAAATCTGTCCTTCAAAAACACACCTCCGATATAAAAGCAAACATCGTAAAGCGAACGAAACATTTCCGTTGCCTGACATACAATTAGTACCAACACCTCTACCAAAATATATAAAATAATTTGCCGTCCCATCCTGGACTACAGCTCCATCCTTTATATAAATCCACGCAATGTCACCATTAAAAACCTCGAACTAGCCGAAAGATCCTCCCTCCGTATCCTTGCAAAACTTCGACACCCTCAAAATCCCCTCTACAACCCATCCAATGTACTCCTTTATGAAAAAACACAAATTACCCGAATAAAACAAAGACTTCGATTTCTCGCCGAACGATTCGCATGTAACGAGTTGAATTATGACCACCTTAAAAAAAAATGCATCCCTAGAAACCACGACATCATCCCAAAATACAAAAACCCACCTAGAACCCTATATGAATGCATCTCCTCCTTTTGTCCTACTTTCCCACCTTGAAAAGGGCCTCTCCAAAATATCTAAACCAGCAAATTTTGAAGAGAGACACCCTCTACAAGCGCGAAAGTATAATGGAAGTAAAGAAACCCCAATTTATGGGGTGTTGATGTTACAATTTATGAACTTATCTGAATAGCAGGTAGTTTCCCTGTTTTCCCTTTTTAGAGCGTTTTAAACGGTCGTTCATGTTTATTTGATGACTCCAACAATTTAACACATTAATCAATATGTTATGCAATGGTATTATATGGTAACGTTTTAATCGAATGAATTATATAAAGTACGCTAATCTAGCAATAAAAAATGCAAAATAAGGTTATGATTAATCATATAACGAGTATTTCTAGTCCTAGATTAAGCATGAAGTAAAATTTTGAGTTTTACTTCATGCGTGACGCGTATAAAACGCTGATTTAATGTGAAATGGTCTACAACCAACCAATTAACAAGTGAAATACGATAATATTACGGTATGAATTACGTGAAGATGATATTAAATTAAATAAAACTAGTAATCTTTTTTCTTCACTGGTTTAGTTGTAACACTAAATGTACATTTCGTTCACCAAGTGAACATTTTCAATAGCTGTACTAAACTGCAGTAACTTTAGTACAGCTATTGAAAATGTTCACTTGGTGAACGAAATGTACATTTAGTGTTACAAATAAACCAGTGAAGAAAAAGGATTACTAGTTTTATTTAATTTAAGTGAAATACGTTTAGTATGCCAATCATCAATTGTTTAAATGAGGGATAAAGTGCTACAATGAACATAAGTTCATTTTTTGTACTTGTTTTTGTATAACTTTAGAAAAATAAATTAATGAAACAACATACTAACTCAAATCCTCCCCCCCTCCCCCAATCACAAAAAGCTATCTTCGCCGCTAAAACAAGGTATGTAGGATCGTATTTATTAAAAACAAATAATAGCAATATATTTTAACAGTGGTTAATTACCGTCGTTAATTTTTCGTCTTATTATATTCTTATGACGGGTTTAAAACAAAAGAAGCGTACCTTAGTTCTAAGAGTGTTTTAATATATATTAAGATCACACAAGGAAGGGGGGGGGGGAGGTTCTTGATGGTCTTTAAAAAATAGATCTGCAAACATTTTCGAGATATTATTTTTTTAAATTAGAAAATCCTTATTTATAAACTCAAATTTCTCAAAAAATATAGGTCGCATTTTAACCGATAAATCATACAAAACAACTTTTATTTATAAAAAAACTTGCCATTTACGTTTTCTATATATTTGAACTGAATGTATGGGGATCTCGGTTATTTGAAGAGATAGAGAGTCGGGTAAATTAGGGCAAAGTTGCGTAATTTAGGGCCCAATAATAATCTAAAAAGAAATTGAAATATCTTCTTTCGTTTTTGAGGTATTGTCAAAAAATGGATTTTTTGAAATTTCGTTTTTTATTATTCAAAAACTATTGAATTCAGATATTTACAACTTTGACATTACACCATAGCCAACTTTTGTTTTTCTTATGGGCGCCATTTTGGATTTTCATATTTTTTGGAAGAATATTTTTTTCTGAATTCAATAATGTATCACACTTATAGTTTTTAGTGCAATTTAAAGTCAATTTAAAGCTAAAGAAAACTAACCATCTTAATCCATTTTAATAGTTTTATATGTAATTTACATTCAAATTAACGACGTGAACGCCATCTACTGTCAATAGCTGTACCGATACTACTCAAAATTTGTCCGCAGATGGCGTTCACATCGTCAATTTATATGAAAATTACATATGACTACTAAAATGATTATTGAAGTTAAGTTTTCTTCTGGATTTTAAAATACACAATCAATTGACATTTATAATAGTCATTCTGTGAGTACCAACGACAATGCTATTTTTTTCTGAATTCAATGATGTATCACACATATAGTTTATTGTACAGGGTGAGCGATACTCGATGTCTCAGCTCTATTATATGAAAAGGAAAAACGATAGAAAAAATCTGAAATCTAAAATCAAATTACAACACAACAATATTTGTCAACCATTAGTTTAATTATTGACAGATGTGGCTTTGTTATTTGCTTCCAAAGGCTACTTGTTTAAGTCGTGACAATTGTGAATTTTTGATAATACTTTCTTTTACGTTTGCTTTTAATTTTTTAACGAAAGCAGATAGCAAATTTTTTTCTCTACAAAGTTTATTTAGAAAAATTAGCTCTTTTGAAATATCCAAAAATATAGGTATGTTTCTGGTAAAAAGAATTCGATGACGTCATTACTTCAGTTTCAAAATTTAGAAAAATATGCAATTTTGGATTAAAATGGACCTTACTCAATCCCATTTATGAACCTCTTCTTAGATTTTTTCTATCGTTTTTCCTTTTCTAATAATAGAGCTGAGACATCAAGTTTCGCTCACCCTGTACATTTTATATGTAAAATGTTAATCTTTTGTTTTTTGTAAAGAGTGTCTTAGAAACAGTTGAGTAACTCACTTATTTGACAACTCCTAAGACCCATAATTTGCTTACATATCACCCCTGAAGACGGGCATCCAACGATATATATTTTACCAATTGTGATGTATTTTAAACTAATGAGTGTCTCCCAGACTAAGCATAAAGTAAAATTTCGAGTTTAGAAAAGCCCCGCGTAGAAAATTTGTCGAGGGTCGCGCGGGCTTTTCTAAACTCGAAATTTTACATCATGCGCGACGCGTATAAAACACTGATTTAAATTGAAGTTAAAAACGCACTGAAAACCAACCCAACTTCGATATTTTTTAAAATTGGATGTGTTCTTTCCTATCCATGCTGTAAACCTTCAGATATTCGTTATTTTCTTGTAAAAGAACTTCGATTCCATGTAGTCCTTCGGTCTCCGGATACCATGATTGGTCCTTCGAGCCTTTGTAAAATGGTAGCCTTTGTAAAATGGTAATAAACTTAGTAATCTAGAGTGATCCTTTAATTTGAAACTTCTAAGAACGAGTGTTGTCCACTCCCAGACTAAGCATGAAGTAAAATTTCGAGTTTAGAAAAGCCCCGTGAAAATATGTCGAGGGTCGCGCAGCGACCCGAGACAAATTTTCACGGGGCTTTTCTAAACTCGAAATTTTACTTCATGCGCCACGCGTATAAACCACTGATTTACAGTAAAGTTAAAAATATATAACACTTAGAATGTGATGATGATCAATATTTACCAAGATGTAAACGTCGGATAGACGAGACAAATTTTCACGGGGCTTTTCTAAACTCGAAATTTTACTTCATGCGCGACGCGTATAAAACACTGATTTAAAGTGAAATTAAAAACGCACTGATAACCAACCCAACTTCGATATTTTTTAAAATTGGATGTGTTCTTTCCTATCCATGCTGTAAACCTTCAGATATTCGTTATTTTCTTGTAAAAAAACTTCGATTCCATGTAGTCCTTCGGTCTCCGAATACCATGATTGGTCCTTCGAGCCTTTGTAAAATGGTAGCCTTGTAAAATGGTAGCCTTTGTAAAATGGTAATAAACTTAGTAATCTAGAGTGATCCTTTAATTTGAAACTTCTAAGAACTAGTGTTGTCCACTCCCAGACTAAGCATGAAGTAAAATTTCGAGTTTAGAAAAGCCCCGCGTAGAAAATTTGTCGAGGGTCGCGCAGCGACCCGAGACAAATTTTCACGGGGCTTTTCTAAACTCGAAATTTTACTTCATGCGCCACGCGTATAAACCACTGATTTACAGTAAAGTTAAAAATATATAACACTTAGAATGTGATGATGATCAATATTTACCAAGATGTAAACGTCGGATACGTTTTAAAAAATTTGATTGACCTAAAATTGTACACTTAGACATAATTCTCGACTTTATTTTACAAATGTCGTATTAATTATAATTACATTTTAAATAATTTCATAAATATCAAATAAATCTTCCTATCAAAACCACCCCAAACCGGACAAAAGATAACGCCACGCGTCGGCTGAAAACAGATGGACTTCTTACTACCTGCTAATATCGGGTTGACATTGACACCCAAAAAATGCGGTTGGTGTTCATAATGGATTACCCCTTGAGTGCTCGGTCTCTTCCCCCTCACCCTCCAACATTTTAAGAAAGAGATAGAAATCGGAAGATTTTAGACTTTTTGGTCTGGTCGCCCTAGAACCCTATATGAATACATCTTCCCCTTTTGTCCTACTTTCCCACCTCAAAATCGACTAAAAAAAAAAAGACACACACACATAGCACAGGGCAGAAAGACATATGGTCGATAGCCCTTGTAAGAGGGGGAAGTAAAAAAAAGATATTTGAAAATATATTTATATATGATAAATAGTATTTAATTATAAAGTATTTCTTTCTTTTTCAATAAAGATGATACAGTAATAAAATTATTACGTTAAGGCATTAGCGTTTTTTACACAATGGTCGAATTTAAAACCTCTGCAGAGTGTTTCCACTCCCAGACTAAGCATGAAGTAAAATTTTGAGTTTAGAAAAGCCCCGCGTAGAAAATTTGTCGAGGGTCGCGTAGCGACCCGAGACAAATTTTCACGGGGCTTTTCTAAACTCGAAATTTTACTTCATGCGCCACGCGTATTAAACGCTGATTTGATGTGAAGGTAAAAACACGCAGGAAATTTCAAATTTATTTAACAATAATAATTAGTTTAATTGTCCTACATAGAACCAATTATTAAACAACATTAAATACAAAATATATTTATACAACATTCAACAAATTACAAAGTAAATCAATGAACAATATTCAACTTTAAATGACAACAACAGTAATAAATAATACTGTTGTTTTCATTTAAACTTAAATAATTTCGTCCAAAAATTAAAAGTTTATCATTTCAATATGAAGGCATTAGCGTTTTTTACACAAGGGCCAAATTTGAAACCACTGCCGAGTGTTTCCACTCTCAGACTAAGCATGAAGTAAAATTTCGACTTTAGAAAAGCCTGAAAATGTTCAGGCTTTTCTAAACTCGAAATTTTACTTCATGCGCCACGCATGTAAAACGGTGATTTGATATGAAGTTTTAAAAACACACACGAAATATCATTTATTTGATAATAAAAATAATTTTATTTGCCCTACAGAAAACCAATTATTGGACAAAAATAAATACAAAATTGGTTAATATTAACATTAAATATGTTTAATATTACCATTATTTGAAACAACAGTATTATTTATAAAAATAAAAGGTTTTCCATTTCGATATTTTCATTTTTACATAGCAACATTAAATATGTTAAAACATTAAAAGTGCAGAGATTCTTTTCGCAATCTACAACAAGTCAGTCTTACAAATACTATATCAAACACTCATTGAAACAACTACTTCCCGAGTTAATACCCCGACGGACATTGAATTATACAACAAGTGTTTACTGTTACATACAGTAACCTACTGCAAATGTAACAATTTGGGTCAAATTATTTAGGCCATCTATAGACGCGTTTCGAGATTTATCTTTTATCAGTATAGTTTTACTATTCCCTCTAAACAATTTGACACCTCAGACTGGCAGTTACGTTACCGTGTGGTTCAAACATAAGTATAAATGAAATTGCCAATTCTTCTTATTAAAATATGTTTAAAATTAACATTATTTGACTTTAAATGAAAACAACAGTATTATTAATGGAAATAAAAACGTTTCCATTTCGATATCTTCAAAGAGTTTCAAATGAATTGTTAGCATTTCTAAAATATGGGTAAACAGCGGAAAATATGCCACCCACAGTTTCTTCTGTTCGTTGAATTGCCAGAGCAAATAATAGCAAACAGCCGCAAATGGTTTTACAAAACTATACTTTACTTTCACTCTCTGTCTCTCTTAAGATTATGTAAATATTTATTTGTTAACAATTGTATCCGCAAACAACGCAACGTCATAATAATATCGGTCTGCGCCTTGCAGAAGGCGCGCTCCTTCTTTGTGTTTCGATTTCCTTCATTAAAATCGACCGCAAATTGATTCAATTTAAACTGAACGCGTAACTTTCTAATTGTTTTAATCGAATTTTCTTAAATTTTAAGCACAAGTATCATTTTATTTTCTTTGTCATGTTTTTTTGTGAAAAAGGCATTGCCGTAAATAAATATTATTATTATTACCTAAAAGAAACAAAGTAAAAAATGTTGAATACCCTGCTAATTATTTACCCTAATCTTCCATTAGACAGGAATTTCTGCCTGCCTGGCGCACTCGTTTTTTAGCTAATCCTCCTCCCTCAAAATTATACTCCATACTTAAGCAAGGAGTGGAAACGCTCGTTAAAAGCTTCAAATTGAACACTTTTCAAAAACAATCGATGTCTTAAAATATACAGCATATACAACGGGACATAAAGAGTGTCTAAAAGTTAACGCAAGATTTAAATTTGCCGCCATTTGTGCAGCAAATTGTTGGCAACCCTGAAGAAAAAAACAATTTTACAGCTGAGGGTTAAGGGTTAATAAAAATGGACCGTTACACGATATAACAACGTATTTTCATTATTGAACAATATCTCAAAAATAATGAAAATAATAGTGTTTTAACGTCGTCAACTGTGAAGAAATTATTTGAAAAATTCAGGGAGACTGGATTAGTTTGAGACTCTAAACGCACTGGTCGTGCGTTTCAAAAACAAACCGTTGAAATGTCAATATCGAAGCAGTGCGTGAGAGTGTTGGTGAAAATAGCAGAACATCAATACGGCGTCGTGGACAAGAATTGCAAACTTCAAGAATCTCGCTACAGCGTATACTCACAAAAGCTCTGTGTCTCCATGCTTACAAAATTCAATTAACACAGCAGCTGAAGCCCAGCAATCAGCATCCACTTGTTGATGTTCACTAATCCATTCAACGTACTCTCTTCGCTGTCCATGATCAGCGAAGAGAGTTCGTTGAATGGATTAGTGAACATCAACAAATGGATGCTGATCTTTCGAACAAAATCATCCTAAGCGATGAAGCACATTTTCACCTTGATGGCTTTGTTGATCGCCAAAATTGCCGTATTTGGGATTCGGAGAACCCACATGTGATTGTCGAAAAACAAATGCATCCACGACGTGTCACTGTTTGATGCGGATTTTGGGCTGGAGACATCATTTGACCATACTTTTTTGAAAATGAGGGTGGTCAAGCAGTGACTGTTACTGGTGCTCGATATCGCAACATGATAACACAGTTATTTCTGCCGAAAATGGATGATTGTGATGTGGCCAATATGTGGTTTCAACAAGACGGTGCCACATGCCATATAAAAGAATTCATGTAAAACAATTTAATTACTGCATGAGACATTTCCTGGTCGTGTACTCGCTCGTTTCGGTGATCAGAATTGTCCCCCTAGATCGTGTGATTTAACACCATTAGATTGCTTTTAATGGCGTTATTTGAATCAAAGGTCTATGTCAACAAGTCCACAACCATTCGTACATCACAGGAGGAAATTAAACGCTGCATCAACGAATTCAGCGACATTTATGCAGAATGGTTATGAAAAATTTCGACAACAGAGTGCGCATGTAAAATGCAGCCACATTTATGCAGGATGGTCAAGAAAAATTTCGGCAAAAGAGTGCGTATTTGCCAGCAAAGCCGTGGAGGCCATTTGCCCGATGTGTTATTCCATAAATAACCCCATCCTATGTACTTTATGATTCAATAAAAAAATAACAATCTAAAGACTAGAAACTGTGTTCTCTATTTAATTCAAATCTTGCGCTAATTTTGGGACACCCTTTATACACCTAAACAAATCCTTTTATTGCACTTCTTAGTTAACTAGACGTTCATTGATAAAAACAAAACGAACCAGAAGCACACAAATAATTTCGTTTAATCGCTTAATCGCCTTTTAACGTTCGAAATGAAACGTTTTACGGGATAATATAATTTCATCATTTTGCAGATCTCTGTGTGTGAGTATGTGTAATAAAATCAACATCATAATCAACATTTTATTGTCCCCGTTAATACGATGCACACGCCTTAATTGAAAGAGACAATTATAATTTGCTCGAACAAATCACCTTCGATTTCTTCTGCGATGGCGCCTGCGATTCATTTACATTTTTCATACAGAATAATATGCATAGTTTGCTATTTACATAATAATACATAACATTTTCTAATCCAAATATAAACTAATAAATATTTATAATGAATGAATAAGAACTAGCTAGGTTAAGAATCATTTTATCGATACTAATTACCCATAATAAAAACCTCCTATCCCTATCTAAAAAAAAATCAACAATGAATCTAAAACACCGTATTTTTCTCCATCGAGCTTTCAGAAAATTACACCGCTTTTGTGGAGGCTGTTTCCTTTTGTTTTGTTGTTTAGTCCACCCATAATAAAATCCTCCTAACCTCATCTAACCTAACCTAACCTAGATCCATTAAGGTTTAGTTAGATTGGGATGGAATTATCCCCAGATCAACTGAGCTCAAAGTGACATTACAACAATAGAACCAGTCATTTTGAACCAACCTAGGTCCATTAAGATTTGGTTAGATTGGGATGGAATTATCCCCAGATCAACTGACCTCAAAGTGACATTACAACAATAGAAGCAGTAATTTTGAACTAACCTAGGTCTATTAAGGTTTGGTTAGATTGGGATGGAATTATCCCCAGATCAACTGAGCTTGAAGTGACATTACAACAATAGAAACAGTCATTTTGAACTCGAGTTCAAAATTACAGTTTCTATTGTTCTAATGTCACTCTGAACTCGGTTCAGAGATGAACCTAGTTCGACGTGTTTGGGGCCCTAAATGTTCGAAGCATCCTCGTACCCAACAGTTTGCAACTGAGATTTTATCAAATCGTTAGATTAAAACATTCTCTCCTATGTATTTTTCTCCTCTGCATGAAAAAGAAGAATCAACAATGAATCATTAAAACACCATAAAATGACACCGCTTTCGTGGCGGATGTTTTTTTTGTTTTGATGTTTAACCCGGCCATAATAAAAACCTCCTATCCTCATCTAACCTAACCTAACCCCGGTCCATTAAGGTTTGCTTAGATTGAGATGGAATTATCCCCAGATCAACTGAGCTCAAAGTGACATTACAACGATAGAAACAGTCATTTTGAGGTCGAGTTCAAAATTACAGTTTCTTTGTTGTAATGTCACTTTGAACTCGGTTCAGAAATGAACCTAGTTCGACGTGTTTGGGGCAACTGCGGCCCTATATGTTCCTCGTACCCAACAATTTGCTATTGAGATTTGATCAAAACATTAGATTAAAACATCCTCTCCTATGTATTTTTCTCCTCTGCATGAAAATAAAAGAATCAACAATAAATCTTTAAAACACCGTATTTTTCTCCCTCGAGCTTTTCGAAAATTACACCGTTTTCGTGGCGGTTGTATTTTTTTTCCTTTTGTTGTTTAATCCGCGTGTAATATTAGATTGTAAAATTTCTCAAAAGGCAGACATTTAAATAATAGATAAGAATGTATAATAAAAGTCGACCAGTCGTTCTTCTACCTGTGGGCAATTATTCAGTTGAAAGATGGCGATCTCCGCTAATTGGTAGACCTGGTAGACTAATTGATCGGCGATTGTTTTATGCGTCGGGTCCGTCTGAAACGTTTTATTCGCCTCTTTTCTTTTTTCAATTCGTTCGTTCGTTTTTTCCGTTTTCATTCGGCCTCGAGAATGCTTTACTTGTCGCATCGAGGAAAGGAAGAAAGAGTATTTACTGGTATTGTCTTAGTTTCGAGTTCCACAGCCAACGCCGAGGAAAAGGAAGAGTCTTTACTGTTGTTCGAAATAGGCGATTGAAATTCTTAATGATATTTTTTATATTATTTTTTCTGTAATCACAAGTTTAATTTGGATAAGTTTCATGGGTTTCAGAATTTCTGTCAAAAAATGTTCATTCTGCCCCACTGTGCGGCGTTGGTTGTGGAACTTGAAACTGATTTCAAGTTCCACAGCCAGCGCCGCACAGTAGGGCAGAATGAACATTTTTTTTGGTAAAAATTCTGAAACTCGTGAAAATGTTCCAAATTAAGCACAACAAATTTGTCTCGGTTCGCCGCGCGACCCTCGACAAATTTTCACGGGACTTTTCTAAACTCGAAATTTTACTTCATGCTTAGCCAGGGAGTGGAAAACACTCATTTAACGCTTCACATTGAACTTTTTTAATAAACTACGAAAATCCGAAGATTTAGGTACATACGCTGTAATCGGGATATGTAAACTTAAAAGAAAAACTCCCTGTATGTATACTTTAAAGAAAAACTCCCTGTATGTATACTTTAAATAAAAACTACCCGAATATACCTAAAATCACATGTGGTACCAACTACCAATTTTTTCTTCTCCTGACATTTAATATATACTCTTTCATAATCTCCACCATTCAAACTATTAAAGAAATTATTTTAATCGCAATCGCGATTTCTGTTTTTTTTAATTTCATGAGCACGGTATAATTCAATTAAAACTCTTCACAGTTAATTTCCTTGAACACGTCCGTCTGCGCCTTTCAATTTTCCCAACGCGATTGTCGATTTTTTTTGCCTATCGTTTTGCAGTCGGTCAAATAAACACGGCCATTGTGCGCGCAGCCGATTCGTGTCATATCTAATCAGCAAATTGACTCGATTTCAGAGACAACTTGACCGTGTCTTGAAAGTGGAACAAAGCGCTTTTGCGCTTACGCGGGATTTGAAATTCAATTTAGGATTAGCTGGAGATTTCATAGTTGAGAGCAAGAGAAAATGTATCAATTAAAGACTAGTGCAGTGGTTCCCAACTAAAATATGGTTCGGGAAACATTTATTTGAATGCCACAGTGTGGCGAAACAATTGTAGCCGGATTACAATAGACATTGACAGACAATGTAGTGATATTTAATATAGGTGATTCATTTTATCATTTTGAACGTTGTGATCAATAGTTATTTAGGAAATTAGTGTGTGAAGTTAGACTTTTAGGCAAAATTTGCAAGTTTAATTCACGAGCCATGAGATGAATTTCATGGCTTCGTTATCCTGGCCCGACGATTTTCAATAATTTCAATTTTTTATAGTCTAAATTACAGCACTCCTATAGCACCACCAAAGGTTAATATAGCACCCCTTGCGTTTTCCAGAAAATCGAGGTAGGTCATTCTTGCGCCAGGGTAACGTACCACTGGCCCAAGAATTTATTTAAACCCGCGCTCGGCGCGCTCTGTTTTCGTCGTGTACACAGCCCGAGCTTATTTTTGTAAGCTCAAGACGAAGTCTTCTGGTGTTATTAATGCAAATACACTCGTGTAAACACAGTGGACGACATCTTTACTCTCCTCGTTTTTTTTTCTTCTCGTTTCTCCGTTTTCCCTTTTTCTCATTTTCTCACCTGTGATTATGCAGATATGTAAACACACGTCGGGACTCACCTGCAACAAAGACAAAATAAATTTAAGCGTCTGATGGCTTGTGTGTGAGTGTGTGTGTATAACTGGTTTCCAGAATGAGAGCCGAGCAGTGACAAATAACGCATTCTTCCCGGAAAGCGAGAAGGAGAGAAAGACGCGCAAGCGTGTGTGTTTCTGGAATAAATTAAAACGATCTGAAACCACCGGACAAATTACGGTCGACTAATCGTTTAAGGGAAAAACGTCGCGTAAGTTTATAGATTTTGACCAGAATTTGGATATTTTTAAGGTTTGATTTCGCTAGTTTGACAAGGCGCAGCGACAGAAAGTCGCAGAACGAATGCGTCGGCCGGAGAGATAGATTGCATGCGTGTGTTTCTGGAATGAATTAAAACGATCCCTGACGGTCGACTAATTGTTTAGGAGAAAAAGTTGCAAAATCTTATAGATTTTGACCAGAATTTGGATATTGTTAAGGCTTGGTTTCGCTAGTTTGATAAGGCGCAGCGACAGAAAGTCGCAGAACGAATGCGTCGGCCAGAGCGACAGATTGCATGCGTGTGTTTTTCTGGAATAAATGAAAACGATTCGAAACCACTGGACAAATTACTGTCGACTAATCGTTTAGGGGGGAAAGTCGCATAAGTTTATAGATTTTAACCAGAATTTGGATATTGTCAAGGCTTGGTTTCGCTAGTTTGAAAAGGCGCAGCGACAGAAAGTCGCAGAACAAATTCGTCGGCCGGAGCGACAGATTGCATGCCTTCAGTCCTTAACCTATTAATAACCGGTCGACTTATTGAATTTTGGAATTCCTAACGTTCGTGCATTGATTTCAATTTCATTGAATCGTATTTCAGGGATTCAATAATAAACGTCAAAAATATACGATATCTTTTCTCATGCACTTGATTCATTTTGATACAAGCCAACTTCTATGCCGGATGACTTATTCATTGAATTTTGAAACGCGCTCGTCGAGTCGGCGAGAGATGCGAGGAGGCGCGAACTCTCTGGGAATGCGGAGCTTAATGCGCTTTCGTTGTCCGGGGCTTTTAATGCGTATCGCCTGATACAGATATCGCCCAACGAAATCTGAATACACGGGGCCCCGGGACGCGGCAGAGAGTTATGAAGAAGCGCGAACCGCAAAGAATTATCGCCGGGATTAATGTAAATTACATTGAAAATAAAAATACGAAGGAGATACAAAAGAAAAAAAAAACACGATGGATTGATTGAACTTGAAAAAATTGGCAGATTAGTTGTATCTAACCTGAAATAGTAACATCTAACCTAAAATAGTGACATCTAACCTAAAATTGATGTCAATGTTTTACGTTAGATGTCACTATTTTAGGTTAGATATCGCTGAAATGCGAAGGAGATACAAAAAGAAAACACGACAGACTGATTGAACTTGAAAACACTCATAAATAAAATACTTTTTACTTTAATAAAATTAAACACTTTAACTTTGTTTGTATAACACAGTATTTTTATTTTCGTGACTGCAGTTTCGACAACTCAACCCCCCATTATTAAACAGAGTAATTTAAATTACGGTATTGTACAGGTCTGTTTGATAATAACAAGTTGAGTTGCCGAAACTGCAGTCACGAAAATAAAAAGATTGTGTTTTACAAACAAAGTTAAAGTGTTTTATTTTTATGAATTAACATGTATAACGAAGTAGAAGCTTTCACCGTTCATACTTTTTACTTTGTTTAACCACTATATTTTGCACTTAGTTTGTGACTATAGTTGCGACTATCTAGTAGTCATTATAAAACTAAAAGTTTTAGTTTGATAATGACTACTAAATAGTCGAAACTATAGTTACAAATTAAGTACAAAATATAGTCGATAAATAAAGTAAAAAGTGTTTTATTTACAAGTGTATTTAAGATGTACCACAAAGTGAACGCCTACAACACAAAACAGTGAACTTGAAAAATTGGCAGATTACTTGTATTTAGCCTAAAATTATGACATCTACAGCGGCGGCTCGCAGCCTAACTTCAGGGTAGGCCAGAGACCCAAGGTATTATGTATCCGTTATTGAATGGTGACTTTGTTGTGCAATTCCTTGTATTTATAAAGAGCGATCCCAACCTCAAATTTTGTGTCTTAGCGTTATGGCCGACCCTGAAGTTAGGCTGCGAGCCGTCGCTGCATCTAACCTAAAATAGTATGGTAAAGAATAAATTTGTGGAGAAAGGTTAAAAGTGTTTTATTGAAATAAATAAAAATATTGAAATAAAACACCTTCAACCTTTCTGCACAAATGTATTCTCTACCATACTAGTTTAGGTTAGATTTCATAATTTTAGGTTAGCTAAGAGTAATCTGTCAATTTCTCAAGTTTAATCAATGTGTCGTGTTTTCTTTGAAGGTTATTATCATCTTCACGTTACTCATCCAAATTCATTTAAAGTAGTGATATCTAACCTAACCTGATATCAAATTATTGATATCCTCTCACACCTAACCTAGCCAACATAGCTAACTGCAAATCAAGTAATGAGAAACAATCTCCTTAGCTCATTAAGTGCCATTAATAGTTAGTTAAATTAATTAATAAGTTAATTTTATACATTAAATTATTTGACTTAACTTGAGAATGTGTGAAGAAAAATGTAAACATTTTGTTATTTATATATTTCAATTTAACTTATTTAAAAAAAAGTTTTCAGTGTATTTAAAACTTCACAATATTTCAGTGCTTTGAACGCGTGGCGCATGAAGTAAAATTTCGAGTTTAGAAAAGCCCCGTGAAAATTTGTCTCGGGTCGCTGCGCGACCCTCGACAAATTTTCTACGCGGGGCTTTTCTAAACTCGAAATTTTACTTCATGCTTAGTCTGGGAGTGGAAAACACAACTTTAAATTGAACGCTGTTATAAAATCGACGAAAGCCTGAAAATTTAATTGGATATGTTAAATCCTTACTTAATTCTAATTGCGGCTAAATTCCTATTGTTTTTTTTTTACTTATGCACTGGATTGATCGAATAAAACTAAGAAATAATTAGGTTTCTCTGATGTTTTGTCGGAATTATAAAAATTTACGACTCTGATATCGAAGAAATTGGCTTATTAAAATAAACATTTATTACCGGGAGTAGAAAATCGTCCCAATTACCGGAAAATTACTTTAATTGTCTATTTTTTTATTAGCGCATCTCTCCAATGATAACATAGCCGAATAGAATTTTACGAGAATTTATTAATTAATTGTGATCAATTAGAAGCTTTGAACGAGTGTTTTCCACTCCCAGGCTAAGCATGAAGTAAAATTTCGAGTTTAGATAAGCCCCGCGTAGAAAATTTGCCGAGGGTCGCGCAGCGACCCGAGGCAAATTTTCACGGGGCTTTTCTAAACTAGACAATTTACTTCATGCGCCACGCGTATTATAGATTGATTCGAAGCGAAGTTTAAAATATACTATTAATTCAAATTTTACTTCAAATGATATTAAAGAAACTTCAAAACTAGATTATTATCTTTAAAAACATATTCAGTCATTTAATGTCCTTATGAAAGCATTCAGTTTGAAGTTTTGAACGAGTGTTTCCACTCCCAGACTAAGCATGAAGTAAAATTTCGAGTTTAGAAAAGCCCCGCGTAGAAAATTTGTCGAGGGTCGCGCCAGCGACCCGAGACAAATTTTCGCGGGGCTTTTCTAAACTCGAAATTTTACTTCATGCGCCACGCGTATAAAACACTGATTTACAGTAAAGTTAAAAATATACTCAGCTTGAATTTTGTAAGATCTGATAAATTTATAAATCGCTTTTAATAATAACCTATTGAATTTCGGAATTCCTAACGTTCGTGCATTAATTATAATTTCATTCAATCGCACTTCAGCATTCAACAATAAAACAGGAATAAGAATTCAATACAAATCGCTTCGTCTGTTCGTTCCACATGGAATTTCTAATCAATCGACGCAATTAGCGAATCTTAGTATTGTACAAACTTGCATACTAATTAGTAATCTGCAGTGTATCTAAAGATCGTCGATTGGGTCACTTTATTTTTGTAATAATTTTCCATCTTCTCGGGTATTCCTTAATAAGCATTGATTGGGCCATTTTAGTTTTAAAATTATTTGCTATCTTTTGGGGTATTTATTTACTTATTTATTAACGGATTACACCTTTTTTACAAAGTATTAATATTATAAAATCGATTACAAAAAAATAATAAAATAATTTTCGATATTCTCGGGTATTCCTCAATCATCATCGATTGGGCCCCTTTAATTTTGAAATTAGTTGCCATCTTTTCGGATATTTATTTACTTATTTATTTATAAAATCGATTACAAAAAAATAATACAAATAATTTTCGATCTTCTCGGGTATTCCTCAATCATCATCGATTGGGCCGCTTTATTTTTAAAATTATTTGCTATCTTTTCGGGTATTTATTTACTTATTTATTTATTTATTAACGAATAACACCTTTTTTACAAAATATTAACATTATAAAATTGATAACAAAAAAATAATAAAAATAATTTTCCATCTTCTCGGGAATTTTTCAATCATCATCGATTGGGCCGCTTTATTTTTAAAATTAGTTGCTATCTTTTCGGGTATTTATTTACTTATTTATTTATTTATTAACGGATAACTCCTTTTTTTACCAAATATTAACATTATAAAATCGATTACAATAAAAATAATTCAAATAATTTTCGATCTTCTCGGGTATTTCTCAATCATCATCGATCTTTTCGTATATTTATTTACTTATTTATTTATAAAATCGATTACAAAAAAATAATACAAATAATTTTCGATCTTCTCGGGTATTCCTCAATCATCATCGATTGGGCCGCTTTATTTTTGAAATTATTTGCTATCTTTCGGGTATTTGTTTACTTATTTATTTATTTATTAACGGATAACACCTTTTTTTTACAAAATATTAACATTATAAAATCGATTACAAAAAAATAGGATAAATACATATTTATTTCTCCCGAGGATTGTCGACTGGCTCACTTTATTTGTTAAATATTTTTTTTCTTATTATAAGATGTAAGTGCAATCAATTTTAAGTGAATTCTGTAAATTTCACGGTGATTCTATAGAGATTTAATTTTTTACAATTATTTCCAAGAAAACATGTCTCAAAAATTTTATTTCATAATTTCAACTTTCGCTGAGTATCTAAGGAAAATGCGTCGAGATCGTTTAATTTTCTTTCTATAAGATGAAATCTAAATTAATTTTAACTGTAAAATAAGCTTTATTTATGAAATTATTTGCTATCTTTTCGGATACTCTCCCAAGGATCGTCGACTGGCTCACTTTATCTGTTAAATATTTTTTTCTTTTTATAAGATGTTAAGTGCAATCAATTGTATATTCTGTATATTTCACTTTGATTCTATAGAGATTTAATTTTTTTACAATTATTTCCAAGAGAACATGTTTCAAAAATGTTATTGCATAATTCCAACTTTCACTGAGTATTTAAGGAAAATGCGTCGAGATAATTCAATTTTCTTTCTATAAGATGAAATATAAATTAACTCTAACTGTAAAATAAGTGTCTGATTGATCGCCTAACGAGGGTGTCCACTCCCAGATTAAGCATGAAGTAAAATTTCGAGTTTAGAGAAAAAATAAAATTTGGCTTTGTCGCGCAGCGCAGCGACCAAGCCAAATTAGGCTTTTCTAAACTCGAAATTTTACTTCATGCACCACGCGTATTAAAAGCTGATTTAATGTAAAATGGTCTATAACTAATCGGCAAGTGAAATAAGTTTGGTATGTTAATTATCAATTGTTTAAATGACGGCCAAAGTGCTATGATGGATACATCACCATTTTTCATTTAATGTGACTGCAGTTTTGACAAATTTAGTCATTATCAACCATGAAATAAATTTGTCGAAACTAGAGACACATTAAATAAAAAACGGGTTGAACTAACAGTAAAAAGTGATTAATTGTGAAATAATCATGTATAACGAAGTAGAAGCCTCCATAATACACAAGTTTCCTGTTTGTCGGGTATTTTTAAAGGAAAAAGTGTTTAATTGTGAAATTATCATGTATAACGAAGTAGAAGCCTCCCCATTACACAATTTTCCTGTTTGTCGGGTTATCCCCAAGGATCATCGATTGAGCCACTTATTTTTTTTTAACTAATTTTCGATTTTCTCTGGTATTCCCCAAGGATCGTCGATCCTTTTTATCTTTTTATAGAAATAAAGACAAATTAGGCTTTTCTAAATTCGAAATTTTACTCCATTCGCCACGCGTATTAAAAGCTGATTTAATGTGAAATGGTCTGTAACCAATTGCCAAGTGCAATAAGTTTAATATGTTAATTAATTAATAAAAGCACTTCGCATCATATATGGTTTGAAAAATAGACAAACCTGCCGCGGGGTTTTCAAATCAAACAACATCCTCACCTTCTATGGAATATACATTTTGGAAACCATAATAATTTATTATAAACACGTAAAGGGAGGGGATAACAAATTAAACATATATAAAACCAGAACTAACAACTACATGATTCCTCGCCATAAAAGAAAGATTACAGAAGATGGAATACATTATTCGGCAATTAAGCTCTTTAATGCTCTCCCAGAGAACATAAAAACTTTAAAAAATGACCTAAAACGATTGAAAAGATCCTTATTAAATTTTTTAATTGAGAAGGAACCATACTCACTGCAAGACTTATTATTATAACTAATTTATTATTATAATTAGTTTTGTGCCTTTAACATTATTATTACTTTGAGTATTTGTGTATGTGTGTGTTTATGTATAGGAATGTAGTGTGAATGTATACTTTACTTATTTTGTTCTGCTTTGTTATTATATTTAGTTAACCTGACGCAATTTTCACTTTGTACAAATTTTGACACTTTGAAAATAAAGACATATTATTATTATTATTATATTATTATTTAAATGACGGGGAAAGTGCTATGATGGATACACCACCATGTTTTATTTAATGTGACTGCAGTTTCGACAAATTTAGTTTATCATTATCCACCATGAAATAAATTTGTCGAAACTGGAGACACGCTAAATTAAAAAAAGGTTATAAAAACAAAGTAAAAAGTGATTAATTGTGAAATTATTATGTATAACGAAGTAGAAGCCTCCACAATACACAATATTCCTGTTTGACGGGTATTTTTAATGTAAAAAGTGTTTAATTGTGAAATTATCATGTATAACGAAGTAGAAGCCTCCACAATACACAATTTTCTTGTTTGTCGGGTATTCCCCAAGGATCATCGATTAAGCCACTTATTTTTTTGAAATAATTTTCGATTTTCTGTGGTATTCCCTAAGGATTGTCGATCCTTTTTATCGAAATAATGTTATTGGGCCGGTATTCCTGAAATTGATCGATAGTACGACCAGTCTCGGGAATACAGGCCTAATTTCTTGGTTTCCTTCCTTGCTTCATCGATTCGTTAGGTGGGCTCTTTTGTTCCCCCCTGTCTAAGCAGCCAGCCGCATTCCTCGATTAACGTTCCTTGAGGAATACCAGGAAATAGAAAATTATTTTAAAAATTAATTGGCCCAATTGATGATCCTTGGGGAATACTCGACAAACTTATTCCCCAAGGATCATCAATTGGGCCACTTAATTTTTGAAATAATTTTCTATTTCCTCTGGTATTCCTCAAGGAACGTCAATCGAGGAATGCGGCTGGCTGCTTAGACAGGGGGGAACAAAAGAGCCCACCTGACGAATCGATGAAGGAAGGAAGGAAAGCAAGAAATCAGGCAGACAACGAAAATAAATCTCTTCTCACTCCGCTATTATATAAAAACCTCGTGACGCGTCTGTTTGTTATTATTGTTCTTTTTTTTTTCGGGGAAGGATTTTCGTCTACCTGAAGGTGAACAGGTAGACGAAAGCCCTCCGTTTTACCTACGAGCAGACCTGAATATAAAAAGTGGAAGAGCTACGCTAGGGCCGAAAAGCAATGGAATTTCTTGTGAATTATCGCGTTAAATCGTGACGAGGAAACGAATAACCGCGCAGAAATATAATTTTCCAATTTCGCGTGTAACTTCGCGTTCTGTAATAACATTTATGTGAAAATTTAATGATCGAGTTGAAATTAGACTGTGTTAAATGTTGAAAAGTAACATAATTCAACAACTCCGAGCAGCTGAGGATGACCATCTGTTTCGCGGCTCTGGCAAAAATCCTCGATGTTATTCCGTGCGCACAAATAATTTTTGTTCAAATTTTACGACAGCGAAAGCAATTAATTTCTGGATGATCGGTCGAAGCCAGCCCATGCGGAAATAATTACGAAATCGCCGTACCGAACTTTATTTAATTCCGCTTAATGCGCGGCCCATAAATTACCATCGCCCTCGACGTCCTGGACTCAAACAGGTCGATTTTTTAAGAAGAATTAAGTATGATGGAAAGAAAACAGTCTTAGGGCCAGTTGCACCAGACACATTGAACTGGTTCAACTATGAATTTAAGTTCAAAGTGACATTAGAACAATAGGAACTGTCATCTTGAACTTTAGTTCAGCTTGAACTGGAGTTCAACCTTTTTGGTGCAACTGGGCCTTAGTCTTTAGAGATCTTATGTTAAAACTCTTGTTTATTTCTTATTTTTCATAAATATGATGGAGAGAAAATGGTGAGTATAGAGATCAACACGTTGGACTCAGGGAAATGGGGTAAACACTAAAATATTGTGAAATTTATGCATTTTCGAACTTACTGTGTTTTATACACGTGGCGAATGAAGTAAAATTTCGAGTTTAGAAAAGCCCAGAAAATTTGTGTCGGGTCGTTGCGCGACCCTCGACATATTTTCACGGGGCTTTTCTAAACTCGAAGTTTTACTTCATGCTTAGTCTGGGAGTGGAAAACACTAAAGCTTTAAATTGAACTCTTTTAAAAAACAACGGATGTATAAGAGGGAGTTTTTCTTTATAGTTTACGTATTCCAAATTCAGCATATGTTTTTTAAATCTTTATATATTCGTTGATTTTTTTAAGAGTTCAATTTGAAGCTTCAAATAAGTGTTTTCCACTCCGAGACTAAGCATGAAGTAATATTTCGTGCTTAGAAAAGCCCCGTGAAAATTTGTCGAGGGTCGAGACAAATTTTCTGGGCTTTTCTAAACTCGAAATTTTACTTCATGCGTATAAAACGCAGATTTCAAGTGAAGTTCAAATATGCATACATTTTACAATATTTTAGTGTTTTATACGCGTGGCGCATGAAGTAAAATTTCGAGTTGAGAAAAGCCCAGAAAATTTGTCTCGGGTCGCTGCGCGACCCTCTACAAATTTTCACGGGGCTTTTCTCGAAATTTTACTTCATGCTTAGTCTGGGAGTGGAAAGCACTCGTTTAAAGCTTCAAATTGAACTCTTTTAAAAAACAACGGATTTCGAAAAATTTGCAGTTTATGCATATGTTTACCTAAAAGAAAAATTCCCTGTATAATAAATATGATACATATTTAAAACAGTTTTTATTAGTAAATGCTCTCTGGATCTGCCATTGGTTGGACTGTTTTATGTTTATAACATGAAACAGTTCAACTATTTCATGTTTTTAACATGAAACAGTCCAACCAGTGGCAGATTTAGAGAAAAAAATGTTGTTGATTTATTATTTTTCGTCGTCTTCTGTGAAGAATTAAATATGACGGCAAGAAAAGTTTCTTTTAGTTTAGTTTAGAGATCAACACGTTGGACCGCCTTATGTTAAAAAGGTTGTTGATTTCATATTTTTCATCTTCTTTGCCATGCAGGTTTGGATTGTAAACGTCGATTTATCGAATGGAATTAACAAAAAAAATATGAGGCAGGGAAGCGAGATCGGAGAAAAAATAAGACGGAGAAGTGGAAGATGTAAATTTATTTTTGTTTTATTAATTGGACGGAGTGACGCGGCCATTTATGAAAGGAGAGCCGAGCGAGCGAGGGTTTTGTCGTGAAGAGCGAGCGCAGCGGGATCTCCGGGCCTGGCCTTCTTAATTGGAAGGCAGCGGAATGCGGGAGTTCGATAAGTTAAATCGGATGGTGGAAGATCGAGAAAGCGGAGAAACAAACTTAAACAGATCAAAAAATAATTTAAAAAAACATATATATATGAATTGAATTTACATACATTTTTCATAAATAAAATAAAGTAAGTAAAGTAAATTAATGTAAAGTAATCTCTTCATGTTAACAACATTTACAGTTTTACATAAGTCAAGAAAAGAGAAACAAAAATATATTTATATATACTTGCGTAAATTTAACAAAATATTAGACAGATATCAAAAAAGAAACACAAGAAACTTATAAAACGTTAAAGGAAAAAAAATACATTTTTTTCTTACTGAAAGACCAATAGAATGTCGATGGTTCAATGGTATGTCGAAGTACCAATGGTATACTGAATCAGCAATGGCAGCCTGATATGCTAAAGGACCAGTGGAATGTCGAAGGACCAATGGCATGTCGAAGGACCAATTATATACCGAAACACCAATGGTAAGTTTAATATGCCAAAGAACCATACAAAAATCCCCATAGGTAAGTATGCGACCGTCCCTCAACTGGAGACGATGGGAGACGATGCGGCCGACATCATTTTAAGCCGTAAAGTGTCAAATGAAGCCATACTGATACTAACAGATAGCAGGCAAGCCTTGATGTCTTTGAAGAAGTACACTACTTCAGAGTCAATACTAGAGTGCCATAAAAAACTGCGGCAGGTAGCAATGCATAACAACATTGAAATATGCTGGGTGAAGGGGCACGATATAAACATAGGTAACAGGAGGGCTGATACACTGGCCAGAGCAGCGGCTGGGTGAACGTCATCTTACTGGAGCCGCTAGTGCGATTGACACCCCTGTCACTATGTAACATGTTACATTCCAAACACTTGATAAATTCAGGAAGCGTTGGGATGATACGGAAAGCTGCAAACTCTCAAAGGAGACATTACTGTACCCCAACAGCTCAACAGTACCTGCAGATGACCAGAAGGAACCTCAGACGGATAACCGCTGTTCTAACAGGTCACTGCGGGCTCAATGGAAACTTATACAAGATAGGAATAATTGACTCCCCATTTTATAGAGGGTGTGAAATGGAAGACGCGACTGCCCGGCACATCCTTAGCAAATGCCCGGCATACGAGAGGATCCATACTGGGTGAAAGATGGTCGACGATGGACATCATCAGGGATTTGCCCACCTCAGTAATACTGGACTACCTAGACAAGGTGGGATAGTTGAGCTGATGATAAGTGACCCGTAGTGGGATGCAGCACAATGGGCCTAATGAGGTCTATGTGCAGTGCAGCATTGCGCACTCCCCCTTATACCAGATACTAGATGCCAAAGGACTAATGTTAAGAGAAACTTATAAAACGTTAATGGAAATAAATATACATCCCAAAGACCAAATAAATGTCGGTGGTCCAATGGTATGTCAAAGGGCCGATGGTATACTGAAACACTAATGGTATACCTGATATGCTAAAGAACCAATGGAATGCCGAAGGACCAATAGTAGGACTAATTGTATACCGAAACACCAATCGTATGTCTAATATGCCAAAGGACCAATGTTAAAAGAAACTTATAAATCGTTTAAAGAAATTAATATACATCTCTTTTCTTACTGAAAGACCAGTGGAATTTAGAAGGACTAATGGTATGTCGAAGGACCAATAGTATGTCGAAGGACCAATGGTATGTCGAAGGAGCAATGGTATGTCGAAGCACTAATGGATTGTAATGTTATGTACGAAGGACCAATGGTACAGTACAGAGCAGACATTTGTTATAATAATAATTTGCTTATGAATATTTAAGGTTTTTAACTAAACATTTATTTAAGTATTATTAACATAATATAATAAATTCAACCTTGAATACCACCTTACGCAATATTAATACGGGTTTTTTTTCTGGAATTGGAAGTGCAAAAGTTTGCCATTTAATTTATTTCTAATACAATTCAATATTATATTACAAAGTGAGTTATGAAATTGGTAAGTTTTTTGTATAGTAACTTATTGTTAGTCGATAACAATTGTCTGTTCCAGACTTTACTGTCTTAGCCAGTCTTTACTGTTGATAAAAATGATGAAAAATGGTAATAATTCAACAATGAAGATACGGAATTTTATTGTTGAAGCTATAAAGTTTAATCAATCACAGATTGTGTGATGCAACTTTTCATCACACAATCTGGGATTTTCAGGCTTATGAAATAGCAGAAGACTTACAGAATTCTATGAGATTTCTGGCCATCTTCGCAATAAAAAAAACAAGTTGCCGTGTAAACAAGATCATTAGATAAAGATCAATTAGTCGGCAAGGAAGACTGCGATAGGCAAGGAAGACTACGATAGGCATGGAAGACTATGTTAGGCAAGGGAGACTGCGATAGGTAAAGAAGACTGCGATAGGCAAGGAAGACTATGATAGGCAAGGGAGACTGCGATAGGTAAAGAAGACTGCGATAGGCAAGGAAGACTGCAAAAGGCAAGGAAGACTGCAATAGGCAAGGAAGACTGCGATAGGTAAGGAAGACTGCGATAGGCAAAGAAGACTGCGATAAGCAAGGAAGACTGAGATAGGCAAGGAAGAATGCGATAAGCAAGGAAGACTGCGATAGGCAAGGAAGACTACGATAGGCAAGGAAGACCGCGATAGGCAAGGAAGACTACGATAGGCAAGGAAGACCGCGATAGGCATGAAAGACTATGATAGGCAAGGGAGACTGCGATAGGTAAAGAAGACTGCGATAGGCAAGGAAGACTGCAAAAGGCAAGGAAGACTGCAAAAGGCAAGGAAGACTACGATGGGGAACACTGAGATAGGCAAGGAAGACTGCGATAAGCAAGGAAGACTGCGATAGGCAAGGAAGACTACGATAGGCAAGGAAGACCGCGATAGGCAAGGAAGACTACGATAGGCAAGGAAGACTGTGATAGATCTACGATGAATATTTCCATAGATCTGTACACAGAAATGGACTTAACTATAAGTAGAGGAGCCGTGATCGGTATTCTGAGATCTGCGGGACTAAATGTGTACATTTATGCGAAGAATTTCGGAATTTTTAGCACTGATACATTTTGATATGAAAAATATACTACTAAATCAGTATTAAAAATAAACTGCTTAAGCAGGATTACAAATATTACTGCTATATAATAATGAATATAATTTGAATTTCACAATATTTCAGTGTTTTATACGCGTGGCGCATGAAGTAAAATTTCGAGTTTAGAAAAGCTCCGTGAAAATTTTCTACGCGGGGCTTTTCTAAACTAGAAATTTTACTTTATGTTTAGTCAAACTTAATAAAAAAAAAACAATGAACTTATTTTTCTTTAAATCCTTGATTAATGGTTGTTCTCTGTTTATCCAACTTTATTCCTTCTGAATTTCGATAAAACTCAAAGTGATCGCTTGATGATGAATCAGGTTTGTTTTAAAATCAAATAATACTTAATAAAGTAATGTTCGGTTTCACCAACTCTAATTAAATGTTATTTTCCATGTCATAAACATCAATGACATGTGAATTGATTGAGTTTTTGATTTTATGTAACTATTACTAGATTTTAATCGATGAATAACTAGTCGATTCAACTGACGTTGGTAAAACCCAGCATAATTATTTTAAAAACTTTAATTCAATAAGAAGAATTAAGACGTTTTTCTGTGTCTCTCGAAATAATCGTTAGTCGTTAAATCTGCAGGACGCGTCGGGTTCTTCCTTTTACGAGCACCCCTATGCGAATCCTCAAAAATCTCTTCCCCGGCCTCCATATCTCCTTTACACTCCCAAACCCGTAATATCGTTTTATTACCCCCATAACGCGTACATAAATTTGAATAAATTAATTGCCTTTCCACGCCACAACCGATCGATTAATTTAATAACGTGTCTCTCTTCACTTCAGGGAAATTCACAATTTCCGCGTTTACGTGTGTCGATAAAGTAATAAAACGTTTCAAATATTCGATCGTAAAGAAATCGGTTTTACTTTCAGGTTGTAAGTAAGTGTGTAATAAATTTCTCACCGTGTAATATTTTTCTCTTTAAATTTTATTTTCATTTTATCTCTTTTATCTTATGAAATATTGTTTTTCTTCCAAATTCCGCCCTGGTAAGTTCAACAAAAGTCCAGGAAACTGAAAATAAAATCATCGAACAAAACAAGTGTTTTTCTTCAAGAAATTCCAACCAAACGTGTTAAACATTGAGTACTGAATGTGAGAAAGAAAATAAAAATACAGATTGATTCAGCAACACTTTTATGCTGCTGCGATGCTTCAATTAATGTTTCCTCGTTTCCTTTTCTTCTACAAAATTTGTAAATAATACCGTGCGATCATTTAAATTATGATTTAAAGTAGGCGGCATTTTTATGGGCGGTTGCCCAGGCTGCTAATTGCATAATTTTGAGGTTATGCTAAACTATGTGTTAACAGTCAGTAGTGCCAATCTAATTTAAAACTTAAAGCCTACTCTAAATCATGTTTTTAACGATCGCACTGTACTAACAATCCTTAGGAATACCATTAGTCCTTCGGCACAACATTGGTCCTTTGTCATATCAGGTATACTGTTGGTGTTTTGGTATACTATTGGTCCTTCGACACACCATTGGTTCTTCGGCATAGCATTGTTTTTTTAAAATTTGTGTTAACTAGTGGAACAAGTAATGTTTGTATACAAAAATAGGTGTATATTAGAAACAATAAATTTCCATGATAAAAAAATAAAATTTCGTGTTAAGAAAAGCCTAAAAATTTGTTTTGGTGCGTAGCGCTTAGCGCTACGCGACCAAGCCAAATTTTCAGGCTTTTCTAAACTCGAAATTTTACTTCATGCTTAGTCTGGGAGTAGTGTTTACACGTTCGAAACTTCAAATTGAATGCTTTTTAAAAAAAGCAATGGATGCCTGAAATTGCATAGCCCTCTCTCGGAATTAGTAACTTAAAAGAAAAATTCTCTATATAATTTAACATAAAGTATGAATAAAATGAATCGCACTTTTAATATGTTTGTATAATTTTTTGGAGTAACATAATTTAGCACATATCATACTCAAAACATTATCAACTAAGTTAATGCTCCTTAGAATATAGAATAAATGCATAAATGCAGCGCGTTCGGGTTTTAGAAAGTCCACTGATTTGCAATTCGCTAGTGGTATCCATCTATCTTTTTCTGTAGCTCGGTATCCCGTCCGGTTCCAAGTGCCGCGCCCGTCTTTTTAAGCGTGTCCACATATCATATTACCACTGGCCAGGCGCATAATGCAATAATATCCTACTCGAGAATTCGCCTTTAATAAATATTACGAAATCTACCCGCCCTTATTCACGTCGTGGAGTCTGCATCGAAACCCACTCGCTCGTTTCATTGGATCCGGCAGAATAAACCAATTCCAATACAAAATCGTAGATTATTAGTTTCCCTGTATGTAATAAATCCATTACGGTCGACGAAAATCTGATCAAAACTGTCAACATTTGCGCGCTTATCATGGCTTTAATGCACGCCGTAATAAAAAAAACGTAAAAATAGCTTGCCAGTCGAATAAAATCTGATCAAAATTGTCAACATTTGCGCGCTCATCATGGCTTTCTTACCCGTCGTAAAAGAATGTAAAAATGGCTCGCCTGTTCAATCCCGAAAACTCCGATTAATAAAGTTGTAAATTAATTTACTTAACGACGCATCCCCGCACACGATTGAAAAAAAAACGGTGATGTGCTCATCGTACTATGATGAACACATCATTATTTTTATTATCATTCCGATTCCCAACAGCGAACGCGCGCCTTTTATTCGCCTCTTATTATCCCCATTTTTGTTTGTTTCGTTTCTTCCGAAGAACTCTTCATACGTTTATCAGCGAGGAATTTACATTACACGAGCCAGACGAACGGGCATTGTCAATTATTTTTGATTAAAGCACTCGCCGGATTTTCTTTTCTATTTTAATGCCGGACGCCGAGCGTGCGCGCATTTCGAGGCCTCTCCAGAATTGATTGAACTTGACGCTCCACAATGTACGTGTATTTATTTATCGCTATCGTCTGTGCGATAATACAAAAGAATCAAGAGAAAATCGGATTGTTTACGGTAGCAAAATGACGCTGTAAGGGTGTGAATAAATAAAGAACTTTGCGCGTATACCTAGAGTAAAATACGCATATTCTTACGTAGATTTATGCAATAATATTTAGTTCTTTTCTTTACAGCCTACAAATTTACATAATTTAATGAATTCCATGATGCGCGCAACATTGTATTTCGATAGTGAATCCTTATTTGTTAATATTTTACGGCGCCTCAGAACAAAAATCCAAATTCCAATTATAGAAATTTCATCCCAACACCAAACGCGCATCGTTGCGCATAACGGTACATAATGATCATTTATTTACACTTCCAAGTACATTTAGGTAGCCAAGATAATTTCATATAATTTTCAACATATATTTTTAATGTAATAGTCATTTAGGCGACTAGTGTGCGACACACCTTTAATATGTTTGCGGCACTCTAAGGATGAGAACCACTGGTTTTGGTATTAGGATTAAGGATTGTTTGACTGGAGGGCAACGGTAAACCCATTCCGCACTATCGGCAATTGTCGGGGGTTAGCTTAAACCCCTGGCAACCTAAACCGCTTAGTCACTAGTGCGACAAATTATTATTTACGTATACTGTTTTGTGTTGTAGGCGTTTACTTTGCGGTACATCTTAAATACACTTGTTAATAAAACACTTTTTACTTTGTTTAACCACTATATTTTGCAATTAAGTTTGATAATGACTACTAGATAGTCGAAACAATAGTCACATATTAAGTACAAAATATAGTGGTTAAACAAAGTAAAACGAGTTTTATTTACTAGTGTACTTACGTATACTATTACAACGAGGTCGTATATAATATTAATTTAATTGGCTAGTGTGGGATGTAAAGCTGGGACTCACGTATACTGATAAATGAATCAACAAGATCGTAGCAAATAGTCGTATATGCGACTAGCGCGCGAAGTTCGGGTGGGTTTCACTAAATAAACCAAATAAAAAAGACTCACCTTAGTCTTAGATGTTCTCGGCATGCCGGCGCTCTCCCCCACAACGATAGCGTAGATCTCTGCTTCGTAAACACCCAGGCCGGCTTCCCTGTCCAACTCCACGACGGTTGACAGCACGCCGAGTTTCGCGTCGACGTCGAACAGCCTGTCGACCTGCACGCCGTCGCCCGTCACGTTCGTCACGTAGTACTCGACGATACTCGCGCCGTACCGCGCCGACACTGACAGCACGCTAGTGCCGGCCGCTTCGTTTTCGAAAACACTCCCCGAGTAAAAAGCACTAGTAAAAACAGGGCCTGGATTATCGTCCGAAGTTGAAATAATGGTAATGTAAGCGTCTGTTGATTTACGTTCGCTTTGCACCGCTTCGTCAGTCGCTTTGATGTTCAGCTTGTATCTAGGCAGGGTTGAAGCGGCTGACGCGACTTTGCGGAGCGTAAGCGCGCCCGTAGAGCGGTGCAAGTAGAACAAATCGGTGCTTCCGCTGCTTAACTCGTACGTCACTAACCCGTTAGTGCTTGAATCTAGATCCCTAGCGAATACGTTCATGATTAAAGCGTTTCTGATGGTTGGCAGCACTGCAGCGTTCATCGAGACGAAAACCGGTGCGTTGTCGTTAACATCCTCCACAATCACAGTTACTAGTTTATCAGCGGATAAGCGGTTGCTGAGCGGAAGCGCTTCGTCAGTCGCGGTGACCGTCAAGCGGAACGTATCGATCTCCTCCCTGTCAATCGGCAACAGCGTATGTATCACGCCTGTGGTTGGATTTATCCCAAAATGCCTGTTAAAATCTCCTGGCTCCTGATAAGCAATCGCGTAAGCAACCTTCCCATTCGCACCGGAATCCGGATCCTCCGCCGTCACAGTAACTATAGGCGTGTGCACCGGGATTCCCTCTCTAATCTGCCTTACAATAGCCGTGTTGGTGAAGCTAGGCGGATTGTCGTTAGCGTCCAAAACGTCAACTGAGAACGTCAAAATAGTTGATAGCTTCGGATTGCCGCCGTCCGAAGCACTTATATTCAGGCGGTAACCGGTCAGCTCCTCGTAATCCAAGTTTTTGTGGAGCGATAGGATACCGGAAGTGGGGTCTATCCGGAAGGTATCCTTGCGGTTACCAGAGGTTATCGAGTAGGTTATCTCGCTGTTTAAACCTAGGTCGGCGTCGGTCGCATCAAAGCGGATCAACTCTGTGTTAACCGGCGTTGTTTCAATTACCGGCATTTTCGTTTTGATTGCGTTAAGTGAATCGTCGCTTGAGTTTCTCATGATTTGCACGAGATCGAAAAAGTCAGCGCTTCCATCGAAGACCCCTTTGCGCTTCAGCTCAAGCAGCAGATCATAAGCGCTGGAGCTTAACGAGGTTTTTATAGCTTGGATTAAATCGTGGCTTCGCGAGTTTTCATTGAAATCATAAGCGCTGGAGCTTCCTCTGTTGCGTTGGTCATAAGCGCCGAAGCTTCCTGTGTTCAGCGCGCTGGTTTTAGCGTTATCGTAATCATAAGCGCTGAAGCTCCCCGCATTAGAGCGATCATAGAGAGGGAAGCCCTCGAGTTTCCGCACAAAATCATCGAAACCCTCGCCTACTGCATTTTTGGCGGTTCTAAGGACGTCGTAAGCGCTGTTGCTTCGCTCAAAAACACCCGCGTTCCTCAACTTTTGCACCGAATCATAAACGCCGACGTCGCTTCGTTTACTCTCCATCCTTTTGATCAGCTCCGCGTCGCTCGCGTTGTGGTTCTTCATCAGCTGAAGCAACCGCAGAAAATCGTCTATCAATCCGCTGTCTTTCACGCGCTGCAGCAGCTGGATGAAATCATGAGCGCCCGGGCTTGATTTATGAGCGTTCTGCTGACTATCATAATCATAAGAGTGATCATAAGCGTTGAAGCTTCGATTATCCCATGCTTTGCCTTCGGCTTTTCGCCGATGATCATAAGCGCTGAAGCTTGTTTTATCATAAGCACTGAAGCGGTTCACATTTTCAACCGTTCTGATGAATTGCGGCGCGTTGTCGTTCTCGTCCATAACTTCAATCAGCACTGAAGCGCTGGCACTCAAGCGGTTCTTCACGGCTGCATCATAAGCGATCACGCTGAGCTTGTACTTGTCTCTTCTCTCCCGGTCTAACTGCTTCACCAGAATTATTACACCGGTAGCTTCGTCGATTTCGAAAATCCCATCTTCATTACCCGCGTGGATCTTATAGAAAACATCGCCGTTTAAGCCTTCGTCTGCATCGCTTGTGTGCAAGCGCACAATCTGCGTGTTTAATGCGCTTCCTTCGCTCACCAGCGCTTTATATGGAGTTCTTAAAAATTTAGGCGCGTTATCATTGACGTCCGTCACGCGCACGTTGACCTTAACCTTATCTTTCAGTCTGGGGTTACCATTGTCGCTCACCGTCGCTTCGAAGCTTATAAGCGCTTCGCCTAGTTCCTCGCGGTCGAACGCGCGCAGGGTTTTCACGAAGCCGTTTTTGGGATCGACCTTAAAATCGCCCTGCGATGCGGAAAGCGAGAAAACCAGCTCGGCATTTCTGCCGATGTCCTCGTCGTAAGCCGTCAGCTTCCCGACGAATGTGTCCGGAGGTTCGTTTTCGCTTACACTGAAAGTAAACGTCGAGTTGGTAAATTGGGGTGCGTTGTCATTTTCGTCGATCACGTGAATCACGACAGGAACGCTCGAGGACCGTTTCGGCTCGCCGGAATCGACTGCTTCAATCGTAAGCGAATAATAATCCTTTTCCTCGCGGTCCAACGCGGTTTTCACGTAAAGTAGCCCGTCGGGAAAGATCCCGAACTTCGCTTCGCGATCGCCTTCTGTGATCTTGTAAGCGATGCGGGCGTTTTTGCCCAAATCCGAGTCGCTTGCTGACAAAGCGAAGAAACGCGTGTTAACCGGGGTCGATTCAAGCAGTGAAGTTTCGTACGAGGTGTGGTCAAACACCGGCGTGTGATCGTTAACGTCTTCGACGCTTATCGAGATTGACAGTTTAGAGGTTAGCCTTTTCTCCCCGCTATCACTAGCCGTGATTTCCAGATGCAAAACGCTCCCAGGACTCGCCGAAATCGGTTTATTTAAAAACACAACACCAGTCGCTTCAGAAATACCAAACTGTTTCTCTGGATCGAAGCTGAGCCCGTAGCTTATCTTACTGTAAATCCCCGAATCCGGATCTCTCACTTTGCAGATGTACACCGCTTGGCCGACAGCGGCATTTTCAGGGAGGCTCACCTCCGTCTTCTCGTTCAAAAATTCCGGCTTGTTGTCGTTGAGATCCAGGATGTTAATTCTGACAATCGCTTGAGCGTAGGCAAAACCCGCGCGGGCGCATATCGTTAAGGCGTAAGCGCTTTTTTCCTCCCTGTCGACTTTGCCGGAGGTGAAAATGCGTCCGGTGCGCTCGTCGATCTCGAAAACACCACCCGGATCGCCGTTCGTTATAAAGTAGCTTACGCTCTCTGAAGCGGTAAGGAAATCGAAGCGGGTTTCGCGACGTGAACGCGTTTTAGAGTGTTCTATATTAAGAGTAGATTTGGCTTTTGTACTTTCAGTTGCTTCTATAGTATGAGTCGTGTCTTTAACTTTAGTTGCTTCAGTCGCTTTAATAGCTTTAGTGTCAGAAGTGCTTGGGATGTCGTCCTGATTTAAAGAAGATAAATCTACATCCACGTTAGGCTCAGGATTCAGGTTAGCTTCAGTCGCTTCAGTTTCAAAACTGCTTATCTTCTCCTTGTTTAAAGAAGCGATATCTAAGCTCCTGATTTGGCGATTTATTCTAACTTCATTGTCTTCCTGTTCTGGATGATTGTGTGAGTTAGCGCTTAAGCGATGTTCTGAAATTACGTCTTCCGATTGGATTTTTGTTTCTTTGAAGCCTTCAATGTCGCTGAATAATGAATCTGTGTGTGAGTTATAGCCGAAGGAATCCGCACTTAAGGTTCCGCTTGGTGAATCAGCGCTTAAGCTACCGCTTGTTATTTCTGCGTCCGTGTTTCTTCGCGAGCGTGTTCTCGCGCTTAAGCGAACGCTTACTTTTCCGACGTCTCGCCCGATCTCCGCCCGGTCTCCGTCGTCTTCCAGAATGGCGAAATCGTAAGCGGTCTTTTCGAAATGAAGCTCCTCCGCGTGGTCTTCTAGGATGATTTCAACGACGGCGTCTTCCGGAGCTCTTTTATTTCCAGCGTCAACGGCAGAAATTACTAAACGGTGGATTTTTTTCGGGACTTCGCGAGGGTTTCTACGGTGGACCGCTAGATCATAAACGGGATTGGATAAGGTATCGATTGATAAATCCGCACTCAAGCTGTCGCTCGATAAGTCGCTTTTCCGATTTTGCTCATAAGCGGCTCGGTTGTTTCGGTGAACTTCCTGATTGAGTTTATAATCGTCTGATAAGCTGTATTGATACTGCTCATAAGCGACACTGGTGATTCTCCGCTGAATTTGTTCATCATAAGCGGCATGTAAGCGCTGATTTGCGAGGTCCAATGTCTTATAATTGCTTTCTAAAGGATATGAAGCATCCAACGCATTTCTTCTTTTTCTTCCACTACTTTGTTGGTAATTATTTTTGATTTGATGAGCATTTTCCAAGCTCTGATTTGGACCATATTTTTGCTTGAATCGGTTTTCGTTTATCCTACTGTCTTGTTTGTAATGCTGGTTATTTTGCGAGCGGTTTTCACTAACGATATCATCATTGTAGTAATCATCGAAATTTATATCCTCGTTAAAGTCATCAAAGTCCACATCCTGATCAAAATTATTGAAGCCATTATAAGCGCTCTGTTTATTGTTCTTGTATTTATTTTTGTCCGAATTATTTACATCATCATGGGCTTCATAGACGCTTTGTTTTGTTTTCTTGTATTTTTTCTGATGATCGTTAAATGGGCTTCGCTTATTTCTCCGGTAGTTATCAAAATCGGTTCTCAGACTAACTACCCCAGATGTGGAGTTCACGGCGAAAACCCCATCAGCACCGCTTACTAGTTCATAAGCGACCAACCCGTTTTCCCCCTCGTCTAAATCACTGGCGGTTACTTGCGTTAAAACAGCGCCGGCTTTCAGGCCGCTTGGAATCACGACGAAATATTTGCGAGGGTAAAACCTGGGAGGGTTATCGTTGACATCCCGCACGCTTAAGAAAACAGTGGCCGTTGAGGATTGCGCGGGAATTCCTTGATCCTTGGCGATGATCAGGATTTCGTACGAAGCGGTTTTCTCGCGATCTAATTTTTTAACAGTGCTTAGCTTCCCCGTTAGTTGATCTAAGGTAAAGCACTTGGGGTGTTTAAGCTGGGTGGAGGGGTGCAGGGAGTACGTGACGCTTCCGTTGGTGCCCTGATCGTGATCAGAAGCAGTTAACATTGCTATCAAGCTACCGGCCGGGGAGTTTTCGCTTAGGCTCGCGTTGATTTTAGCTTGCGTGAATTTTGGTTTTTCGTCATTTTCATCGAGAATGGTGATTTTTAGTTGCGTGTACGCCCACTTGGGGTTGGGCCCGCCGTCACGCGCAGATATGTTGAGATCTAAAGTTCCTTGGATTTCGCGATCCAGTGAAGCGATTGTCGTTACTAAACCGGTTTTCGCGTTGATGCCGAACCAGCCGTTTTGATTTCCCGAGATGAACGCGTAGTGAATCTCGCTGTTTACACCTGAGTCTTCATCGGTCGCTTCAATTGAAGCGACGTAAGAACCCTCGGGGGAGAGCTCGCTTAACACCGCGGAGTATTCGGTTTTTTCGAAGATCGGCTCGTGGTCGTTTACGTCGTTGACCTCGATGATTAGGAAGGCGCTGGAGGTGCGCGCGGGGTTGCCGCGATCGCTCGCGATTATCGTAAGGTTGTATTTGCTGATCTCTTCGCGGTCCAGCACGCCGTTTACACGGACAATATCGAAGGAGGGTGTCTGGTCGAGCCGAAAGTGGTTCAGGTGGTTGCCAGTCAGGATGCTTACGCTGGTCTCGCCGTTGGGACCCTCATCTTGATCGACGACGGATATCGCTGCGACGACGGAGCCATTGCCGGCGTTTTCGTCGACAGTCGCGTGGTTGGCCGTCGGCGGAAAGTATCTGTTTACAAAAGAAAAAGAGAGGACTGTTACTAAGACGTGTATATTTTATGTTACTAAGATTGGGTTAACTAGGTCTAATCTTTTGCTATCGGTATTTGTCAAACTGACCCTGACAAATACAGAAGAGAAGAGATTTCGTATTACCAAGATTAGATCTAGTTAAGTAACCAAATCTATGTTTATGTGTTTTCATTCCTACCTGAACTTAATGATGGGATCGTGATCGTTCGCGTCAAGCAAGTTAACGGTTACGTAGGTCCTTCCGTCCTGTCTGGGAGAGCCGTGGTCTCGCGCAAACACTGTGAACACGCAACTCTTCGCCCCCACGTTCCCCTCTTGTTGTTGCTGCCGCTGCTGCGGTGGACACACCAGCACCTCCCCGGTGGAGATGACCCCCGTGTCCGCGTCGACTACAAACTGCCGCTCGCTGTCCGAGAGGTAATAGCTGATCCTAGCGTTGTCGCCCAGATCGTTATCGGTGGCCATCACGCGAAGAACGGGCGTTCCAGGTGGGACGGTTTCGTTTAGCGAGACAATGTAATCGCTGTGGTCGAAAATCGGGGGGTTGTCGTTGACGTCGAGGATTGTTACGTTGACTTGTAAGTAGCCGAACTTAGGAGGGGAGCCGTTGTCTTCCGCGGAGATGTTGAGGAGGTAAAAACCTTGCGATTCCCTGTCTAATTTTCCCGTTGTCTCCAAATGGAGGTAGGACGTTTCCCCAGTTGGATTCGCTGTTAGGGCTAATCTAAATTTCCCCTCGCCATTCCCTCCAATTATCTTATAGTTGTCAGAAATCCCGTTAGAACCAGTGTCCCTGTCATACGCTGAGTCCAGAAGAATCCGCGTGCCCGCAGCCGCGCTTTCCGCTAAATCCACTGTAATAACACTTTCCGGAAACTCGGGAGGATTGTCGTTAACATCCAGCACGACAATCCTAACCTCAATTGGGTACGTCGGTTGGCTCGACAGTACGACTAAATCAAACCTATCGTTCTTCAACCCCTCCCTATCCAACACCGAGTTAGTCTTGATTTCCCCTGTGTTTGCGTTAAGCGTGAATTCCTTGGGCGCTTCGTTGAATCTGTAAGTGAAGCCCGGCTTGGTCGGGATGGAACCGACCTTGGTGCCTTTCGGCAAACCTTCTTGGATCTCTAGGGTGATGCGGGTGTCCACAGCACGCGATTGCATTTGAGGCCCGGGCCCCGGCCCGTGCACCAGCGCCCGCGTTTTCGATAAGGTTAAGATCAGGAGGAGCAGGAGGAAGGATAAAACCTGCATTTTGTTTGGTTAAACAGAGTTTTTGTTTTGTATAACACTAACGGTTCATTGTTTGTGTCACGTGAGCATTTTAGTTTTGTTGTTTTTAACACTTTGACGCTGTTTCGAAATGAATCTCATTCTTCCGATATGGCATTTTAATTAACACCATTCATACTTCTATTGTAGACAAAATCCGTTGGTGTTCTTGAAAATCCTAATCAGTTATGTTTGTCTTCTTCAAAACTGGCGGTGATTGTCGAAGCCTCATTGCTGGACCATCCCCAAATTGGTCAATCTTAATCTTCTGTATATTTCTTCAGCGATTTCCGTTGATCATCATGTTGTATTTTCTTGTTTTCAGCTTCGACCTGCAAATAAACAAATTTCTTGAATCTTGGAGGCGTTCACTGCGTGGTACATTTTTAATTTTGATATAAAGAAAAGACTTAACTTTTTTATACCACTTTTATTTAACTTTTGTGAATAGTTTCAATTACACGGTAATCATAATTAAACTAATGGCGGGTTTCACCAAAGTCAATTAAATCGACCAATTCATCGATTAAAATCAAGTTATAGTTGCATACATGTTAAAAAATCAATCAATTCACATGACATTGATGTTTATGACATGGAAAATGTCTATTCCAACTGACAAATAAATTTAATCTACGAATAAGATTTAATTGAAGTTGGTGAAACCGGACATAAGTGTAATTGAAACCAGTCACAAAAGTAAAATAAAAATGGTATAAAAAAGTTAAGTATTTTCTTTATATCAAAACAAACAAGTTTCGTTCAGACTAAATTTCATAGGTTCATCTGAAGTTTGACGACGTAACTGCTAAAACACGCATTAACTTTGTTCTTTAGTGCTGCACTAAGTCGAAGTCGGTGCAGAATGTCAAGCTGAATCGATTCCGATTGTCGGAATTGCGAAATCTACGAAAGTTTCGAAAATTCTGTATTTGTTATGTATACTTCAAGTTGAAGAATAACATTTAACGTATATTGACTTGCTAAGGGTCAGTTGCACCAAGCTCGTTGAACTTGTTCAACTTTAAGTGATATTAGAAGAATAGGAACTGTTATCTTGAACTGGAGTTCAACTTTAACTCAAGTTCAACGTTTTTGGTGCAACTGAGCAAAATCTACGAAAATTTAGAAAATTCTGTATTTGTTATGTATACTGGAAGCTGAAGAATAACATTTAACGTACCTTTTAAGAGTTAATTGCACTAAGCTCGTTAAACTGATTCAACTCTAAGTGACATAGGGAGAAAAGGAACTATCATCTTGAACTGGAGTTCAACTTTAACTCAAGTTCAACGTTTTTGGTGCAACTAGGCCTAAGTATACATTACAAATACTGAATCCCGGATAAATAAATATACATATTTGTATGCAGGGAACTTTTTGTGCACTAAATCAATTGTTTAAAACAGCGATTATAGGCAATCCATTTGACAATGTCGTGATGTGACATGAGTGGGCAATCCAATACGCATACTTAGTGTATTGGGTTGCCTATGATTGTTGTTTTAAGCAATTTGTTCAATCTGGATATCTGATTCCGTGTTATTCTAAATAAGAATGATGCAAATGTTTTTAAACTTCAACTTCAATTTAAATCAGTGTTTTGTACGCGTGCCGCATGAAGTAAAATTTCGAATTTAGAAAATACTCGTGAAAATTTGTCTCGGCAATTTGTTCAATCAGGATATCTGATTCCGTGTTATTCTGAATAAGAATGATGCTAATGTTTCTAAACTTCAACTTCAATGAAAATCAATGTTTTGTACTCGTGGTGCATGAAGTAAAATTTCAGAAAAGCCCCGTGAAAATTTGTCTCGGCAATTTGTTCAATCTGGATATCTGATTCCGTGTTATTTTAAATAAGAATGATGCAAATGTTTTTAAACTGGAACTTAAATTGAAATCAGTGTTTTGTACGCGTGGCGCATGAAGAAAAATTTAGAGTTTAGAAAAGTCCCGTGATAATTTGCCTCGGGTCGCTGGCGCGACCCTCGACAAATTTTCTACGCGGGGCTTTTCTAAACTCAAAATTTTACTTCATGATTATTCTAGGATTGGAAAACACTCGTTTAAAACTTCAATTTGAACGTTTTTCAAATACAACGAATATATGAAAAATTGCAGCGTATTCAATATATTAGGGTATGTATACTTAGAAGAACAAAACTCCCTGTATATAGCGGACCTAAATATTATAGATAATTCAAAATATTTTCGCATATCAAACGTTGTAGTTCTAGTAAATTACGTGACGTGACACGGTGCTCGTAGTAGGTGTGACTTTGACTGTATAGTAGGCGTGGCTTGGACTGTATAGTAGTCGTGGCTTAGAATGTATAGTAGGTGTGGTTTCAACTTTATAGTAGGCGTGGTTTGGAGTGTATAGTAGGTGTGTCTTGGACTGTATAGTAGTCGTGGCTTAGAATGTATAGCAATCGAACCAACGGTTTTTTTAAAGACTGTGTGAACTGACGTGAGACGGAGCTCGTAGTAGGCGTGACTTGGACTGTATAGTTGGCGTGGCTTGGACTGTATAGTAGTCGTGGCTTAGAATGTATAGCAATTAAACTAAACGACACGAAACTCATAAAGATTATGAAAATAACCACGGTTTGTATTTGTTTTTCATTTTCTTTAAGAAATCAGTGTTGTGATTAAAGGGTCTAATAGCTGTCTAACGAGTGTTTTCCACTCTCAGACTAAGCATGAAGTAAAATTTCGAGTTTAGAAAAGCCCCGCGTAGAAAATTTGTCGAGAGTCGCGCAGCGACCCGAGACAAATTTTCACAAATTTCACAAATTTTGATTTTGAGCGAAGTTTAAAATATACTATTAACTCAAATGGAAATTTTCAATTACTCATTCAAAAACATATTCCAATATTTGAAATGCTCGAATATTTAAATATTCATTCAAAAAAATTGCAAATATTACAAATAAATCAAAATGTTTTCGCATATCAAGTTTTAGTAAGTAAATTTTTAAAGACTGTGTGAACTGACGTGAGACGGGGCTCGTTGTAGGCGTGACTTGGACTGTATAGTGGGCGTGGCTTGGACTGTACAGTAGGCGTGGCTAAGAATGCATAGCAGGCGTGGCTTCAACTTTATAGTAGACGTGGTTTGGACTGTATAGTAGGTATTTATTGGACTATATAGTAGTCGTAGCTTAGAATGTATAGCAATCAAACCAAACGACACGAAACTCATAAAGATTATTTGTGTTTATTCTTCATTTTCATTAAGAATTCAGTGTTGTGATTAAAGGTTCTAATAGCTGTCTCACGAGTGTTTTCCACTCCTAGACTAAGCATGAAGTAAAATTTTCACGGGGCTTTTCTAAACTCGAAGTTTTAGTTCATGCGCCACGCGTATTAAAAATTGATTTCAAGCGAAGTTTAAAATACACTACTAATTCAAATGGAAGTTTTTAAATACTCATTCAAAAATATATTCAATAATTTGAAATGCTCGAATATTTAAATATTCATTCAAAAATATGGCAATACTCAAATATTTAGATATTTACATTTTCAAATATATGAAAAATTTAGTGATTAAAACATTTATATTTGAATATTGAAACTATTAAAGGAATTTTTTAAATTAAAGTATTCAACTACTTATTTAAAAACATATTCAAATACACTGGCGAAAGAAATTAACTCATCATTTGTGATTTTTTTGATATCTTGGAATCGAGTTTTCTTTGAACATAAACATATTTTTACAATAAGAAATCTTATCAAGCATGCTGTTTTACATGTTGTGTTTTGTCTTTTGCTCTCATGGTTTTCTGTCAATAAATAAAATGAAGCACTTTTCATTATTCTGACTGTAAGAAAGGTTCATATAAAATTTCTTTTTGAGTTTGTTTTCAAGTAATTGTTAAAATTAAGTGCTAAATAGTGAAGAATGAATATGGATAGACGTCCGAATCTTAATTTAAGCAGTGAAGAAGCTGTGATTGTGGTTACACTTGCAGAAGAAGGTAGGAGTCAGCGTTACATCAGTCAGCGTCTTGGTGTTAATCAATCGACCGTATCCCGTGTCTTCACGAGACAACGGGAAACTCAGGCATTTTTTTTCCACATGAGGTGGTATCGCTTAACGTCCCTGCACTACGGTCTCCGTGGTCCTTTTGTGCTCCTCTGGTTATTTTACTCCCTGTATATTCCTGTGTCTTCTAAGAAGTCCAGGAGTTTGGGCCAGGGGATGTTCTTGAGCTGTTCTTCAGGAAGCACGGGCTTCCCGAGTTGCTCCGTGCGTTGCCGTTTATAGGCTTCGCATGTGCACAGTAGGTGTTGGGGAGTTTCCTCTTCTTCCAAGCACCCACGGCATAGGGGGCTTTTCTCAAGACCCATCCTATGTTTGTGCTTATTCAGGTCACAGTGCCCAGTAACTAGTCCTGTGATTTTCCTTAGTTTCATTCTGCTCAGTCCTGACAGCGCTAATGCGCTATCAGGTACCGGGCCATCTAGGAAGAGTCTCGTGTGCCTCATTCCCATTTGGTTGTGCCATGCCTTTGTATGCTCCTCTGCTAACTTGCGTCGGATTATTTCCTTTCCGGTTTCATGTGGTATTCCGAAAGCGGGTTCAGGTCCTATAAATTCACCTGTTGCCCCTTGTTTGGCCAGCAAGTCGGCCCCCAAGTGTCCAATAATTCCTTGGTCCTTGGGTATCCATACTAGCTGTGTTTTTGTTGTTGTCGCCAGTGCGTCCAGCCTGTTTATGCAGTCTATAACCAGTCTGGACTGAATTATCGGCGAGGCTAGCGCTTTTAGGGCTGCCTGGCTGTCCGACATAATGGTAATTGGTCCTTTGTTGAGTCCCGACTCCATTATGTGGTGGGCACACCAGTCAATGGTGGCCACTTCAGCCTGGAAGATGGAGGCATGCTTCCCCAGAGCAACCGTGAATTGTTTGCTCCGGTTACAGCCTCCATAGATACCAGCCCCGGTTCCTTTAGTGTTTTTGGGCCCATCTGTGTACCAGATGGTTCCTTTACTCGTTCCCGGGTATGTTCCATTTGTCCATTCACTCCGCTGTGGTATGATTATTTTGAATCTGCGGGATGGGTGTACGATTTTAGTGAAATCGGACCTCATTTTTAGGATTTCTTCTTCTTGTAGCACTTTAAATGTTTCCGGTCTAGATGACCCTACATTTAAAGTGTGTCCATTTATGTGCAGTCTGTAGGCTGCCTGTCTGGCTTCCATCATAACATATAGATGTAGTGGTGGAAGCGATAATATGTGTTCCATGGCTGCTGTGGGCGTTGTTCTCATTGCCCCAGTAATCAGCAGACACGCCTGTCGTTGCACTCTTTCGAGTTTTGCGGCTGCGCTCTTGGTTTGGGTTTTTTCTCCCCAAGCGAGCGCCGCGTATGTCACTATGGGTCTTATGACCACGGTGTATAGCCATTTTGTCATACTGGGTCTCAGTCCCCATGTGCTCAGGCATACTCAAGAAGGCCAGGACAAGGGAGAAAAAGAGCCACAACTGCTGTTCAAGACCGTTTTTTAATGATGCAGACGTTACGCGAATGGTTTATTACGGCGCCTAGGCTACAAAATATACTCGCAGAGATCCACAATGTTCATGTAAGTTCCGTTACCATCAGAAAAAGGTTACGTGGTTTTAATTTAACTCCGAAAACAGCGGCAAAAGGACCACAATTAACCGCACACCATCGCAGAGCCAGGTTAACATTTGCGCAAGAACATGTAAACTGGTTACAGGCCGATTGGGCTAATGTTATGTTTAGCGACGAGTCCAGATTTTGTCTTTACGGCAGTGACAGACGAATGCATGTGTACAGACGGCCAGGTGAACGTTATGCGCAGTGTAACATTGTTCCGACTGTTATGTTTGGTGGAGGCTCTGTTATGGTGTGGGGTGGTATCACTTTAGAGGCTCGTACGGAGTTGGTGGTCATACCAAGAGGAAGCATCACGGTAGCGTCTTATATTGCAAACATTTTAGAACCATCCGTAATGCCTTTTGCTCCCTTTGGAGGAAACGATTTCCTGTTTATGCATGACAATGCAAAACCACACAGTGCCCGAATTGTACTACAGTATCTTGACCTAGTGGGTATCAACACAATGCAATGGCCAGCCAGGAGTCCCGATCTTAATCCGATCGAACACCTATGGGACGCGATGGGCAGACGCCTTAGAGCACTTCCTCGGCGTCCAAGCAATCAACAAGAGCTTGGACAAAGATTGCAGGAAATTTGGGAAGATATTAACCAGGATGAAATTGGATCATTAATTAATAGTATGAGCCGTCGCTGTCAGGCAGTTATTCGAGCAAGAGGAGGAAACACTAGATATTAAGTCTTATAATCACATGTTAACTTTTTCCTCTTTTTATTTATGACATTATTTTAGTCATTAATGAAAGAAAATGTGTTGAAAATCATTATTATAGTTCAGTTGGTTTTGTTGTTATTTTTTTTTGTTTTTAAACATCAAAACTTTATTTTTAAATTAAAAAAATTAATGTGATGCGTTAATTTCTTTCACCAGTGTAAATGTTAAAAACATAGTCAAATATTCCAATTATTTGAGTATTTAAATTTTAATATCCGAGTATTTAAATATGTTAAAAATGTAGTGATTTATATATATTCATATTTTAATATTCAAACTTTAATGTCCGGTTTCACCAACTTCAATTAAATCTTATTCGTTGATTAAATTTATTTGTCGATTAAAGTAGACATTTTCCATGTCAAAAACATAAATTAATCGTTGAGGCAGTTAATAGTTGAACGTTCATTTTTACTTTGATCTAGTTTTAAATAAAACACTCATTACTTTAAAACACTTTATTGTACTCGCGACAATTGTTTCGCCACACTGTGGCTTCTTCAGGCGAAGAATAATTATTATTTTTCGCCTAAAGAAGCCACAGTGTGGCGAACAATTGTCACGGGTACAATAAAGTGTTTAAAAGTAATAAGTGTTTTATTTAAAACTAAATCAAAGTATAAACATAAATGTCATGTGATTGAGTCTTTGACATGTATGTACCCACTGAGCAAATCCATTTAAGTAATGTTTCATCTTCATGTTGATGTTAATGTTAATGTTAGCAACATTATGTTGATATAACGTTATTTGTTTGTTTTTTGCTCAGTGGGTAGCTATTATTAGATTTTAATCGATGAATAACTATTATCCGATTCAACTGGCGCTAGTGAAACCCAGTATAAATGTTTGTTTAGACTACATATTATAAGTGCAAATGAATGAAAAATCGTAGGGATGAGCCCATTTTGTGTAACACCCTGTATACACTCATTTATCCCACACACGCATGCACACACACACTCGCACACATACACAAACACCTCTCTCATTCCCTCCCCCGTTCACCCGATCAACCCATCCTTTTCTGACCCGTTTTCGCCCGAAGCCAGTTTCCACTCAACATACATCCTTTTCACTCACTCATTATTCTCACATTATACACACATCTCACTCTCTCTTAATTCCCACAGTATACATCTCTCTCTCTCTCTTTCTCTGTGAGTGTTTCTTTTCTCAACTTCCATCTCACTCTTTCCCTTTATTCACCCGTTAAACATCTCTCACTCCCCCTTTCTTCTTCACGAACACACTCAGCCACACACACACAGAGAAGCCAGATTCCATTCCAGTCTACAGAATTAACTTGTCTCTTTCTCTTTCGTAGGTAAATCTGCGTTGCTCTCTCTTTCTTTCTCTCTGTATTTCTATCTGTCCTGAGGTATTCCACGGAATAGCGCCGTCTCTGTCTCGCCCTGTCTTCGTTTCTAGTGGTATGCAACATGGCCGGTCGGCACCGCAGGCAGAGATCAACTCTTTCCTACTTGTTATATTTGTGTGTGTGTGTGTGTTACATACAACACACGCACATGCAGGTAGGTACAAGTAGATGTAGTAATAGGAAGAAAAATATACAAGATGAAAATTTAGTCTATGAGTTTTTGTAATAAAATGTAACTGATTAAAAAAAGATTTAAAAACTGTAAAGGAATTTTCATTGACACATGTTGCGTATTTTATTGTCTAATAATAATAATAATAATAATCTGAAAACGCATTTCTATATGTGAGAAGTAATCTCCACCAAGTCAAAAATGTGACTTGAAAATTTTGCAGTGGTCTCGATAGAGTAAAAAATCCTGTAATTTTAACAAGAAAACACTTGGTTAAACCAAATTAAAGATATTTGGTTAAATTTCACTAATATTTTAGTTTTTTATTCCAACTAGTTTCGACTTTAAGTAATTCTCCTTGAGAATATGTTTTACCATGTGTATGATAAGAAACTTGGTTAAGATAAAAAAATCCTGTTTTCAACAGTATGAGAAAACGTATTTTGAAAAAAAAAAAGTGACTTGGTGTTGTTTTTAGTTTACCTCCCATATACAAATTTGGAATATCTTCTTTTGTTTTCGAGATATTTAAAAACAAACTGAATTTTTGTTATTTCGTTTTAGTTTGTTTATTCAAAATCTATAGGATTGAGGCATTTATAACATTGATGTTATACAGGCGCTTCTGAGTGGTTCTGCGTTTTAAGAGTGCTGTAATAAATATTATACATCAAGTGAATTAAACACGATTTTATTCACGAAAAGATTTTTGATTTCACGAGCGCCTCGGCGCGAGTGAAATCATTTCTTTGAGTGAATAAAGGTGTTTAATTCACGTGGCGTATATATGTTTTTATTCAATTTTGACGAAATTGTAAAGAAAATGTACTTTACATTTATTTTAAAATAAATTTTTTAACTCACTAGTGACCTAAAAAAATGTTAGTTCACTAGTGAATAAAACCTTGTTTATTACGGTTGTTATGGAGTTAATAATGTCGATTTAAATTAACAAAATTGAATAATAAATAATATAACAAATTTTTTAACTCACTAGTGACCTAAAAAATTTTAGTTCACTAGTGAATAAAACCTTGTTTATTACGGTTGTTATGGAGTTAATAATGTCGATTTAAATTAACAAAATTAAATAAAATATATTAAGAATCAATAGCCAATTTTTTATTATGAGCGCCTTTTTGGATTTTCATATATTGTTTTTAAAATATTTTTTTTTTTCTGAACTCAGTCATGTATTATATACTTATAATTAATTTTTCCATTTTATGTAAATATTAATCGCTTAGTAAGTAAGTCAGTAAGTAAGTAAGTAAGTAAGTAAGCAAGTAAAAGAGTAAGTAAGTAAGTAAGTCAGTAAGTAATTATGCGAATAAGTAAGTAAGTAAGTAAGTAAATAAGTAAGTAAGTAAGTAAGTAAGTAGTTAAGTAAGTTAGTAAGTAACTATGTAAATAACACACTTGGTATTTACTTAAGTAAATAACAAACTTGGTTAATATTTCACTACTTAATAGAGAACTAGTGTAATCTTAACCAATTAGTATTTACTAAAATGCTTATCTAAAATTATCAATAAAAGTTATTACAAAAATGGTGAATGCGCCGGGTTATTGCCAAACTTTGCAGACCGCTAAGCTAAACATTTCAAATCTGCCGGACTGCAATCACACATTTCACACTTAAAGCTTTAAACGAATGTTCACCACTCCCAGATTAAGTATGAAGTAAAATTTCGAGTTTAGAAAAGCCTGAACATTTGGTTTAGTCGCGTAGCGCTTTGAATGAATATTCAAATATTCGAGCATTTTAAATACTTAAATATATTTCTTGAATAATTTTCTCACTTATCACTTGGTGAAACATTTTTAAATATTGATAATGAAGGTTTAAATTAAATTACACTTGGTTTGTTTCACAATTTTTTTACTTTACTATTTACTCGACTAGTAATACACTCCTGATAATGCTGTAAAACGCAAAACTAGTCGAGTAAATAGTAAAGTAAAAAAAATTGTGAAACAAACCAAGTGTAATTTAATTTAAACCTTCATTATCAATACTTAAATATGTTTTTGAATGAATAATTGAAAATTTACATTTGAATTAATCGTATATTTTAAACTTCGCTTGAAATCAATGTTTAATACGCGTGGCGCATGAAGTAAAATTTCGAGTTTAGAAAAGCCCCGTGGAAATTTTCTACGCGGGGCTTTTCTAAACTCGAAATATTACTTCATGCTTAGTCTGGGAGTGGAAAACACTCGTTAGACAGCTATTAGAACCTTTAATCACAACACTGATTTCTTAAAGGAAATGAAAAACAAACACAAACCGTGGATATTTTCGTAATTTTTATGAGTTTTGTGTCGTTTGGTTTGATTGCAAAAATAATCGCACTTTTAATGTTTTAAAGGAGATGAGATGAAAAATTTTAATTTTGTTGTGATATTCTTCCTTAAGATCCTTAAGAATAAAAACTTAGTATTTATTTGCCAGTTACGCGAAGAGTTGAATATAATCAAACTTAATAAATCACCAACACTTTGTTCATTAAACTTTTTTTTAGTAAAACACAAAACACAGAATGTTTTATGAAAATAAACAAATAATTATGTAGATACAGTGAACCAGAAATGCAACCAAATATAAACATTTTTTTTTGCTAAACACCAAATGTGGCCATTGCGTAATTTAGATTTATTTAATACTTCTAACGAGTGTTTACAATCCCAGGTTAAGCATAAAGTAAAATTTCGAGTTCAGAAAAGCCTGAAAATTTGTTTTTTTCTAAACTCGAAATGTTACTTTATGCGCCACGCGTATAAACAGATATCTGAAACAGCGTCCAAGTTATGATATCTCTAAATTTCAATATCACTCGGATTTACACAGATTTTAATAAAGTTTATAATAATTTTTTAAACTTGGCGCTTAATCAAGGAGTGGAAACACTCGCTCGAAGTTTCAAATTAAATCTTTTTATAAACTAACCTAAGTAACTATTAGTCGCTAGTTACTTAGGTTAGTTTGTAAAAAGATTTAATTTGAAATTTCGAGCGAGTGTTTCCACTCCTTGATTAAGCGCCAAGTTTAAAAAATTATTATAAACTTTATTAAAATCTGTGTAAATCCGAGCGATATTAAAATTTAGAGATATCATAACTTGGACGCTGTTTCAGATATCTGTTTAAAACTTAATGAGCATATCACTCAATTATTGTTCTTTTAAAATATGTTAAAATTAGAATATACCCCATCGATAGTTTTTGAGTTATATTCACTTGAACGTAGAACAGGGGGCAATTTTGATTATTTTGAGTTATTTTCAAGAGTTTAAACTTGAATATTATCTAAGATTTTTTAATAAAACTTGGTGTACATATCACTCAATTATTGGTCTTTCAAAATATGTGAAAATCAAAATATACTCCAATAATAGTTTTTGAGTTATTTCCAGTGATTGCGAAACGGGAGTAAATTTTGATAATTTTGAGTGATACATAAATTTCAAGAGTTCATAACTTGGATATTATTAAGATTTAGTAATAAAATTTTGTGTACATATCATACAATTAAATTATGAACGGTGGAGGCTTCTACTTCGTTATAGATGTTAATTCAATAAAATAAAACACTTTAACTTTGTTTGTATAACACAATATTTTTTATTTTTGTGACTGCAGTTTCGGCAACTCAACTTGCCATTATCAAACGGAGTGATTTAAATTGTATGGTACAGGTATATACAAGAATGGTTATTTACAAAGTAGCATTAAAAATGGGGGTATATAATAAATCAACCTGGTCGTTAATTGGGGGAATTTCCGGATTAGCGCGGGCTTTTTGTATTTCTAACGATTCTAAATGGTTCATTTTTCGACCCTTTTCGGCATAATGAATGATCTTAAGTACATCCTCGCCAAAAGAATGGTTTTCATCGATGAGGTGTTAGGGAAATATTGTGTTATACAAACAAAGTTAAAGTGTTTTATTTTATTATCATAAAATTATTGGTCTTTCAAAATACGGAAAAATCAAAATATATCGTAATAATAGTTTTTGAGTTATTTTCACGTGATTGCGAAACGGGAGTAAATTTTAATTATTTTGAGTGATATAGTAATTTCAAGAGTTCATAACTTGGATGTTATTTAAGATTTTTTAACAAAACTTGGTGAACATATCACATAACTATTGGTTTTTTAAAATACGTGAAAATCAAAATATACCCCAATAATAGTTTCTAAATTATTTTTACGTGATTGCGAAACGGGAGTAAATTTTAATTATTTTGAGTAATATAGAAATTTCAAGATTTCAAGATTTTTAAATAAAACTTGGTGTACATATCACACACCTATTGGTCTTTAAAAATATATGAAAATCAGAATACACCCCAATAATAGTTTTTGAGTTATTTTCACATGATTGCGAAACGGGAGTTAATTTTGATTATTTTGAGTGATACAGAAATTTCAAGAGTTCATAACTTGTATATTATTCAAGATTTTTTAACAAAACTTGGTGCACATATCACACAACTATTGGTCTTTTCAAAATATGTAATAATCAAAATATACCCCAATAATAGTTTCTGAGTTATTTTCACGTGATTGCGAAACGGGAGTCAATTTTGATCATTTTGAGTGATACAAAAATTTCAAGAGTTCGTAACTTGGATATTATATCAGATTTTTTAATAAAACTTGATGTAAATATCACACAATATGTGAAAATCAAAATATACCCCAATATTAGTTTTTGAGTTATTTTCACGTGATTGCGAAACGGGAGTAAATTTTGATTATTTTGAGTGATATAGAAATTTAAAGACACAATGAAACACTTTTAACTTTGTTTGTATAACACGTTTTATTTAATGTGACTGCAGTTTCGACAAATTTAGCTTGTCATTATCAAACATGGAGTCTCACTCCATGTTTGATAATGACAAGCTAAATTTGTCGAAACTGCAGTCACATTAAATAAAACTTGTTATACAAACAAAGTTAAAAGTGTTTCATTGTGTAATTAACATGTATAACGAAGTAGAAGCCTCCACAATACAGAATTTAGAAATTTAAAGAGTTCATAACTTGGATATTATTTAAGATTTTCTAATAAAACTTGGTGTACATATCACACAACTATTAGTCTTTCAAAATACGTGAAAATCAAAATATACCCCAATAATAGTTTCTAAATTATTTTTACGTGATTGCGAAACGGGAGTAAATTTTAATTATTTTGAGTAATATAGAAATTTCAAGATTTCAAGATTTTTAAATAAAACTTGGTATACATATCACACAACTATTGGTCTTTAAAAATATATGAAAATCAGAATACACCCCAATAATAGTTTTTGAGTTATTTTCACATGATTGCGAAACGGGAGTTAATTTTGATTATTTTGAGTGATACAGAAATTTCAAGAGTTCATAACTTGTATATTATTCAAGATTTTTTAACAAAACTTGGTGCACATATCACACAACTATTGGTCTTTTCAAAATATGTAATAATCAAAATATACCCCAATAATAGTTTCTGAGTTATTTTCACGTGATTGCGAAACGGGAGTCAATTTTGATTATTTTGAGTGATACAGAAATTTCAAGAGTTGATAACTTGGATATTATTTAAGATATTCTAATAATATTTAAGGTACGTATCACACAACTAAGCGTCTTTCTAAATATGTGAAATACAAAATATACCACAATAATAGTTTCTGAGTTATTTTTACATGATTGAGAAACGGGAGTAAATTTTTATTATTTGATAAATTTGTCGGCTCTTATTACCGATTTTTTATAATCGTATCTTTAAAATCTATGTTTGTTAATTAGTGAATCTTAATATATACTTGTAGAATTAATTTCTTTATTTTTATGTTATTTACTCTACTTTCTTAGTTATGATTTTTGTAAAAAATGCATTGCCGTAAATAAATATTAATATTATTATTATTATGATTTTGAGTGATACAGAAATTTCAAGAGTTCATAACTTGGATATTATTTAAGATTTTGTAATAAAACTTTGTGTACGTATCACACAACTATGCGTCTTTCAAAATATGTTACAATCAAAATATATCCCAATAATAGTTTCTGAGTTATTTTCACCTGATTGCGAAACGGAAGTAAATTTTTTTATTTTGAGTGATATAGAAATTTCAAGAGTTCATTCCTTGGATGTTATTTAAGATTTTTTAATAAAACTTGGTGTACATATCACATAACTATTGGTCTTTCAAAATCTGTTAAAATCAAAATATACCCCAATAATAGTTTTTGAGTTAATTTCACGTGATTGCGAAACGGGAGTAAATTTTGATTATTTTGAGTGATACAGAAATTTCAAGAGTTCATAACTTGTATATTATCTAAGATTACTTAATAAAACTTGGTGTACATATCACACAACTATTGGTCTTTCAAAATATGTGAAAATCAAAATACACCCAAATTATAGTTTTTAAGTTATTTTCACGTCATTGCGAAACGGGAGTAAATTTTGATTATTTTCAGTGATACAGAAATTTCAAAAGTTCTTAACTTGGATATTATTTAAGTTTTTTTAGTAAAACTTGTTGTACATATCACACAACTATTGGTCTTTCAAAATATGTGAAAATCAAAATATACCCCATTAATAGTTTTTGAGTTATTTTCACATGATTGCGAAACGGGAGTAAATTTTGATTATTTTGAGTGATATAGAAATTTCAAGAGTTCATAACTTGGATAATATCTAAGATTTTTTGATAAAAGTTGGTGTACATATCACACAACTATTGGTTTTTCAAAATACGTGAAAATCAAAATATACCCTAATAATTGTTTTTGAGTTCTTTTCACGTGGTAGCGAAACGGGGGTAAATTTTAATTATTTTGAGTGATATAGAAATTTCAAGAGTTAATAACTTAGATATTATTTGAGATATGTTTATAAAACTTGGTATGCATATAACTAAATTATTGGTCTTTCAAAATATGTGAAAAATTATACGCCATCGATAGTTTTTGAGTTATTTTCACTTGAACGTGAAACAGGAGTCAATTTTCAATATTTTGAGTGATATAAAAATTTCAGGACTTCAAAACTTGGGTACTATTTGATATATCTTCATAAAACTAAGTGCGCATATCACTCATTTATTGCATTTTCAAAATATGTAAAATCAAAATACAGTTTTTAAGTTAAGTGAAAAGTTTTTGGTAATTTTCTAGGACTTCATTACTTTATTAAATGTTTAATCAATTTCATTTATTTAGTACAATTTAATAATTATCGGACAGTTATACAAATATCTTCAATTTAATTAAATAATTAATTTGATAAATAATGCAATGTTTAGGGAATTTAGAGTCATTCGTTGTTTATGTAAAAGCTTTCAATTTGAAGCTTCTAATGAGTGTTTTCAATCCCAAATTAAGCATGAAGTAACATTTCGAGTTTAGAGAAGCCTGAAAAATTAGGCTTTTCTAAACTCGAAATTTTACGTCATGCGCCAGGCGTATCAACACTGAAATATTGTCAAGTTAAAAATATTCTACTTAGGTTTGATCTCATGTTGATTAATTTTTCAAATGTTTATGTGGAATTTGTAAAACTATATCTAAATTTAATTAAAAAAAACAGTACAGTGTTTCTGGATCTCGCCTAGCCATGCTTTCGTGTTGTTATGTTGCAGTATCAACATTTACATTTTTTTATTAATTGGCACTCCTGATTCCTTATTTTAACAGTGTTGCAATAATTTATGATATCATAAGTAATCCTCTTTTTAATTTTCAAGAGGTTTATTGTTAATCTTTTGATTATTTTGAGTGATATAGAAATTATTAAATATTAACATGCCAAAGATTATCTCTGAATCAAAAAGGTTACAAATTCTGAAATCCTACAAACATTTTAGGCAAAGTAATCCAAATCTACAGCATCACAATATTATTACGATTTTAATAGATATTTTTGGGGTATGTCTAGTATTTTAATTATCATATATATTTAATTAAAGATAATTACGTTTCAGGTAGGGAGATCTTCATTACAATTAATTTTACGACAAAGACCTGACGAATTGAAATCTACTACTTCTGGCAAACGATCTAAAAACAGCCATTTTTGGAATCACCTAGCTAGAATAGATCTGCAACAACTAATTTGGCAATATAACTCTAGAAATCAGTATTTTACTTTGAGAGATCTTTTGAATGATATGAAAGAAAATTATGAGTTCCATGGGAGTAGAACAACACTTTATAGGGTTGTTAAAGTATAAATTCAAATTAATTAATGGGCGCAAAATTCTCTGTGAACAAAAACATGTTGTTGCAACTAAAATTATTTTCCTTAGAAAATGTTTACAGTATCAAAATTCCAGTGAATATATCCAATTCGTATACCTGGATGAAACATGGATATATCAGAATGGATCCGTGGTTCGACGCTGGGTACATGAAACGGTTATAAAAAGTAATCCAACTAATTTCAAAAATGAAGGCAAACGCTTCACCATTCTACATGCTGGGTATAGGGGTGGGTTTTTGGATGGGTGCGATTTTTTATTACATTCGAAAAACAAAATTGGGTGGTTAATCAACTTATTCCTGCTTTGGCTAAGCTTTCAGGGAAATGTGTAGTTATTATGGATAATGCTGCATACCATTCTGTGCAATTAGACAAAGCTTCTTCATTTTCTTGTGAGAAATGCGAAATGCAGGAGTGGTTGGTTAAACACAATGTAAAATTCAATCCAAAATTAACCAAAAAGGAACTATGGGCTTTATTTATACCTTTTCGATCAAATGACAAAATTTACGTAGTTGATGACATTTTGAGAAAGAACGGGCACGAAGTTCTTAGATTACCGCCATACCATTATCAATACAATCCAATTGAAATGGCATGGGGGTTTTGTAAGACTTACTACAATAAGCACATAAATTCTAAGCAACCATCTAAGGATCGTGTTCAGAATTTATGGCTTGAGTCTCTCTCAAAATGTACATCCGATATGTGGCAAAATTTCTGTGATCATTGTGAAAAACTTATTTCGGATGACTGGACAAAACACACGGGGAACCTTTCTTTTGAAACCATTCCTCCTTTTATTATTTCGCTTGGGGAATCTGGCTCAGAACAAACATCAGAAGATTCAGATGCAGGTTCTCTTGACTAAATAATAAAAGTGGAATGAGGGCTTAAAAATTGTTTCACATGAAAATGATCAGTATCACAAGAGGGTGGGAATAAATTTGCAATTCTACAAAAAAATACTGAGGGCCAACAGAAGAGAGAATGACCAAAATTAAGGTGGATGGATGGAGTTGATCAAAATGTGTTAACGGGAAGACCCAAGCGAGAAATACAAATGGATGACGAAATAAGTTTGCAGAGCCAGATTCATTATATTTATTATATACAATATTATTGCTGTGTTTGTATGTACAAAAACCAAGTAGTAAATTTTGTTAATCTTAAAACTGCAAATTATTATCCTTTTATATCTGAAAATTTGTAAAACAGGCAACAGTGTAAGATCACAATAGTCAGAAATTATAACCTTAAAATCGAACATCTGACAGTGACATTTAAAAACCCCGATTTAAAACACAACCAGCCCCATTTACAATACTTAAACTGTCACTTTTCCATAGCTAGGCGAGATCCAGAAACAAATGGAATCGTGTATACTTCCTAATATAAATATCTATATAGTATGTTCAATAAAATAAAACCTCAAGAGTTCTATGGAATATATTGTAGGCTGGCAACTCTGAAATTATACATTATAATAATTATGTCTGACGTTTTATATGACAATTCCTAAGGCCTGTAGCCAACATAAATTTAAAAAAAGATAAAATCATAGCACTCTAGAGGTTTTTTTTATTGAACATACGATATAAATATAATAAATGTTACCGTTTTTATTTACTCACTTTGATTGTTTTCAACAAATTGCCTAACAGTAATTTTCCTCAAGTCTAAACATTAAATCGTACTACAACCTTAATTTTATTAAAGATTTTTTGAATTGTTGACATTTCTGGGTGCCTCACTTACAATAAAAAATGTGTTTCATTTCGACCCCTGTGCAAGATTAAGAAACGTACAATAATTACGAAGTTAACAGAGATTGCTGATAAATTACAAAACATAATAATAAACTAAATCGTATAATAAAATATCCCAATCAATTTTTAGGCAATTGTTTTTGAAAATCGTTAATTTGAAAGTTTTGACGATTTTTTTCACTTTCTCTTACTTAAACTAAAAATTGGTAATGCCCTGTATATTAAATTATATGAATTTATTTTAACAGTACATTATTTTATCTTGCATATAATTTATGAAATTGATTGGACTCCCTAAGACGAAATCCCATGGGGAGGGGGGGGGGGGAAGTGCCCCCTTGCCCATAAGTGTGGGCGCCTGTGGTGAGAACCTATCTAAGTTGTGCCATAAAAATGTACAAATGTATTTGCTCCATAACTGTCAGCAGAGGCCAAAAGTCATCGCTAGGTACTGTCAATTCGATAACTTTGATATTTTGTAGCTGTGTTTGAACGAAACAAGACAACTTATGCAAAAAAATGATTTTTGGCTATTTGGAAGACCTAGAAAGCTAAGGCCAATAGAAGAAGAAGAGTTGCGACTGCCACAAAACGACAATTCGCGTCAAAAATACCATTTAATCTCAATCAGGTTTTGATTGAGATTAAATGGTATTTTTGACGCGAATTAAGAATTCAATTCCTCATCTGTACATCCATACATTAAACAAGTGAACTTACTTTAAAACGCTTATATTTTTCGTAAATCCTTCCAAAAAAGCGTATTCCTCTTTAAACCCTCTCTGTTCACTTTTCTTTAAAACCACACTGCGCTCTTATTCCTCTCCTCGTTATCCGAAAATGAACAACGCGACACACGCACAACTATTCTCGCAAAGAGCACTTAAATTTTTCAAAACACACACACACACGCGCGCGCCGCACACAAAACACTAATCTCTCCTTATTTTTCCCCTAAACCGCACTCAAAAAAAAGAGATAACCCGGAAAGAAAATGCACACGAGGAAAGAAGAAATAACTGGGTTTGTTTCAATTAACACACCACGAATTGTTGTTTAGTTGAAGAATATTGTTATCAACTTATTTTTGTTGCTTCTTTAACTCTTTTTTCTCTCTCTCTCTCTCTTAATCTCTCGATTTTTTTGACGTAATCCCGTCCGCGCGCGTATCTCTACTGGAGGTATGCTCTTGCTTCGGGTTTACCTGAGGAGAAGGAGAGCTGGAGAATTGGTTACCTGCCAGGTTGCCGAGGCGGCGTTGCCGGTTTCTTCTGCTCGATCTTCTGCTTCGGTCCGGTTTCTTCTCTCGCGTTCGGACTTTGTCTCTTCTTCTTCGTCTTCTTCCTCCTCCTCCTCTGTTCCGTGTACCTGTTCTCGGGCCCGAGCATAAACGATATTTATGGCGGTGTCGGATGGACCGGGTTTCGGTCGTAAATCTACGTTTTTTTTCCCTTCCGAAATATTTTCGTTCCTTTCAATTTTTTTTCCCCCCATTTCCCCCAGAGTGCGTAATACAAAGGTAAAGTGTTGCTTTCGTGAAAATGTGCATATCAAAAATTTTAGTAGACGGATTTATAGTAAGAAGCCTAAAGTAAGAAGCACCCTAGGCCTAAAGAATTTTTTTATATATATTTAGTGGAAGGAAATATAAAAAAAAAGAAATATTTAAGCTAAAACCAACAAAAAATAGTATATCTATTTTTTATGTATTATTTAAAAATATATAAGACGATCCACTGAGCAAAAAACAAACAAATAACGTTATATCAACATTGTAGCAACATTAAACGTTGTTTTAATGTTGATGAAACAAAACAAAAAATATTAGAGGTATTTAAACGAAAGATTACTGTTTTATACGCGTGGCGCGTGAAGTAAAATTTCGTGTTTAGAAAAGTCTGAAAATGTTAAGGCTTTTCTAAACTCATTAAAAATGTTAATCGAACATAAATAAAATTATTCAAGGGTTCTATACGCGACTGTTAGATGCACTTCACACTAGTATTCAAATGAAAAAAAAAAATAAAGAAAGAATTTAAACCCTGAATAAAACCCAAAAAAGTATTTAAATTTTTTTGCGCCTGGGAATATTATATGCACTTTAACATACACTGACAAGTGTGTTAAGTTGCATACTCCTAATAAAATTATTCAAGAGTTCTTTACGCGACTGTTAGACACACTTCACACTAGTATTCAAATGAAACATGTAAATATAGAAGGAATTTAAGCGCTGAATAAAACCCAAAAATGTATTTAAATTTTTTGCGCGGTGGAATATTATATGCAATTTAACATACACTACGCGGCGAAATAATATATGCAACTTAACATACATTGACAAGTGTGTTAAGTTGCATACTCCGTTACGCTCCACATATATATGTATATATTTATGTATATGAGCCTCCATGCTATTACACGAATTAAATTCTAAGCTATTTTAAACTTAGATTTTTTATTTATGAATATTTAGACTATTCATGATTTTTTACAGTTTGCAGCACTTTACAAAACATAACATTCCAACAATTGGCAACGCGGAACACACAGGTTACGTTCCAAGTCGATTTTTCCTAGACGCCCAGCTAAAATTAATCAAGTTTTACTCCTTAATCAACAAACTTCCTCTACACCCACTCTTCGCATTAACTAAAATAAAGTTACAAATACTCAACATTTAATATTAATTGATTAAAGATAAACATTTTTTATGACATCTCCTATACGCATGTCTTGCGATCAACTTGGAACACCCGCAAACAGCTGACAGATGAGATCGGACAGCGCTGAAGAAGTGAAATAAAAATAAATCCCGAACTCGAATAATCCGCTTCTGCATTAATGTTCAGCGCATGTAAGCACTTTGTTATTCCCGAAAATCACTTTTCGAAGATGTCCCGCCTGGATTGAGAGGATAGTTAAGGATTTGCGTCGTTGTTCGATTATTTTTAGAACAGATCACTTGGGGAAAAATGGATGATGGTAATAATTCGGAGGGCGAGAGCGCCAGCGAGAAGACCGATGTGGAGACGCAGCGCGAAGACGGGGCCAAGAGGATGAGGGCTGAGGGGGCCTTGGATGTGGGGAATTCCGAAGCAGGAACGAGTGCCGCTGCTGGGGATGGGATTTTTAACCTAATCACTGGTCCGAGGAATAGGAGTTATAGACGAAGGGAGAACAGGGAGGAGGACGAAGCAAGCAACGGGGAAATAGAAAGGTGAGTTGTTACAATTAGAAAAGATTGACATAAACATTTAAACTGCAAAACAAAACTAAGTGATTCATGTTTATTGTATTTAAAAGAAAAGAAACGATAAGCTCCAGCTGTTCAATAGTGGCTTCACTTAAGCTTGGTTTAATTTACAGGATTAAGTTAATCTTTGGGGTCTAGTGATATTAATTTAGGTTATGTACAATTTTAAGAAATGAGAGTGAACACGAAGAGGACAGCTCGTGGGTGGACATGAGTGACTCATCGTGGGGCTTCGAGTCGGTCTCGTCGCCTGACCTCGAAATGCCGATCAACATCGAAAGACCTGTGATACCCGAAGGCGGTAGTGATTCGGAAGCTGACGAGGAGTGCGCCGTCCTCAAAAAACCCAAACCGAAGCATGCCTGGTTTATTGTTCCAGAAGTTATGAATAGGCAATTTGGTGAGTTGTTCATTTCTCAAGTTGAGAAGATTATATTTTGATTAGGTTAGGTTAATTTAAGTAATTAAGGAATGAATCTCAAGTTGACAAGACTATGTTTTGGTAAGTTTAGGTTTAGTAATTAGATGAGTTATCCATTTCTCAAGTTGAGCAGGTTATGTTTTAGATTAGTTATACATTTCTAAAGTTGAGAAGATTGTGATTAGGTTAAATATTTAATTTTGTAAATTTCGGAACAGGTACCAGTGCGAAAAAACACAGCTCGGAGCTGTTCCAGAGGCGGTGCTATGGCTCGCTGCACTGTGTCCAACGGCTGGAACTCATGTACAAACTAGAGAAGCACGAGGGCTGCGTCAACAGCCTAAATTTTCACCCGGAGGGGCACTTGTTGGCTAGCGGCTCAGATGACCTGCAGGTCGTCCTCTGGGACTGGAAGAACGGCAAACCGCTACTCTCCTTCGACACCAAGCACCGTTCCAATGTGTTCCAGAGCAAGTTTCTGCAGCTCAGCGGCGACCTGCACATCGCCACATGCGCCAGAGACGGCCAAGTACGTTAGAATAAATAATGCAGGAGTCATTTATTAAAAAATAACAATAATATTTCATTAGAGATGATTAAAGCTTGTTTCATCAAATTCACTATCAAAGCAAGAACCTACAAACCAAATTAAACAAGTTCTTACCATTAGAAAGACTGTTATTCCTTACTTCACTTTTTTTTTTTTTTTAAAGTGAAGTAAGGAATAACAGTCTTTCTATTTGTGATTAATCACTTCACGTAAACTCGAAACAATACAGTTAAGTTCTTACCATTCCTACTTTAATTAAACAAGCTTATAGGTTCAGCTAGGACACTATCTTCGATAGTCTTAATTTGGTTAAACTAGCTTATAGGTTAGGGCACTCTTTCTTCAATGGTCATAATTTGGTTAAACAAGCTTGTTTTCTTTGGTAGCGGCTTTAATTTGAATACAGATTTATGGATCTTGAAGTCAAGTTAAATTTATGTAACTTTTTTTAGGTACGTTTGGCGCAAGTTTCGGCTCAAGAGGGCCTGCGTAGTTCCCGCAAACTGGGCTCGCACCGGGGGGCTTGCCACAAGCTGAGCGTGCTGCAGGACCAGCCACAAGTGGTTATTTCTGTCGGGGAGGATGGGCTGATTCTGAGGCATGACCTGAGAAGCCCGAAATCCGAAAAGTGCGTTTTTTTCATTTCATATTTATTTAATTGTTTCCAACATAAATAGCCAACTACAGAGAAATCTTAGGAAAAAAACTAAAACTGTTATAGTCTTTGGTGTTTTTTCTTTTTTTAAGAATTTTGACGGTGAGGAATGAGGAAGAGCGAGAGGTGGCATTGTATAGTATTAGCAGCCACCCGCTGAATGGGAATGAGTTCTGCGTTGCGGGAAAGGATCACAGCGTCAGGGTGTACGACCAGCGGCAAGGCGTCGCCAAGATGCCGTTAAGTATTTTTCACCCAGCTAAGGTGAATTTTATTTATGAGTTTTTATTAATGTTGCCTAGACTATATTGTAGTTAGCAGTATTGCCACATGTCTTTCTCAATAAACTCTTTAGCAGTTTTTATCGTTTATATCGTAGAAAACAGCGACGAATCCTTCACTGCACATAACCTGCGCTGTGTACAACCACAACGGAACGGAGATTCTGGCATCGTACAACAACGAGGGAATCTACCTTTTCGACGTTAACGGTTCCAAGAGCCAATACATTCACCACTACATGGGGCACAAAAACGGTGCCACCATAAAAGGCGTCAACTTTTTCGGTCCTAAATCGGAATTTATCGTGAGCGGCTCCGACTGCGGGAACATATACTTCTGGGAACGGGAGACTGAGTCGATTGTCCAGTGGCTGCTTGCCGACGATAATGGTGTTGTAAGTTAATAATAATAAGCGGTGCTTTTTTATTTGAGTAAAAGGCGCCGGAATGCACATTCATTTTTATTAAAATTACAGTATTGAATTGATTTTTTCATTGGATAAACCAAGTACGTGTAGGTCAGTGTATTAATTATATCTGTGTTCATTGATAGGAATAGTTTTAGGTAAATCGTATTGTATATCCATTTTAGGTTAATTGTTTGGAGCCGCACCCACAGTTGCCGTTTATTTGCACGAGCGGACTGGACTGGGACGTGAAGGTGTGGGTGCCGTCGTACGAGCAGGACCCGCAGATGATCGGGCTGGCCAAGCGGGTGAAGAACAACATTCGTTCGAGGCTCGAATGGTCCGACTTCGAGACCATCGACGACACGCAGATCCTTTGGACGCTCTGGCGGCAATTGAATGCGAGGGAACAAATAAGAGAGATAAGAGTAAGGAGTAACGTAACTTAAGGGATTAACCGGTGGAGACAAAACCCGAATTGTGTAAGGCAGGGGTCGACAACCTTTTTCAGTAGAAGGACATATTTCAAAAATGAGGGAGAGGTAACAAATGTGAAGGGAGGGGTAACATTTAAGCATGCTAGTACTAATGCAACGTAAGATGTGCATTTTTTACCACACCATTCGTATCGGAATTGACTGTCTTGTTGTTTTTTGTTTTTAGAGGGTTTATCATTTAACAGTGGACAATCCTAATGCAGATTTAAGCGCCTCCTCGTCCTCTTCGAGTAGCAGCGACGACTCGAATTCCTCCCGGCAGGAGCACTCAGATGACAGCAACTGGAATGGGCCGGCTGGGTGCTCGCCTTCCTAGGAGAAGGTGGCTTCAGGAAGACTTTTACAAATTTGCACACACTCGCTGTGTCATCGTTTAAATATATATATTATATACGCTGTATTATTTTTTAAGCTTTAGGAGTTGATAGGTTGGTAGATTTAAATGAAATAAATATGTTTATTTTGTGATTTTTTTCCATTTTTTATTGCTGTATTTCACAACATTTTAACTTTCATATTCCTGTAATTGATTGTCTTTTAACCTATCCTGACCTAAGCTATTGTTTTTACTGCGTTTCAGAACATTTTACGTTAGGTTATAAGATAATAATACGGACACTAAAATGGTGTGAAATGTTTTTCAATTGTTGCATAATTTGTAGGTATTTCAATTAGGGCTGGGAATTTTTAAATTCATATATTCAAATATTTTAATTTTTCAATATTTCAAATATTCGAATTTTGATATGTTTTTAAATAAATATCTGAATGCTTCAATTTTAAAAATTCCTAGCATTAATCAAAACATGTATCACTATTTTTTTTTAATCCTGTGATTAATTAACAATTACTTGGTTCATTGTTAATTAATCATATTAAATCAGAGTTTTACACGCCTGGCGCATAAAGTAAATATTTCGAGTTTAAAAAAGCCTGAAATATTTACTTCATGCTTAATCAAGGATTGGAAAACCCTTGTTAAAACTATTAGAACCTTTATTGAAACCAGATTCTTAAAAAAAATAACCGTCAAGATGATAAACAAAAATCATAAAAATTATGAAAATGGCTAAGTTTTTTGTTTGTATTCCATTTTCTTTAAGAAAGCAGTGTTGTCATTAAAGGTTTTATTGGCTGTCTAACAAGTGTTTTTCAATTCTTGATTAAGCATGAAGTAAAATTTCGAGTTTAGAAAAGCCTGGAAATTTGATTTAACCATTGATTTCAACAAAGTTTAAAATATACTATTAAGGCTAGGAGTTTTTCAAATTGAAGTGTTTAATTATTCTTTCAAAAAAATTACAATCAACTACTTCCGAAACTTTATAAGAAACAATTAAAAAAAAACCCGTAAGTCAGATATTAGTTTCTATATAGTTATATAACCCATCTACTCAAAATACATATTAAAAATCACTTATGATAAAGTTATATCCACCATAAAAAAATTAACAGGGATTATGCAGTTCATTTAATAATTAGTGTCTCCTTTAAATTTGATATTTTGGACTTACGGGGTTTTGGAATTAGTTGATCGATATTTCAATATTCGTTCAAAAACATGTTCAAATATTTGGATGATTAAATATTCAAATATCTCAAAAATTTAGTGATTGTTATACTCATGTTCATTCAAATCTCAGCCTTAATTTTAATTACTTAAAATATAAAAGGAAAACTCAATTCGACACAAACAATGATTATTACAACTCAATTCAATTACATTCTACTGTTTTTTCTTGTTTCAATTACTTTCTGTAATAAGGCCCCCTGTTCCTCTCGCTGCCTCCGCTCCCCCTGAAAACACCGAAACTTCCCGACTCCTCCAACCGCTGCATTTTGATCTCGTTCAGTTTATCCCCTTGCGTCTTGGTCGCGCCGTTTTTCGAAAACTGCCGTTTGGTAAAACTTCGATCGAGACTGCGGTACTCGTCTTTGGCTGATGTGTCGTAGAGCGAGGCCTGTTTGCGGTCGATTTTGTAGATATCGCGCGTGGGGCGGGTTTTGGTTTGTTTGGTGGGGGGCGAGATAGGGCTGGCGGACTGGGTGCGTTTCTGGGCGAGCAGCAGGAACTTCTTTTTGTGGATCTGGTAGGCCTTGCTGTAGATGCCGTACTTGGGCCGGGGTATGCGCTCAGAGTCGCCGAAATGTTCCAATCTTTTAGAATAACAAGATAAAATTATCTTATTTAATTTAAGATCAATACTTTGAACCGTAAGGAAGCTTGGGGAACTTTCCCGGTAGGAATTGGTCAATTTTTCGCCATAGTATTCTACAAGATACCTATGAATTATCCCTTGTTTCCACAGCCAGGGCTCGAGTTTCTCCAGCCATCCCTGTTGCTGGCCGATCACCGAGCCAGGCCTGCAGACCCTCATCCAGGCGATCGCTTCTTTTGCCGAGAATTTGTAGTGCTTCACGATGTACGCCCCGATCAAACTTCCCGTCCTTCCCAAACCGGCCTGTTTTTTTTATTACAATCAATTTTTAAATTAAAACAATAACAATAATGAACCTTACTTTACAGTGGACAGCAATCGCACCGGGCGCGTTCTCAGCGATTTCCAAAAATTTCAACAACACCTGCTTCGGAGGTGTAGTCCCATCCGGAAAGAACAAATCGTAGTGTTCAATACCAGCTTTTTCAAAACTAAAATATAAGAAATTACACTTATACATATATACTGACCTAGAACAACGGAGTCAAGCTGCTTTGGGTTCCAGGTCATGCAGGGACCAAAGGCAACGAAATCGCTGACAGCCTAGCAAAAAAAGGCTTCAACCCACTGAGCAAAAAACATACAGATAACGTTATATTAACATTGTAGCAACATTAAACGTTGTTTTAATATTGATGAATCATTTCTAAAATGTGTTTGTTCAGTGGGAAGACTCCCTTTTAAGAACCCTAGCCCTATAGTAGGACAACAAAAGCCCACATCAAAAGGATGATCCGAGAATGAGAGGATAGTTTCAAAAGACATCTGGCTTATGGCAGGCAAAAAGATTTATCGCCTTCTCTGCCGGAAGGCCAAACAGTTTATTGAGCTAAGCAAAGGCAATTTAAGACTTATCACCGGCCTTCTCATAGACACTGCCTTCTAGGATATCACCTCAACAATATGGGCCATACAATCAATGCTAATTGCAAATTCTGCAATAAAGCACTTCAAACGTCCTGTCTTGTCCCTCTTAAGAAGGGACTACCTGACATCGACCACTTTGGAACCCAAGGAACTGGTAAACTTAACTCCTCAGACCATTATAGACTATGAAAATGGTGTAGGTATTCACGGACTATATATAACTAAAAACTACTTACACTTGCGAACTGTACAGTTTGTTATTCAACCTGATGACGGTGCGCACGTCGTTCTTCAGAAAGTAACGGACGTAGAAGTTCGGCGAGTGCCCATTTTGCGAGACCTCCTTGTCGATGGGGCCGATAAAGGCCATGAACTTTCTCGGGACCAGCCAGTTGAAGTCGCCGTTCTGGATCTTATCGTACAGGTCGTACTCCGTCACGTTGAAATCGCCGAAGTCGAAGAAGTTCAGCGAGTGCGCCCGTTCGACGCCCTGGAGGACTTCCGCCACCTTGAGTGTGTACTTCGAAATGCCCTGGGACGCGTCCAAAAAGGATCTACAAGAAAAAATCCCAAAGCGAAACGTTACATTACAAGTTACAGGGATGTAGCCACGGCTTTCGGTCTAGAGGTAGTACTGACTGACCTAGTTGACGGTTTGAAAATTCCACGAGACGCATCTTAAAGGAACCTAAAAAAACAAAGCAGCGCGAAACATTGTTGTAGTGTTACAGGAATATACCCATGCTGGGCATTGTTCCACATAGAGATACTACTGACTGTCAACTAGGTTTGAGAGTATTTTAATACGCCGCGAGATGCATCTAAACGGAACATAAAAGAAAACTCCAACGCGAAACGTTATCGCAATGCTACGGGGTTGAGGCCAGAAGGGGGTATTACCTAGCCTAGAGGTAGTACTACCTGTCAACTAGGCTCAGAAGTATTCCGAGATGCATCTAAAATAGCCCTAAGAGAAAAACCTAAGGCGAAACGTTATCGTAATACGATACGGGGCTGAGGCCAGAGGTAGTACTGACAGTCAACTAGGTTTGAAAGTATTCCGAGCTGCATCTAAGAAGGACCTAAAAGAATAACCTAATGCGAAACGTCATTGTATAGTTACAGAGATGTAGCCAGAAGAGACATTGCCCAACCTAGACGTAGTGCTGACTGTCAACTAGGTTTGGAAGTATTTTAAAACGCCCAGAGATACATCTAAATGGGACCTAGAGGTAGTACTGACTGTCAACTAGGTTTGGAAGTATTCCGAAATGCCCCGAGATGCATCTAAAAATGACCTAAAAGAATAACCCAATGCGAAACATCATTGTATAGTTACAGCGATGTAGCCAGAAGAGCCATTGTCCAACCTAGATGTAGTACTGACTGTCAACTAGGTTCGGAAGTATTTAAAAACGCCCAAAGATATATCTAAATGGGACCTAGAGGTAGTACTGACTGTCAACTAGGTTTGGAAATATTCCGAAATGCCTCGAGATACATCTAAAAGGGACCTAAAAGAATAACCCAATGCGAAACGTCATTGTATACTTGGGAATGTAGCCAGAAGTGACATTGCCCAACCTAGAGCTAGTACTGACTGTCAACTAGGTTTGGGAGTATTTTAAAACGCCCAGAGATACATCTAAATGGGACCTAGAGGTAGTACAGACTGTCAACTAGGTTTGGAAGTATTCCAAAATGCCCCGAGATGCATTTAAAAAGGACCTAACAGAATAACCGAATGTAAAACGTCATTGTATAGTTACGGGGATGTAGCCAGAAGAGACATTGCCTAACCTAGACGTAGTAATGACTGCCAACTAGGTTTAGGAGTATTTTAAAACGCCCAAAGATACATCTAAATGGGGCCTAGAGGTAGTACTGACTCAACAAGGTTTCTAAGTATTCCGAAATGACCCGAGATGCATCTAAAAAGGACCTAAAATAATAACCCAATGCAAAACGTCAATTGTATAGTTGCAGGGATGTAGCCAGAAGAGACATTGCCCAACCTAGAGCTAGTACTGACTGTCAACTAGGTTTGGGAGTATTTTAAAACGCCCAGAGATACATCTAAATGGGACCTAGAGGTAGTACTGACTGTTAACTAGGTTTCGAAGTATTCCGAAATGCCCCGAGATGCATCTAAAAAGGACCTAAAAGAATAACACAATGCGAAACGTCATTGTATAGTTACGGGGGTGTAGCCAGAAGAGACATTGCCCAACCTAGACGTAGTAATGACTGTCAACTAGGTTTGGGAGTATTTTAAAACGCCCAGAAATACATCTAAAGGGACCTAGAGGTAGTACTGACTGTCAACAAGGTTTGGAAGTATTCCGAAATGCCCCGAGATGCATTTAAAAAGTACCTAAAAGAATAACCCAATGCGAAACGTCATTGTATACCTATACTGGCTACATCCCTGTACCTACAGGGATATAGCCAGAAGAGACATTGCCCAACCTAGAGCTAGTACTGACTGTCAACTAGGTTTGGGAGTATTTTAAAATGCCCAGAGATACATCTAAATGGGACCTATAGGGTAGTACTGACTGTTAACTAGGTTTCGAAGTATTCGGAAATGGCCCGAGATGCATCTAAAAAGGGCCTAAAAGAATAATACAATGCGAAACGTCATTGTATAGTTACGGGGGTGTAGCCAGAAGAGACATTGCCCGACCTAGACGTAGTAATGACTGTCAACTAGGTTTGGGAGTATTTTAAAACGCCCAGAAATACATCTAAAGGGACCTAGAGGTAGTACTGACTGTCAACAAGGTTTGGAAGTATTCCGAAATGCCCCGAGATGCATTTAAAAAATACCTAAAACAATAACCCAATGCGAAACGTCATTGTATACCTATACTGGCTACATCCCTGTACCTACAGGGATGTAGCCAGAAGAGACATTGCCTAACCTAGAGGTAGTACTAACTGTCAATTAGGTTTGGGAGTATTTTAAAACGCCCAGAGATACGTCTAAACGGGAAGAAAACACCAATGCGAAACGTTAGTTTAGTGTTCCAAGGATGTAGCTAGTGGAGGGGGATTTGGGGGCTCAATCGCCCCCCTCCCCTAATTTCCAAAATGTTAAATTTTTGTGTGTAAAAGCGGCCGTGGAAGTGTAAAATCTATATTTTGAGAAGTAAAACCTCTCCGAAATATTTATAACCCACTCCGACATTTGTTCTGGCTAAGGCCTTGCCAGACTGTACATTGCTCAAACTAGAGGTAATACTGACTGAGACAGTACCGATTGATGACTAAGGTAGTACTGGCAACTATTGTAACGTTGCAGAGCTGTAGCTAGAGGGGACCTAGAGGTAGCACTGACTGTCATCTAGACATGGTTAAGTCCGGTGAGTGACAGTTTATACAGTTAAGTATGCTATCAATCACAACCTACTTATACGTTCCGCCGGCGTCCAGCAACTTCCTGTAGACCATCTTGGCGTCCATATCAAAAAACAACACGCAAAAACACCCAATCAAGTAGGCGGAGTTCGCCTTCCTGCAGGCGTTTTTCGTCGTGTAGTGTACGACCCTCTGTATGTGGGGACATTGCAGGTACGAGTACAGTTTCAGGCAGTACTTGTAGAGACAGGAAATGTTCAAAGGGCCGAAATCGTGGTAGTAATTCTGATAGACGAATTCATCGTCCACGTTGAAGTAGAAATTCTCGCAGGTGTTTCGAATGTTTTCGATTTTGTCTGTAAAGGTGGTAGCGAAGTATAATCGGTTTGTGATTAGCTCGGAAATGTATTCAATTTCGCTTGGGGTCTGAAAGTATAAAGTTTTTTTTTTTTAATACGACTGGAAAAATTGTCACGCTAAATCGTTAAAAAACGAATTATATACAAGAGCAACTCTATGTATTTTTTCGCGTTACACTTAATTTAGTGTCCCTACATTTAAGAGAGTAGCACAAACTGGCATCCATCTTGACGCCTTTAAGCGTCAAATTCAAGCTAAACCATTATATTCTATAATGCGTAACGCGCATTCTATTACTTTGATTTAGTTTGAATTTGGCGCCTAAAGACGTTAAGATAGATGCCAGTTTGCGCTACTCTCTTAAATACAGGGACACTAACTTAATACACTGAGTGGTGACATCTGTGGGTCCGACGGTGTACTAACATTTTCATAATTCGTTAATTCAAGAAAGAAATAGAGCTGCATAACTCTTACAGAGTATGAATGTTACTATTATAAGTATTTATTCTATAAGTTAAAGCAGAGGGCGCTATTTTGTGGTAAGGAATAGTCAAGGTGCTTCGTTGGGCGTAACACATATGTGCGTATACGTATTCTAAATTCAGACTATTTTCTGTAAATCTTTAGATATTCCCTGTTTTTTTTTAAGTTTAATTTGAAGCTTTAAACAAATGTTTTCCACTCCTGACTAAGCATGAAGTAAAATTTCGAGTTTAGAAAAGCCCTGTGAAAATTTGTCTCGGGTCGCGCAGCGACCCGAGACAAATTTTCTGGGCTTTTCTAAACTCGAAATTTTACTTCATGCGCCACGCGTATAACACACTAAAATATTGTGAAATGTATCTAGATTCGAACTGTACTTAAAATCTGTGTTTTATTCGCGCGGCGCATGAAGTAAAATTTCGAGTTTAGAAAAGCCCAGGGGCTTTTCTAAACTCGAAATTTTACTTCATGCTTAGTCTGGGAGTGGACAAAGACACGTGTCAAGAAACAGAAGAAAAACACTTGTTTTCATAATCAAGTGCTTTTCTTCATTGCTAGTTATGAAAATGTGATCTTTCTAATTAACTACAAATAATGCAGTGGTGTGCATACCTGGAAATCCATAGTTTTCTCGTTCATTGTGTTCATTGTGATTTAGTAAATGTAGCAAATCTTTGTTTCGTCGCTGCAGAATGTGAGGTAGGAGGCGAAATGCAGCAGGTAATTTACGGTGAGGGCCAAAAAAATCAGGAATGTCTTCTGTAAGGACTTTTTCATTATCTTAATTTTGAAGTGCAAGTGACTTGCGCCGCGTCAAAAATTGTTCTGTTTGACGCGAGATCGATCCGTCAACAGAGGCACACTGCGATCCCAAAGGCCTAAAGTCACAATCATGTCGGAATATTGAAAACTAACAACAATATCGTCAACGAAAATCTCTGATATTCACAAAAACCGGCAAGATTTTTAAAATTATCTCGAAAATTTAGGAAGCTGACGAAAACTGATTACCAAAAAGTAAAGAAAGGAGTCATTTTGAAAACGAACATAAATCTTGGAAGTTGACAAAAGCGTCAAGATTTTTACAACTAACAAAAACCTTCATAAAATCAAGATACTCCGTGTAATTTTTTCAAAATTACTGAATTTCTTTGAATTTCACGAAAATCGTCAACATTTTAAAAATTAGAAACCAGTTTGAATCGATTTTTAAAATCTTCGCAATTTTTGTGAATTTTCGGGAGTTTCGCTAGTTTTAATGTTTTTTACGCTTTTCATCATTTTCCAAGAATTCCTTTAATTTAGAAAGTTGACGAAAACTACCAAATTAGTAAAAATTGATGAAATCATGAAAAAAAGAAGTGTCAACATTTGAAAATTAAAGAAAATCCAAGAGAATTACAAAAGTGGTCAGATTTTTAGAAACTAATCAAAAATCTTCATAAAGTCAAGCCAAATTTAAACCAACGAAGATCTCTAAAATTAATGAAAATAAAAATTTACATAAAAAAGTCAACATTTTGAAAATGAACGTAAACCTTGGAAGTTCACGAAAGCGTCAAGATTTTTACAACTAACGAAAACCTCCATAAAATCACGATAGGATTGTAATTTTTCAAAATTACTGAATTTCTTCGAATTTCACGAAAACCGTCAACGCTTTAAAAATTAATAAATGTACAAAATTAGCCAGTATTTTGAAAATTAAAAGAATTCTTGAAAAATTGGGAAAAGCGTTAAATAAATTAAAACCAACGAAAATCTAGGAAATTCACGAAAATTGCAGAGATTGAAAAAATCGACTAAAACTCGGAAAAAATCAACATTTTAAAGATTGACAACAATCTTAAAAAAATGTCTATGTTCTGTGATTGTTCAGAAAAATCGTTAGAATTTTGAATATGAAAAAAAAACCAACGAAAATCTAGGGAATTTAAGAAAATTGCGAAGATTTTAAAAATCGACTAAAATTTGGAAAAATTCAACATTTTGAAAATTGACAACAATCTTGAAAAAATTCTGTTCTGTGATTGTTCAGGAAAATCGTTAAAATTTTGAAAATGAAAAAAAAAACCAACGAAAACCTAGGAAATTCACGAATATTGCGAAGACTTTAAAAATCGATTAAAACTCGGAAAAAATCAACATTTTAAAAATTGACAACAATCTTTAAACAAATTCTATGTTCTGTGATTGTTCAGGAAAATCGTTAGAGTTTTGAAAATAAAAAAAAAACAACGAAAATTTAGGAAATTCACGAACATTGCGAAGATATTAAAAATCGACTAAAACTCGGAAAAAATCAATTGAAAATGAAAAAAAAATTATAGAAATTCAGGAAAAATTGTCATGATTTAAAATTTACAAAAATCGTAGAATTTCATGAAAAGCGTCAACCATTTTAAATTTAACGAAACTCTAAGAAATTGAAAAAAAAAAAATTAAAGAAAGTTAAAGAAAAAAATTCAAAAATTAAAGAAATCTCCAAAAACAGTTAGGATTTAAAAAATTCACTAATAAGATGGAATTTCAAGAATGACCATCAATAAATTAAACAAAGTTTTAAAAATAAACGAAAATCTTGAAAACTGTCACGATTAAAATGGATGGAACATTTGAAAAAGCCATTGAAGATTGTTTAACGAGTGTCTTCCACTCCCAGACTAAGCATGAAGTAAAATTTAGAGTTAAGAAAAGCCGTTAAAATTTGGATTTGGATGCGCTGCGCCCAAATCCAAATTCTGGCTTTTCTCAACTAGAAATTTTACTTCATGCGCCACGCGCACAAAAACACTTATTTAATTTTTAAATTTAACGAAAATCTAAGAAATAAGAAAAAAAAAATTAAAAAAAGGTAAAGAAAAATAAAACAAAAATTAAAGAGAGTTAAAGAAAAAAATTCAAAAATTAAAAAAATGACCAAAAACTGTTAGGATTTAAAAAATTTACAAAAAAGATGGAAATTCAAGAATGACCGTCAATAAATTGAACATTAACAAAAATTCACAAATATTGCCATAGTTTTAAATAAAATTCCGGGTCTCAGCGTGAAAGTTAGCCTTGGTATGCGCGCTTTCCTGATTTGTCGCCTCCAGATTACTTTTTGTGGGGTTATGTTAAATCAAAAGCGTACCAGAACCGACCTCAAACCCGGGAAGACTTAAAAAATAACATAAGACAAGCTATTGCTGATATTCCGGCTAAAATCTGTCAGCCTGTAATGGGATTAAAATTGCATCAATAGAAATGGAGATCACCTGTCAATAAAATTTGAAATATCTATGTTTAATTTCCATTTTTAATTAGAAAAAAAAAACAATTTTATTGTATATTTGTAGCGCCTATAAACGAAAATCTTGAAAACTGTCAAGATTAAAATGGATGACACATTTGAAAAAGCCATTGACAATTGTTTAACGAGTGTCATCCACTCCCAGACTAAGCATGAAGTAACATTTCGAGTTGAGAAAAGCCGTAAGAATTTAGAACCGAATTCTGGCTTTTCTCAACTTCAACTTTATTCTTCTCACATGATTACTATTTTAATGATAAAAACGTGCAATTAACACCTGTTTTAAGTTAAACTGATTATTAACAGCTGTCCTTTAAACAATCTACATTGGTTTTATATAATTCGTCCGTAAATCAACGTTTTATTCGAAACATTTTACTGATACTCTCCTTGATGTTAGAAATATCGTACACTGCTATTTTTCTCGAGAACAATAAATTTTGCCTAAATTTGGGCTCTTTTAAACTACTTGAAGATTGCTGAAAAAATAAAACTTCAATTTTATTCTTCCAACATGAAAACAATTTTAATGATAAAGCGTGCAATTAACGCCAGTTTAAAGATAAATTAATTCTTAGCAGCTTTCCTTTAAATAATCTGCATTGGTTTTATAAAATTTGTCCGTAAATCAACGTTTTATTCGTGAAAGCAAAATTCACTATATTTTTACTAATTGCATTTAAAGGGTTAGAATTCAGTAAACATATAACTGATTAAATTTAATTAAAAAGCAAGCGATTCGCGATTAAAAGAGCTTTGATTTGATGTACACACATTTTTCAAGATTATAAAATTGTGCCTAATTAATACGAGCCCTCAACATTACTTTTTATGGGTTTATTAACAATCTGGAATTTTTAAAATGGGGACAGTTGGTGAAAATATTTTTTTATTCAGGAAATAATTGGCAAACATTGCTAGTAATGTTGGTCAGAGTGTCTGTAATTTTTTAAGAATTTTTAAAAAAATATTTTATTTTAGCTGAAAATTTTTAACCATTTTTTTTTAAATTTTAAAAACGACATAACTAACCTTTCTGTCATAAAAAAATAGACCAGCTAATTTTCTCATGTAAAAAAAATGTTTTCCTCTAAATTTCAACTGTTTGACACTACCTAAAAACTGTTAAAATAAGGAAATATTAACTTTAACCTTCTCTATAAACACATTTTTAACGATAGAAATGTCTCATTAACAAAATTTGAAAGCTTAATTATTTCCGTATAGTTTTGTTCTCAAATGATTTTCATTTGTTTTTTAAATTTAACCTTAAATCGACTTTTTAGTTGAAAGCCCAAATTTCTCGATATTTGCACTTATTTCATTTAAAGTGCTATATTTCACAAAATACTAAACTGATTTAATCTATTCGAAAAACAAACGATTTGGGATTAAAGTAGCTTTAATTTGATCTAGAAACAGTTTTTACGACTTAAAAATTGTGCTTAGTACGGGCGCTCAAAATTATTTTTTGTGTGTTTATTAACAATTTGAAATGTATAAATGTGAAAACAGTGGGTCTAAATATTTTGTTATTTGGGATATAAATTACAAACATTGTCAGTAATGCTAGTAAGAGTGTCTGTGATTTATTTATAATTTTTAAAAAAATATTTTTTTTTTGTTTTTGTTCAGGAAAATCGGTAAAATGTTGAAAATAAAAAAAAATGTGGAAATTCAGGAAAAATCGTCACGACTGAAAATTTACAAAAATCGTAGAATATTATAAATAGCGTCAACCTTTTTAAATTTAACAAAAATCTTAGAAATTAAAAAAAAATTGAAAAATTAAAGAAAGTATAGAAAAAAATTCAAAAATTAAAGATATTTCCAAAAACAGTTAGGATTTAAAATTAAAAAAATTCACTAAACCATATTTTTAGTCCATTTTTTAAATCCTAACTGTTTTTGGAAATTTCTTTCATTTTCATATTCAAGAATGACCGTCAATAAATTAAAGAGTAACAATAATTCACAAAAATTGCCAAAGTTTTAAAAATAAACGAAAATCTGGAAAACTGTCAAGATAAAATGGTTGGAACATTTGAAAAAGCCATTGACAATTGTTTAACGAGTGTTTTCCACTTCCAGACTAAGCATGAAGTAAAATTTCGAGCTGAGAACAGCCGTAAGAATTTGGATTTGGACGCGCAGTGTCCAAATCCAAATTCTGGCTTTTCTCAACTCGAAATTTTACTTCATGCGCCACTCGCACAAAAATACTCATTTAATGGTAAATTCGAAATACACATTATGTTTCAAAATATTGCAAGTTTTGATACTTAAAATTTTATTTTTGACGTTTATCGATTTGAATCTAGTTTACTAAATTATTGCATGTTTTTCACACTTTTTCAACATTTTGTTTTTACATTTTGTTATTTTTCGACACTGTATGTGCTTTGTAATGAGAATTCACGTATTGCAGCGAGATTTTAATTCTGTTTGTTACAATAAATGTTTTCGATTTCTTAAAATTATCCCACTAAGCAAAAAACAAACAAATAACGTTATTTCAACATTGTAGCAACATTAAACGTTGTTTTAATGTTGATGAAACATTACTTAAACCGGTTTACTCAGTAGGATGGTTACACAAGTAATGTTTCATCAACATTAAAACAAGTAAATAGTAAAGTAAAAAATTGTGAAACAAACCAAGTGTAATTTAATTTAAACCTTCATTATCAATATTTAAAAATGTTTCACTAAGTGATAGCTGAGAAAATTATTCAAGAAATATTAAAACAACGTTTAATGTTGCTACAATGCTGATATAACGTTATTTGTTTGTTTTTTGCTCAGTGGGCCATTCGTTTTTAAAAAGACAATATTTTAAATGCGCTATAACTATTAAACAGGAAAAAATAGAAATTGCGTTTATTGAACATTTCTGCCTGAAATTTAAACTACTTTTCATTGCTGAAGTTTCTTAAAAGGCGAATGAATTACCCTGTGTGGTTACTTAAAAATGAAAATCTCTGTATATTCCATTTATTTTAATATTTTCATGCGCATTTTTCCAATATTAGAACGAACATTTTGGGAATAGTTCAATGTGTTTCTATTTTACACGAAAAACATTTTCGTAATTTTATATATTAAATTCGATTAAATATTTGCCAACAATAAACACGTGCTTACAAATTCCTTTATTTTCGCGTCACGTCCTTATATAGTAAAAAAAAGGCCGAAATTCGTCAAAGCGACGCGTGCGCAGCGCCGACTGCGATTTTTATCGCACAGACTCGACTTAACACTCACATGACACACTCGCCAGTATATTGAAGCCGCGCACGGTATTAAAACGAAAAAAAGTCTTGTAAATACGCGAAATTAAAAATTAAAACAGAAAATGTCGGTCGAGTTGGGAAACGGCGATGTGCCCCAGATTGTCGAGGATTTCGCGCCGCGGGAGGAACCGGTGGAGGTCGAGGATAAAATCCAGGTGATGGAGAATGGGAATGGGAATGGAGAGAGTGAAAAAGTGAACGAGTTGATTTCGGAAGAAGTGGAAGTGATTGATGTTAACGAGAACGGGCCGGCGAAAAATCACGTGGAGGAGGAGGTTTGTGAGAAGGTAACCTCTGCTGTTCAGCAACCCCAGCAGAATGGACCTAAGAAGGTGGGTTCTGAGCGAGAATGACTTTCCTGCTGTTATTTATTCTTTTCTAAGTAATCTCAGTAAAGTTTTAATTCGCCTTCTCCAAATAATCTCAGTAAGCTTAAATAAAATACTTAATGATTTTCAATTAATTGTATATTTCACGACAATTGTTTCGCAACGTTGTTGCTTCTTTAGGTGAGGACCTTATAATTATAAGTTCTTCACCTGAAGAAGCAACAACTTTGCGAAACAATTGTCGTAAAATACACAATTAGTTGAAAATCATTAAGTGTTTTATTTAAGTGATTATGGATTTTCAAAAATTAAGTGCCTCAACTATCTACGATAATCTCAGTAAGGTTGTAATTCCCCTTTTCCAAATAATCTCAGTAAATTGACGAAACTGGGTGCCTCGGAATTATTTTTTTCTAGCAAAAATAAATATTATTGTTTCTATCGAAAATTCTGTGATTCTGTGATCGGAAATTCTGTGATTTTTTCAGAATATAAAAAAAATCGTCGATTTTTTTTAATACATTTATTAGAAATTGGTTTTAAACCATTCACCTATGTATTTAGTAATTTACTATATTTAGACGCCACAAACACATTCACACACCTCCATGGACTCAGGTGGAATCATTTTGTACTTTAAAATGACTCCACCCGGCGGGACTCGAACCCGCGACCCCTGGGTTAGGAGGCAGCGCCTTTACCCAAATCGTAGATTTTGTTAATAATCTCAGTGAATTGACAAATAAACCTCATTAACTTATTTTTCTTCACACTTTTATTTTAATTACCAAATGTAAAGTTTAGACACAAAGTGACCATTATCAATGGATTAACACTTTATGTAACTCAATCAATCAATCTTAATTCGCCGTGTTTGCGTAATATTCTGTTATTTCCTTGGAGGTGTTAATTATTTAATTTTTAATTGCCCACATTCTTATAGAAAACATAATTGTAATTATTTCGTGAAGAAGAAACAGACAGAACGAAAAAACAATCACTTATTTAATTAGACAATAACCGAACATTTTAGTTAATTTAATTTTACTTCACTAAATCTAATTCGTATATTTTGAATTTCACTCGAAATCAGTGTCTAATACGGGTGGCGCATGAAGTAACATTTCGAGTTTAGAAAAGCCAGCAAAATTTGGTTTGGTCGCGACCAAACCAAATTTTGCAGGCTTTTCTAAACTCGAAATTTTACTTCATGCTTAGTCTGGGAGTGGACAACACTCGTTCTAAACATTAATATCAATCTAAATAAAACAATGGCCACATTTGCTGGCTAACACACGGATAATAAAATGTTCGGCTTTAAGCTTGTATTAGACGACACTATTTTTTTGTACACACATTTTTTACAAGAAATTACCAAATAGAACATGTCCTATTTCCATTATAGAAAATTTATTTATTTATTTATTTATTGTACAAGATTAGATTCGCGTTTGGTCATATTTTGTGTATTACACCGTGATAGAAAATATACGACACTATTTTCTTCTACAAAAATGTTGTACAAGAAATTACCAAATAAAACATGTCCTATTTCCATTATAGATAATTGTACAAAATTCGCGTTTGATCATATTTTGTATTAGACGACAATATTTTCTTGTACAAAAATTTTACAAGAAATTACCAAATAGAACATGTCTTTTTTCCATTATAGAAAATTGTACCAGATTCGCGTTTGGTCATGTTTTGTATTTGACGACACTGTTTTCTTGTACAAACATTTTGTACAAGAAATTACCAAATAGAAGAATAGAATGTCCTATTTCTATTATAGAAAATTGTACAAGATTCGCGTTTGGTCATATTTTGTGTATTACACCATGATAGAAAATAGTACACTATTTTCTTGTACAAGAAAATAGTGTCGTCTAATACAAGCTTTAGACTTTATTTTGTTATGTATTCAGAATTATAATTTCATGGAAAGAAAAATGTAAATGATTACTCAAAAGCGATAACCGCTAACGGAAAGTGATTCACGGAAATTCCACACGATGCATATAATATGAAAGTGCACACGATTTTACAAAATAATTGCACTACACGCTAATTATTGTATAAAGTAGTAATATTAAAAGTAAAATCAAAGATGAAACAAATAAAATTCTACTAATAAAAGTAGAATTTTGCTAGTATTGTATATTCAAAATTTTAAATTGATAAATAAATCACTAATAAAAGAAAGGCTGTAAGTGCTTTATTTAAAATTCTACTAATAACAATAGAATTTTCCTAGTATCGTATATTTAATATTTTAAATTGATAAATAAATCATTAATAAAAGGAAGGTACAATTTGATCTTCTTGAGTGGGTTACCCTTAAGCAATTCAATATTTTAAAGTTTCAATAATTATTAAACATTGATGGATTTTTTCGTTTAGGTATACATATCACAATTGTCTGATGTAATTTTTTAGACATTCGTTGTTTCATTAAAAACTGTCAATGTGAAGCTTTAAACGAGCGTTTTCCACTCCCAGGCTAAGCATGAAGTAAAATTTCGAGTTTAGAAAAGCCCCGCGTAGAAAATTTGTCTAGGGTCGCGCAGCGACCCGAGACAAATTTTCACGGGGCTTTTCTAAACTCGAAATTTTACTTCATGCGCCACGCGTACTAAACACTGATTTTAAGTGAAGTTAAAAATGCAGTGAAAACAACTCAACTCCGATAATTTTTTTTAAATTGGATTTTTTTTCTTATCCATGCTGTAAACCTTCGGATGTTCGTTGTTTTTTTGCACAAAAACTTCAATTCCCTGTAGTCCTTCGCTCTCCAAAGAGCATCATTGGTCCTTCGAGCTGTAGCCTTTGTAAAATGCTCCTTTGTGTAATAAGTTAAGTAATCAAGAGTAATCCTTTATTTTAAAACTTCTAAGAACGAATGTCGTCCACTCCCAGACTAAGCATGAAGTATAATTTCGAGTTTAGAAAAGCCTCCCGTAGAAAATTTGTCTCGGGTCGCGCAGCGACCCGAGACAAATTTTCACGGGAGGCTTTTCTAAACTCGAAATTATACTTCATGCGCCACGCGTATAAAACAGTAATTTAATGTGATCTTAAACATTTACAAACACCTAATAAAACACTAACACTTTCTTTACTAAAAATATTTATTTATGCTAAATGTTGGTGTTTTATTTGGTTTAATTATATTTAATTCTTCGCGTAACTCAAACCAAATACAAAATGTATACTGTTCAGGTTTGATCACATGTCAATTTATATTTTCCAAATGTTTTTATGGCATATGTGAGAATATTCTTGAAAGAAAAAATTGGGTAGAAATTAAATGCAATTAAAATATAAAAACAAAAATCGAATCAAGTCAGAATAAACATGTATGTGAAACAAACGGCGTTGTTTAATTTGTGTATTATTGTTTAAATAAGCTAAAAAAATTAAAACCTGAATTTCCCGAAAACTCCAATAGAATTACATCTTTTCTCAACTTTAATTAAAATTAATTCAAAAACTAGGCCATTTTTTGAAAGAGCAAAGTTTACTCAATAACAACACATAATTTCATGAAGATATTTAATTGCATTTTCCAGTTTAAAAAAGTCTAACTGGAAAATACAATAAAATATCTTCATGAAATTATGTGTGGTAAACTTTGCGCTTTAAAAAATTACTTAGTTTTTGAGTTATTTTTAATTACAGATGAGAAAAGATGTAATTCTATCAAAGTTTTCGAGAAATTTAGGTTTTATTTTTTTTTTAGCTTATTTAAACAATAATATACGAAATCCAAATTTCCCATGAATTTTGATAGAATTTTCACACTTTTTGAAAGAGCAAAGTTTGCTCAATAACCACACATAATTTCACGAAGATATTTTATTGCATTTGCCAGTAAGATTTTTTTAAATCCAAATTTTCCTTGAATTTTGATAGAATTACGTTTTGTCTTACGTTTAATTGAAAATAACTCAAAAGTTACGAAAGAGGTATTTTTGAGCTATCACATATTTTGAAAGAGAAATGTTTGTTAAATATCCACATACAATTTCATAAAGATATTTTACTGCGTTTCCAAGCTAGAATTTCCCTAAAAACTTTAATATCCTTTTACTATTTCTTATGTTTATAATATATACAATTACGAAAAAACTATTCGTGAAAATGCAAACGGTGTCTTAATTAATAAGACAATTTAAGACGATAAATATCCATTGAAACAACTACTTCCCGTGCAAATACACCTCCGGATATTGAATTATACAATGAAATATTTAAAATCTTATTTAATTTGATTTGTTACAACGCTCTATTAAAGTATATGTAACGTTTAGGTCAAATTCTCTTCAAACCAACTAACAATAAAATTTAAAATGAAAGGAGATATAGCAACAAATTAGAAGTGAAAGGACTTGGATTAAAACTAATGTCTTAGGCCATCTATAGACGCGTTTCGAGATTTATATCTCTTCAGTATAGCTTTGCTTATGACGTTTAAAAAATTAGGAATAAAATTAAAACAAACTTACTTGGAAAAAGTGTTGTGTGTGGAATAAACAGGTACACAGAAATGGAATGAGTGAAGATGGTGGTCGGTATTTATAGGTAAAAAAGGGGATTATGTCATTAGCAGGTAAGAAGAATGCGAGACCTTATTATTTACCTTACGGTACAGTTCAAACAAGATAAATTCAAATTCAAAACTATTTGAATTCGAGAAAATAAGCTTACGCTTCTTATAGTTTGCACACTTTAAACATAATATATAAAATTACGAAAAAACTATTCGTGAAAATGCGAATAGTTTTTTCGTAATTTTATATATTATGTTTAAAGTGTGCAAACTATAAGAAGCGTAAGCTTATTTTCTCGAACTCAAATAGTTTTGAATTTGAATTTTTCTTATGTTTAATTGAAAATAACTCAAAAATTACGGAAGGCGTATTTTTGGATTATCACATATTTTGAAAGAGCAATATTTGTTGAATATCCACATACAATTTCATAAAGATATTTTACTGCGTTTCCAAGCTAGAATTTCTTTAAACCTCAATCTCCTGAAAACTTTAATATCATTCATTATTTCTTATGTTTAATTGAAAATAACTCAAAAATTACGAAAGAGGTATTTTTGGATTATCACATATTTTAAAAGAGCAATATTTGTTGAATATCCACATACAATTTCATGATGATATTTTACTGCGTTTCCAAGCTAGAATTTCTTTAAACCTCAATTCCCTGAAAACTTTAATATCATTCCACTATTTCTTATGTTTAATTGAAAATAACTCAAAAATTACGAAAGGGGTATTTTTGGATTATTACATATTTTGAAAAAGCAATATTTGTTGAATATCCACATACAATTTCATAAAGATATTTTACTGCGTTTCCAAGCTAGAATTTCTTTAAACCTCAATTCCCTGAAAACTTTAATATCATTCCACTATTTCTTCTGTGAATGGGGTATTTTTGCATTATTACATATTTTGAATCTGAATATCCACATACAATTTCATGAAGATATTTGAGACGCCTATCTCCAAAAACCCGTAAATCCGTTTGAAAACAATGGATTTAGGGGTTTTTGGAAATAGGTGACTCATTTCACTGCGTTTCCAAGCTAGCATTTTTCAAAACTTGAATTTCCCGAAAACATTGATAGAATTACACCCTTTCTCATCCTCAATTGAAAAGAACTCTGAAACTAGGAAAGAGATATTATTGGGTTTTCACATTTTTGAAAGAGCAAAGTTTGCTCAATATATATACACCACAATTTCATGCAGATATTTTCTTACGTTTTCAAGCTAGAATTCTTTAGAATCTAAATTTTCCTTGTATTTTGGTAGAACTTCATTGTTTCTATTATTTAATTGAAAAAGACTATAAAATTACGAATTCATCAAAATGTTCAACATTCAACATGTTTGGATTTGTTTGTGATGTATGTTGGTATCTAATGAACGGTACTCTGGTCGGTCTATTTTGTACGATTGCAAAAATCCCAAACACGTTTATGATTAACAATCCGGTCATCAGAGATTTCCCCAACAGTTGTCAGTACACTCTCCACTGTTGTTTTTAATGAACGGGCCCAATGTTTGCTGAATATCCATACAAAATTTCATAAAAATATTTTAACGCGTTTCCAAGCTAGAATTGTTGAAAATTTAAATTTCGTTAAAACTTTGATTGAATTACACTTTTTCTTATGTTTAATTAAAAATAACTCAAAAACTAAAAATGGGTCCTTTTGAACTTTTACATAATTTTAAAGAATGTTTGCTCAATATCTATACCAAATTTCATGAAAATTTTTTTCAAATCAAAATTTCTGTAAAATGTTGTTTAATTACACTTTTTCTTATGTTTAATTGAAAATAACTCAAAAACTGAAAATGGGGCTTTTTGAATTTGTACATAATTTGAAAGAGCAATGTTTGCTCAATATCTACACAAAATTTTATAAAATTTTGTTTTAAATCAAAACTTCTTTCAAATGTTGATTCATATACACGTTTTCTTATGTTTAATTGAAAATAACTCAAAAACTAGGAATAGGTTTTTTTTGATGTGTACATATTTTGAAAGAGCAATGTTCAATGAATACCCACGCAAAACTTCATAAAGACATCTACATAATTTTTCGAGTTTTAAATTTAAATTAACATAAAATTAGTCTTCCTTGGTGCTAAATTAAAAATATCTCAAAAATTATTGATGGGGTGTTTTTGCTTTTAACTCGAACTCAAAAGAGCAATATTTCTTCGAAATCCGCACACATTTTCATAGAAATACCTCATCGTTATGATTTTTAACTCTAAACCCAACACGAAATAACTGTGCTTTCACGCAAAATTCAAAATAAAGCAAAAAGTATTGAAGAAGGATTTTGATTTTCAAATATTTTAAATGAGCAATGTTTATTGAATATCCACACCAAATTTCATAAAGAATGAATTATCTTAAATGAGATTATCTGTGAATACTCAGTAAACATTGCGCTTTCCGAGTTTCCAAATATTGATATTTTTTTTAAATAAAAATGTTCATAAAAACTCTAATAAAATTACACTTTTTTTCCATTCAATTATAAATAACTAGAAAAATATTGCTAGGGTGTTTTCGGCCTTAACATAATTTAAAAGAGCGACGTTTGCTCGATATCCACACAATTTCATTAAGACATTTTAACGGGTTTTCGAGTTTTTAATTGAAATTTAATTAAAATTTAAGACAGTAATCTTTGCGCGCATTATACAAGTCTTACCGTATGTGACATGAAATTTTACACGAGATAAGACGCACTAATTAAATAACACAGTTCTTATCGCCTGTTGTAAAATTATCTCATGATCTTAATCGTTCTGCCCACATAATTAGTTTATTTAAATTCATCCCGTCTAAAATTAAAATTTACATAATTCCGTATCTCTGTAATAAAATATTAAATTATGGTTAAGTGAGAAATGAAATTATATAGAAAGTGAGAAATTAATCATCATATCAAATTTAACTCTGGTGTAGACTTTTAGCGAGCCACTCCCCTGGGTGTGCGTTTGATTGAAAACTAAATTAATTGGATTTTTGTATACGGTTTTTGATAATTATTCACTGAAATGTTATTTATAGTAAACAATCAGAAATACTTATTTTTTTTGTTATGAATGCAGAATAACAAAAAATATCTTTACACTAAAATAAAGTAATTAATTTTTAATTATATTCAAGCTTTGGTTAGCCGAAATAAATGTTTGTTAAATGAGTTAAAAGGGTAAATAAATTAATAAATGTTTGGCCTATACAGCTGCCAAAACTGATTCCGAGGGCCTTAAAATTGTTGATTTATAAGCCTCTTAGAAATTATTAAAATAAAATTTATTAATAAAGCACTTGAACATCTTAAAAAAGAATATTTCTCATGCAGTTTATTCTAAGGGCCTTAAAATTGTTCATTAATAAAACTCTTAAAAATCTTGAAAATAATATTTATTAATAAAGCACTTGAAAATCCAAAAAATTAATATTCCTCGTGCATTTCATTCTAAGGGCTTTACAATTATTCAATAATAAATCTCTTAAAAATCTTGAAAATAATATTTATCAATAAAGCACTTAAATATCCTAAACATGAATATTCCTTATGCATTTTATTCCAAGAGCCTTAGAATTGTTGATTTTTAAGTCTCTTAAAAATCTTGAAAATAATATTAATTAATAAAGCACTTAAAAATCTTAAAAATTAATATTCCTTATGCATTTTATAAAAAAAATGATTCCGCTATTTATTGATATTAATATTTCAAGGTGAGTTTGCATGATTAATCAGCCACAAGGATTTGTAAATACGGCTGGCTTGGTGAGTGACTATTTTTAATCCGCGATAATTAATTATTTATTAAACGAAAGATAAGAAAAAATTCCCCTTAAATTTACATAAAATTACGTTTTTTTCTTCGTTCGATTAAAAATAACTCGAAAAGAATCGTTGGGTATAATTGTTTCATATTTTAAGAGAGCCATGTTTTTGCAATATCCACAGAAATTTTCAGGAGATTTTAAAAATGATTGTTTGTATATTTTAATTCCCCAAAAAATTACATGAAATTACTCGGGTTCGACGTTCTATTGAAAATAACTCGAAAACCATTGAAGGGGTGTTATTCGATTTTTGCATATTTTAAAAGAAGAAAATGTTTTCAGAATGCACGTCAAATTTCACCTAAATATGTTTACAGATTTTACAGTTATAATTTGTTAAAATTTAAATTCCCTTGAAAATGACATAAAATTGCGCTCCCTGGATGTTCAACTGAAAATTACTCAAAAACTTTTGATGGAGTGTTTTTGGATTTTTGCATATTTTAAAAAAGCAATATTTTTTTAATACCCACACGAAATTTTATAGAAATATCTCAACAGATTTTAAGTTTATGATTATTCTTATTTCTTAATTCCCCAAAAAATTACATAAAATGACTACAGTTCGACGTTCAACTGAAAATAACTCAAAAACCATTGATGGAGTATTCTTGAAATTTTGTATATTTTGAAGGAGGAATATTTTTTCAATGTCCACGTAAAATTTTACGAAAATTCCTTGATAGATTTTAAAGATATAATTTTTTTTAAATTTTAATTCCCTTGAAAATGACGTAAAATAACGCTCCCTTCACGTTCAATTAAAAATAATTGATTACAGTTGGACGTTCAACTCTAAATAACTCAAAAACCATTGATGGAGTATTCTTGGAATTTTACATATTTTGAAGGAGGAATATTTTTTCAATGTCCACGTGAATTTTCACGAAAATTCCTTGACAGATTTTACAGATATATTTTTTTAAATGTTAATGCTCTTGAAAATGACGTAAAATTACTCTCCCTTGACGTTCATTGTAAATAACACGAAAACTATTGATGGAGTGTTTTTGGATTTTCACATATTTTAAAAGAGCAATGTTTTTTTTTATTACCTACATGAAATTTTATAGAAATATCTCAACAGAAGGGCAGAAAGACCTTTAGTCGATAGCCCAGACAGACTAACACTAACATGTATGATAGGTATATACATTTTTGAAACATATATTGTATTGTCTGAATAAAGATGTTTGTATATATCTCAACAGGTTTTAAGGTTATGATTGTTTTATTTCTTAGTTCCCCCAATTATAACATAAAATGACTACAGTTCGTCGTTTAATTGAAAATAACTCAATAAAATGGAGTGTTTTTGGATTTTTGCATATCTTGAAGAAGGCATATTTTTTTAATGTCTACGTGAAATTTCACAAAGATATCTTGACAGATTTTACAGATAAAATTTGTTTAAATTAATTTCCTTGAAAATGACATAAAATTTGGTTCCCTTGACGTTCAATTGAAAATAACTAGAAAACTATTGATGATTTTTGCATATTTCAAAAGAGCAATGTTTTTTTAATATCCACACAAAATTTTATAGAAATATTTTAACAGATTTTAAGTTTATGATTATTCTTATTTTTGAATTCCCCAAAAAATTACATAAAATGACTACACTTCGACGTTCAACTGAAAATAACTCAAAAACTATTGATGGAGTGAGTATTCTTGGAATTTTGCATATTTTGAAGAAGGAATATTTTTTCAATGTCCACGTGAAATTTCACAAAAATTGCTTGACAGATTTTGCAGATACATTTTTTAAAAATTTTAATTCCCTTGAAAATGACATAAAGTTAAGCTCCCTTGACGTTCAATTGAAAATAACTCGAAAACTATTGATGAAATGTTTTTGGATTTTTGCATATTTAAAAGAGCAATGTTTTTTTTAATACCCACACGAAATTTTATAGAAATATTTGAACAGATTTTAGGGTTATGATTATTTTTATTTCTTAATTCTCCAAACAATTACATAAAATGACTACAGTTCGACGTTCAATTAAAAATAACTCAAAAACCATTAATGGAGTGATTTTGAATTTTTGCATATTTTAAAAGAGAAACATTTTTTCAATATCCACGTAAAATTTCACGACAATTTTTAACAGATTTTCCAGTTACAATTTGGTTAAATTTCAATTCCCCTGAAAATTACATAAAATTAAGCTCCCTTGACGTTCAATTGAAAATAACTCGAAAATTATTAATGGAGTGTTTTTGGATTTTCGCATATTTTAAAAGAGCAATGTTTTTTCAATTCCCACACATAATTTTATAAAAATATCCCAACGGAATTTTAAGTTACAATTGTTTTAAAATATTTATATCTTCTAATTTGTAAGTATAAATGAAATTGCCAATTCTTGGTTGCAGAATACTTTAAACATTAAAAGTGCGATTCTTTTCGCAATCTACAACAAGTGAGTCTTACAAAGACTATATGAAACACTCAATGAAATAACTACTTCCCGAGCTAATACCCCGGCGGACATTGATTGGCAGTTTCATTTATACTTATGTTTGAACGGTAACGTGACCGCCAGTCTAAGGAGTTAAATTGTTTAGAGGGAATGGCAAAGCTATACTGATGAGAGATAAATCTCGAAACGCGTCTATAGATGGCCTGAATAATTTGACACAAATTGTTACATTTGCAGTAGGTTACTGTATGTAACAGCAAACACTTGTTGTATATTTCAATGTCCGTCGGGGTATTAGCTCCGGAAGTAGTTGTTTCAACGAGTGTTTGATATAGTCTTTATAAGACTAACTTGTTGTAGATTGCGAAAAGAATTGCACTTTTAATGTCCTAATTTGTAGATAAAATCATCACATCCTTTATTTTATATTTCCAATTGAAAATAATTCAAAAACTATTACCGCTGTTTTTTTTAAATTTATATTACACTCTCAGATTAAAAATACGAACTATACTAAGTGTAACAATACACTACACAAGGCATGTAGTGTGTGTTTAGTTACACCTAGAACCTTCCATATTTTATCCGAGTGCAGTCGCCTAAAGAAACAATTAATTTCACTACAATTTCAACGTTCCAAGCGAAAGATTAACCATACATATACAAGAAGTAAACAAATACTAATCATTTTAATTGGCCGGCGATAATTCCATTTCATTTCTCTCTTTCTCGCTGCGCGTCCGTTTTTATAAACAGTTATTTATTCGCGGAGAAATTCCGATTTCTGATTCGGATTGTTCGTGTTTACGGTATTTTTATAGCATAATTAAACATTTCTTGTTTTTGTATCTGTGTATTTGTGTGCAGGTTATGTTTAAAACTAACTTAACCTGCACACATATTATCAGTGTTTTATATATGTTCCATGGCACTCTAGAGGTTTTTTTTTTAATTGAACATACGATACACGTAAATATTTCGAGTTTAAAAAACCTGAACATTTGGATTGCTCCCGCCAAATTTGTAAGCCTTTCTAAACTCGAAATATGTACTTGATGCTTGATCAAGGATTGAAAAATATACGTTAAACAAATAAAACTCAACACCAATCGAATTGTACGAAGTTGTCATATCCTTCGGAAACAAAACCCACGATTATCTGTTACTTTAATCACTTGTTACGTGCAGGAAATCCATTTATTTTCGGTTTCCTCCGATGGTGATGATGATAATGATTTATCATCAGCGGTTGTAAATCAATCGAAGCAATCGAATTAATATTATTAGAGTTGTTACGAGTTGTGCAGAATTATTGTGGTTGCTTTCTATATGAAGTAATTACGATTTCTAGATGTTCTGCTTGCAGATTTTATTTCGTAATAAAAAGACGAAACAATTATCACGATATAATACATTTGTATTTGTGGTTAAACCAGGCGCAGTTGCATACAGTTCACTAAAAATATACAGCGATTTTTTTTTAAATATACATATCCCGAAGTTCATTTATTAAACAAAACCGTTTTATTTAAAGCTTCTAAAGAGTGTGATTAAGCATGAAGTAAAATATTGAATTTAGAAAATTTGTCGGAATGAGTGTGTTTTATTGGTATCAAAACTGATATTCGTAAACGGAATGCGTAACGGCATGAATCACATTCTAAACCGGAATGACATGTGTTCTTCGTCCTCTTTAACATTCTTTCACTCGACTAGACTTTGGCGATAAATAAAATAATCGTTAAAGGATAAAGTAATCATGCAAAGATAAATTCAAAGCGAAAACAACAAATTATTCACTATTCATACATTTTTATTGATAATTCTAGCAGTATTTAATAAAATTTAATCATTCAAATAACAAAAATGCGCGTCATACAATTAAAACATAAACACAACAATACTTTATTTTTGCAAATTTTGTTTTTGTGTATTAATAATAAAAAATAATTATTTCTGCTTGTTTTTTACAATTAATAACATATCACAACTTTGCCTAAATGTAATTTCTGCAATAGTATACCGGATGATAAAAAGAACTCCCAACTTCATAACTCTGTTATTTATAGACCGATTTGAATGAACTAAAAAATAAAATCAATGGTCGTTTTATTACTATAAATTGACGGTAATTATATATTTTTGTTAAATTAACTTCATTGCCAAATAATAGTTAATTTTAAATTTTTAAATGACATATATTTTTTTTATTTTATTATATTAGACATTGTTTTTCTGAATATTAGACAGTGATTTTCTGAATCCAAAAGTGATTTTTTCTTTTAGGTAAACATATGCTAAGCTGTAAATTTTCCGACATTCGTTGTTTTTAAAAGAAAATTCAATCTGATGCTTTAAAAGAGTGTTTTCCACTCCCAGACTAAGCATGAAGTAAAATTTCGAGTTTAGAAAAGCCCCGTGAAAATTTGTCGAGGGTCGCGCAGCGACCCGAGACAAATTTTCTGGGCTTTTCTAAACTCGAAATTTTACTTCATGCGCCACGCGTATAAAACACAGATTTCAAGGGAAGTTCGAATATACATAAATTTTACAATATCTTAGTGTTTTCACGGGGCTTTTCTAAACTCGAAATTTTACTTCATGCTTAGTCTGGAAGTGGAAAACACTTGTTTAAAGCTTCAAATTGATTTTTTTTTAAAAACAACGAATGTCGGAAATTTTACCGCCGGCGCGACGCTCAACAAATTATCTACGCGGGGCTTTTCTGAGTTTTGAGTTATTTGTTTGGGTGTTTTTATCGAACACCCAGTATGTCATTACCAGTCTAGAGAAATAATATTCCTTAACTGGGAAGCATTCACAGAGCGCTAAAAGTTTAGATTAAAATTGCATGTTCTTATTATCGAAGCAAAATATTTAAATACAGGTATTAATCATCATCTTAGATCTCCTATTAGTTCGTAAATTAAATCTCGTCAATTAAATCTCCCCGCTTACATTTTATAAAATGGAGTTTGTTTGTTTTTTGAAAAGTGACGCCTTTTTTTTTTCCTGGGAAATTCTATTCGGAAAAACTGTGTAAGTGTAACGAATGGGAAATTACAAGGCTACACTTTATTTCATTCCCCGTTTCTTATCTGAGCGATTGCACGGCATAAAATTCAGAATTATGCTCGCCACGATAATATTACGAATTTATGAAAAAATAAACATTATGTACCTATCTTCAAATATTTAATTTAACAATTCATAAAATAAATGGTTTATCATACTTTTAATTTGCGGTAGATTTTAGAGCAGTTCAGGGATTTAAATTTATTCCTTTTAAGATTCTGTTGAGTAAGTCAGAGTTGTAAAAGCAATATTTTTTCTTTAATAGCAAAAATTGTAATCAAATTGTGAAATTATTAAAAAATGTGTCCGTTTGAATTATAATTATTCTGTTTTTGATAAATCTGTTATAAATATCTTCAAATATTTAATTTAACAATCCATAAAATAAACGGTTTATCATACTTTTAATTTTAAAGCAGTTCATGGATTTTAGTTGGTTGCTTTTAAGATTCTGTTAACTACGCAGAGTTGTAAAAGCAATATTTTTACTTTAGTAGAAACAGTTTAATCTGTTTAATACAAATTGTGAAATTATTAAGAAATGTCTTCGTTTGAATTACAATTATTCTGTTTTTAATAAAGACAGAATAATTGTGTTATACAGGGTGTTTTTTTCGATGTTTTCTATGGGGATCTCGGAAACTATAAGAGATAGAAAAACGGTTAAATGGGGAAAGAAGTGTAGTTTTATAGGACGAATAAAATGACACTTTCAAAATATTTGAAAAAGTCAAGGGTAACTAGATATTTTGAATAAAGTAAAATGTGTCAATTTTTTGAAATCAATATATATTTATTATTATCATAGATAGAAAAAAACTGTAAAGGACAAAGTTGTAAAAAATTTTACACAGATTAATAACAAAAAATCAAAAAAACAAACTTATCTTTTTTTAAATAGAAACAATAGTTGGCTATGGCCTTATTGGAAAGGTTATTTTTTTCCCTTTAATCCGATATAACATATGCCATAGTTATTTTTAAAATAAAATAAGTTATAGTCGTTTTAATTTTTCCATACACCAAAAAATAGTTAGCCATGAAAAAGACAAAAGTAAAACAATTGCGGTTGTTTATAGCAACGAAATCAATATTTAATTTATTATCTTTAGATTTGTCAAAAGCAACATAAAGTAAAATAATTCCAAAATTATCAAAATAATAATAGAAGAAAATTTTAAATATTACATAAGATGCTCAAAAAGTCCACCATTATTATTATGGCATAAAGTACATCTTTTTAAAATCGAATTTGTGGCTTTTTTGACTTTTCTTCTGTCAATAGAATTAAATGTTTCAAGTACAGCTAGGCTAAGATCCTCCACGGATTGATATGATTGTTGATACACTTTGTTCTTTACATAACCCCACAGAAAAAAGTCTAAAACGGATAGGTCGGGTGATCTAGGTGGCCATAGGATTGGTCCATTTCTTCCCACCCATGAATTAGGAAAAGCATCATTTAAATAGTTTCGCACAGCCAACTTGCTATGAGGTGGAGCTCTGTCGTGTTGAAACCACTTCAATCTTGCCCGTGCTGATAAATTTAAATCATCGAGCATATCTTCAATTGTTTCTTGAAGAAAACGAAGGTAATCATTTCCATTCAATATGTTATCAAAAATATATGGGCCGAGAATTCTCGATCCGAACACACCGCACCATACATTAAATCCAAATTTAATTTGTGGTCTACGTTGTGCAACTTCTCGTGGATTCTCCTGACTCCAAACATGTTCATTGTGCCGGTTAAAAATCCCACAATTAGTAAATCGCGTTTCATCTGTCCAAATTATATTTGTAGGGAACGTATTATCCTCTTGGCACATGTTTTTGTACCACATACAGAAGACCATTCTCTTATTGGTATCACCGTCATGTAAATTTTGTGAAATTGATACCTTATATGGGTGATATTTGTGTTTCTTCAAAACTAGTACTACAGTCCGTTGAGATATGCTTGCTTCTGTTGCAATTTGTCTGGTCGATGTGGATGGATCTATCATCGCCAATGCTAATACGTTTATTTCCGAAACTTCATTAATTTCGTTTTTTTCAAGTTTCGGCTTTGTAAAGGATACGTACTTACCCAAATTGTGGTAAATTCTTCTGAATGTTGGTAAAGATGGCTGCCGACGATCGATATATTGATTATAATATTGTTCTGCAGCATGCGCAGCGTTTTTATTACACTGAATGTAACAAACAAGCATATCACGCTTTTCTTCGTTGGAAAAATTCATTATCACTTTAAAAAACTTTCAACACCAAATAAATACAAAACAAACTTATCGAAACAAACCAAATATGGAAATGAATTAATATGTGTTTAGAATAAATAACTGCAATTGTTTTACTTTTGTCTTTTTCATGGCTAACTATTTTTTGGTGTATGGTAAAATTAAAAACGACTGTAACTTACTTTATTTTAAAAATAACTATGGCATATGTTATATCGAAGTGAAGGGGAAAAATAGCCCTTTTAATAAAGTCATAGCCAACTATTGTTTCCATTTAAAAAAAGGTAAGTTTGTGTCATATCTCCCAAAATATGGGGACATTTTTTTTGGATTTTTTGTTATTAATCTGTGTAAAATTTTCTACAACTCTGTCCCTTACAGTTTTTTTCTATCTATGATAATATTGATTTCAAAAAATTGACACATTTTACTTTATTCAAAATATCTAGTTACCCTTGACTTTTTCAAATATTTTGAAAGTGTCATTTTATTCGTCCTATAAAACTACACTTCTTTCCCCATTTAACCGTTTTTCTATCTCTTATAGTTTCCGAGATCCTCATAGAGAACATCGAAAAAAACTCACCCTGTATAATATTCCAGAAATAAGTGTTCGAATTGAGTTTTTGTTTCTTAAATAAGAGTGTTTCCACTCCCAGACTAAGCATGAAGTAAAATTTCGAGTTTAGAAAAGCCCCGCTTAGAAAATTTGTCGAGGGTCGCGCAGCGACCCGAGACAAATTTTCACGGGGCTTTTCTAAACTCGAAATTTTACTTCATGCGCCACGCGTATAAAACACTGATTTAACGCGAAGTATAAAATATACTTCTTAAGTTTAATCTTAACAACATACATTCGAAGACTATTCAATATAATTATTAGAAAAATATAGCTTTTTAAGTTAGCTGTGTGCTTATACGGTTTTTTCTAATAAAATGTGTTCTTCAATTCGCTATTAATTGATTTATCAAAGAACCCATTGAATTAATGTTTTTTCAACATTATAACAATGTATAATATTATGAGAATGTTCATATCATAAAGAAATTAATTTATAAGAGGGCTGGATCCCATAGTAATCTATGGAAACGCCCACAAGCGCTCACGGTGGCCAGCTAAATGTGTTCTTCAATTAGCCATTTATTGATTTATCAAAGAACCCATTGAATGAATGTTTTATCAACATTAAAACAATGTGTAAAATTACGACAATGTTCGTATCATAGAGAAATTAATTTATAAGAGGGCCGGATTCCATAGTAATCTATGGAAACGCCCACTAGCGCTCACGGTGGCCAGCTGGATGAACTAATAGCACGGAACAAAACCGGATAAAACTTTAAAGTTAGGTTTGAATCCACGCTAATGGCAGGAGTTTAAAATCCTTATTTATTATTATTATTATTATTATTACCAATTACTCAATAAAATATAAAGAAATTATAAACTGAATCATAGTATCAAAATTATACACATTTTTTATTATATTGTAAATAAGATTAAATACAGTGGAAGATATTATCAGGACTGCATTACAATTAATTTTCTTTTAACTATTTAATTGATGAGGCGGACACATGATGAAACTCCATAATACTATTTGAAATAAAACAACGCAGTTGGGAGGGTTTCACTTTTATTGTTGAACACTGCAACATGTTTCACCACACAGTGGCTTCATCGGGCAGATGAAATAAATCATTTATTTCATCTGCCTGATAAAGCCACTGTGTGGTGAAACATGTTGCAGTGTTCAACAATTAAAGTGAAACCCTCCCAACTGCGTTGTTTTATTACAAATAATTTTCTTTTGTAAACAATTTTTGAACGATGCACTTTTGAAAATATTGTTACGCACTTTTTACTCTTACGCACCTTTTTATTTTAATATTTGTGTTGAAGGCACTCGTAATTGCTGTTAACCATTGCAATCTTCGCTGGAGACATGGGGAAGTCGAAAGAAATATTTGTTAAAGATTTCAATCTTACTTAAAATTGTAGTTAGATTTAACCGGATGACGATTATAACACATTAGCACCTTACACTTGGACTTATATGGATTTATAAAATAACTTACATAGATTAATACACTCTTGGAAATAGATTTGTATTGTCTGACGTTTTATATGTCAATTCCTGAAGTGTGTAGCCAACCTTAATTTGAAAAAAGATTAAATCATGGCACTCTAGAGTTTTTTTTTTTATTGAACATATGATACATTTTGACAATGCATTACTAAGAAAATCTAAATGATAAATCAATACTATATTGATATTATGATTATTGCTACGTACTTACGAAGTTAAACGTTAAAGAATTGCGCTTGTAAATATTGAAATAATTCTTTTATTATATAGTTTTATAAAATTTAGTTAAACCAGCTGCTTACCTAGCGGCGCTACTATCGCGTTTCTCATTTTCCTATTCTATCCGATCCCCCCTGGTTCGTATAATATACAGAGTTTTATGCAAAACTGAACATTACAACACACGTTGAACGTTCATTCGATTCTTACTGAAACGAATCTAAGCATTGAACACAGTTTGGCAGGTTTATTTTTGAGGTTAAGCGTAAATTGGATTGCCTATATGACTATTATAAATGGCAGGTACTCAAATGCAATTCAGTGCAAATCGTACAATGTTAGGTATAACATAAAACTCTATGTATATATATATTTTTTCCTACTTATCTTTGTTTTATAATTATTGAATTTGTAATGCCAGGAAAAAGTATAATAAAAATCACTATGAAAGGTATGCTGACGATAAAAAATGGATATAAAGTATGCTGAGGATAAAAAATGCAAACAATACGTCTTAATAACAAGACTGATTAATTAAGAGGTATTATTTACATTTTATAGGAACATTGTCGCAATTTTAAATATTATGTTTAAAGTGTGCAAACTATAAGAAGCGTAAGCTTATTTTCTCAAATTCAAATAGTTTTGAATATGATATATTCTTATTATAACAATGTTTTATGCTGTAATAATGTCATTTTCTTTTTTGCTCAGTGTTAATTAAAATACGAATCAAATTATCACAGGGCATGAATTACGTATACAATTATTATTAATTGTGGATATTTAAAACACTTGGTTTGTTTCATTAGTATAAGAATTATTTCAAAAATTTACACTGTACACCGGGTGTTCGATAAAAAAACGCCCAACGTGATAACTCCGTTATTTATTGATTTTATTAAACTAAAAACCAAAGTCAATGGCCGTTAAAATACTAAGAAATGGCATTAATATTATTTTTTTCAATAATAACTACATTGCCAAATAATAGCCAACTTAAAATTTTCAAAGTGAAGTCTAAATTTTTAAAATTGATGTATTCGTTTTTTTCCGGGCACACAATTTTTTTTTTTTAATATAATACTAATAGAAGATTTTTTTCAGTTTATTTTCGACGACAATATTTTTGAAAAACAACATATTGGGCATTACTGGATTCAGAATTAATATAAAAAATTACAGGCAGCCGTTTAGCCTGTAATTTTTTATTTTAATTTTGAATCCAGTAATGCCCAATATGTTGTTTTTCAAAAATATTGTCGTCGAAAATAAACTGAAAAAAATCTTCTATTAGTATTATATTAAAAAAAAAAAATTGTGTGCCCGGAAAAAAAATCGAATACATCAATTTTAAAAATTTAGACTTCACTTTGAACCATTGTTTTATACCACGGGTTAAGTGAGAAATTAAATAAACACAATTATTATTATTTTGTTTCTTCTATTCATCAATAAATTATTTTTTTTATTAGCATTATTATTATTATTATGATTCCCCTCTTTTATGGTTCCCATCTGTTCGACCTAGAAAATAACACCCGTCGCGTTTCTTCCATAGACAATGAACTTGATTGGCAACATTTGTGATCCGGCCGCGCTGCCAGCAACATTGGATTAACAGTATTTCGAAAAAATTCAAACGGAAACAAAAAAATTGGTCGAAAAGTGCAGTGTTGCGTTTATTTATTTATCTGTTAATTTAATTTTTCGGTCCGGTCGGTTTTACATTAAATCAGGCGCAATTATATTAAATTACATCGAGTTCGTCATGCCACCTTCAACAATTAATGTAAGTAATTCTCATTTTTTCTCTCCTCATCCACAAATTTCCTCTTGGACAACGTTTTTTCTGCATTATTAAAAATGTATTTACGTTTCTAGTAAGCTCTTGACATATATTAATATTAAAAAAAAAAACGGTATAATAATAATTGTTTTCAAATTATTAATATATGTCAAGAGCCTATTAGAAACGCAAATAAATGTTTAATAATGCAGAAAAAACGATGTTTAAGAGGAAATCGACCGCTGTTTTAACGTAAAAAACTCTACAAATCCAATACAAATCACCACTCAAACTCTTCTTTAATTAAAATGTGTAAAATTTATAATGATATTTAAACCAGCTGTGATATTTACTGCCAATCATTACATAATTTTAAACAAAGTGTACTGCATTATTTTCGTTAAGATGTCAATGCTAGTATTTTTTAAATCTTATATACAGGGTGTCTCCTAAAAAGCGCCGCAGGCCATAACTTCTTTATTTATTGAGTGATTAAAAAAAAAAAAATAATTAAAATGGCTCCACCAGATCTACAAAGCAGCCTTGATTTGAGTTTTTTACCAAATCAACTTTCATGTCAGCGATAGTCAACTTTGTTTTTCAAATGGCTGCGTATATTTTTTTAAATTTATTCTGATAGAGGTTATTTTTCTAAATTCAAACATGTGCAACAAATTGGCTTTTGTGTAATATTCATAAGTAAAAAAAAATAGTATATCAAAGTATAAGTGGAGATCGTAAAGAAAGCGTATGTTTTCATTTGAGATATTTCACCAATAATAATAAATTTGGCTGACAAAAAACACGAATCTGAGACACTGTCATTTAGATAACAGTTATTGTTTCATGTGTTCAGTTTTATTTTTCTATGGCACACTTAATAAAATCTATAAGACTCCAACTTTATGTTAATATACATTTTTTTTTACTAATGAATATTGCACCAAAGCCAACTTGTTGTATACGTTTGGATTTAGAAAAGTAACCTCTATCAGAATCAATTTAAAAAAATATACATGGCCATTTAAAAAAAAAGTTGACTATCGCTGATATGAAACTTGATTTGATTTGGTCGCGTAGCGCGAAGCGACCAAACCAAATTTTCAGGCTTTTCTAAACTCGAAATTTTACTTCATGCGCCACGCGTATAAAACACTGAAATATTGTGAAATAAGCAGCATTTTTTTAACGAGTAAATCATTGTTTTATACGCGTGGCGCATGAAGTAAAATTCGCACTACGCGACCAAACCAAATTTTCAGGCTTTACTAAACTCTAAATTTTACTTCATGCGCCACGCGTGCAAGACACTGATTTTAATCGAACTTTACTCGTTCACAATAATCCAGTGCTTTCAGTGTTTAATACGTGTGGCACATTAAGTACAATTTCGAGTTTAAAAAAGCCTCAACAAGGATTCTTTAAAGTAAAGTTATTAATTTATAAGGCGTTTTTGAATTGCGGCCAATTTTAAGTTTCGAACGAGTGCTTCCACTCCCAGACTAAGCATGAAGTAAAATTTCATGTGTTCAGTTTTATTTTTCTATGGCACACTTAATAAAATCTATAAGACTCCAACTTTATGTTAATATACATTTTTTTTACTAATGAATATTGCACCAAAGCCAACTTGTTGTATACGTTTGGATTTAGAAAAGTAACCTCTATCAGATTCAATTTAAAAAAATATACGTGGCCATTTAAAAAAAAGTTGACTATCGCTGACATGAAACTTGATTTGGTAAAGAAGTAAAATTAGGGCTTGTTTGTAGATCTTGTGGAGCCATTTTAATTGTTTTTTGATTTTTTATAATCGGTCAATAAATAAAGAAGTTATGGCCTGCGGCGTTTTTTAAGCTGTATATTTATATTTATTTTCATTTATTTTATTTTTGTATGTTTTATGTTTAGTCTAATTTGTAATTTTTATATTATTGTAAAATTGCTCTGTAAGTGGGCTGTAGTAGTCTGTTGGGCAATAAACTCTTATTATTATTACATGTTGTCGTCTTATCTACATCGTTATTTAGGGATAAAATATATTTTTTTAAAATAGGTATTGTTTAAGAAAAATACAAACTTCGTGCTTGTCTCGATAAAATGTTTTCTGCTGTTACCGTTATTTCATAAAAAAATATCAAACATTAGTAAAGTAGCGTAATCGCGTCTCAAATTCGATTTTTTTCTGCAATATCTACAACAAATACTGGAAAAGTAAATCAGTTACATTGTAAAAGGTTCCTTTTCGAAGATTTGTATTTATTTCCACTTGTTTCTATCCTACAATAGATTCACTCAAATGTCGCGCGATACTGAATTTTCCGAAGCGTTTTTAGCACTCGGCTCGTCCGATATTGTGGCATTATCGATAAAAGAATACGTAATGATATTTTACTCCCGGTTAAGTAAAGGATATATTTTGGTTTCTGTTGTATTAGATTTCTTATAAGTATTTCCAATAATAGGTAATTAGGCGTTAAAAATAGGTATTTTCAACCTTTACTAAAGGGTCTAGCTCTTACGTAATTTCGTTCTTATTTTCCATGTAAAACTAATTTGGCCTAATGCATTTTATTACCAAAGAATCAAACTGAGATTCTATAGTGAAGCATTTTTATTTTGAGCATTTTTTATACCGTATGTTTATTATAATTTTTGATAAGAGGTAGCCATGGAAATTTATTTGAGTAACTATTATATGCAGGGGGGCTGAAAAAAGGTTGAGGGTTGTTTTATCATGTACAGGGTGGTGCATTTTAGAGGTGCCACATATAGAAAACTTTTTTATTTGAAGAGATATTAAAAATTCGTGTTCGCGAGCTAGAGTCACTTTTTCGTGTTTTACTTAATGGTGAAAAGAAAATTGATCTATCTCTAACCGTTTTCGCTCTATAACCCGAAGTTGATGAAATGTTGTTTTTATGAAGTTACTGTAGCTCTGTTGTTTTTAAAGTTATAACTATACTGTAAAAACATTCTTATGGCAACTTTTTGCGCCCATTAAAATGACGTACCTGTTTTATTTTATGGACGTTTCGTTTGTGTTTTCTTATATCAAAATCACATTTTTCTTAATATCATTAAACAGCTTTTTTTAACCCTGATTTCACATGCCTAATTTTGTCAAAAAAAAGTAATTGACAAAGTTGCCATGACAACCGGTAAACAATTTCGTTACTAGGTGATGCTTGCAATTTGTTTAAAAATATGACTATTATCGATGTGGTATATTTTGTTTTATAAATAAGCACTCTTGATTGACATAAACTGCTACTTTGCTTGTCATACATAACAAAAAATATTTTTTTCACAAAGTTACACAAGTTGCACATCGTTAAAATCTGCATCAATAATGATGTGCATATCTCTATATGCGCCTATAAGAAAAAAGTAAATTTGGTATAGGAAAACAAAAACGATACGTCCTTGAAACAAAAGGGCGTAAAAAGTTGCCATAAGAAAGTGTTTACAGTTTGGTTATAGCTTTTAAAACAAATGAGTTACAGTAACTTCATAAAAAGGACATTTTATCAACTTCCGGTTATAGAGCGGAAACGGTTAGAGATGGATCAGTTTTCTTTTCGCCATTGATTAAAACACAAAAAAGTAACTATGGCTCGCGAAAACGGTTTTGCAATATCTCTTCAAATAAAAAAGTCCATGTGTGGCACCTCCAAAATGCACCACCCTATACACATTTATGTAACTCTTACATCATCTATTTCAGTACGATGAAAGAGAAACTTAAATTTGTACGTGATTAAACAAAAGAATATAAATTTGGTAAAATTTGAATTTTATGTGGATTCCACCTTCACCCTTTATTGTAAATTGTAATAAACGTATGGTATAAAAAACGCTGAAAATTAAAAATGCGTTTCAATAGAATCTTAGTTTGATTCTTTAGTAATAAAACGCATTAAGTAAAATTAGTTTAAAATGAAAAATACGGACGGAATTACGCAAGAGCTGGACCCTTTCGCAAGATATTTTTATTCGCCTTGTCAAGATCTAATAGTAGACAGTTTAAAGTCTTTACTATGTGTTAATGACGCTTAGTAGAGCTTTACTCCATGTCTGTTAATACTAATATCAATGCTTACGAAAAAATAAAATGAATAATTTTTATAATAAATTACAAACATTCAGAAATCAAGATGTTTAGGATGAACATTTCAGGCGTCCGTTGATTTTGAATTTATAAATTTATAAGGCGTTTTTGAAATGCGATCAATTTGAAGTTTCTAACGAGTATTTCTACTCCCAGATTCAGCATGAAGTAAAATTTCGAGTTTAGAAAAGCCTGAACAAGGATTTTTTTAAGTATAGATATTAATTGGGGAGTTGGATGGAAACAGGACACTTCCATGGAAATGTCCTTTCTCCGTAAATTGGTTTATATCACAAAAGAAACCTTCCTTTACCGGCCTTTGGTTCTGTTGTTTTCATACTTCGCATATAGGTGAGCCAATCTGTAAAGCGCTACAAGTGCCCTTCTTTCATAGAACGTCAAATTTCACATGTGCCTAACCTAATTTTTATGCATATTTTATTGCTAAGTTAAAAGGGCATAATGAGCTCTGAAAATGACTTAAATAGCGCTGAGGACAGTAGTTATGAAGAAACAGAAAGTAGCTGTGATTTGGAATCTGATCATCTTGAAAGAAAAAATTGGGTCGAAAACGAAAAATAAACAAGGAGCAGTGGACAAAGAATAGGAAAAAATAGCAAGAAATAGCGGAAAAATGGGTAACTCTTTTTTTTAGCTTCAGTCGATTTTTGAGATTTTGTAAACTGAACCGGGGGTAAACGTGTATGGGAAGCATAAAACTTAAGTTCATTTTTGTGATGAGACTTACCGTTTAACCGCAAATCGTATTTTAAGTTCCGATTTTGAGGTTATATATGTACGTATTTTCGGCTAAATACGTACATTGCAGGTATAAATTGGGCACACGATGAAACTATGTTCTAAATTATAACGGAATTAATCGAAATTGTAGTATTACCTTCATGTATACAACCATTATCAGGATATTAATTTTGCACTACAATTGACATCTACTGACGTTTATTTTAAATAATCGATATACAATTCTAGATCCTATATTAGTGATCTCTAGATCATAACTATTTTAACTTATGATATTAAAAATAGATGGCGCTAGGTGTAATAAAATTAAATAAATAATATCCGTTCACGAAAATTTGCTCCAATTATTACAATTATGACTTCTAAGATTAATATTATAATTAAAATACTCTATTTTGTTTCTAACACGTGTAAGCGTTAATTCGTGTTGTGCTGCAAAAAATTTTGTTAGCCTACAGATATTCCAGATTAATCCGAGTTGATTTTCGTAAACGGTTATCGTAGATTTATTAAAATCAAAAGTCTACCGCAATTTTATATACTATAACTGAGTAAGTAAAGAAAAATTGATGTGTGATTATCTAGTTGCAATAATGCTATGAGATCTATATACGGAAAAAAATAGAATAGTGCAGAAAAATGCATAACATAACCTAAAAAGTAAAGTTTTAATTTAATTATGTTATGTATTAAGTAGGTACTGATAAAACCCTTTGATTGAAATGGAAATTAATTCATCCATGTAAGGTATGGTGAAGAAGTCAGTGGCGTACATATAGTACTAATTAACTATAATAATAAAACAATAATAATAGAAATAATACATTTTATTGGTATTAAATACTAAACTTTATATTGTAAGTAATGATTTTATTTCTGCCTTATCTGGCCTAGATCCGCTGTGTTTTGTATAAACAGGATTACCTCGTGTAGGATATGACTTAATATAATACGCATCCTCAACCCTGAGATTATATCTCTTAATCCCAAAAATGTTGTTTGAATTTTATGTGCCAAACAAAAACACACCATAAACCTCTGCCCTGTACATCAGCCACAAAAATTCCCTCCTCCCACCCCTCTCCACTCTAGTTGATGCCAGGTAAATCTGTGAGGAATAATAAAAAGAAATTAATAATTAGATATCTCCGGGACCTAGCCGAGTCCACAATTGAATTTCTTCAAGGCGACCAGACCTTCAATCTTATGTATTATAAGAACCGGTCCTGCTATAGACAAACATTTTTAATATTGGGCCCCATGATTAATTTTTTTTTAAACGAAAAATATTTGGCTATAGCCAGGATTCAAACCCTGGCTATAGCCAAACATTTTTAGTATTGGGCCTAGAGCAGCGCTCAGCCCGGTACTGGGCCGATCTCACTCTTGAACCGGTCGGGCTATACCCAAACAGTTTTAATATTAGGCAACTTGATTACATTTTTGTTTTAAACGAAAAATGTTTGGATTTGAAATCCAACTGCGCGCGCAGTTTCAAATCCTAGCTATAGCCAAACATTTTTAGTATTAGGCCTAGAGCAGCGCTCGGTCCGGTCCTGGGCTGGCTCACCAGGCCGGGCAGGGCCCGGCCTGGTGAGCCAGCGCAGGACCGGGCTGAACTCACTCTTGAACCGGTCGGGCTATAGCCAAACATTTTTAATATTTGACCCCATGATTAAATTTTTTTTAAACGAAAAATGTTTGGCTATAGCCAGGATTTGAAACTGCGCGCGCAGTTTCAAATCCTGGCTATAGCCAAACATTTTTAGTATTAGGCCTAGAGCAGCGCTCGGTCCGGTCCTGGGCTGGCTCACCAGGCCGGGCAGGGCCCGGCCTGGTGAGCCAGTGCAGGACCGGGCTGAACTCACTCTTGAACCGGTCGGGGTATAGCCAAACATTTTTAATATTGGACCCCATGATTAAATTTTTTTTAAACGAAAAATGTTTGGCTATAGCCTGGATTTGAAACTGCGCGTGCAGTTTCAAATCCTGGCTATAGCCAAACATTTTTAGTATTAGGCCTAGAGCAGCGCTCAGTCCGGTCCTGGGCTGGCTCACCAGCTCACCAGGGCCCGGCCTGGTGAGCCAGCCCAGAACCGGGCCGAACTCACTCTTGAACCGGTCGGGCTATAGCCAAACATTTTTAATATTATGCCCCTCAATTTAATTTTTTTTAAACAAAAAATGTTTGGCTATAGCCAGGATTTAAAACTGAGCGAGCAGTCTCAAATCCTGGCTATAACCAAATATTTTTAGTATTGGGCCTAGAACAGCGCTCGGCCCGGTCCTGGGCTGCCTCATCAGGCCGGCCTGGTGAGCCAGACCAGCAGCTGGCCTAACCCATTCTTGAACCGGTCGGGCTGTAGCCGAGCCTACTCTTGACTTTTCTGAAGCCAGCCTGTTTGGGCTTATATGGAATATGGAATTTCATTATACATCGCTTCACTCGTTTGTATGAACTGTGACAATATTTTTGTTTGTTTGTACTGCATTAAGTTGAACTGACTTCAAGTTTGTGACTTTACCAGCTCAATATTATAAAATGTTTGCAAAAAATCATATGTATATAGGAGTATATCTACTAACCAAACTGGGTATGCCAAACGAACAGCATTAATGAGGCTAGCAAACTTGTTAACCCCATTTTTTCTACATTGCCTTCTCCACTGATATTCAACCAGCACTTCGACAAATCTGTGGTCTGGCACTCGTCGCGTACGAAACCAATCCTTCGCAGGCCTCCAACAGGACTCAATTCGTTGAGTATGTATACCATCCTCCGAAACAAAGCGATGCTCGGGATCGCTGTGGTTTACAACCCTATGCTGGAAGCCATACTCTGGTAGACTGGAGTACGCACGCCACATATCAGTGCGTATTTCCGTGCCTTCGGCCACATGATCTTTAATTATAGGAATAAGCGTTCGTGCATCTCTCACATTTCCTGGGCAGACCACCAGACGGAAATCTTCCGATTCATCCTCGATCATTCCGAGGACCCAGTGACCCTCAATTTGTCTTCCCCGATTGTACTTTCTCTTCCCAAACTTTGATTCGTCTATTTGTACGATTCTGCCGGGACCACCAATCTTCCCACAACTCTCCTCACTGATGAGGAAGTCATCAATCACAACTTCGCGGCAAAAATTGTACCTTTATATAGGATTTTAATGATTTACTTTTTACTACTACAGCAAAATGCTTTATTTTATATTACCAATCGCAAATAGTCTTATCGGATAAAGAGGTTTCCTCGCCTTCATCTCTGGCCTCCTTCCGACACTGCTCGTACGAGTAGTCCTCGCAAAACGAATACATAATGCTATAATAATATTATTTAATTTTTGTATATTAGGTATTGTTTAAAATGATTACCTAAACACTTTAGTCAGTGGCAGCTTGGTTCCTGCAAACCATGTGCCCCTTGCCATAGGCACATATAAATTGTGGCCCCCCTTACTGCATCGAAATGCACCCAGGCCCGATTGTGATGAACTGTAGTTCATCGGCTTTTGATGCCTTGGGCACATTTTGATGTTTGGCAAAAACCCATTCGCCTGGCACCATCTGAAGGCTTTCTCATCGGTGCCAAACTCCTCATTACTATTCTTCTGGTTCCACATTCTAGTCATTAAGTTTTACAAGGAATTAAATATTTGTAAAGTGTTATAAGTTTAGTATGTGATTTTAACTGCTTACATATGCAGAATAATTAACTTACCTTCAATTACACAATAGTCCACAAAGTAGCACCTAAAAGTACGGTTTTTGTAATAAATTTCACTAAACACAATGAACTGAAGTAAAAAAATAAATTACACAAAATGTTTTGTTATAAACAACAAAACAAATCAAATACATTCGAAATTTCCTCCTTTGGGTCGGTAAAGTAGGCATTGTCTGTGCGCCATCTATTTTTTATATTATAAATTAATTAATCTGTGATTTACTAATGGATGCCGATTTATATATCCATTATTTTAAATAAACGTCAGTAAACGTCAATTGTAGTGTAAAATTTATATCGTCATATTGGCTGAGTACATAAAGATAACACTACAAATTGTATGGATTACGTCATCATTTTGGAGATAATTCCATCATGGGTGTAATTCGTATCCGTAATATGCTTATTTTGTCGAAAATACGAACATATATAACCTCAAAATTGGAACTTAAAATACGATTTACGGCTAAACGGTAAGTCTCATCACAAAAATGAACTTAAGTTTTACGCTTTCCATACACGTTTACCCCCGGTTCAGTTTAGAAAATCTCAAAAATCGACTGAAGCTAACGAAAAGAAAACCCAACAATATGACGATATAAATTTTACACTACAATTGACGTTTACTGACGTTTATTTAAAATAATGGATATATAAATCGGCATCCATTAGTAAATCACAGATTAATTAATTTATAATATAAAAAATAGATGGCGCACAGACAATGCCTACTTTACCGACCCAAAGGAGGAAATTTCGAATGTATTTGATTTGTTTTGTTGTTTATAACAAAACATTTTGTGTAATTTATTTTTTTACTTCAGTTCATTGTGTTTAGTGAAATTTATTACAAAAACCGTACTTTTAGGTGCTACTTTGTGGACTATTGTGTAATTGAAGGTAAGTTAATTATTCTGCATATGTAAGCAGTTAAAATCACATACTAAACTTATAACACTTTACAAATATTTAATTCCTTGTAAAACTTAATGACTAGAATGTGGAACCAGAAGAATAGTAATGAGGAGTTTGGCACCGATGAGAAAGCCTTCAGATGGTGCCAGGCGAATGGGTTTTTGCCAAACATCAAAATGTGCCCAAGGCATCAAAAGCCGATGAACTACAGTTCATCACAATCGGGCCTGGGTGCATTTCGATGCAGTAAGGGGGGCCACAATTTATATGTGCCTATGGCAAGGGGCACATGGTTTGCAGGAACCAAGCTGCCACTGACTAAAGTGTTTAGGTAATCATTTTAAACAATACCTAATATACAAAAATTAAATAATATTATTATAGCATTATGTATTCGTTTTGCGAGGACTACTCGTACGAGCAGTGTCGGAAGGAGGCCAGAGATGAAGGCGAGGAAACCTCTTTATCCGATAAGACTATTTGCGATTGGTAATATAAAATAAAGCATTTTGCTGTAGTAGTAAAAAGTAAATCATTAAAATCCTATATAAAGGTACAATTTTTGCCGCGAAGTTGTGATTGATGACTTCCTCATCAGTGAGGAGAGTTGTGGGAAGATTGGTGGTCCCGGCAGAATCGTACAAATAGACGAATCAAAGTTTGGGAAGAGAAAGTACAATCGGGGAAGACAAATTGAGGGTCACTGGGTCCTCGGAATGATCGAGGATGAATCGGAAGATTTCCGTCTGGTGGTCTGCCCAGGAAATGTGAGAGATGCACGAACGCTTATTCCTATAATTAAAGATCATGTGGCCGAAGGCACGGAAATACGCACTGATATGTGGCGTGCGTACTCCAGTCTACCAGAGTATGGCTTCCAGCATAGGGTTGTAAACCACAGCGATCCCGAGCATCGCTTTGTTTCGGAGGATGGTATACATACTCAACGAATTGAGTCCTGTTGGAGGCCTGCGAAGGATTGGTTTCGTACGCGACGAGTGCCAGACCACAGATTTGTCGAAGTGCTGGTTGAATATCAGTGGAGAAGGCAATGTAGAAAAAATGGGGTTAACAAGTTTGCTAGCCTCATTAATGCTGTTCGTTTGGCATACCCAGTTTGGTTAGTAGATATACTCCTATATACATATGATTTTTTGCAAACATTTTATAATATTGAGCTGGTAAAGTCACAAACTTGAAGTCAGTTCAACTTAATGCAGTACAAACAAACAAAAATATTGTCACAGTTCATACAAACGAGTGAAGCGATGTATAATGAAATTCCATATTCCATATAAGCCCAAACAGGCTGGCTTCAGAAAAGTCAAGAGTAGGCTCGGCTACAGCCCGACCGGTTCAAGAATGGGTTAGGCCAGCTGCTGGTCTGGCTCACCAGGCCGGCCTGATGAGGCAGCCCAGGACCGGGCCGAGCGCTGTTCTAGGCCCAATACTAAAAATATTTGGTTATAGCCAGGATTTGAGACTGCTCGCTCAGTTTTAAATCCTGGCTATAGCCAAACATTTTTTGTTTAAAAAAAATTAAATTGAGGGGCATAATATTAAAAATGTTTGGCTATAGCCCGACCGGTTCAAGAGTGAGTTCGGCCCGGTTCTGGGCTGGCTCACCAGGCCGGGCCCTGGTGAGCTGGTGAGCCAGCCCAGGACCGGACTGAGCGCTGCTCTAGGCCTAATACTAAAAATGTTTGGCTTTAGCCAGGATTTGAAACTGCACGCGCAGTTTCAAATCCAGGCTATAGCCAAACATTTTTCGTTTAAAAAAAATTTAATCATGGGGTCCAATATTAAAAATGTTTGGCTATACCCCGACCGGTTCAAGAGTGAGTTCAGCCCGGTCCTGCACTGGCTCACCAGGCCGGGCCCTGCCCGGCCTGGTGAGCCAGCCCAGGACCGGACCGAGCGCTGCTCTAGGCCTAATACTAAAAATGTTTGGCTATAGCCAGGATTTGAAACTGCGCGCGCAGTTTCAAATCCTGGCTATAGCCAAACATTTTTCGTTTAAAAAAAATTTAATCATGGGGTCAAATATTAAAAATGTTTGGCTATAGCCCGACCGGTTCAAGAGTGAGTTCAGCCCGGTCCTGCGCTGGCTCACCAGGCCGGGCCCTGCCCGGCCTGGTGAGCCAGCCCAGGACCGGACCGAGCGCTGCTCTAGGCCTAATACTAAAAATGTTTGGCTATAGCTAGGATTTGAAACTGCGCGCGCAGTTGGATTTCAAATCCAAACATTTTTCGTTTAAAACAAAAATGTAATCAAGTTGCCTAATATTAAAACTGTTTGGGTATAGCCCGACCGGTTCAAGAGTGAGATCGGCCCAGTACCGGGCTGAGCGCTGCTCTAGGCCCAATACTAAAAATGTTTGGCTATAGCCAGGGTTTGAATCCTGGCTATAGCCAAATATTTTTCGTTTAAAAAAAAATTAATCATGGGGCCCAATATTAAAAATGTTTGTCTATAGCAGGACCGGTTCTTATAATACATAAGATTGAAGGTCTGGTCGCCTTGAAGAAATTCAATTGTGGACTCGGCTAGGTCCCGGAGATATCTAATTATTAATTTCTTTTTATTATTCCTCACAGATTTACCTGGCATCAACTAGAGTGGAGAGGGGTGGGAGGAGGGAATTTTTGTGGCTGATGTACAGGGCAGAGGTTTATGGTGTGTTTTTGTTTGGCACATAAAATTCAAACAACATTTTTGGGATTAAGAGATATAATCTCAGGGTTGAGGATGCGTATTATATTAAGTCATATCCTACACGAGGTAATCCTGTTTATACAAAACACAGCGGATCTAGGCCAGATAAGGCAGAAATAAAATCATTACTTACAATATAAAGTTTAGTATTTAATACCAATAAAATGTATTATTTCTATTATTATTGTTTTATTATTATAGTTAATTAGTACTATATGTACGCCACTGACTTCTTCACCATACCTTACATGGATGAATTAATTTCCATTTCAATCAAAGGGTTTTATCAGTACCTACTTAATACATAACATAATTAAATTAAAACTTTACTTTTTAGGTTATGTTATGCATTTTTCTGCACTATTCTATTTTTTTCCGTATATAGATCTCATAGCATTATTGCAACTAGATAATCACACATCAATTTTTCTTTACTTACTCAGTTATAGTATATAAAATTGCGGTAGACTTTTGATTTTAATAAATCTACGATAACCGTTTACGAAAATCAACTCGGATTAATCTGGAATATCTGTAGGCTAACAAAATTTTTTGCAGCACAACACGAATTAACGCTTACACGTGTTAGAAACAAAATAGAGTATTTTAATTATAATATTAATCTTAGAAGTCATAATTGTAATAATTGGAGCAAATTTTCGTGAACGGATATTATTTATTTAATTTTATTACACCTAGCGCCATCTATTTTTAATATCATAAGTTAAAATAGTTATGATCTAGAGATCACTAATATAGGATCTAGAATTGTATATCGATTATTTAAAATAAACGTCAGTAGATGTCAATTGTAGTGCAAAATTAATATCCTGATAATGGTTGTATACATGAAGGTAATACTACAATTTCGATTAATTCCGTTATAATTTAGAACATAGTTTCATCGTGTGCCCAATTTATACCTGCAATGTACGTATTTAGCCGAAAATACGTACATATATAACCTCAAAATCGGAACTTAAAATACGATTTGCGGTTAAACGGTAAGTCTCATCACAAAAATGAACTTAAGTTTTATGCTTCCCATACACGTTTACCCCCGGTTCAGTTTACAAAATCTCAAAAATCGACTGAAGCTAAAAAAAAGAGTTACCTAAAATTTATATCGTCATATTGGCTGAGTACATAAAGATAACACTACAAATTGTATGGATTACGTCATCATTTTGGAGATAATTCCATCATGGGTGTAATTCGTATCCGTAATATGCTTATTTTGTCGAAAATACGAACATATATAACCTCAAAATTGGAACTTAAAATACGATTTACGGCTAAACGGTAAGTCTCATCACAAAAATGAACTTAAGTTTTACGCTTTCCATACACGTTTACCCCCGGTTCAGTTTAGAAAATCTCAAAAATCGACTGAAGCTAACGAAAAGAAAACCCAAAACCTTTGCTGCAGTTCTTGTGTGCTGTAAGAAGTGTTATGAGGTTATATCAAGCAGACTACAACAAGAATTTAAAAAAAAATGATCTTGGCAGATAAGAACGAACAGGATAATTTTCTTCTTGGTTGCATGTCTCCGTTTCAACCAAAAACAAGGGTTACAGCTCCTAAATGTCAAGCAAGGACTAATTAGAAATATGTTCTCAAAATAAATAGTTCCTCGATTGAGGTGTGTAAACACTTTTTCTTGAATATTTTTCAAATTGGGTACAAACGTATACGAACAATCCACACGAAGTCGTTAAAAGACGGAAATATTTCTATTGGCGACAAAAGAGGCCAACATGAAAACAGGCCCTACAAAATAAACCCAGAAACCTGGTATTTGGTAAATGAATTTTTGGCACAGATTCCAAACAAAGAATCTCATTATAATCGGTTGAAATCCAAAAGAAAGTATTTCGAAAATCCTGCTCTAAATGTAAAGAATTTGTTTACAGGATTCCAGCAGTATTTTTTTGAAAAAACTGGTCGTACACTAGGCATGAAGTACTGTACTTTCCATCGATGGTTTCGCGAAAACTCCGAGTATTCTTTCCGGAGTCCTCGATCTGACATTTGTGATTTTTGTGAAGAAAACAAAATGAAGCTTAAGTTAAACCCAAACGATTCTTGCAAAATGATACAATCAGTACACGACAAAAAAGTGCAAGCATGCAAAGACATTAAAAAAGATATAATAGAAAATTGTAGACATGATAAATCAACTTTAGTTGTCGAGTTTGATTACGCGCAAAATTTGCCTTTGCCAAAACTCATTGTCTCTCAACAGTTTTACAAACGCCTTTTATGGTTGTACGTGTTTAATGTACACTGTCACAATGATGATACAAGATCGTTTTATTGCTTTACAGAAAATAAAGCAAAGAAAAATTCAAATTCGGTGATTTCTTTTGTTGATCATTTTTTGCAAACTGCGGTGGGACATGACCCGAATATAAAAAATATCGTACTTTTTTCAGACGTCGCAGGGGGACAAAATAAGAATATGAATATGCTACACTACTGTTCATGGCTTGCAAAAACAAAAAATATTAACATTCGGCACATTTTTCCAGTTCGTGGACATTCTTACTGCGTTTGCGATAGAAATTTTGGTGTTTACGGAAAGTTACTGAAACGACTAGAAACGGTCAAAACTCCAAACGTTTATTTGCAAATTATGCAACAGTGTAGAGAAAAACCGACGCACTTTAAGGTTATTGAAGGCGCGCCGCTAATTAAAGACTGGGGCAAGGGCTTAAAAGATTTTTTCAAGAATTCTGTAAATACTAAAATACAAAGTTTTACTTTAAGAAAGTATTGTCAGATAAAATATAATGCTTCAGGTATTCTGAGTGCAGCAGAGTCATCTAACGGCTTTTATACTTCATTTGATTTTTGGATTACAAGAAAAAAAGATAACTTGGAAGTAAATTTGGAGTCGGTTCCACCAGTTTTTATTAAATCTGAAAAAATGCAGAACTTAAAAGATTTAATGAAATTTTTGGAGTTAGATGAGTCAGAGTGGTATAACAACAATGTGTTCAAGGAACAGGTAAACCTGCCATCTACATCTACTGAAGAAAACGACCAACAAAACAGTGACAGTGATTTAGAATGGTAGTGTTTATTATTTTTTTACGTTTATGTTAAACAAGAGTTATGTTCAATAATAAATATTTGCTAAAATTAATCTATTTGTAGTATTTATTAGGATCTATGGAAAAAGGGCACTATTTCAGCTGTTATTTTTAACGATTTTAGGTATGTTAGGCAAAAAATAAAATGCTTTCAAAAAAAGTTTTCAATAAAACCAACATGTGTTGTATAAATATAATTTGAAAGAAATACAGGTTACCTTAGAATAACAAACTTCTGATGCTTCAAATACTTTCAATAGTTCTAACTCAAAATGCCAATTTTGTACAAGTGCCCTTTTTCCACCCAGCTCCTCAATTTATAAGGAGCTTTTTGAAATGCGACCAATTTTAGGTTTCGAACGAGTGTTTCCACTCCCAGACTAAGCATGAAGTAAAATTTCGAGTTTGGAAAAGCCTGAAAATTTGGTTTGGTCGCGTAGCGCGAAGCGCGGAGCGACCAAACCAAATTTTCAGGCTTTTCTAAACTCGAAATTTTACTTCATGCGCCACGCGTATAAAACACTGAAATATTGTGAAATAAGCAGCATTTTTTTAACGAGTAAATCATTGTTTTATACGCGTGGCGCATGAAGTAAAATTCGCGCTACGCGACCAAACCAAACTTTCAGGCTTTACTAAACTCTAAATTTTACTTCATGCGCCACGCGTGCAAAACACTGATTTTAATCGAAGTTTACTCGTTTACAATAATCCAGTGCTTTCAGTGTTTAATACGTGTGGCACATTAAGTACAATTTCGAGTTTAAGAAAGCCTCAACAAGGATTTTTTAAAGTAAAGTTATTAATTTATAAGGCGTTTTTGAAATGCGACCAATTTTAAGTCTCGAACGAGTGTTTCCACTCCCAGACTAAGCATGAAGTAAAATTTCCAGTTTAGAAAAGCCTGAAAATTTGGTTTGGTCGCGTAGCGCGAAGCGCGGAGCGACCAAACCAAATTTTCAGGCTTTTCTAAACTCGAAATTTTACTTCATGCGCCACGCGTATAAAACACTGAAATATTATGAAGTAAGCAGCATTTTTTTAACCGGTAAATCATTGTTTTATACGCGTGGCGCATGAAGTAAAATTTCGAGTTTAGAAAAGCCTGAAAATTTGGTTTGGTCGCTCCGCGCTTCGCGCTACGCAACCAAACCAAATTTTCAGGCTTTTCTAAACTCGAAATTTTACTTCATGCTTAGTCTGGGAGTGGAAACACCCGTTGGAAACTTAAAATTAATCGCATTTCAAAAACGCCTTATAAATTAATATCTACACTTAAAAAAATCCTTGTTTGTTATCAAATTACAATACAACTTACAAAATATCACAGAAAGATTATATACGAGCGCGTATGCAAATGAGCCGCATTTGTCCTCAATCCATTTATTTAGTCTTATTTATTATTATTATTAGAAACTGTACTTTTATGGGCCGATAAAGCGGACGAAAATTGTAAGATTACAAAAATTGAAAGAAGAAAACCGAATTTGGTGATACTTAAAACGTTCAAGCGCAGCGACTTTCTCTCCTGTTAAATAAATAAAAATCCATACGCGTTTTCGGTTTTCACATTCATTGTCAGGGTTTCTGGTTATTGTTATGTTAATGCGGACAGTTTCACATATTCTCTCGAAAATACGCCTAATTGCGTTGATGAGCAATGTTAATTAAAGCTTTCTCTTAAATTAAACGCGCGTTTTAATTACAATTTATTTAGTTTTTTTTTTATTTTGTAAATTGTCCACCGCAAAATATAGAATATCGTCTAAATTGGGTACAGTTAAACACTTGTTTTGTTACGTATTTTTAAAAATATGGAACATAACAAGTGTTTTATTTGGGTCGGGACCACACTGAAGAAGACCTTGAAGTTCGAAACGCGTCTGTGGGTATCTGGTGTCGGAATACTAAACTCACCCACTGAACAAACACATTTAAGTAATGTTTCATCAACATTAAAATAACGTTTATTGTTGCTACAATATTGGTATAACATTATTAGTTTGTTTTTTGCTCAGTGGGCAAATTTAATTTTGAAGTGTTTTACTTAACCCAATTGGAAAATTTGGTTCCATCAAGAAAGTATAGTCAATACATTACCTTTTTACCCTAACCTCATTAACTTCTATCTGTTTTCAATCAATGGATTCTTGTTGAAACAGAACATCTTCAATTGTCTGGCACGTCAAATGCTAAGGTTGCGTTCCTGTCATCATGACGTTCATGGCGCCTGTCAAAATACTTCAAATGCGCCAATTTTACGAAAATGCTCAAAATATTATTGGAACTGCGATGAAACTATTTAAAGAAAAAAACATATCGGATTTCGAATAATTGGTGAAAGTATTGCATTAAAAGTAAGTGACAAAATAATTCAAATGTTAGAAATAAAGAGGATCTATAGAGTTAGAAATTAAAAGTATCCGTAGAGATTGACCACTTATAATTTTTCGCAGAACTAAGAGGAAATGATTGTAATTGGGTTACTCCCAGATCGAAATACTGCGATTTTTGAATTATTTTAAATTGAGCCGGGTGTAGACATGTGTGGGACACACAAATGTTACGATAAAGTTCTTTCGGCGACTTACCATTTAGCCGCAAATCGCATTTTAAGTTCCGATTTTGAGGTTATATACGTTGGTATTTTCGGGTGAATAAGCATATTACAGGTATAAATTGTACATATAATGAAATTATCTCCAAAATTATGACGTAATTAATCCTAACTGTAGTATTATCTTCATTTATACAGCCGAAATCACAATATTAATTTCACACAACGTCTACTGACGTTTATTTAAACTACTAGATATATAATTCTAGATTGATTATTATTGATGTTTAGATTATGAGTGTTTTAGCTTTTGGTATAAAAAAATAGATGGCGCAAAGTGTATTAAAATTTTAAAAAATATCCGCTTACTAAAATGTTTTTCCAATGACTGGGATTATAACGTAAAAAATTAATTTTGTAATTGAAATATTCTAATTTGTCTCTAACTTCTATAATCATAATTTCTAGTTGCGTTGATAGCCAATAATTTTGTTGTTACTCCACTTCTGCAACCCGAGTTAATTTTTGTAAACTGCAAATGTGAATTTATTGAACATCATAAGTTAAGTGTTTACTATAATTTTATGCATAACTGAGTACATGGTGATTTTATAATTACAGTACATGTGATATTGTTACGAGATCAATTTACTAAAAAGTAATGGTACAATATCATAATATTCTCATTTCCGCGTAAAGGTAGCGCCATCTACTTTTTTATATCATAAATTAAAATATTAGTAATTGTCTAATGGATCCAATTTATACAGAGAGTTTTATGTAACACCGAACATACCAGAAAATATTTAATGTAAATTTTCCTATGTTCGATGTGTTCTGGGATGCATCAAAGCATTGAGTGCGATTTCATTGAATGATTTTAGTAGTTCTGACGCAATTTTAGTTTTTAGTAGCTCTAACGCAACTTACATTTAACGTCAAAATGAAATGTGTCATTCAATAATCGCCTACATCACTAATGGAATATTAATATTAAACAGAAAAGAAAAATGAGATAGAGGAGAACAGGTTTAGCTTAATCGCAAAAATAATAGAAAAACAGATTCCTGTTACTTCCGTTTGCTAATATTTCAAGATAAGTTTATACGTTGCTTCAATTTCACTGGAGATTATTAAGAACTTCGATTCAGCGTATCGTGTAAACCATTTGATCAGGACCACCCCAAGTACGTTGCTTTGGGTGTACCAGCAAAAATGCCGTCCAAAAACTGCTTGGTCCTTTGGGGAGTGCGCATTTCTGCACTGCACTTAGGCCTTATTAGGCCCATTGTGCTAACAAAACGGCCTTTAGGCAGCTTTAAATATAAATATTCCAAATTTGAAGAGCGTGGCGAGGCAGGTTTGCAAGTACCGCACCTAGTACTGCTGTCAGCACAACAACATTGGGGTGTTAGGTGTGCTGCTTTATTTGGCAAACATTGCAATTTTCATTTATTTGCTAACATAATACTCAATGAAGATAATGTAGGTGTATTTATTGCTTTATTGACTGCGTAACTTACAATGAATTGAAGATACAGTGATTTTTTTTATGTAAACATGCATAAGCTGTAAATTTTCCGACATTCGTTGTTTTTTGAAAGAGTTCAATTTGATTCTTTAAACGAGTGTTTTCCACTCCCAGACTAAGCATGAAGTAAAATTTCGAGTTTAGAAAAGCCCCGTGAAAATTTGTCGAGGGTCGCGCAGCGACCCGAGACAAATTTTTTGGGCTTTTCTAAACTCGAAATTTTACTTCATGCGCCACGCGTTTAAAACACAGATTTCAAGACGTTCGAATATACATAAATTACACAATATTTTAGTGTTTTAAACGCGTGGCGCATGAAGTAAAATTTCGAGTTTAGAAAAGCCCAGAAAATTTGTCTCGGGTCGCTGCGCGACCCTCGACAAATTTTCACGGGGCTTTTCTAAACTCGAAATTTTACTTCATGCTTAGTCTGGGAGTGGAAAACACTCGTTTAAAGCTTCAAATTGAACTCTTTTAAAAATCAACTAATATCAGAAAATTAACAGCTAAAATAATTAAGAAAAAGTGATGTGATTTTATAAAAAATAATGACAAAAAATGGAACTGATACAACAATTGCGGATATTCCCTGTTTTTGTTTTTTGTTCAATTTATAGCTTTAAACAAGTGTTTTCCACTCCCAGACTAAGCATGAAGTAAAATTTCAAGTTTAGAAAAGCCCCGTGAAAATTTGTCGAGGGCTCGAAATTTTACTTCATGCGCCACGCGTATAAAATATTGTGAATATATGTATATTCGAACTTTACTTAAAATCTGTGTTTTATACGCGTGGCGCATGAAGTAAAATTTCGAGTTTAGAAAAGCCCATTTTCACAGGGCTTTTCTAAACTCGAAATTTTACTTCATGCTTAGTCTGGGAGTGGAAAACACTCGTTTAAAGCATTAAATCGAGCTTAAAAAAACAAGGAATATCTAAGGATTTACAGAAAATCTGCTGAATTTGAAATACGTATAACTAATTGCCTTGAAATGCTGATGTCTTGCTTTGGACAAAAAAGTATGTTCCATATGTCCACACACCGCACTTACCATAAACGCACAAGATTTAATAACTGACATATTTTATTTTGACATTACATGTACCCTATTTACATTAGTCTTAATTTGCATTAGAACTACTAAAAATCGTAACCAATGAAATCGCACCCAGAAGAATGTAAATTGGGTTGACTATATTACCATTGGAAATCGTAGCCAATGACATCGCACTCAATGCTGTGATGCGTCCCAGAACAAATCGAACATAGGAAAATTTACAGTGAACATTTTCTGGCATGTTCGGTATTACTTAAAACTCTCTGTATATACATTATTTCAAATAAACGTCAGTACACGTCATTAGCGTTTTATCAGTTTTTTCAAAAATCTTAGAGTCATTAATGTCTAAACGACTGACTCAATTTTTCAAAAATAACAATCTTTTCACAGACACGCAACATGGTTTCACGGCGGGTAGGAGTATTGAAACAGCACTTTTTGATTTCGTAAACCCTATTTATAACAGTTTAGATAAACAGAATGCTGCCTTGGGTGTGCTTTTAGACCTGTCCAAGGCATTTGATACAATTAATTATGAAATTTTGCTATTAAAGCTCAATCGGTACGGAGTTCGTGGAACGTCATACGAGTGGTTTAAATCATATCTATTATCAAGAAGACAATCCGTTAAATTAAAAACCAATAATGATGAAATTGTGTCAAATGTCTTGGATATAAATATGGGGGTACCCCAGGGCAGTATTCTGGGGCCGCTTTTATTCAATATCTTCATAAATGACATCAACGAGAACGTTGACGAGGGTTGCCATATTGTAAGTTATGCCGACGACACAAATCTCATTTTATTAAGTCCATCGTATACGGATATAAATTCCATCGGTAATGAGTGTATGTGTAACTTGCAAAAATGGTTTAATAACAACAAATTAATACTAAACAATGAAAAAACGAGTTGTATACTTTTTAAAATTAATAATAATATGGAAACACCAAACTATATTACTCTAAATCAAACAAACTACGATTTCACTAATGCCTCGAAATTTCTAGGAATTGACTTAGATGAAACTCTAAGCTATAATAACCATATTGAAGCGCTCTCTGGGAAATTAAATAAAGCCTGTTATGGAATTAGGGTACTCTCCAAATATACAAATGCAATTATCGCTCGAAGTTTTACTTTGCTTACTTCTACTCACACATGAAGTATGGCATAATGTTTTGGGGTAATCGCATCAACCTTGAAAAGATCCTTATAATTCAGAAACGAGCACTCAGAATTATGTTCGATCTTAGATATAAAGAGAGTTGCAGAGGCTCCTTTAGGGAAAATCAAATACTAACTTGTCCCGCAGTATACATTCTGGAAGCGATGAAATTTATGTGGAAGCATAAACATTTATTTATTGAATTTAAACTGGAAAGTACTCATAACACGAGACACGGGATTGACTTTAAATATCCGTATCATAGATTAACTTTCTTTGAAAAGAATCCACTATATGTTTGTATAAAAATATACAATAGTCTGCCCACAAACACACAAAAATCGGATGCGTTTTCGAGCTGGAAACAATCTATTAAAGAGTTCTTACTTGATTTAGAACCATATAATATGCATGAATATTTCTCTAGAGAAACATAATATGTATTAATCTTGATTTGACCCTATTCCGTGTAGATGTATATGTGCAAAATTTGTATGTGATATTAACATTGGAATAAAGAACTGTTATTATTGTTATTATTATTATTATTATTTAGTGTAAAATAAATATCGTGATTTTGGCTGTATAAATAAAGATAATACTACAATTATGATTATTTATGTCATAATTTTGGAAATAATTTCATCATGTGTACAATTTATTCCTGTAATGTGCATATTTACCCTAAATAACCTCAAAATTGGAACTTAAAATACAATTTGCGGCTAAACGGTAAGTCTCCGAAATAACTTTATCTTAACATTTGTGCGTCCCAAACACGCTTACTTCCAGTTCCGCTGGCAAACTCTCAAGAATCTTAGTATTCTGTTCTGGAGAAAACCATTAAATTAGATTGATAACTCCTAGGGGGCTCCACGCATCATGATTTTAGTTGACGGACCTACTCGATGGGGCGGCGCTGCAATCGCAAATGACGTCATCCCCGCGGCTAGCGGCCGGGCTCTTGCTGAGCGGGGTGCGCGGTGCAGGGGTCGTAACATTAAATGGAGGGTGCTGGGAACGCCGCAAGGTATTAAATTACCGTGCGATGCAAGAAATAACAAAGACATAATGAACATGTTAAATATATATTTTAGAAACTATTAATTGAATTTAAGACATTACTTTATGTTCTGGGATAATACTTTGTGACTAGATGGAATTTCCGAATTGCTTGATCCAACAGCAACAGGAATATTCTCCATGATGAATGCCCCTGGCCCGGTGTGAAGAAAATCTCCACGCCCGTGGCTGTTTTATGCATAGTACTTAAAAATCATCCACGAATGCCAGGAAGAAATAATGTAGATACCCTGGTTTTAAATTTGTTTGACTGCGGACTTAATTAGAAGAATACACAATAGCTTAAAAACTTGAAATATTAAACTTACGGTTTTAGTTATTTATGTTAGCGCCCATCCCCAAAGATTCAGAATTGCTTAATCCATCCACTGAGCAAAAAACAAACAAATAACGTTATATCAACATTGTAGCAACATTAAATGTTGTTTTAATGTCGATGAAACATTACTTAAATGGATTTGCTCTGTGGGCAAGAACCAGATCTGACGGATCTGACAGCTGTTGAATCAAAATTAGAGCCCACATGTTAAACATTGCGGGAAATATGAAATTCCGACATATGGGCCCTCCCATCGAGTGGGTCGGTCAACTATATATGTAAACTTATAGAATCATTTGGAGTCGACGTGGTCTGGAAGTAATAAAATCTTATAGAAACATGGACATACGTTTATGATACTGTGTTTTGTTTTTTGTGACGTCAGGGTAAACGGGTAATGTATTCACTTTTTTTTAGCAGAACAAGTATTCTATAGTAATAGAATATCGTTTCATTATCAGATCGCGAATCGAACTAAGTAATGAATTATAATTATGTGTTTCTTTGAGAAAATAAATATTATTATTGCTGGGGTTTCTTGTTTATATCGTATATTCAATGAAAAAAAACTTCTAGAGTACCATGGAAAAAAATGTAGGTTGGTAACTCTGAAACTATATACTAAAATTATTATGTCTGACGTTTTATATGTCAATTCCCAAAGCGTGTAGCCAACTTAAGTTTAAAAAAAAGATGAAACCATGGCACTCTTGAGTTTTTTTTTTATTAAACACACGATATTTACACGAAAATATTCATTGTGTGAATCTTAAATCCAATATTTCTCAACTGTTTAATGTAAGTTTTTATGGAACATATAATCCGTGAATACTAAGAATTAAGCAAAATAACAAAGTATAAGCGTACTGATTATCGCAGTCTTCTGAATGATTATCACAGTCTTCTTAATGATTATCGCAGTCTTCTTAATGATTATCGCAGTCTTCTTAGTGATTTTTGATTGTTTCAATAACAATTAATGATTTTTGATTGTTTTATAACGGCGTTCATAGGTGCATTTGGTTGCAGTTATAAGTGCATTTGATTTCGTCGTTATACTATGAATCTTACCACAGGAAAACACAAGAAATGCAGGTACTTGGGGAGTTTTATTTATACTTAACTATGTCACGTACAAAAACGAACGTTAGCACGCGTTATTCTCTAAAATTATTTTTTTTATTATTTTTTGTGTCCACGGCAACCTTCCTATCTCTCCCAGCCGTCCGGATTATTCTTGTTCAGGCGACACCACAGTTTCATATTTGCAATTTTTTATTCGTACATGACAAGTATTTCAATTTTCAATTTTGTTTCTAGAGACTTGAATTGGGACCCTATCAAAACATCCACACTATTTTTGCTAGTCGTAATGCTGGTTTTCTATCTACTTTTTTTTACATAATTTTGATAATTTCTTTTAAATAAAAAAATAAAGTACACTTCTGTTCAATTGGGTCTGTGTTAATTGCCTAGCAGCAGTTTCAATAAATGATAGAACACCATAATTTGAAAATAAGGCCTTTATTAAAAATAAAAACTAAGACCTCTTGGACGCTCGTAATAAATACAACAAAGCCGAAATAGAAAAGCCATCTTCTATTTTAGTTAGAATTCGAATTTTTGAATTGATGTCTAAACGACGCAGCATTTTGACATATTTACATTTTGTGTGATGTCCGTTTTAAACTATAACATATTTTGTGTGCTTAAATTTATTGCACAGAAGTGTACGTACTCGATTTACTAACTTTTAGAAATTTAAACACATGTAATATTTCGCAGTTTCAATCATCAAAAATCTGTAGTAGCTAACTATTTACTAGAAACCGGTTGTAAAATTACAATAAAAAACATGAAATTATTAAAACAATCCTCAAATTATCGTCTAAACATGCTAGAAGCCAAATGAAAAAACATGAGAATAAATTATTGAGTTTTGATTTAAGTCCACTTCATAACACACTGTTAGATTTAATTGCACCACCACGATCTGTGTTTTTCCCTAATCCCCTTTACCTGGTTTGTATCACCACCCTCATTTCTTTGGCTCACCTCTTAATTTGCGTTTTTTCCTTATTTTCACTCCCACGGCTTTGTATTATAATCCGCCGTTCTATATATAGTTTGTAATTTTTGTTTTGTATATAGTGTTTATCCATTGATAATGGTCACTTTGTGTCCGAAATGTATGTACATTTGGTAATTCAAATAAACGTGTGAAGAAAGGTTATTACTGCTTTTATTCGTCAAATTTTCGCAATTTCACCATTAAAAAATGCAACTTACATTAAAAATTGTGTGCTCAATGTTATGCGAATTGTAAATATTATCTTTAAAACCAATCGTGTTCGTTTTGTTTTCAAAGCTCACTTTGCTAAAACAGAAAAATCTATATTGTACAAGAAATCTCCGCTCATTAAAAATTCATTCTTGGGCATTCTTCAGAGAGACTCTGTGGATTTTTTGATCGGGTCCTCTTGAATTTGGTTGATTCTCAGTTGAGAGCGAAATTAATTGATGTATTTTATTGTTGTTGCAGGTCGCCATGTGTACGAGTATGGACACGGAAACAGTGAGAGCCGCTTATGATGATGTCAGAGCTGATAACACAGAAACACAATGGTAACAATAAATAAACATTTATCACTGCAACACGCTAAATATCCCGTTTTATGCCGTTCTAAAATTGTATAATGTCCAATTTATTACACAGTTATGATGTAGAATATCTAAGAAATTATAAAATCACCTCTAGTAGAGCTCGTTTCGCTTAACTAGGGGAGAAATCCGTACAAATTTTTATCTGTGTGACTAATTTAGTGATTTGGCTAGAAAAACAATAACATTTTTTTTATACATTTATTAGATATTGGTTTTAAACCATTCCACCATTACCTTTGTATTTTACAATATTTAGACGCCACTAACATATTCACGCACATCCATGAACCCTGGGGGAATAATTTTGTACTTTAAAATGACCCCACCCGGCGGAACTGGAACCCGCGACTCCTGGGTTAGAAGGCAGGGCCTCTACCCATTACCCACTTTAGTTATATAAGTTAAACAAGTCACATTTTATTATTTTCTATTGTATGTGTACAATTGAGGCCTTGTTTTCATAAACGGCATATGTCCAAAATTGTACAAATCGACATTTTAGCGGCATTTGGTATGGTATTTTGCAAGCTATCCGATGGTAAAAGTAGTTTACTTAAAAACCACGCATGTACAAAGTTACAACGCGTTACATTTTATAAACAACACTTGCCTGGGAAATTTTAGTTCTAATGAAAATCCAAAATCTAAAAACCCTTATGGGATTTCTCCAAAACTCAGAAGATAATCAGTTTTATGAAAAAATATTTTTGGCAATGGATATCTCAGCAGCAGTGTGTATGCACATTAGGCGCCATTTCAGTGTTTTCAGTGTAGAAAATAGTTTATTTCGAAGTATGTATATTTTCAGTTACTAACTATCAATTCATGTTAGTGTATTTCATGAAATACACGAGTTTAATGCAACATTGTTTTGTTACTGTTAAAATCAACATACAGAGAGTTTTATGTAACACCGAACATTTTCATAACGAGAATTTTTCTTCCATATGCATACGTTGTATATTTTCCGACGCTCGGTTTATTAAAAGAATTAATTTTGAAGCTTCAAGCGAGTATTTTATACTTCCAGGCTAAGCATGAAGTAAAATTTCGAGTTTAGAAAAGCCTGAAAATTTGGTTTGGTCGCGTAGCGCGAAGCGCGGAGCGGCCAAACCAAATTTTCAGGCTTTTCTAAACTCGAAATTTTACTTCATGCGTCACCGGTACAAATCACTGATTCAATGTAAAGTTCAGTGGTGTATTTTAAACTTCGTAATATGTCAATGTTTTATACTGGTGGCGCATGAAGTAAAATTTCGAGTTTAGAAAAGCCTGAAAATTTGGTTTGGCCGCTCCGCGCTTCGCGCTACGCGACCAAACCAAATTTTCAGGCTTTTCTAAACTCGAAATTTTACTTCATGCTTAGTCTAGGAGTGGTACACACTCATTTTAAGTTTCAAATTGAATTCTTTTCAGAAAACAACGATTATCTAAAGATTTACGTCATGTGATTGGGACATGTATACTTGAAAGAAAATCTTCCTGTATCTACAAGTTGAGGCATTAATTGCGATTGATTGGCTACAATTTGTAATGGTCATATAGGCAACCCAATTTACACATAACCTAAAATTTAAAGATGTCAAATCGTATTGGATGCTTTGGTTTGATAAATAGAACATACGAAATTGAACATTGAAAATGTTCTGTGTTACATAAAACTCTCTGTACTCTCCACTGTTTTTCGTTGTGTATACAAATAAATTCAGTAAATCACTAGTCACTTAATACTATCAGTTGTCTATGATAATTAATAAAAATAATTGTAAAAATTGAAGTTGTAACGCTTATCAAGATAAACAGTTTTTTATCCATTTTCTCAAAACGTCATTATTGGACAAATGCTGTTTATGAAATTAACGGCTCAATTGTATTATAATTTCTCGGTTAGTTAAATTGAACAAGCTCTATCAACGAATCTAAATCTTGCTAAAAATGTATAAAATATAAAAACATTTATAAAATGTAGGGGGCGAGAAAATGATTATTTTTTTCCATCACTCGATGCCCATTAATATTGATTTATTCGCAAATATTACATAAAGTAATAATAATAAAGTAATTCATAAAGCAATTGGAGATCTTTATTCCTCAAAATCTCCAATTGCTTTATGAATTATTCCACATAATCTAAATTCATAGTTGATTCACGGTTTAGCGCGGTTAAATCCGAATATTCAATTTATACTATACAAACCTATATCACAATCTTTGCTTAAATACAAACTGATTTTTCTTTCTTGAGAACTGATTAGTTTTTAATTAATTCTGTAATTTTTCGAGTATTTGAGACTCGAGGGATCAAGCACAAATAGTCCCGTTTGTTCTTGATCCTCGAGTCTTGAATACTTGATAAATTACACGATACAATATTCAAAAATATCACTTTTTAAGAAAGAAAATTGATATCTCAGGCCAGAGTAAAGAGTGCTTATACACTATACAAGGTGTTCTAAATTATCGGGCCACCGTTGGTAACTTTTTAATCTTTTGAGCTACGTAGTCGGTTAAATTAACAAACTAGTAGTATGTTTTACGTAAATTACGATGGTGTAAACAGAAAAACAAGTGACCTTAGGTTTTTAATTTATTCACAAAAAAACATTTTTTTAAATGGGATGCCCTGTATATTTTAACATATTTAAAAAGAGAGAAACTACATAAACAAAAAAGTCTGAGTAAATAATTATTCTATAATTGTCGATAAAGGAGTTATGGGCCATTAAAATACTGCATATTTTATAATAGGACTACCTATTCGAAATCAAAACGGCGATAAACAAACGATGACGGGTTGCCAATTTTTTTGAATTATCGTGATTTTTGCCATGATTTTCGCCGTTTCAGCTGCATTTTTTTAACATAATAAATAACACTCTAACATGTCACATTTCTCGTTATGACGAAAAGGCGTAATACAAGAAAATTGGCTAAACGGCATTAAGCATAAATACTTTGACAACATCCAAGATCGTTTGTTTATCACCGTTTTAATTTCGAATAGGTAGTCTTATTATCAAATATGCAGTGTTTTAATGGCCATAACTCCTTTATATTTAATTTTGAGATAATCATTTACTAAGCTATTTTTGTTTGTGTATTTTTTCTCTTTCTAAATATATCAAAATATACAGTGCATCCCATTTAAAAAAAATGTTGTTTTTGTGAATAAATCAAAAACCTGAGGTTCACTTGTTTTTCTGTTTACACTATCGTAATGTACGTAAAAAATAGAACTAGTTTGTTAATTTAACCGACTCTGTAGCTCCAAAGATTAAAAAGTTACCAATGGTGGCCCGATCATTTAGAACACCTTGTATAAATTGATTTTTCTTACTTCAGAAGTACTTTTTTTCTGCAAAATTAATTGTTTAATTCTTCGAGTGTTCTCGAGACTCGAGGGATCAAGCAAAAACGGGACTAATTGATATCTCAGGCCGGAGAGTAAAGCGGTAAAACACGGTCAGTCCGCACACGGCTCTCGATCTCTTAACCTTATTCTCTCTCCGGTTCCTCTTAACTTAAGAATTTTTATCGTCTGGTAATCCACAGCTGACGCTCGCAGACGTCGCAGACACGGCCGGCATACGGTAATCTCTTTCTTTAGCATAAATCCAATGCCGTCTGCCGGATTAACATTCAATGCATAATAGAAAACGTTATAATCAACATCCACATTTTTTATACATTTTATAAATAAAATATTTATAGAAGTTATTTTATAGTTGTTTTTTGTTTAGCTGTTTCTAATGTCGCGTTGATTCAAATTCTATGATTCTTATAAAAGAAGAAGATTCAAATTCTATAAAAAAAGTATGAATAATATTGTTAATTATAGGGCTGTATTTAAATTTGATGGACCAAGGATCGTCTGTTCGTCGAAAGGCACGAATTTTGAAGAGTTCAAGGAGCAGTTTTTGGAAAACGAGAGGGCTTTCGGTTACATCCGCATCCAGACCGGGGACGAGCTCTCGAAACGGCAGAAGTTCCTCTTTGTAACCTGGGTCGGGTCCGGGGTGAGCGTCATCCAGAGGGCGAAGATGTCGACGGATAAATCAGTCATAAAAAATATCATATGCGTAAGAGAAGTAACAAATATAATATTCTTTATCTTAAATCAGGTATGGGCAACCTTTGACATGTTGAGGGCCAAACTTTAGCGTGCAAATACGTTCGCGGGCCGCGTTTAAAAGTACTTAGTGCAATTTAAAGTAGTGATAATATTTTTTGCGATAGATATTAGACATGAAATAATACGACAATGTTATTATAGTACAATTTATTAAAATAACAGAATGAAATTTAAAAAAATGGTACATTATAATTAAATCGTTAAATTTGCAATTGTTACAAACTACGAAAGTTAAATACACCGAAATCAATGAGACACTTGAGCTTGAATTTGGGAGACTAATCCATCGATATTTGGATTAATTCCACTGACACAAAGACGTAAAGAATTTTCCATATGATCGTCAGTCAGTCTTGTACGATGTGTTGATTTATTAACTTTCATCAATGAAAAGAACTGTTCGCATTTATAAGTACTGCCAAACGCACAAATCAATCTTCTTGCGAATTTTCTAAGCTGCGGAAAATTGTCTTCTTCTAGGTTATATTTTGTAGAAATCGCACAACTCTACGTCTTCAAATTTGGATTTTAGGAGTGAGTTTTCTTGAATCTCGATCAACTCCATTTGTAAGTGTATTGGAGCATTTTGTACAATATATGTTGTAGGAGTAGCAAATAAACTGAAACAGTCTTCCATGTTTTTGAAGTCGCAAAATCTGTTCGAAAATTGTTCCGACAGGAACTTGAGTTCTTCAGCATATTGAGCATAAGCAATATTTTCATACGCAGAGAGCGTGTTGAAATGGTAACTGTTACCAGACAGCATCTGTGACTCCCACAAGCGTAGTTTGATCTGAAACGCTTTTAAATGGCTGTACAAATCATTTACTAACTGTCCTTGTTTTTGAAGTTTCAAATTTAAATCATTCAAATAGCCTGTAAGATCGACCAGAAATGCTAAGTCACATATCCATTTTGGGTCACTTAATTCAGATAGTGGTTTATCTTTTATTGTCATAAAGTCTGCTATCTCATTTCTAAGCTCGTAAAACCGTTTCAACATTTTTCCTTTGCTCAGCCATCTGACTTCACAATAATATGTTACGTCGTTATATGCAGCTGATATTTCATCCAAAAACGCCTTGAACTGACGATGGTTAAGCCCTCGGGATCGAATAAAGTTGATGGTTTTTACTACCACATTCATAACATTCTGGAGTCGAATGGACTTAGAACACAAGTTCTGTTGGTGGATAATGCAATGAAGGACTATCAAATCATCTTTTTGCACATTTAATTCTGTTGCTTTTTTCATTCAAAATTCCGATGAAACCTTTACGTAAGCCGACCATAGAAGGTGCACCATCAGTGCATACTCCAATTAATTTTGACCATGGCAAGCCAAAACTTGTGAATACCTTTTGAACTTGAATAAAAATATCCTCTCCTGTAGTAGTTCCTTTTAGCGGCTGCAAAGCTAGCAATTCCTCAGTAACAGTGAACTTCTTATCAACACCTCGAATAAATATAGCCAGTTGAGCTGTGTCAGAGAAATCGGTGCTCTCGTCTAATGCTATGGAAAATGATTCAAAACCAGCCATACGGTCAGTCAATGTTGTTTTTATATCATTGGCCATCATTTCTATACGTCGAACAACAGTTCGTCTTCACAAACACATTTTTTCAAATTCTTTTTTCTTTTCAGGACACGTAATACCGCAAACTTCTAACATACACTCCTTGATAAATTCTCCTTCGGCAAATGTTTTTAATGCCTTTGCCAATTTTGAGCTAACTATAAAACTAGCTTTCACAACATTATCAAGTTGTGTTCTTTGTTTATGAAACATTTGTTGCTGTTTTTCCAAATTTGCGGTAAGCTTCTGGATTTTGTCTGTTCATAATTGTCCTGTCAGTGAGTGCAGCGTAGCATGCTTAGTTGAGTAATGCCTCTTTATATTGAATTCTTTCATTACTAAAATGGATTCATTACACAGCAAACAAATAGGCTTACCACTGTGCAAGATAAAAAAGAATTCTTCAGTCCATTTTTCTTGAAAATGGCGACCCTCTGTATCTACTTTTCGTTTCTTTCCACCAGACATCATTTTTGTTTACTTTTCGTTCAATAAACTTAATAACAAACTATAGTTGGTAACCACTCAAGATGCACACAAAGTCACAAAGCAAGTTGACGGCTCGAGCAGTTCGCTAGGATATCGCTTGTCCAAGTTATCACCTCAGTAGCTCAAATAGAACTGAACTAACGTTCGGGCCATCCACCCACTTATATAGGTAAAATGAACGAATAATCTGGAATAAACTAGTTTAGAATAATTGAGAAGCAATAAATCTTTTGATGTGTCGCCCGTGAGGCGGCAAACCTCAAAGAATTTGATCGAGCAAGTCGAGTGGCGGCGATTATCAAAGAGTGAGGCGGCAAACATACTCACTCCCGTGAGTATAAGGGAACTCTTAGATGGACGTTTTAAACGCGAGGCGGAACGTGAGCGGGCGCAAGCGTTTGCGTTTTAACACATGGGTTTATATGAGAGTCCGTAGACGAACGGGTGCGAGGCGGAGAAAACGCCAGCACTCGCGTTTGTTTAAATTTGAGCGTAGCGGGACGGACGCGTTTTTCAGTTTTAACACATGGTTTCTTATGCGCCTTCTTATACGGGCGGGTGAAACGCGTTTTCAAAGCGAGCGTTTTTTGCAATATTTTTGTAAAAATCAGCCAAAGCGAGTTAAATTCGTAATATTTTCCTCACAATATTTAGTCGTAACGCAAAACTAAATATTTTTGCGTTTAGATAAGTGTCCAAAATTAAAAAAATTAATAAACAAAAAATATAAACTATAAATTTTTAGGTAAACTTCCTTCTCTAAGATATGAGTATAATTTTATTTAATATTTAAAGAATCTTTGATATTTTCTAGAAATTGCGAAAAATAAAATAACTAACAATTTAAAATCGCCCCCAATCTCTTGTAAAAATAGTGTGATGAGAACAAAATAATTAAAAGAATTAATAACCATTTTTTTTTAGAGCGGTCTCTGTGCTCGTAAATTTTGTACCGCCAGCAGCTTCTCTTTTCCCTGACTCTCCAATTGGCCAACATACTAGGGAAATGCTCATTTCAAAGTCTATTTTTTAATATGCAGGTTATTACCCATCAAAGTGTGTGAAATTATTGACAGAAATTTGTATGCCGGTTACGGGTTAAATAAAAGGAAAAAAGTAATTGTCTATATCCTAGCGCTAAAACATGATTTTATAAGTATGTTTAATACAGAAAGTTTTATCTTAGAAATTCAGGCACCGCCCAAGGAACAAATCCATTTAAGTAATGTTTCATCAACATTAAAACAACGTTTAATGTTACTGCACTGTTGATATAACGTTATTTGTTTGTTTTTTGCTCAGTGGGCGGAGTGCATGTGGAATTTAGGTAAGTAATATTTATATTTATAAAAACATTAAATCCATAAATACAGTAACGTCTATGAATAATAAAGGATAAATAAATAATAATCTGACGCAATTAAATCTATTTCGTCCATACTTATTACTCACCGTAGCACAACTGAATGATAGACGGCACCGAGGGCTCGGCGGCGAACTCGCCTAGCACCCGCTTGCAAAACGCGTTCAATCCGCTTCGTATAAGAGGTAAAAGCGGAGCGGAAAAAACGATCCGTCCCGCTCCGCTATCGCGCTAAAAACGTCCATCTAAGACCGCCCTAAGTACCTAATGTAATATTTTTTTAATTGGGTTTTTTCAAAATGTCTCGCGGGCCGGATCATATCTTACAGCGGACCGGATCCAGCCCACGGGCCGGGGGTTGCCCATATGTGTCTTAAATCATCATGATTAAACATTTCGCCGAAAGAATCACTTAGCATATTTGAGTGAGCTTAGTGTTTTATTGTGAAATTAAGATGTATAACAAAGTAGAAGCAAAGAGGATACTATACCGGGTGTTGACTTGGCGGATGCAACATAGGAAATACCATGTAAATTTTGAAATGTTCAAATTTTTTGTAAAGCGAAAAATTCTGAATTCATTTGTGTTAACTTTTATCACTTTACGTTCTCTAAGTTAAAATAATTAAGAAAAAGTAATGTGATTTTATAAAAATAATGACATACCATGGAATTGAAACAATAATTGCGGATGTTAAAATGATATCGCAGTCACTTGATTCAAGTAAATGTTTTCGAATGTTTGCGTTATGTTTTTTGTCGTTAATTAAGTAACAGCAATATCTTGTGTTATTTTGACATCCGCAATTGTATCAATTCCATGGTGTGTCATTATTTTTATAAAATCACATTACTTTTCCTTAATTATTTTAGCTATAAATTTTCTGACATTCGTTAAATTTAAAAGAGTTTGATTTAAAGCTTTAAACGAGTGTTTTCCACTCCCAGACTAAGCATGAAGTAAAATTTCGAGTTTAGAAAAGCCCCGTGAAAATTTGTCGAGGGTCGCGCAGCGACCCGAGACATTTTCTGGGCTTTTCTAAACTCGAAATTTTACTTCATGCGCCACGCGTATAAAACATAGATTTTCAGTAAGGTTCAAATATACACAAGTTTGACAATATTACAGTGCTTTATACGCTTTATACGCGTGGCAAATGTTCAAATTTTGGCTCTCCTATTTATTTTAGAAACAAAATCCGCAATTGTTGTATCAATTCCATGGTGTGTCATTATTTTTATAAAATCACATTACTATTTCTTAATTATTTTAGCTATACATTTTCTGACATTCGTTAAATTTTAAAGAGTTTGATTTGAAGCTTTAAACGAGTGTTTTCCACTCCCAGACTAAGCATGAAGTAAAATTTCGAGTTTAGAAAAGCCCCGTGAAAATTTGTCGAGGGTCGCGCAGCGACCCGAGACAAATTTTCTGGGCTTTTCTAAACTCGAAATTTTACTTCATGCGCCACGCGTATAAAACACAGAGTTTAAGTAAAGTTCAAATATACACAAATTTGACAATGTTTTACTGTTTTATACGCGTGGCGCATGAAGTAAAATTTCGAGTTTACAAAAGCCCAGAAAATTTGTCTCGGGTCGCTGCGCGACACGAGACAAATTTTCACGGGGCTTTTCTAAACTCGAAATTTTACTTCATGCTTAATCTGGGAGGGGAAAACACTTGTTTAACGCTATAAATTGAACTTTAAAAAAACAGGAAATATCCGCAATTGTTGTATCAATTCCATGGTATGTCATTATTTTTATAAAATCCCATTACTTTTTCTTAATTATTTTAACTCAGAGAAACGTAAAGGTGTTTAGTGTGAACATTCATAAATTTAGAAATTTTTCCTCTACAAAAAAGTGAAATACATTTTTTCTCTAAAATAAATTGGGAAGCCAATATTTGAACACTTCAAAATTAACATGCGATTTTCTATGTTGCGTGCGCCAAGTCAGCACCCAGTATATATAATATATAGTATCCTCTTTGGTAGAAGCCTCCACAATACAGAATTTATTTCTTTTTAGTTCACTTGGTAAATCCAGACTGAGAGCATTGCTAGAACATGTATTTCGCGTTTAATATGCTATGTATTTTTTTTTTAATTGTTGTTGATTTTGTTTAGAATTTTGCTGTTGAACTTCAAATGGAAAGCCACGCGGAGCTAGATTTGCAGTTCTTCATCGACTCGCTAAACAAGGCCAGCGGTGCTAACTACGGGACGGGCGTCAGAGAAAATTAAACTAGATGAAATGATACATCAAAACAAAAAAGAAAACCTTATACATATTATTTCGTACTTATTATATTGTTAATTGTATTTAACTTCTAATCTTAACTACCGGCTGTTATTTTAATTTTTATTTGTGCATCTCGATTTTGTGTAAATTTATTAATAATTACAAACGTAGGATAAATAAATATTTTAAATAGTAATTCTACTTATGAAATTCATCACAATGCAGCATTTAGATTTCTAGCTCATTTAATTTAAACAGGCGAAAAATTAGAATACATGTGTGCACCTAACATCAATAGTATCAAAGAGGATAGTATCGTATGTTCAAATAAAAAAAATCTCTAGAGTGTCATGGAAAATATTCTAGGTTGGCAACTCTGAAAATATACATTATAATTATTATGTCTGCCGACCTTCAGGTAAACCATATCAGGTTTGTCACCGACAGCCATTAGGACATTAAATAGTCCCTACTGCACCTCGAAGGTGGTCAGAGACTGCAGGAAAGTGCTTAACAAGTTCGCTAACAGCTGTGATGTGGGGCTCATCTGGGTACCAGGTCACAGTGATATCAAGGGAAACTCAATTGCCGACGGCCTCGCAAGGAAGGGGGCAAGGATGAGAGACCTATCTACTGAACTTTCCGCCGACAATCCTCTTGGGGAATGCAAGAGACTATTAAGGGACCAAATGACATCATGGGTTAACCTTAGGTGGAAGGAAGAAGACACGTGTCACATAACAAGGCAGCTATGGCCTATGTGTGACATTATAAACAGTAAAAGATTAATTGCAATTAGCAGAATCGACATAAGGAAGGCAGTAGGCATAATCACGGGTCACTGTTTTCTGGGTGGACGCGCACAAAAGATGGGTCTCAAATACAATGACTACTGCAGAGAATGCCTAGATGAGGAGGAGGAAGAAACAGTACTCCACTATCTAGGTCAATGTCCTGGTCTTGAGGGGAAACGAATGAAGTACCTCGGTCTGCACCACGCAAGTGAACTGGCGGAGCTCTCACGTATAAAGGTGGGAGATCTGATCGGATTCATTAGGTGCTCAAATTGGGTTGTATAGGGGAAGGATCTCTCATGGTATCACAATGGGCCCTATGGGCCTAAGTGAACAGCCTCGGCTGTTGCCATATAAACCTAACCTATTATGTCTGACGTTTTATATATCAATTCCTGAAGTGTGTAGCCAACTTAAATTTAAAAAAAGATTAAATCATAGCACTCTAGAGGTTCATTTTTATCGAACATATGATATAAAGAGAGGCGATCAAATGTGTTAAATCTGGACTCATTTTTTTAACCGAGACGTCGACTGGAAAGTTGAAGAGAGAGGTAATATAATCTTTTTCTCTCTGTCGCTCCGAATGTTATTCGTAACCGTATGAGTGAATGAAAGTAGTGCACCAATAACATTCAGAGCGACAGGGACAAAAAGATTATATCCCCTCTCTCTTAAATTTTCCAGTCGACGTCTCGGTTGGAAAAACGAGTCCAGATTTCATACATTTGATCGCCTCTCTTTATATTATCCTCTTTGGTATTATTAAGAAACTAGCCTTATCCCCTGAAACATAACTTGTATTATTTTTTATTTATGAATTTAGTGCGGTAAGTTGAGTTTCCGGATGTTTTTCCAGTCTTCTGTAAAGTTGGTTTTAACCGTAAAAAGCAGTACTTTTTGGAAATCGTCAAATTCGGAGACCATTCGTTAATTTGTTAACATTATGTCTGTTCGTTAGATGAACTAGTGTACGTTACAAGAACTGGACGCTTGCAATTGTAAATGTGAACTTACACTAACTTGAACTGTGACGTCACAAGCTCGAACTCAATCCAACTTAGTGCAGTAAAAACCTATTAATCAACACTATTTTTATTCCAAATCTGTACTTTTTGATTTAAAGTAAAAAAAAAACTACTGTCGAAAATATTTATTTACAAAATACATAAATATCTACACATATTACAAGACACTAATATCTCTGTATGGGCGTTGAATGGCGAATAAATAGAAGTGCAACTGAATGGTAAATTTAGGTAAAGTCAAACTTAGGCAACCCAATGTACAATTTATTGTATTTCTTACAGAACATAGCACCCCATGCTTTAATTTTATTCAATCTCTGTCAAGAATTCGCTAATTCAAGATAGAAACAGTAGTGTATTCAGCTCTTGGCTCTGCGGGGTGTGCTAACAAGAAAAAACAGCTATTACAAGCTACACAGGTATAAATAGAAGTAATAAAATGGAGTTTGTCAGATCCGCTAGTACCCCCTTTAAATATGGATCTAGAGAGAATAATATTGCTCTGGTTCTATCCAGACGCTTATTTAAGAGGGATACTAGGGCACACGGCAAAATCTATTATATTAGGTTATTTTTTCTATGATGTTTCTTCTTGTTAGTACGCCCCTCGCAGCCAACAGCTGAATATAACAAGTGTCTATAAACTGTCGGCATCCTAGTAGGTTCTGACTTCAGAAACATACGTCGCAATTAGATAAACAGGGTGTCCGTATTTCAACAGAATGTATGGGGATCTCGGTTTTTTAAAGAGATAGAGAGTCCTTTAAATTGGGACAAAGTTGCGTAATTTAGGGCCCAATAATAATATAAAAACCAATTTAAAATATCTTGCTTCGTTTTTCAGATATTGTCAAAAAACAGATCTTTTGAAATTTCGATTTTATTTTCTTATTCAAAAACTATTGAATCCAGACATTTACAACTTTCACATTATACAGGCACTTTTTAACTATAAATGTAGTAACATATTTTATTTTAAGATAACTATAACATTTACCCAAGGACCATAGCCAACTTTTGTTTATCTGTGGGCGCCATTTTGGATTTTCATGTTTTTTGGAAGAATATTTTTTTTCTGAATTCAATGATGTATCACACTTATAGTTTATTGTACATTTTATATGTAAAATTTTAATCTTTTGTTTTTTTGTAAAGAGTGCCTTGGAAACAGTTGAGTAACTCACTTATTTGACAACTCCTAGGACCCATAATTTACTTACACATCACCGCTGAAGACGGGCATCCGACGATACATATTTAACAGTTGTGATATATTTTATAGTAACGAGTATCTTCCACTCCCAGACTAAGCATGAAGTAAAATTTCGAGTTTAGAAAAGCCCCGCGTAGAAAATTTGTCGAGGGTCGCGCAGCAACAAATTTTCACGGGGCTTTTCTAAACTCGAAATTTTACTTCATGCGCCACGCGTGTAAACCACTGATTTACAGTAAAGTTAAAAATATATAACGCTTAGATGTGATGGTGATCAATATTTACCGAGTGTAGCGAAAAAATACAAGAATTACTTTTTTTGTGAATAGTTTTGGAATAATAATAATAATAAAAGTAGAATAAATTCAGTTTCGGCAACTTTTATTAAATAATCGATACTTATTATTACAAAAGACTGACAGTTATTAAATAATTTTGAGTGCTAACAATGATTGACTGGTGTCAAGATGTTAGTGATTAACAGACATGACGTCATTGTTTCCAAGGCACTCTTTGCAGAAAATAAAATATCATAATTTTAAATATCAAATCTAAAATAAATTATAAGTGTAGTACATCACTGAGTTCAGAAAAAAATATTCTTTTAAAAAATATGAAAACCCAAAATGGCGCTCATAAGAAAAACAAAAGTTGGTTAGGGTCCCTGGGTAAATGTTATAGTTATCTTAAAGAAACAATATGCTACTAGATTCCTCATTAAAAAGTGCCTGTATATTGTCAAAGTTTAAAATGTCCTGATTGAGTAGTTTTTGAATAAAAAAATAAAAACGATTTTTCAAAAAATCAGTTTTTTGTTAATATCTCGAAACAAAAAAAAAATCAAAATTGTTTTCAGATTATTGTTTGGCCCTAAAATACGCAACTTTGCCTCAATTTAACCGACTCTCTATTTCTTCAAATAACAAAGATCCCTTTACATTCTGTTGAAATACGGGCACCCTGTATAATTACATTTATTTAAAAGTATGAATTTAAGTTTAGTATTCATTCAGTCACTGGATAACTATATACGCGTTTCAGGTTTCAACGCCATCTTCACTATAGTCCCGAACCAGTGCTTGAAGAATAGTGAACATCTTTGACCATTTATTATGGCCTCTATATGTTTCGAAAGTGTAAACGCCATGTAATGCCCATTAGCTTAAGTAGCATCGTCAATAGCTGGCAAACTAAACATTTGTATACAGCAATTGTTCGTCCACAACAAATTTATTTGACATTTCCGAGATTCACCGACTCGTATGACATAATCTAAGATATGTAATTTGTTTTTCCAAGCAACCTAGATGCCAACAGTTTATAGACACGTGTTAGTACTGGTTCTATCTTAAATTAGCGAATTCTAAAATTGTTAGTTTACCATCGGACTCGCAGATTCGCCATTCAGTCGGCATGAATTTCCCCTTATGCAAAAAGTACATAGAGTTGTACTTCTATCTGATTCGCCATTCAACGGGCATCGGTGTTTAGTTAATACAATCAATTTTCTCTTTAAACTCGGTGAATGATGAGGGAGGGGGGGGGATAACATTCAAATGTCAAGAAAACCGGACTTGATTAGACCATCCACGCCACCCTGCTGACCCTCTCGTTAGTAGCGGTGCTCGGCACCGAAAACCCCCCGATCCCCCCGACGATGCTCACTCCGATCCCGGTGCCGTGGGGCTCGCTGGGGGGCCCGGGTCAGTCCGGGTCGTACCTGCAGTCGATCCTCAGCAGCGTCGCGATGACGAAGAGCGTGATCACCGAGAGGGTGAGCTCGATGGTGGCGAGGATGATCAAATCGTCGGTGTCGGTGAAATCGTCCTCGAAGGTTTCCTCTCGGTTTGAAGTTAGCGTGCGCATGGATTGGACTGCCAGGGCCGCCAGGAAGGAGCAGGCCGTTCCCCAGAGGATGGAGAGGGGTAAGGCGATTTTTATGGATGGCCCCAGGAAGCGCAGGGCCGAGCCCGGCATGCAGGTCGAGGTGCGGTAGCCACCGAAGCCTTTGGTTGTATGTATACTTGCAGCTGAAAACAGGGAAAAAATAATAATATTTTACTTTGATTTGAATTTCTCACTTTTGACATGTCTACGTAAGATAAGGAATGGTTTTTCAGAGATATGAAATAATAATTGTTGCCTGTTTTCGGTTGTAGAATGTTTCGGCTGTGAAGTTTCATGAAATTCGTGAACAAGGCCGTAGCTAGAAAATATTCATATACTCAATGACATTAGAAGCGTAACACCCAGAAGGAGTTATTATTTTAACTTGATTTTTTGCCAGTATGGTGGTAGTCTTACATCAAGAATAAAATGATTACATTTTCAAGAAATTTTATTAAAAAACAATCTAAAAAAAATGAATAATGTGTTTGGCGACCCCTTTGCGTCTACTCCTGTAGACGTCTGGGCATCGACAAAATGAGATGGTCGATGTCTTCTTGAGGCATCTCGTTCCAAGCAACTTGAATTTCATCAATCAACTGTGCTAGACTCTGCGGAGGATGGTGCAAAGAGAATATTCTTCTTCCCATGATATCCCACACATGTTCAATGGGATTTAAATCCGGCGAACGGGGCGGCCACGCCAAAACATTAACACCAGCTTCATTAAGAAAGTTCATAGTTCGACGAGCAATATGGGGACGTGCGTTATCTTGTTGAAAAAGTACGTCTGGGCGGCCATCTAAATAAGGCAACAAAGTCGGTCGTATGACGTCTTCAACATAACGCGCAGCTGTCATACTGCCTCGAATGAATACAAGAGGTGATCGACTACCATAAGCAATAGCCCCCCAAACCATTACTCCAGCAGTCCTGTGTACATGCCTCTCAATAGCAAACCTAAGATCAGGTCGTTCTCCACGGCAGCGTCGTACCCTTCTACGGCCATCATGCGTGCCTAGACAAAATCGTGATTCATCGCTGAATACGACATCGTGCCATTCTGCCTCCCAATGCTGCCGTTCTCTGCACCAGTCCAACCTTTGGCGACAGTGTCTCGCTGTTAAAGAAAGCACTAATCTTGGACGGTACGAAAGAAGCCCAAAGGATTGAATGCGGCGATATAAGATTCGCATACTAACGGGCCTACCTTCTTCTCCAATCCATTGATCACCGATTTGACGCGTAGTAGCGAAACGGTCTCGCAGGGCTATTTGTCTTAAGCGCCGATCTTGACGTTCTGTGGTACGCCTTGGTTGACCAATTGGTCTTCTACTTGCTCCTCTACCTTCTTCTGTCCATACCTGATACACACGTATTACAGTTGCTGCAGTGGAATCAATACGGCGGGCAATTTCGCGATAGGACATACCGACATCTCGATAAGCAACAACTCGACCCCGGTCAAAATCGCTCAAATGGTGATATTGTGGACGTCTTCGGACTCGAGGCATTTTATTTAAGCTTAACACACTCAACGGAAACACAAAAACTAAAAACATCTGTACTAAACAGCTCATATAAATAGTTTTATCAAAAAAGAAAAAGTGAATTTTTTTTCACAATAAATATAAAAGGTACAAGGTTGAAATTGTTATCAATGTATGCTTTAAATATAGTCACTCTGTTGCTAAAATATGAATTCAAAAAAATCATTCCTTCTTGGTGTTACGCTTCTAATGTCATTGAGTATATATATACGGTGAGGATTTTTTATAACATAGGTTTCCTATGTTCAGTTTTTAAAAGTCCATGTTAATACACTGTTTTATTTATTTTACGGTAAATCATCTCAATACAATAGGAGAGTTAATGTTTGGGCTGGAATAGTTGACACTACCCTTATTGGTCCCTTTTTTATTGAGGTCAAGCTAACTGCTGTTAAATTTTTGGAACTTCTTCGAAGAGACGTTATACCACAACTGTAAGTCTTTAATATTGAGAACGCATGGTTTCAAATGGACGGCGCTCCACTACATTCCACAGGCCCTGTTACACGTTTCCTGAATAAAACCTTCCAGGATCGCTGGATTGGAAGATTTGGACCCATAGCTTGGCCACCTCGATCTCCCAATTTATCGCTAAACGATTTCTTCCTTTCGGGTTATCTCCAATCCAAAATCTACAATAGTATAGCAATAGAGAGTACAGAAGAACTAAAAAAACAGAATAAGTACCGCCTGCGATGAAATACATCCAGTTTTTTTTTTAAGAAATTCAGTACAAGGATTTTACAATCGCTTAGCATATTGCTTGGAGCAGGAAGGTAGTCACTTTGAACATTTGTACTAAACCTAAAATAAAATGTCAGTCCCTTCAAAAGCATAAATAAAATATCTGTAGGTTTGGTTGCCTAATCCGTGAAATTAATGAAATAATGTATTGACATGGACTTTCTAATACTGAACATAGGAAACGTATGTTCAGCGAAAAAAAATCCTTACCGTATACTTGCGACATATTTAAAAATAAAGAGTGTCTTCCACTCCCAGACTAAGCATGAAGTAAAATTTCGAGTTTAGAAAAGCCCCGCGTAGAAAATTTGTCGAGGGTCGCGCAGCGACCCGAGACAAATTTTCGCGGGGCTTTTCTAAACTCGAAATTTTACTTCATGCGCCACGCGTATAAAACACTGATTTTCAGTAAAGTTAAAAATACATACCTACGTCTTATTTTTCAACAAATGTTTATATTCCTGTTAAACTTTAATCAACTTTAGGCGTTTACAATTTTCAAGCCTTTCTTTGAAAATATTTAAAAAGTTTAAATAATTTCAACTTGTGATTGCATCAAAGTGAATAGAAATTATTTAAAATGCATGGAGTTTAATTTCATACAAAAATTACACTGATGAAATAAATATAATACTGTTTAGACTTGCAACGTTAATGATTAAAACTTAGCCAGCTCTGAGGAAAATCGCAATTTATCTAAGTAAATTCAGTAAACTAAATGTTGAGGGAACAATCTGTTAATTTTTTTACAAATTTTCCTAAATCTGAACATCTCTACGCGTTTCTCCAACATACTGATTGAAAGATAAAGTTTTATAATAAATCAAGGGATTTTAAGAGAATGTTCTCTCTTAAAATCACTTGATTTTATTGCAAAATTTTAACTTGCAATCAAATGTTAGTGAAACGCGAGAGATATTCAGATTTTCTTTGAAGCATATGAAAGTTCAATCACATGTTGATTATGTAAACATTTGATTTTTTATAATTTTTGAAACCATTTTTTATGAATGAACATTTCAATGATGTGTCCATCATAGTCATTAAAACAATTGATAATTGACAAACTAAACTTGTATCACTTTTCAATTGGTTAAAGATTATTTCAAATTAAAGAAGCGTTTTGTACGCCTGGCGCATGAAGTAAAATTTCGAGTTTAGAAAAGCCCCGTGAAAATTAGTCTCGGGTCGCTGCGCGACCCTCGACAAATTTTCTACGCGGGGCTTTTCTAAACTCGTAATTTTACTTCATGCTTAGTCTGGGAGTGGAAACCCTCGTTAGACGATAAACCACAAACTTATTTTGCAGTTTCCTTTATTGCCAATTTTATGACAAAATAAATAAAGCTGATTTGAGTTGTTTTGAAACAAAATAAACCACTTGAACATCACGATAGTTTTGACCGTTACCAAAGAGGGTGATATACAAGTTTCGGGGGGGGGAGGGGGTAGGGACAGTTACTAGTAAAAATATTGTTATTGCTCTTTCAAGCAATCCCCTTCAGGGAGGCTTGAACCCCCATAAACCTCCCGCCCCCCGGCTACGGCCTTGTTTGTAAACGTTTTATTAAATTATTATTATATTTTTAGACTTTTCCAAACTCGAAATTACCGTATAGTTTACTGATTTAACGTAAAGGTCAATAAAATGCACATCATCATGGCAAGCCCGCCAGCCAACCCCCTGAGTGCGCGCCTGCACCCTGTATTGTAGAGATTGCATTTTCTTTTAGAAATACTACACGCTATACTATTATATACAGGGCTATTCAAAATAAAGGAACAGATTTCAAACATCTATTTCTTCCAAACGACAAAAGATAGAAACACAATTCCAACGTTCCTTAAAAGAGAAAAGTTAAAATTTTATGAATTCATATGACCACTATGTGTTTCACGACAAATATCAAAACGGTGGCTCATTTCTTGCCACACACGAATCAGCTGGTCTCTAGTTATCGAATTTATAGCTTCAACAATTCGATGTCGCATATTTTCAAGAAAGGTTTTTGGGCTCTTTTTCATAAACTGTACGAATACGCCCGACATTTTCATTCAATGTGCGTGGACATCCCATGCTTTTCTGTTTACAGATGCAACCATCGTCTACGAATTTTCGATGCCACTTGTAAATCTGCTTATGACGAGGCGGTTGTTTATTAAACTGGCGGCGAAAAGCACGTTGAACAATAATGGGCTCTAGTTTTGCTAATTGCAGCACACAAAATGATTTTTCCTGTTGTGTCGCCATTTTACTACAGACAATCAACAGGACAAATAACAGATGCTGCCGTGGTTGGAACTTCTGCCTGGACTGTTCCAATTTTAAACTTTTGTTTGTCCAGGAACGTTGGAATTATGGTTCTAACTTTTGTAGTTTGAAAGAAATAAACGTTTGAAATCTGTCCCTTTCTATTGAATAGCCCTGTATAAATAATTCCAATTTCAAATCGATTTTATATAATCCTTCCCACATATGTTAAAATATGACATCCAAAAGCCAATTACCATTCCATCCCTTCGCATAATTCAGCCATTTAAAATCAATCAGGAACGCGCCGCAGACAACCAGATTTTACACAATCAGCCCTGAATATCATTAAGCCGGTGAACACGCAATAATTAGATATATACCGCCCGAGCAATGGCCAATTACATCAACAAAACGCTTTGATTCAGCCCTCAATAATCGAAATTCCAAATTACGCGTTGTTGATTATTGAAAATAATCCAACACCCATGAATTTCTTCACGAGGCCTTTTCAAGTGTTGGATCGCGGTCAATTAAACACCCTAGCTAGAGATAAACTGCGTAATTCAGTTAGCGCCCCCTGGCGGCTCGCTCGGCTCGTTTCAAAAGATGCAATTATCGTCGGGAATTTTCTCGCGAATTTGTTTGATGTGATTTAATTTCGTTATGCAAACTCAATTTATTAAATGAATATTTAAATTCAATAACGAATGTTACTTTTAATTAATGAAAGTAAATGTTTTTCTTCGTTTTAACGTTGAATGATAAATCATACAGAAGTGCAACTCAATGTAAATTCATGCCGACTGGTATCTGTGGGTCTAATATTTATAAATATTAGAACGTTGACAGAAATTGAATCTTAAGTTAAAGCAGGGGGCGCTATTTGGTGGTAGGGAAAAATAAAATTGCGGATTGGGTTGCATAAGTTTAGCCTGACCACAAAATTCTAGATTATTTTCCACAATGAAATTCAATTTTGGAATTTTAGAACTTAAAAATCAGATGAACTTTCATTTATTCGTCATTCAACGGTTTTAAAGAAAAAGCTGCTTTTTTACCGTTAACATTTTCTAATATAATATAAATAATATAAACGGCGTTCTCTGTTCTGATGTTGTACTATGATGGGTTTTTTCATTTGGACAATAAAGATTACTAATAGTATTATTATTAATACAACAAAAAAAACTGTTTTGATAAGAAATGCCCCGTTTTTTTATATATACAGGGTGCCCGTATTTTGACAGAATGTATGAGGATCTCAGTTATTTGAAGAAATAGGGAGTCAGTTAAATTAAAGCAAAGTTGCGTACTTTAGTGCCGAGCAATAATTTAAAACAATTTTGAAATATCTTTTTTTGTTTTAAAAATATCAACAAAAAACTGATTTTTTGAAAAATCGTTTTTATTTTTTTATTCAAAAACTACTGAATCTGGACATTTAGAACTTTGAAAATATACAGGCACTTTTTAATGAGGAATCTAGTAGAATATTATTTTTTAAGACCATACTTTTGGTTTTCCTATGAGTGCCCTTTTGGACTTTCATATTTTTTGAAAGAATATTATTTTCTGAACTCAGTTATGTACCACACTCATAATTTATTTTCGATTTGATTTTTAAAATTATAATATTTTCTTTTTTTGCTTTGGAAACAATGACGTCATATCTGTTAATCAATAACATCTTGACAGCAGTCAATCTTTGTTAGCACTCAAAATTAATCAATAACTGTCAATCTTTTGTAATAATAATAATAAGTATCGATTATCACATAAAAGTTGCACAAACTAAATTTATTCTACTTTTATTATTACTATTCTAAAATTATTCACAAAAAAAGTAATTCTTGTATTTTTTCGCTACATCTCGGTAAATATTAATCACCTCACATCTAAGCGTTATATATTTTTAACTTTACTGTAAATCAATGGTTTACACGCGTGGCGCATGAAGTAAAATTTCGAGTTTAGAAAAGCCCCGTGAAAATTTTCTACGCGGGGCTTTTCTAAACTTGAAATTTTACTTTATGCTTAGTCTTTGAGTGGAAGACACTTTAAAATACATCACAACTGTTAAATATGTATCGTCGGATGCCTGTCTTCAGGGGTGATGTAAGTAAATTATGGGTCCTAGGAGTTGTTAAATAAGTGAGTTACTCAACTGTTTTCAAGACACTCTTTACAAAAAATCAGAACATTAAAATTTTACATATAAAATGTAGAATAAACTATAAGTGTGGTACATCATTGAATTCAGAAAAAAATATTCCTCCAAAAAATATGAAAATCCTAGATGGCGCCTATAAGAAAAACAAAAGTTGGCTTTGGCCCCGGGGTATATGTTATAGTTATCTTAAAATAAAATATGTTACTAGATTTGTCGTTAAAAAGTGCCTGACAAAAATGTCAAAGTTGTAAATGTCTGGATTCAATAGTTTTTGAATAAAAAAATAAAAACGAAATTTCAATAAATCCGTTTTTTTTTACAATATCTGAAAAACCAAGAAAGATATTTTAAATTTGTTTTTAGATTATTATTGGGCCCTAAATTACGCAACTTTGCCCCAATTTAACCGACTATCTCTTCAAATAACCGAGATCATCATCACATATTCTGTCGAAATACGGACACCCTGTATATATATATATATATTTGAAAGATGTTGAATTTCCACCAACTTCTTACAATCAACAATTGTGTACAAAAATATTCGTTCAAAATTTTAGATTATATTCCACAATGAAATTTAATTTTGGAATTTTAGAACTTTGATTTTTCTGTATTTAAAAATGTGTTTAGTATCAAATTTCTTAAAAATCAATCAATTTAGACAGATAAGCAATACTTGCAACAATAGTAAATTTATTTAGTAGAAACGGTTTGGTTTTGTAAAATCATCGATGATTTTACCAAACCAGAGCATAAATAATTGAAGCAGTTTTCCTGAAGATACATTCTTCAGGAATACTACTTTAATTATTTATGTTCTGCTTTGGTAAAATCATCGATAATAATTTTACAAAAGCAAACCGTTTCTACTAAATTGTTACTGTAAAGCCTGTTTCCTCATTAGTACATATTTTTTAAGAAATATTCTCGGTTTCAAGTATCTGGATCTCTGATTATCTGAACTGAAAGCCTCGAATGACAAAGGCGGACGTTTAAATACCCTCCCCGGAATTTTGAAAATGTTAAATTTTTGTATGTAAATGTGGCCCTGAAAGAGCAAAATAAATATTTTTACCCGAAAACGCCCCCCCCCCGAAAGTTTTATAACCCCCTTCCGAAATATTTTTTTTGGCTACGGTCTTGGCAGTCGATGATGCTTTAAACATCAAGATTTTTTGTAAAAAAAGAACTTAAAAATGGTAGATAAAACTATGTTTTACCCAACTAAGCTTGATTAACCCTCTCATGCGCCACGTCCACGTTTGTTTTTCTATTTATTTCCAAAAGTATCAGTTAAATTCTTATAGAAGTGATCTAAGTACACATTTGTGGACATATATTTTCGCTAGTTATTCGTAGATGGCTGCAGTTGTACTGAATTGCATATTATAATCGTTTGTGAACAAGTCTCAATATGCTCTGTGTGTTTATAGTTAGTTTGTGCAAAGACAGTAAAAAAAGTCGGTTTACGGCAAAATAAAGTATTTTTTAGGTAAGTAAAAAATGTTTTCTTCTATAAAAATAGTTTGTTCTCAAAATTAATAACTCGCCCTCACAAAATAGTCCGAAGCGGGCCACAACAAAAAAAGTCGGTTTACGGCAAAATAAAGTATTTTTAGGTAAGTAAAAAATGTTTTCTTCTATAAAAATAGTTTGTTCTCAAAATTAATAACTCGCCCTCACAAAATAGTCCGTTATATTTACGAAAATTGATAAAATACATTTGTACACATATGTGGACAAAACGCGCACAAAAATTGTAAACAACGTGTTTAGAAAAAATAAAACATACGTTGAAATATCTCAAGTAATGTTATTTTTATTTGTATAAATATATATTTTATAACTTTTTCTTTTTGTAACTTCAGTAGAAGTGGTGTTTGCTAAAAATGGATCATGAAGAAAATAGTATTACTGATGAACAGATGGATCGATTACTAAAAGATTGTGATCTGTATGATGAATCACTAACCAAAATTACAGCAAATTTACCACCTATTGCTTCGACTTCAAGCAGAATGATCCAAAACGTCCTCTATCTCAAGCTGAACTAGAGAAAATATTGATGTCATCGGATAGTGAGTTAGAATATTTACCTGAAGATAGTGAAGAAGATTCTGATGGAAAAGAAAAAAATAAACATTATAAAATTGACAATATCTTGACTAAGAAATCTATCAACGTGAAAAGTAAAGAAAGCAAAACGACTGAAAAATCTATCAACGTCGCAAGTAAAGGAAAAAAACGAAATATAGCGAGTATGAAAGACGATGTCCATTGACCGACGCGGAAATTGAGTCAATGTTATATACCGATGACTCAGAAGATGGAATCATATCAGATAGCGATTCTGAAGACAAAGAGTCCGTGTTTAAAAATAATGGCGATCAAGAAGAAATTGTCGAAGAGGAGCATGATATTGAAGAGGCAGATATGGAGAAAACACAACTAGAAAAAAATTTGGACCCAGAAAAGAGAAAAAAGAAATCTACCCAGAAACCTGATTGCTCGCCTAATTGGGTTCTAAATAAAGAACATTTATTTGGTGCTAATATTCCTAACGCCAGTAAAGAACATAAAGTACATGTTTATGGTGATTCACCAATAGATTACTTCAACCTTTTTTTTTTCTCTGATTCATTTTTGAGAGACACAATTGTTTTCCAATAAAATTTATATGCCTATCAGAATAACAAAATAAATTTCAATCTGACACTTAGTGAACTCAAAATATTTTTGGATATTACAACTATGATGTCATACATCAAATACCCAAGAATTAGGCAATATTGGTCTTCTGAAGGTGGATTGAGGATGAATTTCATAGCAGATGCTATGTCTCAGAAACGGTTTGAAGAAATTCGAAGATATTTATATTTTGTAGATGCTTCAACAATCAAAGAAAATAATACAGATAAGCTATTTCGCCTACGTCCTGTAATTGATCATCTTCATGAAACTTTTCATTCGGTTGTTGATCCTGAACAATTTACAGAGAGTTTTATGTAACATCGAACATTTTCAATGTTAATTTTCATACAGAGAATTTTACTTTTAAGTATACATATGCATACGTTGTACATTTTCCGACACTTGGTTTATTAAAAGAAATTAATTTTAAGCTTTAAACAAGTGTTTTCCACTCCTAGGTTAAGCATGAAGTAAAATTTCGAGTTTAGAAAAGCCTAAAAATTTGGCTCGGGCGCGTAGCGAAGCGAAGCGACCGAGCCAAATTAGGCTTTTCTAAACTCGAAATTTTACTTCATGCGCCACCGCCACAAAACACTGATTCAATGTGAATTTTGCGGTGTGTTTTAAACTTCGTAATATGTCAGTATTTTGTACCGGTGGTGCACGAAGTAAAATTTCGAGTTTAGAAAAGCCTGAAAATTTGGTTTGGCCGCTCCGCGCTTCGCGCTACGCGACCAAACCAAATTTTCAGGCTTTTCTAAACTCGAAATTTTACTTCATGCTTAGTCTGGGAATGGAAAACACTCGTTTTAAGTTTTAAATTGAACTCTTTAAAAAAAACAAGGATCATTTAAAGATTTACGGCACACACGCTATAATTAGAACTTAAAAGAAAAACTCCCTGTTTGTACAATTTATACTGAAATAAGTTGAGGCGTTGATTGCAATTGGCTATAATTTTTAATGGTCATACCTAAAAATTAAAGGTGTATTGAATGCTTTGGTTTGAGAAATCGATCATACGAAAATAAACATTGAAACTGTTCGGAGTTACATAAAACTCTCTGTATGTCAATTGATGAAATGATGGTACCTTTTAAAGGACGCTTATCATTGAATCAATACTTACCAAAAATGCCCAAAATATTGGGGATGTAAAATATTGGTCCGGGCAGGCACATCTGGATATGTGTATTGTTTTGAAATATTACAAGGTATTTCTGGTAATAGGCAAGATATTTCTGAAATTGGTGCAGCCGGGGATGTCGTGAAAAGATTATGTCATGATATTGAAAACAAAAATTACAAAATGTATGCCAATAATCTATTTTCAAATATCCCTTTAATAGATGCGTTAACGCAGAAAAAAATTGATATACGGGAACAATGCGATCAAATAGGTTGAAAGGAGCTGACAAAATTTTGAAATCGGAGAAGTTATTGAAAAAAGATGGCCTTGGAAGTTATTCCTTTGCAACATCTAATAATAACATCACAGTGGTAAGGTGGCACGACAATAACTTAGTACTCACAGTATTCAACTACGCAGGAGTATTCCCCATCGATACTGCTGAAAGATTTTGCCGCAAAGAAAAACAACGAATACAAGTTCCTCGACCATTTTCAATAAAGTTGTACAATCAACACATGGGAGGTGTTGATCTTATGGACTCTCTAACAGCCTTATATACTAACCATACAAGAAACTGCAGGTGGTATATTAGAATATTTTTCCACCTAATTAATGTAGCTATAGTAAATTCTTGGATTTTATGGCGTTTGGATAAGAACAATTTAATCGAAAAGTTGGATTTACTACAATTCAAAAGTCGCATTGTAACTGCTCTAATTTTCCGTGGAGATGCACAGATGACACGACAAAAGGGTCGTCCAAAAAGTACAACTTCTCCTGCTATAAAAAAGAAGAAAGCGTACAGTGGTTCCCACAGAGAAAAGATTAGATAAAGGGCCACATTTTCCTAAAAAACTTGAAATAATAAATGAGTCACCTTGCAAAAGTGTAAATTGTTCTAAAAAGAACACGATATATAGAAATAGCACTGTTTCCCGAATGTTTTGAGGTATATCATACATAATAAAATGGAACATTTCAGATTCTACGTGAACAATACATTTAAAGTATATTTCATGTGTCTTTCTTTCTTACCATAAGTGCACTGTGTACACATATGTGTACATTCTATTTTTTCTCAAAATAATTGAAGTTTTCAAAAATGTTCAACTTTTTTATTATTCTTATCAATATAAAGCTCAATTCCAACCAAAATTAATTTTTGTTTCACCACAAAATCTAATTTTGAAAAGTTGCGCATGAGAGGGTTAATACTTTTATGTGAAGTTGATTTTATTCAATTGCTTTATATAATTCTTTCATTTGCTTCATACAATTCTTTCATATGCTTTACAACTCATAATAATGGGTACAATATTCTTATAAAATATAAATGAAATCTCCAATTATTGGTTCTAAATTATTAAGCTCCAATTTAATACAGCTTAAGTTCCCCGTATGGAATACATAGAATGTGAAATAATAATAATAATAATAATAATAATATTTATTTATTACCCAACAGGAAAAATCCTAATTACAAGGCAATATGTACAATAATATAGTAGAATAATATGATACTTAACAAATAATAATAAACAAAATAAATGATATGCCTAAACAATAAAATGTTAACTTTTATGTTACATATTAAAAGTTACAGTTATTATTCTTAAGTTACGTGAACATTTATGTAATTCACATAATAAAAACAACTAATGAAGTATTAAGTGTCTTTATAATAAATAATGATAAAAAGTGGTTCACTTTGCAATCTTCGTATATTTTTTCTAAATAAATATTCATTATGTCTTGATTTAAGACTAGAACTAATTTTAATGAATTTTTGTTAGAAAAACCGTTTTTTTAATAACCGTCAATATTTTTGTAGTTATAAGGCAGTTATATTTTTGTTTTATAAATTATTTGTAACTCACCTGTTTTCACCAAGTTTTTAATAACCGTCAATATTTTTGTAGTTATTAGGCAGTTATATTTTTATTTTATAAATTATTTGTAACTCACCTGTAGCAAGGATTATCGTTGCGCCTGTTGGGATTCCAAGACTTAAATTCAGCTCTCCTTTCTCCTCAATGAAGGCCACAGTGCCCATAATTAGAAAAGTTATTCCGAAAACAATCTGCAGAAAAACACAATCATTTTTATAAAATCTAAAAATGTAAATTTTACAACAGTCATTCAATTTGAAGCTTTTAACTAGTGTTTCCAATTCCAGATTAAGCATGAAGTAAAATTTCGAGTTTAGAAAAGCCTGAAAATTTGGTTTGGGCGCTCCGCGAAGCGGAGCGCCCAAACCAAATTTTCAGGCTTTTCTAAACTCGAAATTTTACTTCATTCGCCACGCGTATAAAACACTGAAGTATTGTGAAGTTGAAAATATACTTCAAAATACTGCTTTAGTAGTATATTTCGTACTTCGCTTTAAATCAGTGGTTTATACGCGTGGCGCATGAAGTAAAATTTCGAGTTTAGAAAAACCTGAAATTTTGGTTTGGTCGCTCCGCTTCGCGGAGCGACCAAACCAAATTTTAAGGCTTTTCTAAACCCGAAATTTTACTTCATGCTTAACCCAGGATTGAAAACACTAGTTAAAAGTTTTAAAATTGACAGCGTATGTAGACTTATAAAAGGAAATTTCTTGTATCTAAAACCTAATTAGAAAATTCTCTATTTAAATTATGTAATATAATATTCGTATATTACGGGCGGACATGGCGGGTCGTCCCGAACGGTCGCTATCTGAAAGCGAATTAAATAAAAGCGTAACAAGTGTTTCAAAAGAATGTGTTATATGTAATAACGACAAAGACAGTGAGTTTTTGAAGTGTAGTATTTGTGATGGTGAATATCATACAATCTGTGCCAAATCAGAGGATAAGTTTGGTATACAAGCATGCCTCAGATGTGAAAAAAACTCATTGCAAAAGTGCTCACTCCAGATACTAATCGCTATAAAAATGGAAATAGCAAAGCTGACACGTAAAGTAAGTGATCAAAACATAATGATATGCAAACAACAAAATGAAATTAAGGGTCTAACCTCTGAGATAAAGGACCTAAAAAAAAAAAAAAAAAAAAAAACAAATACGACAATAATCTAAACATTAAAAACAAGATTCCTGCAGACTGCAGAGACCTTCAATTAAATTCTTCTGATAATATACCCAAAGATGGAGTTAGCCTACACCGAAATTAATAATTCAAAATTATCTACAACATTGAAAAATCCGATAAAACAAAAAGAACAAACATCCAAGCCAAACGTAGATAACGAAATTCCAAATGCAGAAATCGGGGTCAATAACCACAGCGATCAAAATAAAACACAAATAAACAACGAATGGACTGAAGTGGTAAAAAAACAAAGAAAACATAAAATAAATCCGTATAAATTCAACGGCGCGGCTATAAATTCCAGCCTTCCGGTAGCAGAGCACCAGGCAAAAAAAATGGATTTTTGTATCAAGACTTCGAAAAGATGTAGGGCGAGAACACGTACTGGAACATCTCCAAAAAGCGGGAAACTTCCCTTTCATAGTTGAGAAGTTGAAACCAAAGTATGAACAAGCTGCTTATTCATCTTTTAAAATAGGAATTCCGATGTCGATAGAAGACAAAGTAATACACGCGGATTTCTGGCCACAAAAGACTCTAATTAACAGATTCTTTTTTAAAAGAAGTGAAGGAAAAAATTTTCAAGAAATCGGGAACCCGAATGTGAACAGATAGTGCATAAAAACAATAAAAAAAAATTTAAACTCTTGCATCAAAATATACAATGTTTAACAACTTCCTTATTTCAATTAGAGTCCGTAATAGAAGAAATAAATTGTAACATTATGTGTATTTCTGAACATTGGCTATCTTATGAACAGATTGAATTAATTAATATTCCAAACTTTACAATAATATCAAGTTTCTGTAGAGAAGAGCGACAACATGGAGGGGTAGCAATTTTTGTAAAAAATTCAATAAACTATCTTCCCTATGACGTATCCAAGTTTACTCTAATCAAAGTTTTCGAATGTGCGGGTACACAAATCAGCATGGGCGATGAAATATCTATAATAGTAGTATGTGTATATAGACCACCCTCGGGGGATTTCTGCCTGTTTTGTGAGTTATTTGAAAAACTGTTATGTAACCTATTACACCAAAACAAACCATTTTTCATAGCGGGTGACTTTAATATTGATATTTTGAAAACTAATAATATGAGTCATGATTTTATTAATATATTAACTTCTTTTAATGTACATCACCTTATAAATGAGCCAACTAGACTTTCAAATCGAAGCCAAACTTGCATAGACAACATTCTAACTAATATAACTACCAATAATTATAATGTGGAAATAGTACATACTAATATTTCTGACCACACCGCTCAACTTTTAATATATGAAGGTAACATTAGCACAAAAAGAAACTTAATTAATATAAGGGACTTTAGACAATCTAATATAATCTCATTCTGCGTAGAATTATCTCAAATCTCTTTCGACTCAATATTCTCTGAAACATCACCAAACATGAAATATAAGAAATTTTTACATCTATTCACAACACATTTTAATAACAAATTTCCAATTAATAAAATGGTTAATAAAAGGCAAAACCAAAAAATAATCCCTACAAGTGAAGATTTAAAGATAAGTAAAGACAAAATGCTTATATATCAAACTATTGGTACCTACATTTCAGATTTTGAAGCACTGTATAAGAAAGAACAAAAAATATACAATAATCTCCTAATTACTGAACGTAAAAAACAAATACAACACAAATTGGAAACGTCACAAAACAAATCTAGGGCCTCCTGGGCAGTAATTAGAAAATTTGTAAGCAAACAGAAAACTCATACTTTACCAGACCATGATAATCGAGACATTCTTGCAAATAATTTCAACAAATTCTTTAATGAAGTAGCAATTACGTTACAAAAAACTATAGATAATTCACCGACGAAAAAATATTGTCAAAAAATTCCACTCAATAAAAATTCGGCATATTTTGAACCAACTAATTACACTGAAATTTTTAATATTATAAACAGTTTCACAAATAAAAATAGCGCAGGTATCGATGACATTCCTATGCAGATAATTCAGCATTGCATAAACTACATCAGTGCACCCTTAATTGATATTATAAACTCTTCACTGGAAACAGGAATTTATCCTGAACAACTAAAAGTATCATTAATCTCACCAATCTTCAAAAAAGGCGATAAGAATCTTTTAAATAATTATAGGCCAATAAGTGTAATAAATTCCTTCTCAAAAATCTTTGAAAAAGTAATTTATAATAGATTATTAAGTTTCTTTTCTAAGAACAATTTATTATCAAAAACACAACATGGTTTCCTTAAGGGTAAAAATATAAACACTGCAATATTTGAATACATAACTTCTGTGTTTGAAAATTTTGAAAATAATAACCTTTCATGCGGTGTATTTGTAGACTTATCAAAAGCTTTTGATACAATCGATCACGATTTATTATTAACAAAATTGTATCGTTATGGAGTAAGGGGAGTTCCTTACGATCTAATTAAAACATATTTACAAAATAGACCCCACTATACAAAATTAAAAAATTCAGATAACGGATCCATTATACTGTCAAACCCTTTAATAACAAACAGAGGAATTCCTCAGGGGAGCATACTCGGCCCTCTCCTCTTCATTATCTTCGTCAATGATATCGAACACAATATAGAGGGAAATTGCAAATTAATTACTTATGCAGACGATACAAATCTGCTCATACAGGGTAAAACTTTTCCAGATATAGTCTACACTGGAAATACAAATATGTATAATTTAGAAAAATGGTTTGAGCAAAATAATTTATTTTTAAATAAAACAAAAACTGCATGCTTGCTCTATAAAACAAATCAAGGGTTAATGACACCTAATTCAATTAATTTAAACAACGAAGATTATAAATTTACCAGCCATGTAAAATTTTTAGGCATAATAATTGATGAAACGCTAGGTTTCACCGAGCATATAAATAAATTATGCAATAGAACAAGTAGTACCTGCTACGGGTTACGTATTCTTGTTAAAAATACTAACACTGAAACAGCAAAATTATTTTATCACTCAAATATTGAATCACACTACAGGTATGGAATTGTACTTTGGGGTGGCTCTGTATATATGAATAGAGTATTCACCAATCAAAAGAAAACTTTGCGCATATTACTAAAATTAACATATAACCAGAGTTGTAGAGAAATGTTCAAGAACAACAATATTCTTACTATTTATGGTCTATATATTTATGAAAGCATGAAGTTTGTATGGAAAAACAGTAGCTATTTTGAAAATATATACACTCCGTCAGGATATAATACAAGGCGAGGGCCTCAATTTAATCTACCAGCGCATAGGCTGACAAAATTTCAAAGAAGCTGTCTGTATTCCAGTGTAAAAATATATAACCACCTTCCTAGGTGTACCAAAAAAAATGTAAATTATAAGCAAATGAAAATCACTTTATTTAATTATTTATGTAAGCTGGAACCATACTCTATGGAAGAATACTTTAAATTTAATTAATATCTGTATGTTGCGTTTGACGTTTTACCTATACACTATTATGTAAATACTGTATTATGTAAATAAAGTTATTATTATTATTATTATAATACGCATTTGATCAACCCATGAATGCAGAAAGATTGTTCTTTCTGTAGATTAATAAATGAATATCGAATTTGAATGAAAGGTACACTTCTGTGCAATAAAAGCACACAAAATATTTTATAGTTTAAAGCAGATATGATAAGTTTCCTAGTTATGAAAATATGTCAATTTTCTTGATATCAAAATACCACGTCATTTAGACAACAATTCAAAAATTCGAACTCTAAAATAGAAGATGGTTTTTCTATTAGACAAATTGCTCGATTGATCAACTACTGATGTAAGAATTCATCTCAGTTTTGGTTTTTTAATAAAGGTGTTATTTTCAAAATATAAAATTAATATCGACTTTCTGCAAACATTTGTGTCTCGTTGAGACAAGACTTCAAATATTTATTTAAACAACTACTTTTCGAGCTAGTACCCCGACAAATATTGAATTATACAATGAATATTTGAGTTACACCACAGATTTACTGTTCTGTGCATACTTTATATGCAAAATGTAACCACCAGGTCAAATTATTTTCTCACCAAACTGAATAAATAACAGGAAATTGAAATAAATTGGAAAAATTACAGGGAATGAATATTAATTGTCTTAAGCCATCTATAGACGCGTTTCGAGATTTATCCTTCATCAGTATAGTTATGCTTTAGACTTGTATTGTATTAAAAGAAAAAATTATTAAAATAAACATAAATCTTACAGGAATCTTGAAGTGTGTCGTTGGAACAGGTACACAAAACTGGGGCGAGTGAATATTTTGTAAATATTCTGAAAACTATTGACAAACTAAATTTTTCTTTATGTTACATTTTTCTTTGTAGTATTTTCAAGTTGTGGTGTTTTATCATTTATTGAAACTGCTGCTAGGCAATTAAAACAGACCCGAATTATAGAAAAAAAACTAGAATATTGTGAAAAATAGTTATGACTTGTGTTTGGTGTTGTAGGCGTTCACTTTGTGGTACATCTTAAATACACTTGTAAATAAAACACTTTTTACTTTGTTTAACCACTGGATAAGATCCAGTGGTTAAACAAAGTAAAAAGTGTTTAATTTACAAGTGTATTTATGACTTGTGCTTAATTTTATTGCACAGAAGTGTACTTGGTTTGTTTCACTAATACTATGAGATAATTTAAAACATGATTTAGAGTAGGCTTTGAATTTGAAATTAGATTGGCACTACTGACTGTTAACACATAGTTTACCGTAACCTCAAATTTATTTAATCATTAAATTGGCATTCTGGACAATCACACGAAGAAAATGCCGCCTACTCTAAATCATAATTTAAACGATCTCACGGTATTATAGTTATATGAGTGAAACAAACTAAGTGTTTCATTCTGATTCAATATTAGTTTAAATGTTTCAAGTAATCAATGACAACTAAATTAAATTTATAATAAATTGAATTGAATTTAAATTTTATATTGAGTGTAATTAGAAATTGAAATATACTTGGTAGATTTTAAAATATATACTTTTAATCGATTAACAGTCTTTTTTCTTCTTCTAAAATAAATGAATGGACTTACCTGCAGAACTCGAAGTCTCAATACCGTCGCAAAGGGATAATATTCCGAAGACGTCGCTAAATCCACGCCGTTTGGATCGATATCAGAGGGTGCAACGGACTCCTTCAATTTCGATAACGCGACCTGAAATTGAAAATGCACATCATAAATGTATGCAGAAATTTTCAAGAAAAAAAATATACAGGGTTGTCTAAATTATCAGACCACCATTGTAAACTTTGATATTTTTGGAGCTACGAAGTCGGTTAAATAAGCAAACTAGTAGTATTTTTTACATAAATTACGATGGTGTAAACAGAAATACAAGTGAACCTCAGGTTTTTGATTTATTCGCAAAAACAACATTTTTTAAAATAGGATGCCCTATATATTTTGACATATTTAGAAAGAGAAAAACACATAAACAAAAAAGTCTAAACAAAAGATTGTCCTACAATTGAAGATAAAGGAGTTTATTTATTTATTTATTTATTAACGGAATCTCCATTTTATTACATAAGTGTACATATACATATTGTAATATATGACAAAAATAACAAAAAACATAAAAATCATATAAAGAATTACATTGATTACAACCGACTAAATTATTACTGAACAAAAATAACAAAAGCCATATAAAGAGTTACATTGATTACAGCCACCTAAATTATTACTGAACTAAAGATCTAACAGTCAATGACATTGGATAGCCTAATACGACGTAACTGGACCTTAAACTGATGAATTGATGGTGTAAATAAAACAAAGTTGGGATTATTGCTAATACCATTGGCATACCTCATGGGCCATTAAAATACAACATCTTTTATAATAGGATTACGTACTATAAATCAAAGAGGCGATAAATAAACAATGTCGGATGTTGTCAAAGTATCATCGATGCTTGTTAACATTTGGCCAATTTTCTTGTGTTATTGTGATTTTTGTTATGTATTTTTGTCATAACGAGCAATGTGATATATTTTATCATGTTAAAGAAATTACCAAATTTATATCGGCAGATATAATAGCATCGATAACTTGCAAAAATAAGGCAGGTTATTGTTGGAATTGATGGTGAGAGCTGAAAATGCATCGAACAGGATGGCAGCGTTTTCGAACACCTATTATAATTATTTATGTCTATCTATTTAGCTACTTATTTATAAATTCTATTTTTCTACGTTCTAATTCCAAATTAAATATACCCACACTAAACTTAAGTAAATTGTATAATAATTTCTTTTTAAGTTACATTTTAGGATTATCATTTATTAAGACTTTTTTTGTTGGTGTGTTTCTTCTATTTCTAAATATGTCAAAATATTCAGGGCATTAAAAAAAATGCTGTTTTTGATAATAAAACAAAAATCTAAGGTTCACTTGTTTTTATGTTTACACCATCATAATCTACGCAAAAAATACTGCTAGTTTGCTAATTTAACCGACTTCGAAGCTCCAAATATAACAAAGTTACCAATGGTGGCCCGATAATTTAGAGCACCCTGTATTACTTGGGACAGAGACATTTCGTGTGGCTTAGGTAAACATTGTTATTTTATAATTTAGGAGAATCATTAAATTCTCCGCCTAAATTCACAGTTGTTTTAAATCTCCATGTGTAACTATTAAAAAGTTGACTGATTTGTGTTGTATGCATTCACTTTGTGGTACATCTTAAACACACTAGTATATAAAACACCTTTTACTTTGTTTAACCACTGTATTTTGCACTTAATTTGTGACTATAGCTTCGACTATCTAGTAGTCATTATAAAACTTTAATTTTGATAATGACTACTAGATAGTCGAAACTATAGTCACAAATTAAGTGCAAAATACAGTAGTAAAACAAAGTATAAAGTGTTTTATTTACAATTAAAAAGTTATTGTAAATAACACATTGTGGAGTTATTAAATAAAAGAATTGAGTCTCCTTTCTTCACAGGATTTATTTAAAAATCGCAAATGTACATTTCGGTCACGATGTGACCATTATCAATGCTTAACTATTTACAAAAACAAACGGAAAATGTATACCATGGATACAGATTCGGATTATAATTACAATGTTTCGGGTGACTGGGATTAGAGCGCTGGGATCAATTCTAGAAAAGGATTTACTAATGGGCTTAAATCAAAGTTTAATAGCCTGTTTTCCACTTTTTTCATTTCTATTGCCTCCAAGGTATTAAGCCGGTAATTACAGGAGAATTTTAATAATTTCATTTTATCTATTGAAAATTTGTGACCTGATTCGATGGTGTGGTGAGCTAACGCTGATTTATCTCATTAAAGTTTTTGATGTGTAAGGTATGTTCTTTAAACCTGGTCTGCAAATTGCGTTGAGTTTGTCCAACATAAATTTTATCACAATTGCAGCACTCTATTGAATAAATGCCAGATAAAGAGAGGTAGCTTTTATTGTCAACTCAACGCAATTCGCAGACCAGGTTTAAAGAACATACCTTACACATCAAAAACTTTAATGCAGATAAATCAGCGTTAGCTCACCAAACCATCGAATCAGGTCACAAATTTTCAATAGATAAAATTAAATTATTAAAATTCTCAAGTAATTATCGGCTTAATACCTTGGAGGCAATAGAAATGAAAAAAGTGGAAAACAGGCTATTAAACTTTGATTTAAGCCCATTAGTAAATCCTTTTCTAGAATTGATCCCAGCGCTCTAATCCCAGTCACCCGAAACATTGTAATTATAATCCGAATCTGTATCCATGGTATAAATTTTCCGTTTGTTTTTGTAAATAGTTAAGCATTGATAATGGTCACATCGTGACCGAAATGTACATTTGCGATTTTTAAATAAATCCTGTGAAGAAAGGAGACTCAATTCTTTTCTTCTTCGTTCACCTTCACGTAACTCAAAAATAATTTAATTACATTGTGGAGTATTAAGTATTATTTAAAACAGAGAATAGCAACTTATTTTTAGTAGAAGGGCATTTTTCAGAAAAGGAGCACACCAGACATCTTCGGATTAAGAGGAGGAATGGTAACATTTAAACATAAAAATATTTGTTAATGCAACACCAGATTGAATTTTGTTTCAAATTTAATGATATGGTCAAATTTAATGATATATCTTTAGCATATTTAAGAACAGCGAAAAGGTTGCAAATTAAAATTTTAGAACTATGGAAATATATATAATCTCAATCCAATTCATTATTTGTGCAACGGATACAAAATTTTTACAAGTCAAAACGTATGTGATACATAATTAGATCGTATGTTCAATAAAATAAAACCTCAAGAGTGCCATGATTTAATCTTTATTTCATTTTAAGTTTACACTACACGGTTTAGGGATTGACATATAAAACGTCAGACATAACCTCAACTATTTGTTTACGCTAGAATAATAATCTCTAATGAGTCCATGTCCAGATCCCGAGCTGGTCGGACCGCTGCGCAAAAATTAAAACGCAAAGCCAACACGTGGTTACACTCCTATCCTTTTGCATCCTTTCAGTCACATCCATTTTCATATTCCTATTCCTTGCATTCTCTTATAGTGTGCCTCATCCTGCTAACTGCACGTATATTTTCCTTTTCCTATCCCTCGGGAAGGGCGTTAGTCCAAATTTTAAATTCAGTCGATACTCCAATAATCTAATTATCAAAATAACTACAATCATTCCTATAACCTTTTCCTTTGATAACTACCCCTATATTTATTTATTTATTCAAATGGTTACACAAACATTTGTTTAATTAATACTGTGACTGGTCAACAGGGCTTAGATCCCAAGGCCATTAAATACGCGAAAGAAGAAGAGAAGAATAATCTCTAAAACTTGCGGAATGACATAAAGCCAAAAATACGGTTAAAAGTAAATTGTCAAATTTTAGAGTTACCAACCCACAATCTTTTCCATGGCACTCTAGAGTTTTTTAAATTTTTTGATTGAACATACGACACATTAAATCACATCACAACGAAGTATACAAGGTGGGGCATTTAACGTGTTTTTTCGCAAATATTTCGAAATCAAAGCATTTTACGCAAAAATGACCTAATTGAAAAATAATCGTACAAAAGGGGGTCATAACTATGTAATATTAGTTTTCTTATAAATGGCGCTGTTGTCGCTAAAACAATGTCAACACAACCACACTGAAGAGGACCTTGAAGTCCGAAACGCGTCTGTGGGTATCTGGTGCCGGAATACTGAACACAAATTCAATTTTGATATTTGTTTTCTGGTTTCACAAACAGAGTTCTGCTCGTTCATGGACGAAACAGTGACCTGTATATGCACTTTGTGCATTCGTGTCACTGACGATGCCACTATGAAGCATTAGGTGGCGTTAGCTATCGAAATCATTAATAGTTTTCACATATTGGCTTGAAATGGTCAGAAATGTTCAGTATTCCTCAGCACTGGGTCGGGACCACACTGAAGAGGACCTTGAAGTCCGAAACGCGTCTGTGGGTATCTGGTGCCGGAATACTGAACACAAATTCAATTTTGACAATTTTTTATAATCGCGAAAAATGATAATGCGTTCGGATGTTCGTGTGATTTGCGGGTAGATTCAATCTTAAGATATATTGGCTGAAAAAACAAAGAAAGTGTTTCGAAACAGGCAGAATCCTCTCTCCAGGCCGATCAAATCGATGTCCGACCTGGAGGCTCTCTTGTAGGAAACTGGAAGAGGAAGGCTGGTCAGAAGGGGGAGTGTACATTTGTCTAAAGACTGCGCGCTTGTATTTTACTTACTTGAAATCATCTCTTGATATCATCTCTAGGGCAGGTGCTAAAAATTGTACATTTGTCTCAAGAGTGTGCGCTTGTATTTTACTTACTTGAAATCATCCCTAGAGCAGGTGTTAAAAATGATGGCCATCCACTTACAGACATTTTGTGACCCTGTTTTCAGGGCAGTTTTTCCTTATCGTGTCACGGGATTTTGAATATTTTTTTAATATTTTGAAGACGGAATCAGGGATAAACGTGGGCAAAGTGAACGAATCTGAAGTCAGTGTCTGAGAAAAAACTTACCGTTTGGTCACAATTCGCATTCAAAGTACAATTTTGAGGTTATAATTGATCCGACTTTCGACTAAATAAGCACATTACGAGTATAAATCGCACACATGATGAAATTATAACCTTAAAATTGGAACTTTGAATGCGAATTGTGACCAAACGGTAAATTTTTCTCAGACACCGACTTCGGATTTATTTATCTCGCCCATGTTTACCCCTGAATCCCGTGACGCGATAAGGAACAATTTCCAATAAATTATCCACACAACATGCAATATTGGTCAAATTCCAGTTCTTTTTACTTTCCCCCGTATGTAATACAAAGGGAAAGTATTGTTTTCGTGAAAATTTTCGAATCAAAAATTTTAGCGGAAATATCCGTTTTGAGGTCCCCTGAGTCGAATAAGACCATTTTTGAAAAATGTCTGTCTGTCTGTGTGTCTGTGTGTGTGTCTGTGTGCGCTGTATCACAAAAACCGCTAAAGATATTGAGATGAAACTTGAAACTTAAGCTTTTTGTTACAATCGGAAGAACTGAAAAGCTTTTGGTGAAAATCGGAAAATCGGAAGTGGTACTTTACTCTTAGCGTTTTTCAGTTTTTTCAGATTTTTTCAATAAATGTTCATCAAACAAAAAATTCTTTCAAATAAAAGTTGTAGATAATAATAAAATGAAGATGTATTGTTAATTTCATTTTGTCATAGCACTCTTAGTTTTTGAGATATTTCAAAAGTTGTGTGTTTTATCTAGTTATTGGTGTGTGACAGTGTATGTGTCGATACAATTGAAAAATGTTTCAAATAAAAGTTGTAGGAAATGAAAAACTAAAGATTTTTTGTGGACTCACTTTTTGTCATACCACTCTTAGTTTTTGAGATATTCAATAAATAGTGTTTTTTATCTAGTCATTGGTTTGTGTCAGTATGTGTTGATCCAATTGAAAAATGTTTCAAATAAAAGTTGTAGTTATCAAAAAGTTGAAGACATTTTGAAAATAATAATGCTACAAATATTTTAAAAGTGATTTAATACGCAATTTACGGGGGAAAGTACTATGATGAAAATGTTAATTCTGCTTGTCATTTGTACGTGCTGACACTAAAAACAAGCGTTTCATTCTAAGACACGTCATCTATCAGGCTGACAGAAAAATAAGTTAAATAAATTCATTTAATTTTTTTAAGAGAGATCCGAAACTACAATTAAATCAATAGATTGATAACTACCCCTATATTTATTTAAAAATAGAGGTTCCGATTAAAAAATTAGTTGGCCTTGTTTTAGCGACAACAGGGCCATCTGTGAGAAAACCAATATTACATAATTATGGCCCCCTTCTGTCCGATTATTTTTAACTTAGGTCATTTCTGCGCAAAATGCTTTGATTTTGAATTATTTGCGAAAAACACGTTAAGTGCCCCACTCTGTAATAAATTCTTTACACAATTTACAACAAATTTGTCTTACAAAGACTAAATCAAACACATTGAAGTTTAGTCTTTGTTTTTATTTTTGTAAAACGAATTTGTTGTAGAATGCGTAAAGAATCTCGTCACTTTTAATGTTTTGAAGTAGTCTTCAACCAAGTATTGGCAATTTCGTTCATATGTATACTTTCATAAGCAATAAACTAAACGTAGTTTTAAGAGATTTGATCGTTTTCGCAAGTTCCTTTAAATTTCACCAATATCTAGGTTGTTTATTAATGTTTGATGATTGCATTTAAACATTGTATTTTAACTAATATCGATGAATTTACAAGTTTTTGTAAATTTTGTTGATTTTCATCAAGTTGTAAAACTTTTATTAATCTCATAATTTTAGTCAATTTTAGTAATAATCACTTAAGTTTATAAACTTCATCTATTTTATTCATTTCATCTTTTTGACGATTTTCAATAAATTTCATGTTTGCCTTATAATTTCATATGATTTTCTTCAATTTCGAAGTTTTTAATTTCTATCGTTGACAATCACCTTCGCACTAATATCGATGAATTTACAAGTTTTTGTAAATGATGTTGATTTTCATCAAGTTGTAAAACTTTCAATTAGTCTTATGATTTTAGTCAATTTTAGTAATAATCACTTAAGTTTATAAACTTAATCTATTTTATTCATTTAATCATTTTGACGATTTTCAATAAAACTCATGTTTGCCTTATAATTTCATATGATTTTCTTCAATTTCGAAGTTTTCAATTTCTATCGTGGACATTCATTTTCGCTTTTCAGCGCACAAAAAGTCAGACGTTCGTTGTTTTCAATTTGAAGCTACTAACGAGTGTCTTCCACTCCCAGACTAAGCATGAAGTAAAATTTCGAGTTTAGAAAAGCCCCGCGTAGAAAATTTGTCGAGGGTCGCGCAGCGACCCGAGACAAATTTTCACGGGGCTTTTCTAAACTCGAAATTTTACTTCATGCGCCACGCGTATAACACCCACTTATTATAAAGTTCAAAGACATATTTTCATCTGCAATAAAACATAACATGATATAAAAAAATAAAGCATTATTATCAGTGGCGGACTTACGATTTTGCCGCCGGTAGGCTGAAATATTTTGCCGCCTATTCTCAGTGAGGAGCATCAGGTGATATATTAGACTGCGTTTCTTGACATTAAATGCCATTATTACTAAATGAATAAATATGGGCTAGTCTTTCTTGTTTCTTGATCAAAAACAAAATAGCTAAGGTTAAAATTGTTTATACAAAAGTTTTGTGTTTTTTCCTTGGCTACTTCTTTTATTTGAGACATTTTTTGATTACCTTAATATGTTTCTATATTTTAAACTTCACTTGAAATCAGTGTTTAATACGCGTGGCGCATGAAGTAAAATTTCGAGTTTAGAAAAGCCCGCAAAATTTTGCTCGGTCGCTGCGCGACCGAGCCAAATTTTGCTCAGGGCTTTTCTAAACTCGAAATTTTACTTCATGCTTAGTCTGGGAGTGGAAGTCACTCATTCGTAAATTTTTAAATTATTATAAAATTGCGTATTTTTTCGTTGTCTGCAACTTTTGTTTAAAGCTTTGTTTGATTGAATCGATAATAAAGCTACAGTTAAGGAATAAATCTGGACTAGACTTTCTCGTTTCTTGATCAAAAACAAAATAGCTAAGGTTAAAATTGTTTATACAAAAGTTTTGTGTGTTTTTCCTTGGCTACATCTTTTATTTGAGACATTTTTTGATTAAATTAATATGTTTCTATATTTTAAACTTCACTTGAAATCAGTGTTTAATACGCGTGGCGCATGAAGTAAAATTTCGAGTTTAGAAAAGCCCGCAAAATTTGGCTCTGTCGCTGCGCGACCGAGCCAATTTTTGCTCAGGGCTTTTCTAAACTCGAAATTTTACTTCATGCTTAGTTTGGGAGTGGAAGTCACTCGTTCGTAAATTTTCAAATTATTATAAAATTGCGTATTTTATCGTTGTCTGCAACTTTTGTTTGAAGCTTTGTTTGATTGAATCGATAATAAAGCTACAGTTAAGAAATAAATCTGGGCTAGACTTTCTCGTTTCTTGATCAAAAACAAAATAGCTAAGGTTAAAATTGTTTATACAAAAGTTTTGTGTTTTTTTCCTTAGCTACATCTTTTATTTGAGACATTTTTTGATTAAGTTAATATGTTTCTATATTTTAAACTTCACTTGAAATCAGTGTTTAATACGCGTGGCGCATGAAGTAAAATTTCGAGTTTAGAAAAGCCCGCAAAATTTGGCTCGGTCGCTGCGCGACCGAGCGAAATTTTGCTCAGGACTTTTTTAAACTCGAAATTTTACTTCATGCTTAGTCTGGGAGTGGAAGACACTCGTTCGTAAATTTTCAAATGATCATAAAATTGCATATTTTTTCGTTGTCTGAAACTTTTGTTTGAAACTTTGTTTAATTGAATCGATAATAAAGCTACAGCTAAGGAGAGATTCGCAAAATATATCAAAAAAATCTTTCTCGGTTTATTGAACAAAAATAACAGAGCTGAGGTGAAAAGTGTTTAGGTAAAAGTAGTTTATTTATTTGTTGGCTACAACTTTTGTTTGGAACATTTTTTAATTGAGATGTCGAAAGCCATAGTCGGTGAGTTGTTGATCTTCACTAGATTTTTTAGTTTCTTGTTCATAAACAAAACAACTGAGGTGAAAAGCGATTATACAAAATGTTGTGCTGTGTTTTTTTTATTATCTCTTGTTTGAAACCTTTTTTAATTAAGTTACTACCACAGAGGAAAGAATAACCAGAGTAATCACGCCTGTAACTCGGAATCCACAGTTTGCATAGTGTAGCCATCTCTGAGGCAATTATCAAAACATCCACCTATTAAAACCTTCAACCAAAACAGTTTCCTGTAATTTTGATGGCGATTTAAAGCACAAAAACATATGTTAAAGGATGATTCGTTCATTGTAATGTTAATGTAAACATAAATATACTCATATTTCAATAGACCCATACACCAATTTACTGCTGACTGACAGATGTGAAATAAAAACATTATTGTTTTAATGCGTCCAGTTTATAGATAATTTGATCTTTTATTTCTCCACTAATATATAGCCACAGAGTAAACAATAATATTGTTTCCTCTGTGATTAAGCAAAGTTATCCGCCACCGCCGAGGTATTACCTGAGAACTAATTATGTCAATCAGGCACGGATCCACGGGGAGGGGGGGGGGGGATAACTGGGGGAGCTTATAATATAATATTTGAAAAATAAAAACTGGTATTTTGAACGGTTTATTTCATTATTATCGGTGTTCATGAGGGAACAAGAGTGATTAAAAAGAATACGTTTTTTAAACATCTTTGGAGAACTCGGACACATTAATAGATAGAGAAACGGTTAAATAAACAAAATAATGCAGCTTAGCGAGCAGAATAAAAATCCAATTGTATTTTTTTTTAAATTAGATACTTTGAAAAATGTCAATAGTGTCAATTTTTTAAATAGATTTTTCTTGGTTATTAAAAGAGAAAGAAAAAACTAGAAAGGGTGAAGTTTTATATAATATTACACTAATATCACAAACTTAGGGTTTTTTAAATGGAAACTATAGTTGGCTATTTCATTATTAAAAAGGTATTTTTTCTCTTTAGATATATCACTTGACCTACTTATTTATAAAATCAACTGAATTTTAACAATTTTCTATTTAATTTTAAACCAAAATATAGTTATCCTTGACTTTTTCGAAGTATTTCAAAGTTTATTTTTAATCAGCTCGTAAAACTGCACTACTTTGCCCATTTAACCGTTGTTGTAAATTTCAATCATCACATATTAGTAATTAGCGTTCATCGGCATTTAATGTATGTGCAAATATTGTGATGCACAAAAGGACATTAATGATTTCTTTTGCACACGTCCCCACTTATAATGTTTTTGAGTTTACTTTTAAAATTTTAATTGATTTTTGAGAACTGATTCAGCCTTTGGGGTGATCAGATGTCTTGCCCTTTTTGTTAATAATGAAAAATGCAATACTTGTGTAAAATTTAAATACAAGTCTGAGTTAAAGTTTACCTACAGGTTTGTGTCAACGTGACCCGCACCGTATCTCTATCTCTTAGAGTTTCCGAGATCCCCATAGAGAATATTAAAAAAAACTCACCCTGTATAGTAAAGTAGATTTGCCTAAAATATTTCCACAAACGTACATTATTTTAACCAAATATGTATGATTGTCTTAAAAACAGTGGATTCAAAATCATAATGAAATTTCTTTTTTCGTGTTCTTGATTTTCAAAATAAATCCAAACAGCACTTTTAAAAATACAAATTAATTTATGATTAAAATTGGGTCAAAATTACAGAAATATTAGCCTATGTATTTTAAATATTTTTAACATCAATAAATTCATAAGCTTAAAAAAATTGTAAAAGTTTTAAAAATAACTTGCACAAAGCCTGCATTCAATGCATACAAAGTGAATTTTATTTATAAAGTCTTGGCAAAAACTTGAAACCTGTTACAACATTTCAAAAGAAGTGGATTAATAAGAAATCGTGGAAATTAGTGAAAAACCTATTTAAAAAGTCTATAAATATAAAACATGGATTTGTGTGAGTGTTTTCCACTCCCCGATTAAGCATGAAGTAAAATTTCGAGTTTAAAAAACCCTGAACATTTGGATTTGGCGGCACGAGCGAAGCGAGTTCAGGCTTTTCTAAACTCGAAATTTTACTTCGTGCGCCAGGCGTACAAACACTGATTTATTATGAAGTTCAAAAACACATAATCGATCTACTATTTTTGTCAGAAGTATAGTTGAAGATGTGAAATAAATGTACATAATGTTGATATGATTTACCAAAATACCGGTACATTTTGAAGAGCAATTTTTGCGATTAACCGGTATGCCGGTATTCCAATCCCTACCTGTATCATATAACTGTATTTATTTTAATTTAAATTGCATTACAGGAGAGTAAATCTAGATTTCAATATTATATGTGGAATTAAAAATTGAATGGTGTAGATTTACGCTCGATTTGTATATTTTGATAAAATAAACAAACCGAGCGTCATCATTTTTCGTTCCGTCGGTACCGTTAGAGAGGAAAAAATATAAAAATTCCTCTGCGGATCCGATATACAAATGAATTGGGAAGAGTGGGGAAACCTAGTAGTTACTCTAAATCACACGCCTGCTGGGTGAGCCACCTGACAGAGCCGCCCCCCCCCCTGACCCCGCACAGCCACCGTGAATACTCTGGTTACTCCATACTCTGTGGTTACTACTAAAGCAGCAATTTGTGAGTGATTATCAAATAAATATCTGCCCTAGGCTTTTTCGTATACTGATCATAAACAAAAGAGTTAACGTGAAAAGTGTTTAGGTAAACGTTGTGTGTTTTTTCATTATCATACCAAATAAGGTAACGTCGCAATAGGTCCGGATGAAAATGAGTGAAAATGATTAAATAAATGAAATGAAAAACCAAGTGTGCGTGCAAGGAGGACAGAAGATGAAGACGATCGTTTCGCTCTTATTTTCATCCATCAACCCAGTACACACATTTGATATTTAGAACTTGTATATAATATGTTAATTCCATCAACTATAAGTTTTCGGTAATAAACATTTTTCATATTCCTGCATTGATGCGGGCATTTATCTCGATTTGCTTCTACAGTTGGGTTGATGGATGTGGTAGCCTGAGGAGCTCAAAATAAGAGCCAAACGGTCGTCGTCATCTTCTGTCCTCATTGGACGCACACTTGATTTTTTATTTCATTCATTTTCATTCATCTAATCACTTTTACTCATTTTCATCCTGACCTATTGAGCCGTTACCTTATTTGGTATAAAAATTTTAAGGTCCTTACTTATTTATTTTTTTCATTATCTAAAACATTTTTAAAAAAACTATAAAATAATGTGATACATGAAGAAATAAGTAGGCATTTAATTTATTTAATTTTAAAAGGTTATTGCTGAAAAATATTTATAACGAAGTTTTAAATCAGCAAATGTACAGGGTGATTCATTAGCCTCTTTACAAACTTTAGCAATTAAAAGTAGATTTGATTTCATGAAGAATTGTTCATATAAACGCAAGTCCTATCTTTATTTGTTCAGAAGTTATAGCGCTATTATAATTTTTAAGTTGATAAAAAACATAGTAGTCGTGATTTAGCAAAAAAAATTTAGTAACCATTATTTTAATTTATCACTTGTCAAAAATCGTTTGGTTATATCAATACTTTCATCACAATTGTTTGTTGGAAATTTAAATGCAGAGCGGTACCATCATTTTTTGACCACAACATTATTTGATCCTCTGGAAGATGTTCCACTCCACATAATAAAAGATATGTGGTATCAGCAAGATGGGGCCCCGCCTCACCGAGAAAGACAAGTGACCCAATGGCTGCATATTTATATCCCAAATCAATGGATTGGTAACTAAGAGCCGATATCATGGCCACCTAGATCACCTGACCTGAATTCTTACGATTTTTTTATATATGGGGTCACTTCAAGCAACGTCTTTATGCCGTAGAAATATACAATCGCAATTAGTAATTGCAGAGGATTCAAGATGCTGCAACTCATATTAGAAATAACATGAATTTATTATGTGTACAAGAGAGTTTAATTCGTCGTTGCCAATTATGTACTCAGGAAAACGGACTAATTTCTAAACATTTACTGTAGGTAAATTTTGCTTTCCGTTTGTTACAAGAATGTTTTTGATTTCATTAACACTTTAACTGCCATGTGGATATTTCATATGTACACGTTTGTGAGCCAAAGACAATATTTTCGTTATTCAAGCTTTATTAAAGGTTTTAAATACAGGAATATGGTTAGGATTTTAAATTTAATACATTTTTGGAAATATATACAAACGACTACCGGCCGTCGTATGCCCACATTTACGACGACCGGCCGTCGTACGGCGTAGTTTTTTTTATTGCTTAAACAATTGTTTTACACACGTCCATAATAATATCTTGAACAAGTTTCTCATCTTTCACGTGGTGAAACATATTTAACTATGATTTAATAAAGAATACACTTGGTTAAATTTCACTAATATTTTGGTTTTTTATTCCAACTAGTTTCGACTTTGAGTCATTCTCAAGGAGTACAGGAAATTACATTTTTACAAACATTATATACAACAGAGGTTAATTTAAATTTTATGGCTAAGCAATAAGGGCAGTCATGATGGGTGAGCTCCACAGATCTTCGATGTCATTAACAATTGGTTTTCCCTGTTTTTTTGCTTGTTGGATTTCCAGTCCTTCGCGATAGTTGAGATGACGACCTTTATTGCCTGTGTATAAAATCTTTAGCGTTTGGTTATTAAAAAAGTGATTATTGTCAATGCAGTGTTTAGCTCCATAATAATAATAACCTAATTATAATAGTAATAATCTAATAATAATAATAATATAATAATAATAAACTACCATACGTAAAATTGAGAGGATACAAGTACTGTTTTTATAAAAATTTGAGCAGTAATGTTAGATCACCAATCCCAAAATATATAAACAAATTGTCATTAGCAAGAATAATTGACGATGCACCTGATGAACAAGCTAAAAATACTGTTTTAAAATAAATTACTGAATAAACATTTACAAACAATAATTAGAGCCGCATACCATGTAAAAGATAAAAGTCAAAATATAAAAATCAAAAGATAATAGCCAAAGATAAGTTGCTCAGAAATACATACGACGGCCGGCGCGTGTTATGGCAGATAAAGTGTTAAACTATGATTACATATTAGTGTTCCAAGAGACATTGTTTTAAAAACGCTATAACTTCTAAACCAGGACAGATAGAACCTGCAATAATATGAACATTTCTTCATGAAATTAAATCTACTTTTAAATACCAAAGTTTGTAAAGAAGCTAATAAATCTCCCTGCATGCCAAAAAAGAAAAAGAGTCTCAAAATCTTTTTGAACATTCTTCAGTCTCACAAAGTTTTTAGTTATTTCAGAGTTTTTTGTTGTTAACATAATTGAAATTCGTTTAATAAAAAACCGAAAAATCTAATAATTCCTGGTGATTTTTAATACAAGACTTTAAGACATTTGATGGTTTAGAGTTAGCAACACTGCTCCCCAGGGGTATTCAGCCGAGAGAAATAAAGTTTCCCGTCTAAATAAAAATTCATAAAAGCCTCAAAGTCGAAATTAGGTATCCGTTGAAGATTTGCCGCCGTAGGCTTCAGCCTACTTAGCCTAATAGGAAATCCGCCACTGATTATTATGTGTTTTTTTCGATCTCTGGTTAAAATCCTGGTTATGCCCATGCTTAATGTAATCCAGTAATTGCATTTTTTCCATGCACTTAATGAGTTTTACCCAGAAGACAATTATGTTATGATTTACCGTTAAATTACCGGTAAACTTAAGTAACATGCATTTTTTATACATAGGTATATTTAAATTTGAAGCTAAGTTCACAGTCATTCTCTGTAAATTTTGTTTTTTATATTAGGCAAACATAAAAAAAAAATTTAAGATAATCATAAAATTCGCAAGCTATTTCCACAATCGACGCGACTTTTTAGATCTAAGATTTTTTACTCATTGCTCTTATAACATTTAATATAATCATAAAATTCTTAAGCAATTTCCACAGTCGACGCGACTTTAGGATTTACGATTTTTGCTCATTGCTCTTATAAAATTTAAGATAATCATAAAATTCTTACGCTATTTCCACACTCGACGTGACTTTTTAGATTTACGATTTTTTGCTCATTGCTCTTATAAAATTGAGGATAATCACAAAATTCTCAAGCTATTTCCACAGCCGACGCGACTTTTTAAATTTACGTTTTTTTACGCGTCGTTTAAAATCGTAATAAACAAGTTGACGAATTTATGTTCAACACTAAGCTTCCCCACAATTCGCATTTAAATAATTGGACAAGTTTTCCGTGCTATCGGGTTGTCCCTTTCGCGCAAAAAGAACCCTTTGAATGCCGCCCTTTAAAGACCCTCTCTCTAATCGCAGAAGCCTGTTTGATGTTACCTTTTATGGGGCTGTAAAACAGCCCTTTGCCTATTATATCCCTGTGCAATTAATTTCACTATTCAACTAGGAATTTATTTGAATTATTTAACCCCAATTATTCAAATAGTTAATTACGAAACAACGTTAAATTGTTTTGTAAATTAAAATTAATTCTGGAATTGTTATTTAATTACAAACCAATTTTACTTTTACTATCGTATGTTCAATAAAATAAAACCTCTAGAGTCTCACTGAGCAAAAAACTAACAAATAACGTTTTATCAACATTATAACAACATTAAACGTTGTCTTAATGTTGATGAAACATTATTTAAATGTGTTTGTTCAGTGGGAGTGCTATGGAATATATTGTAGGTTGGCAACTCTGAAATTATGCATTATAATTATTATGTTTGACGTTTTAAATTACAATTTCTAAAGCCTGTAGCCAACATCCATTTTAAAAAAGGTAAAATTATAGCACTCTAGAGGTTTTTTTTTTATTGAACATATGATATTTCAAATATATAAATAAAAAATAGTTAATTACGAAGCAACGTGAAATTGTTTTGTAAATTAAAATTAATTCTGGAATTATTATTTAATTACAGGGAAGTGGATGGGGAACAATGTGACGGTTGCGTGTAAGATATGGGAAGCGTGTGTAAGAGCGGTGCTAATGTATGGAGTAGAAGTGTGGGGGACGAGAGGGTACGAGGTGATAGAGAGGGAGCAGATATGGTTCCTGAAGCACATGTTGGGGGTGGAAAGGTCCACGCCCAGCTACATAGAGCTTCAGAAGACCAACAGAGAGAGGCTAGAGTGGGAGGCAATGGTGAGGGTGGTGAGGTACAAGATGAGATTGTGGGAACTGGATGAAGAGAGATTGGTGAAGGATGTAAGGGTGACGAGTGAGGGTGGGGGGGAGGGTAGATGGAGGGGGGAGAGGAGGAAAATGTATGAGAGGGTAGGGCTGTCGGAGGCGAAGGTAATGGAATGGCTAGGAAATGGGGTTCAAGTGGATGAGTGGGTGAGGAGAAAAGGGAAGGAGGTGGAAGGGCAGGAAAGGCAAGGGTGTATTGACAGAAGCCAGTATAATGATATGTATGGGAGGTGGCAGGTGTATGGGAGGGTGCCGAAGTATTTGATAGAGAAGGGATGGGGTAGAGAGGATAGGGTGATTGTGGCAAGGGCGAGGTGTGGATCGGAGGAGAGAGGAAGGAAAGTATGGATGGGGGAAGAATATGGAAGGTGTGTGTTGTGTGGACAGGGGAAGGATACGTGGGGACACTTGGCGGAGGAATGTGAGGGGGTGAAAGAGGAGTGGCTGGGAGCGAAAGGGAATAGAAGGGTAGTGGAGTGGATGAGGGAGGATGGGAGCGGGGTAAGGACGTTGGAAAAGCTGGGGAGGGAGAGGGAAAAGAGAAGGGAGGGTAAGAGGGATACGGAAAGGGAGTGAGGTAATTAAATGAGAGTGACGGAATGAATGAGAGAGGATGGGACCGGAGTAAGGACGCTGGAGAAGTTGGGGGAAGAGAGGGAAAGCAGAAGGAAGAGAGGGGGCAGTAATTAGTGTAGATATAATGTATGTAATATAGTGTTATGCCAATAAAGGTATTAATTTTTTTATTATTTAATTACAAACCAATTTTACTTTGTTTCAAAAACTATTTTAAATAAACTAATACGGTTGAATAATTTTCATATATTTCCAGTTTAAAAAATTGCCATCCCGCAGTAAGCTCTATATTTATTGATCGCACTGCAAAAACACTCGGATTTTGTGGAACAATGAAAATGTGCGTTTATGTTTTTGTTTCATTTTGTTTTTATCTTTTTATCGACAACCCTGCCCGGTGCAGCCAACAGCTTCCATCAAAATTTACAAACTTGAACATGAATAAAACCGTAAAATACAGCACCGTTGAAAACATCAATTGATGCGATGAAATAAAATTGTGGAGGAGCTTTAATTCAATGCTTTTTTAACAATCGATAATCCTACTTTGAAAACAGACTGAAAAGTTTTGTATTGAATCGCTAGTTAACATTATAAGATGCATTGTAAACTAATATCAAGGAGAGGCAATTCTTATGGCAGAACTGGAAATCGAGTAGAAAAGGAGAAATGATGATCGGGATGTGGGGTAAGAGCAAGACAGACGATTGTATACACCAATCACCGGTCTCGCTTCTGGATGTAGCATCCAAACGCGGTTACCAAATTGTATGTAGAGACTGGCTAATTGGATGTATATGAACTGTGCTAATATGTATGTTTGTACCGCACTAAGTTGAACTGAGTTCAAGTTTGTGACATCACAGTTCAAGTAAGTGTAACTTCACATTCACAATTACAGGCGTCCAGTTCATGTAAAGAACAGATTCAGTGTAAAAAGTGTAAAAAGCGCTGCACTAGATCATGTAACGAACAGACTTAATGTAACTGAAACTTATAATTTTAATCCAGCGCTTATAATTTTAATCCAGCGATATGTATCTTATGTTTAATAAAAAAAAAACTCTGGAGTGCCATGAAAAATATTCTAGGTTGGCAACTCTGAGATTATATATTACAGTTATTATGTTTGACGTTTTATACGTCAATTCCTAAAGTGTGTAGCCAACCTAAATGTAAAAAAAACCTTTAGAGTGCCATGGAAAATATTCTAGGTTAGCAACTCTCAGATTATATATTATAGTTATGTGTCTGACGTTTTATATGTCAATTTGCATAAAAAGCGTATAGCCAACCTAAATTAAAAAAATAGATTAAATCATGGCACTCTAGAGTTTTTTTTTATTAAACATAAGATAGATTGTTCCGTAAACTCCGTTTTTTTTAATATGACCAAACGTATAGTGTATTTACTGCGAATAGTTGCAATCCTGCTTTAACAAAAAGTAGGGTATTTTAAACATCAAATTTTGAGATGTTGGTAAATGATTATCAAAATGACAAATAAATCATAATTTGTCAAATAAATTGTCCGGCTGCAGAGATTTTCAAAAAAGAGAACGCTACAACTTGCAACTTTACAACGCATACAGGGATTTTTTTTCTTTTAAGTATACTTTGTAAAATTAATGAACTTAACAAACCTAAGTCGAAGTATATTTTAAACTTTACTTTAAATTAGTGTTTTATACGCGTGGCGCATGAAGTAAAATTTCTAGTTTAGAAAAGCCCCGTGAAAATTTTCTACGCGGGGCTTTTATAAACTCGAAATTTTTCTTCATGCTTAGTCTGGGAGTGGAGAACACTAGTTAGAGTTTATAAATTGAAAGTTTTTAATAAGGTCACGAATGTCTGAAAATTTACATTGAAAAATCGTAACATGTATACCTAAACTAAAAATTCCTCGTACACTTACGTGCAAAGAAAACGGCTCACTCGTTATTTATTTTTTATTTTTTCCTAATAGCATTACTTTTGCAATGCTGCGAATTAACTTTTGGTATTTTACGATAAAATAGACAATCAGGGTATAGAAAAAAAAACAACATATCGTACTTATTACTTTATTTAATGAACAATAATCATAACAAATGAAATTTAAAGATACGCTTTCCATTCGACATTATGGATAAAGTATCAAGATGTCTACGTTCTTTCACTGTTTTTGCTTTTTTGTTTTGATCTTCAGTGGCTGTGGGTATAAACCCACTGAAGGTTGGTGTGTTCATTATGGTTTTAAGTGCTGTAGATTGTGCAAAAGCTGTAGCTCTTTTGGAATATTTTCGAAGCCAGTGGTCTGTGGCCAGATGGCTTAATGTCAGCCGTTCTACCTTTATCGTAAAATATTAAACGTTTTGTTTGTTACTTTGCAACAATGTTTTTATTATTAACAATAAAAAAGAATGAGTGGGCCGATTTCTATGCACTTGAGTTTATTTAGAACTTTTTTAAAATTGAAACATATAAATGGGCAGATAATAAAGAAAACAGATATTCCTGAGCAAGGAATATTACCTGATCCTCAGAGACACTTTATTAAATTGGTAGTAGAAACAAATAATTTAGGATAGATAATTACATTTGTAATCGTAATTATTGTGAGTTAATTGAATTGTCATATTAATATCAGATTTCCCTTCACATAACCTACAAATTAAAAGTTAATGCAAGTTGTGTGTTTTAGGTTAGGACAAGATTAATGACATGTTATGTTGTAAACATGTGATTAATCTTGTTCTAACCTAAAACACACAACTTGCATCACAACGCTACTCACTGAGCAAAGTACAAACAAATAACGTTTTATCAACATTGTAATAACAATAAATGTTGTTTTAATGTTGATAAAACATTACCTAAATGTATTTGCTCAGTGGATAAATTCTAGAAATGTCAAATTTGATTGATCATACTAAAAAAAAACAGGTAATAGTAAAAGAATTTTGCTTTAGTATGAGCAAAAAAAAGTATGTTCTTACAAAATTGAGGGGAATTTAATGAAAAACTCGCTTACACAATGAAACCGTCTGTAATTCACACAATTCTGCTTAAAATAAGCCTGCTTTATTTAACACGCTAATTTTACTCACGTCATTCTCCAGAGATGAATAAAGCGCAATCAGGCTTGCCAATTAACCTAGGCCGAGCTTGAAAAGAACATGGCCGCGTAATGAGAGCTTGCGTTTGGCGAGCATGAAATTCTACTTAACGATCCGCTGTTAATAGTCTGAAACCACATGAATACAGGGAGAGCGAAATTAAATTTTAATACAGCACTGCATTTCGATGTACGTTGTAATTTTGCTGGCGCAAATTCGTTTGTTGATTCCATCGGAATAACTAAATATGCTGATGCATTTGCATGTGTTTGTGCAACAGTGGATTTGCGCTAATAAAATAAACCGATTATTACGCGGATATAACAATATCAGCTTACCTACCTAGTGATTGTTCAAATCCTATGAATAGGATTATTGCAATTACGAAATGTAAATCGAAAATGCGCGAATAATTATAATTAGTTGTAACACTTATTTGCTTCGTTTTTATAATCGTAGTAATTAGTGCCTTTTCAACATTCTTTAAAAATATATGTCTTTAGGGTAGGCCAGAGACCCAAGGCAATATGTATCCGTTATTGAAAGGTGACTTTGTTGTGCAATTCCTCGTATTGTGTGCTTTGGGCCTGTGGCCGAACCTGAAGTTAGGCTGCGAGCCGTCACTGCTTAGAACAAAAGAAAATCGAAGATGTGTAAAGTTGGTTATTAAAAGAGAATACACCTAAAGTGATTTATTTTGGGAATAATGAAATAGTGATGCCAAACGGAAACTTTGTTCGATTAAATATTTAATCATCGATTTTCAGATTATTCTATTGCACCGCCATTTAAACATCATTGTTTAAATATTTGAGGTTAATCGAAACTTCAATCATTTAAAGTTTCGATTAACCTCAAATTTTTAATCGGGCGATTTTGTCTGATTTGTTGAATTCAATCTATTAGACGTCTTCTATGATGAACTAGATGTAATTAATTTCATAAACTTTGGTGTTACACGTCAGGTGAAACTAAGAATCAATTACTTTGATATCCTAGATCAGTGGTCTCCAAACTACGGCCCGCGGGCCAAATCCGGCCCGCGACTTGCATGAATCCGGCCCGCGATTGTTTGTAATTTTTCTTGTAAATGTCATATTTTGAAATATTGTAACAATTGTTCCTTAAATTTTTCATAATTTTATAAAATTAATCGGATCTTGGCCGACTTTATTATGTAGAATTGTATTTGTGGCCCGCGAAGAAGATAGTTTGGAGACCCAGGTCCTAGATAATAATAGTTTTCAAAAAATATTTCGATTGAATAAACAAATCACCTTATACTTATTAACATTAAATGAAGAATAAAAAACAAATAGAATTTGCAAGTGATAGGTAAGTTTGTAATAAGTAATATTAAGGTTGATATATATATGTTTTTATTATTTACAAATACAATATTTTTTCGTCAGGTGAAAAATTGAATCGTATCGCTCTTTTCTGTGACATCTAAAAATTATTATAACCTATGTCCAAATTATATTTGTATTAACTCGTTTAAAGTAAAAACGTACTTTACATCAAGGACGGTCGAGTATGCGGTAAGTAGGATCGACAGAATCGAAGATTTTAGAGTGTCACAAATGCGCGCTGAATTTAAATGTGGTTACTTCATAGTAAACATTAGGTAAATATGCATAAGCTGTAGATTTTCTGACATTCGTTGATTTTTAAAAGAGTTCAATTTGAAGCTTTACACGAGTGTTGTCCACTCCCAGACTAAGCATGAAGTAAAATTTCGAGTTTAGAAAAGCCCCGTGAAAATTTGTCGAGGGTCGCGCAGCGACCCGAGACAAATTTTCTGGGCTTTTTTAAACTCGAAATTTTACTTCATGCGCCACGCTTATAAAACACAGATTTTAAGCGAAGTTCGAATATACATACATTTCACAATATTTTAGTGATTTAAACGCGTGGCGCATGAAGTAAAATTTCGAGTTTAGAAAAGCCTAGAAAATTTGTCTCGGGTCGCTGTGCGACCCTCGACAAATTTTCTGGGCTTTTCTAAACTCGAAATTTTACTTCATGCTTAGTCTGAGAATGGAAATCACACAAGCTTTAAAATGAACTTTAAAAAAAACAGGGAATATCTCAAGATTTACAGAAAATAGGCTGAATTTGGAATAAGTATATTTTAAAGAAAAACTCTCTGTATAATGTAAATACATATTTAAGGGTCTTTTTCACTTTTTGACCTTGATGAAATTGAGTCAGCTCTCTCCGTCGGATTTTTTTGTGCATTATTTCGACTGAATTTTAATTTGTACTTCAAGATATATTTCACTGAAACCGGTTGGTTTTCACTGAAACTGGTTGGTCGACACTTAACACTAACACAAAGTCTTATTTTAATAACACTTATATTTAACACAAAATATTAAAAATCTATCTATGAAAGTACAGCGAAACCGGAAAGAGAGGTTATGATAGACTCAAAAACGTAACCAAATCAACGTCATTGTTCTCTCTCGTACGAGCTTTGGCCTGCGGGGAAAGGGGTAGGGGAAACATGGAAAGATACAATTCTATCATACCTTGTAACACATATATAATTATATGTGTTACGCCCATCGACGTACCTTTCCTTACATCAGCAACTGACATTTCGTCTCAATTTTTAAATAACATCTGTTTAAATAATTAATACCAACACAATATAGCTTAAAATCGTGATTTCTTTTACAATTCGCCAACATTAAATAATTAAAAGCCTTAACATTTTCATTTATAATCCAAATAATGCTTTCTATGATTGCCGGTTAACTAACCAGATGACGGTGCAAACAAAGCAGATTGATTAATCTAATCATTGATTTACTAATCACTGATTCTAATCGAGCGGGGTGCAAACGGGCATGAGTGTTGAAAATTTCATAACACATTTAGTCAACTTTCAACCATTTAAGGCCAAACACGTTGAACTGGTTCAACTCTGAATTCGAGTTCAAAGTGACATTAGAACAATAGGAATTGTCATCTTGAACTCAAGTTCAGCTTGATCTTTGGTTTAACAGTTTTGGTGCAACTGGGCCTTAATCTCCATTTTTTAAGGGAACACCTTGTATATTCTTACGTCTTCCTGCGCAGAATTCAATTCTGCATTTATATACAATTATGACCCCTTATTATAACTGAATTGAATACACTCAAAAATGTCCAGCCTTAACAGTACATAACGTAAAAATAACACGTTTCCGTCCAAAAATTCGAGACGCGTATTGAACCCACTCTATAGAATTGCCACCTTTTATCCAAACTTTTTCTTTCTTCTTCGTTGTTTAGCCCCGCGCGAAAAAAAATCTATACGTACAAGGCGATGGAATATAAAAAAAATCAGTCGCAATAACAGCAAGTTTAATAAATAATACGAGTAGCCCAAGAATTCCTTGATAATGACTTACGGCCGGTTTCATAATAATTGGGCTAAAGTGACTTTAACAAAAGTCGACTTTAAGTTAAGGTCGGCTTTAAATATTAATGCGTTTCATAATCAACTCTCGATTTGACTTCAGTAAAAATCGACTTCAAGGTATCGAACATAGGTTTGTAACGCCGTTTTATAGTTATTTTTATTATTTAATGTTGCATAAACGTCATTTTGATTATAAACCTTTCAATTGTGTCATTGCAAATGTGTCAACTTACAATTAGTAAAACGAATAGAGGGATTAATATTATAAAAGAAGAGGAATTCATTGTAATTACCCTGTTAAAAGTGAAAAGAACGTATCCAAGTGGAATAATAAACAAATAAAGTATCAATATGGGAAAAGGTAACCATTCTACAACCAGGTTTCATCTTAATTAATGTACAATCAAGGATTTGGTAAATTGGCAGAATATAATTGGTAAATGTAAATTACGGCCGGTTTCATAATAATTAGGTTAAAGTGACTTTAACAAAAGTCGACTTCAAGTTAAAGTCGACTTCAAGTTAAAGTCGACTTTAAATATTGATGCGTTTTATAATCAATTTCTGATCCTACTTTAATAAAACTCGACTTTAAGGTAATGAATATAGGTTGGTAGCTCCTTTTTAATAGTATATTGTGTATCTAGTGCGTGAAGTAGACTTTTTTACACAAGCGTGAAGATTGCGAAACGAGCGAAGCGAGTGAAGCAATCACGCGAGTGTAAAAAAGTCTTCACGCACGTGTTACACACAATACTTTTTCTACGACTGATTTAATAAATTCCAAAACACAAACAAACTATTAACGTAAAGTATTTATTTATCTTTATAATAATTATTATTAATTGTTACAGTGCAGTTGGTTAGGTACATTACATCAGAACTTTCGTTGGATGTAGTATTTAGACAACTATTGTTATTATTATTGCTAATATTCAAAATTTTGTTTGAAACATCTTGCTTCTTTGTTATCGAATTTTCAACATAACTTTCTGCAACAGCAGAAGTTTTCCAGCCTCCGTGCTTTTTTAAAGTTAACAGATCGGCACCAGCTTCAACTAACAGAGTTGCAGAAGAACGCCTAAAGCAATGGCCGGTATATTGCTCAGGATTTGGCAATTTTAAAAATTTTGCAACATCTGGGGGTACCTTTCCAATTTTATTAATGCCGATAACTTGACGGGTACATTTTCCTTTTTGATAATTAATGAAAAATTTCTTTTCAGCGTAATTTTTAGGGCGTAGAGCTAAGTATTTTCTGTAGTATTCTAAATGTAGTGTTACAGCAAATGTTCTTGATATTTTAGTTTTAGTGTCTGGTACAACTATGAGAAGAGATGATCCAATATCTTGAATATCCTCTACATTCAATTTATAAAATTCGTCTCTTCTCAGGGCACCAGCAAGTCCAAAAATTAAAACGACCTATAGTAAGAAAATAAATAAGAATTTTGAAAACTATGCTGCATTCCACTTACCTTATTTAATAAATATATATTATCGGGTGCTTCATTTATAAATTTAAGGATATATTCTTTATCTAAAACTCGAGATTTCTTTGGAGTATATCCTTCACTTTTCTCTTTAAAAATGATATTACTTTAGTATAATTACCAATGTTTATGTTATGGTTGACATTTATTGTACTCTTCAACATTGAATAGTGACTCCAAAGTGTTGAGGTCTGGAATTTTGTCGCCAGTTCTGCGAGATATGTTAAAATTACGTTTTCCGAAAATGAAATAATTTCATGTTCAGTGCGCCATTCCATGAATTTTTTATAAATATTTTCATAAATATCAAGAGATTTTTTCGGCAACAGCGACGAACTAGCAGCGTTTGCTGCCGCAATAATCCTTGGTGGGGTATTAGGCCTCTCTGGAGATAGTGATGTCTGCATTTTAACGCCCACCAATGTTCACCAACACACAAAACAGCACAAACTTAACTAAATGACATGTGTTATTTAAAAAATCACCGCCATCTAAAAATTGTTCACCGATGCTGAAAAGTGTATTGGCTCTTATGGCAGCGGTGCGTGAAATAAATCCCATAAGAATTGCATTGTACTTCACGCATCGGTATGAAAAATCAAATTTCACACATTTTTATCGATGTGTAAAATTGTATTTCACAAATAGGAGTAGAAAAAGTTATTTTTATTATATAATGTTGCAGGGGATGTGCATTTTGATTGTTTATACTTCCATTCCCACTGAGCAAGAAACAAAAATATAACGTTATATTAACATTAAACGTTGCATTAATGTTGATGAAACATTACTTCAATGTGTTTGCTCAGCGGGTTATGTCATTGGAAATATCACAACTAACAATAAGTAAAAATAATAATTATATCATTTTTGTGAAATGAAAAGATACTTTGGAATAAATCAATGTTTTTATACGCGTGGCGCATGAAGTAAAATTTCGAGTTGAGAACAGCCAGAATTTGAATTTGGATTTGGTCCAAATCCAAATTCTTTGGGCTTTTCTCAACTCGAAATTTTACTTCATGCTTAGTCTGGGAGTGGAAAACACTCGTTTGTCAATTGTCGATAGCTTATTTTGTGTTTTTCTGTTTAATTAAAAAAAATATGCAATATTAAGAAAACTCGTGAAATGGTAAATATTAAGAAAAGCTATGACATTTGTTAACAGTGAACAAATTATAATTTTTCCCAGTCAAAAATGACATTTTCAATTTTTATAATAATCTTGTAAATTCACGAAAAGCGTCAATATTTTAAAAATGGAAATCTTGAAAATGTGTGTAAAACGTCCTAGAGTTTTTAAACTAGGACTCTAGATCCATGAAATTTACGAAAATCCTAAAGATTAAATTTTTTTATAAGCATCTCAAAAAAATATTAAAGACGTCAATTGTTCCATCTTAAAGATGTCGAAATTTTGAAGATTAACAAAAATTTTAGACATTCACGCAAACCGACAAGTTTTCAAAATTGACTTAAAAAGCGTCGACAATTTGAAAATTAACTAAAAGCGTGGGCACTTATGAAGATCGTTTACGTTTTTAAGTTTTAAGAAAGTTTAGAAATTGCACAAAAACTTCCGAGATTTTAAAAATTGGCGAAAAGTCACAAAAATTGACCATATTTTTAAAAATAAGGTAAATCATGGAAACCATCACAATTTTAAAGATTAACTGGAATCTTGTAAATTCGTTAAACAAAACGTCCTTATTTTTAAATTTATGAACATTTTGATGAAAAGTGTGTTACGATTAACTAAAACTGACAAAAATCATCAACATTAAGTTCAAAGTTCCGAATTTTCATTAAAATTTTATTAAATAATATTCTGAATTTTTCTTTTATGTAAACATATGTATAAGCTATAAACTTGCCGACATCCGTTGTTTTTTTAATGAGTTTAATTTGAAGTTTTTAACGAGTATTTTCCACTCCCAGAGTAAGCATGAAGTAAAATTTCGAGTTTAGAAAAGCCCAGAAAGCCCAAAGTATAAAACACTGATTTTAAGTGAGGTTCAAATATACATAAATTTTACAATATTTTAGTGTTTTACAGGCGTGACGCATGAAGTAAAATTTCTAGTTTAGAAAAGCCCAGAAAATTTGTCTCGGGTCGCTGCGCGACCCAAGACAAATTTTCACGGGGCTTTTCTAAACTCGAAGTTTTACTTCATGCTTAGTCTGGAGGAGTGGCGAATACTTGTTTAAGGCTTCAAATTGAACTCAATTAAAAAATAACGGATGTCAGCAATTTTATAGCTTATACATATGTTTACCTAAAAGAAAAATTCCCAGTATATTATTAAATAAAATTTAAATGAAAATTCGGAACTTTGAACTTAATGTTGATGATTTTTGTCAGTTTTTGTTAATCGTAATACACTTTTTATCAAAATGTTCATTAAATTTAAAAATAAGGACGTTTTGTTTTATGACTTTACAAGATTCCAGTTAATCTTCAAAATTCTGATGGTTGCCATGATTTTCTTTAATTTTAAAAATTTGGACAATATTAGAAAAAATCCGTGTAGTTGAATATATCAAAACAATTTGCTCTCATTCTATACACTTCTTTCATTTTAACCCCAATATCTTCTTTATCGCTTGATCCAAAATGCTTTTGATTCTCCTTCTTCTACGAAATGAAAGGCCCTGGCTTTGCAGCTTTATCGACCATGCGATTTATTCTTTTTAACATATAAGAACATTTTTAGCTTAGTTTTAAAGCCGGCTTTATTTATTTAACGTATCAAAATGCTGACTTTTACTTTAAAGTCGACTTTTGCGTTAAATTTGCATTATAAAACCGAATTTAACGTTAAAGTCGGCTTTAAGTAATTAAAGTAGAGTCGAAACTAGTAGAAAAATTACTCTATACTACAATCTTTAGGGATATGCACCATGCTGCAATAAAAGTACTGCCAACTGAAACAAACATTCTTGATTACTCCATATGTATTACAATATTTAAGGATATTGTTCTTTGTGTGACTGAATATCATAAGGACTATTATTTTAGTTCATTGAAGCTTCCGTAATAATATGAGCCCTTACAACAAAGAGATGGATTATACAAAGAGCACAGGCTGCTATTAAATCACTTCCTTTGTTGTAAAGTATCAGTCATGTATTCATTTTCACACAGCGAATTTTGCTTCAATTAAATATAATCGGATCGTGTTTTACATATATATTCTCATATTCAGAAAATATACAATGTATATTGAAGCTGTACATAAATACACAATGAACCGGATTATTGGTGATTATGGATAGCAGAAATAATTAATTTTGCTCCAACTACAGTACGTACGAATATAGTCAAGGATTATTATTTCGCTAATTTTAAATGTTTACACAAACAGTGCAAACATTGATGTACTAGTTCATGTAACAAACAGACCTATTATTAAATCACTGTTATAAATGTTAGATAATATTTTACCTACGCCCTATCTAGTAACAGTATTATACCACACTGTCATCTTGAAGCGTATGATTGGCATTACCTACACATGCACGTAATAGCTTTGACAAGTATATTACATGCAGAAATAATTAATTTTCCTCCAACTACAGTACGTACGAATATAGTCAAGGATTATTATTTCGCTAATTTTAAATTACACAAACAGTGCAAACATTGATGTACTAGTTCATGTAACAAACAGACCTATTATTAAATCACTGTTATAAATGTTAGATAATATTTTACCTACGCCCTATCTAGTAACAGTATTATACCACACTGTCATCTTGAAGCGTATGATTGGCATTACCTACACATGCACGTAATAGCTTTGACAAGTATATTACATGCTGACATGCTGATTGATAACCGCACAACCAAATGACATTTTTTTGGTGTATGTTGATCAAGTAGTCGTTTAGTTTTCATCAATGTCATGGTACTACCAAAAATTATTGAATAAATAACGTGTTTTTTCATGCTCATTGTTTATTTTGTTAGGGCGCAGGTAAAGTATCGTACATTTCTCGAGTGGTATGGCAATTACATACTCGCGGAATACTGCACTCGCGAATAGCTGAACAGCTGATTGATAACCGCACAACCAAATGACATTTTTTTGGTGTATGTTGATCAAGTAGTCGTTTAGTTTTCATCAATGTCATGGTACTACCAAAAATTATTGAATAAATAACGTGTTTTTTCATGCTCATTGTTTATTTTGTTAGGGCGCAGGTAAAGTATCGTACATTTCTCGAGTGGTATGGCAATTACATACTCGCGGAATACTGCACTCGCGAATACGCAACATATCTGCTCATATGTAATATGCTGCATACCACTCTCGTGACGTAATATATTATTATATGTTTTATTTTGATTGAAAATCATCTGATTTTCATAATTGCTCAACCAAATTTATAAATCCATGTTCCAATGGGCGGTGGGTCGTTTGGCTACTAAGTAGATATGGGAAATTCGAATCTTTTAGGTGATTCGAATCAACCGAATCATTTCTTGAAAGTGATTCGTTCTCTATGAATCGTTCGTAAACGAATCACTTATGATAATTATAATAATAATGATAATAATAATAATATAGTTCGTTCTCGCCTTAATCTCCTTTTATAGTGATGATAGACACTTGTTTCATAAACCGCTACTATTTACTTACCGTCAATTAACTACGCGCTAAATTGAATAATAATACCAATAGTAATAATAATACTGATAATAATATATGTTCGTTCCATACCAAACGGCGCCGAGATAGACGACCGACCCAATAACATCAGTTAAACGAGCGAATACCGTTTTATGGGAATTGACTTGTATAATTTAAGCAAAGATGATAGGTTAATTCGAAAGGTATGTATCTTTAAAAAATAAAGCAAATATATACAAATTTAACTATAATTCAAAATGTTTTGTTATATTTATTTTAAAATTATCAAATAATTTTGCCTTTTTAGTAGTAAAGCTGTTCCAAATAAAACTTCGGTGGCCTGAATTCATCTTGTAGATATTCTGTGATTTGTCTCATAAGTAGAGAACAAACATTAGCTGATAAAATTACGCGTCGAGTCGTACAAAATACCAATTCTGCAAGTCGTGAAAAATCGTTTCGGATTCAGACCACATGTACAAAGCGGAGTTGAAGTTGTGCGCGGATTCGAGCGAACGCATTAGGCTGGTCGTCCGCTGGAAGCGACAATACGCGGCTACGCGCTCATGCGGCACAAACGACAACGGGCGTATACGCGCGACAGATCCCGATGTGTGTAAATCGAATGAATCTCGTCCAGTGTAAGCGTGAGCGGACATGCGTATATTCGCGCCGAGCGTGAAGCTGCGTCAGATCCCAAGAGAATGGGATCCGTCGCTCCTAGCCGCGTCTAGTCCTGTGTTTTTTCTTCCTACTTTGTCTTCTCCAAGTCCAACCTTACTGTTTTTTGAAAACAATAGTGCTAAATATTTATATCCTTTTTCATTTCTTACTAGGTAGGTGTAATTAACAGTATAAACTGCTATAAAATAAATATTAAATTTTATAATTTGAATATTTTTATAAAAATTGTTTTCTTTCGAATTCCAATCATACCCCTAATTACATAGGGACTTTCCAAAAGATAAACATCCTCTGAATCCATTAAAAATGTACAACTCTTTTAGCGGTGCCGAAAAACTGAGCAGCGCGAAGTCACATGCAGTGTACGACCCCTGTCGCGTGTAGCCGCTAGTCTTGCAGCCGCCTGTCGCCGCTTGTATCGCGTGAGCGCGTAGCCGCATGTGGACGCTGCCAGTGGACGACCGGCCTTAGTCATCCGATTCGGGCGGATTCAGATTCAGATCGAATGTACAAGCGGAGTTGATGTTGTGCACCGATTCGAGCGAACGCATTAGTCATTCGATTCGGGCGGATTCAGATTCAGATCGAATGTACAGGGCTTTTATTAATTCCCGAACCCCACGTGACTAAATTTAAAATTGCCGCGTAAATTATTGTATTTGTACGTTGGAGGCTTTGAAAAAAGTAACCAAACGTTACCAAAGTCAAATTTGACATAAACGTTTATGCGCGGTGCATCGTTAAACCAACCTTTGAGATCTTACAAGATTCGCCCGGAATTTTCAGGTAAGCAAAAATTGTTTAATTATTCTGAAACATTGAGTTTTATTTCTATTTATTTTGCAGATTCAATTTGCTAGGATAAGCAAATACTGCGAAAATGGTATTTACAACGGAGCAAGACGCGTTTATTTTGATGGCACATTTTCGTAGTGCCTAATATTAATATTAATATTTTCAGTCGTCATAAAAATACGCCGGCGAATAAATATTTTTAAATCTAGGGAATTTTTGTGTGAGCCATAACACCTTGTACATTTGGTTGCCTATTATTTTTGGTCACGTGGGGTTCGGGTATTAATGAAAGCCCGGTACAAGCGGAATTTAAGTTGTGCGCGGATTCGAGCAAACGAATTAGTCATCAATTTTGGCGGATTCAGATTCAGATCGAATGTACAAGCGGAGTTGATGTTGTGGGCGGATTCGAGCAAACGCATTAGTCATCCGATTCGGGCGGGTTCAGATTCAGATCGCATGTACAAAGCGGAGTTGAAGTTGTGCGCGGATTCGAGCAAACGAATTATTCATCCGATTCGGGCAGATTCAGACCACATGTATAAATCCGAATCAGGAATACGATTCCGCTCGACCAAAATCGTTCGGTCGGTCGTCTCGAGTGAATGAATCATTAACGAATCAATTCTTCTTGAAATACGCAATCAGTTCATTTAAATCACAGTATAGAATCGTTCTTTTAAACGAATCATTCACGAACAACCCATATCTACTACTAAGCCATACGAATGTCCTGAAAGATCTATTTTCATATCCCATAAATATACCTCGTTTTATTTAACTAGGCGTGAACTGCATACATATTTTTATTTGTGTCGAGTTTATCTGTGTAATTAAATAAGGGATTTACTAAAAGATATTGACTTTTCGATATCGTTATTCACTTCAGATCAGTTAAACAAGTCATTTCTTAAGACTTTTCGATTTATTTGCTAAAATATGTTCTAATTTCTCGTTTAGTTAGTGGAAAGAGCTCTACAAAGTGTCGCCAATTAAAAAAAATCAGTACTGCTAACTGTAACGATCACCTCTGTATAATTTGTTAATTATACAAGATTGAGAGTATAAGTTTTAATTTTATGGTGGTATTATCTCGAGGGTTATTCAAGTAAATCCTTGATGTGTAAGATTTTATGGTCCATTAACTCTACAAGCGTGGTATTATCATATTTAACAGATATCGTAAATGAGATGCACATCGAATCGTTTGGAGTTCAACCGGGAAAGTTTCAGGTTCATCTCGTTATTTCGGCTCATTAAACTTCTGCTAATTGCACTGCATTCAACTTCAACGTTTAATTATGAACGTAAAAATATTCGATATTTCAACATAATTTTCAACAAATCATAACTCAGATATTAAAATCAATTAAAATTAATTACTAATTATAATTAACTTTTATATAAATAAAACAATTTAAACAGATTCAAATATATATTGTGCATTTGGTTTTCAGGTAAGCTTAGAAGTAAGATTCGGGAGAAAAATAAATACTTGAAGTTAAAAAATTCGCATCCTCTCTCCCAGTTTTTTAAAATTCGTTACTCTAAATTAAGGTCGGAGGTAAAATTGCTTTCCGAAGCTGATTATACCTCTTTTATAAGTGATACTGAAACCAAGATTTCCAAGGAACCGGGCAAGTTCTGGAACTTTATCAATTGCATCCGCCATGAATCCTCTATCCCTCCAGTCATGGAATATGAAAATCTTTCTCTATCTTCACCACTTGATATAGTGAATGCATTTGCTGCACACTTTTCCAAATCATTTACTGTTTCCACTAAACCTGTTATTAATGCTGTTTATAATAACCTTAACACTGTAAATGATTTTATTAGCATTTCTAAGGTCACTGATGATTTAGTAATTTAAGCCCTTAGTAAGCTAAGTAATAAAGTTACCGATTGCCGCAATATTCTTGCACTTCCTCTATCTCATATATTTAATTTATGTCTCCTTCACAATACCGTTCCTAACCGCTGGAAAAGTACGCGCATTGTACCCGTTTTTAAATCTGGTAATTAAAGAGATGTCCTTAATTATCGACCTATAGCTATCATCTCAAATGTTGCTAAATGCTTTGAGTTGACATTATGTAAATTCATTAATCCCTACTTTAATAACAAATTATCATCTAGGCAACATGGGTTTAGACCTAATAAATCAACGTTATCTAACATTTTGCAAATGACGCAAACTCTCTCGGATTATTTACACCGATATATCAAAAGCTTTTAATAGAATCGATCACGGTATACTTGTAAATAAGCTAAGCCTAGTTGGGCTCTCAACAAACCTATGTAATTTACTTTACAATTACCTTACCATAAGACTGTTATTTATAGAATACAAAGGGTTTTACCAAGATAAATTCAAATTCAAAACTATTTGACTTCGAGAAAATAAGCTTACGCTTCTTATAGTTTGCACACTTTAAACATAATATATAAAATTACGAAAAAACTATTCGTGAAAATGCAAACAGTGTCTTAATTAATAAGACAATTTAAGACGATAAATATCCATTGAAACAACTACTTCCCGTGCAAATAAAAGGGTTTAAGTCTCATTTATTGCTTCTTCGGGTGTCCCCCAAGGCTCCAACCTCGGACCGGTACTGTTTAATTGCTTTATTAATGATATTGCTGATGTAGTTAATCATAACATGTTAATGTTTGCTGACGATTTGAAAATTTATCATCCTATATATACTTTAGACGATTGTGTGTATCTTCAGCATAATCTCGACCTGATAGTAACGTGGTGCAAGAACAACAGCATCACTTTAAATGTTTTAAAATGTAAGACATTGTCTTATACTAGGAATAAGTCACAAATAACGTTCGATTATATGATTAATGGCTCTGTATTATCCCATGTTGAGACTTTCAAAGACTTAGGAGTGTTATTTGACAATAAACTATCTTTTAATAGTCATGTCATGAAAGTAGTATCGACCGCAAATTGTTCGTTGGGCTTCATAATACGAAATACTAAACCTTTTAAGAATATCGATGCCATTAAAATACTATACTATTCGTTTGTAAGATCTAAACTTGAATATGCCTGTTGCGTTTGGGATCCATACTACGCAAAATATTCTTTGATGGTCGAGGCCATCCAGAAGAAATTTGTCAAATATCTTCACTTTAAGAAGTTTGGTTCATATCCTGGGACTGATTATAATTATATTGAACTATTGCGTGAATTCAACTTACACTCCTTAGAAAGTCGCCGAAAATCACATGCAGTGACCACCTTGTATAAAATACTCAACAATCGTATGGATTGCTCTGACCTACTTGCACGAATTAATATTAATGTGCCTGTTAATATAAGGAACAAACGTCTTTTCCAGTTATCAATCCCAAATACAAATATTATGCTCAAGTCACCAGTGTATTCCATGTGTTCATTATATAATAATGTGTTATCACTTCATCCGGATATTGACATTTTTAATTGCATATCTTCTAAGGCGTTCTTCGTTCTTGATTGTTGAGTATTTCGAATAATTTGCGCTCATATTGTATTGTATTTTGCGTATACTGTTTTTTCCTTTACTGTTTAGTGTCAATCTTTATTTTATATTGTCTCATATCTTTTAATCAATCTGTAACTGGATTCGTCCGTTGATTGAAATAAATAAATAAATTTGCTATAATTTCGTCACAATATGGCTTCTTCATGCGAAGAAATCGTAGCAATATAGCAAGTGCACAATATACAGGGAGATTTATACCAGGAGGCGAAATATTAATTTTTCGCCTCCTAGTATAATGCTACAGTTTCTTCGCCTGAAGAAGCCACAGTGTGATGAAACAATTGTAGCAAGTGCAATTGCCTACTATTAGTTTTTTTGTGAAACTTGAAATTAATATATGTTTCGATATCTCCAAAACAAAGGGCAAATTAAAAAAAGTTATTTCTCATTTTTTGCTCAGAATCCAATCTAGAGCACGAACACGGCGTGTTCGAGATTGTATTCTGAGCAAAAAATGAGAAATGACATTTTTTTATATCGGCCTTTGTTTCGGAGATATCGAAACATACCGGGTGTTAACTTGGCGGACACAACATAGGAAATCATTTAATACCTTACCTTAGTACCTTTTTTGTAGAGGGAAAAATTCTGAATTCATTCGTGTTAATGTTTATCACTTTACGTTTCTCGAAGTTAAAATAATTAAGAAAAAGTAATGTCATTTTATAAAAATAATGACATGCCATGGAATTGAAACAACAATTGCGGATGTCAAAATGGCAAAAAAGATCGCAGATTAAAGTAAATGTTTTCGAAACTATACAAGAGAAATGTAATTATTTTTATAAAATCACAATAATTTTAGCTGTAAGTTTTCTGACATTCGTTGATTTTTAAAATAGTTAAATTTCAAGCATTAAACGAGTGTTTTCCACTCCCAGACTAAGCATGAAGTAAAATTTCGAGTTTAGAAAAGCCCCGTGAAAATTTGTCGAGGGTCGCGCAGCGACCCTCGACAAATTTTCTGGGCTTTTCTAAACTCGAAATTTTACTTCATGCGCCACGCGTATAATACACTAAAATATTGTCAAATTTGTGTATATTTGAACTTTACTCAAAATCTGTGTCGACAAATTTTCATGGGGCTTTTATAAACTTGAAATTTTACTTCATGCTTAGTCTGGGAGTAGAAAACACTTGTTTAAAGCTTTACATTGAACTTGAAAAAAACAAGGAATATCCGCAATTGTTGTATCAATTCCATGGTATGTCATTATTTTTATAAAATCACATTACTTTTTCTTAATTATTTTAACTTAGAGAAACGTAAAGTGTTAAGTGTGAACATTCATAAATTTAGAATTTTTCCCTCTACAAAAAAGTAAAATACATTTTGTCTCTGAAATAAATAGGGAAGCCAATATTTGAACACTTTAAAATTAATATGGGATTTCCTATGTTGCGTCCGCTAAGTCAACACCCGGTATATTAATTTCAAGTTTGTCAAAAAAACTAATAGTAGGCAATATGAAAACTGTATTTAGCCACAGAAAGAAGAACTACTAGTTTAACTTACAAGAGATGTTCGAAATGACCACCGCGAGCGATGCAAGCCAGGCCACGTAAAATACAGAATTATAAACTGCAGCAAAATCGTGTTCCTTTTCAATTTCAATTGCAGCATTCATAATTCTGTCTCGTAATTGCTATTCATTCTGAATTTCCTCTGTATACGGATCTTCTTTGATATTGCCGACAACAAAAGCCGTACACAAAAATAATGTCCGCATATTCTTCATTGGCAAACTGCATTTTAACAAAATTTGTAACTTTTTTACATTAATAATGAATAGCAATACTCAAAGTATGTGACAACTGTCAACAACTAATAAATAAGTCTTTTGTTTCAAAGCAATTTCCATAACCTACTATTTATTTTATGGACAAACATTGAATAGGTTCCGAAAACTTCATGCCTCGTTATCTCTAAAACAAAAACAGATCGAAAAAAAATTATTTAACATTTGTTTGCTCAGAATCCAATCTCGAACATGAATATTAAAAATACCTCCTGGTATATTTGAATCTGTTAAAGTAAAGATGAACTTTCAACATTTATGAGCGTTATAAATCAATTGTAATTAAATTAAGTTCAAATATCAGGTTGTTGTTTCAAGTAAAGTTAAAAACGAGAGTTTTCCACTCCCAGATTAAGCATGAAGTAAAATTTCGAGTTTAGAAAAGCCTGAAAATTTGGTTTGGTCGCATAGCGCGTAGCGCTATGCGACCAAGCCAAATTTTCAGGCTTTTCTAAACTCGAAATTTTACTTTATGCGCCACGCATACAAAACACTGATTTCAAATGAAGTTAAAAATATACTGTCTAGGTTTTTATACTGTTTATTTATATTAAAATAAATAAATAAATGTTGTTTATTTAGAGCAATGTGAGACCTTTACATTGTCCTCCTGGTATATTTGAATCTGTTAAAGTGAAGATGAACTTTCAACATTTATGAGCGTTATAAATCAATTGTAATTAAATTAAGTTCTAACATCAGGTTGTTGTTTCAAGTAAAGTTATAAACGAAAGTTTTCCACTCCCAGATTAAGCATGAAGTAAAATTTCGAGTTTAGAAAAGCCTGAAAATTTGGTTTGGTCGCATAGCGCGTAGCGCTATGCGACCAAGCCAAATTTTCAGGCTTTTCTAAACTCGAAATTTTACTTTATGCGCCACGCATATAAAACACTGATTTCAAATGAAGTTAAAAATATACTGTCTAGGTTTTTATACTGTTTATTTATATTAAAATAAATTAATAAATGTTGTTTATTTAGAGCAATGTGAGACCTTTACATTGTCGAATATAAATAAAAATAAATGTTGTTTATTTAGGGCAATGTGAGACCTTTTCATTATCGAATATAAATAAATATTTATTTATATATTTTAGTATAAATAAACAGTATAAAAACTAATATAATTACAGAGAAATATATATAAACTAAACTGAATGTTAGTTAGTTATATTTTAGTATAATTTAACAGTATAGAAACTTATACTGCTTAAGTTTTTATACTGTTTATTTATGATAAAATAAATATAAATCAACAGTATAAAAACTTAAGCAGTATAAGTTTTTATACTGTTGATTTATACTAAAATATAACTAACTAACATTTAGTTAAGTTTATGTTAATTTCTCTGTAATTATATTAGTTTTTATACTGTTGATTTATACTAAAATATAACTAACTAACATTTAGTTAAGTTTAAGTTTATTTCTCTGTAATTATATTGGATTTTATACTGTTGATTTATACTAAAATATATAAATAAATGTTTATTTATATTCGACAATGTAAAGGTCTCAGATTGCTCTAAATAAACAACATTTATTAATTGACTTTAGTATAATTAAACAGTATAAAAACCTAGGCAGTATATTTTTAACTTCATTTGAAATCAGTGTTTTGTGCGCGTGGCGCATGAAGTAAAATTTCGAGTTTAGAAAAGCCTAAAAATTTGGTTTGGTCGCATAGCGCTACGCGCTATGCGACCAAACCAAATTTTCAGGCTTTTCTAAACTCGAAATTTTACTTCATGCTTAATCTGGGAGTGGAAAACACTCGTTTAAAGATTTAATTTAAACTCTTAGAAAAAACAACGAATGTTGTAAAATTTTTCAGCGTATGCATCGGGATATGTATACTTAAATACTTAAAAGAAACATTTCCTATATATACAAAATGTATGTGAATTGATGAACAGGCTCTCTACCATACATGGGGAAGTATTTAAAAAATAACGATACCTGCAATTGAAATTTAAAAGTTTATTGCTTCATACCACCAGAAAACAAAATATTATGAAAACGTCTTGAATTTTACGTTCCTGAGGGATTTTTTTATGGTTGCGAAAATTCGTTGAAACTTCCATAATTCAAATTTGCAGAGTTAGAGGTACAAGGGTCGTGATATACGGCTTGCTCTATTACACGGTCGTTTATTTTTATGCGAAGGAAAAGGGCTGATATGCATAAAACCCGAATTAATCCTAAGCTGAATAAATCACTTAAATATTCATTACATACTTAAAATTATTTATTAACTCTTCAATTTCAAAACGCTTTTTAATATTTAATTTAAAGTATAAATAGCATCTTCATTTCAAAATTATAAAGTTACGAAGAAGAACATGTGTACAGGGTGGTGCATTTTGAAGGAGCCACATATGGAAAACATTTTTATTCGAAGAGGTATTGAAAAACCGCTTTCGCGTGCCAGGGTCACTTTTTTGTGTTTTAATCAATGACAAAAAGCACATGTATCTATAGTATTTTTAATACCTATTTGGAAGTACCAGTCGTTTTAGTGACTTTAACTTAACGTATGTGGCTTCTTGAACACACACACAAAATTAGGTTAGGAACATGTCATGTCAAATGGCTGACATCTAAACTATTATTTTTAGGGCATTGGTGGAGTAATATTAATTAATTTCATAGTATGGAACATAATTATTTATATAGACGTTATGCTATTATGATATTATAACACAACTAAAAGTTCCATAAAATATATTATATAACCTAAAAGATCCAGACACGTAATGAATTTCTAATTTAGGTGGAATATGTCTGCAAACGTTTCCCTGGGCAAAAAGGGATATTTTTCTTTCCTAGCCATTCTAAAGGGTTTTCCAATAAGAGGTTTCATTTTGAATAGCCCGCTATCTGGGCAGCTGTCACTTTTGCAGCTGTCATCTTTTGACACTTGTCAAGTAAAAACTATGCCATTAGTAAAAATGCAACGATACACGCTTCAACAACGCATTGAAATTATTAAAATTTAATTGAGAATATTGCTGCTGTAGCCAATAGTATTAACGAAAACCCAGGTTTGTCGATTCCTCGTCGATCTTTGGAATTAGACATTCCAAAAACGATATTACACCGTATTTTGCATAAAGACTTAAGTTTGCAGGCTTTTAAAGTTCAGTTAACACAAGAACTCAAGCCGGTCGATCACCAGCAACGTCATATCTTTGCTGATTGGATCCTTGAAACGCATCAAAATGATCCGGATTTTCATCGAAAAATCATCTTCAGTGATGAAGCCCATTTTCACCTGGGAGGCTACGTGAATAAGCAGAATTGCCGTATTTGGGGCTGGGAAAATCCAAGAAAGCTTATTGAAAAGCCTCTCCATCCTCAACGTGTCACTGTTTGGTGCGGTTTTTGTACCGTGAATGGATTGCGCTATCGAGCTATGATTAATGATTTTTTTATGGCCGGGATTGGAAGATATTGATGTGGACGGCGTGTTATTTCGCGAAGAGGTGATCACAATTGGCCCCCGAGATCTTGTGACTTGACACCTTTAGATTTTTTTCTTTGGGGCCACGTGAAAGATAAGGTCTATGCCAATGCTCTACAATCGATTCAAGACCTTAAAGATGGAATTCGTGAAGTTATCGAGGACATACAGCCGAAAATGTGCGAATTGGTCATGAAAATTTCATGAAAAAAATATGGTGCTGCAACCGTAGTCGTGGCGGCCATTTGGCTGATATCGTTTTTCATCGTCTCTTTACAACGAAATAAATATCCATTGATTTCTCTTAAAATATACTCGTTTTTTTAAATACTAAAATGAAACCTCTCATTGGAGGTTGGCCGAGTGGGTAGAGACCCTGCCTACTGACCAAGAGGTCACGGGTTCGAATCCCGTCCGGTAGAATAATTTATGAATAATAAATTATTCCATCCGGGTCCATGGATGTAATGTGAATGAGTTTGTGTTGTTTCAGGAGTAAATGGTTATTTATCGAAATTAGAATTGGTTAAATACATTGAAAAATGTTAAATATATAAATAGATTGGTGGCTAATGGTCTAGATACCAAGGCCAACAAAAAAATAAGACGTTTTTTGCTCCAGCTTTTACAAAGAACTTTTCGAGATTTTAATTTCTGGTGATTTTTTCATAAATGCAGAGTATTCTTCGTAATTCGAGTTCTGGGAAACATTTGCAGACATATTCCTTCTAAATTCAAAATCCGTTGCTCTGTTTTAATCTTGTAGGTTGTATAATGTGCTTTGTGGAACTTTTAGGACTTTGGACGCTTTTTGAATTACCTTAAATCAAGATCTTAATTCATTTTGAAAATAACTTACTGGATTAAGCATAAACTTTTTGGATTCATCGAAATATATTTGCGTTATTAAATGACATTAGCAGACATAAAACTTTTGAAGTATCATCTAATTAGTAATTAGACGTTAGACGTTCATTTTTGTTGGTAATTTTTTGTTTCATCTGATTCATGATAGATAAATAAAGATGGGGATATTCCAAATGGGTATTAAAAATACTATATCTCTAACCGTTTCCGATATACCGGGTGTTGACTTGGCGGACGCAACATAAGAAATCGCCTGTTAATTTTGAAGTGTTTAAATATTGGCTCCCCTGTTTATTTTAGAGACAAAATGTATTTCACTTTTTTGCAGAGGAAACAATTCTGAATGTATTAGTGTTCACGCTTAACACTCTACGATTCTCTAAATAAAAATAATTAAGAAAAAGTAAAAAATGACATACTATGTAATTAAAACAACAATTGCGGGTGTCAAAATAGCACAAAATATTGCTGCTTAAAGACAACATATCGCTAACATCCTAATAACTGTGGTCTGCATAATACCACTTAATTAAGAAGATTTTATCTTGTGTACTGTTTACTTTATTCAAGTGACAGCGATATCTTTTGCTATTTTGACATCCGCAATTGTTGTTTCAATTCTATGGCATGTCATTATTTTTATAAAATCACATTACTTTTTCATAATTATTTTAACTTAGAGAAACTTACAGTGATAAACGTTAACACAAATGAATTCGGAAATTTCCCTCTACAAAAAAGGTAAATACATTTTGTTTCTAAAATAAATAGGGAAGCCAAAATTTGAATATTTCAAAGTTTACATGGGATTTCCTATGTTGTGTCCGCCAAGTCAACACCCGGTATAACTAGAAGTTGATAACATTTCGTTTTTATGAAGTTACTGTAAAGCATTTGTTTTTAAAGTTATAACCAAACTGTAAAAGCACTTATAAATAAAACACTTTTTATTTTGTTTAACCACTGTAAAAGCTTTCTTATGGCAATTTTTTACGCCCATTCAAGTGACGTGCCTGTTTTATGTCAAGAAAGTTTCGTTTTTGTTTTCTTATTTCATAACCTATGTAAACTGCAAAGTTTACGTAGATTATGAGCATCAGTAAACTATTATTATTATTATTAATCACATTTTTCTTATGGAAGCATAATTCTTGCTTTATCATTATTATTACAATAATTATGTTTGATGTTTACATGACAAACAAGTTTTAAATTTAAAAATAATTAGTGCTTGGCTTAACAGGAAGCCGAACAGTTTGAATAGCGCAGCGCCACTTATCTAAATGAAAAGTAAATTGAGCATCAAAGGGGACACAAAAAATAAACGCTGAAAAGGTTCGCGATAAAAAATTCCCTATGTGCTACAGGCGAGCGAATGTGGATTTACATTCATGGGCATGTTAAGCAAAATAAAAATAAACGTTACGTTATTTCAGTTTTATTGGCAAATTGCTTTAAAAGTGTCGCTCTTTTAAATTCCTCGCAATAAATATCTGTCCAAACAGTTTATGTTTACACACCGGAATTCCACCAAAAAAGTAAATCTAAATAATCGAAAAATGTTTTAGGTCTACTCCAAGGATGTTATATCTATGAATCGCTAACTTTTGCTAAAAAGGTGAAGCCAGTAGTGCGGGGAAAAGCGCCATTTGCCGGTTTCAATTGTTTAAAATTCGAGTTTGTTGAATTTACTCTCAACTCGACAGATTGAAACGCAGCCTTTTAGTGGTAATTTTGTGAATTGTGTCAGTTTCGTGTAGTGTCAAAAACTGTAAAAATCGGTATTCTAAAGAAAAATCAAGACCATTTTTGCAATAAGTATTATCATAATTGTTTTAACATTATTAAAACTACTAAAAAACATTCCTTTGTACCACTTATTTATTTATTATATAAACTATAATATAAATATGCAATTGTATATTTGAGGAGCTCGCGCGCAAAACCCGATAAATCCACTCGCGGGCGATTATCACTTTTTGACGGTTATTTATAATTTTGGTTGAGTTCTACACAAATTCATTAACTGTTGTAAGCAATTCCCTCTAAATATCTTTTAAAATTTAAATCAAAATGTCAACCTGATAGGTATATTGATTGATTCAAAACTCTTTTTTTGTGTATATTGAAAAATTTAGGTTTTTGGATTTATCAGGTTTTGCGCGCGAGCTTCATATTTGTGTTATCTTGTTAGGGAATGTGATAATTCATAATAATTTGTTTGTGTTTTGAAGAAGAACTGATTAAGTTGAGTGTTGCAAGTTAGCAATTTGAGAAATTTACTAAATATTAAATCAATTTTAAATTAACTGGTAAATGCAGTTATACATAATGTTATTATAGTTTTTCATTGAAATATAAAGAGATTTTACCACTATGGCTTAATGCTGATAAAAGGAAAGATTTTATACCTTCAAAACCATCAAGAATTTGCAGTGACCATTTCTTAGATCCTAATCAGGAGCTTATGTGAAACATTTAAAACCTGAGGTAGTACCGTTCATATTTCCAGGAAGAACTGAAAGAAATGAGCCACATAAGTTGGCTTTAACTATAATCATTGTAGAAAAGTATTTAAAAGTTCGATTACATACTTACGGAATATTCTACTCCAAAAATGTTTTAAATCCTGTCAGCGGAAGGCATGAATTCATAAAAAAAAATTATTTATGAATTCATATTGTTTAAACTTAAATATATATTTATGATTTTATGTTAATTTTGTTTATGATTTATTTATTCATTTTAAATTTCCCACCCGAAATTCTTACCTGACAAATTATGGACTGGCTTCGCTTTCAAAAAGAGGTTATGATGTAAGTTAGCGATCCATAGATTTAACATTCTTGGTCTACTCATATGTATATTTATTTATTAGTGCATATCAGTATTGGTAATGTAATTCATGCTTCATATTTGTTTTTTATTTATTCATTGTATGCAGCAGAAATTATTGATTTATTCATTGCATAGATCAGGAATTATTTATTTATTTATTGCATAGGTCGGAAATTATTGATTTATTCATTGTATAGATCATGAATTATTTAAGCTACAACTTTAAATGACAAAACGAGTGTTTTCTTCACCTAATTCGATGAAATTGTTTATGAAATTATGTGAAAAAAAAACACTTGTTTTGTTCTATGCTTTAAAAATCATGAAATATAAAAAGTGGTAAGGAAATGTAGTTAAAGCAGAGAGCGCTCTTTTGCGGGAAACAAATAAAATTGTACATTGGGTTGAAAAAGTTTAACATCATGTACATTTTCCATTCACTATCAGCACTTCTATTTACTCGTCATTCAACGGTTGAAGAAATGGAAAATTATTTTGAATAGTTTTAAGTGATGTACGATCTTTTATAGAACATTTTGTTTTCGTGATTGTATTCCTAAATAAATAAATAAGTAGCAAATATTTGATTCTTGAACTACCACCAACATCATAATTCACAATTTCGTGGTATTTCAGTTTATTTATAATTCCAAATAATAAAAAATTTCGTGAATTTAAAATGTTACTTCATTTAAATAAATGTTTGGCTGAATCGCACATGTTACTTTTATGATGGATGTACGTTCGCGGTAAAATAAAAACAGCGCGCTAAAAATGATCCAATTTTATTGCCCTCGCGTATCCAAATAAAATTTTTACTATCGACAATTTAATTACCGTTAATAAAATATCATTCTGCTGTGTAGTTCATAATTTAACTTTTTTCTCACGAATATCTGAAATGTATTTTAGGGTGACATACAGGGAATTTTGTTTTTAAGTATAGATTAAATTTAATTTATACGATAAACTATTAGGCGAAAGTTGGTTTTATACAAATTTAGAAAATCTAACGAGTGTTTTTCACTCCCAGATGAAGCATGAAGTCAAATTTCGAGTATAGAAAAGCCTGAAAGTTTGGTTGTTAGAAACGGGCTAAAATAACCCTAATTTGCTCCACATTATTTATCCTTTGCTATTTCCTGAATATTTAACGTTTCAGTAATTTTTAATATGGCTTTCAGTGTCTAGTTTGTTCTATTCAACTCTGAACATCAATAATTTGATGAATTTCATCGCGACTGGCCTAATTGGCGAGTTTGCAGATCGCGCCGCAGATTTCACGATTAATGAAATCCAAAACGTTTCACCGCCCCCCTATCAAATTATAACAGTTCAATTCACACCCAGAGCGTTCGAATTCGCGAATTCGCGGCGCGGCTTAAATTATTCATTTCACCGACGGATTTACCCGGCATTTCACATACTAAATTGTATTTCATATACGTATTCAATCAATTAGGTTGTTTGATTATTTGCACGAACTTGTATAAATTTAGTTTTGCGATTAAATTTGATTTTAAAAAGAATAAACAGTATAATAGTAGAACTTTGATTAAACACTTGGTTCTACTATTAATTAAATATGTTTCACATTGAGTTAAGTGAGAAATTAATTCAACAGAAAAATAATGACTATTTGCAAATAAGCAAATCGTTAATTCCCAAGACAACACATAAATCGCAATTAAATGGATAATACTTTAGTTGGAATTTATGTGTTCTGTTTTGTAAACACACGTTGAATATGTATTATTTTTGCGAGTAAAATTTTAGAAAAAAATTAGCATATGTAGAAATGATGCATTGGAAAAAAATCGACTGCGCTATATTAAAAATATTTAACTTCAAAATAACATGCCTCGCTTTTTGAAAAGGACAGTAGTTGGCTGTGAATCATAAAAGTTCTTACAGGGAATTTTTCTAAGTATACAAATCCTGATACACTATAAATGATTAGGCAGGCGTCACACTTGTTACTTCAATTTCACAAATTTGGCACCTTCTAAGGTCCTCAAATAAGCAAATCTTGAATTCTCAACAGAACACATAAATTCTAAAATTTAACGAGTGTTTCCACACCCAGATTAAGCATGAAGTAAATTTTCGAGTGTATAAAAGCCCTAAAATGTGATTTTTGTTATAAAAGTGTTTAATTTGAAATATATAACGAGTGTTTTCACTCCTTGATTAAGCATTAAGTAAAATTTCGAGTGCAAAACAGCCTGAAAGTTTGGTTGTTTTTATACATTTTAAAATTTGATGCTTCTAACGAGTGTTTCCAATCCCAGATTAAGCATGAAGTAAAATTTCGAGTTTAGAAAAGCCTGGTCGCGTAGCGCGAAGCGCGGAGCGACCCAACCAAATTTTCAGGCTTTTCTAAACTCGAAATTTTACTTCATGCGCCACGCGTATAAAACGCTGATTTCAAGTAAAGTTCAAAATATACTGCTTAATCAGTAATAAAAATATACTGCTAACGCGGAATTAAAAATATACTGCTTAACACGAATATTTTGAATTTCACAATATTTCAGTGTTTAATACGCGTGGCGCATGAAGTAAAATTTCGAGTTTAGAAAAGCCTGAAAATTTGGTTTGGTCGCTCCGCGCTTCGCGCTACGCGACCGAACCAAATTTTCAGGCTTTTCTAAACTCGAAATTTTACTTCATGCTTAATCTGGGATTTGAAACACTCGTTAGAAGCATCAAATTTTAAAATTTTATTAAAACAACTAAACTTTCAGGCTGTTCTACACTCGAAATTTTACTTAATGCTTAATCAAGAAGAGAAAACAAAACACTCATTATAAATTTCAAACTGAACACTTTTATAAATAAAAAATCGAATTTTAGTGCTATTCTAAACTCGAAAATTTACTTCATGCTTAATCTGGGTGTGGAAACACTCGTTAGATTTTAGAATTCATGTGTTCTGTTGAAAATTAAAGATTTGCTTATTTTAGGACATTAGAAAGTGTCAAATTTGTGAAATTGAAGTAACAAATGTAAAGATGGTTTTTAGATAAATTCATTGTTAAAACATACAAAACACACAAAAGTTCGTAAACTGCCGCCACTGTGATTCTTTGTTCATGACGGTGTTTAAAGATTTGCTTATTTTAGGACATTAGAAAGTGTCAAATTTGTGAAATTGAAGTAACAAATGTAAAGATGGTTTTTAGATAAATTCATTGTTAAAACATAAATATATTTTGAACACAAAACTATCTTGAATTAACAAAGAATTGCTTGTAATTCTAGTATGCAGAACATTAAAAATGAAATACAAAATTACAAATTTTCTCGTAAATTTATATTTCATATTAAATGCATTAGGGGACCCTCGTGGGTCAGTGAGTAGAGCTCCTGCTCTTGGGCCAGAGGGTCGTGGGTTCGAATCCCACCGGGGGGTGCCAGTTTCTTACCACCCTCTGGAGCCATGGTTGTGAGTGAATGTGTTGTGCCGTCCATAATTAGTTGCATAAGCATGTAAAGAATTAAACACTTAAATGGAATAAATAAAATTAAGAATTGATGTTGGCCAATAGTCTACGTTACTAAGGCCAGGCAAAAGCCAAACCCAAAAAAAAAAAAAAAAATATTAAATGCATTGATTTATTGGCAACATTAGAGATAATCCTTAGAATTTCGTACGTGAAATGTTAAATTTAACGTATATGTTATGAAGGTAATTATTTACAATTTAAGTATATAAATCAAGTACTAAACGAGCGAGACTGTGATATTGAAAATAACATGTACGTTAAATTTAACATTTCGCGTGCGGAATCGGGGGGATTGAATGAGAATTTTCCTTAAATTACAATTTTTTTCTCAACTTTGAAATATATATTTTTTTTAATTCATGTGCTATGCACTTGTATTCCTTACCTTCCAGGGTCTTTATTTCTAAGTAGAAGATATTTTATCAAATCGTATTTTTTTTAAGAAATTCATATGAAGCAGAAAAATGTAAAACGATATTAACAAGTTGACTTTTATATGAATCACGTACGATTCACTCTAAATGAAAATCTGCATAGGTAAAAAAATTGCAACGCGTTTAAAAGATAGAATATAGCCTAAGTAATTATGGTCGATGCGTCGGGCATTCAAATTGTAGATCGCAAAATCTTAGATGAATTGATTTTGCGATTTACAATTTGAATACTGTATAGTTGAGGGTGTTAGTTGTAGAAACTACATAATATCAGCCGTAATATAACGAGTGCAATGACTATTTTGGAGTTGAAACCGAGCTGCAGATTCAACGAGCCCGAAGGGCGAGTTGAATGTGCTGCTTCGGTTTCAACGACAAAATATCATCGATAATTAATCATATCACTAGTTATATTTAGTGAGAGAATATAACGAATAAAATAATGTGAGTCCCTTAACATTATCGACAGCTGAGATATTGTTGTTTCCCTATTGATTGAGAATTTTTTACCCGCACAAAAGTTCGTAAACTGCCGCCACTGTGATTCTTTGTTCATGACGGTGTTTTTTGCCGTCGCACTTTTCACTTTTCTATTAATATCACTGCACGAAACTTTACCTAGTTTGACGTTTCGAATGAAAGGACAACTTATCACCCACCGCTTCTTTTGTTTTTTATCATCGCGGTGATAGACATGTACGTACGGCTTTCCTCGCATCTCATTGGTTGAAAATTCGTTCTAGTAGCCTATGAGTTGTATTCTCAGCTATAATATAACAAGTGGCATGATTACCATCGATAATATCATATGTTCATTAAAAAAAATCTCTAGAGTGCCGTGGAAAATATTGTAAGTTGGCAACTCTGAAATTTTATATTATAATTATCATGTTTGCCGTTTTATATGTCAACTCCTAAGGCATGTAGCCAACTTAAATTTAAAAATAATTAAAATCGTGGCACTCTACAGGTTTTTTTTCTACTTTTTTTAAATGTATTTATTCTCTCACGGGAAACCCCTTTTACAAAAAATATGTACAAAATAATAACGATAATATATAAAAATTGATAAAACGTATTAACATTAATAACTAAAATTTAATAAATGGTGGTAATATTGAACATACTATATATATTATTCATAAGTAAAACCGAGTTGAGTGTGCTGCTCTGGTTTAACGAATTCATATTATCGATTATTAATTATACCACGAGTTATATTCGATGACAGAACATAAAGAATAAAACAGCGAATAATCCAAATGTTCAGGCTTATCTAAACTAGAAATTGTACCTGTCAAATTTGATAAATAATTTTCGTAGCAACCACCACAACAAGGTGATAGAATGCTATCACCGCTGTGATATCATGTATCTATGGAACTAAGCGATTATGCTTGATGGGAATGTAGCCATGTGACGCATAAGTTATATTCTCAGCTATAATATAACAAGTGGTATGATCGATAATATTCATGTGTGAAACCGAGCTGCAGATTCAACAAGCCTGAAGGGCGAGTTGAGTGTGCTGCTCCCGTTTCACGAATGAATATTACGATTATTAATCATACCACGAGTTATATTCGATGAGAATATATAACGAATAAAACAGCGACCAATCCAAATTTTCAGGCTCTTCTAAACTTGAAATTTTACCTGTCAGATTTGACAAATCATTTTTGTAACAACCACCACAACAAGGTGATAGAAGTCTATCACCGCTGTGATAGCATGTACTCATGGAAATAATCGATTTTTATTGGAGGGAATGTAGTTATGTGACGCATGAGTTATATTCTCACTTTAATAAAACACTTAATTTGGTTAGGTTTCAAAATTATATTTATTGTACTACAACAATTGTTTTACCACACTGGGGCTTCAGCAGGTAGATGAATGGTCATCTTCCTGATTAAGCCACAGTGTGGTGAAACAATTGTTGTAGTATAATAAATACAATTTAAATGCCCGGAGCATCCACCATAATTACTTAGCCTATACTTAGCATACTTTGCATTCAAATTGTAAATCGCAAAATCAACTCATCCAATTTTCAGCAAACACCCCTTCATAATACAACAAACCACTTCCACATAATTACACCTTCTTCGTGCTGAACGTGCACACTTCAACGTCGCGTTTACGTTTTTGACAAATCTCCAAGGGAAAAAGCCCTGAATACGAAATGGACGGCAAGGGCCGGCGTGAATTTTAATTCGCGAATGTAATAATATTCGGAAAACGGTCGAGTCCCGCTAATACGCAAATAATAACGCTGAAGGGATTCCCGTCGAATATTTCACTTTTTCGGAGAGCTCTCCGGCTTCGCGTTCCAAATTAAAAAAGTTTTCGACGACGTCTCGAAAACTGAAAAACCGGTAGACCGGAAGAGTAAATGTTATTACGCTCTCGAGGTATAAACACATTATTTCATATACATACTGTATAAACTCGAGAGATGAAAGTTTTCTTTTTTTAAACTGTATAAAAGAGAAACTTGTAACGCTCGAGTTTAGTTAAAGTTCGTGGATGATTAAAAACGCGCTCGGATTACTCAAAGTACATTTTTTGTGTGTGGTAATAAACCATATTTAAAATTGCAATACAGTACAAGTGATATAATGATAATGATTAATAATTATATTCTTGTACATAAACCACATTTTAACTTTGTTGAACGAAAAGTATAGAAAAAAAGTTATGTTTGTATTACAAATAAAAAATTATTTATTTCTAAATAATACTAAAAATATCAATTAATTTCTCTACAGAAATTATACATCGATTTAAAGGGAAAATATATAAAAACTAAGTGTAAACAAGGCTGTAGATAGTAGGGGGATGTGGAGGTTTACACCCTCACCGAAATTTACAAAATGTTAAATTTTACTATGTAAAAACTGCCCCGTTAGATCAAAAACAAAATGTTTACCATGAAATTAACCCCCCCTCCCCCCGAAATTTGTTTCTGGCTACGGCCTTGAGTGTGAACAAGAGGAATACAAAAATTAAATGAAAACAAGGCTTAAGATGACACAATGCACAAAATAGTTATAATAAATTAAAAGCGAAATCATACTTGAGTATAAAGAAACACATATATAGTAGTAAATATAAAACAAAAATAACGTTATCTCCCTACAAAAGTGAAGGTACACATCCTAATCAGTATATTTTAAACTGTGCATTAAATCAGTGTTTTGTACGTGTGGCGCATGAAGTAAAATTTCGAGTTTAGAAATTACCAGCATTTTATTTGAAAAAATCTCAAAGAAAAATTCATGCATGCACGGGTTCAATTGTATTATAGTTGAACCCGTGCATGCATGATTTTTTCAACAAAATACGTAAATTTAAATTAATGTAGTTATTTGAGTCGCCTATTTCCAAAAACCCCTAAATCCATTGTTTTTAAACAGCTTTAGGGATTTTTGGAAATAGGCCACTCATTAAGTCACTTAATTAAAACGCAGTTATATTCATTTCTTCACCTTTATTAAAAGTAAAGAAAGGAATATAACTGCGTTTTAATTAAGGTAATTTAAATGATTGAAATAAAATTAATCATTAATCAAAAACATCTCTCAAAGGAAATTAAACACGAAACTCCCCCCTCCTGAAAAAACCTTATTACATTATGATTCCATTCACAACCTAAATATTAAACTGACTGATATTTTAATATATCAAAAAAAAAAAAAAAATGTTATCAATACACCCCATGTAATTTAATCACATCAAAAACTCTCTTTTGCCTCTTTTGATGTATGTATTCCGATCCTAAATTCGTTCGATAATTAATAAATACGACCCAGAAAAACACGGGGGTGAATTTAATTGGGCGTATCCCGTTTGATATGCTAATTCCTTCGCCAAACTTTAATAAAGACCGAATTAAATATTGAAGATTGCTGTGAAAATCGCCTTTGTTTGCGCCAGAGAATTTTTAATAAAGCGTACAAAAACAAGAAGAGGAGTTTCGCAAATATTTAAAATGAAACGCCCGTTGCGTTTTATTAATAATAATAATAATTTGTTTTTAAACAGAAACTATACATGTAACGTATAGTTTTTTTTTTTTGGGTTCGACGGTCTGCCAGGTGTCGAGTTAGTTTCGTTAGGGTAGAGCGAGAGGGCGTACGCTAGCGCAGTTTTCAAGTAATAGTTGTGATATTTTATTACCGTTTCGCGAGGTTTCTCTTCGACAGAGGTGAGATAGTTAGATTCAAGTGATTTTTGATCCTAATACCTCCGAATTATTTAGGAACCTCCAGTTTTGGGTCTCAAGATAAATCGTTTTTATTTGGGGCTCTATTTTAACACCGGTCGCCGTGTTGCCAGAACAAGTGTTGCCGTGGTGCTACAATTTAACACCAGGTGCGGTGTTGTCAATTCCTCGACCTTGCTGCGTTCCTGCGTTGCCGATTTCATTCGCAGTGTTCAAAATAACAACAGTTGCGTGTACTTATGGACCCTTTTTGAGCTCTGTGGTCATATTGGGGAGGATTGTTACCTGTGGAGGAGGATTCCTGATTGGGAGTAGAGGAGCATCGGGAGAGAAATTAAGATAATTGCTAATTTTATTCGAGTTTCCTGACAATTACTGTGTGCGGCGTGAATCGCGTAAGTGACTTTTGTAAAATACGCGTTACTGCAGAAAGATAAGAAAAAAAAGGACAATTTTAGATATATACCGCCCTAGACCGGTGAAGCTCTAGGTGGCGCCCAATTTGTTTTGTTTCTTTAGTTATTTAGTATTATTTACTAACATTAGATAACTAGGCATTTTTGTTGTTTGTTTGTTAAACCGAACAAAACTTTAATTTACTTTCCACTTTTGTTTTGAATAAAATTTTTGTTGGTTCTATAAAAAAATAAAAGAAAACTATTATTCACGTTAATCCCATACCCACGCCCGCTCCGCAATTTAATGAGCAGCCGGAGGTCACATACATACCGAGAGTTTTATATAACACCGAATATTTTCAATGCTGTATAGTTGAGGCTGTTAGTTGTTGAAACTCCATAATATCACTTTATAAAGCACTTAATTTGTTTAGGTTTCAAAATTATATTTATTCTATTACAACAAATACCATTCATCTACCTGATGAAGCCACAGTGTGATAAAACAATTGTTGTAGTACAATAAATATAATTTTGAAACCTAAACAAATTAGGTGTTTTATTAAAGTGATTTTCAATGTTAATTTTCATACAGAGAATCTTTCTTTTAAGTTTACATATACATACGTTATACATTTTCCGACACTCGGCTTATTAAAAGAATTCAATTTGAAGCTTTAAACGAGCGTTTTCCACTCCCAGGCTAAGCATGAAGTAAAATTTCGAGTTTAGAAAAGCCTGAAAATGTGGATTTGCCGGGCGGAGCGAAGCGAGCCCGGCAAATCCACATTTTCAGGCTTTTCTAAACTCGAAATTTTACTTCATGCGCCACCGGTACAAAACCCTGATTCAATGTGAAGTTTAGCGGTGTGTTTTAAACTTCGTAATAGGTTAGTGTTTTGTACCGGTGGCGCATGAAGTAAAATTTCGAGTTTAGAAAAGCCTGAAAGTTTGGTTTGGTCGCTCCGCGCTTCGCGCTACGCGACCAAACCAAATTTTCAGGCTTTTCTAAACTCGAAATTTTACTTCATGCTTAGTCTGGGAGTGGAAAACACTCGTTTTAAGGTTCAAATTAAACTCTTAAAAAAAACAAGGATTATCTAAAAATAACGGCACATACGCTGTAATTAGGACATGTATGCTTGAAAGAAAAACTCCCTGTATGTACAATTTGTACTGAAATACGTTGAGGCGTTGATTGCGATTGATTGGCTACAATTTGTAATGGTGATATAGGCAACCCAATTTACACATGACCTAAAAATTAAAGTTGTCAAATCGTATTGGATTCAGTGTTACATAATACTCTCTGTATATGTATAAATATTAATTTAAAAAAAAATCACTAGTTTCACAACTATACATTCATTAACAGGGAAAAATATATAAAAACAACTTAAACTAAGTAAGTTTTCTTAACTTAAAAAAAAGAAGCGTTTCAAAAACGAGAATTAAGGCGCTTAGAACCAAAGGAGTGTAAGTGACAATTTGAAAAAAATTGGAGTACATGCAAAAGAATCATGTATTTTGTTAATTATAGAAGAGATATACAGCTTTTAATTCTAGATGCTGCTACCCTGTATATTTTCTCTAAATCTACATAATCACTCTGCTATTTTGATTGTTGGTTTTACTATAACTTGAACTTGAAACTGGATTTATAATAATAGTGATAATATAATTTAGGCTATTGTTTGTTTTCAGTTCAAATGTGAATTGTATTTTAGGCTGAATTGAATTTAAAAATGTTGTAAATATATCTAGTTGTCTAACGGTGGAAACAAACAATAGCCTAAACTTCTTAGACCTCACAATAACTAAATCAAAGAATAATTTAGTTTATAAAATTTACAGGAAACAAACATTTTCAGATTCAATTATCCCATCCACGTCAAATACAACAAACCAAATTGAACATAGCACTTTCCATTCCTTAATATATAGATTATTAAATATCCCTCTAAACGCCGACAATTTCAAATCTGAATTAAATATTATAAAATAAAATGAATAGCAAATAACAACAGATATTCAGAACAGTTAATAGATAATTTATTAAAAAAGAAAAAACAAAGTCAATTACTAAAATATTTTTACGCAACCAATCCAAATTCTAAAAACACCTGGCAAAAAATAGATTATGTGGCAGAACTTTCTGTAAAATTAAAAAAATACTTTGAGAAACAACAAATTTGACATCATTCTAACAAACCCCATTAATTTAAGTAAATTATTAGTGAATAATAAGTTTAGAAACGATAGAATAGAACTATCAGGTGTTTAGGAATTAAGATGTAACGACTGTGATGCAGTATATATAGGACAGACCGGACGATCATTCCAAATCCGTCTCGACGAACATAAAAAAGATGTTCTAAATAAAACACAATCAACGGGTATGTCCAAACACTGCATCACAGCCGCTCATCTATACAACAGCAATAATTTTAAAATATTGTATACAGGCAATAAGGGTCGTATACTGAATTTCAGAGAAGGCTTGGAGATAAATAAAGCAATAAAATCGGGAAAACATGTGGTCAATGACAATGACAAACTATGGATCTCCCCAATAATGAACGCCCTTATTACCTGATTTTGTATATAAATATAGAGTGTAAAAAACTATTCTCTGTACATTCCTTGATAATGGCTAGAAGCCGAAACTAGTCGGAATAATAAGTAAAACGTTAGTGAAACAAACCAAGTGTTTTTATTTCAAATTTTATTTTAATCATGTTTCACCAAGTGATTAATGAGAACATTGTGAAAGAAAATTATTAATTTTCGAAACCCATTCTAGGAAAATTAATAATTTTCGAAACCCATTCCAGGAAAATGAATTCATCTGAAAGTCTGCTGCTTTAGTATTTCCTACTCTGTATTACGATTTTATAAGTAACCTTTACCCCTTGAAATTCTGTAAATGGAGAATTTCTTGAAAGCACTTCGCCTTATAGATTAAGTGCATTGCTTCTTGTCGTATTTATCGTCGAGTGTCGGAATTCCTAGAGATTTCATGTTGACATCAGCTTTACACGTAATTTCCTGTTTGTTAGGGGATAAAGCATACGTTCGTAAAATTCTATTATTAATCTAAATGAAGCAAACTTTACGGGGTAAATTATTCATCCAGCACTGATAACGCCGCAGTTATTAATGTCCCCTAGGAGGGTTGTTTTATTCCATTACAAGATATGAATGTTACGAATATACTAGGGTTTATGCAATAAATTAACTTAAGTCATTATTTTATGTTAGGTATTTATTAGTATTCTCTAAATAGTTTTATCTAGTAATTATTTTCAAACATAAGTTGTTTATATTTGAAAATAATTTTGTGTGGATGTTAAGAAGACATTGCGCTTTCAGAATATGTCAAAACCAATAAATTGGTTATTGATAGTTTTTGAGTTATTTTCAATTGAAAGTCGAAAAAGTTGAATTACATGAAAATATTTAGGTGAATTAAAAACATTCACAACATAGAAATTCTTTGAGAAATCTTCATGACATTTTGTATAGATGTTAAGAAAACATTATGCTTTCAGAACATGTCAAAAACAAAGAATACGCCACTGATAGTTTTTGAGTTATTTTCAATTAAATGTCGAAAAAGTTGAATTATATGAAAATATTTAGGTGAATTACAGTTGAAAACATTCACAACATAGACATTCTTTGAGAAATCTTCATGACATTTTGTGTGGATGTTAGGAAAACATTATGCTTTCAGAACATGTCAAAAACAAAGATACGCCATTGATAGTTTTTGAGTTATTTTCAATTGAATGTCAAAAAAGTTGAACTATATGAAAATATTTAAGTGAATTACAGTTTAAAACATTCACAGCATAGAAATTCTTTGAGAAATCTTCATAGAATTTTGTGTGGATGTTAAATAAACATTGCGCTTTTAGAAAATGTCAAAAACAAAAAGTACTCCATTGATAGTTTTCGAGTTATTTTCAATTGAAAGTCGAAAAAGTTGAATTATATGAAAATATTTAGGTGAATTACAGTTAAAAACATTCACAACATAGAAATTCTTTGAGGAATCTTCATAGAATTTTGTGTGGATATTAATAAAACATTGCGCTTTCAGAACATGTCAAAAACAAAAAACACGCCATTGATAGTTTTCGAGTTATTTTCAATTGAAAGTTGAAAAAGTTTAATATATAAAAATATTTAAGTGTACTAAAGTTTCAAACATTCACAATATAAAAATTCTTTGAGATATCTTCATAGAGTTTTGTGTGTATATTAAGAAGATATTGTTTTTAAGAATATGCCAAAAACTGAAAATACGCCATCTACAGTTTTTGAGTTATTTCCAATTGAAAGTCTAAAAAGTTAAATTATATGGAAATAGTTAGGGAAATTAAAGTTTAAAACATTCACAACATAGAAATTCTTTGAGAAATCTTAATGAAATTTCGTGTGGATGTTAAAAAGAGAATATGCGAAAAACAGAAAATACGCCATCGACAGTTTTTATTTTTTTTTTTTTCAATTAATAATCGAAAACTAATATCAAAATCAGTTGCCGTTGCATCTGTGGTTCCTCAAGGAACCCACTCCGGGCCAATATTATCAATATTTTTTGTGAACGCGATTTCTAACAACTGTTTTCACTCCCAGATTAGACATGAAGTAAAATTTCAAGTTTAGAAAAGCCTAGAAATTTGGTTTGGCCGTTCCGCGCTTCGCGGATTTTATTTATTTATAAAGTTAGTTAAACATAAAATGAACATTTGTAAGATTTATTAACACGAAAACAAAAATATGCAGCATATTTTGAACTTCGCATTAAATCAGTGTTTTATATGCATGGTGCATGAAGTAAAATTTTGAGTTTAGAAAAGCCTGAAACTTATAAAAAATAATTTGATTTTTATGAAATTTTTAGAAATTGGATACAATAGAATGAGCCTAATTTTAGTTTATGTAGAAATACAATTTTTCAAACCGAAAATAAATTACAAGCAAACCTCGACATTAATTGTACGAATACCAAAAATTATAAGATATTTCTCAATTATGAGATTTTTAAACGTTCTAGAATTACGAAAATTTGAAGTATTTAGAAAATTTCTCAAATAGAAGATTTTTAAATGTTCTAGAATTACGGAAATTTGAAGCATTTAGAAATTTTTTCAAATATCATAATTTTAAATGTTGTAGAATTACAAAAATTTGAAGTATTTAGAAAATGTTTCAGATACCAGATCTTTAAATGTTCTAATTTATTTAACTTGTAAGATACGTAATAGCTTACAATAATTGTTGAGTAACTTAATAATAAAAGAAAGCAGGTTTAAATTTATTGGCCCGGCGCATACACCATAAGTGCGAACTCAGTTATTCTTGGGTCAATGGCGTCTGTGACGAGTATACGCGCATTAAGTGCGAGTGAGTGTTTCCACTCCTTGTATAAGAATGAAGTAAAATGTCGAGTTTACAAAAGCCAGAAAATTTGGTTTGGTCGCGTAGCTCAAAGCGCGGAGCGACCAAACTAAATTTTCTGGCTTTTCTAAATGCGCCACGCGTATTAAACACTGATTTCAAGTGATGATCAAAATCCACTCCTTACGTTTGATTTGATATTAATTAAATTTACAAATGTTAATTTCGTTAGTTAATTCGAGCGCTTGGAACAATTTGCTTTGGTATACCTAAAATAAATTTTATTTATTTATAGAGTTAGTTAAACATAAAATGAATATTTGTAAGATTTATAACCACGAAAACAAAAATATGTTGTGTATTTTAAACTTCGCATTAAATCAGTGTTTTATACGCATGGCGCATGAAGTAAAATTTCGAGTTTAGAAAAACCAGAAAATTTGGTTTGATCGCTCCGCGCTTCGTGCTACGCTACTAAACCAAATTTTCATCCTTCTCTATACTCGAAATTTTACTTCATGCGCCACTCGTAATAAACACAGATTTCAAGTGATGATAAAAATTCACTCCTTGCGTTTAATCTAACGTTAAATAAATTTACAAATGTTAATTTTGTAAGTTAATTCGAACGCTTGAAACAATTTGCTTTGATGTACTTAAAATAATTTGTATTAATGTATAGAGCTAGTTAAACATAAAATGAACATTGGTAAGATTTATTAACACGAAAACAAAAATAAGCAGTGTATTTTAAACTTCGCATTAAAAAGTCTAAAAATTTGGCTTAGTCGCTCCGCGCTTCGCGGATTTTATTTATTTATAGAGTTAGTTAAACATAAAATTAACATTTGTAAGATTTAATAATACGAAAATAAAAATGGGCAGTGTATTATGAACTTAGCATTAAATCAGTGTTTTATACGCATGGCGCATGAAGTCAAATTTCGAGTTTAAAAAAGCCTGAAAATTTAGTTTGGTCGCTCCGCCCAACCAAGGAGTGGAAAACACTCTTTAGCAGCTTTAACAACACAAGAGCATGGTGCATAATTCCATATTATCAGGATATTAATTGAGTTAATTAAAATAATTAGATTTTATGATGTTATTATAGCTGAAAACTGGCGGAATAATTGCATTGCGATGTTTCCAGGGAAAATTACACATGCGAGTTAGTTCCAAAGTCATAATCAACTTTAAGGCAATAACGCCTCCCTAATGAAACGGCAAATTATAACGTATGCCTGCCCGCGAGGCGTTTAGTTATTTTTTAATGTATTTACACTGACCTGACTCCATGATTGTATATTCAAATTACGAAATATTTCTCTGAGATTTTAGGTCGATTTAATTTAATAACATTAATGCATATTCAAACGATGTAAAGTCTAAATCGAGCTCAGAGATTTAACAGTAGCGAATAAACCAAATTGTTAGCCTTTTTTAAATTTTTAATTTTATTTTATGCTTAATCAATGGTAACACTCGCGAGAAGCTTCAAACTAAACCCTTGCATAAATACAACGTATGTCTGACAATGTACTGCGCTTAATATGTATACTTAATTGAACAAATTTCTTGCATTCAACCAAAGGGGGCCAATGCTTATGGAAGAACTGGAAATTGAGTAGGAAAGGAGAAACTATGGTCAGGATGTGTGTGCGGTTACCAAATTTTATCTAGAGACTGGCTAACTGAATATACGTGAACTGTAATTCAACTAACGAACAATATCTTCAATTTGGTTCTGATTAATCACTTGATAAAACTTGTTTATAATATTATTCATTAAATAAAAGTCACTTGATTTGTTTCACTTACTCCTTAAGAATGACAATAAGTCGAAACTAGTCGAAGAGAATAAATAATAGTAGTGAAAGAAACCAAGTGACTTTTATTTAATTATCAATATAACAAACAATTTTATATGAATAAAATTAATTTTATTTGAGTATATGTTAAATACATTTCATAATAAAATCAATTCATCTTTTCTTAATCCACAAGCTATTTATCTAGCGTAATCTGTAAACAAGCAGGCTTCCATTGAAGCAGCAAAAAAATATAGTGAATCTACGTAATTATTCTTTTTAACGTTAGTGTGTCGTGTAATTATTCTTTACGTCAATTAGGTTTATCCTGATGGATGGATGGATGAATTGTGTGTGTGTGTGTGTGATGTGTACGGAGGAGGAAATAAGCTAAACACTAATTAGTCATCAAGTGAATCGATAGTTGCCGTCGAAGCAGGTCCTGACGTTCGTCAGTGATGCACACATGAACGATCCATTTCAAAGCTTCAATTATTAGTCAATCAAACATTTGTACGAAATTTCTTGAATAATAATAATTCATTTAATAATAATTCTTAAACAAGCGTTAGTGGCTAAATGGTAAAACCTATGCCAGTAAACAATCAAATAACAAAAATGTATAATAATTCTTTATTGTTATCACCAAATTGGTATTACATTGTCATATTATATAAATAGGACCAAAATATAAGAAACATGTATAAGTGTATAAAAATAGTAAATAATATAACCATCTCACTTATCACTTGGTGAAACATTTTGAACTTATTTGTACGAATGAAACTGCCAATACTTAGGTGTAGAATACTTCAGAATATTAAAAGTGCCGAGATTCTATACGCAATCTACAATAAATTTGTCTTACAAAAACTAAATAAAACATTCATTGAAACAACTACTTGCTGGGCCAATGCCTCGACGAAAATTGATTTATACAGCAACTTGTTACACATAGTAACCTACTGCAAATGTAACAATTCGAGTCAAATTATTTAGGCCATCTATAGACACGTTTTTAGATTTATATACTATATACTTGAGTATGAATTATGTATAATTTATTTGGTCTTTGTAAGATTAACTTGTTGTAGAGTGCGTAAAGAATCTCGACACTTTTAATGTTATACTCATATATACGTCACGATGGTTTTGACCGTTACTATTATATATTCCATTTGTTTCTGGATCTCGCCTAGCTATGGAAAAGTGACAGTTTAAGTATTGTAAATGGGGCTGGTTGTGTTTTAAATCAGGGTTTTTAAATGTCACTGTCAGATGTTCGATTTTAAGGTTATAATTTCTGACTATTGTGATCTTACACTGTTGCCTGTTTTACAAATTTTCAGATATAAAAGGATAATAATATGCAGTTTTAAGATTAACAAAATTTACTACTTGGTTTTTGTACATACAAACACAGCAATAATATTGTATATAACAAATATAATGAATTCGGCTCTGCAAACTTATTTCGTCATCCATTTGTATTTCTCGCTTGGGTCTTCCCGTTAACACATTTTGATCAACTCCATCCATCCACCTTAATTTTGGTCATTCTCTCTTCTGTTGGCCCTCAGTATTTTTTTGTAGAATTGCAAATTTATTCCCACCCTCTTGTGATACTGATAGTTTTCATGTCAAACAATATTTAAGCCCTCATTCCACTTTTATTATTTAGCATTGCAACACTAGATTAATTTGATTTAATAATAAAATGCTCGAAGAAGCGACCGCGTGGCGAAATAATTGTTGCAAGATTAACAATAAACCTCTTGAAAATTAAAAAGAGGATTACTTATGATATCATAAATTATTGCAACACTGTTAAAATAAGGAATCAGGAGTGGCAATTAATAAAAAATGTAAATGTTGATACTGCAACATAACAACACGAAAGCATGGCTAGGCGAGATCCAGAAACAAATGGAACGGTGTATACGTGGTAATCTATATCAAAACTTAATGAAATTTTTGACCACTTTTATTAATTTATATATATATATATATATATATATATATATATACAGGTGTTACATATAAATATTTTTACGTACACTTGATAATGACACTCACACTGTCGAAACTTAAGTCGTAAAAATATTTATATATAACACCTGTATATATATAAATTAATAAAAGTGATAAGAAGCATAATAATAGCTTTATTTAATTTCGTATATACTTATTTGCAATATCAGTAATTGATAAAATTAAACACAATTGTAATTGTTACATGCATATTTTAAAAGTTATCCTAACCCGTGTAAGTTAAAAGTGTAAATAACATTAAAAAAAATTTAAACAGATGTTTACTTCTTGAATTGAAATCTCTGCAAAATGTCAATGTTAAATATTCCAATAACTAAACACGGATTTCCTTTATAGTTGTTGAAATATTTAGCTACCTACTTATTAAAACATGCAATAGTGTGAAATTTGAGCTCTTCGTTGTTAAAAATGTGGGATATTTGGTGATTAATATTGCAGATTTTAATGCAACCGATTTTTTATTTTATTTTACACCAAAAATCACATTTTGCTGAAAGAGTTTGCGGAAAGTTTAACGAGTAATATGCAAATTTCGGGTCAGAAGGGAGTATTGATGCCATTTATTATTACATTCGCCATTCCGCAAAATTTATATATTTACTAGAAGTTTCGAAGCAGTTTCCATCAAAACTTTTACAATATAATCTTTTTTGTTTATACATATCTTGGTAGATTTGATTTGATGTAATGTAAATCTCTTGAATCAACGAGGCGTTTTTATTTTATATAATATTCAGAGATTCTTAACTTCGTGGTCAATTTTTTATTTCGATATAAAGGAAACACTTAACTTTTTCATACCACTTTTGGTATTTATATCGATATTCAGAGGTTAAAAAATGAATAAACTTTGAAAAGGGTCGGAAGATGAATCTCCTTGAACCATTAGAAATACACAAAGTCCGCGCTAATCTGGGAATCGGTCTCATTAACGACCAGGTTGACCTAATGTATACACCCATTTTTACAGATGTTTTGTAATTTGTTTTTCTCTAACCATTTTTGTATATATACCTGTTTTGTACGTAGTTTTAGTCACTTCATGTTCGATAATTGCAAGCTAAATTTTCCGAAACTGCAGTCACATAAAAATAAATTGTGTTATACAAACAAAGTTAAAACAAAGACAATTTAACATAAAGAAAAATTGATTTTGTCAATAGTTTAAACGTTTTTAATTGATGAATAAACTTTGATTTAAAGTTAGGAAACGCAAAAGTGATTCACTCTCAAGGCTCCTTGTCATGAGATGACTTTGAAGTGCGTCTTGGAAATCCTTAACAAACGCCCTTAGCTCTACAGAGTTTATTAATTAATGACTATAACGCGATGATTTTGTTTTTCTGTAAAATCTCATCATACCTTTCTACGATATAGCTTAAAAATATCATTATTTATTTGCAAAAACAAGAAGAAATTAATCGCCTATTTAAAAATAAAACACTAAATCTACTTTGGCTTGAGTGCATGTGCTGGACACTGGGTTTTTTTCGACGTTTTTGACCTTTTTGGGAACTTTTTTTAATGAATCTGTCTGCGTTTTTGTGTGAAAATAAAGAATCCAATATATGTTTTCGTCTAAAACTTACCTTTTAGTCACAATTCGTGTTTTAGGTTAATGTTTTTATGAGATGTCCTTGCCTTTTTTGCAATTTTATGCCACATTTCCAGTGTAAACTGAACACACAGCATAACTTCCTTATAAATTGCTACATATCTGCACCAATTTTGATCTTTTACTTGTATTTTAACGTGAATACACTTTACAAATTTAATGTTAACATCGTTAACATATAAACGGTGACATTTGAGATTTGTTTATCCAAAATTCAATTGTTACCGCTGGTATCGCCATGATTACGTGCGTAAAAACTAGGTGGCGCTAGTACATAATCATATGCTTTTATTAATAAAATTATATAACAACTAATAATAATATTTTCTAATTATTTAATATAAAATTAAGCAATTATACTACATTTGAATGAATTCAGTAATTTATTCATAAGTGAAATCAGTACATCTGACTCGGCGGCCGATAAAGTAGATAGTGACCTTATCGACTGGAGGGAGTCATTTGTTTTGAGATGTTTGTTGTAAAACAATTTTTATTGTGGTTTGTAATTGCTGTCAGTTTGTTATTTAGTGTATTTGTGTCGTTTTACGTGTCTTCTAGACTAACGGTAAGTGTTTGATTTGTAATATTAATAACAAAAAAAAAGTACACTTTGATACTGATGAGTAAGTAAAATCTGTAGTGGAATTTAATCATGTTTGCATTTAACTTTAAACTATTTTAGTGTACCATAACAATGTGCAATAGGTATCGGATCATTCAAGAATTTGAACATGAAGAAAGAGAGCATTAGAAATTTCGCGCGAAATTTCTAATCCTAAGGCCAAATAGTTTTCGCTGAATTAAAAAAAATTATATATATTCATGTCTAATAAACATTTGAAATTACACTGCTTAACAGCAGTAACAGTTATACATCCTAACTCGGGCTCCCCAATCCAGAAACTCTGGCGGGCCGCATGATACCGCATTTGATACCTGATCTTAGGCCCTATAGCACACTTTGGCGATTCCATGCACTTCTAGGTTAGGTTAGGTTAGCAGAAACATTTGCATAAAATTAAATGCATAAGTCTAATTGCTCACTTTAGTGATTCTATACACTTCTAGGTTAGTAGAAAGGTTCATGATAGAATAAATTGTTTATGTCTCTTTCTAAGCATTTGCGATTATATATATGAAATCGCTAATGCTTAGAAAGAGACATAAACAATTTATTCTATCATGAACCTTTCTACTAACCTAGAAGTGTATAGAATCACCAAAGTGAGCAATTAGACTTATGCATTTAATTTTATGCAAATCTTTCTGCTAACCTAACCTAACCTAGAAGTGCATGGAATCGCCAAAGTGTGCTATAGGGCCTAGGTTAGGTTAGTATAAAGGTTTATGGTAGAATTAATTGCCTACGTTGCACGTTTGCACACGTTAGCAATTCCACATACTATTTCGTCAGGTTAGGTTAGCAGAAAGGTTTATGATATAATTAAACATGTGTCTTATTGCACACATTATACCTAATGGGTGTTTTAAGTGCAGCTAACTCAATTTAGACAAAAAAACGACTTAACTGGTTTTTGCGGCAAGCCACAGATTTACACATTCATCATAGTCGAATAAACAATCTTTGGGAGCAGCTACTCATTTAGAAACATATTATAAAAGCTTTAGAAAGTGATCATTGTAAAGATAATTTCAATGGGCGTCCAAAAAAAATCTACTTCACCAATTGTATTAAATTTTAACCACGTCACCAGTTAAGGGTTGTCTCTTGAAAGTTGAGAATTAAGTGGTTAGGTTAGTAGCAAGGTTAGCATTTGTATAATTTACTTATGTCTCTTTACGCACATTGCCCATTTCATTTACTTCTAAATTAGGTTATGTTGGCGTAAAAGTTTGTAACGTTATAAAACTCTTAAAAAGTGAACACTAAAACTGTAATCCGAACACAACTAGAACAAATGTGCAGCAACAATTCGGTAATCCGAAAACACTATAAGAACTGTAAGATAATGAATTAATAATGAACTATCATACATAACATTTCTGCAAAATGACATTTTATTTGTTCCACCGCGATGTTGTGCAAATTTAAATATATATTTTACTGCATTTATATTAAAATTAAAAATTCTCGTTATGAAAATGTTCGGTGTTAAATTAAACTCTCTGTATATGAATACACATATACAGAGAGTTTAATGTAACACCGAACATTTTCATAACGAGAATTTTTCTTTTAAGTATCCATATGCATACGTTGCACATTTTTAGATGCTCGGTTTACTAAAAGAATTTAATTTGAAGCTTTAAGCGAGTGTTTCCACTCCCAGGGTAAGCATGAAGTAAAATTTCGAGTTTAGAAAAGCCTGAAAATTTGGCTTGGTCGCGTAGCGCGAAGCGCGGAGCGGCCAAACCAAATTTTCAGGCTTTTCTAAACTCGAAATTTTACTTCATGCGCCACCGGTACAAAACACTGACATATTACAAAGTTTAAAACACACGGCTAAACTTTACATTGAATGAGTGTTTTGTATCGGTGGCGCATGAAGTAAAATTTCGAGTTTAGAAAAGCCTGAAAATTTGGTTTGGCCGCTCCGCGCTTCGCGCTACGCGACCAAACCAAATTTTCAGGCTCTTCTAAACTCGAAATTTTACTTCATGCTTAGCCTGAGAGTGGAAAACATTCGCTTAGAGCCTCAAATTGAATTCTATGGATACTTCAAAAAAAAAATTCTCGCTATGAAAATGTTCGGTGTTGCATAAACCTCTCTGTATACATTAAACATAATACAATTATTTTAACTAATAAACTATAAAATCAAAGCGCATGTACATAAAATACATACATTGATGACCTGTTCTTTTTTCATGAAATTATATCAATGTAAGGCAGTAGTCGGTATTACACATATTTTATATCAATAGTTGTCAACAAACGTCACTTTTATAGTGTAAAATTAAATCAGTGTATTCGCTCAAAAATTAAGACAGTAATAAATTGCGAATAATACTTTAGAACTTGTGTCTATGTTGTAATGTGGGTCTATTTTATTCAGGAAATGTGTATAAAATCACACATATGAGCGATAGTTTATCAAAATCGACCACTTTAAAAATTAATTTCGCTTAAACGGTTTTCTAAAAAATCGGACTTCGGATTCAGTGTTTTCTCATCAAAATACATATGTTTTAAAAAAAAAGTTCAAAAATTGTACTGTCCAGCACATGCACCTTGACCTCTACTTTAGTTAGCCTTAAGTAATTTAATACTTTTATCCTCTGTCTGTGAATTATTTTAAATTTTAAAATATAATAAATCTTTTCAACCGTAATTGACGAATAAAGCACTAATAACCTTACGTCACACTTATATTTTAATAACCAAATTGTAATAAAAGTGTGAAGATAAGTTATTAGTGCTTTATTCGTCAATTTAATTTGATCTTTACACAACTCAATCAATCAAATGTTGTCAACCGAAAATTAAAATTTTTCGTAAACCAATTTTTGCATGAGAATTTGAAGTTTTAATAAAATATATTAGTTTATTTAACTTTTAAGATACTTAATCGTGCATAACAATCGTTGAATGAATCAATAATAAAAGAAAACAGATTAAAATACGTATTCGAATTTGTTGGCCTTGCGCATTCACCAAAAGTGTTATTCTGTTATTCTTACGTAATTGTGCATTAAGTCTCAAAACAATTAATATGCAAACAAGTGTTTTCCACTCCCAGGTTAAGCATGAAGTAATATTTCGAGTTTAAAAAAGCCGGATAATTTGGTACACAGATAATTGCGTTTGGTAAATTTGCAGGAAAAAATCATAATTGTTTTATAGAAGCGGTCAATTTTAAGTTTCTAACGAGTGTTTCCACTCCGAGACTAAGCATGAAGTAAAATTTCGAGTTTAGAAAAGCCCCGCTTAGAAAATTTGTCGAGGGTCGCGCAGCGACCCGAGACAAATTTTCGCGGGGCTTTTCTAAACTCGAAATTTTACTTCATGCGCCACGCGTACAAAACACTGATTTCAAGTGAAGTTCAACATACACTGCTTAAGTTTGATTTCCCGTCATAAATTTTAGAAATGTGCATTTCGTATTGCATAATCAAATTTTGCGCTATCAAAATTTAGAGCAATTCGTTTTATATAGTTAAAAAAATGTTCACGTGTAGTTCGAAACCAGATGTTGCACTTTCAAACTTCGCGCAGTTTTTTTTTTGTCGGATATGAAAGTATGATTAAGTTACGTTCAAGTGAAGTTCAAGCGTATAGGCAGATATAGTCTCAAGAAAATTGAAATGCGAACAAGTGTTTTCCACTTCCAGGTTAAGTATGAAGTAAAATTTCGAGTTTAGAAAAGCCTGAAAATTTGGTATGGTCGCGTAGCGCGTAGCGCTTCGCGACCAAAACAAATTTTCAGGCTTTTCTAAACTCGAAATTTTACTTCATGCGCCACGCGTACAAAACACTGATTTAAAGTGAACTCAAAAATACACTGCTTAAGTTTGATTTCAAGTAAATACATTTTGGATTGTGTATTTTGTATTGTATAATCAAATCTTGCTCTATCAAAATTTGGAACAATTCGTTTTATATAGTTAAAAAAGTTTTTTTTGGGATATGTAAGTATGGTTAAGTTAAGTTTAAATGAAGTTCAAAACCAAATGTTTTACTTTCAAACTACGCGCATTTTTTTATGTGTAAGTATGATTAAGTTAAGTTCAAAACCAAATGTTGCACTTTCAAAGTTCGAGCAGTTTTCTTTGGGATATGTAAGTATGATTAAAATAAAAATATCCGCAATCAAATTTCTCTAGATGTTTGAACTTTTTATGATTTACTTACATTAAATAAGCATTTGTGAAATTTAATAACATGAATTTAAATTAAGACAGTATGCTTTAAATATCACTTGAAATCAGTGGTTTATACGCGTGGCGCATGAGGTAAAATTTTGAGTTTAGAAAAGCCCCGTGAAAATAAATCATAATTTGTCAAATAAATGTTCACGATGCAGAGATTTTCAAAAAAGAGAACGCTTCAACTTGCAACTTTACAGCACATACAGGGATTTTTTCTTTATATATACTTTCACATATTCCATATAAACATTTGTAAAATTAACGATCATGTGATCAGAACTAAGTCGAAGTATATTTTGAACTTCACTTTAAATCAGTGTTTTATACGCGTGGCGCATGAAGTAAAATTTCGAGTTTAGAAAAGCCCTCTGAAAATTTACCAAACGCAATTATCTGTGTATGTATACTCAAATTCTCTATTTGTGATTTGGATAATTTACATATTAGTTAGTAAATGTTTGCGGGATATTTAAAATGTATATATCATTATGTATATTTTGTATTTGGAGGCTTCTACTTCGTTATACATGTTAATTTATCAACGTTTTAACTTTGTATAACACTATTAATTTTTACGTGACAGCAGTTTCATGTTTGATAATGGCAAGCTAAATTTGCCGAAACTGCAGTCACGTAAAAATAAATAGTGTTATACAAACAAAGTTAAAAGCTAAAACGTTTTTTATTGATAAATTATGTATATAGCTTAGTTTGATAATGACTAGCTTGTAGTCGAAACTATAGTCACTGAAAAGTAAAATAAAAGTGGTAAAACAAAGTTAAGTGTTTAATTAAATTGGTATTTGTCATAATTCGATACAATTCAGCAAAATTAATGCTAGACAACAATAAAATTAGTCAATATATGAATAATATTTAATAGCTAAGGCTGTTACTTGGCGAAATTCCATATCAACACTTTTAGTAAATAATACACGCTTTTTATTAGTTAAAACTGAAACAATTGTTTCGCCACACAGTGGCTTTATCAGGCAGATGAATGATTACTAAAAGTGTTGATGATTATTTACATATTTTAATCATGTTTCACCTGGAAGTGATTAATTAGAAAATAGAGGAAGTGAATTTCTACAATATGCGCATATTTGAGGAAGCGATTTCCGGTTATTGCATTTCCATTTACTCAATCTTGGAAATAACGATCCGATTAACATTACGAAACATGAAATCGTTTATCTCTACAAAAACAAACAAAATGGACGTTATTGTCTTAAGCTAAACCGCAGAAGGGTGTCGTGGACTAAACTATGGAAAGTTTAGTGCAGAAGAAAGAGAAAACTAGTCCGAGTTATTCAAATTAGTCGAAGATAGATCGATTGGGATATCACAAACAAGGTTTACTCGCCAAGGGAGGCCCCATAAAGGATTTCTCATAATGCGATATCTCGAGTTTCGTCGGGAAAATGGATTTTCAGGAACTCGTTTCGTTATTTTAGAAAGGAACAGAAAAGTCTCGGTCGGATTTTAATTTAATTTTCCGCTATAACTACAATTTATCCTCTTGTTTTTTTTTTGTCGGTCAGAAAATAATAGATAATTTAATAAAGTTCTGAAATGATCTTAAAATCCATTAGAAATAATTGCAATATATAAAATAAACAACTAGGAGCAAAATGGAAAGTTCTGAAATTATCTGAAAATCTATTAGAAATAATTGCAAAATATAAAAATATAAACAACTAATAGCAGAAAGACTTCCCACTCAGCAAAAAAAAACAAATAATGTTATATCAACATTGTAAAAGCAATAAACGTTATCTTAATGTTAATAAAACATTACTTAAATGTGTTTGCTCAGTGGGTTTACCTGGCACATTTTCCAAAGTAGAAACATTTTGCGACACACCTAAGTAGTCATAGAAAAACAAATTCATGGTGTTGTACTTAGGGTTGGAAACTAATCCTTATCGACCCACCACAAAAAAACTGTTATTGTTTCAACATCTCTAAAACTATGATAATAAATTGATGTGACTCTGAGATCAAGACCATTCAATAGATATTGGTTTTAAACCATTCCACCATTTCACCTTCTTATTTTGCAATTTACTATATTTAGACGCCACAAACACATTCACACACATCCATGGACCCAGGTAAAATCATTTTTTACCTTAAAGTGACGCCACCCCACCCGGTGAAACAGTAGATCAGAATCCCGAAAAGCTGGCCAAAAGTAAAAATATAAAATATCTATCTGTGGATTTTGACGTTACTATTTTAATAGATTAGTATTAGCTCTATTAAATTTTCTATGGAGTTACCGTTTATATCTTACACCTAACCGTAGTGTCAATTTAAAAATAACTCTGGAGCGGTGCACATCTAGCAAGCACAATTGCGTGATTTTTACGAGTTTTGTATTCGTGGATTGATAAGCGTGTAGTTAACGGAAATTAGATCTGTGAAATCGATTCATTTTCTTAAAGTAAGTAGAATTATTGACTGCATAATAAAAACTGTCAAAATAATTTATTTCTTGAGTAAATAGTAAAGTAACAAATTGTGAAACAAACCAAATGTAATTTAATTTAAACCTTCATTATCAATAAAAATAATTTATTATTTTGATAATTAACAATCTTTGCTAATGAAAATCTGCATAAAAAATAATAAAAATATTATTTTAAACGAGAAAGAACTTATTTGTTCTGCCGTGTTCGGTCAAATGCTTAACACCACCTTTGTTTGTAATGCTATTGTGAAAATAAAAAGCGAAAAACTAGCTGCCATTAGGTGCCATTTCGTGTGCAATGCAGCCTTTTTTATTAAGGGTCCTATCTGGATAGTTGCTTAAATAAATTTATTCGACTTTTATTATTATTATTCCAAAACTATTCACAAAAAAAGAACTGTTTCTCTACATCTCAGTAAATATTGATCACCAGCACATCTAAGCGTTATATATTTTTAACTTTTCTATAAATCAGTTATACGCGTGGTGCATGAAGTGAAATTTCGAAGTGAAGTGATGAATGGGTTAGAAGGCAGTGCCTCTACCCACTACCCCGCCAGGGTTCCCAAAAGTAAGTTTTTTTCGTTATACACTACATAACGAAAGTAAAAATTCAAATGTAATTATTGATTACTAACACGTAAAAGATAACGAAAAAAAAATTATATTGTAAAAGTTTTGACGGAAAAAAAGTATCTATACAGTACTTTTTTTCCATATAAACTTTTACAATATTATTTGTTCATATTTCTCAGTAGATTTGATTTAATTTAATTAGTCCTGTGTTATTTTAACTAAATTAACTATATTTAAAATTGGTAAAAATTAAAATGTTTAACTTTCAAAAACATATTAAAATTATCCTTGATTAGGTTCTCATTAATCACTTGATGAAACATGTTTACAATATTTATAATTAAATAAAAGTCACTTGGTTTGTTTCAAGTAGCAACGAAACAAACCAAGTGACTTTTATTTAATTATCAATATGTTAAATTAAATTCAGATATAGAAAGTTTTAATAAAGTCTGAGAAACTTGTGTATTTTTTTATGTGATTTATTATTTTCAATATCTATACATTGATTTTCCACTAAAGCCCGTTTTCATTTCCTTTTATATCTCACCAGCATTTCGTTTAACGCGCCCTGTCAGAAACTGTCACTCCTTTGCCATTTCCTCCCGTTTCATCTCCTCCTTCTTATACCGAACAAAGACAACTTTTATCCACTTGTGTCATCTCTGTTGATCATTATTGGATTAATAAAAAAATAGTTGAGTATCTCTTTTCTTCCGTAAGGAACTTGATAAAATAAATTTATTGTTTATTCGGTTATAATATCACAAGAGCATCAAAAATAATCGATTATTTTACGAGTAACCAGACATAATCTGCGAAAAACCACGAGAGCCTAGCTCTAGTGGTATTTTAAGAATTAGATCGAGTGACGAGTGAAAAATAATCATTATTTTCGATTGCTCGAGTGGTATTCGTTACGATTATACAGGGTGTCCGTATTTCAATAGAATGTATGGGGATCTCGGTTATTTGAAGAGATAGAGAGTCGGTTAAATTAGGGCAAAGTTGCGTAATTCAGGACCCAATAATAATCTAAAAACTAATTTAAAATATCTTCCTTCGTTTTTCAGATATTGTCAAAAAACGGATTTTTTGAAATTTTGTTTTAATTTTTTTATTCAAAAACTATTGAATCCAGACATTTACAACTTTTACAACGATAAATCTAGTAATATATTTTATTTTAAGATAACTATAATATTTCCCCAGGAACCATAGCTAACTTTTGTTTTTCTTATGGGCGCCATTTTGGATTTTCATATTTTTTGGAAGTATATTTTTTTCTGAATTCAATGATGTATCACACTTATAGTTTATTGTACATTTTATATAAAAAATTTAATCTTTTGTTTTCTGTAAAGAGTGCCTTGGAAACAGTTGAGTAACTCACTTATTTGACAACTCCTAGGACCCATAATTTACTTACATTTCACCCCTGAAGACGGGCATCCGACAAAACTTATTTAACAGTTGTGATGTGTTTTAAACTAACGAGTGTCTTCTACTCCCAGACTAAGCAAGAAGTAAAATTTCGAGTTTAGAAAAGCCCCGCGTAGAAAATTTGTCGAGGATCGCGCAGCGATCCGAGACAAATTTTCACGGGGCTTTTCTAAACTCGAAATTTTACTTCATGCGCCACGCGTGTAAACCAATGATTTACAGTAAAGTTAAAAATATATAACGCTGTGATTGTGATCAATATTTACTGAGATATAGCCAAAAAATGCAAGAATTCATTTCTTTGTGAATAGTTTTGCAATAATAATAAAAATAGTAGAATAAATTTAGTTTTATGTGATAATCGATACTTATTATTATTATTACAAAAGATTAACAGTAATTAATTAATTTTGAGTGCTAAAAATGATTGACTGCTGTCAAGATGTTATTGATCAACAGATATAACGTCATTGTTTCCAAAGTACTCTTTGCAAAAAAGAAAATATCATAATTTTAAATATCAAATCTTAAATAAATTATGAGTTTGATACACCAGTAAGTTCAGAAAAAAATATTCTTTCAAAAAATGTGAAATCCCAAAATACCGCTCATAAGAAAAACAAAAGTTGGCTATGGTCCCCGGGTAAATGTTATAGTTATCTTAAAAAAAATATGCTACTAGATTTCTCATTGTCAAAGTTTTAAATATCCAGATTCAGTAGTTTTTGAATGAAAAAATAAAAACGGTTTTTCAAAATATCGTGTATTTTGTTGATATTTCAAAAACAAAAAAAGATATTTCAAAATTGTTTTCATATTATTGTTTGGCCCTAAAATACACAACTCTGTCCCAATTTAACCGACTTTCTATCTCTTCAAATAACTAAGATCCCCAAACATTCTGTCGAAATACGGGCACCCTGTATAATGAATACTTGCAAAGTGTTCGTCTGAAGTCTCATCAAGAAATTCGCATTTTCGCTTTTCACAAAATGCCAAAAACTGCTTCCAAATGTATTCGTGTAATGTATTTTTTGTTCCCAGGCGTTAAAGATTCAGTTGTTTCGCTTATTTCTTAACCTGAAAGCTTTATCGAAGCGATTCATTGTGATTTTGATTGACGTTTGTTGAGAAATACAAAACTTTCTTGTTATGACAGTTTAAAATCATGGCTCTAGATTTAAATTATTATCCATTATTTTTGCTTTGTCGGACCTACCGAAAAACCAAATTGATTATACCTCGTCGTCAAGGGTATATCCGTTTGTTATAACCTGGTAACTAAGTAAAATTCTCAAAATACTATTGGCTAAATTTATGATGAATTATATAATCATTGAAAATATTTCATTCAACTTTGCGCATCTGTAATATTTTTTTATTATAATTTAGCACAATTTATTCTTTTCTTGACAATCCCTGCTAATTTTATTAAAATCCTATATTTTATTTGTAATCTAAAATCAGAAGAAGATAGACTGTACCTTTTATAACCAATCTTATTTTATTTATTCATTGACAAAATTTTGTTCAACTTTGTGCGTCTGTTTTTTCGTCAAAGACCGCTCAATTTTGTTGTTTTATTTCAACTTTAGCACAAAATTTAGTTATTCCTCGATAATCCCTAATAAATTTATCAAAATCTTACATTTCCTTCGTAATCTAACATCAACAACAATACTTTACTAACATTATACAATCCAATTTTGAGTGCTTGTACTAAGGGCAGTTTTCAAATAACAAAAACTTATTGTACCCTGAATTAAAGCTTATTTAATTCGGAAATATATGTAATGTTTAAAAGAATTAGGTTAGTTAAGTTTTTTTGAAAATGTTCAGTGCAAAATACTTAAAGTATGTAAATCAGTAAATCCCTTATTAGCAGAAAGATGTAAATGAATCTGTAAGTTTTAAGAAAATTCAAAATTAATTTTAAGTAGCTGGTTAAAAATTAAATTCATTCAAGTTGGTTAAAGACTATTCACATTAAATCACCGTTTTATACGCATGGCGCAGGAAGTAAAATTTCGAGTTTAGAAAAGCCTGAAAATTTGGTTTGGTCGCGTAGCGCCTATGCGCTACGCGACCAAACCAAATTTTTAGGCCTTTCTAAACTCGAAATTTTACTTCCTGCTTAATCTGGGAGTGGAAACCCTCGTTAAACGATCAATCTAAAACTTATTTTGCAGTTTTCTTTATTGTAAAGTTTATGACACAACAAAAATAGAGGTTATGTTTTCTTTGTTCGGAAATTATAAAATCGAACATTATTTGAAAAACGTAAATAAATCTGTACATTTTAAGAATATTAAAAATTAGTTTTAACCAACTTATTAGGAATTAAATGTATTGTCATTTAAACGCTAACGCGATTTTGTAACTTAAGTATTGCTTTTAGTACAAGCGCTCAAAATTATTATTTTGTTCTAAATCAGCTCTTTTTAGACCATTTGTGTCAAGCTGGTGGTCTTGAGAATTTTTTGTAAAGAAAATAAATACGGGATATTGTTTCCAACATGCATGGAAATGTCTGTGTATTTTTGAGATTACAGAAAATAATAAAAATGTTTAACAGAAAACTGACATTTTTTGTAAGTCGATTTTGACATGAAAATTTCAAATTTAATAAAAAATAGTCAAGTTTTTTGAACGAAAGATATTCGTATATTCTTTCTAACATGCATGGAAATGTCTTTGAATTTTTTGAGATTTTAGAAAATAATACAGATTTTAAACGAAAAACTGACATTTTTGTAAGTCGATTTTAACATGAAAATTTCAAATTATAAAAAAAATAGTCAAATTTATTAAACAAAAGATACAGAATCGTGTATTGTTTCTAACATGCATGGAAATGTATTTGAATTATTTGAGATTTTAGAAAATAATAATTATTTTCAACTAAAAACTGACATTTTTCGTAAGTTGATTTTAACATGAAAATTTCAAATTTAAAAAAACTAGTCAAATTTAATAAACGAAAGATACGTAACCGTAAATCGTTTCTATCATGCATGAAAATATCTGCGAATTTTTGAGATTTTAGAAAATTATAACATTTTTCAACTGCAAACTGACTTTTTTCGTGAATCGATTTTACCAAAAAAAATCAAATTTGAAGAAAAAATAGTTAAATTTATTAAACGAAAGATGCGTAATCGTGTATTTTTAAGTGAATTAATAATAATAAATAAAAAATAGTTGAATTTATTAAACGAAAGATACGTAATCGTGTATTTTTGAGTGAATTAATAATCATAATAAAAAATCAGACTACAAAATGAGCAGGTTTTAATTTGCTGACCTGGCGCATCAACGAAAAGTGCGAAATCGGTTATTCTTGCATTAATTGTGTCTGAGATGCGTATAGACGCATTAAATCTTATCTATTAAATGTTAAATAATTGAAATGCGAACGAGTGCTTTCCACTTCCAGGCTAAGCATGAAGTAAAATTTCTAGTTTAGAAAAGCCCCGCGTAGAAAATTTGTCGAGGGTCGCTCAGCGACCCGAGACAAATTTTCACGGGACTTTTCTAAACTCGAAATTTTACTTCATGCGCCAACCGTGTTAACGTGTTGCATAGAAATCTCTGAATTTTTGGAGTTTTTTGAAAATAATAAAAAAATTCAACCGAAAACTGACATTTTTCGAAGTCCATTTTCAAATTAAAAGTAAAGATAGCCCAATTTATTAAACGAAAGGTACGTAATCGTAAAAAATAGTTGTTGAGTAAATCAATAATGAAAGAAAACAGTCAAAAATAAGGTTTAAACTCATTAACCTGGCGCATCCACCAAACGTGCGAAATCGGTTATTCTTGTATTAATTGTGTGTGAGAGGCGTGCAGACGCATTAAGTCTCAAATAATTGAAATACCAACGAGTGTTTTCCACTCCCAATCTAAGCATGAAGTAAAATTTCGAGTTTACAAAAGCCCCGCATAGAAAATTTGTCGAGGGTCGCGCAACGACCCGAGACAAATTTTCACGGGGCTTTTATAACCTGGAAATTTTACTTCATGCGCCAAACGTGTTAACGTGTAAATGAAGAAAATAAATATGGCACATCGTTTCTGATAATTTTCTGTGATTTTTTGAGATTTTTGAAAAAAATAAACATTTTTAACCGAAAACTGACATTTTTCTTAAGTCGATTTTAATATGAAAATTTCAAATTATAAGTAAAGAAAGTCCAATTTATTAAACTAATACTTCGTAGTCGTGTATAATAATTGTTGAGTAAATCAATAATGAAAGAAAACAGTCAAAAAATAAAAAGGTTTAAACTTATTAACCTGGCGCATCCACCAAACGTGCGAAATCGATTATTCTTGTATTAATTAATTAATTGTGTCTGAGACGCGTATAGTCTTAAATAATTAAATTTTGAACGAGTGTTTTCTACTCTTAGGTTAAGCATGAAATAAAATTTCAAGTTTAGGAAAGCCTGAAAATTTGGTATGGTCGCGTAGCGCGGAGCGACCAAACCAAATTTTCAGGCTTTCCTAAACTCAAAATTTTACTTCATGTGCCACGCATATATAATACCGATTTCAAGTAAAGTTCAAATATACTTCTCATATTTGATCACGCTTTTATACATGTTTTAAACGTTTATTTCAGTGAATCAGTGAAGCAAACAAAGTGTTGTAATTAACTTTTTATTAATAATGTGTATTTCGTCCAACCTAATCTTGCGTGTTTACGTGTAAACAACGAAAATTAATATGGCACATCTTTTCTAATATGCATGAATATCTGTGAATTTTTTAAAATATTTGTAAATTATTTGTGATTCGATTTTAACATGAAAACTTCAAATTACAAGTAAAGATAGTACAATTTATTAAACGAAAGATATATATTCGTGTAAATTGTTTGTTGAGTAAATCAAGAATAAAAGAAAACAGTCAAAAAATAAGAAGGCTTAAACCTAACTTAATTAATCCGGCGCATCCGCCAAAAATGAGTTATTTCGGTATTAATTGTGTCTGTGACGAGTGTAGACGCATTAGGTCTTAGATAATTAAAATGCGAACGAGTGTTTTCCACTCCCAGGTTGAGCATGAAGTAAAATTTCGAGTTTAGAAAAGCCTTAAAATTTGGTTTGGTCGCTCCGCGCTTCACGCTACACGACTAACCCAAATTTTCAGGCTTTTCTAAACTCGAAATTTTACTTCATGCGCCACGCATATACAATACTGATTTCAAGTAAAACTCAAAACATACTTCTTGTATTTAATCACGTTTTAACACATTTTATAAACGCTTATTTCAATGAATCAGTGAAGCAAACAGAGTGTTGTTGTACTTTATTTCCTATTATTAATGTTTATTTCGTCTAACCAAATCTCGCGCTTTTAAAATTCGAGCGATTTGCCTTGCATAGTTAAGAAAATGCTTCAAGTGAAGTTTAAAATTCATAATTTTGCGAGCAAAAATAAGAAGGTTTAAACTTAATAACCCGGCGCATCCACCAACAGTGCGAAATCGGTTATTCTTGTAATAATTATGTTTGAGACGCGTATAGACGCATTAAGTTTTAAATAACTAAAATGAACGAGTGTTTTCCACTCCCAGGCAAAGCATGAAGTAAAATTTCGAGTTTAGAAAAGCCTGAAAATTTGGTTTGGTCGCGTAGCGCGTAGCGCTACGCGACCAAACCAAATTTTCAGGCTTTTCTAAACTCGAAATTTTACTTCATGTGCCACGCGTATACAATACTGATTTCAAGTAAAACTCAAAATATACTTCTCATATTTGATCACGCTTTAATACATTTTATTAACGTTTATTTCAGTGAATCAGTGAAGCGAACAAAGTGTTGTAAATAATGTTTTATTATTAATGTATTATTCATTTTTGTGGATTGTGAAAAGAATCGCACTTTTAATTTTTGAAGTATTCTGCAACCAAGAATTGGCCATTTCATTTATACTTATTACCAATGTTTATTTCGTCTAACCAAATCTTGGGCTCTTAAAATTCGAGCAATTTGCTTTGCATAGCTAAGAAAATGCTTTAAGTGAGGTTTAAAATACATTGCTCATAATTTTTCGAGCAATTTGCTTGGAATGGTTCAAAAAATAGTTCAAGTGGAGTTAAAAATACACTGCTCATAACTTTACAAATGTTTATTTCATCTAAACAATATTTTAAAAATTGTAACTCGTTCTGAAGCAACTTGCTTTGTAAGTTTATGAACTTAAATAATTTAGAAACTATAAATTCAAATAACATGATGCTAATATTAACTTTCTAACAAACTATACAACATTGACGAGGCGCAAACTACAAACTATGCTTTATTAATAATGGAATTTAGGGGAAGCACTCACATTTTCCGATTCATCCATGGTGGAAATTCAGCAAGGAAATTTAACCAAGATGAAGATTATGCAGGAAATTTATCTACGATGAAGATTCCGCAGAAAATTTAACTATCATAAAGATTCCGCAGTAAATTTAACTATTTAATTAATTAATTTGGAACGCGGAGCGCCGCACGTCACAAGCACACACGCGAGATGCGTCCCGACGCCAGTCAGGGCGAGAACTGGACTACAGGTGGAGGAAACTGCGCCGCGGCGCTCTTTCCAATTTCAAACTCGAGTTGGCGTACTCAACAAGCACATCTTTTCCGTTTTCGCAATTTCGTATCATTTTTCGGACTAAGTGCTTTTTTTTGCTCGATCGATGTTAAAAGGCAAATATTATAATGAGTTTCTTTTTATATAGATCGAAGGTTTGGAGTGAAAAGAAAGTTCAACTTACACATCATTCTATTTAAGAAATTTCAAATGCTACGCCGTCTAATTTTTTAATAGTTTTTACATATTTTTTCAACTCTTGACTTCCAACAAATTTTAATTTTTTTTTTTTTTTTTTCCCTTCGCCTCAGATACTAATTCATTTGGCCAGCTCACCATTGTTTTAGGATAACACAGGGATTCTTCACGTTAAGGGGTCTTTTATAACGACTTTTATAATCTGTTCACAACACAATACTCGACCTAGGATAAGAAAGGTATAAAACAGAGACTAATTTATATTTTTATTTTTGAATCTCTAAGAAATTAGAATAATTCTAATTCAAAAATATTAAGTCAATTGTGTCGTGTTGGAAAAATTTTCATACAATAATGTTTTAATCTTGATTTTTAAGTTGTAATTCAATCTTGCAACAATATAGAATTTCTACTTAGGATTTATAGAAAAAATATATTGTAATGTTATTTGTCTTCAAAATATCTACGTGAACTTTATTACATTTTACACGAAAAACATTTTCGTAATTTAATATATTATCTCTAAGAAATTTTCCAAGGCAATTAAAAACATCCATACTAACAAACAAAGTTTAATTAATTGGCTTAAAATCAATTGAGTCGCCCAGATGCAAAACCAGCAACACACCTTTTTTTGATTTTTAGATTTTAGTATCCTTGGATTCTACTCGTCTCAAGCTACAATTATAAAAATAAATTGACCTTCAAAACCCATCCTAAACCCTATAACATTAAGTTTGAAAAATCCTGTAGAATGAAAAGCCTACTATATTTCTAAGTTACAAAAGCTACCGTATTTTTTCAGTTGCAAAACCTGCAAACTTTTTACTTAATTTTTTTCTCTCCCCCATTCGATACAATGCATATTAGACACTATTTTCATTTATTTAAAAGGCGCCGCAAAATCAGTTTTTGTTGTTTTGCCACAAGTTTGTCAAATACGTGTTTTGACAAACTTGTGGCAATATGACAAAAACTGATTTTGCGGCGCCTTTTAAATAAATGAAGATAGTGTTTAATATGCATTGTATTGAATGGGGACAAGAAAAATTATATAAACTAAGTAAAAAGTTGGCAGGTTTTGAAAGAAAAATATATTCCAATGTAATTGTAATAAATCAAATGCATTAGAATATATTTCTTTTAACTGATAATAAAAAGAGGGTTTTATTTACACACCACGAAATATAAATAAAATAAACTGGACCCGACGGTACAACAAATTCCCAAACCGCAGACTTTCAGATAAGTCTCATTTTATATTTCCATTACACGCCCAGCCAGACGCTTCGTTTCACTAGAGCCGAAGAAAAAAGAAAAAGAAAAGAAGCCGAAGAATAGAAAAGAAAGAAAAGTCCGAGCGCGCGTTGAATGTCAAATGTTGTTTCTGTTTGTGCGCGGTAAAATGTATATTTCATAAATGGAAATCTTATGAATAAATGCGAATGGATGCGCGCCCTCTAAACACGAGGAAAAGATTTTTATGACGCCGGCGGAATTTAGAATAGATTATGGTGCTCAGGAAGCTCTGGATGGTAATTTTCTGATATATTAATCCATAAAGGAAAGGGAGAGAAATATTTACATTTATTCTTATGTTGAGTCGTAATCCTTTCATATTGAAATGCTACTTTGTTTTCAGATATACAAAGAGTTAACCCATAGCAAAATAGGGTTACTCAAAATTGATTATGCTGTGAATTACCGTAAATTCGCGTCGACGGAATGGCGACATCTCTTTGTCGTACGGTGAACTATGAAAATGTTAGTTCATCCGTAAATTAAAAAAAGAAAAGAGCGACAGAGTTGGGCATATCTTACAAATTTAAAACAGTCGTATATTCTAGAATTTTATCTGAGGCTTAATCAATCATTATAAGATGATTAAAGTTATTCAGTAGAATTGCAAACAGGGCTAACTGTTGATTTAAATAGACTTTACGTGAATAAACATTTTTTTCTTCTTGCTGGCAATGCAAATAAAATCTGTAGATTTAGAATGCAGAGTTCGATTTCCTTCCTAAGCAAATTTAACACTGTTCTCAAATGTATCTCAACAATTTTTTTTTTCATTAGTGCAAATAGAAATCGCCGATTTAGAACGTAACGAGTTCCATTTCCTTCCTGAAAACGTCAATATTTTATCAAACCGGTGTTCGGAATCAGCACACGAAATCCCATTACGCCCTTCTCTAAAAATTCGACAAAGGTTACGGCTCACTAAAATTGAGTAATGTTATTGAAACTATTCCTTTGACCCCTCCAGAAAAAAGCGACAAAGAACGACACTAAACGGATTGGTGAATTTGTGCTTGCAATTCGATTTTAATAACGTTTGCTATTTTAATCTTACCATTGTTCTTAAAAGAGGTCAGACCACTGTCTAAAAGTGTAAAACTTAGCATATTGTCGTCTTAACTACATTCTTATTTAGGTATGCAATATTTTGAATATTATTAATAAATAGGTATAGTTTAAAGAAAGGGATGAACTATTTTGAAAAAAATAGGTACACTTTAAGAAAGGTGCATTCATTATGCCTGTTTTAATCAAATATTTCCTTTTTTACTGTTATTTGATAAAAAAATATTAAACATTGGTAAACTGGCGTAATTGCGTCTTAAATTATATTTTTTTTCCGCAATATCTATACAAAATATTGGAAAACTAAATCAGTCACATTGTAGAATATTCCTTCGCAAAGATACGTTTTGTTTTTCATTTATTTATTTATTAAAAGAAACTCACTAGGATATCGCGCGTAAAACAGGTTTTCACATTTTCTGAAAATTCAACATTGCTCGACATCCCAGTGAATTCATTATGGGATATAAATTAATGGAAACAATTACAAATCTTCGCAAAGGAATCTTCTACAATCTAACTGGTTTAGTTTTTCAATATTACTAAATTATTTAATTGTTCTCTAAGAGATGGATTCTTCCCATCTCTTTGGAAGCGATGCTACACTGTTCCGGTCTTTAAACCAGCGAAAATAAAGAAATTTGTTGACAATTATAGAGCGATAGTTATTCAGTCATATTTTATTAAATTATAAGATAAGTTGGTTGCGAAGGATATGTTAAAAAATTGTAATCCACTTTTATCTCAGCAACAACATGGATTCTTTCCATCAAGATCTACTGCTTTCAACTTGTGTGTATACTCCAATTTCATTACCAACGCGATGGAGGAAGGGGCAGTGGTAGACTCGATCTATACCGACTTCAGTAAGGCGTTTGACAGAGTTAGCCACTGTAGGTTTTTATACAAACTCCGAATGTATGATGTTGCTGGGTCCATGATTCAATGGCTCCGGTCATTCATAAGTTGTAGACAACATGTGGTGAAAATAAATAATGCAGTTTCTGGTTCTGTAATAAATTCAACTTCAGGTATGCCCCAGGGTTCTCACCTTAGGCCATTGCTATTTCTCATCTTTATCAATGATATTGGTAAAGACATTCAATCAAATTTTTTGCTTTATGCAGATGATATGAAGCTGTATCGTGAAATCACCACCAGTGATGATTGTGGCATCTTGCAGAATGATCTGGATCAACTTATTATATGGTGCTCCAGTAATGATTTGCATTTGAACATAGCTAAATGCAAATACATACGTTTTTCAAGATAACAAGAGATCTATTTACCGGCTATCTATTTTCTAGATAGTAATCCTTTAGAGAGGGTTTATATAATTAATGATTCAGGGGTTCTACTTGACAGTAAACTTCAATTTCATGAACACTTCAACTTAATTATTGCAAAAGCTTTACAAAAAATTGGTTTTATACGGCGTATCACCTTACATTTCAAATCTATCCGTACATTCATGACATTATACTCCAACTTAGTCAGACCAATTCTAGATTATTGCTGCATAATTTGGTCACCACACTACCAATGTCACATAAATATATTAGAACGTGTACAACATAAAATGATAAAACTTATTTGCTACCGATCAAACCTTTTGTACGATAGTAATAATTATGACCTACTTCGTACATATCTCGGTTTGTTGTCTCTTAAAAATCGAAGGATTTATTTTATGCTATGCTTTGCATATCGTATACTGAATGGACTGATACTTTGCCCATCTATATTGTCGTCTATTGGCATTAACGTTCCAGTTCGCTCAACCAGACAACAAAAACTGCTTCTGACGTACACTACATTACTGTATGGCTATAACAGCCCACAGAGTAATTTAATAAGACATGTAAATTCTCATGGCCAGTCAATAGAATTTTTTGGTATCTCGTTGAACTGTTTTTTTAAAGACTTTGTTTAAGTTCTATTAACTCCTCTTAAGGTCTTTTATTATAATTATTTATTTGATCCTCCTTTATTAGATGTAATTTCTGTGTCTGATTGTGTGATTTGTGTATATTTTTTTGTTTTGTTTTGTGATTATTGTGTATATATAGATATACAACTACTTAATGGTCTTCCGTAATAAAGAATTATTATATATTTTTTAGATATTGCAGAAAAAATAAAACCTAAGATGCGATTACTCCAGTTTACCAATGTTTGATATTGTTTATGAAATCACAGTAAAAGTTGGGAATATTTTACTACAACAGGCATAAAGAATGTACTTTTCTTAAAGCATACCAAGATGTAGTTAAGACGAGAATATGCTTAGTTTTACACGTTTAAATAGCGGTTTGTAGATAAGACGACAATATGCTAAGTTTTATACGTTTAAAAAGCGGAGGATCTCCTTTTAAGATACAACCAATTTAGAAAGAAGTAAAGGAATAAAAATGGCACAATAGGTACAACCAACATAGGAGGAAGTAGGCAATGATAGAAAACAATTATATAGAAAATATTTAATTTTAAAAATACTGCTTACACTTTTAGAAATATGAAATAATAAAACCCCACCTCATATTCTAATCTAAATCACAATTTATCAGTCATTTAACAACAATATTGAGTAAAATATTTACAATTTATATTACAAGCATACGATTAATAGTTGAATTAAAATCTCCTTTCCTAGTTTTTAATATCAAATTATTTCATATTATGCAAAGATTTCATAAATGATCAAATGTTTTCTAATGAGGCGCCAAAACATACATCGCAAGTTATTACTATTTGAGGGTGGTACTAACCTTTAATTTCTCATTGGCGTTTCGATTTCGTTTATGCCAGTTTATGTATTATGCGTTTTTCCAATTTATCTTGTTTCTACCATTAAAAATAACATGCGATGTTTCGGCGCATTATTTGAAACAGTTCAAGGCTCTTACTTATACTATATACTTAATGAAAACAGTGCATTTATATTTTTAATAGAACGATAGATAGCGCTACGCTGAATTTCCGATAAGTATGGTTACACAAAATAATCTGTTGTTCAGTGGTCCAATCGCTACAATCCACTCGTTGCTTATTTGAACAATAGATGGCCTAGCGCTCTGCTTTTGATATGTATAATAATAGTATAGATATAAATAATTTGTTGTTCAGTATTCCAACCTCTGCAATCCACTCATTGCTTATTTGAACAATAGATGGCCCTGCGTTCTGGTTTTAGTATGATTACACCATAGACATAAATAACCTGTTGTTCAGTATTCCAATCGCTACAATCCATTAGTTACATATTTAAACTGCGCTCTGTTTTTAATAAGTATAATTACACCATAGATATAAATAATCTGTTGTTTAGAACGTCAATCACTACAATCTACTCATTGATTATTTGAACAATAGATGGCCCTGCGCTCTGATTTTTATAAGTATGATTACATCATATACGGGGAGTTTCTTTTTTAAGTATACATATCAGAATTATATGTTGTAAATCTTCAGATATTCGTTGTTTTTTTTTTTAAGGAGATCAATGTAAAGGTTTGAACGCGTGTTTTCCATTCCCAGACTAAGCATGAAGTAAAATTTCGAGTTTAGAAAAGCCCCGTGAAAATTTGTCGAGGGTCGCGCAGCGACCCGAGACAAATTTTCTAGGCTTTTCTAAACTCGAAATTTTGCTTAATGCGCCACGCGTATAAAACACTGATTTTTAGTGAATTAAACTCTTAAAATTTAACGAATATGTATACTGAAAAAAAAATCCCTGTGTGTATACTTAAAAGAAAAATTCCCTGTATATAAATAATCTGTTGTTCAGTAGTTCAATCGCCACAATCCACTCATTGCTTATTTGAACAATAGATGGCCCTGCGTTCCGTTTTCAATAAATATGATACACTTACGCTTAAATAGTCAACGTTTTTCTTCGTTTAATTTACGGTACACTCAACCCGATTAAAACACTTAGGTGAGTACGATCTGGAATACTAAACATAGGGATTATTTTATCGTTCATACTCTCTACAGAATTGTACTTTTGGAAATCTAGAGAACATTGACGCACTGCAGGAACCTTTTATCGTTCATCCTATCTACAGTGTTTTAGTTTTGGAAATCTGCAAGACTTTGACGCACTGCAGGAACCAAAACAGGCCGGACAACAGGAAAAATGATTCGGTGGCCAGCAAGAGGTTGGAATTGATGTCGGGGAAGTCGAGCCTCTGGATGGCCGTTACCAGGACCATGCACCGCAATAATTCGAAAACGCAGGCGTGAGGTTTGTTGTCGAACAGCATCCCGATGGTCGTCAAAGAGCCGATGATGTACAGCACGAAACAGAGGACGACCAACGGATTCATACCCTGAAAAAAAAAATACATTTTTGAGTATACTAAAGAAAATAAAACACAGTAATGTCCTAAGTAAATAGGATCAGGAGAGAATAAATACTTTTTTAACATAAAGTAAAATTTCCAATTTAGTTTGGTGAAAGAATAATGTGATCTCATGTTAAATAAATTATGGATACAAGTAACGAGTGTCTATAAACTATCGGCACCTCGGTTGCTTTGAAAATCAAATTACATATCTTAGATTATGCCACACGAAAAGGTGAATTTTCGAAACGTCAAATACCTTTATTTATATGATTTGGTAGTGTCACAGTGCTGAATTTAATTACGACGTATGTTTCTGAAGTCAGAACCTACTGAGATGCCGATAGTTTATACAGAGTGTTCTAAATTATCGGGCCACCATTGCTAACTTTGTTATCTTAGGAGCTACTAAGTCGGTTAAATTAGCAAACTAGTAGTATTTTTTACGTACATTTCGATGGTAATAACGTCGTTAGTGAATCTGTATAACTCAAATTGTCATTGTATAATAGAATATCTATCGGGGTATTAGCTCAGGAAATAGTTGTTACAATGAATATTAGAAAAGTCTTGAATAGAATCATTTTTGCAGAAATCCGATCTTAATTCGATTTTATATTTTGTTCTATACGTTAATTTTTGAATTTAAATTATTTGTTAATCACCTGTTTAATCACAACCCAGTAGCATTAATCCGCTTAAATGTAAATCTCGTCGTGTAACTCGGAAGTCGATAAATCGCGATTAAGCCGCGGATTTCCCGTGCGGGAACATAAATTTCAATAGACACGTAATGAAAACGCGCGCATTCCTGCGAACCGAGAATTTGAATTTAATTTATTATTACCCGTCATGTTTATTTAATAGTGAGGTTTTAATGCGAATTGAACCCGCCGAATTAATTTATTTCATAATTGCGGCACATAATATTAATTTTAAATATTACCGAACCCGGCGCATCCACCATAATTAATACTGCAAGTATTTCAGAAGTGATTATAGAACCTATAGCTTTAACATAAAGAAAATTTATTATATAGAAAAATTAAGTTTGTCACTAGTTTGCAGAATATTTAAAAAAGGAAAATAGACATGGTTTAAACTACAATTGAACAACTCTCATTCCTACTCAATTTATATTGCGTTGAGGTGAATGGAGTTTAAACTAAGCCTACGCTAGACATTATTTAAACCACAATTGAACAACTGTCATTCCTACTCAATTTATATTACGTTGAGGTGAATGTAGTTTAAACTGAGCTTAAGCTATAAATGGTTTAAACCACAATTGAACAACTCTCATTCTTACAGATTAATTTTTCAGTCTCAGAGGAATATAATTCAACTTTTTCGAGCGGATCTTGCAGTCTCATATATGAAGCATAATTCCCCGAAGAGAATCGAGCTTATCTCCACTCGAGCATGCAACTTAATTGCCAGCGTGAGCAATTTGGGGCAGTCAAGTGCGAGGGCGCGGAGGCCAAAAGAGGGAAATCTCCCCGCCGAGAGTCCTCCCCCGTAATTGACATTTCCGATAAAGGAACAAGATGATACCGCGTAATAAACCCAATTAGTACCGTATTGTTCTAATGCTTGAGTGAAAAGTATGTAATTCCCGTTTTAAACAACCACTAAAATGAACTCGTTGTGCCGCCGCCCGTGAGTCGAATATAATTTCCAAAGTTTTCGCCCCAAAACGCACGCGGGATTTCATGATAAAGCACCCTAATGCACAGTAAAGGGCAAAGTTTCGGGTTCTCGGATTATTTATCGCTGTTGGATTTCGTTTTATTCACTTTTCATATCACAAATCCTGTATTATTCAACATATTAACTGCCATATGGATCTCTCAGTATTTACACTCTAATTAATTTAATATAACCGATGAGAAATTAGAATTCCTAATTTACATAGGATAGAGCGCACTCTCAAAGGGTGTTTTCAATTATAACTATTTCTTAACAAATAATTATTTAATTACGAACATGTTTTTCGTGTAAAATGCAAACAATGTGATTTATTGTATTTTACACGAAAATTATTTTCGTAATTTTATATATTATTTAAATTTATTTTCTCGAATTTAAATATTTTTGAATTGGAATTATTCTTGTTTGAAAATTATCTTAAACTCTGTTATTTTTTATTATGACCAAACTTAGGGTGTATTTACTGTGAACAGTTGCAGTCCTGTTTTAACAGTGGGGTATTTTAAACATCAAATTTTGAGATGTTGGTAAATGATTATCAATGTGACAAATAAATCATAATTTTTCAAATACCCACTGAGCAAATCCATTTAAGTAATGTTTCAACAACATTAAAACAACGTTTAGTATTGCTACAATGTTGATATAACGATATTTGTTTGTTTTTTGCTTAGTTGGTGAATTGTCACGATGCAGAGATTTTCAAAAAAAGAGAACGCTACAACTTGCAACGTTACAACACGCACAGGATTTTTTTCTTTTAAGTATACTTTCACATATTCCATATAAACATTTGTAAAATTAATGGACATGTGATCAAAACTAATCCGAAGAATAGTTTGAACTTTACTTTAAATCAGTGTTTTATACGCGTGGCGCATGAAGTAAAATTTCGAGTTTAGAAAAGCCCAGAAAATTTGTCTCGGGTCGCTGCGCGACCCTCGACAAATTTTCACGGGGCTTTTCTAAACTCGAAATTTTACTTCATGCTTAGTTTGGGAGTGAAAAACACTCGTTAGAGTTTTTGAATTAAAAGTTTTTACTAAGATCACGAATGTCTGAAAATTTACATTGAAAAGAACGTAACATGTATGCTTAAAAAAAATCCTTGTATTTAGAACATATTTAAAATTTGAACTATTTATATGTTTAAATTTTAAAATACTTCTAAATACAAGGAATTTATTTTTAGGTATACATGTTACGATTTTTCAATGTAAATTTTCAGACATTCGTGATCTTAGTAAAAACTTTCAATTTAAAAACTCTAACGAGTGTTTTCCACTCCCAGACTAAGCATGAAGTAAAATTTCGAGTTTAGAAAAGCCCCGTGAAAATTTGTCGAGGGTCGCGCAGCGACCCGAGACAAATTTTCTGGGCTTTTCTAAACTCGAAATTTTACTTTATGTGCCACGCGTATAAAACACTGATTTAAAGTTAAGTTCAAAATATACTGCTTAGTAGATAATAAAGAAGACAGATATTCCTGAGCAAGGAATATTACCTAATCCTCCTATCCTACCTGATCCTCAGAGACATTTTATCAAACTGGTAGTAGATACAAATAATTTGAGGCGGTGACAGGTAAATACATTTGTAATCGTAATCTTTGTGAGATAATTGAATCGTCATATTATTGTCAGATTTCCCTTCATATAACCTACAAATTAAAAGTTGATTTACAACATAACATGTGATTAATCTTGTCCTAACCTAAAACACATAACCTGCATCACACCACTAAATTCTTGAAATGTCAAATTTGATTGGTCATATTAAAAAAAACAGAGTATTCGCATTAAACGAAAACGAAATCGAAGCGCTGTGAACGAAATTACAGTAGTGTCCTTGTATTTAAGAGAGTAGCGCAAACTGGCATCTATCTTAACGCCTTTAGGCGCCAAATTCAAACTAAACCAATCAAATTCTATTAAAACTTAATTGTTGTGGCAGTTAATAGTTGAATGTTCATTTTCACATTGATTTTACTTTAAATAAAAGACTTATTAATAATAATAATAATAATAATAATTTTATTTTCCAACAGAAATTAACATCCATTTACAGGGAAAATATATAAGACTACTTAGACTAAGTGTAAATTTAAACAAACAAAAAAAAAACAATGCTTACATACATACACAAACATACATAAAATTAAGGAGACGTATTATAATATATTTTTGATACATTTTATAAATTCTTTTGGACTTTACTTTCAAACACTTTATTGTACTCGCGACAATTGCTTCGCCACACTGTGGCTTCTTCAGGCGAATTCTATAATGATTGACGCGCGTCCTGTTAAATTGATTTAGTTTTAATTTGACGCCTAAAGGCGTCAAGATGAATGCCAGCTTACGCTACTCTCTTAAATACAGGGACACTAAATTACAGGAGCTTAAAGGAAAACATTTGTTCGAAGAATAAATCACAAGCCATGATTTCTTTATAAAACGCACAGCGATTATTGAGAAGTCTGTTAAGGTCTTTTTCTAGAATTGGAAATAATAAAACTAGAGGCATTATTTTTGTATCATAAAGTCAGTCGATTAATCTACATAAAAGCCAATTGGCTTCCAACAGTGTCATTTCCTTGCAAATTTGCTCTCACTCATGCCTGATGCAAGAACCCAGAGCAAATATAATTCCATTCATTTCCACTTTCATGAATAATGCAGCGGGTCGGAAATAAAGAAGGGGGAGGGGCGTAAGGGGGTAGGAAATAAGGAAAGTATGTTAAATGAACTCACCATGTGTCTGGCGGTAAGCTCGTGAAATCCGCACACGACCACCCCAAAGTGCACCAAAAGATATCCATTACACCACAAAGGAAGCTTTACATCGTACTTTTCCCTCGCTACGACCTATAAAGAAAAAAAAGAAAATATAACAATAGGTGGTTAAACAAAACAAATAAAAAGGGTTTTTATTCCAAAAATATCGAATTCTCAAACTAATTCAACTTCTCATTCATATATTATTCTCTGTTGGGCATAATAAAGTTATTATTCATCTACCTGATGAAGCCAGTAGCAAATCAGTTGTTTTATTTCAAATATTATTACCAAGATTTATTATCAATCCGTCTCATCAATTAAATATTAAATATAGTTATGATTATAAATGTTATGTTTGATTTTTAAGAATGGTTAACATTATTTGAAATCTGACATATTCAGGATATACACAATATTAAATTTGTATTATTTTGTGTCTCCAGAATATGTTTAAATTTTAAAAATATGTTTATTGCAAAATATATAATATGTATTTTCTTAATATACTTAACTACAAATTGTTATTTATGACTAAATACCTCAAACTGTAAAGGTTATTACAGCCAATATCAAAAAAATTTGAAATGGACTTAGACCAATTTCAAAATTAACGGCTCACATCTATGCCTTTGCTTACAGATGTGATAAGTGCATACAGATTCTATAGCACTTGACACATCTCTGAGCTAAGGCATTGATATATCATTTTAAGTTACCAATTATTTATTGTAAGCTACACATTCTAGATATCTCATATTTTCTTTAGTTTAGTTAAGTTTGATATTGATTTACATCCCCTTCTTTTACTTGTTTGTTTGCCTGAATTTTTTTTCTGTTCGTCCATTCTTTCGGGAAGTTTCTGCATATTGCTTTTTTTTATCCTGAAAGGAAATCGACCGTTCTGTCTAATATTTCTCATCGTCTATCCCGGGATCGGAGAATTTAATCCCATTTTCACTCTTCTTAAAGCACTGTTTGATTGTTGTCGTCCCTCCCTTGCCAATACGCAATTTTAAATTTCAAAACATTCGCGGAAAAATGATGAAGTAATAAGCAGAGTTGATGTAGCTAAATATTTATTCAAATTTGTAAATTATTTGTAATTAGTTCTCCGAGTCAAAAGAAAATCACCGCGAGCGTCAGGTGATGGGATTCTAATCGAGTTCAGAACTTTGCACAGATTTTTAACAATTTCATGATAATTTAATTTCTTTCTTTGCGAATTAAAATTAATTCGAAGCTAGTTGAGGGTTAAGTGGCTTAGTGGAGCATTAGTAACAGGTTAAGCTGACTGAAATTTCACTGGTTACTTTGACTGGTTACTTTGACTGAACTTTGACTGGTTGCTGACTGAACTCTAACTGCACTTTGACTGGTTGATGACTGAACTTCGCCTACACTTACAAGAATTTTTTTTTATTAATAAATAAAGGCATTTATTATTACAAATAGAAAAGTTGTATTATGTTTTATACCACAATATTTTTTATTGAGCACTACTTACGTTTCGACATTATTAGTGTAATTTCCAAGTGATTGACATGCTATGGTTCTACATTTATTAATATTATGTAAAATGAGTGAAACAAACCAAATGTTTTAATTAAATACACTACAATTAGATTCAAAATTGTTTTACTGCGGGTTAAGTGAGAAATTAATTAAATAATGTATCATGGCAATTAAATTATTTTACTTCTAGAATCAATTCATTTACTAAATATTTAATGTGGTGCGTGATATTTATAATAATTTAAATAATTCATTCTCGTTGTGTTTTTCTTTTTTTCAGCAACCACTCCTTGTTGTATTTTATGATCAATTATAATTACTTTTAGATATTTAAGAAATTAAATTCCTTTATCTTCACTGTTTTATTTTGGTTCTAAATGTACATTTCAGCACGATGTGCCTTTTTACTTTCCCCCGTATGTAATACAAAGGGAAAGTATTGTTTTCGTGAAAATTTTCGAATCAAAAATTTTAGCGGAAATATCCGTTTTGAGGTCCCCTGAGTCGAATAAGACCATTTTTGAAAAATGTCTGTCTGTCTGTGTGTCTGTGTGCGCTGTACCGCAAAAACCGCTAAAGATATCGAGATGAAACTTGAAACTTAAGCTTTTTGTTACAATTGGAAGAACTGAAAAGCTTTTGGTGAAAATCGGAAAACCGGAAGTGGTACTTTACTCTTAGCGTTTTTCAGTTTTTTCAGATTTTTTCAATAAATGTTCATCAAACAAAAAATTCTTTCAAATAAAAGTTGTAGATAATAACAAAATGAAGATGTATTGTTCATTTACTTTTTGTCATAGCACTCTTAGTTCTTGAGATATTTCAAAAGTTGTGTGTTTTATCTAGTTATTGAGGACCACTTCGTAATATGTTATAAAAATGGTGATGTGTCCATCATAGTACTTTCCCCAGTAAATTGCGTATTAAATCACTTTTAAAATATTTGTAGCATTATTATTTTCAAAATGTCTTCAACTTTTTGATAACTACAACTTTTATTTGAAACATTTTTCAATTGGATCAACACATACTGACACAAACCAATGACTAGATAAAAAACACTATTTATTGAATATCTCAAAAACTAAGAGTGCTATGACAAAAAGTGAATCTACAAAATATCTTTATTTTTCTTTTCTTTTCATTTCCTACAACTTTTATTTGAAACATTTTTCAATTGTATCGACACATACACTGTCACACACCAATAACTAGATAAAACACACAACTTTTGAAATATCTCAAAAACTAAGAGTGCTATGACAAAAAGTAAGTGAACAATACATCTTCATTTTGTTATTATCTACAACTTTTATTTGAAAGAATTTTTTGTTTGATGAACATTTATTGAAAAAATCTGAAAAAACTGAAAAACGCTACGAGTAAAGTACCACTTCCGGTTTTCCGATTTTCACCAAAAGCTTTTCAGTTTTTCCGATTGTAACAAAAAGCTTAAGTTTCAAGTTTCATCTCGATATCTTTAGCGGTTTTTGCGGTACAGCGCACACAGACAGGCAGACAGACAGACAGACAGACAGACAGACAGACAGACATTTTTCAAAAATGGTCTTATTCGACTCAGGGGACCTCAAAACGGATATTTCCGCTAAAATTTTTGATTCGAAAATTTTCACGAAAACAATACTTTGCCTTTGTATTACATACGGGGGAAAGTAAAAAGAAGAACGTCTTTCGGGAACTTTCAAACACAATTTTCTACAGGGTTTCATTAGCCTCTTTACAAACTTTAAAAAGTGATTTAATACGCAATTTACGGGGGAAAGTACTATGATGGACACATCACCATTTTTTAAATAGTTTAACTTATTTGACAATTAGTAAATAAACATTAAAATAAAAATTATTTCCCCAAACAAGTGCGATTGATTTAAAATCAGATAAATTAAACTAGCCGGGTTTAAGGAATTAATTTTAAGAGTGGGTTATTTAACAGACTTAAATCAAATAAATTAAACTAGCCGGGTTTAAGGAATTAATTTTAAGAGTGGGTTATTTAACAGACTTAAATCAAAATTTAGAACTGTTTTGTGTTGTAGTACATCTTAAATACACTTGCAAATAAAACACTTTTTACTTTGTTTAACCACTATATTTTGTACTTAATTTGTGACTATAGTTTCGACTATCTAGTAGTCATTATCAAATTTGTTTTATTTACAAGCGAAATTTAAAAGGTTCTATTTTCGTGCGTTTCAATTGCTTCTAACATATTTAATTGATAATGGTTAGATTTTTTTAATAATTTCAGATTATTCATATAAAATTTGTGTCCTGTGGTTAATGTATGATGTGCAATCTTTACTTAAATCAATGTATTCGCATTCCAACTTTTACATGTAGTTACATTTACTCAAATCAATTCGCATTCCAACTTTAACAGTTAACGATTTTCAATAGGAAACATTCGATTAGGTTCAAACAAAACATCAGTCGAACTTCGGGATCTCGCTCGATTTTCAGTTAATAAAACGTTTGTTTAATTAAACTCAAGGCATAATAAATTCCCGCCCTGGGTTAATTAAAATTTTTAATTAAAAACAACAGGTATTATTCGGCATAGATTTTCAGAGTACGTTTTATGAGAGCGCTATTTGCTTTCGCTAAACCGCACGAAGCTTTTAATTATAAACAAACAAAACAAATTCACTTTATATTAATTTCCCGCCCGAAAGAAAATAGTAATATTTGCGCCCGTTTACATATTAATTGTTATTTTCCTAGTTCATAAATCGATGATTTCTATTTCAACTTATTTTAGCTAAATTTCTGGCTAAGCCCCTGGTTATGCCAGAAATTAATGTAATTTCTTATACACACATTTTAGGCATAACTAACAAGCTTAACCAAAAATGCAACTAGAATAAGTTTTTTTTGTGATTTATGACTTAGGTTTTACCCATTTGAATTTAATCCATTCAAATGGGTAAAACCAAAAACAAAATCTAGGTCATCAATCACAAAAAAACTTAATATCCGTTATTTTGTGATTTATGAGTTAGATTTTACCCATTTGAATTGGTAAAATCTAAATCATAAACCACAACAAAACTAAGAATCAGTTGAAATAAATAATAATCATAAACTCTTTAAACTTTGTAAATATTAGTAGAAAGTTGCATTTTCCTAGTTCATAAATTGATGATTTCTATTTCAATTTATTTTAGCTTAATTTCTGGCTAAGCCTCTGGTTATGCCAGAAATGAATGCAACTTCTTATACACACATTTCTGGCATAACTAACGGGCTTAACCAAAAATACAACTAGAATAAGTTTTTTTGTGATTTATGACTAAGGTTTTACCTATTTTAATGGGTTAAATCTAAGTCATAAATCACAAAAAACTAAGAATCAGTCTCTTTGTGATTTATGAGTTAGATTTTACCCCTTTGAATGGGTTAAATCTGAGTCATCAAATCACAAAAAAAACTTAGAATCTGTTTTTTTTTATGAGTTAGATTTTACCCATTTGAATAGGTAAAATCTAAGTCATAAATCACAAAGCTTAGAATCAGTTTAAATAAATAATAATCATAAAGACTTTAAACTTGGTTGAGCCTTAAAATTGATTGGTAAACATTAGTAAAAAGTTGCATTTTCCTAGTTCATAAATTGATGATTTCTGTTTCATCTTATTTTAGCTTAATTTCTGGCTAAGCCTCTGGTTATGCCAGAAATTAATGTAATTTCTTATACACACATTTCTGGTATAACTAACGGTCTTAACCAATAATACAGCTATAATACGTTTTGTTTTTGTGATTTATGACTTAGGTTTTGAATGGGCTAATTCTAAGTCATAAATCACAAAAAACTTAAAATCCGTTCTTTGTGATTTATGACTTAGGTTTTAACAATTTAAATGGGTTAAATTCTACTCGTCAATCACAAAAAACTTAGAATCCGTTTTTGTGATTTATGACTTAGATTTTACCCATTTGAATGGGTTAAATCCAAGTTATAAATCACTAAAAACTTAGAATCCGTTTTTTGTGATTTATGACTTAGGTTTCAACTACTTGAATGAGTTAAATCTAAGTCAGAAATCACAAACAATTTAGAATCCGTTTTTTTGTGATTTATGACTTAGGTTTTACTCATTTGAATGGGTTAAATCTAAGTCATAAATCACAGAAAAACTTAGAATCAGTTGAAATAAATAATAATCATAAAGTCTTTGGACTTTGGTTGAGCCTTAAAATTGATTTGTCAACATTAGTAGAAAGTTGTGAGGCTCACGTAAAGTAATAAAAATATAGAAGAAATATTTTTTGTAGTAAGTAAAAAGTATAAAGGCTTTAATACAGTTGTCTACAAATGTCCACTAATAAGCCAGTATGTCGCTTGTAGTTCGAGTAGCTTGTAAACTATACAGATGTGTTTCTTAGTGTTTTTATAATAAAATCAACTACCCACTGAGCAACATTATTGTAGCAACATTAAACGTTGTTTTAATGTTGATGAAACAGTACTTTAATGTGTTTGCTCAGTGGGTAGATTTCTCAAATTAGAAGAAGGTTATATTAAATTAATTTTAAAATGAGCATAAGCAAATAAAGCAGAAAGAAGTTCGATTGTAAAGTTTTACGTAAAAACAGGAAAAAATGCGACGAAACTTCTTAAATAATTTGCGAATGGTTCGTCAACAAAAATTGTTTGTCGTTGAGTCTTTTACAAATATTTATTGATACAACTTCTTATAATATTAGGAAAAGTCTGAATAAGAGAAAATTTGTTTGAATAAATAATTTAAATAATAAAATTCTGTGAATAGTTAGCAAATTGAATTTCACTTAATATTAAATTATTGCCAAGTGGAATTTACTATAGATATAATTGAATTAGTTTTATTTTAAATTAAAATAATAGACACAATTTTTTTTAAAGTATAAATATCCAGATGTACACGTTGTGAATTTTCATGAGTTTGTTGATTTTTCAAGCTTTTAATTTGAAGTTACGAACGAGTGTTTCCAATCTCAGATTAAGCATGAAGTAAAATTTCGAGTTTAGAAAAGCCTGAAAATTTGGTTTGGTCACGCAGCGCGAAGCGCGGAGCGGCCAACCAAATTTTCAGGCTTTTCTAAACTCGAAATTTTACTTCATGCGCCACGCGTTCAAAATATACTGCTTAATCAGTATTAAAAATATACTGCTTAATCAGTATTAAAAATATACTGCTTAATCAGTATTAAAAATATACTAAGAAAGCGAAATTAAAAATATACTGCTTAACACGAATTTTTCGAATTTCTCAATGTTTCAGTGTTATATGCGAGTGGCCCATGAAGTAAAATTTCGAGTTTAGAAAAGCATGAAAATTTGGTTTGGTCGCGTAGCGCTACTCGATTTTTTTTATGTCTCTCCAGACGTACACGTTGTGAGTTTTCATGAGTTCGTTGATTTTTCAAGCGTTTAATTTGAAGTTACGAACGAGTGTTTCCAATCCCAGATTAAGCATGAAGTAAAATTTCGAGTTTAGAAAAGCCTGAAAATTTGGTTTGGTCGCGCAGCGCGAAGCGCGGAGCGGCCACACCAAATTTTCAGACTTTTCTAAACTCGAAATTTTACTTCATGCGCCACGCGTATAAAACACTGATTTCAAGTGAAGTTCAAAATATACTGCTTAATCAGTATTAAAAATATACTAAGAAAGCGAAATTAAAAATATACTGCTTAACACGAATTTCTCAATGTTTCAGTGTTATATGCGAGTGGCGCATGAAGTAAAATTTCGAGTTTAGAAAAGCATGAAAATTTGGTTTGGTCGATTTTTTTTTATGTCTCTCCAGATGTACACGTTGTGAATTTTCATGAGTTCGTTGATTTTTCAACTGTTTAATTTGAAGTTAAGAACGAGTGTTTCCAATCCCAGATTAAGTATGAAGTAACATTTCGAGTTTAGAAAAGCCTGAAAATTTGGTTTAGTTGGTTTAGTTCAAAATATACTGCTCAATCAGTATTAAAAATATACTACTAAAGCGAAATTAAAAATATACTGCTTAACAGAAATTTTTCGAATTTCTAAATGTTTCAGTGTTTTATACGCGAGGCGCGTGAAGTAAAATTTCGAGTTTAGAAAAGCCTGAAAATTTGGTTTGACCGCTCCGCGCTTCGCGCTGCGCGACCAAACCAAATTTTCAGGCTTTTCTAAACTCGAAATTTTACCTTATGCTTAATTTTCTAAGCTCGAAATTTTACTTAATCTGGGAGTGGAAACACTCTTTAGATGTTTAAAATTTGTATAAAATCAACAAACACCTGATAATTAAAACTAATAATTAAATTAAATTGAATGTATACGTAAGTGTGGAGAGAAAGTTAGAAACGATAACGGGAAAAGAATGATAAATGACTGCCGAGCACACGACCTAATCGTAACAAACACATTCTATACACACAAGGAAATACATAAATACAGTAGAATACAACTTAATAGAAAAGAAAAATCAATTATTGATTACGTGTTAGCACGAAGAGAAAATAGAAAACATATAAGAGACGTAAGGGTAAACAGAGGAGCGGACATATTTAGTGACCACTACCTATTAGTTGCAATAATAAAAGAAGAATCAAAACCAGTGAAAGAGAAGATACGAAATAAACATACATCCTTAAGAACATATAAACTCAGAAATCGAAGAATATCTGAAAAGTACCAAACAAAGGTTAAAGAAGAACTGGAAATAAGATACAAAAACATAGAACCAAATGATATAGAACCTGGGTCTCCAAACTATTTTCTTCGCGGGCCACAAATACAATTCTACATAATAAAGTCGGCCAAGATCCGATTAATTTTATAAAATTATGAAAAATTTAAGGAACAATTGTTACAATATTTCAAAATATGACATTTACAAAAAAAATTACAAACAATCGCGGGCCGGATTCATGCAAGTCGCGGGCCGGATTTGGCCCGCGGGCCGTAGTTTGGAGACCACTGATATAGAACAAAAGTGGAATATTTTCAGAAACATACTAATAGACGCGGCTATAAGGGTATGTGGATTATGCAATACCAACAACAAGAAAAAACAAACCTCGTGGTGGAACGAAACGATAAAAGAAGCAGGTAAATTTAAAAAAAAGAGTGGAAAAAATATCTGCATGTACACACACCTGAGCAATATGAAATATACAAAGAACAACGGAAGCGAGTAAAAGAAATAGTAAAAGAAGCTAAAGAAACATCGTGGACAGAGTTTGGCAATCTCCTGGAAGAAAACAACAAAAGTAATCAAAAACTATTTTTCAAAGTACTAAAATCCTTTCGAGAAGAGAAACCAGTGTCGGATATATACATCAAAAATAAAAAGAAAGAAACATTAACAACAGAAGAAGAAATAATGGAACGATGGAGAGAATATTTTGAAGAACTTTTAAACACGGAAGAGGCAAGCCAAATTGAAAACATCCTGGAAACAGAACAACATCAACTAGAAGACGAAAATATAGAAGAAATACAAATGGAAGAACTGGAGGTCGTTATGAAAAATCTAAAAAATGGGAAAACACCAGGATAATATAAAATAACATCAGAAATGATAAAATCAATGGAAACAGGGAAAGAAGCTTTGCTAGACATTCTGAACACAGCATGGAAAAACAAAATGATACCAACAGAATGGGGGACAGCACTCATAACACCGATATACAAAAAAGGAGACCATAAAGAATGTAACAACTACCGAGGAATTACATTACTAAACACAATAATGAAAATATACGAAACAATTATTAACAACAAAATAAAAATACAAATAGAGCCACAGTTAGCAGATGCACAAAGCGGATTCAGAGCTGGAAGAAATACACAAGACCACATTTTCACTATAAAACAAATAATAGAAAAAAGACAAATACAAAAGAAACAGTTATATCTAGCATTCATCGACATGGAAAAGGCTTTCGATAAAGTACCGAGAAACAAAGTGTGGTCATGCTTAAAAAATAAACAAGTAAGTAGAAAAACAATAAGAATAATACAAGGGATATATAATAACAACACAAATCACATAATTAAAAACAACATGATTTCAAAAGGCTTTAGAATAAAAATGGGATTGAGACAGGGTGGAAGCCTAAGCCCAACTCTTTTTAATATATATATGGACGACATAATTAAAAAATGCGAAAACAACACAACAAAAATTTTTATTGGATACCGACAGCTACAAAAAGTGGATATATCAGTAGGAGCTTTTGCAGATGATATAGTGTTAATTGCAGGCAGTGAGAAACAACTACAGAAAAACATCGATATATGGAATAAAACACTAACAGAAGAAGGAATGAAAATCAATAGAAATAAAACTAAAATAATGCTAATAGGAGAACAAAATGCGAATATAAATATACAAATACAAAATAATAGTATAGAAGTAGCCACAGAATATAAATATCTAGGAGTAAATTTGGACGATTCAGGAAAACAAAATGCTGAGATTGATGGAAGGATACAGAAAGCAGTGAAGCTATACTATGCGATGAACAATAACTTTATTAGCAGGAATGAAATATCTAAACAGACAAACATAAAGGTTTTCACAACAATATATAGACCAATACTGACATACGGCTGTGAATCGTGGACGCTTTCGAATACACAAAAAAGTAAATTACAGGCAATTGAAATGAAATATCTAAGAAAAGTACTAGGAGTAACAAGAATGGATAAAAAGAGAGACGATATAAGATACGAACTGGACATACAACCAATGACAGTACGAAGGATACACGAAGCCAAATTCCAGGGGAAAAGAAAACGAGGAAGACCAAGACAGACGTGGAATAACCAAATAATAAAAATTTTAAAAGACAGAGGAAAGACTTTAAAGGACGCAACGGAAATGGCGAAGGACAGAAAAAAGTGGAAGACATTTTTATCTCAATGAGATATTGAGATACAACGAAACCCGACACCTTATGGTAAAAGGGTATTGATTGATTGATTGATTGATTGAATGTATACTTAATAGAGAAATTACACGTATGTTTCCGTAAAATAAATTTCATATATTCATGTAAAACAAGTTAATGTATGAACTCCACAGCGAAATGATATTTTATTAAAGGCAATTATATTGTGACAGTAAATTTTTTAAATATTTAATTGATGAGGCGGGTACATGATGAAACTCCATAATACTATTTGAAATAAAACAACACAGTTAGGAGGGTTTCACTTTAATTGTTGAACACTGCAACATGTTTCACCACACAGTGGCTTCATCAGGCAGATGAAATAATGATTATTTCATCTGCCTGATGAAGCCACTGTGTGGTGAAACATGTTGCAGTGTTTAACAATTAAAGTGAAACCCTTCCAACTGTGTTGTTTTATTTCAAATAGTAAATTTTTTATTTGGATATGCGAGGGCAATAAAATTGAATTATTTTTGACGTGCTATTTTTATTTGAACCATCATAAAAGTACGAAACCAAATTTTCAGGCTTTTTTAAACTCGAAATTTTACTTCATGCGCCACGCTTATAAAACACTAAAATATTGCGAAATTAAAAATTTACTAAACAATATAGATGGCGTTAGCTATCGAATCCATTAAAAATATACTGATAAATCAATATTAAATTGGTTGGCCAAATAGGCTCTACCGTATTTGAATGCAATCTAATATGGTATGAAGAATTAGAAAGCACGCTTACCCAAAAATCTAAAATATTCTCTGGTGTCTGTCTCTCTCTGTCTATAAATACTGAATTTGGGTCACGGGAAAATCGCCCGGTCAAAAACGCGTAAAACTCTCATAAAACACCCCCGGGCAACATAAACAAAACACTATCCGCGCTGGACGAAAACGGCCATTACTATATCCGTTCGTTTTTTTTTTTTATGGAAACAAACGCAGATAACGTGAATATTGAAATAAATCCCAAAAACCACCCCCTAGGGTCACTATTTATAAATCGAAAAGATCGATAACGTGAAGAGATACAAAACTTTGCTCTGACCTCTCGATCTCAACTTTCCTGGACGCCGAACTACGCACATCATCTCATACATGTGTACAAAGGGGAGAGGGTGGAGGTTTAGAGGGTTGGTTCTGGTAGAGAAAGCACTTACTTTAACTTTGTCCTCCTCGAGTCCCAGTCGCGGCTTCCCCGGCTCCCAACTGGGACCGTAGAAAATTGTGGCGAGCCGGTGCCTCCAATTCCTCGCACTCCTGAATTTCCCGGCGACGTAAGCGGTGTAAAAGGTCTGAAATTGAAGCCGGTATTCAATTGCGAAACTCAATCATGAATATTTGATGGCACGGGAGGTGTAATGTATATTACAAGGGAAATCAATAACGAACGAGTCGCGAAATGTTGATAAAGTTGAACTAACTAGTCCATTCGAATCTGATTAACGCTTCGTTAAACTTACTAATAATTTCAGTTATCTCTGACGTTACTTATGAAAAAGATAGCATTTCCTAACGTGACGTCAGTTAAGAGTCTTAACAATCCAGTTTGAAAACAAAATTAAAAGAAACTCACTTGATTTGTTTCACTTATTTAATTATTTAATCTACTTTTAGCTCCCAGCCATTTTTAAGAAACGTACAGGATTAAGAGTTTATAAAAGTGAACAATAAGAAACAAATTAAGCATCTGATGCTTATGTTGAATTTCAGACCTAACCCTTGGTGAAACATATTTAATTAATAGTAGAAATTTGATTAAAACACTTGGTTTGTTTTACCGATTTAAATCAGTGAAACTAACCAAGTGTTTTAACAAAGTTCTACTAATAATCTGATGATTACTGAGTAATATACAATATATATTATAAGTGTGTAAAATTATAATTGAAATAATGTAAAAATGTTTATTCCGTAAATAAAGTATTATTATTATTATTATTATATTCATCAGATTGGCAATGAGTCGGTTCACTCAGATTATGATTTGTGTCTAATATCTTATATTTACCTGTAAATGTAGGGGGTTGAAAGAGGGCTGGTTGTAAACAAGCCCGTAAATTATCTCCTCTTTTTCCCTCTCCTCAGCGAACGTCCCGAAAATCCGATCCCAAATAATGAGGACTCCTCCGTAGTTTTTGTCCAGGCAGTACAAATTGGACCCTGAGGAATTAACGATTCAGAAAACGACCGATTCTCAGGATAGAATCATCACTTGGATGCAATTACTTTACACAAAAAAAAACACTTCAACTTTGAGAAATATAAAAATGTGATTTATCTTGCTTTCTGCGAATATTTCGATCTCATTCAGACGTTTAAATATTCAAGCTGTTAAAATTGGAATTATACATATGAGTTTACACTTTTCAACTTTGTTTGTATATTTAACTGAGATTAAGTTACCTAATAAAGTCTCATCTATGCAAACAAAATTTAAAAGTGCTTTATTTTTAATAATATTGAGGCTTGCACTTTGCATTTAAAAGCCTCAACAAAATAATAGTATTTGTAGAAAACGAAAAAAATCGTTTTTTTATATTTCTTGAAATATTCTTCAAAAAATAATTGAAGGACTCAGTGAAAAACTGGTCTAAGTGCAATTTTCTTAAAAATTCTTACAACTAGAGATATCTACAAATGAGATTTATATTTTTAGTGGAGGCGGTCACTTTGTGAAACATTTTGACTATTTAATTTTTAATTTTTTTGTATTTACTTTTTCATTTTTTTGGTGACTAGTTTCATAGACTCATCAGTGAGCCATTCTCAAACTAGTCACCATAAAAATAAAAAAGTGAGATTCATATTTAATGATGGAAAAAGTGGTACAATTGAATATGTGTATTTCTTAATATAATATACAATGTTATTGATTAGACGTCCATAGGTTTTATATGAAAGTTAAAGTTTATCTCCAATTATATTTCATATATTTATATGAAAGTTAAAGTTTATCTCCAATTATATTTTATATATTTATATGAAAGTTAAAGTTTATCTCCAATTTACACCAATCAATCTCATGTCACTTGGACCACTTTTGTACTGAGCCCTTTAATTTGCAAATTCACTTGTATATGTATGAAAAATATAACTTTAAATAGGACATTATTTCTTGGAGTATTCTTGAACCAACAATTTCAGTTATATTTTATACTAAAACAAGGGCTTTATTCTTACCGTGATGGACTCTGTGATGTTTTGGAGTGTTGAACACGTACTCCAGAGGCCCTAAAGTTTTCACCGCCTTAGTGTGGATCCAGAATTGGTAAAGCAAATTGAATTGTTGGTGAGTGATGAAGTGAGCCGGAGGAACGACCACAGCTAATGGAAGATAAAAAATCTGAAAAATGATTGCGCCCAATTATTTACAATTATAACAATTCCCAATACAAATAAAAATGTACCCAGAGAAAATGAAATTGAAATGACATGTAATTAGGACATACATTTTTCTTGTAGTGCACATATTATAAAACTTGATTTTTTTTATTTCAAATACATTTTCAGGCTTCATAATAATATTTAATTTGAAGCTTTAAACGAGTGTTTTCCACTCCCAGATTAAGTATAAAGTAAAATTTTTAGTTTAGAAATGCCTAAAAATTTGGTTTTTGCCAGACCTGGACCTAAAGTCAAGCCCCATTGTTTTAATAATATCATATGGTTAATAAAATAAAACCTCTAGAGTGCCAAGGAAAATATTTCAGGTTGGCAACTCTGAAATTATGTATTATAATTATGTCTGACGTTTTATATGTCAATTCTTAAAGCGTGTAGCCAACCTAAATTTAAAAAAAATATTAAATCATGGCACTCTAGAGGTTTTTTTAAATTGAACATACTATATAATACACAACATAATATATTACACTTAAAAGAAAAAAAATCTTTGTATGTATTATATACAATGATTTTTTCTTTTAAGTATACTTTTACATATTCTATATAAAATTTCTAAAATGAATTCATATTAAATCAAACCTAAGCAGTATATTTTGAACTTTACTTAAAATCAGTGTTTTATACGCGTGGCGCATGAAGTAAAATTTCGAGTTTAGAAAAGCCCCGTGAAAATTTGTCTCGGGTCGCTGCGCGACCCTCGACAAATTTTCTACGCGGGGCTTTTCTAAACTCGAAATTTTACTTCATGCTTAGTCTGGGAGTGGAAAACACTCGTTTATAGCTTCAAATTGAACGCTTTTATAAAAATCGCAAATGTCTGAAAATTTGCATGGGCATTTTTGTGATATGTATACCTAAAAGAAAAATTGTCTATGAAACATTTTTTCATGAGAAACTTGATTAGTTTAACTAGCATAAAATTAAATGATGTTTTTCATTTATTTAAAAAGAGTTCTAGGATTTATATTTGAACTGAAATTACAGTAAAAAAAACACGGCAATACAACATTTTTCTCAAGAGAAAACTAAACAAGTTCCTCTTGAGGAAAATCTTCTATTACAGTTTAATTTAATAAATAAAGTAAAACACTTTAACTTTGTTTGTATATACTGATTTTCGTAAAGCTTTTGACTCAATTAGTCACAGTTTGCTCTTGCGGAAGCTGGATATGTTTGGTATAGACACAACTACTAACCATTTACTCAAGGCGTACTTGTGTGGGCGAGTTTTGTTGAATATGGGGGTCACAGGTCCAAACAATATTGTCCCAGCAGCGGTGTGCCGCAGGGTTCGAACTTAGGCCCACTATTATTTATTATGTTCATAAATGATATAGTGCGCAATATGTCGTCATCAGTATTAGTATATGCTGATGATATGAAAATATTCAGGTCAATAAGAGCGGCTGAAGATCATGAAATTCTTCAGAGCGATCTTTGCGACATTGAAATCTGGTGCAACACAAACTCCTTAGAACTGAACATAAATAAATGCTTTTGCATGAAATACTGTCGAAAAGAAACTACCATCAAATACAATTACAAATTAAACGGCACAACTCTATCTCGCACGGATACCACCAAAGATTTAGGAATACTTTTTGATACCAAGTTAACATTTGTCCCCCATATTGATAGGATTTGCAAGGCCAGCATGAGTTTGCTGGGGTTTATAAATCGTACATGTAGTGATTTTAAAGATGTATCTGCTATCTGCTATGCTATCAGGTTTTATTTTGCTTTTGTGAGAAGTAAATTGGAATATTGTAGTATAATTTGGTCACCAGTCCATTATAAACAGGTTCAAGCCGTGGAAAGGGTACAAAGAAGATTTATTCGTTTACTTCAATATAAACTTACCGGAGTTTACCCTCACCACAGTAACTTTGATTATGAGACCTTATTAAACGCCTTCAATATGCAATCTCTTCTACAACGTCGCAAAATACATTTATTGATGTTCTTTTACAAACTTATCAATGGACTTGTTGACGACACAGATCTTCCGTTTAATATTAACATAAATGTACCTCGGGTGTCATCAAGAAATCCACCCTTGTTTAGGTATGCTAGGGCTATTACCAATGCCCATTTTAATTCACCATTAGTAAACATGATGAAACTATACAACTCTGTGCAACATTCGCTCGATATATTTCACAATACCATTGGGTCCTACGCTGGCTCAATATCCAGTCTGTTATGTTAATGTTATTTTAAATTTTAAATTTATGTTAAATTTAGTATATTCATTTATAAATTATTCATTTTTTGTTAATTATCCGATTGCTATATATTTATATTGATTTTACTATACATTAATTATGCAGTGTTATCTATAATATACTTATGTTCTATGTTCTTATATACATTTTCCCTGTAATAGGATATTCTGTATCTGTTGGGAAATAAATACTATTATTATTATTATTATTATTATAACACAATATTTTTATTTTCGTGACTGCAGTTTCGGCAACTCAACTTGGGATTATCAAACAGAGTGAATATAATATTGTGTTGGTACAAACAAAGTAAAAGTGTTTTATTTTGTTGAATTAACATGTATAACGAAGTAGAAGCCTCCACCGTTCACAGTTTTATTTGTTTGAACTGTAATTTCACTTAAAATTAGATTTTAAAACTTCTATTAAACAAACAAAAAAACAGAAAATTAAATTAATGTTTATTGTTTTACTTAAAAAGAGTTTTAGAATTTATATTTTAATTGAAATTACATCGCCAGTTCTTTACTATTATTTTTGAGGAAAAACATTACTCACTCCGAAACCGCAATTTATTACGTCTGAAATATTTGTTCTGTGTGGCAGTTTTTTTTTCTGTATAAGGGCTTATCTCGCTAACTCGCACTTCATTAATTTTCTAATAAACTCCCCCGCGTTCCGTTTTTTTTTTAACGGGGCTGAATCGATTCAGCGCAGCCTTAGAAGAACAACATACAATTCATTTTATCATTTACACTCCGTTATGTTTGTCTAAGGAAAGTACAGACTTAAAGAAAATATAACGGAAATAATGAATGCAGTTCCCTAAATCACAGCTCAAATTCTTAATTTAACATTATTGATAATTAAATAAAAGTCACTTGGTTTGTTTCACTACTATTTTTTATTCTCTCCGACTAGTTTCGACTATCGTCATTCTCAAGGAGTAAAATAGTAGTGAAACAAACTAAGTGACTTTTATTTAATTATCAATATTGTAAACATGTTTCATCAAGTGTTTAGTAATTGGTTTCGAGTTATGTGAAGTTGTAAACTTAAATTAAAACACTTATTTGTTCCTTTCTTCACTTATTTTATTTTACTTGTTAGATGTACATTTCGAGTACTACGTACTCATTTTCAATAACAGAATGCCTTAAAACTAATTTACAATCGTTTATATATGGTTTGAGGATTAGTGGAAAAACCTTAATCTAATTATGTCGGTTACCTGTTTGGGGTGGATTGGTGTTAATGAGTGTCGGTGATTTACAATTTTCCGAAAGGAGGGTTAAAAGAGGATTATCTAAGGGACTCAGGTCAAAATTAAGTAGTTTGTTTTTGTTTTTATACATTTCTATTGATTCCAACATATTTAATCGATAACTGTTTGATTCTTTGAGTAATTTTACATTTTTTATTGGGAATTGATGGCCGGTTTCATAATTATGGTATGCTATCGCGGATTTTTCGGGGTTTCTATTTTTTATATGATACGTGTGTTCTTTGAATCTTTTTGATAAATTCCGTTGAGTCTGACCTATATAAACTTTTTCACAATTGTTACATTCTATCATGTAAATTCCTGATTTATTTAAATTATCCCTGTTATTCGATTTTTTGTTTAATAATATGTTTAATTTTGTGTTGCTGTAGTTAGCAGTTGTTAATTTGAATTTTTTGAATATTTTGTTGATTTGGTGGTGAACTAGAGGGTTGAAAATGAATTTAACAAATTTGTTATTCTTAATGTCGCTGGTTTCTTTTGAGGTATTCAGCCTTGTGGTATTTTTAATCAAATGTCTTTTCATATGCCTATTAATGAGTTTTTCAATTATGTTCCTTTTATATCCTAATGAAGTTGCAATGTTTTTAATGAATTTTAATTCGTTTTGTCTGTTTTCTTTTGAAATCGGTAAGTTTATTGCGTTATAAATCATACTATTGAATGCTGCGAGTTTATGCCTGATGGGCGTTGTTGATGAAGAGTGAATGTAGTTGTATGTGTGTGTTGGTTTGCGATATATATTAAAGTTTATTGTTTTTGTATCTGTATTTTTAATAATTAATAAATCTAGAAACGGGATTTGATTGTTATTTTCAATTTCGTATGTAAATGAAATGCTCGGAGACAATCCGTTCAAATCCGACAACAAGCTGGTTATTTCTGTTTTGTTATCTATAACAGCTATTATGTCGTCTACGTATCTAAACCAAACTTTCGGAAAGCCAGGTATTGTATTTTTTGCATGATTTTCTAAATTGTTCATAAAAATATTTGCTAGGAAGGGTGATAATGGATTACCCATGGCTGTTCCGAAAGTTTGCTTATAGAACTTGTTATCGAATTCGAACGCATTGCATTCCATTACTAATTTAGTTAGCTGTATATATTGGTCTATGTTTTCTTGCGGAATAGAGTTGTCTAAAAGAAGTTTTTCTAAAATGTGAATTGTCTCATTAATAGGAATGCTGGGAAACAAAGCTTCTACGTCAAAAGAAACCAGTGAGTCGTTATGTTCTATTTTCACTGATTGTAATTTTCTAGTCAACTCAAGAGAATTTTTGATTGAGAAATTGTTTTTAATGGTCAGTGATTGAAATTGCTGTACCAGCCACTTCGCAATGTTGTACGTTGGTGAGTTTATATTCGAGACGATGGGTCTCCATTTATTGCCGTGTTTGTGTATTTTTGGCAAGCAGTACAATTTCGAAAGTGACGGGTTTTTCAATTTCAATTTATATATTAGTTTTTTATCGATTAAATTTGTTGGTTTCAAAAAGACACAGGACCATATCAAGAACAAAGAAAGAACCCACTTAACACGTACATAAGTAAGATAAACTCTTTTTTGAAACCAACAAATTTAATCGATAAAAAACTAATATATAAATTGAAATTGAAAAACCCGTCACTTTCGAAATTGTACTGCTTGCCAAAAATACACAAACACGGCAATAAATGGAGACCCATCGTCTCGAATATAAACTCACCAACGTACAACATTGCGAAGTGGCTGGTACAGCAATTTCAATCACTGACCATTAAAAACAATTTCTCAATCAAAAATTCTCTTGAGTTGACTAGAAAATTACAATCAGTGAAAATAGAACATAACGACTCACTGGTTTCTTTTGACGTAGAAGCTTTGTTTCCCAGCATTCCTATTAATGAGACAATTCACATTTTAGAAAAACTTCTTTTAGACAACTCTATTCCGCAAGAAAACATAGACCAATATATACAGCTAACTAAATTAGTAATGGAATGCAATGCGTTCGAATTCGATAACAAGTTCTATAAGCAAACTTTCGGAACAGCCATGGGTAATCCATTATCACCCTTCCTAGCAAATATTTTTATGAACAATTTAGAAAATCATGCAAAAAATACAATACCTGGCTTTCCGAAAGTTTGGTTTAGATACGTAGACGACATAATAGCTGTTATAGATAACAAAACAGAAATAACCAGCTTGTTGTCGGATTTGAACGGATTGTCTCCGAGCATTTCATTTACATACGAAATTGAAAATAACAATCAAATCCCGTTTCTAGATTTATTAATTATTAAAAATACAGATACAAAAACAATAAACTTTAATATATATCGCAAACCAACACACACATACAACTACATTCACTCTTCATCAACAACGCCCATCAGGCATAAACTCGCAGCATTCAATAGTATGATTTATAACGCAATAAACTTACCGATTTCAAAAGAAAACAGACAAAACGAATTAAAATTCATTAAAAACATTGCAACTTCATTAGGATATAAAAGGAACATAATTGAAAAACTCATTAATAGGCATATGAAAAGACATTTGATTAAAAATACCACAAGGCTGAATACCTCAAAAGAAACCAGCGACATTAAGAATAACAAATTTGTTAAATTCATTTTCAACCCTCTAGTTCACCACCAAATCAACAAAATATTCAAAAAATTCAAATTAACAACTGCTAACTACAGCAACACAAAATTAAACATATTATTAAACAAAAAATCGAATAACAGGGATAATTTAAATAAATCAGGAATTTACATGATAGAATGTAACAATTGTGAAAAAGTTTATATAGGTCAGACTCAACGGAATTTATCAAAAAGATTCAAAGAACACACGTATCATATAAAAAATAGAAACCCCGAAAAATCCGCGATAGCATACCATAATTATGAAACCGGCCATCAATTCCCAATAAAAAATGTAAAATTACTCAAAGAATCAAACAGTTATCGATTAAATATGTTGGAATCAATAGAAATGTATAAAAACAAAAACAAACTACTTAATTTTGACCTGAGTCCCTTAGATAATCCTCTTTTAACCCTCCTTTCGGAAAATTGTAAATCACCGACACTCATTAACACCAATCCACCCCAAACAGGTAACCGACATAATTAGATTAAGGTTTTTCCACTAATCCTCAAACCATATATAAACGATTGTAAATTAGTTTTAAGGCATTCTGTTATTGAAAATGAGTACGTAGTACTCGAAATGTACATCTAACAAGTAAAATAAAATAAGTGAAGAAAGGAACAAATAAGTGTTTTAATTTCATCAAGTGATTAATGAGAACCAAATTGAAGATATCTTAATTTAACTCCTATTTTGAAAATTGAATGCTCAATGCAAACATTCAATTCCCAAAATAGGAGTTAAATTATGAATTTAGGCTGTTATTTAGGGAACTATCATCAGTTAAATAAGTGATGTGCATATTTTACAATAAATGAACCAAATTTTAAAGAAAGTTTCCAAAATATAAAAACGAATTGAAATTAATATCGACTTTCTGCAAAAAATTAGTCTCACTTAGACAAGTCTCCAAATATCCATTGAAACAATTACTTCTCGAGCTAATACCCCGACAGATATTGAATTGTACAATAAATATTTGAGTTACACGACAGATTTACTGTTCTATACATAACTTATATGCAAAATGCAACATCAGGTCAAATTATTCTTTCACCAAACTAAATAAACCAACAGGAAATTGAAATAGATTAAAAAAATTACAGGGAATGAATAATAATTGTCTTAAGCCATCTATAGACACGTTTCGAGATTTATCTCTCATCAGTATAGCTATACTTTAGACTTATAATAAAAAAAAAATATTAAAATAAACATAAAACCTACAGGAATGTTGAAGTATGTCGTCGCAACAGTATTCAGTTTTTAAAACAAAGTAATAGTCACACAAAATTTATTTATCGTTATTACGGAAAGCACATTGCAAGTTTGGGGGATTTTTACAGAATTTAGGGAAATTCAAATTTACACTTAGGAACACCGGTTTAATGCAGCACATTAAATTTCATTTGATACATCGTGAAAATCAAACGAAAAACTCTGTTATTCAATACATCACGATTTGTTGTGCTTTTTATAATAACATGGCGTGTATTATTAATGCTTTGTAAAGAAATAAATAATGTGTATAGAAATATGGGGAAAATTCTACGAATACCTGGATTTATTTAGAAAATATACAACGGAGTTTTGAATAGATTATGTTTAATTGAAAACCAACAGTGCATGTGTACGTTAGATTAAATTCACCGTAAAGCATGAAATATACATTTTCACAATTACCTCTCGTTGAAAACAATAACTTTCCACGTAATAAAGTAATTGTTTTCAAAGGTAATTGTAAATAATACAGGGAATGTTTCTTTTGAGTGTACATATGCAGATGTATTCGCTGTAAATTTTAAGGTATTCGTTGATTAATAATTAAGCGTTTAAGCTGAAGCTTCGAACGAGTGTTTCCACTCCCAGATTAAGCATGAAGTACAATTTCGAGTTTAGAAAAGCTTGAAAATTTGGATTTACTGGGGCGCGCGAACGAAGCGAGTCGCGCCCTGACAAATCCAAATTTTCAGGCTTTCAAAACTCGAAATTTTACTTCATGCCTAATCTGGGAATGGTAACTCTAGTTAGACAATCAACTAGATATTGATTTATAGTTTGCTTTATTGTAAAAGTCCAAATTTAGAACAAACAGAAATTCGTATGCAATAATGGTGTTTTAGTAAACTTAGCTTATATATAATCTTTTTTGCTTTTTACAAGGGCTATCCACAATAATTTTTTCTATTCTATAATATATATTATTATTATATTTGATTATAATAATTTTTATTTTATTACTAAAAAAATGCGCCCAAAGAATCCTTATTATTAAGCGATATTAGATCCCTCTTTTTATGAAGGCAAGAGGAATCGATAAAGAACTTACAAATCCGCACCATCCTTGAACCAGAGACTGCCGTAATCCGACCGCCATATTAAATTCTTCGGAGGAGTGATGGACTTGATGTTGGGCCCATAATATTTGAACCTCTGAAAAAATTATTAAATAAAAATAGATATTTCCAGTTGACAAAGGGAATAAATAATATTGTTATTTTAGTCTCTAAATATATAATTTTTGCACAATTTAACAACACGCGAAATGAATAAAATCTATCCCTAGTAGAAATTAATTGTATCAATATTGTATCTATATTTATATCTTGAAATTGTTAATCAGTGTGCACATACCGTGCGTTTTATTTAAGTATGGCCAAAGGGATTTACATAGTAAAAATGGTACCCGGTATTAATTTTCGTTATTGTACAAATTTGAAGTAGGTTTTTGGTATTTGGTATTTATAAATTAAACATTTTTCACTGAAATGTACGGTGTTAGAAGAACATAAGCATGTTCGATGTTTTTATTTTCATTTTCAAAGTTGAAATTAACAACACAAATAATTATTGACAAGTAAATATTATAAAGTCGCACGAAAGTTTTTTAATTTGATTTTAGAAGACAATGTCTGTTTATTATAACATTGAAAAACGAATAGAAATTCTAACGACATATATGCATTAGGAAATTTTAGCCAAGTTGATTATTTGGCTTAATTATTTATGTTATTAATCTAAAATTTAAAAAATAAAGAATTCCAACATGTTTATGTCCTACTAACAACTTACACTTTGTAGAAAATATATGATTTATTGATAAGAAACAAAAAATTGTTTCAAACTTGTACGACAATAACAGTAACGATGGAGTACAATTTTTACCATATAAATCCCTATGGCCATACTTAAATAAAACGCACGGTATAATATAATGATTATAATATATTTTGCGGTTATTGATACTATATTAATATAAATACAATATTGTATAAATCTAGTATAAACACAATTTAGTTTCCAATATTGAATCAACAATGAATAATTAACAATTAATATTCAATTTCTGTACAATATTGTATCAAAATTGTATATCATTGATCTTTCAATATCAATATTCAATACATGAACAAAATCGTATTAATGGTATTATTCAATATAGGTATTCAATTTCTGTACAATTTTGTGTCAATAATGATAATAATTGATCACTCAATTATAGATATTCAATTTTTGTACAATATTGTATGAATAATGAATATCATTCATTCTTCAATATAAATATTCAATACATGTACAATATCGTATCATTCAATATAGATATTCAATCGTATTATTCACTACCTATATTGAATGATACGATATATCGGGTGTGTCAAAATCAACGGACAAGTTTGAAGGGAAACAATCTAGACTACCAACGAGACATAATATTTTTTTTTTATTTTGTTCCTTCGTTAATCCACAGGAAGTCATTGAATCTACAAGAAAATACCTCATAAAGCTAAAGTACCCATTAAAAATTTCGAAAAATAGTTTCATTAGATCTAATAAAATGGCCAGAAATTAATTCTGTTGCATTTCTGACACAATATTGGGGTACATCTTTTAATTTAATAATGTTAATTTCAATAAAAAGGTTCAAATTTACAATCTGGCAACCTGTGTTTTTGTTCCTACATGCAAATCTTAGCGTTTCTATAGTAACATCATTCTCAAATAAATTTTTACTAAGTTCAGGACAGCGTTGCCATTTTTTTCTTTGGTTTTTAACAAATATCTCCCAATGGATGCCTTTGATATTAATGTTTTTTTACAAATTAATAGTATATGTACCATAGCTGACATCCATTAAAATGCCTGTCCGTTGATTTTGACACACCCGATATGTCAATAATGAACAACATTGATCATTCAATAATAGATATTTGGAGTTTAAAAAGAAAATAAATAATATTGCTATCTTGGTGTTTAATTATTTTATTCTTACACTAATTAACAACCCGTGATAATGATGCCGTAATAATTACTTCATTTTCATTGCTTATTCAACCGCGACGCGCTCCGGCGAATTTAAATGAAAATCCGACTTTCGGGACTTTTAGGACTTTCAGGACTTTCGCCCCGGGGATTAATTCCCAAGGGTTTCACTTTGAATTACCGAAACACGAACGTTATTTGTCTCCCCCTCCGCTCGGAATGCGCCTTCCTGGCATTTCGGGACTCGCACGTTTTATTTCGGGATCAACAGATAGCATCCATTTATACAACAGCCAGCACATGTGTATTTTATTTCGTTTTTCGGTTGGCTTTTCATGCTGTTAATGAAGTTGGTTATTGTTGTGTACAGAAGGATTTTCTTTAATAAACGTCAGATGGTGTTTAAGTTGAGAAACGCGAGATTTAATGGGGTAAAGTGCAGTGCGCTTCTTGAAGTTATTAGCCGCGTTAAACTTTAAAATGTTCATCCATTCCACGGGAATAGGGACTAGTATGAAATGGATTATCTATATAGAATGGATGAACATTTTAAGGTCGGAATTTCACATGTTATTTGGGTCATAAGAACTAACAACAAATAATCTTCAACAATAATGAAAATAGATCTTTGAAACTTATACATATTGCACATTAAAGCTTTGCGAATAAATTGACACTATTCATTTTTTTTAAAAATGTTACCTAAATTATATGTAAATCAACTAATGAAACACTCTTAAATGATCACATAAATCCGTGCAATACTTCCATAGAAAACATTATTTCTTCTTCATATTACTTTAATTTATTGAAGTAATTATTATAAACATGTTCTATCAAATAAATTAATCTAAAATAAATAATAAATAAAATTAATCGTTGCTTAGAAGTATCCATAAGAGCAATGTAAATTTTGATTATGCTTTTAATAAATAGGGGGCAGCATTGTGCTATTTTAGTAATATCTTAAAATTATACTTTCCAAAAACATGTGAAAAGAAATTGGGTTTGATATGTAGAATTCGTATACGGCATTTGCTGTGGCACGGGTTTCCGGTGCGCGGCCTTGAATTGCGAATGTAATTTTTTGCCGCGGACTGTTCAATGATTATGTTGTTGATACACAGCAAAGAGAGACAATATTAAAATATTTCCCAATACATTCTTCAAATATAAATGCATTTCTGAATTCATGTTTTGAATAGGAATGTGGAATGCCGGTATATGTTGATTCAAGTGATGAGTCTTAAACATTTCTTTTTCATTTATTTACCAAACTGATTGTGCGACACTCGGCGATTTGATTACTGAAGCACTTAGTCAGCTTAGCGTCTAGAGTTGGAATTGGGTTATCGTAATTTCTGATTTTTTGTACGGCTTAGCCTACTCAGCTTGAAGTGTCGCCTACCCAGCTTAGAGGGTAGGCCTCGTCTCGTGTTCGCATCTATTCCTTTTGTGTGCTTCATTGCAATTTACCAATTTAAGAAGTGCAGCACGCGGTCGTCATATACAATAGATTTTTGATAGTAATCATTTAAATCACTTGTGTAGAAGCAAATAGCATGAATTTATATATATTTTATGTTGCCAGAATTTTACTGTTTGTCTATAATATAAATACAAAGAATTTTTTTTTAGAAAAACATGTGCATAAGCTGTAAATTTTCCGACATACGTTGTTTTTTAAAAGAGTTCAATTTAAAGCATTAAACGAGTGTTTCTTAGAAGATTTCAATTTGAAACTTTGAATGAGTGTTTTCCACTCCCAGACTAAGCATGAAGTTAAAGTTCGAGTTTAGAAAAGCCCCTTGAAAAAAAAGAAAATATACAGGAAGTATTTCTTTAAAGTATACGTATTCTAAATTCAGATTATTTTCTTTAAATATTTAGATATTTGTTGTTTTTTAAAAGAGTTCAATTTGAAACTTTAAACGAGTGTTTTCCACTCCCAGACTAAGCATGAAGTAAAATTTCGAGTTTAGAAAAGCCCCGTGAAAATTTGTCTCGGGTCGCGCAGCGACCCGAGACAAATTTTCTGGGCTTTTCTAAACTCGAAATTTTACTTCATGCGCCACGCGTATAAAACACAGATTTCAAGTGAGGTTCAAATATACATACATTTCACAGTATTTCAGTGCTTTATACGCGTGGCGCATGAAGTAAAATTTCGAGTTTAAAAAAGCCCAGAAAATTTGTCTCGGGTCGCTGCGCGACCCTCGACAAATTTTCACGGGGCTTTTCTAAACCCGAAATTTTACTTCATGCTTAGTCTGGAAGTGGAAAACACTCGTTTAAAGTTTCAAATTGAACTCTTTTAAAAAACAACAAATATCTAAATATTTAAAGAAAATAATCTGAATTTAGAATACGTATACTTTAAAGAAATACTTCCTGTATATACTCATATGGAATATCAAAATAAAAAGGCATCTGTTTTGTTATACAGTTGTATGTTGGTCGCTGGAAATTAAAATCGTGAATATTTATCCAATTTACTTGTGTCTTTTGTAATTCAATACCTGTTCATTCGTCCGCACGGCGCTATGTAAACAAACAAATAACGCGCTACGCACTCATTATTTTTATTATTCGTTGTGATAAAATGCGACAGGCACTATAAACCAATACATAGTTAAAACTACTTTCTGCAATTTTGCTATTTCTGCGCCATCTCGTATCCCAGAAACACAAAACCAACAAAAATTGGCCCTCTTAAAGTTCATTTGGTTATTTATAGAACTAAATCCGTATTTTACTAATTTTTCCAGCCGTTCGTGGGAAGTAAAATCGTTTATTGATGAGATAATTACGAGTATATAAAAATTTCAGGCCTTCAGAAACTGAATGCAATTTTTTGCAAATCTATTTCCGGAAACCGCGCCCCAAAAGCTATTCCTGTAACATTCCCAACGCTCACACGCACACATAGAGAAACTGAAACACTAATTAGAGTGTATGTAATTGCTTCATTCGGTAAGTAAACAAACGTTAATTAGAAGTTCCTGCACGAGCATCAGGTGCATTTGGAAATGGGAAATATTCGCATAAATAAAAGTAGCTTTTTTCAGCGGATGAAAGCTAGGATACTTGAAAATAATTGCAACGCGGAAAACTTTAATAAATCCAACACGAGTTTGTTTGTTTTGTCCTGAATCCTCTCGACTTAACGGACGTGAAAACCGGAGAATTTAAAGTTCTCTCGTTTCCAATTTAATTCTGTGTTTTATATCTAGTAATTTTTACAAATGTCAGTCTTCATTCACTACAATCGTTTCGCAAATGTATTGCTTTTTTCAGGTGAAGAGTACCTGAAGAAGCAATAAATTTTAGAAGCAATTGTAGTGAATAACACTGATTTTCTATAAAATCGAAAGCCTATTTCTTTTTTAAAATAAGTCAGCAATTTAATTGTTAACATTGTTTTTGTTTAGGAAAATAGACGTAAAATTGTTTTGAGTAAAATACGGCAATGCGACGGAAAACATTTTGCTCTTTATTTATTATTTATTGAGCGTTTCACCGGCTCCGAGTGTTCGCGAAATATGTTGGATGTTATTTATAAACGCGCAAATAATTACAAATTAAACGCAATCTCCACTCTATTTTGCGGATGAATGCACCCGTACAGCTGTGCCAACACGATAAAATAAAATACGGGATTATTAATGTGTGCGCGATATTTTCTTGTTAACGATAAGGAAATTTCAAAAATAATGGTGCTTTCAAATGGTCACTTTAACCTTAGAAACATTTTTGTCGTGAATGAGTTGAAGTAATACATCACAATCATTTATTAACGGACCCTATTAACGCACTATTTTCAATTATAATAATAATAAGTCTTCCCAACAGGAAATTTTCTAATTACGAGACAATGTAATATAATATAATAAACAATTAACGTATGTACATACAAATTTAAGTCTAAACAATATAAAGACGCTAGTTTTTATATATATGTAAAAGATTATTCATTAAACATATCATCAATAAACGATTTTACTCCCCACGAACGGCTGGAACGGATGGTAATAGATTGCAAAAAAAATTCGACGCGAGATTTTGGTCGTATATTTATACGACCGAAATCTCGCGTCAAAAAGTCATTTGACTTTTGAAGCAAAAACCGCCAAAGTGGATTTGCGGTTTTGGCTCTAAAAGTCAAATGACTTTTTGACGTGAGATTTCGGTCGTATAAATATACGACCAAAATCTCGCGTCGATTTTTTTTGTCTAAGGTTACGTAATGAGAACCCACACTTCATGCTCTCGCCGGTAGGGCATTCAAAATCATCACTCATGGCGGAAAATTCCAATTATGAAAAATTACAGTATTTTCAATTTGGTTCTCATTAATCATATGATTAAAAGTTACAGTGACGGACTTTTTTAACGAATCAGTGTACTGAAAAGCGATTAACACACTAGATCGTTAAATAACTATTGCGAATCTATATTAATGAAATGCAATTAATACACTAGAACTTTAAATAACTATTGCGATTCTATATTAATGAGATGTACACTATTTAGTAATTTCTCTGCTTTAATTTATTCAAATCATCTTCTTATAAGTGTTAAATTGATGATCATTGTTAAACACTCACCGTGACAGGCGCGATGCACCCAGTAATAGCAGAAGTCGACGCCGATGGCGGCCAAATACCACACGCTCGGCTCGTTCCAGGGCACTTCAATCAACCGGAAGTTGTCGTAGATGTACATGTACATGTAGCTCTCGGCTCCTCGAAACACAAGCCTGCAACATAATTATCGCGTCGATTCAATTAACGATGTTCTCTCCACAATAAATCAAAGTGTTTTTCCACTAATTGAAACTATGACTAGAAAAAGATTATAAATAAATGAATTTAGAATAAATAAATTATTTAGGAATAAATAATAATTTTTTTTAATATCAGGATGAATGCCTCTTTATATTAAACATTTTTATTATTTATTCTCAAATAATTTATTTATTCTAAATTAATTTATCATCGAAAAAGAATAGCAAAATTTGCTGAAATCTGATCCTTTGTCCCTGTCGTATCCTAATTACAAAATGGACTAGTTTTCAAAACCAAAACTAATGCTTTCCTGCCTACTTAGTGAGTTCTACCTATGAATCAACTATATATTAACTAAATGTTTAGGTATGAGTTACGTTAAAGATGAATTTAATATTAAATAAAACACCTTAACTTTTTTATACCACTTTTATTTTACTTCAGTGACTAGTTTCAATTACACGGTAATCATTCTCAAACTAAGTTTAACTTAGTTTGAGAATGATTACCGTGTAATTGAATCTAGTCACTGAAGTAAAATACAAGTGGTATAAAAAAGTTAAGAGGTTTCATTATATCAAAATTGAAGATGTACCACAAAGTGAACGCCTCCAAAATCCAAGAAATTAAATAAAACAAGTAATCCTTTTGCACTACTCGTTTATTTTAATCACTAGATGTACATTTAGTGATTAAAATAAACCAGTAGAGAAAAAGGATTACTTGTTTTATTTGATATCAACTATATATTCAATAATATTTGGTGTACGAAGATTTGAATGCCTTTGAACCTGGGCGTTTTTCATACACTGTAGATACAAACCCTGCGCATCCACCATTTGTGTGCTCTTTAAATACAGCCGTATTGTAAAAACTAAAACTAGAATTGTAATCAAATGTGCATATACTTGTTTAGAAACGATTAGGCTTTATTCTAAAGTTAAAGAAAAAACAAAATCGAGCTATTTTGAAGGAAACTGCAGTCGCTCAAAATCGAGTAAAATAATACGCATCCACCATTTGTGTGCTCTTTAAATAAAGCCGTATTGCAAAATCTAAAACTCGAATTTTAATTAAATTTAGATATGCTAGTTAAGAAATGATTAGGCTTTATTCTAAAGTTGGAGAAAACAAATGCGAGCTACTTTGAAGGAAACCGCAGACGCTCAAAATCGAGTAAAATAACCCGCATCCACCATTTGTGTGCTCTTTATATAAAGCCGTATTGTAAAAACTAAAACTCGAATTTTAATCAAATTTACATATACTTGTTTAGAAATGATTTCGCTTTGTTCTATAGTTAGAAAAAACAAAATCGACCTACTTTGAAAGAAACCGCAGTCGCTCAAAATCGAGTGAAATAATACGAAAAAATGAAGTGTGGCAAATAGGGTACCCTTCTTTTTGATTTGGAAAAAAATATATCCAGAAACGTTATTAATTGTTGAAACTGACAGTTTTCATTATAAAATAAATATTATTTCTAATAACGCAAGAAGAAACGAATTCGCATCATTTTGAGCGAAATTACGGTCACTTAAAGTAGACTTGAAAAATATGTAATTAATTAATTACAGAAAATGTGCAATACTTATTTAACGCAAACTGTCCCAAAATTTAAGCTTAGGTCTTTTTACTAATTCATTCACATATCAATGAATCACTAAAAAGTTAACCTAAGCTTAAATTTCAGGATAATTCGCATTAAAAAGGTAATGCACATTTTCTGTAATTAATTAATTACATACTTTTCAAGTCTACTTTGAGTGACCGTAATTTCGCTCAGAAAAAGTATTGAGAAATTAATCATTTCTCAATTCTTTCTCAATACTTTTTCTGAGCGAAATTGGGGTCACTTAAAAGTACACTTGAAAAATATGTAATTAATTAATTACAGAAAATGTGCAATACTTTTTTAATGCGAATTATCCTGAAATTTAAGCTCAGGTTAACTTTGTTTTAAATCTTGCAAAAATTTACATTAGTTTTTGTGTGTGTACATATGTAAAAATGATGTAAATTTATTAGTTGTTCACAAAGGATAACAAGGAGGTTTATCATTAATTACTATTGCTATTATGTGGGGGAGAGACTCGGAAAGGAAAGGGCGTCTCTTTGCTAATTACAACTTTAAACTAATTCCTATAATTGTCAATATCTCTGGATCCGAACTGGAAGTCTGGTTTCCCGACTACTCGAAGAGGAAACAGTACTTGATTATTTGTTTTGGGAATTATTCTCTGCATACGTAACTTATCTACCTCAGTAATTGTGTTAATTAGTCACCTGTGGGTTTAAATTATGTTTGAGAATAAAAATCGGACTGTTTTACAGTTAGTACACAGCTTTAAAAATTAATTAAGCAGTGCGTTTGTTCCTTAAAATAAAAAATTAAACAATAAAAGAGAATTTTCTTTTAAGTATACACATCCTAATAATTACAGCGCTTTGTGAACTTGCACATTCGTTGTTTTTGCAAAAACGATCAATTTTAAGCTTCAGCGAGTGTTTTCACTTAGAGGCTAAGCATGAAGTAAAATTTCGAGTTTAGAAAAACCTGAAAATTTGGATTGATCGCTCCGCTTCGCGGAGCGATCAATCCAAATTTTCAGGTTTTTCTAAACTCGAAATTTTACTTCATGCGCCACGCGTATATAACACTAATCTAAAGTGAAATTCAGAATACCGTATATTCTGAATTTTTGTTATAGTTTAAACTCACGTTAAAAAATATTTCCCCAAATTCACTACATAAAGTTAAATTTCAACTTTGCTTCAATAATTTAGAACAACGAGATAATTTAATTTATTTTAAAGCAGGTTGAAATTTACTCAATTTTAAAGTAAATTCAGAGAGTTTTACGCTGGACAAAAAATTGCTTCATTTATCAAAAAAATTCAAAAAAGATATTTGTCTAATTTCACTAAATAATTTTGTTAGCAAGTTTCAATTTTGCTTCAATAATTTTAAGAAACGACTCGAGATAATTTAATTTTCTTTAAAGCGGGTTGAAATCTACTCAATTCTAATTAAATTCAGAGAGTTTTATATTCATAAAAAATTTGCTTCTTTTTTCACAGTTATTTTAAACTAATCAAATTTGCCAATTAATTTAATTAAGAAATTTCAACTTTGCTTTAATAGTTTCAAAAAGCGAGTCGAGATAATTTAATTTTCTTTAAAGCAGGTTGAAATTTACTCAATTCTAAGTAAATTCAGAGAGTTTTATGTTGAACAAAAAATCGCTTTATTTTTCAGAATTTCTCAAACAAAATATTGCCTCAAATTCACAAAACAATTTAATTAAGAAATTTCAACTTTACTTCACTAATTTAGAAAAACGGATTGAGATAATTGAATTTTCTTTAATGCGGGTTAAAATTCACTCAATTCTAAAGTAAATTCATAGAGTTTTATGCTGATCAAAAAATTGCTTGATTTTTCACAATTTTACAAATAAAATATTTCTCTAAACTCGCCAAATAACTTTGTTAGAAAGTTTTAACTTTTCTTCAATAATTTAGAAAAACGGGTTGAAATAATTGAATTTTCATTAATGTATTTAATTAATTAAGAAATTTCAACTTTGCTTTAATAGTTTCAAAAAGCGAGTCGAGATAATTTAATTTTCTTTAAAGCAGGTTGAAATTTACTCAATTCTAAGTAAATTCAGAGAGTTTTATGTTGAACAAAAAATCGCTTTATTTTTCAGAACTTTTCAAACAAAATATTGCCTCAAATTCACAAAAAAATTTAATTAAGAAATTTCAACTTTACTTCACTAATTTAGAAAAACGGGTTGAGATAATTGAATTTTCTTTAATGCAGATTAAAATTCACTCAATTCTAAAGTAAATTCATAGAGTTTTATGCTGATCAAAAAATTGCTTGATTTTTCACAATTTTTCAAATAAAATATTTCTCTAAACTCGCCAAATAATTTTGTTAGAAAGTTTCAACTTTGCTTCAATAATTTAGAAACACGGGTTGAAATAATTGAATTTTCTTTAATGTAAGTTGAAATCTACTCAATTCTTAGTAAATTTAGGGAGTTTTATGTTGATCAAATAATTTTTCACAATTTTTCAAACAAAATATCTCTCAAATTCACCAATCAATTTAATTAGGAAATTTCAACTTTCCTTCAAGAATTTAGAAAAACGGGTTAAGATAATTAAATTTTCTTTAATACAAATTGAAATCTACTCAATTCTAAGTAAGTTCAGAGAGTTTTATGTTGATCATAAAATCGCTTGATTTTTCACAATTTTTCAAAGAGAATATTCTTCCAAATTCTCCAATTAATTAGGAAATTTCAACTTTGCTTCAATAATTTAGAAAAACAGGTTGAGATAAATGATTTTTTTGTATTGCAGATTGAAATTTACTTAATTCTAAGTAAATTCAGTGAGTTTTATGCTGATCATAAAATCGCTTGATTTTTCACAGTTCTTTAAACAGAATATTCCTCCAAATTCTCCAATTAATTTAATTGGGAAATTTCAACTTTGCTTCAATAATTTAGAAAAGCGGGTTGAGTTAATTAAATTTTCTTTAATGCAGATGGAAATCTACTCAATTCTAGGTAAATTCAGAGAGTTTTATGTTGATCAAAAAATTGCTTTATTTTTAACAATTTTTTAAACAAAATATTTCTTCTAATTCACCAATCAATTTAATTAGGAATTTTTAACTTCGCTTCAATAATTTAGAAAAACGGGTTAAGATAATTGAATTTTCTTTAATGCAGGTTGAAATCTACTCAATTTTAAGTGAGTTTAGAGAGTTTTGTGTTGATCAAACAATCTCTTGATTTTTCACAATTTAAAAAAAATATATTTCACCTAATTCACCAATTTATTTCATTAGGAAATTTCAACTTGCTTCAATAATTTAATGAAACAAGTCGAGATAATCTAATTTTCTTTACAGCAAATTGAAATCTACTCAACTTTGAGTCAATTCAGTGAGATTTATTTTGATAAAAAAATCGGATTGCCAGATGTTCAGTCTTTTCTAAGCTCGAAATTTTATTCTATGCTTTCACTCGTTCAAAGTATACTTGAAAGAAAAATGTCCCTGTTAATTACGAAAAGTGTGATTCTTAATTAATTCCATGTTTTAAATCAATTAATTTAAAATAACGTTCTCGCTTTACATTGCGTTCGATTGAATTTAATTTAATTTCCTCAAATCGTTCGCCGCGTTTTGAAAGGCAATTTGTAGAAATCACATCAAAAGACCCTTGCATAATAGTTTCCTGTAATAATTTCCGCAGTTAATTCATTGTTAAGCAAAACTTATGCTCAACTAGCTGCAGCCAAGAGCTTCGTTAATTGTTGAAATGTTCGATATTGCGCTGATGAATAATTTTCACTGCAAGATTTTCTTATTGTTAAATTTCATTCTAAGAAATTACTGAAATAATTTATCCTATAATTGCAGATTTGAAATCTATGATATGGTTTCAAATCAATAAATTAATTATTGATTTATTAATTAAATAAACCAAAAAAGTATTGCAAATTTGAGCAATTGGCTTATTCATGTTAGTGTGGGTAATGTGAGAGGCCAATTCTCAAGTTTGCAATACTTTTTTGGTTTATTTAATGAAGAAAATAATAATTAATTTATCCTATGATTACAGATATAAAACCATATTATAGATTTCAAATAGTTAAGGATATATTAACTATTTGAAATCTATAATATGGTTTCAAATCTGTAATCATAGAATAAATTAATTAGTAATTTATTCATTAAATAAACCATAAAAGTAATATATAAAATTACGAAAAAACTATTCGTGAAAATGCAAACAGTGTCTTAATTAATAAGACAATTTAAGACGATAAATATCCATTGAAACAACTACTTCCCGTGCAAATACACCTCCGGATATTGAATTATACAATGAAATATTTAAAATCTTATTTAATTTGATTTGTTACAACGCTCTATTAAAGCATATGTAACGTTTAGGTCAAATTCTCTTCAAACCAACTAACAATACAATATAAAATGAAAGGAGAGATAGCAACAAATTAGAAGTGAAAGGACTTGGATTAAAACTAATGTCTTAGGCCATCTATAGACAATGGATATTTATCGTCTTAAATTGTCTTATTAATTAAGACACTGTTTGCATTTTCACGAATAGTTTTTTCGTAATTTTATATATTATGTTTAAAGTGTGCAAACTATAAGAAGCGTAAGCTTATTTTCTCGAATTCAAATAGTTTTGAATTTGAATTTATCTTGTTTGAACCATAAAATTATTGCACATTTGAGAATTGGCCTCTGAAATTACACACACTAAGGTGAGTAAGCCAATTACTCAAATTTGCAATATTTTTTTGGTTTATTTAATGAATGAACTAATAGTTGTTGTATCCTATGATTACAGACTTATGACCATATCATAATCTCTGAACTTGGAATGAAAACACTAACACTTTCTTCACAATATTTTTCATTGTTGCTAGATCTACATTTCAAATATTATGTACTTGTTACCAATGAGAATGTTGGGTTTTGTACGTAGAATATCAAAGCCTTTCAAAAACACCAGAACCATTATGAAGTTGTATACGTCGTATGTGCGACCGAAGTTAGAGTATTGCTCGTTAGTGTGGTCTCCGTTCTATGATTGCCATATCAAATCTATAGAACATGTTCAAAAAATGTTTGTAAGGTATCTGTATTTTGTAGTACATTCTGTATACCCGGACGAATCTATTAGATATGAAGACTTGTTGGCTATGTTTAACTTAAAATCTTTATCTGCACGACGCAAGATCGCTTCATTAACCACTCTCTACAATTTGCTTCACAACAATATAAATGCTCCCGGTATACTCGCTCAGTTAAATTTTTTTACACCTAGGATTTGTAGTAGAAATAGCGTACAATTTGTATGTAATAGAAGTCAAAGTAATGTATATTACAACTCCCCTCTCAATACAATGATGCGCAATTATAATAACTCTCAAAACGTTGCTGATATCTTTTGTTGTAGTCGTAAACAATTTATTAACCAAATGTCCGCTGTATTAATTTAGTCACTATGTCAGATATCGTTGAGTATTGTTTAACTGAATTAAATATTGTATATGTAATAATTTTCTGCTAGAATTTTGTATATTTTTCCCTGTAATTTGAAATGTGTATTTCTGTTGGGAAATAAATTATTATTATTATTATTATTATTAATAGCTTACTGTAGCTTAGTAAGCTATTAATAATGAGTACATAGCACTCAAAAGGTACATCTAGCAAAAATAAAAAATATTGTGAAGAAAGAAAGTGTTAGTGTTTTCATTCCAAGTTATTCGAAATCTTCACGTAATTAAAAAAAAAAACCTTATTCTCATAATCTCTTGTTTATTTTTTAAAATGGTAAACACGCAATATTTATTTATGAATAACCTTATAATCTTGACTTGACGCTTCGAGTAAATATTGATAGCGTGTTCGGAATATTTCGATTCGTCGTTGTGCATTTTGCATAAACATAAAAACGAATGATAAATAATAAGTATGATGAATGGAAGATTGAGTGATTTTTTTTTCTTTTAAAAAAATCGATGTATACACTACTAATTTTTGTAGCAGTTACACAGTTATTGATTATTTATTACAAAATTGTAAACAAATCAATTATTTAACTTCCAATGCAGGTATGCAATCAGTTTTGCTACTAATTTTTGTAGCAGTTACATGGTTATTGATTATTTATTGCAAAATTGTAAACAAATCAATTATTTAACTTTCTATCCAGATATTTAATCAGTTTTGATTTTTTGAACAAAATTCTCAATCCAGACTAGAATAATCAAACGATTATTTGTTTAATTTTTACAATAAACGTACTTAATTTATTATAATTGTAACGAATTATAACAAAATATGAATTATAAATCTAAGAAGTATATTTTAAACTGGACACTAAATCAGTGTCTAATACGCGTGGCGCATGAAGTAAAATTTCGAGTTTAGAAAAGCCTGAAAATTTGGTTTGGTTGCTCCGCGCTTCGCGCTACGCAACCAAACCAAATTTTCAGGCTTTTCTAAACTCGAAATTTTACTTCATGCTTTGTCTGGGAGTGGACAACACTCGTTAAAAGCATACATAACATCTAAATAACACAATGGCCGGTTTAGTTGCTAACACTTTGTATAATCAAACAGGTGATCTCTATAAATTAAGCCGGAGGAGAAAAAGCCCATTTGAAATGACTAAGCAATTATTTAAACGCGTTTCGGCCAATTAACTTATCTAAACTGGTTTATTAATCCTATTAATATCAGGTTGTAAAAGTCTCGCATGAATAAATAAATTAAGCAAAAAAATATATCTGTGCGGCGATAAAACTGGTTCAGTCGTTTATTTTATATGTTACCAAACGTTTAATTACTTTCACGTAACACGAAAGTAAATTTTCCTTAAATCGTATAGCTCCACAGTAAGCTATAGGAAAATACATGTATTTATTGAGATTTTTGTACAAAACATATTTTGTATGAGCAGTTTTCACAAATATAAAACTATTACTACAAAGAGTGCACTTAAGTTCAGGGCTTCTAATCAATATTACGATACGGTTAATCTAATTTAAAAAAATATTTACAAGCAAATATTTGCTTATAAACTTTGTATTTTTTTTTCTTTCTAATATTAATCCATGTACATTTTTCATAATACTCATCAGACGAATGAACTCTAAAGCACTCTTTATAACATGGTACTTTTATATTTTCCTAAAAGTGCACTTCCAAATATTTATTTAGTACAAAAATCTGAAAAAACTCATGTGTATTCGATTGCAATATTGTTCGCTCTCGTTAGTTTTACTAGAAAGTGCTGATTAAAAAATGAAACAACCAAGAATGAGCAACAACTTTAGAATGCATAATAAGGAATCATTACTCATTCAACGCATTCACAGTTATTAAAATTAGGTTAACAGCGTTGAATGACTAATCATGCAGAAGTGAAATTACATATATTTTCCACGCAATGTGGTAAATGCTTTCATGCTGACTGAGTGAAGACATCTGTGAGTCAGAAGGTGAACTAACATTTTCAGAATTCGCTAATTCAAGAAAGAGACAACGCGATGTAATAACAACAACTGTATAACATTGACAGATATAGAATAACAATAATGCAGGGGGCGCTATTTTCTGGAATGGCAACATAAAATTGTACATTAGGTTGCATACGTTTTGGCGTCACATAAATTTACCATTCAGTTGCACTTCTATTTATTCGCCACTCAAAGTTTAGAGCAGAGCTGGGCGGGATTCGAATCATTCAGGATTCGAATCCTTTTAAAGGATTCAAAAGAGGTATTCGAATACTTTAGTGAAAACAAATTCGTGATCCGGATTCGTTACATTTTTTTAAAAGGATTCGTATTTGAATCCAAACGTAGATGATTCGAATCCTTATAAAAGGATTCGAATTCTTATAAATGGATTCGAATCCTTATAAAAGGATTCGAATTCTTATAAAAGGATTCGAATCCTTATAAAAGGAATCGAATCCTTATAAAATTCGAATCCTGATACATGGATTCAAATCCTCCAAAATAATTAGAATCGTCGCTATTAAGGCTGGGATTCGAATTCGATTAATTCAAATAGTTAAATATTCTAATATGAATATTTAAATCCTTAAATTATTCATATTTGAATATAAATATTAAAATTTTCGAATAATTCAAATATTTGTGAATGCATATTTGGTTACTTAACCATGAAAAATATCCAACGTTAATATATATATTTTTAACTTCACTTGAAATCAGTGTTTTATACGCGTGGCGCATGAAGTAAAATTTCGAGTTTAGAAAAGCCCCGTGAAAATTTGTCTCGGGTCGCTGCGCGACCCTCGACAAATTTTCTACGCGGGGCTTTTCTAAACTCGAAATTTTACTTCATGCTTAGTCTGGGAGTGGACAACACTCGTTCTTAGAAGTTTCAAATTGAAGGATTACTCTAGATTACTAAGTTTATTACCGTTTTACAAAGGCTACAGCTCAAAGGACCAACCATGGTCTTCGCAGAACGAAGGACTACAGGGAATCGAAGTTTTTTTACAAGAAAACAACGAATATCCGAAGGTTTACAGCATGGATAGGAAAGAAAACATCTAATTTTGAAAAAATATCGAAGTTGGGTAGGTTTTCAGTGCATTTTTAACTTCACTTTAAATCAGTGTTTCATACGCGTGGCGCATGAAGTAAAATTTCGAGTTTAGAAAAGCCCCGCGAAAATGTGTCTCGGGTCGCTGCGCGACCCTCGACAAATTTTCTACGCGGGGCTTTTCTAAACTCGAAATTTTACTTCATGCTTAGTCTGGGAGTGGACAACACTCGTTTGAATTTTAAATTTAACTCTTTTAAAAAATCGACGTATGTAATATAATAAATCATTCATTGAAATCATAGAAAAAAATGCAAAATTTTACCTAAAATTAACTTTTAGAGTTAGCTTTATAATTTGTTCGGCTCTTAATGGGTGAATATTCTATTCCTAAAAAAACCGTTTTTATTTAATATTAAAGTTGCATTTAATACAATAACAAACTTTGAATAAATCGACATGAATCTAGAAATATCAAAAATCCCGACATGTAGAAAATCTTGACGGTCTACTCCCAGACTAAGCATGAAGTAAAATTTCGAGTTTAGAAAAGCCCCGCGTAGAAAATTTGTCGAGGGTCGCGCAGCGACCCGAGACAAATTTTCACGGGGCTTTTCTAAACTCGAAATTTTACTTCATGCGCCACGCGTATAAATCACTGATTTCAAGTGAAGTTAAAAACGCACTGAAAACCAACCCAACTTCGATATTTTTTCAAAATTGGATGTTTTCTTTCCTACCCATGCTGTAAACCTTTAGATATTCGTTGTTTTCTTGTAAATAAACTTCGATTCCCTGTAGTCCTTCGGTCTCCGAAGACTACGATTGGTCCTTCGAGCTGTAGCCTTTGTAAATTGGTAATAAACTTAGTAATCTAGAGTAATCCTTTAATTTGAAACTTCTAAGAACGAGTGTTGTCCACTCCCAGACTAAGCATGAAGTAAAATTTCGAGTTTAGAAAAGCCCCGGGGCTTTTCTAAACTCGAAATTTTACTTCATGCGCCGCGCGTATAAAACACTGATTTAAAGTGAAGTTAAAAATGCACTGAAAACCAACCTAACTTCGATATTTTTTCAAAATTGGATGTTTTCTTTCCTATCCATGCTGTAAACCTTCAGATATTCGTTGTTTTCTTGTAAAAAAAACTTCGATTTCCTGTAGTCCTTCGGTCTCCGAAGACCATGATTGGTCCTTCGAGCTGTAGCCTTTGTAAAATGGTAATAAACTTAGTAATCTAGAGTGATCTCTCAATTTGAAACTTTTAAGAACGAGTGTTGTCCACTCCCAGACTAAGCATGAAGTAAAATTTCGAGTTTAGAAAAGCCTCGCGTAGAAAATTTGTCGAGGGTCGCGCAGCGACCCGAGACAAATTTTCACGGGGCTTTTCTAAACTCGAAATTTTACTTCATGCGCCAGGCGTATAAAACACAGATTTAAAATGAAGTTCAATAACACATATATCATCATTAAATAAAATCATTATATAATCAGATATTTAGTCGGTAAATGAACATGTTTGTTAATAGAAACTGATGGAATAAAATATTACTGGTTGCAAATAATAGATTCAAATTTATTTTTAAAGGATTTGTATCCGTGATTCAAAAATGAGGATTCGAGTCTTTGATTCGAATCATATTTTTCACTTACGAATCCTTTATTCGAGTATTCGTGATTCGAATCATATTAGGTGATTCGGATTCGTGATTCGAATCATGTTTTTGAGGATTCATCCCAGCTCTGGTTTAGAGTAAGAAATTATTTCCTTTATGGTTTCGCAAAGGAATAAAATAACATGTAATTATAGTAGAGTTTTAAGAAACCACTGAGAATAAAATAATAAATAAAATAATGAAAAAAAATAATTAATTTAATGTTTTAATGTGTTTTGTGAAAAATAACAAAAATCTGTATCCCTAAAGGTACACATACAGGGAGGTTTTCTCTTAAGTATACATATCCCACTTATATGCTGTATTTTCATATATTCTCTACAATAGCTTACCAGATAATATTAAATGTTTACCACTTTCAACGTTTATACACTCTTTGAAAACATACTTTGCTAAGAAAGCGCATTACAGCATCAATGATTGCCTTACTGATGGTTTTGCTGGACTACGCCTTATACCACAAAATCAATTTACTTTTCAATACTAAATTATATTTAATTTTAATGCTTTTATCCTTAGACTTTATCTATTTTAATGTGTTAGTTTTATTTATACTTATATTTTAACTGTAAACTGTAACTTCTTTTAAAAATGATTTTCCAACGATTCAGTAAGCTTACCTATGTTATCAAATAACTTAGTCATTTTATTTTTTGTTCACCTTATTTCTTTACGTTTATACTTAATCTAATTGCTTTTATCTTTAGACTTGTCTATTTTAATGTGTTTTTACTTATTACATATATTTTAACTGTAACCTGTAACGTCTTTTAAAAGTTATTTTTTCAACTATATAGTAAGCTTGCCTGTGATATCTAATGGCCTAGTCATTTTTCACCTTGTGTTATATACTTTAGTATACTGCTATAATTATATAATCATTATTTAAACATATATTTGTAATTTTTTGTTCTATGTATGGAAATTATCATCACACTATTTACTTCAGTGTATGAGTGTACCCAATCTATAGCTTCAACTGTATTATAAAATTTAGCACACTTTTACAAACTTGTATTACATCATTGTATTTATTTTTGTATTTATTTTTGACTTATGTAAACGAACCGTAATTGCATGAATAAATTCTATTCTATTCTATTCTATTCTATTCCTTGTTTCTTTTAAAGAGTACAATTTGAAGCTTCAAATGAGTGTCTTCCAAAGAGTTCAATTTGAAGCTTTAAACGAGTGTTTTCAACTCCCAGCTTAAGCATGAAGTAAAATTTCGAGTTTAGAAAAGCCTGAAAATTTGGTTTGGTCGTGTAGCGCTACGCGACCAAACCAAATTTTCAGGCTTTTCTAAACTCGAAATTTTACTTCATGCGCCACGCGTACACGAAACTGATTTCAAGTGAAACTCATTTGTTCACAATATTTTAGTTATTCAGTATTTAATATGGGTGGCGCATGCAGTAAAATTTCGAGTTTGGAAAGCCTGAAAATTTGGTTGGGTCGCTCGGTTTCGCTACGCGACCCAAAAAATTTTCAGGCTTTTTTAAACTCGAAATTTTACTTCATGCTTAACCTTGGAGTGGAAAACACTCGTTTAAACTTAATTCCTTGTAAATAAAAAGCGTATGCAATGTATACTTAAAAGAAAAATTCCCTGTATTTATTATAATGTATGTTTTGCTATTCAGTCGAATAGAAGTGGATAAAAATATAAAACAAATTTGAACCAAATTCACAAAGAGGATTATGGACAAATACAATAAGAAATTATAAGTTTATGAAAACATGAAGTGAAGATTGTCACCTATGTTTCTATACCCCTCAAATAAAAAACATTTAACATTCCATGCAAGCATAAACATTGATTGCTTTTTTATGGATATTGGAAAAGAAAACCTCATCATAAAGGCACTTTGTTTTACTTTTAAAACGTATTTTAACTACACAGAAATCTTTCGTATTAAGCTTTGAACTAATAAAGAAAATGAATTCCAATTCAAAAGTCACATTTGCACATTACACATTGTTTGCATTTTACACGAAAAACATTTACGTAATTTTATATATTAATAAAGAAAAATTAATACGTATAATTTTTTAATCTGAACCTTTGTACATTTGTATTTTTTTTTTTTTAATTAGTAAATCGTTGGGTGAACTTGATTTTTAATAAATTTACTTGCCTGCCTGATTCTTGTATAATTCCGTGAGCTACGCTAGTGATGCTGTCGTTGAGGCGATGGGTGGGCTCGTGTTCCAACCAGAGGATGATGTTCTCCAAAATCATGAAGACTACGAAATAAGGCCACGCCTGAAACGACAAATTATTGAGTCAAAATTGAAATTTTGTAATAAAATAATTTAGTGAGTTTAGAGAATTTTTTTTTTAAATATGAAAAATCATTTTATTTTTTGACCAACTATATTTACTTAGCATTGAGTAAATTAAATTTTATTCTGCTTCAGAGAATTTTTTTTTTATTTTGGGTTTTACGTCATCTATTTCCGCTGCTAAGGCCAATCATGACGCCGGAGATTAGGTCTACAGCTATCCGGAAATTTTGCCGAACCCGGTGGGAGTTCCAACCCACCGGTAGGGATCTTTAACGTGCACGCAACATCCAGGCAGTACACGGGTCCTACATGCATTTAACGTCATATCCGAGAAGACGGAGTGTTTGGCATTTTTATCCTAACCTATATAAATGCAGACAACTTGTTAGGCCGGTATTTGAACCCCGGTCCGTGGCGTGGCAGTACAACACTCTAACCACTACACCACCAAGCTGCCCTTTCAGAGAAAATTAAATTATCTCAACTCATATTCCTAAATTCTTAAAGCAAAGTTGTAATTTCATAATAAAATTATTCAGTGAATTTTCCTGTTAATTCATTGAATAATTTTATTACGAAATTACAATTTTGCTTTAAGAATTTAGGTATACGAGTTGAGATCATTTAATTTTATTTAAACAATTTCGAAAAATCAGGCGATAGTTTTATTAATACAAAACTCACTAAATTAACTTAAAATCGAGTAGATTGTAACCTGCTTAAACGAAAATTAAATTATCTCGACGCGTATTTCTAAATTATTGAAGCAAAGTTGACATTTATTAATAAAATGTACTCACGAATTTCGAGGAATATTTAACTTAACAAATTGTGAAAAATCAACCGATTCTTTTATCAATATTAAACTCACTGAATTCACTTATAATTTAGTAATTTTTATCTTGCTTTAAAAAATATTAAATTATCTTAACTAGTTTTCTTAAATAATTGAAGCAAAGTTGAAATTTTGTAATTAAATTAACTGGTGAATTAGGGAGAATGTTTTGTTTGAACTTTTCTGAAAAATAAAGGTATTGTTTTTATCAATAATAAAACTCATTAAATTTACTTATAATTGAGTAGATTATGACCTTCTTTAAAGAAAATTAATTATCTCAACTGGAATTTCTGAATTATTGAGGCAAGTTGAAAATTGCTAATAAAATAAATGGGGTAATATTTTGTTTGAAAAATTCTGAAAAATCAAGCGATTTTTTGACTAACTTAAAACTTAACTTAGAATTTATTGAAATTCAACTTGCTTTAAAGAAAATTAATTTATCATGACCTGTTTTTTTTTTCAATTACTGAAGCAAAGTTGAAATTTTGTAACAAAATGTATTGTAAAATTTATGGCAATGATTTGTTTGAAAAATTGTGAAAAATTAAGCGATTTTTTGATCGACAGCAACCTCACTGAATTTATTTAGAATTTAATAAATCATAACCTGCTTTAAAAAGCTTAAAATTATCTTAAATGGTTTTTCTAAATTATTGAAGCAAAGTTGACCTTTATTGATAAAATTAATTTGGGGAAAATTAATTTATCATGACCTGTTTTTTTTTTCAATTACTGAAGCAAAGTTGAAATTTTGTAACAAAATGTATTGTAGAATTTATGGCAATGATTTGTTTGAAAAATTGTGAAAAATTAAGCGATTTTTTGATCAACAGCAACCTCACTGAATTTATTTAGAATTTAATGAATCATAACCTGCTTAAAAAAGCTTAAAATTATCTCAACTAGTTTTTCTAAATTATTGAAGCAAAGTTGACCTTTATTGATAAAATTAATTTGGGGTTAGGATTTGTTTGAAACTTTTTGAAAAATCAAGCGATTTTTTGATCAATAGCAACTTTACTGAATTTACTTAGAATTTAATGAACTTTATCTTGTTTTAAAAAGCTTAAAATTATCTCAACTAGTGTTTCTATATTATTGAAGCAAAGTTGACATTTATTGATAAAATAAATTGGTCAATTTGGGGGTAAGGATTTGTTTGAATATGTTTGAAAAATCAAGCAATTGTTTGATCAACAACAACCTCACAATTTACTTAGAATTTAATGAATTATAACCTGCTTTAAAAAGCTTAAAATTGACATTTATGACAAAATTAATTGGTCAATTTCAGGGTAAGGATGGGTTGAAAAATTTTGAAAAATCAAGCGAATTTTTGATCAACAGCAACCTCACTAACTTTACTTAGAATTTAATGAAGTCTAACCTGCTTTAAAAAGCTTAAAATTATCTCAACTAGTTTTTTTTAAATTATTGAAGCAAAGTTGACATTTATTGATAAAATTAATTGTTCAATTTGGGGTTTTGTTTGAAAATTTTTGAAAAATCAAGAGATTTTTTTATCAATAGCAACCTCACTGACTTTAGTTAGAATATAATGAATTATAACCTGTTCTAAAAAGCTTAAAATTATTTCAACTAGTTTTTCTGAATTATTGATGTTTATGTTTAGATGTTTATTTATTTTTCATGTTAATACAATTGAGTTTACATTCGTTATGTGTAAAAAGTAGTATAATATAGTAATAACATAAATATATAAAATACGCAAACCACAGTATAACAAACATAAAAAGAACAAAACATTGAACAGTGTACATATATTATTCTAGAGATCCTCAAAGTTGTTTTGGATGCACTCATCAACACATCAACACTTTTCACCAAGTACGTTTTCAAAATCTCTTTAAATTTTTTAATTGGCATATGCTTAATTACACTTGGTATAGAATTGAATAATTTTGGGCCATAAAAGTTTATCCCATTCCTACATTTTGATAATCGGGTTCTAACCGGATGTATCAGTTCACGATTTCTAGTCAGATGTTCATGCTGCTGGTCGTGTGTAGTATATGAATCAATATTTTCACGAACATACAAATGACATTCCAATATATACACACCAGGTAGTGTCATACTTTTTAATTTTTTAAAGCAAAGTTGAAGCAAAGTTGACATTTATTGATAAAATTAATATTTCAATTTGGGGTAGGGATTTGTTTGAAAAATTGTGAAAAATCAAGCGATTTGTTGATCAACAGCAACTTCACTAAATATACTTGAATGTATTATAACCTGCTTTAAAAAGTTTAAAATAATCTCAACTAGTTTTTCTAAATTATTGAAGCAAAGTTGACATTTATTGATAAAATTAATTGGTCAATTTGGGGTAAGGATTTGTTTCAAAGTTTTTGAAAAATCAACCGATTTTTTATCAACAGCAAACTCGCTAATTTACCTAAAATTTAATGAATTTTAATGTACGTTAAAAGCATTTAAACTATCATGACTCGTTTTTCAAAATTTTTAAATCAACGTCAGAGTTTCTTAATAAAGTTTCTTGGTGAATTAAGGGCAATGATTTGTTTGAAAAATTATGAAAAAACAATTACTTTTTTGATCAACATAAAACTCTTTGAATTTACTTCGAATTAAGTAAATTTCAACCTGCTTTAAAAAGAATTACCTTAGAACAACTTATTTTTCTAGATTAAGGAAACAAAATGGATAAAATTTATTGAGGCGTATTTTGTTTAAAAAATTGTGAAACATTAAACGATTTCTTGATCAACAACATTTCTTGATCACTGAATTTAGTTATAATTTAATGGATTTTAACCTGTTTTAAAGAAAATTAAATTATCATGACATGTTTTCTCAATTATTTAAAAAAAAATTGAAATTTACCAATACAATTAATTGGTGAGTTTAAGACAATATTTTGCTTGCAAAATTGTATAGAAAGAAGCGATTATCTTATCAACATAAAATTCATTTAATTTATTTAGAATTGAGTATTTTTCAACCCGCTTCAAATATATTTTTCAACCTGCTACTAAATTATTATAACTCGTTTCTTGTAAATTATTTAAGCAAAGTTGAGATTTACCGATAAAATTAATTGATAAATTTGGGGGACATTATATTTTAAAATGTGTGAATAATCGACTTTTTTATAAACATAAAACTGCTAGAATATACTTAAAATTAAGTCAATTTCAACCTGCTGTACAGAAAATTAAATTATCTCGACTACACTTGTAAAAAAAACACTTTACACTTTGTTTAACCACTATATTTTGCACTTAATTTGTGACTATAGTTTCGACTATCTAGTAGTCATTATCAAACTAAACTTTTAGTTTGATAATGACTACTAGATAGTCGAAACTATAGTCACAAATAATTAAAATAAAATATTGTGGTTAAACAAAGTAAAAAGTGGTTTATTTACAAGTGTATTTAAGATTTACCACAAAGTAAACACAAAACAGATATCTCGACTAGTTTTTCAAAAGTTGAAATTTACTAATAAAATTGATTGGTGATTTTTGGAGAAAGTTTTGTTTGAAAAATTGTGAAAAATTAAGCGATTTCGTAATCAACATAAAATTTACTGAATTTACTTAGATTTGAGTAGATTTTAACTTGCATTATAGAGTATTCAATTATCCTAACTACTAGCTTTCCTAAATTACTCAAGGAAAGTTAAAATTACTTAATAAAGTCGATGAACTTGGGTGAATATTCTGTTTGATTTTAATTTTGTCTCTACACAACATAAAATAGACTTTATCTACACAGAAAAGAGAAGAAAAATAACTTTCGGTTTCATTTAAGTTTCATGTCAAGTCTTCAATTTTTATTCAGTTATCGTTTCGCCCGGCGCATCCACCATTTGTCAAAACGCAAAAAGAAAATGTGTTAGGTATATTATTTATTAACTCTAATACTGTACAGTTATTTTTCGCAACGAAAAAATTTAAACTATAATTGCACAGAACTGTTTAACAATTTACCTGAGAGTATTAAAGTTATATAAAGTAATAAGAATATAGCAATAATCAAATAATGCTATGTTAAAATTCTAATTATTTTGTATAACTTTAATATTGTCAGGTAAATTATTAAACAGTTTTATGCAATTATAGTTTAAATGTTTCCTCTGCAAAAAATAACTGTACAGCATTACAAAATAATAAAAAATACATTGGAAAATATTATTAGAACTGCATTACAATTTTTTTTTGTAAAGAATTTTTGAACAATGTACTTGTGAAAATGTTCGCACGCACTCTTACGAACCTATTTATTTGAATATTTGTGTTGAAGGCGCTCTTAATTGCTGTTAACCATTGCTATCTTCGCTTAAGACATTGAGGAGGTCGAAAGAAATGTTTGTTGAAGACTTCAATCTAACTTCAACTTGAAGTTAGATTTAACCGGATGATGATTATAACACATTAGCACATTACACTTGGACTTATATGGATTTATAAAATAACATAGATTAATACACTCTTGGAAATTGATTTGTATTATCAAAACTGAAACCATTTCTCAAACTTTCGCCAACTGACATTTATTCACGGAATGATTTGAAGTTTTTTTACATGTCACTGATGTCATACATTTTGACAACAATGCAATACTAAGAAAATCTAAATTATAAATCATAGTATTGATATTAAGATTATTACTAGATATTTACGAAGTTAAACTTTCAAGAACTGCGCTTCTAAATATTATAATAATCCGTTTATTATATAGTTTTATAAAATTTAGTTTAACCAGCTGCTCACCTAGCCGCGCTACTATCGCGTTTCTTATTTTCCTATTCAATCCCAATATATAATTATTCATTTTTAAGCTTCTAACGAGTGTTTCCACTCCTAGACTAAGCATGAAGTAAAATTTCGAGTTTAGAAAAGCCTTAAAATTTGGTTTGGTCGCGTAGCGCTACGCGACCAAACCAAATTTTCAGGCATTTCTAAACTCAAAATTTTACTTCATGCGCCACGCGTATAAAACACTGATTTCAAGTGAAGTTCAAAATAAACTTGAAGTAAGATATTTTTTATATTGAAACGCTCTTGTGCAAAATTTGTCATAGGTTCAGTTTTTTTCAATAATCTCCTTAAAAATCTACTTAATTTGTGTCTTAAGACACAAATTAGTCCAATAGGTTGATCTACCTAATTTGTAAATCAACTTAAAAAACAAATTTGGTAGAACTTTAAAGAGATTTATAGAAAAGCTGGATCTAAGCCTTCAGTTGCCATAAATAGAAGTTAGTTTACTTAATTGTACAAATTAAAGAAGAATAAATAAAAGTAATGGGGTGCATCGAAAAGGTAACTTACCCTGGTTCACTCTCTCTCTCGGGTAAACTTTTCAAATATATACGGGGAAAGTAAAAAAGTTGAGAAAATCTGCATGATTTATTTATTGCGTCTGTTTAGTTTGTAGTTTTATATAAAAACATCGACTCACCTGGCGAAAATATTTAGGAACATCCTCGGCATCCTCGAAAGTGCTCTCGGCCGGATTAACGATGTAGAACATTCGCCCCAGCCCCTTCAAGACCTCCCATGCCTGATACTCGCTGAAGACGAGCCCCTGGTGCTCGTCCTGCTTCAAATCCAAAATAACCGAAACGACGGCATCGCTCCAATTCCCATTGTTATTCCAATCGACCACGTTCATCTCGCCACCTCCTTCTGCAATCTCCTTCCTTTAAAATACTTGATGTAGATAGTGTAACTCTCACCGATGCAGATAAATAACATTGGCACACGAAACTTTAACTGCGTCTTGATTAGTTTAATTGTTTTTATTTTTGTTTTTGGCGCGCGCACTACTACGAATGAGAATGTTCTGTGTTTGAGGACTCGGGATTTGGATTACGGATTGAGAAGTGGCTCGCGATGTGTATTTATAGGCTTTATCGCACCGGGTCAAGTGGGGCGAGTTCGGAGTCACATGAGTTCGGTTCATGTGTGATTTAGAAAGGTGTTTACAAACCGGCGAGGATTAAATTAATAAAACAAATTAAATCTAATTGGATTAGAAGATTATTTACAGAATTTTATATACTTTGAGTGTAATACAAGAAAAATAACAGTAATTCTTCCAATACTTTGTAATATTTCTTCTAAATCATTTGAATTTTATATACAGGGATTTTTTTTTAAGGGAATTTTTCTTTTGGGTATACATATACATACTTATGTACAGAAATTTTTTCTTTTAGGTATACATGTCACGATTTTCCGATGTACGTTCAGTTTGAAGCGGCGAAGGAGGGTTTTCAATCCCAGACTAAACTTGAAATTTTACTTCATGCTTAGCCTGGAATTGAAAACACTCCCTAAACGCTTCAAATTGAACATTTTCAATAAAACAACGAATGTCTGAAAATTTACATCAAAAAATCGTGACAAGGATACCTAAAAGGGAATTTTTCTTACTTCATACTTATGTATGTACATAAAATATAAATGAATTAACCTGTGTTGGTTGTAGAACACTCGGCTTCGATTATATAATTTTTCATTCTCTGAATGTTTCACATTTTGAACTGTTATACGAACATTTAAAAAAATGAAACGAACAAACTCAACATACACATTAAAATTTGAAAATATATATTAAAGCAGAACATTCTGCTTTATTATATATTTAGAAATTTCAATGTGTATGTTGAGTTTTATTTATTTTCATAAACTTTAAAGTCCAGTGAGACGTAGCGGTGCGCAAAGGTCGACTTCAAGAGCGAAAGTTCATCGTTTTATCAATATCGGTTTTAAAACTGTCGATTTTCTCTCACGAGGTTTTTTGATTAATTGCACATATCCGGCAATCAGTTACGCTACTAATGCCCGTTTGCAATTATTATTAATTCATGTATTTAAATGACAAAATACGTTCCATCGCACACTTTTGTGGCTGCCGGCTCTAATTTCTGTTATAAAGCATGAAACAATCTCTTAAGGTACTCTTGCATTTCTGAAATAACCAAATATTTGGAGACTCCTCTCAATGAGACTAAGTTTTTGCAGAAAGTCTACATTAATTATAATTCGTTCTTATATTTTATTTTAACACATTTCTTTAACATTTTTACAAGCCGGTATTAAAACGTGAAAAGTTTGCTTCGGCGAAGAACGTAATATTTTTCCCGTGGAACTGAAAGGGCTTTATCCATCCATACAGAAAATTAATAGAATTGGCTTTCCCGCACACGTCCTCTATATTTCCTCGCGAAGCGCACACACACAGCGTCTCTTGGGAGACTCGCGGAGGCCGCACAAAAGACGAGGATTCCGCTCGAACGAGTGCATCTCTCGCACAATACGTCTAATCGGCTACGGAAAAGCGCTCCATTACTTATGAATACCCCCACACGCACACATAAGCACACAGACATAAGCGCACACACATACACACCATAATAAGCAAGCACACCCGCATAAGTACGTATTTATGAATACCCACACGCACATATAGACCCACACGCATATAAGCACACACTTATAGGCCCATACATAAGCGCCCACAGACATACACGCACATTAGCGCACACACAAATAATCAAGAACACACACATAAGTAAATAAGCACTTATATATTGTGAGCGTGTGTAGTACACTCACAAATAAGCAAGCACACCTACATAAATAAGTACACACTTCTGAATACCCTACACAGGTATACAAGCACACACTTAAAAGCGCACACACATGCATATTAACGCACACACCATCTTAAGTAAGTAAACCCACATAAGTAAGTAGATATTTATGTATACCCCATACGCACACATCGGCGAGCACACACACACACACATACACGCGCATATAAGCATACATACACATTAGCGCACACACGCACGCACATTAGAGCATACAGACAAATAGGCAAAAACGTCTACACAAAAAAGTAAGCACTTATGTATACTACACATGCACATACACACACACACACTAACAAATAAGCAAACACACCTAGAAAAATAAGTACTCACTTATAAATAGACAAGCACATACATATAACCGCACACATACTCATTAAAGCACTTACACAAATAAGCAAGCACACCCACACAAGTAAGTACACACTTATGAATATCCCGCACGCACATTTAGGCACACACAGAACCACACGCATATAAGAACACACGTTAGCGCACACACATGCACATTAGCACAAACACAAATAAGCAAAAACCCCCACACAAGTAAATCAACAATTATGTGTACCACACACATACACATACACTCACAAATTAGCAAGCACACCTACACAAAAATAAGTACATATATCTGAATAGACAAGTACACACATATAGGCGCACACATACACTTTAACGAACACACACAAATAAGCAAGCACACCCTTACAAGTAAGTACACACTTATGAATATCCTACACGCACATTTAGGCGCATGCAGAACCACACGCATATAAGCACACAAGTAAGCGCACACACACATACAGTAGCACACACACACTAATAAGCAAGAACACCCTTACAAGTAAATGAACACTTATGTATACTGCCCCCCCTGCACACATATGCAAACACACGCACACATAAGCGCATACACATGCACATTAACCACACACACAAACAAGCAAGCACACCCACACAAGTTAGTACACATTTGTGTACACTAGAGTATTCACGCACATATAGGCACACATACATACGTATATAAGCATACCCATAAGCGTATAGACACGCTCATTAAGACAGACACACGCACACACATGTACTCACACGAGCATTAGCGCACACACACGCAAGTTAGCGCACACACACGCAAGTTAGCGCACACACAAAAATATGTAAGAATACCAACACTAGTTAATGAATACTTAAATATACCACATAAATACACTCACAGATAAGCCAGAACACCTACACAAATAAGTACACACTTCTAAATACTCACGCGTGCGGTTCTTTCCGATAGGGTATTTTCCAGTGGGGAGATTTTCGGTGGGCATTTTTCTTTTGCGCTTTTTTCCGGTCAAACGTCAGTACACACTTATGAATACCCCCCCACACATATAAAAGCGCACACACTTGCACAATAACGCGCAAAAGATATTACGTTACCGTGTGAGTTTTTCTGCGTAGGACGCACACACACAAGTAAGCACACATTTATGAATACCCCACACACACGTAAGCGCACACACGCGCATATTAGCGGACATACACAAATAAATGCACACTTACGTATACCACAAACACACACACACACACACACAATGAAAAATACACACACACCCACACCTAAGTTGGTTCTAGGGAAGAAGCTCAAAGGAAAAATCCTTACCGTAAAAATCCTCACTGAAAAAAAAACCATCGGAAAGTACCGCCCAGGAAAAAATCCTACGCGGAAAACTCCTTACGCGAAAAAGATCCCAACTCGGAAAGAACCCCACGCGAAAAAAACCCACGCGAAAAAAATTCCACGTAATACTCCAAACATAGAGAAAATCATATTAGATATAAAATCTAACCTAAACCTCCTGAGCCTTGCCCGGACCCGCTCGAGTTTATTAATATTGTCGAATTTAGGCATAAAAAACAATGTTTCTAATGCCATAATTAAAATTAGGTTTATTATTCATTTTTATAAGATATTACGTTACCGTGTGATTTTTCTGCGTGGGATCTTTTCCGTGGGGGTTCATTTCTCGTGGGATTATTTCGGTGTTAGGATCTTTCCGCGTGGGATTCTTTCCGCGTGGGGTTCTTTCCGCGTGAGACTTTTTCCTGTGCGGTTCTTTCCGATGGGGTATTTTCCAGTAGGGAGATTCCCGGTGGGCATTTTTCTTTTGCATACACATATAAAAGCGCACACACATGCACAATAACGCGCAAAAGATATTACGCTACTGTGTGATTTTTTCTGCGTGGGCTCTTTTCCGTGCGGGGTTCATTCCTCGTGGGATTATTTCCATGTTAGAATCTTTCCGAGTGGGATTCTTTCCGTGTGGGGTTCTTTCCGCGTGAGAGTTTTTTCTGTGCGGTTCGTTCCGATGTGGAATTTTTAAGTGGGGAGATTTCCGGTGGGCATCGTTTTCTTCTGGTCGCCACGTCAGTACACACTTATGAATACCCCCCCTCCACGCTCATTTAAAAGCGCATACACATACACAATAACGCGCACACACACAAATAAACAAACACTTATGAATACCACACATATAAATAAACAAGCACACCCACACAAGTAAATGCACACTTATGAATACCCCCACACACACATGCATATAAGCACACACAAACATAAGCGCACACACACATATAAGCGCTCGTGTACAAATAAGGAAGCACACTACTGCATGCAAGTGCATAAACGTACTATGCGCTTTTGTGCGATTATAGTTGTGTCGTGTGCGCTTTTGTGTTTAATGCACAATAACACGCACACACACAAATATGCAAACACTTATATATACCACACACATACAAACAAACAAGCACACCCACACAAGTAAATACACACTTATGAATACCCCTACACACACATGCATATAAGCACACACAAACATAAGCGCACACACACACATACAAGCGCTCGTGTACAAATAAGGAAGCACACCCCTGCATGCAAGTGCATAAACGTACTATGCCCTTTTGTTTAATTATAGTTTTGCCCTGCATGCAAGTACATAAACGTACTATGCCCTTTTGTGCGATTATAGTTGTGCCGTGTGCGCTTTTGTTTTTAATGTATGTGTGGGCTTACAGAAATATTGGAATTCGCGGGAGATGATTTAAGTCACGTATTCACGAAATGTGAATGATTTAAGTCACGTATCCATTTGAATTGGAGCACTTACCTAATAAGCGTTTATTGAAGGAGATTAATAAAAGAGCGAGCAAAAAAAACGCATTTGATTAAAAGTTTCGCGAAGGCAATTAAAAAGTAGTTAGCGAAGAATTCCCGGAAAGGATTCGTTATTTGTCTTTGTCGTCTTTTGAGACGTTGCAATAAGGCCGATGTTCGTTGACCTGTGAACGCCAAGCTGCGGTTTTATTTACCGTACGTTTGTTTATTTATAGATCCAAGCCACATTAAATGCTATTTTAATATATAACACAACAAATCATAAATTGAATTTCGCTTTTGAAGTATACATAACCCGGTGTAATGCTGTAGTTTTTCAGGCATTCGTTGTTATTATAAAGGGGTTAAATTTGAAGGTTTTAAAGAGTGTTTTCCACTCCCAGGTTAAGCATGAAGTAAAATTCCGAGTTTAGAAAAGCCTTAAAATTTGGTTTGACCAAACCATATTTTTAGGCTTTTCTAAACTAGAAATTTTACTTCATGCGCCACGCGTATATAAAACCGATTTAAATTGACGCATAAGTTTGTTTAATCTCACGCAAATAAATTTTGCAAATGTTTATTAAACTAACTAATGTTAATTAAACTGCTAACGAATCTGGCACTTGCAAGCTTCGAGCAATTTGCTTTAGGATTTTCATTTCATTTCATTTATTTCCAGAAAGGATAGTTACATTCATGGGTGAGTCAGAAGTGTGGAATATAATGTAAGGTACTAAGACTTAATAACTAAAGTAAAATTTAAAAATATTATACTTGTGTAAATAAATTGACAAAATTGCAAGTATATTCAAAAGAAAAACTCTCTGTAAACTTATGAGATTCGATCATTTAAAATATACATTAGAGTAGACTTTGAATTTTAAATTAGATTGGCACTACTGACTGCTAACACATAGCTTACCATAACCTCAAATTTATTCCATTTTTAATTAGCACTCTGAACTTCAAATTAGATTGACACTACTCGAAAGAAAAACTCTCTGTAAACATATACGGTTCGAACATTTAAAATATACATTAGAGTAGGCATTAAATTTTAAATTAGATTGGCACTACTGACTGTTACCACATAGTTTACCACAACCTCAAATTTATTCCATTTTCAATTAGCACTCTGAACTTTAAATTAGGTTGACACTACTGACTATTAACACGTAATTTACCATAACCTAAAATTTTATTCCATCATTCGATTATCATTCTGAATTTTAAATTAGATTGGCACCACTGAATGTTGACACAAAGTTTACCATAACCTCAAATTTATTCCATCATTCAATGTGCATTCTGGACAACCGCACAAAAAAAATTCTGCCTACTCTAACTTATAATTTTAATGATCGCACAGTAGATAAAAATTACAAAAATATATATGCAGTTTTCAGCGTATTGTAATATTTGAGTCGCCCAGATGCAAAGCCATACACCTTTTTTTGATTTTGAGGCTTTGATATCTTTGGATTCTACTCGTCTCGGACTACAATTTTAAAAATAAATCGATCTTTAAACCCCTTCCTAAACTTTTTAAAATTATGTTTAAAAAATCCCGTCGAATGCAAAACCTGCTACATTTCTCGGTTGCAAAAGCTGACATATTTTTTTCAATTGCAAATCCTGCCAACTTTTTACTAAGATTTACATAATTTTTCATTTATTATTTTTTCTCAATTTTTCGTTCAGACTCAAGACTCAAGGTAAATATTCTGTGGGTATCTGGTGTCTGTGGGTATCTGTTGCCGGAATACTGAACTTAAACTTAATTTAGATTGACACTACTGGCTATTAACACATAGTTTACCATAACGTAAAATTTATTAAATCATTCAATTATCATTTTGAATTTTAAATTAGATGGCACCACTGACTGTTAACACAAAGTTTACCATATCCTCAAATTTATTCCGTTATTCAATGTGCATTCTGAGAAACCGCACAAAAAAAATGCCGCCTACTCTAACTTATAATTTAAATGATCGCACGGTAGATGATAATTACAAAAATATATATGCAGTTTTCAGCGTATTGTAATATTTGAATCGCCCAGATGCAAAACCTTTTTTTGACTTTAAGGTTTTGATATCCCTGGATTCTACTCAATTTTAAAAATAAATTGATCTTCTAAACCCTTCCTAAACCTTTTAAAATTATGTTTAAAAAATCCCATCGAATGCAAAACCTGCTACATTTCTCGGTTGCAAAAGCTGACATATTTTTTCAATTGCAAATCCTGCCAACTTTTGACTAAGTTTTACACAATTTTTTATTTATTATATTTTCTCAATTATTCGTTCAGACTCAAGACTCAAGGTAAATATTTTCAACTTTTTATTGACAATACCCACTGAGCAAAACAATAACGTTTTATCAACAATGTAATAACATTAAACGTTGTTTTAATGTTGATGAAACGTTACTTAAATGTGTTTGCTCTGTGGGTATTTACCAAACTTAATGAGGACTTTGTAAATATTGTCAATGGAATTTTTTTTATGAAATTAATTGTTTATTTACAAGTTTCATGTTTATTAATTAAAATATAGGAGACATTTCGACTATATTTATTATATGAGACTAATAAACATGAAGCTTGTAAATAAATTATTAATTTCATAATCATCTCTCGATTGAAAATATTTACAAACTCCTCGATATAATTAACTTTAAACACCCTGAAGAGATAAAGTTCAATCATTAATCATTTTATTCCTGATACGCCGAAGAAAAAAAAGTTTTCAAAACCAGACATGATCATATTTAACCATGAACTTTTCCTTAACACTTGAACTAATTTCTTATTTAACTCTTGGTGAAACATATTTAGATAATTAGGTAAAAATTAAACTCCTTGATCTAGGCTATCGCGTTTTCTTAGTGTGTTAGTCTGCATTGATCCAGACTATCGCGTTTTCTTAGTGTGTCAATGCAGATTGGCACACTAAGAAAACGTGATAGCCTGGATCAATGCAAATTAACACGCTAAGAAAACGCGATAGCACTGAATCAAGGAGTTTGAATAAATCTGTGAAACAAAACAAGTGTTTTAATTAAATATCTACAATTAAAAAAAATGTTCACCACGGGTTAAGTGAGAATTAATTAAACATACAAGGAGTTTTATTTTACCAATTATTTAAATATGTTTCAGTTAAGTTTGAAATTAGTTTAGTTTTATCTAATTATTTAAATATCTTTCTTTAAGTGTTGAATTGAAGGAATAGAGGAAGAAAATTAGTGAAAGTAAACGAAGTTTCCAATATTATTATTTTATCTAAGGAGGAAAAACTATGATACGAACTATTGTTCAGTTTAATTTAAATTGAGGCGAATAATTGTCGAAATTAGTTTTAGAAAGTGATCACGAGAAGTGATCTGAACTTGGCCTTCTTAATTAAATGATGTGTGTATGTGTTGTGGTATGAAAATTGTAGAAAAAATCGGTTCATGGAGACATTTTCAAGATGAACTTTTGTTCAGTTTAATTTAAATTGCAGCGGATAATTGTCGAAATTAGTTTTAAAAAGTGGTGACGAGAAGTAATCTGAACTTGGCCTTCTTGATTAAATGATGTGTGTATGTGTTGTGATATGAAAATTTTAGAAAAAATCGGTTCATCGAGAAATTTTCACACACAAATTTTAAGTCAAAAAAGCACCGGATAATTCGAGTTTTTAGCGACATTTTAGGTCCATAAAAGCTTGAAATTTGAATTAGGAAAATAAAGAATGTAATCTAAGTATAAACAATCTTTCAATCTTCGATGAATTAAGTTACGTGAAAATCAAATTAAATTGACGAATAAAGCTCTAATAACCTTTACCTACGCCCTATCTAGTACCCGCATCATACCACACTGTCATCTTGACAAGTATGATTGATATTACGTACACATGAACGTAATAGCTTTGACAAGTACATTACGTGCTGACAGATGAACAGCTGATTGCTTACCACACAACCAAATGACATTTCGTTGATGTACAGTGAGTTATTCTTTAAAGTATAAGTGTTCCAAATTCAGCTTTTTTTTAATTCTTTAGTTATTCGTTGTTTTTATTTTTAAGCGTACAATTTGAAACTTTAAGCGAGTGTTTTCCACTCCCAGACTAAGCATCAAGTAAAACATACCACACTGTCATCTTGACAAGTATGATTGATATTACGTACACATGAACGTAATAGCTTTGACAAGTACATTACGTGCTGACAGATGAACAGCTGATTGCTTACCACACAACCAAATGACATTTCGTTGATGTACAGTGAGTTATTCTTTAAAGTATAAGTGTTCCAAATTCAGCTTTTTTTTAATTCTTTAGTTATTCGTTGTTTTTATTTTTAAGCGTACAATTTGAAACTTTAAGCGAGTGTTTTCCACTCCCAGACTAAGCATCAAGTAAAATTTCGAGTTTAGAAAAGCCCCGTGAAAATTTGTCGAGGGTCGCGCAGCGACCTGAGAAATTTTCTGGGCTTTTCTAAACTCGAAATTTTACTTCATGCGCCACGCATATAAAGCACTAAAATATTGTGAACTTTATATTCCTTTGAACTTCACTTGAAATCAGTGTTTTATACGCGTGGCGCATGAAGTAAAATTTCGAGTTTAGAAAAGCCCAGAAAATTTGTCTCGGGTCGCTGCGCGACCCTCGACAAATTTTCACAGGGCTTTTCTAAACTCGAAATTTTACTTCATGCTTAGTCTGGGAGTGGAAAACACTCGTTTATAGCTTCAAATTGAACTCTATTATAAAACAACGAATGTCGAAATTGGACAGCTTTATGCATATGTTTACCTAAAAGAAAAATTCTCTGTGTATTGATCAAGTAGTAATTTAGTTTTCATCATTGTCATGATACTATTAAAAATGATTACAATAAATAAGTTGTTCTTTCATGCTCATTGTTTATTTTGTTAGATTATAGGTAAAGTATCGTACGTTTTTCGAGTGGTATGGCAATTACATATCCGCGGAATACTGCACTCGCCGCTGCGCGGCTCGTGCGCTATATATCCTCTCATATGTAATATGCTGCATACCACTCTCGTAACGTAATATACTATTCTTCACAAGTTTATTTGAATTACCATAATTCAAATAAAAGTATGAAGAAAGGTTATCAGTGCTTTATTCGTCAAATTCTTACAAATGATTACATTTAAAAATGTGAGGTATGCGTTTTTTTTAACTTCAAACCAATTGTTAGACCAAAATGAAGTTGAATAAAATCTGTGATACGATTGGGTGAATCATTGCTATATTGAATAAGCTTCAATTTATTCTTTTAAGGGCCTGTAGTGCCTTGCCAAACAGTTTCTCCTGCGGGGCAACGGTGATGGGTAGTAGTTCGATGCATCGCCACGCAAATCATAGCGCTCTTGTATTATACTATTCAAACTAAATATGTGGAGCGTTCGCTTGGATCGGCCACACTGTGCGCCGCGTGTATTTATTTTATTACTCATCATCCTGTACGATTTCGATGTGAACATTCATTCAATTTCGAATGATATTATTTTAATATTGCGTTAGGTCGGGAGAATTCTAATCGGCATATTTATTAATTTATCATAATTTTGTTCTTTTTAGATAAATTTAAAAAAATTAACCATGTTGTGTGTAAGTTTTAGTTGTTATTTAGGTATTGCTTTTTGTTGAATAACAAAGAAGATTATCATTTAACATAATTGTGTTTTATTGACTGCAATTTGTACTATATTCATATTATTTCTTATTATAAATTTCAACGTTTTTCATTTATACACATGATTGCAGAAAATATAATTTAGGTTGTTTTAATTTCTTTACAGAGCAAATTACACAGCTTACTTCCGCAATAATCTTACTGTGTTGTTTTATTTTCAAAATACATAACACAATATTTGAAACACTGATACCCGAAGACAAGTTCAATTATGAATCTTATATTTATAGTAGAAAATAAACTCATAACTCATCATGTTATTGTTTTATTATCCAAATGTATTCTTTGTTGTTAATATTTGATATGTTAATAAGTTTCACACCTAACAATCTTAAAATCAAGAAACAAATAAAGTGTAAAGGTATACATATTTGTTTATTTTTACAAAACAACAATGAACTCAATTACCGGTTTTATTTATTACACATTACATAACTTAAGATGTTCTAATTTAAGGGGAGGCTTACCATATCATCATAGATTGTTATCACATGAGCTAGTAATTTCGTTATTTACGGAGAAATATTGTTTATTTTTTCATTATTTTGATAAAATTCAAAATATCCCTCCATAAATAACGAAATAATTACAATAGTACGAATAGCTCACAGAGTTTTATTATTTTTCTAAAACTATGGTTTCGTTAGTTTCTTCCTCGCTTCGACAATTTCAACTGGATCTCGGATTTCCATATTTCTTAATTTTCGTGGATCAACTAATTCAGGTAGTATACATTTTTCATAGAAAAATTGTAATTTATTTATCATTTCATTTCTCCAAAAGTCATTATCTTTATTGATAATTTCTGTTTTTATGCCTTTTGGAGTCCACACAGCAAATAAACAATACTGTCTCTGCGTTATGTGCAATTGGCCTTGAATTTGATAATACCATGCGTGGCTAGTATTGATTTCATCCCTTTTCCAAAATGTAATTTTTTTTGTGGATATTCCCTCTTCGGGAGTTAATTCTCTTGCCGAAAATGGACATTTAATTTCCACTATCCCATTTTCTTGAATTAATCCATCTGGAGTTGCACCTAAATATGGAATTTCTTTATCAATGTCCTCCGTGTCCGTGTCCTCTGTTCCAACTCTTGCAAATAATTTTCCGATCTAACTAATTGCTTTAAAAATATATTTTTTGCATAATCAAAATCATCTGGTGCCATATCTGGCTTTTGACAATATTCCCCATAATGAGGATCGTCCGCTACCTTTGCTTTATATAAATTACGTTGTCTTTTTTTAATAGTTTTTGAAATTATTTTTTTATTTTCGAATATTTTGGAAAATCGTGGAGATTTGTTCGTAACAAATGTATATATTTCATAATAAGGCCGTTTAGTATTGTGCGATATTACCGACGCATAACATCTCCCAGTATAGGATTGTCGTAAAGAATAATTAATTCTTTTGCCACCGACAAATTTACAGACAATTGAATTAAATTGTTCAACAACGTTGCTGTCCACGTCATGAATCAAACTTTTGGAATGATTTCATAATTTAATTACATGTTGGATTATTAGATCATGCATTCCTGATTGAATAAAATCATTCATATAGCTATTTTCATCAGGTTTATCCTTTTCGCAAAAATATTGCAAAGATTTGCAATATTTATGTTCACCTAATATGTGGCTTGGACCATTTAAAATGTCTTCCTTAAGTAATTGAATCTTTGTTGATAAATCGGTATTTTGTTGTTTTCTATATTCTATTGCCTTGGTAACAGCTGATCGAAATTTTAAAATTTTAGTTGATAGAAATTTTCTTAAAACTACAGGTCCTGATTTTGTTTGATTGGCTACTTCTCTTAATTTATTACAATAGTTCCTCAATAAATGGTTCCGGCATTCTATTTTGTCGACGACAATATTTCCATAAGGACGTGATTTTAAAATGTTTCTATAAGTGGAACTATCGCCATCTGCTATCATGCGTTTGTACCTAATACCAAAAATTCATCTACAATCGCAGCTGATTCCATTGCAGTGGAGCTCCCTTCCCAATTTTTGAAACAATCATGCTGTTTCGGTATGATACGAATTGTTGCTGCTCGCTTGCATACTAAGCAATATTTATTTTGTATGCTTATATGGAGAATTTTTTAGTTCTATATCCAACAATGGCTCCAAAACCAGATAAAGCATTATAGTTTGTACGATAGGAACGCTTCGACCAAGCCCCATCACAAACCACCGTTATAAATGGAACGCCGTCTGCATGTACATCTCCTGCTTCCAAAGCCAATGTCTTTTCTTCTTCAACAGCTTCTTTCATCTTTTCAAAAGCAATATCTTTAAGAGTTTTACAAGTACTTGTATGCACATTCGAATATCTTTTATACGTCATGCACGGTATTTCAAGGTAATTACTAAATTCTTCTAACATAGAAAAACCTCCCCCCACCATTATAGTTCCAGCAACAGCCGCTTCGTTAATTCCTATATTTGTCTGCTCCTTGGCAGGATCCATTGATGTCAACTTAAAAAATGCATTGCACATATTGCATTTTATATGAAATTCAGAAATAAATCCAATTCGTTTTTCACCAATTATTTCCATATTTACTAAACTACATCCAAACATTTTACTGTGATGTGCAATCATTTTCAATGACTCAAAAATGTATCCAAAATTAACAATTCTGTGGCCTTCAATTTTGAAAATATCCGGTTTTGGATCATTCTGATTATTTTCCTGGTTCCAATTTTCATCATGGTCATCGGTACTTACAATTATATTTCTACAAAGGAACAAATTAATCAGAATACAATATTAAAATTAATCAATTTGATTTACCCATAAGATGATAAAATAAGATCATTTTCTACTGGCTCAATTGAAGATGATGATTCCGCTCTATCATTTGAAATTGCAGATATATTTCTATAAATAGACAAATCAATATTAAACAAACCTTCGTTACAGAGAATTGTTCGATCGTTAAAAATGTAAAATATAAAATATATTTAATTTACCTATAAGATGATGAGGAAGGGTCATTTTCTGCAGGAATAGCTAGTGAAATTAAATTGAATTTTGAAGTTGATGGTTCTTCATTGGTCACTTTTTTTACTTGGCTTTAAATAATAAAATATACTATATTTGATATTTTTATCATTAGATGTTCTTTGTTAAATAAAGATAGAAATACGTAGATAATTTGAACGTTCTGGAGATAATGCGTTTAGGATTATGATTTTGTATATGGTAAATATTAAAGCTATGGAATATTTTAATATTGTAATATTCAAAGATGACCGGCTAGAAAAAATCCTGAATTCACCAAACACCGCAAAAAAATATCCAGCCTACTAGCCGACGCGACCCCGAATTCGCCGGCCGGCACGTAGATGCGCCCGCTAAGCGAATCGACGCCTGACGCCGCGCCCCCCGCTACGGGAAAAAGACTTCGGTGGCCGCTATTTGCCGACGCTTGTTCGCAATATGTTATAATTGGAATTTGGAATAGAAAAACCTCATCATAGCTATTGCTTATAAAATAATACTTACGCATTCCATTTCTGAATGTTACTTTGTTTCTTCCGTTGGTCATTCAATCTCAGCCCTGCCTTCGTTCTAGGTTTTCGTGGCATTGTTAAACAATTATACAAGCACAAAAATCTAATAACACTTAATAACACCAAAATTAACCTAACCGTGTGGAGACGATATCAGACGTTATTGAATAATACAAAATAATACACTTTACACGCATAAATAAAAAAAATTCAAAAATACTTACGCGCGCAATCTTCCAATAACACCACAACTAACACAATCAAACAAAATCTGAGCCGAAAATGTGTCGAATGGATAGTAATAATATCACTGCATGATTTCTGTAATTTTACAGAAAACGCCAAGAGCATCGAGTAAAATGCAACAGACGGCGGCACTTTACGGGCTGTATTTTTGCGATTTACAGGGGTCAGAAGAACATCTCTTAAATTTCGCACAGACCATGTTTTATGTTCTAATAAAAACCAATAATCAGTAGAAAGAATGAACTACCTTCATGCTGTTTTATTATTTCAAAAAAAAAAAATTGTACACTAAAGAAGCATCACAAGTAATGCCATTTTTTGTCATTTTATTGTAATCAAATGAAAGTTAATAAAAAAAATCAAAACAGTAGATGTGTCTATATATCCTTTATTTCCTTATTTTAAAAAGATGAAATAAATCGGTGTGTAAATAACAAAATTACAGCCGGAATACGGCAGCATGTTTTATATAGATTTTCGCTATGGAACAACGCGTACTATGGAGCCTTAATTTACTTTAATAGCTCTATTAGAGATGGAAGTTTGAGTAAGAAAAACGAAAATGTAATCGTCGATTGAAGTATTTTATTTTATAATACTTCAATTCTCGATGTAATCTTAGCATAAAAATCCTTTCAATCTGTGTACACAAATTATTCTATTTAAAGATGTTAGGTATGTATTTTTGAATTTCAACCCATACATTTTGTTTATTTAAAGTTATAATAATAATAATATATCTATTCACCTAACAAGTTTAACCAACCCAATTACGGAGTAACATACAATATATTTGTACATGTGGAAATCTTAAAACTAATTACATTCATTGTATTACACAGAAATACAAAATTCTAGAGTACATATTAAATCCTTATAATTAAATACCAAATGAGAAATTAATTAATTTATAACTTACTAAGTTGAAAATACATTTTTTAGTTCTTTTAAAGAACAGTTAAATATATCACACTTCATCGATACTGTTATATACTGTTATATTATATTAGTTATATTATCGACTATCGACAATTGGGTAACGCGTTTCTTCTTTGTAAAATGCTGGAAATTCAAGTGAGGAAAAACAAGAATGTAATCGTAGTACAAGAAACCTTGAAAACTCTTTGAATCTACTTCTAGATTACATTATTTTAGTGTTTTTGAACTTCACGAAAAATCAGCGTTTTGTACTCGTGGCGCATGAAGTAAAATTGCGAGTTTAGAAAAGCTTGAAAATTTATTTCATGCTTAACCAAGGAGTGAAACATCGAAATCGATTTTAACGAAATCACTGCACATTAAAACAAAAAAATGACTTATTTATAGAATCGCAGTCGCTATTTTTAAGAATCTCATACAATAATCTGACCTTACAAACATCGACGCTCTAAATGGGTTATCGGTGTTCTATTCTTTTTATTATTCAAGGATTTAATGAATTTGAATATGGACTAATTGATTCGGCGATTATTTATTTAAACAAGGTTCGCTCGGCGGGACTCAGATCGTAAACAAATTTCCGACGAGTTTATTTCCAACAACAAAATTGAAATTATGTAATGGAGTTTTTTTTTTATTGACACGAAAATATTATTACCATTCACAAGAGATCAATTTCGAATTGAATAGATTGATCTCTTGTAAATTTTGTTATGAGTTTGAATTATCGAGTGTTTGTTATTTTTTTAAGTTAAAATAGAGTGGGCGATGATAGTTAATTTAGTTATAGACAATAAATTATATTATTTATGAACGGTGGAGGCTTCTACTTCTTTATACATGTTAATTCAATAAAACACACAAAGTTAAAGTGTTTTATTTTAAATTAATTATTATTAAATAGATTAATCTCTTGTAAATATTATTAATTTCAGTTATAAGTTTGAATTATCAAGTGTTTGATATTTTTTAAAGTGAAAATCAAGTGGGCGATTATAGTAAATTTAGTTATGGACAATAAATTATATTATTATTATTATTATTACTGCAACATATCAAATAGGTGTGTAAAAATAACACAATAACAATGTATTATTTATTTACTACAAGATTACTATGGAAAAACGCACATCATTATAAAAAGTGATTGGCTATTGTAAAACCGCAACAGAACTAAAGTTGCATAAACAAGGTTTAGTGTTTTTTTTTATCTTAATATTAAAAATGTACCACGAAGCGATCGCCTTTAAGTCGAAACTGCAGTCACATTCAATAAAAAGTGTTATACAAACAAAGTAAATATGTCGAAACTCGAGTCGTAGAATTATTCAAATAACGTGGTAAGAAACATTGAAACACGTCTCAATATTGATTAAAGTAAAAAGTGTTTTATTGTGGAATAATCCCACTGAGCAAATCCATTTAAGTAATGTTTCATTAAGATTAAAACAACGTGTAATGTTGCTACAATGTTGATATAACGTTATTTGTTTGTTATTTGCTCAGTGGGATAATTGGGCTCAATCAAACGGATGGAGTTTCTCGGAGAATGCGGCGAATTTTAATGAATGAACAAATTAAACAACAACAACAACAAAAACGATCTAGCAGTTGAGGCGTTACAGTTTTAAAAACATGTTGTTAGTAATCGTGTGATTTGTGAAACGAGTTACAGAAACGGTGGAATTTTCTAATACTCACATTATTATTTTAATATTGTCGTCACGAGCGCCACTGTAGAACTGTTTTACTCAAATGAAAAAGATAAGATAGTAACAATAAATAAGTAAATATTTACGAGGCCGGTGTTTATTACCGTCGACGAAATTTGCGATTTCACCTTTATCATGCATTTTTATTTGAAAACTTCTTATTATATTTAGGTTGAAATTTTGAGGTTTTGATTAAATTATACTTAAATAAACATTGTCATCTAATCAAATAAACATCTGTTTTACAACTTTTATACAAAACTCTTTTAGACAAAGACAATATGTTGAGTCCAGGGGGGCAAGAGTCAAAATATATGCCAAGTTTAGTAAAAAACCTTATGATATGTCAATTATTTTTATGTGATACGTCAAAAATAGACGATTTTCCTGAATAATAATTCATAATTTTTATAATGACGGTTAGGAAATTATCAATATTCACCTTTTACAAAAAACTAATAATAATATTTCAAGGTTTATACGCGTGGCGCATGAAGTAAAATTTCGAGTTTAGAAAAGCCCCGTGAAAATTTGTCTCGGGTCGCTGCGCGACCCTCGACAAATTTTCTACGCGGGGCTTTTCTAAACTCGAAATTTTACTTCATGCTCAGTCTGGGAGTGGAAAACATGCGTTTTGTAGGTTTATAAAATAAAATTCATCAATTTATAAAATGTTTATTAAGGGGTTAGGCCACTGTAGACTAGGAAAAAAGAGGTCATTTTCTAGATTGTTTTAAACAAAATCTAAAAGTGCTACTTAAAAACTGTTTTTATATCTTTATTGTATGCACATTAAACTTTATTTCCCAATTTTTTCAAAAGAAAATTTTCAAAAATTACGTCACAAAATAAAGAAAATGGAGGTCCCTCTCGGAGCGTAGGGCAAATGGGGCGAAAAGATCCTGGAAACAGCAATAGACCTCTAACAAAATAGTAAATGTTATCTGAATCTCTGATATATACTCTAAAAAAATTCGGGCTGGATTTTGAAAATGTTGATTCTAAGCAAAATGGCGCACGTTTGAAAAAAAAGTTTTCACTGACTGATACTGCAAAACAGGCTCGAATAGCGCAGAAATCAACAAGAAAGGATCAGGACGATGAGGAAGGTCAATTATATCGCGCAGGCATTGCAGACTAGAGGTAAATACATTATTTCTATGAAAAACTATGAGTCAAAACTTTAATCGCGTTTTTTCTCGAAACCATGTTTTTAAAATCGGGCGAAAAGAAATCTTAAATACTAATTAATCGATCAGCCTGAATCTGTTTATTCCTTAATCTACATAAAAAATACTACAAAAATACGAGGGCCTTTTTTAAAGTGTTTCATTCGTTTTTTTATGAACGTTTTTATACGAAAATTTAAACATGAGAAGGTCAGTAAACCAAAATATGTTAATAACTATTTTTCACTCGTTTATGCAATCACATATTAGATATTGCATATTAGCATGGGGACACTCTGCTGTGTTGGGTGATATATTTAGGTTACAGAGGCGAGCATTGCGTGTAGTTTCTGGACTGGGTTATAGAGATAACTGTAGAGAATCTTTTATAAAACATGATATTCTTACAGCACCATGTATCTATATATATTGGAATGTCTGCTTTATATAAAGAAGAACATAAGTTCCTATGAGTGTAACAAAGACTTCCACCAACACAACACAAGATCGAAAGATGAGCTTAGACCTTGCAATGTGCGCTTATCGAAGGCCAAAACGGGAAAAAAATACCATTGTATAAAGTTTTTTAATGTGTTACCGAGTGTCGTCCAGCTAATGCCGTATACTCAGTTCAAGCAGTGGTGCAAAAACTACTTACTACAAAATGGATTTTATTCTTTCCAAGAATTTTTAAACAAATGTTCTAAATAAGCTTTATGTGTGTGTATATGTATCTGTCTGTATGTGTCGCGCATGGCATGGGGGGTGTCATTTTCTGCGTCGTCTGTGATACATACATATATAATCTCTAGATTTTTGTAGTTATTTTATTTACATGATTTTACATGATTAATGTGTTTTTACCTATTTATAATATATTTCCTTTTAATTCCATAATTTGCTGTTGGGTACCGAAGGCTGTGAGTATGTGATAATTTTTCTAGTCTACTCTTTTTTTAATCCTGTCAGACAAGTTTTACTTATTTATTTTATTTTATTTATGTATTTTTAATTATTTTACATCTATACTGTTTTTAATTTGTATTTATTTATTTATTATTAATTTATTATATTTTATCAGGTCACAACTTTATAATGTTTTTTTTTTTTAATTGTACTACCTGGGACTGCTTACCCCCCCTATCTTTGTCTTAATCTTTGTTTCTGTACCCTATTTCGGTTCTACAAATGTTATTTTATCCATTACATGCTCAGTATTTTCAACAAAACTACACTTTATTGACATATGTAAGACTTGTAAGAGTTGTTAACATGAATAAATTATATTATTAAGCCCGAAAAATGAAAAATTTTTTCAAACGTGTGCCATTCTGTTTAAAATCAAAATTATCAAAATCCGACCCGTTTTTTTTAGAGTATACATCAGAGATTCAGAAAACATTTACTTTTTTGTTCCAGGTCCATTGCTGTTTCCAGGATCTTTTCGCCCGTTTTGCCCTATGCTCGGAGACGGACCTCCATTTTCTTTATTTTGTTAAGTCATTTTTAAATATTTTCCTTTGAAAAAATTTGGAAATAAAGTTCAATGTGCATACAATAAAGATATAAAAACAGTTTTTAAATAACACTTTTATATTGTGTTTAAAAATCTAGAAAATGACCTTTATTCCTAGTCTAGAGTGGCCTAACCCCTTAAGACTTTCAAAATTTCGAGATTTTCGTAAACTTTTCAATTTTTATCCCTTTATAAAACTTTAAAAAGATTTTCAATATTTCGAGATTTTTGTATGATTTTCGATATTTTGAGACTTGTCATATCATAAAATGTTCATGAGACTTTTAATATTTTGAGATTTGTAATTAATAAAATCTTAATGAGATTTTAGAATATGTAGAGATTTTCGTCAAATTATAAAAATAGAACAGAAAATTTCGTAAGATTTTCGATATTTCGAGTTTTTATTTTTAGCTCTGTATGTAAATAATTGATTATTATTTTTTGAGTAATGGAAACACCTTTCCTGAATTATTAATGAATAATGTTATAATAAGTTATGTAATTGCCCACTGAGCAATAAACAAACAAATAACGTTATATCAACATTGTAGCAACATTAAACGTTGTTTTAATGTTGATGAAACATTTACATGTCTTTGCTCAGTGGGTGTAAAAATAATATAGTTCTTTATTTATCCTAAAAAATATTGTAAAAAGGAGTCATTTGATATTCAAAGAAACAATTAACTTTAAATAATGTTGCTTGACAGCTTTATTTGAATAATTTTTTATTAAAAATTAATTTTGGTCTAACAGATTTCGAGTCAACATACGTTTCCTCTAAATTTTAAATTCCGAGCCCAAAAATTTTACCAGATTCCGCCATTTTAGCCGTATAAACCAGGCTTCCAGTTACATTTTTCCTAAAATAAATGGAGTATAAAAGCATTGATAATTAAGTATAAAGGAGTTTCGTATAAAAGTTGTAGATAATAGAATTCATTATCTACAACTTTTATACAAAACTTTTTTCTCTACATATTTTATTAAGTTCTTTGTTTTAACATTCACTCAATCATTTTGTAACTGATTAGTATGACAAATACTGTTTTTTTTTTCAAAATTGAATTTGTGTTCAGTATTCTGGCACTAGATACCCACAGACGCGTTTCGGACTTCAAGGTCCTCTTCAGTGGGGTGCCGACCCAGTGCTGAGGAATACTGAACATTTCTGACTATTTCAATTCAATATGTGAAAACTATTAATGGATTCGATAGCTAACACCATCTAATGGCTCCATGTGGACGAAACAGTGGCCTGTGTATGCACTTTGTGCATTCGTGTCATTGACGATGCCACTATGGAGCATTAGATGGCGTTAGCTATCGAATCCATTAATGTTTTTTTGTTTATTTATTGTTAGAAAATATTTTTTAAAATGTCTCAAGTGTAAGTTGCAGAGAATCTACCAATTCTGTACACTTTTTGTATACACGGTTTTTTAATAGCACGAGATATTTTGAAAATACGCGTTAGATGTTACATTTTGGACTATATCTCGGTTATTATCGAAAAGTGTTTCAAAGTTGTGCAGAATAAAAAGTTGAACATTTTTTGTGTATACACTTTTCGTCATCTACACATATATTTTCATTCAAATAATATTGCACCTCTAGTTTATCACTATATTTTGACAATATCTCGATAAATGTTTTAAATAAAAGTCGTATACTGATCAACTGGGTTTATTTAGTTTACAGAAATGCCAGTAAAATGATTGTACCCCATTATTTCCACTCCATTACTTCCACCGGTACTTTTCTTCCACCAATTCTTTTTTCCACTGTACATATTTTCCTCCGAATTCTTTTTTCCACTAATATAGTTTCGCTATTTCTGGTTTCACTTTTTTTATTCAAATTTGACGTCTATAGCCAACTTCAAAGTAAACAACCAAACAAGTCTTTGTAACTTTGATAATCGACACTTTTGAGCGTCGCGAATGATCTCGTTCACGATGGGGACAATGCCCAAAGAGACAGAAGCAGTTTATTGTATTGCAAACCTTTCTCCTAACCTAACCCAATCTAGAAGTATGTGGCACAGGCATCGTTCGCAAAGAGACTTGCGCAATGTATTCTATAGCAAACCTTTCTCCTAACCTAACCTAACCTAAAAGTATGTGGAAAAGCCATCGGGAGCAAAATGACTTGCGCAATTTATTCTATTGCAAACCTTTCTACTAACCTAACCTAACCAAACCTAGAAGTATGTAAAATCGCTAGCGTGTGCAAAGATACTTAAGCAATGTATTCAATTTGAAACCTTCCACTTAAGCCACAAACTAGTAGAAATAGCTTAACCACGGTGTGGTCCAAGTGGGTATTGGATAAAAGTCATATGCTCTTACTTACACAGAACATTATATTACCTTTTACACACAACGGCACTTGGCGGCGCAGTGAAAATTTGATGGAAGAAATGTCTTGGTGGAAGAATAGTCTTGGCGGAAGAAAAGTGCGGTGGAAGAAATAGAGCGGAAGAAATAGAGTGGAAAAAATGGAGTGGAAGAAATGTCCCCCTACCCAGTAAAATAATCACAAAGTTACCGGTAAACTTTGTAGAGTTCAAAAGTGCTGTACTCAGCCGTATTTTTATGTTCGTTAACGATTTTATCCACATTTGCATTGTAAATATATGCGTCGTCTGAATAATTTTATCTTCGCCGGATGAATGAAAATAGTCAGCGACATCGGCTTGCACTCTGATGCTGCCACTGTCTGGCTTTTACCGACAGCATACTAATAACCCTTTTAATAACTACTATAAATAGAATATGTGCCTACATAAATTTGATTTTAATATGAAACGAACTGACCAATATGTTTTTGAATATTAATATTGGCAGAATTAGAAAAAAAGTCCTAACTACGAAACAAATATTATCCATTGTGTTTTATACATACTTCTAACGAGAGTTTTCCACTCCCAGATTAAGCATGAAGTAAAATTTCATGTTTTTCTAAACTCGAAATTTTACTGCATGCGCCACGCGTATAAAACGCTGATTTGAAATGAAGTTCAAAATATACTGCTTAGTTTGATCTCAATAAAAAAAGAAGAAAACCGTACTTCCATTCGCAATCTATGACACCGATTAAACAATTTTGATAAACCAATATAAAAAATAATTAATAATGAAATATATTGATCTGCGTTTACTTATTATTATTATTTAAATAAAACACTTTTTACTTTGTTTAACCACTATATTTTGCACTTAATTTGTGACCAGAGTTTTGACTATCTAGTAGTCATTATCAAACTAAAAGTTTTTCAGTTTGATAATGACTACTAGATAGTCGAAACTATAGTCACAAATTAAGTGCAAAATATATTGGTTAAACAAAGTAAAAAGTGTTTTATTTACAAGTGTATTTTTGATGTACCACAAAGTAAACGCCTACAACACAAAACAGTTATTATTATTATTATTATTGTACATTTTTAAATAATTAACACTGATTACTTTTTTGTATTCACTTTTTTATTTCAAATTCTGGCCATTTTCGACTCGTCAGTGAGTTATTCCTAAACTAAAATACTTAAACTGACATTGGGATCTTATATATATATATACAGGGTGAGTCGGGAGGAGCGCACCAAACTCTAGGAGTGTATTATACACGTGAAAATAATGTAAAAAACTGATTTGTTCTTATCCGATTTTTATTTGTTTTCAAGTTATGGCGTAATTAAAAATGTTCATCTAGCTTTCCACTTCTATCTGAATTTTAACATTATCAAAGTATGCCATGTTCGAGGCTTATAAACATTTGATAATTCTGACGTTTTGATGAACTGTCAGTGTACGGTGAACAGTAACTGAACGTTTAAGTTCGAATTAATGTGATTGTTAATGTTGCAAAATGCCACATACTTATTCAAATTTAGAATATGCAAATATGGTGTTTGTATATGGTTTCTGTAATGGAAATGCTACAGCTGCTGTTGAAGAATATCGTGAACGTTTTCCACACCAAAGACATCCTGATAAAAACATATTTATTAGAGTTTTCAACAAATTGTGCGAGACTGGTAAGCTTCCCAGTGCTAACATAACATATGAGCGCGCTGCTCGACAAGGTTTTGTAGAAGTAGAAAATATTCTGCATCTAGTAGAAGCAGATGCAACTACTAGCTCACGGAGAATTGCCACTCAATTGGCAATTCCACAAAAAAGAGTGATGAACACGCTACACGAGCAAGGCTTATATCCTTATCACGTTCAGAGAGTACAGCACCTACAACCAGGGGATTACGCTAACCGTACGGAATTTTGTCGGTGGATAAATAATAATCATCGTAATGTATCGAGTATACTCTTTACGGATGAAGCTACATTTACCCGTGATGGCAATAACAACACTCGTAACTCTCATGTATGGTCTGATGAAAATCCCCACGCAACAGTCGAAAGCAATTTTCAACATCGGTTTTCTGTAAACGTGTGGTGTGGTATGGTTGACAGTTATTTAATCGGCCCTTTCATTTTGGAGAATCGTCTCACAGGAGGCAACTACCTCAATTTTTTACAAAATGAATTACAAGGCTTGCTAGAAAATGTTCCTATAAATATTAGATTGCAGATGTACTATCAGCACGATGGAGCTCCTGCACATGTCGCTCGTCAAGTCAAGCAACATTTGGACGAACGTTTTCCAGGGCGTTGGATTGGTCGTGGAGGTCCTATTAATTGGCCTGCAAGATCTCCAGACCTCATGAAGTCTACAAAATAAAAGAGGACACACGGGAATCACTAATTAGACGAATTGAGAATACTGCAGCCCATATAAAAAAACGAAAGAAATGAATCAATTGGGAGAGCAACAAACGCTCTTCGTAGACGAAGCAGAAAATGTTTAGAAGTCAATGGCGGTATTTTTGAACATTTGTTGAAAGATTAAGAAAATTTGTTTGTATAATAACTTGTTTATTTGTTAATATGCTATAACTTGAAAACAAATAAAAATCGGATAAGAACAAATGAGTTCTTTTACATTATTTTCACGTGTATAATACACTCCTAGAGTTTGGTGCGCCCCTCCCGTATATATATATATATATATATATATATATATATATATATATATATATATATATATATATATATATAGATATATATATATATATATAAATACAGAGGGTTTTATGTAACACCGAACATTTTCATAAGCAGAATTTGCTTTGAAGTGTCCATATGCATACGTTGAACATTTTTCGATGCTTGGTTTATTAAAAGAATTTAATTTTAAGCTTAAACCGAATGTTTTATACTCCCAGGCTAAGCATGAAGTAAAATTTCGAGTTTAGAAAAGCCTGAAAATTTGGTTTGGTCGCGTAGCGCGAAGCGCGGAGCGGCCAAACCAAATTTTCAGGCTTTTCTAAACTCGAAATTTTACTTCATGCTTAGCCTGGGAGTGGAAAACACTCGCTTAAAGCTTCAAATTGGATTATTTTAATAAACCGAGCATCGGAAAAACGTGCAACGTATGCATATGGATACTTCAAAGAAAAATTCTCGTTACGAAAATGTTCGGTGTTACATAAAACTCTGTGTATATATATATATATATATATATATATATATATATATATATATATATATATATATCAAATAAGAAATAACAGCGAATTAGTTAATTTTATCAAGTGAGTGTGCAAGGAGGACAGAAGACGAGGACGATCGTTTCGCTCATTTTTTGAGCTCCTCAGGCCACCACATCCATCATCCCATACACACTCACTTGATATGTAGAACTTGTATATATACTGACTTCGCCAACCATAAGCCGGTATTGACGTCGGTATTTATTAATGCTACTGCATTGATGAGGGCATTCATCTCATTTTGCTTCAACAGTTAGTGTCGGTTTTTAGTTTAAACCATCGACTAGCATCGGAGCGGCGAGAAACCCGAACCAATGCGATGATAATATTCAGAACGCCGAATTAAATTAAACAAATTAGAATTAACGACCCACCTATAAGTACCAAATAAGAATAACAGCGAATTAGGTTATGTTGAAAAAATTATTTTATCAAGTGAGTGTGCAAGGAGGACAACGATCGTTTCGCTCTTTTTTTGGGCTCCTCAGGCCTGGGATGATGGATGTGGCGGCCTGAGGAGCTCAAAAAGAAGCGAAACGATCGTCGTCGGCTTCTGTCCTCCTTGCACACTCACTTGATAAAATAATTTTTTCAACATGATCTAATTCGCTGTTATTTCTTATTTGGTACTTATAGGTGGGTCGTTAACTCTAATTTGTTTATATTTATATACAAATATACATATATATATATATATATATATATATATATATATATATATATATATATTCTTAAAATTATCTGTCTGTTTGATTTAATTTAAAAAGTTTTTACCCTACAACTAGGAATTGAAGTACGCATTATAAATTAATATTTCAGTCAATTGTAGCATAAATATTAATACATTCGTCGTATTATTAAAACAAATTAAGCGCCCTGACTCAAACATTAATGAATAAAACGTAATTGGCATTTTTTCCCACGTTTCAAACAGCACGAGTAAAAGTGTAGTAAACAATTTAATGCATCCCAATCGTGCGCTACTTCTAAGTTCAAGGCAACTAAACGCTAGAAAAATCATTTAAAACACGCACTACGATTGCATTTGTAAACAAATACATACGTAAAAAATTGCATTATTATCATGAGCAAAAGCCAAATAAATAACGTTTTATAATAACTATAATAACATGAAACATTGTTATAACATTAACATGTTAATGCTCAATGGGATTAATACAATTCAGCCCACACATGAAACGTTGCTATAAAGTTGATCAAATGTTTTGCTTAGATTCTAGGTATTGCTAGTAACGCAGATTACAATAATTTTAAATATTGAAAGTGCCGAGACTCTTTTCGCAATCTACTACAAGTTAGTCTTACAAAGACAATATTAAACACTCATTGAAACAACTACTTCCCGAGCTAATACCCCGACGGACATTGAATTATACAACAAGTGTTTGCTGTTACATACAGCAACCTACTGCAAATGTAACAATTTGATTCAAATTATTCAGACCATCTATAGAAGCGTTTCGAGATTTATCTTTCATCAGTATAGCTTTGCCATTATCTCTAAACAATTTTACACCTTAGACTGGCAGTTACGTTACCGTTCGGTTCAAATATAAGTATAAATGAAATTGCCAATTCTTGGTTGCAGAATACTTTAAACATTAAAAGTGCGATTCTTTTTCGCAATCTACAGCAAGTTAGTCTTACAAAGACTATATCAAACACTCAATCATTTTTTTATAATTTATAGTGGAATTGATTACTTTGTGATACATGTTGTTTAATTCTTCTGTTTGAAATTTGGTCTAGGGGGGTTTGAAGAATGGATGCTTCGAGATGTCACGTCACCAAATAGATTTTTTTAAACATTTAATTGTAATTTATCATAATAATAATATTTATTGGTGTTAATACTTTCGTTTACACTGGTCAAAATACAGTAAGTATAAGTACTAACTAATAATTTCTACAACAGACATAACTAGCAATAAACAAACGTGGTGTATTAAAATACTTATCAAACGACCCACGTATAAGTAGAGTCGTTTGATAAGTATGATAAATTTCAATGAAATGGTTAAAAAATCTATTTGGTGAGGCACAGTAGACCAAAGCATGAATAAACCTGGCCAAAATGAAAAAATAAAAAGCTTACCGACCGAATTCTATTTCATAAAATTAGATGTATATGGCATTAGTGTACACTGATTCAATGTTGGAATAACATTCCAGTCGCCAATTTCCTTTGAATGACCCGCTGCAGACAAGTGAAACCAAAATAGTGAAAAGTGGTCGTTTGGAAAGCTGCGATTGCGAGTGTGCTGCACGAATCATTTGCGATCCTGGCCTCAATTCGTGTTTTCATATAATGGATTGCAATAATGGATTGCACTTCGAACGGTAACTTTAACAGATATATACACGAATATATTGAATATATTTTCACAAATCTCGCGTTCTATTGAACCTCATTTCCGTAGTGGAAAATATTTACAAATTATGGCGTACAAAAATTATTCCGCGTTTCTCCGCTCGGAAAAATAGCTTCCCTGCTTCGTATTTTTATACTAAAGAGGAAACATTAAGAACTAGCTGCTACTACCTGCTAGTTTTCTTTCAATAACGATTTTACTAGGCAGCGCGCTGCAGCACGTAAACTACCGGCCATGCTATGCCACGGGTATCGTTGGCGGGAATCGCGTTATTTGTCAACAGACAATACCTTATACCTGGCGGGCGAAAATAAATAAAGCGGATTAATATATAGGGTGTCCCAAAGTTTTATGACAGCTTAGGCTAGTAGAATATTGGCGTCAAATATAAATGCCGAGTCATTCAAGACGAATAAATTTTCTCGATTTTGTAATGTTCAATTTATTTGCACAATTGTAATAAATTAATGTTTTATCATTCCAATCAATATTTTGTACGCATTATGACATATTTGAATACGTGACGGAAACTTGCAACCTCAACAAGCAGATGATAGAAAATCATTACCACCTGAAGTTGCGGAATTGTTAATTGCACCACCTTCAGCCGAAAATATTAAACAAAATAATGAGAGCCATGACGACGAGGAAGAACACGGCGTTTGCGTGTTCGATTTTTTAATTATCAGTAAAATGTATAACACAATTATGATTTTATCCGCTATATTAAGTCCACTGTTTCGAGTGTATCATTTTTTACATCGAATTCGTAATCACAGACCTCTAAAACCTATGTGTTCTAAATTTTGTACGATATCATAGTTTATTAAATTTTAATCCGTCATTTTTAATTTGAAATTTTTGACATTTAATTCGTAATTAGTGATCTCGAAAACCTATATGTACACGTTTTGGAAAGTCTGTATAGGCATTTACTAATTCTGCAGTTTTTGAATATTTGCTTCGCCATAGTGGATCCGCCATTTTAAATTATGAAATTTCGACATCAAATTTGCAATCAGCAACCTCTAAAACCTATATGTTGTAAATTTTAATACCGTTATATCAACATTGTCGCAACATTAAACGTTGTTTTAATGTTGATGATACATTATTAAAATGTGATTGCTCAGTTTGGAGGGATGTTCACGTTAAATAAATTTCCTTTGACATTTCCGCAGATTTCTCAATTTGATTGACAATTTGAAAAATCAAAGTGAGTCCAGTTCACATAGCCAAATATTTTGCTGTACTAGTTTATTAAATTTTGATCCGTCATTTTGAATTTTGAATTTTTGACATTTAATTCGTAATTAGTGAACTCGAAAACCTATATGTACACGTTTTGGAAAGTCAGTATAGACATTTACTAATTCTTCAGGTTTTTGAATATGTGCTCCGCCATAGTGGATCCGCCATGATACGTTCATCCTTTCAACCGTAATAGAAACGAGATTAATTGTCCTGTATTATCATAGTAATCGTTGCTGTCTGCAGTGGTGAATTTAACACGCTCCAAAGCGCAATTAGAAAAAAGAAAGTACAGTTGCCAAATATTTTGCTGTACTAGTTTATTAAATTTTGATCCGTCATTTTGAATTTTGAATTTTTGACATTTAATTCGTAATCAGTGATCTCAAAAACCTATATGTACTTGTTTTGGAAAGTCAATATAGACATTTACTAATTCTTCAGGTTTTTGAATATGTACTCCGCCATAGTGGATCCGCCATTTTAAATTCTGTATTGTGGAGGCTTCTACTTCGTTATACATGTTAATTACACAATGAAACACTTTTAACTTTGTTTGTATAACACGTTTTATTTAATGTGACTGCAGTTTCGACAAATTTAGCTTGTCATTATCAAACATGGAGTAACTTAAACTAGAGGTTTTACAGGTATATATACACAATTACAAGACAGCGGTAAAAATGGGGGTGTACATTAGGTCAACCTGGTCGTTAATTAAGGGAATTCCCGGATTAGCGCGGGCTTTGTGTATCTCTAGTGCTTCTAGCAAATTCATTTTACGACCCTTTTCGGCATGATGGATTATGGTAAGTATATCTTTTTCAAAAGTGTGATTTTCGTCTAAAAGGTTTAGAAAACCTTCCTTTACCGACTCAATTATCCCTAACCATTCCAGACATCCCTATAAACATAAAATTGCTGCATTCAATTCAATGATTCATAGAGCCTTAAAAATCCCTTTGTCAGCTAATTTTTTCGAGAAGGAAATTAACTTGATTAGAGCTATGGCTATTAACAATGGTTATGGTTGTGATTTGGTTGATAGACTTCTTAAAAAACAGAAATTTAATAACATCAAACATCTATTATACGCTGGAATATCATTTGAAAAAGAAACAATTAAATATAAATCGTTAACTTATTTTGGTAATGTCAGTTTTCAAGTTAAAAATATCCTAAAAAAGCATAATATTCAAGTTGCATTTAAACCGTACTGTAAAATCAATAACCATATCTTTAATAGTAAAACAAAATTAGATAAATTTAATAAATCCGGAATATATAAATTAACTTGCGAAGATTGTCAAGGGATATACATTGGCCAATCTGGTCGTAATTTCAACATAAGATTGAGGGAACATTTGCGCTCTTTTCGGCTTAAACAGAGTGATAAGTCGTCTTTTGCAAAACACCTTTTAGACGAAAATCACACTTTTGAAAAAGATGTACTTACCATAATCCATCATGCCGAAAAGGGTCGTAAAATGAATTTGCTAGAAGCACTAGAGATACACAAAGCCCGCGCTAATCCGGGAATTCCCTTAATTAACGACCAGGTTGACCTAATGTACACCCCCATTTTTACCGCTGTCTTGTAATTGTGTATATATACCTGTAAAACCTCTAGTTTAAGTTACTCCATGTTTGATAATGACAAGCTAAATTTGTCGAAACTGCAGTCACATTAAATAAAACGTGTTATACAAACAAAGTTAAAAGTGTTTCATTGTGCCGCCATTTTAAATTTTGGAATTTCGATATCAAATTTGCAATCAGCAACCTCGAAAACGTATATGTTGATTTTGTATGATTTCATTGATTTTTAACTATTTGATCCGCCATATTGGATCCGCCATTTTTATTATTGAATTTTAGACATTTAATCCGTCACAGGAGACCTCAAAAACCGTAATATACACGTCTTGGAAAACTATTATGGACATTTACTATCTATGTACAGGTTTCTGAATATTTTATTCGCCATATTCGATGCGCCATTTTGAATATTGAATTTTTGACATCAAATTCATAATCAGCGACCACAAAAATCAAATAGGAACCAATTTGAAGCATATTCTTACACAACTTCATATTTAAACCAGTTTTTTCATGCATTGGCCTACTGTGACGTGAAATCTCGAAGGATTCACTCTTTGAACCCTCCTAGGCCAAATTTTAAACAGAAGTGACATTTATTAGTTCACGTTTGGTAATCGTTTGAAGCGAGTGGCTTAGCAGTTTCTGCAAAAAATTGAAGAAAACGAATTCCGGCCGGTGATAAAACAATTTTACATAAAATTACACCAATTGGGCTATGAATTGATTCCTTACTCATCCTGTTCTCCAGATTTGGTCACGTGCGATTTCTTCCAGTTTCAAAACTTAAAAATTTAGCTCGAAGGGAGGAACATTTCGTCGAAAAATACCCAATTGAGTATTATTCAGATTTTCCGATAGTCTATTTTTCGACGATTTTGAAAAATTGGAAACTCGCTATACTAAGTGTAAAGTCCTCGAAGGAGACTATATTAAAAAATAAAACAGATTTTCTTCAAAAAAAAACATTATTCTAATAACTTTTTTACTAAACTCATCAAACGAAACACGTATTAAAATAAATTATATTAAAAGCGCAGAGATTCTATACGCAATCTACAACAAATACAGTGCGATCGTTTAAAACATGATGTAGAGTAGGCTTTGAATTTTAAATTAGATTGGCACTAGTGACTGTTAACACGCACAGTTGCGAGAGCGAAAGACAAGTACAGTCACTTCAAAAATATCGTACTTTTTCTCTTGTAAAACATACTTGTTATTTACAGTCGACGCAACCCAAATATGAATGATCTTTGGTTGTCATGGTATTTGTTACTGAAATTCATTCCAGTAATTCTGGCTTTGGCCAGTGGTATTACAAAGAGAGGGGATAATTTTAAGAGCAGAAATATATTACTATTATTATTGCCATTTTATCGAATCGGTCTTATCTACATTAAAGTGCAATATAACAATTAAAAGATTATAAAACAATAAAAACCATTTCAGTTAAGTGCTTAGGCATTTTTGAAAAATTATTGGACAATAATTTTTGAGAGCTGTCAAATTTAATTGCGTCTAACGGCTATGATGCAAAGTGTAAATTACTTATTTATAAAGTCTTTCCACTCCTTTCGGTTTCCTGCTAAAACCTTCGCTTGTTTCATTGTCTTTACTCTGTTGTTTATTGCTTTTTCTATTATGTTGTTCCATGTCAGTTTTGGTCTACCTCTTCCTCTCTTGTTTCCCGTTCTTGTTTTTCACACTTGTTTTGTTTGGTTCATGTTTTTCATTCGTGTTAGGTGTGCCCACCAGCTAAGTTGTTTCTTTTCGATATGAGTGTCTAGTGCTTCTATTTCCAATTCTTCTCTGATATCGATATTTCTTATTCTATCTCTTTTCGTTACTTGTTTTACTCTTCTCAGATATTTCATCTCCACAGCCTGTAGTCTACTTTTATCTCTCTTTGTCAACTTCCATGTTTCACTTTCAAACGTCAAGACCGGTCTGTATATAGTTCTGTATATTGTCATTTTGGTCTTTCTGCTTATCTCCTCTAATGCTAATACCATCTCTAAATGGGAGGTTGAAATCGTTTTTTTCATTTCAGTCAGTTCAGGGATGTCGACGTTAAATAAATTTCGTTTGACATTTCCGCACATTTCTCAATTTGATTGACAATTTGAAAAATCAAAGTGAGTCCAGTTCACATAGCCAAATATTTGGCTGTATTAGTTTTTTTCTCTCGCAACTGTACTTTATCATAACCTCAAATTCCATCATTCAATTCAAGGTACGTCGATCGGCGTAACAGACATGTGTTACAAGGTATGACAGAATTGGATCTTTCCATGTATTCCCCTACCCCTTTAACTGAATGTTTTTGAGTTTGAGTGATTACTACCCCTTTCCCCGCAGGCCCTAGTTTGCGCGAGAGAGAACAATGACGCTGTATTTGGTTACGTTTTTGAGTCTATCATAACCTCTCTTTCCGGTTTCGCTGTATTTTTATAGATAGATTTTTTATTGTTTAGTGATAATTGTTTTTAAGTTCAATTTGAAGCTTTAAACAAGTGTTTTCCACTCCCAGACTAAGCATGAAGTAAAATTTCGAGTTTAGAAAAGCCCCGTGAAAATTTGTCGAGGGTCGCGCAGCGACCCGAGACAAATTTTCGGGGCTTTTCTAAACTCGAAATTTTACTTCATGCGCCACGCGTATAAAACACAGATTTCAAGTGAAGTTCAAATATACATAAATTTCATAATATGTTAGTGTTTTATACGCGTGGCGCATGAAGTAAAATTTCGAGTTTAGAAAAGCCCAGAAAATTTGTCTCGACAAATTTTCACAGGGCTTTTCTAAACTCGAAATTTTACTTCATGCTTAGTCTGGGAGTGGACAACACTCGTTTATAGCTTCAAATTGAACTCTTTTAAAAAACAACGAATGTCAGAAAATTTACAGCTTATGCATGTTTACCTAAAGTTTACCATGAAGTAACCACATTTAAATTCAGTGCGCATTTGTGACGTAAGCGATCTCTACCCTCACTCCAAAATCTTCGATTCTGTCGATCCTTCTTACTGTATACTCGACCGTCCTTGCATTCAATTAGCATTCTGGGTAACCGCACAAAAAAATACCGCCTACTCTAAATCATAATTTAAACGATCGCACCGTATGTCTTACAAAGAATCTCGGCGCTTTTAATGTTTTGAAGTATTCTACAACTAAGTATTGTCAATTGCATTTATACTTATAAATTATATTATTTAAATAACGCTTTGTATTTACAATGTTATTACTGATTGTTCGTGCCATTTTAATTAATTTAACGACCTTGTTTACACTTAATAATAAATAATAAATTTATTCACTCATAATTCATACATTGTGATCCATCGCAAGTTTGATGGATGATACGTTCATCCTTTCAACCGTAATAGAAACGAGATTAATTGTGCCGTATTATCATAATAATCGTTACTGTCTGCAGTGGTGGATTTAAGACGCTCCAAAACGCAATTAAAAAAAAGAAATTACAGTTGCTCATAGTTAACTCGAATCAATGCAGGAAATTGTGTGTTGTTTTTAAATAATCTGAAAAAAAAAATAAAAAAGTCAGATTTTGCTTTTCTCTTGAAGATTGTTAGTAAGTTGTTGTCATAATTTAGGTTTTTTTTTCGAAAATTGTTAGAAAGTTTTCATCAAAATTTCAAATTGCGCAACAATAATTTGTATCCTAAACTGTACAGGGTGGTGCATTTTGGAGGTGCCACATGGAAAACTTTTTTATTTGAAGCAATATTGAAAAACCGTTTCGCGAGACAGGGTCACTTTTTCGTATTTTAATCAATGGCGAAAAAAAATTGATCCATCTCTAACCGTTTCCGCTCTATAACCGGAAGTTGGTAAATTGTCGTTTTTCGGAAATTATCATAACTCAATTGTTTTTCAAGTTATAACCAAACTGTTAAAACTTTCTTATGGCAACTTTTCACTCCCATTAAAATGATGTACCTGTTTTATTTCAAGGACGTTTGGTTTGTGTTTTCTTATATCAAAATCACATTTTTCTTACGGGCGCATATGGAGATATGCATATCATTAAACAGCATGTCTAACCCTGATCTCAATGATGTGCCACATGCATACTTTTATCAAAAAAAAGTCATTGACAAAGTTGCCATGACAAACGATAAACAATTTCGTTACTAGGTGATACTTGCAATTTGTTGGAAGATATGACTACTATCGATGTGGTATATTTTGTTTTATAAATAAACACTTTTTATTGATGTAAACTGCTACTTTAGCTTGTCGTATATAACAAAAAATATTTTTTCACAAAGGTTCACAAGTGACACATCGTTGAAATCGCCATCAAAAATGCTGTCCAATGATATGCATATCTCTATAAGCGCCTATTAGAAAAAAGTTAATTTGGTGTAGGAAAACAAAAACGAAGCGTCCTTGAAATAAATGCACGTACGTCATTTTAATGGGCGTAAAAATTTGCCATTAGAAAGTATTTACAGCTTGGTTATAACTTTTAAAACAAACGAGTTACAGTAACTTCATAAAAATGACATTTTATCAGCTTCAGGTTATAGAGCGGAAACGATTAGAGATAGATTTTCTTTTCGCCGTTGATTAAAACACGAACAATTGACTGGCTCGCGAAAACGTTTTTTTTAATATCTCTTCAAATTAAAAAGTTTTCCAACAATGCACCACCCTGTACAACTGCTTTTAATCTAAGGTGCTTTTACATTAGATGCGAAGCGTTTAAAAAAGAACATACAAAGTTATTTATGATTTATCATCATGACACAGCAATATTTGCAGAACCGTATCTCTTATTTATTCATGAAGAAAAAATTACGATCGTGACAGTGCAAATATTAATGCTAAAACTGAAAAATACCATAAAAAAATCATCTCGGAATCGAATTACGAATGCTAATCCACTCCGGTTTATGCAATATTACCGATAAATGCATAAACGCCTATTTTGTATCCTTTTAAAATGTTGCTCACAAATAATTTAATTACAATAAGAAACACCCAATTAAACACACGAAACAAAGTGATTTCAAGTATGCATAGAATTGCCAATAATTGGTTGTACAATACTTCAACACATTAAAAGTGCCAGTCTTTAGTCTTTGTAAGACAATTTTTTTTGTAGATCGCGCAAAGACGATCTAAAGGGTGTTACAACAATAATACAAGTTGTACGGTGATTTTTTTTTGACAGTTGTCAAGTACAGACCCCGCGATTTAAGAATATGGAGAAGTATTCAAACGAACAACGTTTAATTATTGTAAAAACACATTACAAAAATGGTGAAAGTTTTGCGAAAACAATTCGCATATTACGTCAAGTTTTCGGTCGCCATTATGCGCCAAATGAATCGACAGTGAGGCGTTTAATTACAAAATTTGAGACCAAATTTACGCTGATGGATAAGAAGACCATTGTTCGTCGTCGTCCTTGTCGGTCACTCGAAAATATAGACACAGTAAAGGAATCTGTGGCCGAGAATCCAGGAACTTCCATTCGGCATCGTGGTCAAGAATTAAACATTTCCAAAACCTCTATGCAACGAATTTTGGTAAAAGATCTGCATTTGCACGCGTACAAGATATTACGTCAAGTTTTCGGTCGCCATTATGCGCCAAATGAATCGACAGTGAGGCGTTTAATTACAAAATTTGAGACCAAATTTACGCTGATGGATCAGAAGACCATTGTTCGTCGTCGTCCTTGTCGGTCACTCGAAAATATAGACACAGTAAAGGAATCTGTAGCCGAGAATCCAGGAACTTCCATTCGGCATCGTGGTCAAGAATTAAACATTTCCAAAACCACTATGAAACGAATTTTGGTAAAAGATCTGCATTTGCACGCGTACAAGATTCAATTGGTGCAAGAAATCAAGCCAAGGGACCATGAGCAGCGCCGTGGATTTGCTGATTGGGTGTTGGAACATCATCAAATTAATCCGGATTTTTCGAAGAAAATCATTTTTTCAGATGAGGCACATTTTCAACTCGACGGATACGTAAATAAACAAAACTGTCGGATTTGGGGTGCTGAAAATCCTTGTGTGGTACTCGAACAGCCAATGCATCCACCGCGAGTAACGGTTTGGTGCGCATTTTGGGCTGGCGGAGTGATTGGGCCGTATTTCTTTGAAAATGCGGCTGGAAATGCGCTAACTGTTACTGGTGTGCGGTATCGGGAAATGTTAACGGAGTTTTTGTGGCCCGAATCGGATGTAATTGATGTGGAGCACATGTTTTTCCAACAAGACGGTGCGACCTGCCACACAGCACGTGAAATAATGGTGTTACTGCAGACCAAATTTCCAGGCCGTGTCATTTCTCAATTTGGCGATCAACATTGGCCACCAAGATCGTGCGATCTAACGCCGATGGACTTTTTTTTGGGGCTATGTGAAGCAAAAGGTGTATGCAAATAAGCCTGAAACAGTTCAACATCTTAAAGAGGAAATCCGGCGCGTTATTGGTGAAATACAGCCACATTTATGCGAAAACGTTATTCAAAATTTCAACAAAAGAATAACCCTGTGCCAGAGGTTTCGTGGTGGCCATTTGCCTGATGTTGTATTTCATGTTTAATCGGAACTATTTTTCTTTATGTTGAAACAAAAATGTTTGCTTAATTCAAAAAATAAATATGTTTTTCTTTATAATTAAATCCGGCGCTCTTGTTGGGACACCCTTTACAACAAATTTGTCTTACAAATCGCCAAATCGTTAGATACTCCTTACACGCGTTTCGGACTTTTTGCTCGTCATTAGTGAGGTCTGATATGCATAAAATTGCCAATAATTGGTTGTAAAATACTTTAACACATTAAAAGTGCTAGTCTTTAGTCTATGTAAGACAATTTTTTTTGTAGATCGCGCAAAGACGATCTACAACAAATTTGTTTTACAAATCGCGAAATCGTTAGATACTCCTTACACGAATTTCGGACTTTTTACTCGTCATTAGTGAGGTCTGATATGCATAAAATTGCCAATAATTGGTTGTACAATACTTCAACACATTAAAAGTGCCAGTCTTTAGTCTTTGTAAGACAAATTTGTTGTAGATCGCGTAAAGACGATCTCCAACAAATTTGTCTTACAAAGACTAAAGTAATTTTAGTTCAGTATTTCTGTGTGCACGGTTAGATACTCCTTACACGCGTTTCGGACTTTTTGCTCCTCATTAGTGAGGTCTGATATACATAAAATTGCCAATAATTGGCAATTGGCAATATGGGCATCTCGGTAAATATAAGAGTTACAAAAATCCAATGGCGCAGTCGCGATCTCTTTTTTTTAAATTAGCATAATGCCGAAAACAAAAATGCACCATCTTGTTTTTTTTCAGAAATTATAAGGCAAAATCGGGTTTTCTTGATTTTTAACTTTAATCAATATCTTGCGTAATTTGTAAGGTAGACAAAAACTATAAATACCTTCTTAAGGCACTTTTTTAGTAGGATCCAGTGGCGTAGGTATTTTTTTATTTTATGCACACATTTTCGAGTTATGACAAAATATTTTTTTTTTAAATGTAAATCATAGTTGCCTTTAATATAGTTAATAAGAGTGTTTTTCACTGATTTTAAAAATATAAAGTTTTGTGAGTTTATCTTAAAGAAACAGTGTTACTATAGAGTAGAAACTAGCTTAAAATCTGCCAAATAATATAATATGGAAGAAAATAGCCATTTTTGATCATTTGCATGCTCAGATTTAATTATGATAAACATTATAAATAATAATAATTCTCTTTTGGGTAATAAATATATTATTAGACAGAACATAATTTCATTTTCCAATCTTGTTGGAAAAACAGAATTCTTTGCTGTTGCAGTGGAATAATTAATTAAAATTGAGCATACAAATGATTAAAAATGGCTATTGTCTTCCGTATTGTGTTATTTAGCAGATTAAAAGCTGGTTTCTATTCTGTAGTAAGATTGTTTTTAAGATAAATTCACAAAAGTATATATTTTTGAAATCAGTGAAAAACACTCTTTTCAACTGTGTCAACGCCAACTATGATTTACATTTAAAAAAATAATAATTTGGCTATAACTCGAAAATGTGTGCATGAATTAAAAAATACCTACGCCACTGGATTCTACTTAAAAAAGTGTCTTAAGAAGATATTTATAGTTTTTGTTTATCTTACAAATTACGCAAGATATTAATTAAAGTTAAAAATCAAGAAAACCCGATTTTGCCCCATAACTTCTGAAAAAAACAAGATGTTGCATTTTTGTTTCCTGTATTATCTTAGTCTCAAAAAAAGAGATCGCGATTCCGCCATCGGTTTTTTTCTAACTCTTATATTTACCGAGATGCCCATAAGCAACATCGAAATTAGACCACCCTGTACAGTACTTTAACACATTAACACATTAAAAGTGCCAGTCTGTAGTCTTTGTAAGACTAATTTGTCGTAGATCGTCTTTGCGCGATCTACAACAAATTTGTCTTACAAAGACTAAAGTAATTTTAGTTCAGTATTTCTGTGTACTCCATACACGCGTTTCGGACTTTTTGCCCCTCATTAGTGAGGTCTGATCCAGTGTAATGTTACGGATGAAATTTTGAACAACTGACTGTTTAAGCCGAAATCATTTTAATTTGTTGGTGATATTCATTATTAAATTGAATAAAAAGTTACATGAGTGTAACCAGGATCTTGACTAGCGAGGGGCACGAAACAAAAGTAAGCCTACCCCCTGCCCCTCTGTGGCTACACCAATTTTTATTTAATTTTTGACTTATAGTATTAACACTAACATACTTACACAGGAAATGTTTCTTTTAAGTATACATATCCCGATGTATACGCTGTGAACGTCCAGTCATTGGATTCTTTTCTAAAAGCGTTTAGTTTGAAGCTTTAAACAAGTGTTTTCCACTCCCAGATTAAGCATGAAGTAAAATTTCAAGTTTAGAAAAAAAATATTATCAGAATTATAAAAAAGTCCTAACTACGAAACAAATATTGTCCATTGTGTTTTACTCCTACTTCTAACGAGTGTTTTCCACTCCCAGATTAAGCATGAAGTAAAATTTCGAGTTTAGAAAAACCTGAAAATTTGGTTTGGTCGCTCCGCGAAGCGGAGCGACCAAACCAAATTTTCAGGTTTTTCTAAACTCGAAATTTTACTTCATGCGCCACGCGTATAATTCGCTGATTTCAAGTGAAGTTGAAAATAAACTTGTGCTTGATTTCGATAAAAAGAAAATGACAAACGCACTTTAATTTGCAAACTAAGACATCGATTACGCAAGTTTTATAGACCAATTAATAAAAAAACAATAAAGTAAATAAATAAATTGCATAAATGTATACTTCATCCATTTCTTATAAATAAAAAGAAATACATCGTAAATAAAACTGCCAATACTCCCACTGAGCAAAAAACAAACAAATAACATTTTATCAACATTGAAACAACATTAAACGTTGTTTTAATGTTGATAAAACATTACCTAAATATGTTTGTTCAGTGGGCTTAGTTGTAGAATATTTCAAAAATATTAAAAACGCCGAGATTCATTTCGCAATCTCTAACTGATTATTTTTACAAAGACAAATTCAAACACTCTCTGCGCGTTTACAATAATTAATAGTAGATTCATTTCTTAAGTATATTAATTTACGAATAAATATATGCTAAACACATCGCCATTGAATATTCTTCATTTGTTAATCATTTGTTTACTTGTACTTAAATTGAAAAAAAACACACACTCCTTCAAACCTCATCACATTCCCGCTTTACAATCACCGCAACAACAAACGCGTAACGCAAATTAATTAGCTTAATATTAATATTTGCAGACAGAAAAATATTTAAACACAACAAATTATTTATGCGCAAATCTAGAAAACAAACAACATTTGTAAGAGACATTTAAAATTACATCATGTGCTCGTTTAAAATAATTTGTATAGTTTATTTTTTGCTCCATTTTTCACGCTCTAATGCAACTGTAAGAAAATCTACATCATCCTCTTATCCCGCCATTTGAATATTAATTATCCCGCGCGCGGCAAAAAACTGTAATTTATTACGAGGAAATCGGAATAATGTTTAAAAACTGGGCGCTTTGTAACATGGCTAATTTCTTCGTCAGATTTAATGAATTATTAATATGAAAGTTAGCGAGTTTGCATAATTTGTTGTTTTAACTCTAAAGTTTAGTTCTATTTCAGCATAATTTATTCCAACAATAATAAACACTATTGTTGAGTTGATTTGTCCATTAATTATTATGAAATGGAACGAGTTAAATGTAAGTGTTCCACAGAATGAACTTTAATTAATTAATTACAAAACCCACTGAGCAAAAAACAAACAAATAACGTTATATCGTATGTTTAATTAAAAAAAATCTCTAGAGTGCCATGGAAAATATTCTAGGTTGGCAACTCTGAAAATATACATAATAATTATTATGTCTGACCTTTTATATGTCAATTCCTGAAGTGTGCAGCCAACTTAAATTTGAAAAAAGATTAAATCATGGCACTCTAGAGGTTTCTTTTTATTGAACATATGATATCAACATTGTAGCAACATTAGACGTTGTTTTAATGTTGATGAAACATTACTTAAATTGATTTGCTCAGTGGGAAACAACCTGAGTTTTTTATTATTAATTATGAATGACATGTTTCTTATTCTTAGTTAATAAAGAAGAAACATGTCATTCATAATTAATTAAGAAAAACTATTATATATAAACTTCGGTTGTATAAAGCTTATTTTATCTATTATATTTTCTTTTTACTTTCAAACACAAACCCCTTTGGACTATTTAATAATCCGTCTAAATTCTCGCTTATAAAACCATTTCTGCTCTCGCAGTTTAAACAGTGATTCATATAAAACAGATCTAGCACATGTTTAACCCTGATTTATTTCAAACAATTTAGCGTTTGAATCATAAATATCGGCCAACGCATTCAAAAGTTACAACCGAATACAAATATAGTTTGCATATTTAAACGAGAGCTTTAAACTTCAAAGAAAACCTCCTTTAATTCTCGCAACGGATTTTTTCTCACGCAAAAAAACGCATTCCTTTTTCCCCTTTACGACTTCCGAGAATTAGGCGGGCACCAACAAAAAAAAATCCTCGAATCGACAAAGAACGTATACAACTTAGTATACACACTTCGCATACGTTAAGTTGCATTTGACAAATAACATAGGCAACTTAGTATACGCACTTCACGTACGTTAAGTTGCATATAATAATTCACCGTAGCGCGAATTAAATCGAGTAAATCATCGATTTAAAGGTAAAAATCATCAATTACAAAGGAAATGTAAGCTTTTACGTATTGATGGAGGTGAATAATCAAAATGATTAAAATTATTTGTAAAAACTAACCATAACTAAATATTCAATAGGAAAATCAGTTGTTTTTTTTGTCAACAAAAGTTATTCTTTATTAATCACTTATAAACGTTATTATAAAAAATATCTCACTCACGTGACCGACAAAGCGTAGAATTAATAAATAAGTGTGTATGAAAATAGAAAAAAACGAAAAGAACGAAAGACAGTCTATAAAGATGCATCACAAATTAGTAAGATCAAGCGGCCTTTGTTTTCAAAACGGGATGGTTGATCCCCATCAAAGTGCAGAGCTTGTTTCTGATCGGTCGGATTTCCTCGATCGGCGCCTCCCAATTCGTCACGCTCAAAATATTCGAGACTTCATCGAGGTTCGATTCCAGAATAGATAAATTGTCACCATAAATTAACAAGGATTCAAAGAGTTTGGTCGATGTGGCTTTGCGGACGTAGGGTTGTTTATGGCATAAGAGCAAAGCGAGCTGGTATAAGGCTGATTTAAACACATCGCTTTTAACCTAGAAATAAGAGTAATGTAAAGAATTCCACGATATTCACTAAAATGTAGATGTTGTAAATTTTCATTGTTTTTACAAGGGCGTAAAATTTGGAGCTACAAAGAAGTGTGTTCACTCCTTGATTAGTCATGAAGAAAAATTTCGAGTTTAGAAAAGCCGTTTCGCTTGGAACGAGCCTGGAAGAATTTGCTCTGAGATATTGCTAGAATAATAAGGGATAGCAAGCGAACTTGTTCTACTTCTGTTATTATTTTTAATGTATCTTACCTGGATAAATTGACACAATACATTAATACCGTCGATGAGTTTGTAAATATCTTTGCATCCGCTGATTTCCGCTTGGATCAGCTTCAGGATTTTCGAAGCGAAATCAGAACCAGTGTCGTCGAGCACGACAGTTATGCAACCGGATGTGAAAAGCTTGTCGAGGAACCGGAACATCGGCACGGTGATGCGGTCGTTCTTGTGGTAGTCGACGAAAATCCGGTGGACGCAATGGCATATCCTCACGATTTCCTCGGTGCCTTTTTCTTTCCGCTGCTCTTTCAAGAACTCGAACAGGGAATGACTTGAACTTTTCACCTAACAAAATAGAGTCAGCAAACAAAGATTTAAGGCTTAATTAGGTTAGATAACCTAACCTAACCTACGCACCAGTGTTTCAGTCATGCCGCCGACGCTGCTGACAAAACCCAGCATTGTGTTGTACGTGTAACTCGGCAGTTTAATCAGATTGACGAACTTGGGGAAAGTGGCAGCCGCTGAATTCCAGTTGAGCATGCCACATTCTTCCCCAGGAAATAATCGCACGAGCTCATCGTGATCCGGAACATTGGGAATCCTAACCTCACTAAGCAAACAAAACAACTGTCAAAGATTTCAATTTGGAGTAACTACGATTTTTCAAATAATCTTTTACAATTTTAACCTTACTTTCCCTACTGTTTCAATACTGTTTACAAGCAAGTAAAGAAGATTCTTACAAGGTTAATGTTACTGCCTGAAGTATTACATTTCAATACTTTTTACAAGTAAGTTATAAGGTTTCTTTGATAGATTAGTGTTATTGCTTGAAGTAATTTTCTTCTGAGGTTACTTTTCGTAATCTTTCAAACACTTTCGACGATAATCTTCTTTATTTTTCATTAACTCACTTGTGGATCAGACTGTAAAAAATCCTGCCCGCCTTCGCCCTGGTCCGGTCGATTTTCTCCACGGCCTGCTGGACAATCCCGTTGATGATCCTGTCCACCAGAACTTCTGTTAATAGATCCTTCTTCCGTTCGGCCAAAATTAAGGTCAAAACCTGCAGACTCGACATCGAGGCCTCCCTCACCCAAGCCCCGATGTCGCCCCGTTTATCCTGCGTGTACTCATTCAGTCCCGCCAGAAAACACTCATACATGGAATTGATGTGTCCATCGGTTAAAACTACAATAAAATCTGGATGAGTTTTTATTGTTAATACGGAAAATAGGAATCGTTCTAGGCTGCGGGACACTATCATTTAATTGTACAATAAATAAAAATCAAGTAATTGGGGATTGTATTTTTGTTTTTACCAGTTCCGATTTTATCCTCCAGAGTTTTCGCTATAAGCCTCAACGAATTAATCGCATCCTTCCGGCTCTCCGCCCATTTGAGTGTGCCGGTTGTGATTGTAGCGGCCGCAATCAACCCGTTAATTATGCCGTCGACGTGCGGGGTTAGCATGAAAGAAGGGACAGCGCCTAGAGCAGAGGCGTGGCCTTTTCTTACAACTTGATCCGTTTCGCCCTTGATTTCGTGCAAGTATTTCTTTATTATTTCTGTTTGGCGATCTGTGTCCTCCTTTGAGTATCCGTTGTAGTATTCCGTCAAAAGCGGGGTTAAGGCTTCGGTAGCACGTTCTTGTATAGTCGACGAGTTGTAGGACAGGCATTCGTTCAAGAGATTTAACCAATCGTCTAAAAATAGATTAATACAAAATTATAACTACACTTTTAATATCATCTTAGCTTGTAACTTTATCTAACATGTTTCTTTTTTGCCCGAATGGGTAGAGCAGCGTTTAATTATATAAGTATATATACATATGTTTTTTTTAAATAAATCTTACCAGTAATTGGCATTTTGTGGAACGGCATGTGTGACAGGGAACACTTTTGAATAAACTTCGAGCACGCTTCTTTCATCAACTCCCCACCCAGGCCCCGGAAGTAGAGCCGTTCCCTGTACTGCGGGATCAAATTTTTGACATCTTCCAGTAATTCCATCCCGATGTCGGCCCCCCGATTGACCTCGGAAAGGGCGTGCAGTATTTCCCCAATGGCGAGGATGGAACCGTGCCGACAGTGCAGATCGATGTTCCTCGTTTTCTCGAACAAAACCGGCAAGACTTCTTTTATCATATAATCAGGAGCCTAGAATTTCCACACACACAAAAAAAAGTATTTAATTGAGAGTCTAGAATTTTCACACACCAAAAAAAGGTATTAAATAGGGAGCCTAGAATTTGCACATGCAAAAAAGGGATTCTTTTCATTCACATATTATTAAACGTTGATTATTTCTGACTTACTAGAGGAGTTAAGTTGTGTAGAGCTTTGGCGCTGGTGTCCCGGATCACGACGTCCCAGTGGATGACCTTCCGCTCGATGAGATGATCGATCAGCCTGCACGTGTACTCCTCGAACTGCGCGATATAGACGCTGATCTTCAGGTAGGAAGTCGTGCGGATGCTGACGGAGAAGAAGTCGGCCATCGTCAGGATATCGATTCCGTGTGGAAATGTGCCCTGTCTGCCGACGTTCTCCTGGAATGCCGCCGACGCCGCCCTCCGACAATTTATCTATTAAAAACGTAACCAGCATTAATACCTCATACAGTTTCTGTATCAGAATCTGCCTGTCTATATCATTTTTCGCTCCCTTCATTTATTTCATTGATATTTAGACTGGTCCAAAGGATCTAGTTGCTAAAGCCATTCAATTAGAAGATTTTGATAACAGAAAACTTCAGTCAATATCGATGCTTGTCTTGTACAGGCCACATGTCCATTCAATGGTTAAATCATTTTCTTAATACATGGCCCATACAGGATAAGATAATCTGATGACCGGCCGAAAGTTATTCAACGGTTCGTCTCCTGATTTGACCATTGAATTGACAACACCTTCCTTTTTACACACCTCTCTGTCGAAGCATGTGACGACCAATAACTGTGCAGCGATGTCGTTGACAAATGGCTTTAAATCGTCTTTATCATAGGCCCTGGCAAACGACCAACATACGTAGCAAGCCGAGTCACGGATGTGCGACCCAACGGAGGAGTATCCTCTTGGTTCGTCATAAACCAAAGCTTTCAGTACAACTGGAACAACTTCCGGTAATCTCTGTGGCAACAGTAAGCCTCTTCTGCCCAATTCCGCAAGAGCTAGGCATCCACCGTGCCACGCTCCGTCCCCTTCTCTAGGGCTGAAGAGTTCCAGCACGGAGCCGACGACTTCGTCGGCCAACTCTTTAGTCAGTCTGCTAGTTACTCTTCCCACACCTTTCGCCGCAGACCACCTAAATTTATAGAAAATTTGTATGAACCGAGTGTTTCGTGTTTTTTTCATGATTTACCTGACGACACCGTCGGTGTTCCTGAGCCCCTGGATGAGCTGATCGATGACCTCCTCCATTTCCTCCGGCACGTCGATCTCATCCTCGAGCACGATGGGCACCTCACCGTTCGCGCTGACCGTGCCCTTCAAGGTCTCGTTGTCCCCAGCGGACAAATTTGCCGCCAGCGAACGGTTACCCCTCTGATAGCGCCAAGTTGCCGTTCTCGGCGGCAAGAATGTCAAACCTAATCAAAATAACGTCAAAATGAAACAGTTTTGATAAAATTTGGCGAAAATGAAGCAAATACCCCCAAGTGAATTTTTAAATAATCTCAAAATGAAATAGTTATAAAAATCGCCGAAAGTAAAGAACTCACCTCCAAAAAAAAAAAATATTTGAGAATCGACTATCTCTTTTAAGTATACACATCCCGATAATTACAGCGTTTGGTGAATTTGCAGTAATTCGTTGTTTTTTTTAAAAGTTTTTACCGAGTGTTTCCACTCCCTGGTTAAGCATGAAATGAGTAGAAACACTCAATAAATAATAAAGAAATATATAGTGTGTAAATAAATTGTAGGGACAAAGTTCTAGGACCGAGTGTTTCCACTCCCTGGATAAGCATGAAGTAAAATTTCGAGTTTAGAAAAGCCTGAAAATTTGGATTGGTCGCGTAGCGAAGCGGAGCGACCAATCCAAATTTTCAGGCTTTTCTAAACTCGAAATTTTACTTCATGCACCACCGGTATAAACCACCGATAAAATTAAAGTTCAAAATATACTGCTTAAGTTTGATCTTAAGAACGTATCTCAAAGAGACTTGCTTGAATTCAAAAAGCGCGAGGTTTGCAGTGGCTTGAGTGTGGAAAACTAACCTATTCTCTGTATAATTTTATAAACTAATTTCTGTATATTGCTGCCATTGTGACTGCGAAACTCTGCGTTGATAATCCACTGCAGCAACTTGTTAGCGTGCGGCAGAATATCGTCCCTCTTAGCGTGCTTGATAATCATCGCCACGGAACTCAAAGTCCCGTACTTTATAAAAGCGCTGCTCTCCGTCGACACGCTCAGCTCGCACGCCCACTCCAAAAACTCGTTCAGACATTTCTCCTTCACATCGACCCTCGTCAGATATTTCGATATGAGATAAGCGGCGGCGTCCCTGCACTTATCCGACACCGTCGTGTAAGTCTTGCAAACGTCCAGCACCCTAGACATGACGGTTTTTGTTCCCGTCTCGGAGGGGCTGAACCCGTCGAAGCGGGACATGTCGAACGGTATCATGACGATTATCGACAGCCACAAGAGCAGGACGTAGCGGGTGGTCCACGTGTCCGAATCTTTCGGGTCCTGAGATTCTAATAATCTTAAAACGGGCTCAAAATCAGCTACCTAAAAATTAAAAAATGAAGGTTAATAGATTTATTCGTAAGGAATCTTAATTCACTATTCATTTTGAGTTATGTGAAGTAATAAATTACTAATAAAACACGGTTTTATTTACTAATGTATATTTCACTGTGGGAGAAAAATTTAAAATGGGTACTTGGTACCCGAAATGTACACTTCTGTGCAATAAAATTAAGCACACAAAATATGTTATAGTTTAAAACGGACATGATGAGTTTCCTAGTTTCGAAAATATGTAAATATGTTAATTTCCTTAATGTCAAAATGCTGCGTCATTTAAACAACAATTCAGAAATTTGAATTCTAATTAAATAGGAGATGGTTTTTCTATTTCAGCATTGTTGTATTTATTACGGGCGTTTTTTTTAAAAGGTCTTAGTGTTGGGTTTTTAAGAAAGGTGTTATTTTCAAGTTATAGGGTTTAACCATTTATTGAAACTGCTGCTAGGCAACTAACACAGACCCGAATTATACAACTAGAATATAATGAAAAATAGTTATGAGACTTGTCCTTAATTTTATTGCACAGAAGTGTACATCTAACACTAAAAATAAATTAGTGAAGAAAGGAAATCAAACTGTGTTTTATCAACATGTTGACTGCCGCAATGTTTTTACGCATGGTGATTTCCATTTAACATGAATCGTATTTGATTCTCACGGCAGCCAACACGTTAAGGAATGTTGACATTACAAATTGTCAGTTATTCAATAACCTAATTGTTAAGGTAGATAATAGTTGAAAGTTAATTTTCACATTGATTTTAGTTTAAATGAAACACTTGTTACTTTCAAAAACACTTTATTGTACTCGTGACAATTGTTTCGGCACACTGTGACTCCTTTGAGCAAAGAATAACAACTGTCACGAGTACAATAAAGTGTTTTTGAAAGTAATAAGTGTTTTATTAAAACTAAAATCAAAGCTTAATGCGTAGCCCCATGCATAACAGGGATAGCGGTTACGACAATCACGCTTGATTCGTACAAAAATATAGAAAATGCATCTTTTGAGATAGAGGAAAATGGAGTTAAGTTAAGAACATTAAAAAATGTTTAATGTTATGTATATTTATATATATATTTCAATGTTATTGTAGAGCAAAGATGCTAAATACAGATTATTATTATTATTAAGTGCACAACATTAAGCCTGCTTTCTAAGGAAAGCATTCTAAATTTGTTGTAAGCACTACAACTCACCTCGTGCGGTAAATGCCGAACAACAACTTTATACCCCCTGACGTTGATAATAAAATACATGTATTGGAACGACGTGTGTTTTAACTCGATGGAGCTCTCGGAATCCCTGACGATGCCAACAATTTTATCAAGGATAGCGTCCAGGTGGGCGTCCAGCAAATGGGGCTGCTCGTGGTACTGCTTCAGGATGTCTACGTACCTCTCGTAGGCCCTCTCCGCCGCAGACCTCTTAAGATTCACCACGTTTTTCAGGTTGTCGATCATGTCCAGCACCTCCTCGTGCTCGGTGAACACCTCGAGGGCGCACCCCAAGCCGAACACGTCCTCGTCCTTCTGCTGCGCTTCTTCGTCCATATTTTTCGAAAATGTTAATTACAAGAAACACCCACTCTTCACGAAGATTCGTGTTTTGACATAAGGGAAATGTCAGCTGTCGATTGGGCGCGGGTTGATGTATGCAACTTAACTTACAGGTTATTCTTTTAACGCCGGTAACGGTTAAGAGATTATTATCCGTTTTTTAATGCACAGCCCATCTACTGTAAAATCCTCTAAACCAGCGACGGCTCGCAGCCTAACTTCAGGGTTGGCCACAGCGCCAAGGAACACAACATTTGAGGTTGGTATCGTGCTTTATAAATACAAGGAATTGCACAACAAAGTCACCTTTCAATAACGAATACCTTGGGTCTCTGGCCCTCCCTGAAGTAGGCTGCGAGCCGCCGCTGCTCTAAACGAACGCCTAATGTGATTCGATAAAAGAAAACTCATAGCTGAGGCCATTAAAAACGCAAGAAGAAAACTCATAGCTGAGGCCATTAAAAACGCAAGAAGAAAGAAAAGAAAACTCGAATAAGGAATTCGTAAGATTCAAACAGTAATGAAATGATTACAGGAAACTGTAATAGAATAATAATAACACTGAGTAGGTAATTTAACAATAATAATAATATTTACTAAACGATAATAATAATAACTTTATTTAGTATTTTGCTATTAAAATACAATTGTTAGAACTATTTTTCAATTTATATATACAAATGGTATTCATGTTATACTTATACTAATAAAAATAAAATATAAAAATAAAAATATGATTACAGAAAACTGTATTATTAACACTAAAAATTGTTGATAACAGCGTAAATATCTGATTCCGCGTTATTCTAATTAAATATAATGTGTATGGATTTCAAACATAATATTAAATTAATGTTTTATACGCGTGGCGCATGAAGCAAAATTTCGAGTTTAGAAAAGCCTGAAAATTTGGATTAGCCGGAGCGCGACTCACTTCGCTCGCGCTCCCCAGCAAATTCAAATTTTCAGGCTGTTCTAAACTCGAAATTTTACTTCATCCTTAACCTGGGAGTGGAAACACTCGTTTGATAATGCAGAAATATATACAGCGTGTTAATGAATTGTAGGGACAAACTTTTAGGGTTTGCAAAACATAACAAAGCAAACAACTTTTGCTAATAAACGTGTAGTGAAAAGTGTTTTCTTAAGAAAATAGAGCTTCTTAAGGATTCTTTAGGAAGTTCCTGAAAATAGGCAACCCAGATTGCTTTTTCAATTATTTTGCACAGGTCATACGGCATTTTGAAAGAAAAAGTGTTAATAAATTGTAGTAACAAACTTCTAAGGCTTGCAAAACATAACAAAGCAAACAACTTTTGTTAATAAATGTGTAGTGAAAAGTGTTTCCTTTAGAAAAAAGAGCTTCTTGAAGATTCTTTAGGAAGTACCTGAAAATAGGCAACCCAGATTGCGCTTTCAATTATATTGCACAGGTTATACGGAATTTTGAAAGAAAAAATAATCAATCTAGACACACATACATTTATTCAAATAACGTCAGTTTTGACACATTTTAATATTTTTATGATATTCTTTTACTTTTCTTGCATAAATTTTCGTCGTGAAGGAAACAAAAGGTAGGCAGTAAACGAAGTTGCCTACATTTAGGCGCTTCTTAAAAACAAAAGGTAGGCACTAAATTAAGTTGCCTACATTTAGCAGCTTTTTAAAAAAATGTTAATCTCTATCCCTGAAAGGAAACACTTCATCATCAATAATCTCCTTGATAATAGGACCGTCCTCCTAGATCTTAATAGTCTGCTGTCCGGCTTCCTCGGAATAAGTAAGCGGGCGGTGTTTTTTCAGCTTGACCTTCCCTGACATGGAAATCTCCTCCTCAGCATACGAATCCAAGGAAATCTTGAATTCCTGCTCTACATCCTCCTTGGTTTTAACAGATTTGGGTCTGAATGTAACGTTCTCTGTTTCCGTGTACTCAGGAATTTCCGACCTCTTTTGCGCGGCTTCCATTTCTTTATTGTAATCTCCTGAGTGATTTCTTCTAAAGCAGGCTTAAATGGAGGAGGCTTCTTCTTAATGGTAAACTCCTGGACTTCATCCTCAACAACTGGCTTCTTCGCTGGCTTTTTCTTAATAACAACATCTTCAGAAGCGGCCTCTGGTTCAGGTTCCTTCACCTTAACCTTTTTAATAGTAACTTCCTCCTCGACCTCTTCAACTTCCGGCTTCCTAGGCTTACGCTTCTTCAAAACAACCTCCTCGGTCTCAATCACTTCGGGCTCAGCCTCAACCTTTTTGATAGTAATCTCAGCAGCGGCTTCCTCAACAACCGGCTTCTTCTTAGGCTTCTCCTTAATCTTAACTTCCTTTTCAACCACCTCAGATTCCGGTTCTTTCTCAACAACCTTCTTTACCGTGAACTTCCCTGACTTTCTTAACCGGCTTATCGGGGTTCTTAGGCTTACGTTTCTTCAAAGTGATCTCCTTGACAACCTCTTCTATAGGCTCAGTAGCTTGCTTAACCACCTTCTTAACCGAAATCTCCTCAGTAACCTCCTCGACAACAGGCTTCTTCAGTTATCTTTTCCGCTTCGGGCTCGGGAACTTGCTAGGGCTCTTTCTTAATAGTAACCATAGCAACGACTTCTTCCACCTCTTGAGGTTGTGGCTTGCGCTTCTTGAAAGTAACTTTCTCCGTAACTTCCTCTTCTTCCGTCGGTTCACATTTTTTAATAGTAAGTTCCTCAGCAACTTCCTCAACAACCGGCTCCTTATGTTTCTTTTTTGTAATAACCACTTCTTCCGACACTTCTTTAACTTCAGGCTTCTTTTTGATAACAACTTCCGCTTCTAGATCCTCAACCACGGGTTTCTTAGGCATTCTCTTAGTAATCACAACCTCTTCATGCACTTCCTCAACCATTTCAGGTTCTTTAGGCTCTTCCTTCTTAATTATAACCTCTTCAACCACTTTTTCTTCTTCCTTCTTCTTGGGTTTCTTCTTAATTTTTTTAGTGATCACCACTTCTGTTTCCTCGATTACCTCAGGAGTCTTTTTGATTGTGATTTCCTCAGCGGGCTCTTCTTCCTCGTTCTTAGGAATAGGATCCAACTTAATCTCCTCGACTTCCAGCGACGGCTCGCAACCTAACTTCAGGGTCGAGACTCAAGGTAATATGTTTACGTTATTAAAAGGTGACTTTGTTGTGCAATTCCTTGTATTTATAAAGCGCGATCCCAACCTCAAATTTTGTGTGCCTTGGCGCTATGGCCGACCCTAAAGTTAGCCTGCGAGCCGTCGCTGTTGACGTCATATTTCGGCTTATCCTTCTGCGGAATCTTGAATTTAACCTCCCGTTCCTCTAGTTCTTCCTTTGGTTTAGGTTTACCAGGAACGATAGGATGTTTAATTGTTTTAGGTTCGGGCTTAGGCTTCTTTACCTTCTTCGGTTTTTCTTTAGGCTCTTCCTCTTCCACCTCAAAAGTGCTTCCTTTCAGGGATAGAGATTATCAAGAGTTTTGACTATACATTCATTAACAAAAAATGCGTTTTTCGTAAATTCGTAATCCCTAGAAGTTTATCCCTGCAATTCATGAATACCCTGTATACCGAGTGTCTGGGATAAGGGGCGAACATAGGAATTTAACATGAAAAATTAAATATGTGTAATTATTAGCGCCCCTATTAATTTTAGAGAAAAATCGTAAAGGAATATTTTTTTAGAGCATTAAAAACTGTATTATATGTATCCATTTAATTTAAGTTTGTGCCAGAATCCACCTTAAAAATAATAAAAATAAGTTGAACAATGTACCATTTAATAAAAACCCTTGCCATGAGTTTGAAAAATGTCATGTTATAGTGAAAATAATTTTGCTAGTCAGATATCAATTCACGCATTATAATTGTTATGAATAATAATCTGAGTTATTCCAATGAAGAGAGGGTATTCATTATAAAAACATTTTACAGTGGCGTCAGTTTACGCAGAGTTCGTGACTTATTTTCGGTTAAATTTAACAATCGACGAATGAATTCCGTCTGTATCAACAATTACCAAGTTTGTGAAAAAGTTTGAAAATACAGCAAGTGTAGCGGCAGATGATTCAAAAGGTATTTTAATAGTCCAATTTCAACAAATATTGATTCAAAAACATTAACCTTACAGGCAAATGGAAAAGAAGATGCAACAATGAATTGGAAGAAAGAGTTTTGGGTTTGATAAATGCTGAACCAACAACTAGCATACGATGTATTGCTCGTGAGTGCAACGTGTCTAAATTCTCTGTACATAAGATTCTGAAGAAGCATGGATACCATCCCTACAAACATCAATGTCATCAGGAGATATTACTAGTGGATGAAGAAAGCAGGCGTGTATTCTGTGAAATAATGCAGGATCGATCAAACACAGACCGAAACTTTTTGCAGTCTATCTGTTTTACTGATGAATGCACCTTCACTCTTAATAACGAGCCCAACACACAGAACACGAGATACTGGACCCAGGAAAAACCACGGATACGCTTGCAAACTAGAACCCAGTTCCCGCAAAAAATAAATATTTGGGCTGGTATTTTTAACAATAATATTATTGGGCCATTTGAAATTTATGGAAATTTAAATTCGAATTCTTATTTAGACCTTTTAATCGACCAGGTTGGCCCTTGAGCTTGAAGAAGTTGCACGTGAAAATCAGGAGATATGGTATCAGCATGATGGATGTCCGGCCCATTATGGTTTAAATGTGAGGAGATATTTAAATGCTAATTTTCCCAATTGTTGGATTGGTCGCGGCGGCACTATCAACTGGCCACCAAGATCTGATTTAACACCATGCGATTTCTTTTTATGGGGTCACCAGAAAAACAAAATTTATAAAAAACGCCATCCAAATATTGAATCTTTACGGGAAGCAATTTTTGTGAATTGCAGATTAATTACAGATAGGCAGTTGGCTAATGTAAGGCAGGCATTTTATAACAGATTGGGTTATTGTTTACACCAGAATGGAGAACTTTTTGAGTACTTGCTCTAACATTTCCCATTGGGCGTAGATACAGTAAAATAAAAATTTAAACAAAAATAAATCACGAACTGTTTGTAATCTGACACCACTATAAATTATCTTGATAATAAATTAATTATCTTTCTTCCATTAATTACGTGTTATTATTATGATTTATCCCAAGCGACAAGCATGCATTGATTATTTTTCATCATTTAAATTTCTTTGGTAGCATTTTGATATGGATTCTGGTACAAACGTAAATTAAATCGATACATTTAATACAGTTTTTAATACTCTAACAAATATTCCTTTGCGACTTTTCTCTGAAATGAATAGGGGAGCTAATAATTACACATATTTAATTTTACATGTTAAATTCCTATGTTCGCCCCTTATCCCAGACACTCGGTATAGGTATCACTTTAACTTCAAATAATTTCAAACAAAATTTCATTATACGAAAATAAATTCAAATTCCAATTATGAAAAGTAAATTTATTTGTAAAGAAACGTTCAGTCTCTCTTATTAAAACTGAAATATCCAATCAAATCAATTTAACTTCATAATCATTCTGTCTAGACTTGTATATAGCATGCGTGTATCAAACAATTTATATATGTATATAAAAGGGCTTTCATTGGAAACGGTGTATTGTACATAATAATACAGCATTACCAATACAAAGAGAAAATTGTTCGGAATGTGAGGCATCACGTGTTTCTCGATAGGAAATTGATTTTTCTTTCGGCGATTAATTCACGCGAAATCGGCGTGTGTTAAATAAATTGTGTCAGAGGGTGAATAATTCTCTTTCTGGAATATAAATTAAATTGAATTCTTAGAGATGAGTGCAATTACAATAAGGGAAAAAAGTAAATTCAAGGGAATTATGTTGAATACCTTTTTGTTTAGCTTCTAAGAATAATCAATTAATAATGTAATAAAGTGAATAATATAATGTTGTTATTTTACTCACACACACAACTCTGAGAAATAATGTAATTTAGGTTTTAGAAAGAATATTATTCACCCTCTGACACAATTTATTTTACTAAATTGGATTTCACGTGAAATTAATCGCTGCGAAGAGAATCAATTTTCTATGTCTCGCATCGCAAACAATTACAAGAAAACTTTTAATTTTCGACGAAAACTCTACATACAGGGAGTTTTCTTTAAAGTATACATATTTTTTGAAAGAATATTTATTTTCTGAACTCAGTGATGTATCAAATTTATAATTTATTTTAGATTTGATATTTAAAATTATGATATTTTTTTTTTGGCAAAGAGTGCCTTGGAAACAGTGACGTCATATCTGTTAACCAATAAAATCTTGACAGCAGTCAATCATTGTTAGCACTCAAAATTAATTAATAACTGTCAATCTTTTGTAATAATAATAAGTATCGATTATCACATAAAAGTTGTACAAACTAAATTTATTCTACTTTTATTATTATTATTCCAAAATTATTCACAAAAAAAGAAATTCTTGCATTTTTTCGCTACATCTCGGTAAATATTGATCACCAACACATCTAAACGCTATATATTTTGAATTTTACTGTAACTCATTGGTTTATACGCGTGGCGCATGAAATAAAATTTCGAGTTTAGAAAAGCCCCGTGAAAATTTGTCTCGGGTCGCTGCGCGACCCTCGACAAATTTTCTACGCGGGGCTTTTCTAAACTCGAAATTTTACTTCATGCTTAGTCTGGGAGTGGAAGACATTAGTTTGTTTGAGGTAAATTTTCAGGTAATCCTAGTGTTTTTACAAAAATTCAATTTGAAGCTTAAACTGGGGGAATTTGATTTACTTGTTTTTCCTGAAACCTGGCTAACTGAATACAGGGTGTCCGTATTTCGAGGAAATGCATGGGGATCTCGGTTATTTGAACAGTTAGAGAGTTGGTTAAATTAGGGCAAATATGTGAAATTTGTAGCCCAACAATAATCCGTAAACAGATTTGAAATATCTTTTTTTGTTTTCGAGATATTGCCAAAAAACTATTTTTTTCAAATTTCGTTTTTATTTTTTTATTCAAAAACTATTGGATCTAGGAATTTGCAACTTTTACATTATACAGGCACTTTTTAATCAGGAATTTAGTAGTGTACTTACATTTAAAATAACTTTAATATCTTCCCCGGAACCATAGCCAACTTTTGTTTTTCTTATGGGCGCCATATTGGATTTTCATATTTTTAGAAAGAACTTTTTTTTCTGAATTAAACGATATATCACACTTATAATTTATTCTGCGTTTCATTTGAAACATAGCAACCTTTTGTTTTTTGTAAAGAGTGCCTTGGAAACAATAATATTGATACGTTATTCAGTTATTGATGTGTCAATAAGATACGATCATTATACATAATACATAAAATAAAGTTAAAAATGGTGATTTCGAACCAAGAAAAACAAGATATGATCGAAGTTTATTATACTTCAAACAAAAATGTACGTATTTCATCCGAAGTCTATCTACAGCGCTATCCAGAAAGGCAACAGCCAAGTGAAAGTCATTTCATAAAACTACATACAAATTTATTGGAATATGGTTCCTTCGTAAAGCCACGACAAAGATATGGATATCACCAACCCCATGAAAATGAAAACCAAATTTCGCAAGCGGTAAAATGATTTCATTTTAATTACAATAAGATAATATTTATTCCCCTAGATTCAAGATAACCCTTCTTCCTCAACGAGAGAACTTGCGAACCAGTTTGGTGTGACGTTTCAATACGTATGGAGAATTTTGAAAAAAAAATAAATATCGCCCATTCAAAATTAAAGTTACTCAAGCTCTCCATCCTGGAGATGCTAGACGAAGGATGGACTTTTGTCGTATTTTATTGGGAATATGATCTGACGAATGCCGTTTTACCAACAGGGATATTCAATAGGCATAATGAACATGTGTGGAGTATAAATAATCCTAGACAACATGAAGAAAGACGACGACAAGTGCGATTCGGACTAAATGTATGGGTCGATATTTTGGGAGACAATATTGTAGGTCCATACATTTACGAAGATACATTAAATTCACAGAGATATCACGATTTTTTAAGAACATTTTTAAATGATTACGTAGACAATAACATCCCCTTAAATATGTTAAGAAATGTATGGTTTCAACAAGATGGTGCACCACCTCACAACAGCCAAATTGTCGCTAATTGTCTGTCCGAAATGTTTCCAAATAAAGTGATGGCAAATAATGGTGATATACGTTGGCCAGCTCGCTCACCTGATTTGTCTCCTCTAGATTATTTTCTTTGGGAAGCTATAAAAAAAAAGTTTATAAAACTATTCCAGAGGACAAAGACGATTTAAGAAGAATTATAATAGTTACCATTCAGCAATTAAGAAGAAGAGACATTTTTCGGGCAGTCCAAAATTTAAGGAAAAGACTAGAATTATGTTTGGAGGTCAATGGTGATATATTCGAACACTTACTCTAAGTTTGTGATAATTTTAGTTCAAAAGATATTTAATTAATTTGTTTATTATTATTTAATATTATGAAAAACTTCATCAAGCAGCAGAGTGATTATTCTGGTTCCTTCCCTAAAAAAATATAGTTGTAGGCCTCAGGAATTTTAAAATGTGCAACTGTTTTCAAGGCACTCTTAAAAAAAAAACAAAAGGTCGCTTTGTTTCAAATGAAACGCAAAATAAATTATAAGTGTGATATACCGTTGAATTCAGAAAAAAAAAGTTCTTTCCAAAAATATGTATATCCAATATGGCGCCCATAAGAAAAACAAAAGTTGGCTATGGTTCTGGAGAAGATATTAAAGTTATTTTAAATGTAAGTACACTACTAAATTCCTGATTAAAAAGTGCCTGTATAATGTAAAAGTTGCAAATTCCTAGATCCAATAGTTTTTGAATAAAAAAATAAAAACGAAATTTGAAAAAAATAGTTTTTTGGCAATATCTCGAAAACAAAAAAAAATATTTCAAATCTGTTTTCGGATTATTGTTGGGCTCCAAATTTCACGTATTTGCCCTAATTTAACCAACTCTCTAACTCTTCAAATAACCGAGATCCCCATGCATTTCCTCGAAATACGGACACCCTGTATATTGCTGATGCTGAGCTGGGCCTTCATGGATATAATATTTTTCGCAGCGACAGGGATCCAATGGTGACTGGAAAATCCCGGGGCGGCGGAACATTGATTGCTGTTTCGAAGATATTTAACTCTTTTATGTTACGATGCGTAGCGAAAATTCAAGAGGAATTGTTTGTTTCAGTTACAGTAAATAATCAAAAGTTACTCATTGGTGCAATTTATATTCCACCTAACGCTCCTGTCTCGTGTTATGATGATCATACTAGTTTGGTTGAGGAGCTTACTGACTACCTGACCATCACACGTGCATTATGGGCGACTATAATCTACCAAATGTGTCTTGGGAATTTTACGATAATGTTATAACAACGAACGCCTTTCAGAGTTCTGTACAACTAATAGCTGAAACATTCAGTTCATTGAATTCTCAACAAGTGAATAATGTAACGAATTCGAATTCTATTATTTTAGATTTAATATTCTTAGACTCTTTACTTGCTAGTCATCACATTGTCTCACGGTCCGAGGTTAACTTAGTAAATTGCGATTGTCATCAACCATCCATTACTTTAGATAAGGTATGGGCAACCTTTGACATGTTGAGGGCCAAACTTTAGCGTGCAAATACGTTCGCGGGCCGCGTTTAAAAGTACTTAGTGCATTTTAAAGTAGTGATCATATTTTTTGCGATAGATATTAGACATGAAATAATACGATAATGTTATTATAGTACAATTTATTAAAATAACAAAATGAAATTTAAAAAAATGATACATTATAATTAAATCGTTAAATTTGCAATTGTTACAAACTACGAAAGTTAAATACACCGAAATCAATGAGACACTTGAGCTTGAATTTGGGAAACTAATGCATCGATATTTGGATTAATTCCACTGACACAAAGACGTAAAGAATTTTCCAAATTATTGTCAGTCAGTCTTGTACGATGTGTTGATTTATCAACTTTCATCAATGGAAAGTACTGTTCGCATTTATAAGTACTGCCAAACGCACAAATCAATCTTCTTGCGAATTTTCTAAACTGCGGAAAATTGTCTTCTTCTAGGTATTTTTTGTAGAAATCGCACAACTCTACGTCTTCAAATTTGGATTTTAGGAGTGAGTTTTCTTGAATCTCGATCAACTCCATTTGTAAGTGTATTGGAGCATTTTGTACAATATATGTTGTAGGAGTAGCAAATAAACTGAAACAGTCTTCCATGTTTTTGAAGTCGCAAAATCTGTTCGAAAATTGTTCCGACAGTAACTTGAGTTCTTCAGCATATTGAGCATAAGCAATCTATCTATCATCTTTTTACACATTTAATTCTGTTGCTTTTTCATTCAAAATTCCGATGAAACCTTTACGTAAGCCGACCATAGAAGGTGCACCATCAGTGCATACTCCAATTAATTTTGACCATGGCAAGCCAAAACTTGTGAATACCTTTTGAACTTCAATAAAAATATCCTTTCCTGTAGTGGTTCCTTTTAGCGGCTGTAAAGCAAGCAATTCCTCAGTTACAGTGAACTCTTTATCAACACCTCGAATAAATATAGCCAGTTGAGCTGTGTCAGACAAATCGGTGCTCTCGTCTAATGCTATGGAAAATGATTCAAAACCAACCATACGGTCATTCAATATTGTTTTTATATCATTAGCCATCATTTCTATACGTCGAACAACAGTTCGTCTTGACAAACTAATTTTTTCAAATTCTTTTTTCTTTTCAGGACACATAATACCGCAAACTTCTAACATACACTCCTTGATAAATTCTCCTTCGGCAAATGGTTTTAATGCCTTTGCCAATTTTGAGCTAACTATAAAACTAGCTTTCACAACATTATCAAGTTGTGTTCTTTGTTTATGAAACATTTGTTGCTGTTTTCCAAATTTGCGGTAAGCTTCTGGATGTTGTCTGTTCTTAATTGTCCTGTCAGTGAGTGCAGCGTAGCATGCTTAGTTGAGTAATGCCTCTTTATATTGAATTCTTTCATTACTGAAATGGATTCATTACACAGCAAACAAATAGGCTTACCATTGTGCAAGATTTCTTCAGTCCATTTTTCTTGAAAATGGCGACCCTCTGTATCTACTTTTCGTTTCTTTTCACCAGACATCATTTTTGTTTACTTATGAGGCAGCAAACATCAAAGAATTTGATGTTTGCCGCCTCGCGGTCACTCCCGTGAGTATAAGTACCTAATGTAATATTTTTTTAATTGGGTTTTTTCAAAATGTCTCGCGGGCCGGATCATATCTTACAGCGGGCCGGATCCGGCCCGCGGGTCGGGGGTTGCCCATATGTGCTTTAGATATTGATTATTTAAAAATATCTACGCCTGGTAGCAATTGGAATTCAAAGTTTGTCTATAATTTTGCTCGGGCTGATTATAATTCCATTGCTGAACAAATTATTAATACGTCCTGGGACAGTTTGTTTTCTAACAATAATACAGATTTTAATGTAAATCTATTTTATTCAGTGTTGTATACCATTATTGATGATTATACACCAAAAATATTAGAAAATAATGCTTGTCGAACCCGGAGATATCCTAAGTGGTTCAGTTCTGAACTCATTGATCTAATTTCTCTCAAGAAATTACATCATTTAAATTTTAAGCGCTCTGGTCTGGACTCTGACTTTCAGCTTTTTAGATCAACACGTTCACAATGTAAGATTTTGTCTCAGATTTGCTATGGGAACCATGTACAGTTAATTGAACAATCTTTGCAAAGCTCTCCAAAGTTGTTCTGGAATCACGTTAATGGAAGTAGAAGTAGCTCGTCCTTCCCTAGCACGTTTGATCATGGCGGTATATTGGTTAACAATATGCACCATATTGTTGAATTATTCGCAAACCATTTCGGATCAGTGTATAATGTTCCTGCTCACACACATACCTCGTACGGATCATCCAGTGAATCTTATAATACATCTTCCAATCATATTAATTTTAACTTATGCCCGATTGTAAAAATTTCCGATGTTCTTCATGAACTCGACAAATTAGATAATTCGTACTGTACTGGTCCTGATGGGTTACCTTCTGTTATTCTGAGACGGTGTTCTTTTCCACTTAGTCGCCCCTTGTGGCTGCTGTTTAACCAATCTCTTAACTCTGGTTTTTTTTCCCATTTTATGGAAGAACGCTTTGATAACACCTATTTTTAAGAGTGGCAAAAAGAACATCGTCTCAAATTATAGACCGATTTCAATTCTATCCCATATTCCCAAAATATTTGAGAAATTAATAACTGTACCCCTCACAGCTTGCCTCTCTAAGGTCCTGTCCGAAAAGCAACATGGCTTTAGAAGCGGTTGTTCTACTTCATCCAATTTATAATCGTATAGCCACTATATCGTGTCTGCTTTGGAGAGGGGATATGAGGTTGACTCCGTCTATACAGACTTCTCTAAGGCTTTCGATACCGTTAATCATACCATCTTGCTTCGGAAACTTGAGCTTGTAGGAATCTGTGGGGAGATGTTTAAATGGATCCATTCATATTTGATCGGGAGGCCTCAAACAGTACGAATTGGAAGTGTTATATCATCAGCCATAACAGTGACTTCTGGGGTTCCTCAGGGGTCACACCTAGGGCCTCATCTGTTCAACATATTTATAAATGATGTTACCGACTGCTTCCATCACGCAGAATGCCTGCTGTTTGCTGATGATATAAAAATTTTCACAGAAATATCTAATCTTTCAGCATATTTATTGCAAGATGATTTGGATAGATTCCAGTCTTGGTGTGTAACTAATGACATGACACTGAATTTGAAGAAATGTAACACTATTTCCTTTTCTAAGAGGAGGGCAACTGCTGAGAGGAATTATTTTCTTAATGGCACTCAGTTGTTGCGCGTCTCGTCGGTGAGGGACTTAGGCGTTACATTGACTCAACAGTGGGATTTCAACTTGCATATGACTAATATATCGTCTAAAGCTCATCGTTTGCTGGGTTTCATAAAACGAAATACCAAGGAGTTCACAAACATCAATACTCTACTGACATTATATTCGACCCTTGTGAGACCACATTTGGAGTACTGTTGCATGGTATGGAATCCCCATAGCAAGTCTGAGATAAATTCACTTGAAAGGGTCCAGACGAAATTTATACTCTTTATAGCGTATAAGTTCCATATTTGTGGTTCCTACCAAGAGATTTTAAGTAGCCTAGAAATGAATAGGTTGGAGCAGCGACGGAGGAACGCGGATGTAATGCTAGGCTTCAATTTGATAAACGGTTGGATCGACTGCCCTTACCTTCTGGGCCAGTTTAAAATCAATGTGCCTAGCAGGGGTTTGCGTTCCTTCGACCTCTTCACCGTACCATTTCATCGTACCAATTATGATAGAAACTATGGTATGGCTAGAGTTGCCGCGCACTGCAACTCGGCGAATATAGACTTTGCTACCACAAGCAAAAAGAATCTTAAGTCCATGCTCTGTGAGACAAATTAGATTTTTATTTTTGTTCACATTTTAATCTGTTTTGTTTGTTTTATTTGTATATTGTTTTTGATTTATATTTTAACCTTATTTATTACTTTTAGCATAGTGATGAGCATTTTGATTTTAATCTGCTGTGTATATTGTTTGTGATTTTATATATTTTAACTTAATTATTACTTTTAACTTATTTTAGACTAAGCATTATGTATTTATTTTAAATGGATATCCGTAAATAAACAATAAACAACAATAAAACGATTGTTTTCCACTCCCAGGATAAGCAAGAAGTAGAATTTCGAGTTTAGAAAAGCCTGAAAATTAGGCTCGGGCGCGTAGCAAAGCGAAGCGACCGAGCCAAATTAGGCTTTTCTAAACTCGAAATTTTACTTTATGCGCCACGCGTTAAAACACTGATTCAAAGTGAAGTTTAAAATATACTTTAGCACACTGTTTTAGCAGCATAAACGAGTGTTTTAAACTCCCAGACTAAACTCGAAATTTTACTTCATGCGCCACGCGTTAAAACACTGATTCAAAGTGAAGTTTAAAATATACTTTAGCACACTGTTTTAGCAGCATAAACGAGTGTTTTAAACTCCCAGACTAAGCTGCGCGACCCGAGACAAATGTTTAGCAGCTTAAACAGCTTAAACGAGTGTTTTCCACTCCCAGACTAAGCATGAAGTAAAATTTCGAGTTTAGAAAAGCCCCCGTGAAAATTTGTCAAATTTGTACCATTTCATCGTACCAATTATGGTAGAAACTATGGTATGGCTAGAGTTGCCGCGCACTGCAACTCGGCGAATATAGACTTTGCTACCACAAGCAAAAAGAATCTTAAGTTCAAGCTCCGTGAGACAAATTAGATTTTTATTTTTGTTCACATTTTAATCTGTTTTGTTGGGCAACTTGGTGGTGTAGTGGTTAGAGTGTTGTACTGCCACGCCACGGACCGGGGTTCAAATACCGGCCTAACAAGTTGTCTGCATTTATATAGGTTAGGATAAAAATGCCAAACACTCCGTCTTCTCGGATATGACGTTAAATGCATGTAGGACCCGTGTACTGCCTGGATGTTGCGAGCACGTTAAAGATCCCTACCGGTGGGTTGGAACTCCCACCGGGTTCGGCAAAATTCCCGGATAGCTGTAGACCTAATCTCCGGCGTCATGATTGGCCTTAGCAGCGGAAATAGATGACGTAAAACCCACAATAAAAAAAAAAATAAAAAAATCTGTTTTGTTTGTTTTATTTTTATATTGTTTTTGATTTATATTTTAACCTTATTTATTACTTTTAGCATAGTGATGAGCATTTTGATTTTAATCTGTTGTGTATATTGTTTGTGATTTTATATATTTTAACTTAATTATTACTTTTAACTTATTTTAGACTAAGCATTATGTTTTTATTTTAAATGGATATCCGTAAATAAACAATAATCAACAGTGTTTTCCACTCCCAGGATAAGCATGAAGTAAAATTTCGAGTTTAGAAAAGCCTGAAAATTTGGCTCGGGCGCGTAGCGAAGCGAAGCGACCGAGCCAAATTAGGCTTTTCTAAACTCGAAATTTTACTTCATGCGCCACGCGTTAAAACACTGATTCAAAGTGAAGTTTAAAATATACTTTAGCACACTGTTTTAGCAGCATAAACGAGTGTTTTAAACTCCCAGACTAAGCTGTGCGACCCGAGACAAATGTTTAGCAGCTTAAACAGCTTAAACGAGTGTTTTCCACTCCCAGACTAAGCATGAAGTAAAATTTCGAGTTTAGAAAAGCCCCGTGAAAATTTGTCTCGGGTCGCGCAGCGACCCGAGACAAATTTTTTGGGCTTTTCTAAACTCGAAATTTTACTTCATGCGCCACGCGTACAAGACGCTGATTTCAAGTGAAGATCACTTGTTCACAACATTTCAGTGTTTTTAGTGTTTAATAAGCGTGTCGCATCAAGTGAAAATTCTGAGTTTAGAAAAGCCTGAAAATTACCTTCATGCTTAGCCTGGGAGTGGAAAATACTAATTTAAAGCTTTAAATTGAACTCTTAAAAAAAACATATGCATATGTATACTTATAAGAAAAAGACCTTGTATTAACGATGTATTTTTAACAGCGACTGCTCGCAGCCTAACTTCAGGGTAGGCCACAGCGCCAAGGCACACAAAATTTGAGGTTGGGATCGCGCTTTATAAATACAAGGAATTGCACAACAGTCACCTTTCAATAACGGATACATATTACCTTGGGTCTCTGGCCTACCCTGAAGTTAGGCTGCGAGCCGCCGCTGATTTTTAAAATTCTTGAATTTGTTGTTACGCCACCGGACTTGGTTTATTTCTCTCACTATTTACTCCTTATTTCTTGTGATTTTTCTTGTATAAAGCAATTTGTTGTTACGCCAGTGAGCTAAATTTATTTCTCATGCTTTCCCACTGAGCAAACACATTTAAGTAATGTTTCATCAACATTAAAACAACGTTTAATGTTGCTACAATATTGATATAACGTTATTTGTTTGTTTTTTTTGTTTAGTGGGTTTTCTTGTATAAAGCAATTTGGTGTTACGCCAGTGAACTTAGTTTATTTCTCGTGTTTTTTCTTGTATAAAGCAATTTGTTGTTACGCCAGCGAACTTAGTTTATTCCTCATGCTTTTTCTTGTATAAAGCAATTTGTTGTTACGCCAGTGAACTTAGTTTATTTCTCGTGCTTTTTCTTGTATAAAGCAAGTGGATATTTTACATCTGAAACGCCTGCAACACATATAATTAGCATTTAATATAATTTAAATTAAATTGCGTCACCCTGTATAGATTCGAGTTGCGGAGGTCGAGCGGGTGATGGCGCTGGGAGCGCGAACCCGCGACCGTGTCTTCAGTATTTGCGGTGAGTCAATACTCGAAACGGCCAGTCGCAACGAAGTCGGCACGCGGGCGTAGACGGGCGCCTCTCGCCGCAAAACAATTAGGGAAGAAAACCCGACGACGGATTAACAAACGGAGTGCTGTGCGTGCGATAAGATGGAGTCGAACGCGTTCGCGGATTAAAACGGGATCAAATCGAAAAAAAAAAAACAAACAGGGGAAGAAGAGAAGAAATCCGGCCGGACGCAAAACAAACGCATGCGCCCCGCTGGAAATTGGACAGACAAAGGTTCGCCGTGTTTGTGTTCGTGTTCGTGTGTGCGTGTGCTAGTCAGCTGTGCCGCTTCCGAGGATGGTTTAGGTTTTGGTTGAAGGACGGGGGGCTGGTTTTTTGGGTGTGTTTGTTGTTGTGTTAGTTCGTGTGTGGGGGGCGAATTCCAGTGCGGGAAAAATGGTGGTGAAATGTGGATACATTGTGCTCTTACTCTTTTTCGTCAGATGTATCGAAAGTGGTGAGTATATTACAATACATAACACACACACACGAAATCTCTCGGTTTCCGCAAATAAAACAACCCCCATTCTGTTTCGTGCAACTCGAACAACCTTGTTTATTTACATTCGTACTTTGTTTATGTTTATTATCGAGATAAACAACACTCTTGATGTTGGTGATTAAACATTACTTGTCATAATTTACATCTTCTAATGCAGTTATAAGGCTTTCTTCAAAACATTTGCTAATCTAACTAAGTTGACGATTAATAAAATCCCACTGAGCAAAAAACAAACAAATAACGTTACATCAACATTGTAGCAACATTAAACGTTGTTTTAATGTTGATGAAACATTGCTTAAATGTGTTTGCTCAGTGGGATAAAACGTCTACTGCAGTGTTTTTTTTTAACATGCCCCACTTTATAAATTGGAATGATCCCCCAGGTACAGTTTTATTCAATAAAAAGTCCCGTTTGCACCCAAGTCAATTAACTTAATCAGTGATTAATTAGTACTTCTTAAAAACACAACAATTTTACTTACAGATTGTTTACACCAGTGGTCTCCAAACTACGGCCCGCGACTTGCATGAATCCGGCCCGCGATTGTTTGTATTTTTTTTTGTAAATGTCATATTTTGAAATATTGTAACAATTGTTCCTTAAATTTTTCATAATTTTATAAAATTAATCGGATCTTGGCCGACTTTATTATGTAGAATTGTATTTGTGGCCCGCGAAGAAGATAGTTTGGAGACCCAGGGTTTACACAATCGCACATTGATGAAAGAAACATGTTTACGATATCTTACAAATTTATAACATTCTTATATTCTAGAAGTTTGACTTAATCAGAAGTTTAATCAATGATTAGTGGATAATTAAAGATAATCAGCCTGAGTGGTAATGGGCCTTACTGTTTTACATTGTAAATGTGGATTATAAAAATAAGGGATTATAATCCACATTTACAATGTAAAACAGTAAGGCCCATTTGCGCCCATGCTGATTATCTTTAATTATCCACTAATCATTGATTAAACCGCTGATTAAGTCAAACTTCTAGAATATAAGAATGTTATAAATGTGTTAGATATTCACCAAACTGAACTGGTTAAACTCTGAACTCGAGTTCAAAGTGACATTAAAACAATAGGAACTGTCATCTTGAACTCAAGTTCAGCTTGAACTCGAATTTAACGGTTTTGGTGCAACTGGGCCTAAGTGGTTGCTATGGTGATGGGTTTAACATTTGATAATCTATTAATACAGTTAAAAAAATGGTGATGTGTCCATCATAGTACTTTCCCCCGTAAATTGCGTATTAAATCACCTTTAAAATATTTGTAGCATTATTATTTTCAAAATGTCTTCAACTTTTTGATAACTACAACTTTTATTTGAAACATTCTTCAATTGTATCAACACATACACTGAGACAAACCAATGACTAGATAAAAGAACATTATTTATTAATTATCTCAAAAACTAAGAGTGCTATGACAATAAGTGAAGATACAAAAAATCTTTAATATTTTATTACCTACAACTTTTATTTGAAACATTTTTCAATTGTATCAACACATACACTGACACAAATCAATGACTAGATAAAAAACACTATTTATTAAATATATCAAAAACTAAGAGTGCTATGACAAAAAGTGAATCTACAAAAAAATCTTTAGTTTTTCATTTCCTACAATTTTTATTTGAAACATTTTTCAATTGTATCGACACATACACTGTCACACACCAATAACTAGATAAAACACACAACTTTTGAAATATCTCAAAAACTAAGAGTGCTATGATAAAAAGTAAGTGTACAATACATCTTCATTTTGTTATTATCTACAACTTTTATTTGAAAGAATTTTTTGTTTGATGAACATTTATTGAAAAAATCTGAAAAAACTGAAAAACGCTAAGAGTAAAGTATCACTTCCGGTTTTCCGATTTTCACCAAAAGCTTTTCAGTTCTTCCGATTGTAACAAAAATCTTAAGTTTCAAGTTTCATCTCGATATCTTTAGCGGTTTATGCGGTACAGCGCACACAGACAGACAGACAGACATTTTTCAAAAATGGTCTTATTCGACTCAGGGGACCTCAAAACGGATATTTCCGCTAAAATTTTTGATTCGAAAATGTTCACGAAAACAATACTTTCCCTTTGTATTACATACGGGGGAAAGTAAAAAGACAGAATCACGTTAGCGAAACACCGTCGAAATCAAGTTCAGTAGTTGTAGTTTTTTTTTATTGAATAGAACTGTACCAAATTATTTTTACTCGACATGTTAAGAGCATTACCCTAGGTAACATGAATTGTGACAGAGGAAATGTTATGCTTTTCAAAATTTTGTGTAGATATCAACTGCAACTTTATTTTTTAAACATATAGAATAACTAGACTATTGCCAATAATAAATAATGATTAAGCTATTTTTAAACTAATAATAAATCAGTGTTTTATACGCGTGGCGCATGAAGTAAAATTTCGAGTTTAGAAAAGCCCCGTGAAAATTTGTCGAGGGTCGCTGCGCGACCCTCGACAAATTTTCTACGCGGGGCTTTTCTAAACTCGAAATTTTACTTCATGCTTAGTCTGGGAGTGGACAACACTCGTTCTTAGGTGTTTCAAATTGAAGGATCCCTCTATATTACTAAGTTTATTACCATTTTACAAAGGCTACAGCTCGAAGGACTGGGAGTGAAAAACACTCGTTTGAATGGTATTACGAATTTTAATAAAAACATTATTCATTAATTTTTTTGTACAGTTTGAAGCAAAAAATTAAAACCCTAGAATTTCCATTTTGTAAATGTGTCTTTTTGTTGTCATTGAACATTTATAAAACCGTAGAATTTACGTTTGGTAAATGTTTTTTTTTCTTATCATTGAAATTTACAAAACCCTAGAATTTACATTTTGTAAATGTTTTTTTATTGTCAGCATTGAACATTTATAAAACGTCACTGTCAGTGAACGAATTAAAGTTAGAGTGACATAATTACAACACATTTTTTTTAATAAGAAACAGGCCGCTTTATTTTGTCAGGGGTTTTCAATTTTTTGCTCCTAATTGTATACAGGGTGTCCCCGAATGGTCTGTACAACGCTCTACTTAAAGTAAGTGGTCAAACTAGGACCATCGACTTCTTAAGATACCTAAATATTTTTATTCAATAGGTCAAATCATAAGGAATACTTTTTTTCTGTAAGATCATTCAATTTTACGTATTTTTTGTCTCTTATAAAATTTTGCTATTTTCCCCACAAAAAAATATTTTTATTTGTCAAAAAAAAGTAATAAAATTATGAACAATATTGTTCATAATATTGTATTCGGTGATTTGGAAATCTTTCACTGTACATTCTTACACATTTGCGGCCATTACCTTCACAAAACCCAAAAACTAAAACAATATCAGTTAATTCATTAATTGAGTACATGACTGACGTTGTCACAAAATCACCGATAACTGAATTTCACAGGTGTCTCAATTTCTATTTTTGTAAATAAAGAATCAGTTTTTTTTTTAGAATTTTATTTCTTTGTTGTTTTGACAAATAAAAATATTTTTTTTGTGGGGAAAATAGCAAAATTTTATAAGAGACAAAAAAATACGTAAAATTGAATGATCTTGCAGAAAAAAAGTATTCCTTATGATTTGACCTGTTGAATAAAAAGATTTAGGTATCTTAAGAAGTCGATGGTCGTAGTTTGACCACTTACTTTAAACGTAGGATAAAGAAACATATCGCAAAAAGTGCATGGTATCAATGTAATTAAATGTGCCAAATTAGGTTTTCTTACCTAAGTCCAAAATAAAAATATTTGAGAAATAATGAAAAAAAAATAATATCTTTGAGGCCTCGTAGATGGCTTAGGAACCACTTTTGGATAGAGATAAGTTTAGTTAAATCGTCTTATTTTGTTTCAGAGAATATGTCGTAGAGCGTTGTACAGACCATTCGGGGACACCCTGTATATCTAATGCGGGCTTTGCGCAAGGTCTTTTTGTTACATATTGTATGGTAAATAAAAATACCTCTAGAGCAGTGGTCTTCAAACTACGGCCCGCGGGCCAAATCCGGCCCGCGATTGTTTGTATTTTTTTTCTAAATGTCATATTTTGAAATATTGTAACAATTGTTCCTTAAATTTTTCATAATTTTATAAAATTAATCGGATCTTGGCCGACTTTATTATGTAGAATTGTATTTGTGGCCCGCGAAGAAGATAGTTTGGAGACCCAGGCTCTAGAGTGTCATGGAAAATATTGCAGGTTGGCAACTCCAAAATTATATAATAAAATTATTATGTCTGCCGTTTTATATGTCAATTCGTATAGCGTGTAGCCAACTTAAATTTCAAAAAATCATGGCACTAGAGGTTCTTTTTACGATATTTTAGATGCACTACGAGTATAATAATCAGCAAATATTTTTCAAATAGCTACCCGTTTCAGTAATTTTCAGCCAAATTTAAAATTAATTAAAAGAAATCTGTTTGCAAATTATTTTAAAAATCACAAACTGAACTTAAGGAATGCACGCAGTTTAATAATAATTATTAAAGTTGAATAATGACTTGAAAAAACAGACTAACTAGACAAACTGTCCAAGATAGTTTGTCTAGTTAGTCTTTATTGTTAAGTCATAATTAATATTTAATGGCTCTGACTCGATTTGAAGTAATATCTTTTCTTTTAATTGTAAAAATTCGATATGTAATGTTAATAACAATAATAATAATGTTTATTTCTTGGATTTTGGAGGCGTTCACTTCGTGGTACATCTTCAATTTTGATATAAAGAAAACTCTTAACTTTTTTATACCACTTTTATTTTACTTCAGTGACTAGTTTCAATTACACGGTAATCATTCTCAAAGTAAGTAGTTAAAACACGAGTTACTCGGGTATATACAGGGTGTCCCATTAGTGCGTGTTCGGAGGATATCTCCGTTCTCGTTAAAGATAGAAAAATATTTTTTAGACGAAACTTACTTGATTTGAAGAGCTGCATAACCCAAAATTATTTTAATGTATACAGGATGTCCCATAAAAGTGGTACTGAAAGTAATTTTTTTTTTTAAATGGAACACCCTATATATTATTTGATGTTTAGATATTACTAACAATTATACGTATGTTTTATACAACATGTATATACCTAAACCTAACATATATCATAATATTTACAATTTAATGAAAAAAGTTAGATTTTTAGTTTATCAGATTTTAATTTATATCTCTATTATTAGTAATTTTAAAAATAATCGGTATGGTACTTTCATAATTTATACCCGACGATATTCTCAGCCGAAGTAAATTTTACTTTTGCACTTACTTTGTAGTAATTATAACCTCTCAATCTTAAGAAAATTCAAACAACAATAACTTAGTTTTTTTAAATGGCACCCCCAATATTTTTATACGGCATAATATTCGTCTTGAAAGACGAATAATATTCCGTATATAAATATAGGGTGTGTCATTTAAATAAAATTAGTTTTTATTGTTTGAATTTTTTTAAGATTGAGAGGTTATAATTACTACAAAGTAAGTGCAAAAGTAAAATTTACTTCGGCTGAGAATATCGTCGGGTATAAATTATGAAAGTACCATACCGATTATTTTTAAAATTACTAATAATAGAGATATAAATTAAAATCTGATAAACTAAAAATCTAACTATATATATAAAAATATATATATATAAAAATATAGGGTGTGTCATTTGAAAAAAAATAGTTTTTATTGTTTCAACTTTCTTAAAATTGACAAGTTATAATTACTACAAAGTAAGTGCAAAATTAAAATTGACTACGGCTGAGAATAGCGCCTGGTATAAATTATGAAAGTACCGTACCGATTATTTTTAAAGTTACTAATAACTGAGATATAAAATCAAATCTGATAACCTAAAAATCTAACTTTTCTCATTAAATTGTAAATATTATGAAATATGTTAGGTTTAGGTATATACAATGTTATATAAAACGTATAATTAATAGTAATATCTAAAAATCAAATAATATATAGGGGGTTCCATTTAAAAAAATGATGTTACTTTCAGTACCACTTTTATGGGACAGCTTGTATACATTAAAATAATCTTACGTTATGAAGCTGTTCAATTCAAGTAAGTTTGGCCTCAAAAATATTTTTCTATCTTGAACCAGAGCGGAGATATCCTGCGAGCACGCACTAATGGGATATATTAAATCAAAAGCGCTTCGAAGAGAGGGCTGTACATCAGGTCAACCTGGTCGTTAAGGATGGAAATTCCCGGATTAATTTTTGCTTTGTGTATTTCAACGGCTTCCAGTAAATCCATTTTCTTACCTTTTTCGGTGAGATGGATTACCGAAAGTACATCCTTGCCGAAATTGTGGTTTGTTTCTAACAAATGATTTGAAAAAGTTGAATTCTCATGTTTTAAATTATATGATCTATGATGTTCAATTAGTCTGGTTTGAAAATTACGACCTGATTGTCCGATGTACACTCCTTTACAATCTGGACATGTTAACCTGTAAATTCCTGACTTTTACATCTTATTTATTGGGGTTTTTGCGTTGAATATTTAATTACAGAGTTTAGTATTTGATCTAAAAACAATGTCAATGTCACGTTTTTTTTTAAAATATTTTTAATTTTTGGGTTGAGTGTGCGAAAGAATGATAGAATTTTATATGAATTATTTGTGGCTGGGCTAATAGCGTATATGTAATTTTGAATTTGTTTTGATTGGAATTTATTAATTAATTTGTGTATCTAAAATTAATCAGTAATGAAAATAGAAATGTAAAATGTAAATTATTAATCAACTTGAAATTTTGTTGCGAAAATTCAATAAGTATTTAATAACTTAACATCCTCAGGATCACATCACCAGATTTTGATGAACAAATAATTAATTTAGTTACTTTAAACAATTAGTCACAAAAAAATGTAAAATCCCGCTTTTACTGTAATTTTCAGTCAAAATTAAAATGTTCGTGGCAACATCGCATTTTCATGTTGTTCTAACTTCACTATGATGAAATTTGACATCATGTTGCACTGTTTTTATTTATATTTGTGAAAATGTATTTCAGCTGCTGAATTATTTGATTAACATTTACTTTTAACGAGTACTTTTTTTTTCACTCCCAGATTAAGCATGAAGTAAAATTTCGAGTTTTGAAAAGCCTGACGCGATTAAGCCAAATTAAAGGCTTTTCCAAACTCGAAATTTTACTTCATGCGCCACGCGTATAAAACACTGATTTCAAGTGAAGTTTAAAATATACAATCACATTTATAAATCATTGCATACATAAATATATTTGGTCGATTTTCATGCTTTAAGTTATAGCCATTCAATTAATTTTCAATTACCCCAACTGATCATTTAATTTAATGGTTTAAATTATGTTATTTCTGTTATTTAACTTTGTTGGGAGTGATTTTTTTTTAAATTCTTACTTAATGCAGTTAAAATCGGAGATGTTTAAAAAAAATACTTTTATAAGGTGGGAAAAAAGCAGACACTCTTTACCTCTGGAATATAAAACCACAGAGTGGTGGCCGAGCGGTAATGTCGCCGGACGGTATATCGCACGGCGAGCCACAGACCGGGTTCGATTCCCGTGCACGGGGAGATGTTATTTAAAAATAATATCTCGTCGTGACCCTGGGTGTTGTGTGAATGCGTTGTGACGTCCAAATATACATGTGCATATAACTTGGAATAAGTTAAAATAAATATTAATACAAAAAAAAATATAGATTAATAATAGTCAAGATACTAAAGCCAGACCCCAAAAAAAATATATATATATAAAAACACGAATCTATTGCATGCACAAAAAAGAAACCGTTTTTTATTTCTTGTTTTTCGTTTACTGAAGTGCACGGATTTCTAAATAAAAATAGCGTTGAATCATACAAACGCCGGCGTTTGGAATTCCGTCAATACACCAGACTATTTTCGCGTTTACAAATTACAGTAAATTTATTGTAGGAATGTAACATCTTGAAACATTTACACACTTACTCTAAATTGTACCGTGCTATCATATACAGGGTGTCAATTTGTCAATTTTTTAACAGTAACAGTTAGAGAAAATTTTCCAAAACCGTTCCTAGGATATGGAGGGGGAACCATTTTGATCCACATAGTATGTAACTGTAACCAACCTCTTAGGCTGCAGCCACCCTTGCCCATTTTTTTTAAATAACTTGACCCCACTTGTGATATATCATTACAAAGGTCTTTCAAAATGCTAATCAGGGGTACCAAGTAAAATTTCTATTGTTACATAAAAAATGTAAAAAAATTTAATTATTAAATTATAGTATGCTCAAAAGTGTTTTTTGTCAACGTTTTTTTTTATATTGCGGACAGGTGCAATTTATTCAGTTAATAAATGTATTCTATTGAACCAAGTTTTGTTATTATTTTAATATTTTTTTTAGAGTTGTCCATATTTTAATAAAACATTAGATAACTCTGATAAATATTGGGTATTATTGTGTTTATCTGTGCTTTTTCATTTGTAATTTGTAAAAATAAATTGTTATAATACCTAATTTGACAACAATTTTAAAATCAAATAAAGTGATTTAATTTTTTATGTAACAATACAAATTTTAGTTGGTATCACTGATTAGCATTTTGAAAGACCATTCTAATGATATCACAAGTAGGGTCGTGCCATTTAAAAAAAATGGACAAGGGTGGCTACAGCCTAAGGGGTTGGTTGCTGAAGATTGTTATGTGGGTCAAAATGGTTCCCCTCCATATCCTAGAAACGGTTTTGAAAAATGTTCTCTAACTGTTACGGTTCCAAAGATATTCTGGCTGGCTTGTTTTCAAATTGACACCCTGTATAATATGATTTAAAGTAGGCTTTGAATTTTAAATTAGATTGGCACTACTGACCCTTAACATATAGTTTACCATAACCTCAAATTTATTCCATCATTCAATTAGCATTCTGGAAAACCGCACAAAAAATTGCCGCCTACTCTAAATCATAATTTAAACAATCGCACGGTGCTAGTTTAAAGTACAATCAATGATTTAAAATGTAAAATTCACAGTAATAATTCTCGTTAGTGGATGAGAAGTATCTAAAACAACGATATTGTGATTTACCGGTAAAATATTTGTTAAACGGTTATGATTCATAAATCTACAGTTTTTAGTGCGAACGTTTATTATAAATAAAGGCTGCAAGTTGAATTTTTTTGTTCCAATTTGATTATCTTATCGTGATAAGCGTGGAATTACCGCTCGTCGAGTGCTAGTGTGTGTGTGTGTGTATGTGTAAATATTTCATCGGAAATCGTTCTTGTTGGTTATAACTGGACTCTGGGTGTTATAGCCTCGGAACGGAGGAGGTTGAGGAAGGTCAAACTTGACGCAGAACGCGAATGAGAAGAACTTATATTAAATATTAATATTTTACTAAAGATATTTTTGTTAGAGTTGCGTGAAGTATTAGATACATTCCTTTATCTTCACTATTTTATTTAAATTCTATATGTATATTTCAGGCACCATGTGCCTTTTTTCAATAGATAAACTGATCAGTTAATTTACTGAAAAAGGCCAGATGGATGGAGCCTATAATGTACATATAAAATTTAAATAAAACAGTAAAGATAAAGGAATGTAACTAGTACGTATCTACAATTCCTTGTTATTTTATGCAACTTGCGAATGTAGGAAACTTGTTGATAACCCAGTTTCGAGGGATAACAACAAAAGGTTCGGGTTGACTGATTGGCTGTTGCACGCGCGTCACACTTTTCCATTGATTCGCCGGAAAAACTAGACGGCAGCTGCACACTCGAAGAAAAGTCGGTCATTGAGGAAAGTGAAGAAATTTCGCGTGTTGTCCCCTACACACACATATACACAAAGAGATTACTATGCGTACTATTTACACGAATTGCTATATAAAACGTTCGTTTCTATTGGACTCGCATATCGGCACGTTTCAATTGAATTGAAATGGAAAATGAGAAATGTTTTCAGGTTTTGACAGGATTCTGAAATTGTTGGAATGTCTTTAGTTGCTTGTAATTTCTTTTAAAATATGCTCAACTTCTGGATTATTTTAGATTTCTCTTAAAATCGACTACCGTGCAATCGTTTAAATGATGATTTAGAGTAGGCGGCATTTTTTTTTGTGCGGTTGCCCAGAATGCTAATTGAATGATGGAATAAATTTGAGGTTATGGTAGACTGTGTGTTGACGGTCAGTAGTGCCAATCTAATTTAAAATTCAAAGACTACTCTAAATCATGTTTTAAATGATCGCACGGTAGTATACATTACATATTACTACCATATGTTTTAAAATTATTTAGATAAAGGGTGGCTTTGAAGTTTTGAACGCATGTTGTGTGCTTAATTGATCGCAAATAATTTAAATTAAAAAGGTTATGTAAAGAAATTTGTCAAATAAAACAGAGGGTCTATTGAATTTATCACAATAGATGTTGACAGCTCATGAAATGTTGCGTCTTGTAAGGGAATAACCCAATGTCTTTCCTTAAAATTGCTCTGCAGGTACTAAACGATATAGGTACTTGCTGCGCGAGTTTTCGTAATGATGTCGGTGCTTCAGTTATTATCTCACGAACATTTTCCACTGTTTCATCCGTACGATCCGTTGGCCTGCCAGCACCGTCCTTGTGCGTTAAATTTCTTGTTTTCCTGAACAATCGAATACAATTTTGGACCAAATTAAAAAAATCAGTTTCCAAGAATACAAAATCAGTAAACTGTTGTCGAAATTTAGCTAAATAAGGTTGAGCACTATATACCCACTCCCCATGAACCCGATTTTCAAAGCCACCTTTTATATATATAAATAATTTTAAAACATACGGTAAACGGTATTCTACTAGTAGTATACAGTGTATACTAGTAGTATACAGTACATATTACTAGTATACAGTTTATACTAGTAGTATTTTATAAATTTTTAAAGAAATATAAAATAATCAGAAGTTATAAATAGTTCAAAAAATTGTTTATTATACGAACAAATCTAACATAATATCATATGTTCAATAAATAAAAATCTCTTAAGTGCTATGATTTTATCTTTATTAAAATTTATGTTGGCTACACGCTTTAGGAATTGTCATATAAAACGTCAGACATAATAATTATAATGTACAATTTCAGAGTTGCCAACCTACAATATTTTCTATAGCCGTTTAGAGGTTTTATTTTATTGAACATACGATACTTATGTTGATACTAGGGATTGGAATATCGTTAAATTATAAAACTCTAAAATTCACATTTTTTTGTATTATTTCGTATATTAAATGATGCTATTTAATCGGTCTACGAAGAACTCTTTGATTTTCTATGTATACCTAAAAAAAAGCAGATTAAATGCTTTGAACTAATTGTTTGTAGGCAACTCAATACCGTTTATGTATATTCGGTTGCCTGTAACTGCTGCTGTGCTTGTTTTTTTTAACTCCACTATAATTCAGTCTTTAGTACGCGTGGCGCATGAAGTAAAATATCGAGTTTGGAAAAGCCTGAAAATTTAGATTTGCTAAATCAAAATATTCAGACTTTTCTAAACTCGAAATTTTACTTAATGCTTAATCTAGGAGTGAAAACCCTCTTTTAAAGATGTCATTGAATTCAACTATAAACTGTTCATGTATTTTACAATTTTTTTTGTTCGTCAAATTAAGGAAAGAATTGAATAAATCCACTCAATTTAAGCTGGGAGTTTTTTAATTTTTTCTCGGGAAAATAAATTCACCACGTTAATCTCAACATTCATAAGAATGCCTCTGATTTTTTTTTTAGATTTAAAAAAATAAAAATGTTGATCTGAAAATATATTCAATTCGAAAGAATTTTGCGACAAATTGGGGTAAACATTTTTTTCTTTTTAATTAGAAATAATAAGTATCAAAAATGTATTGTTTTTATTACCTGGTAATAATCAATAAATATTTTTAATCTCGTTGTACAATATACTACTCTTATATGGACGTTTTGTGAGCGGAAGCGGAGCGAGACGGATCGTTTTTTCCGCTCCGCTTTTAGCTCTTATACGGAGCGGATTGAACGCGTTTTGCAAGCGGGTGCTAGGCGAGTTCGCCGGCGAGCCTTCGGTGCCGTCTATCATTCAGTTGTGCTACGCTGAGTAATAAGCATGGACGAAATAGATTAAATTGCGTCATATTATTATTTATTTATCCTTTATTATTCATAGACGTTACTGTATTTATGTATTTAATGTTTTTATAAATTCCACATGCACTCCGCCCACAGAGCAAAAAACAAACAAATAACGTTATATCAACAGTGTAGCAACATTAAACGTTGTTTTAATGTTGATGAAACATTACTTAAATGGATTTGTTCCTTGGGCGGTGCCTGAATTTCTAAGATAAATCTTTCTGTATCAAACATACTTATAAAATCACGTTTTAGCGCTAGGATATAGACGATCACTTTTTTTTCCTTTTATTTAACCCGTAACCGGTATACAATTTTCTGTCAAAAATTTTACACACTTTGATGGTTATAACCTGCATATTAAAAATAGACTGTGAAATGGACATTTCCCTAGTATGTTGGCCAATTGGAGAGTCAGGGAAAAGAGAAGCTGCTGGCGGTACAAAATTTATGAGCACAGAAACCGTTCTCAAAAAAATGATTATTAATTCTTTTAATTTATTTGTTCTCATCTCACTATTTTTACAAGAGTTTGGGGGCGATTTTAAATTGTTAGTTATTTTATTTTTCGCAATTTCTAGAATATATCATAGATTTTTTAAATATTAAATAAAATTATACTCATATCTTAGAGATGGAAGTTTACCTAAAAATTTATAATTTATATTTTTTGTTCATTTATTTTTTTTTTTTTTTTTACTTATCACAACGCAAAAATATTTATTTACTACTAAATATTGTAAGGAAAATATTACGAATTTAATAGCGTTAGCTATCGAATTTCGCAATAATTCAATTCTTGATGAAAATAAAATAAAATCAGCAATTTACGGATACAAATTCCAAGGATTAATCGCAAGAATTCACGACTTGAATTAATAAAATAACGAGAAGACGAGGAGCGTTTGTGTGTTGTTTATGCGCGTGATAACAACCTGCATACATGTATAAACTTGTTTGAACTCTCCTCGAAACCGGCCTCGCTCGCAATAGACCGACAGTTTATTAAAACCTCACAACTTATCATCGCGCAGAGACACACACTCTTTCCATTGAGTCATTCTGCAAATAGAATGTGCAATGTATAGATGCATATTTCGTAAGAATTAAAAGAGTTGCACTTACACCCCCATGGACACCAAGAAATTGTATATGTTTGACGTTTCACGTGAAAATCATGATACCGTGCGATCGTTGAAATTATGATTTAGAGTAGGCGGCATTTTTTTTGTGCAGTTGCAAAGAATGCTAATTGAATGGTGAAATAAATTTGAGGTTATGGGAAACTATGTGTTAAAAGTCAGTAGGGCCAATCTAATTTTAAATTCAAAGCCTACTCTAAATCATGCTTTAAATGATCGCACGTTGTTTAGACTCTTTGCCCCCGCGTATACAATATTTTCTCTTTTGCTCTCCCTTGATTTCCATCCTGGCTACGCTCATGCTTTAACGTGTCATTTCTTTCTATTAATCGTTGAAATCAGCTATCATTTTAGGTTAAGTATTTTTACAAACAACGATAATTCCAAGTTGAACGACACTTAAATCCGTATCAACGTGAAAGTTTTGCCTCCACAAACCGAGCCTAGAGTGGATACAAAAGTGGGGAGATTAAGAAAACCGCAAACGGTTGATGAATGACAAAGCGAGGCAAGTTCATATCCATTTCAATAATATCTATTGCATAATGCAATTAACGAAATTCAGGTCGTGTGGAATTATTACACGGGCTTAAATCGAAACGAAAACGACTCGACTCGAGAAAAGTCGGTCAGTGATAATTAATCCATTACGTTCCGCAAGTGAATAACAACCCGCGAATATCGCGCAATCTTTCAAATCCAGCAAATAAGTTTCACTCGACAACATTCCATAGTTGTGTATTAAGATCCAGTTGCACCAAATACGTTGAACTCTAATTCAGGATGACAGTTCCTATTGTTTTAATGTCACTTTAAACTCGAGTTTAGAGTTGAACCAGTTCAACGTGTTTGGTGTAACTGGCTTTGTGAATTTACACCTGATTCGGTAAATTATGAATCAAAGCCGGCTTACCGATAATTAATTTACGTGTAAATCATAATATCGTCGTTTATAAGGCGTAAAAATACTTGAGCAGTTTATAATTGAATTCAATGACTTTCTTAAAAGAGGGTTTCCACTCCCAGATTAAGCATGAAGTAAAATTTTGGGTTTGGAAAAGCCTGAAAATTTTAAGCCGCTTCTAAACTCGAAATTTGACTGTTGGACTTTAGTGAACAGAGCTCCTCGTAAAAAGGATTCGAATCACGAATCCGAATCGCCTAATTTGATTCGAATCACGAATACTCGAATAAAGGATTCGTAAGAGATAAATATGATTCGAATCCTGTTTTTTCGAATCATGAATACAAATCCTTCAAGAATAAAGATTTTATTATTTTTTTGCAACTATTAATATATAAATATCGTTACCAGTTGTTTTAAGAAAAACATTCAAAACCTAATTATTTATTATTAACACTGAACATCGTTGATAACAGACTAAATATCTGATTCCCTGTTACTCTGATTAAAGATGTATGTGTTTTTGAACTTCACTTCAAATCAGTGGCTTGTACGCGTGGCGCATGAAGTAAAATTTCGAGTTTAGAAAAGCCCGAAAATTTGTCTCGGGTCGCTGCGCGACCCTCGACAAATTTTCACGGGGCTTTTCTAAACTCGAAATTTTACTTCATGCTTAGCCTGTGAGTGGAAACCCACTTTCAAAACTTCAAATCGAACTCTGTTATGAAATCGATGAATGCCTGAAAACAACGTAAATAAAAAATTCACTGAATATCATTAAAACCGGGAAAGTCAGAGAGAAGTCAGAATTACATTCAAATTGATCAAAAGACAAACAAAAAAAAAGCCATATGATATTATTAAATTTGTCAAAGGGCAAATTACAAAACACGTAAAAATTTATAAAATTAACTTAAATATTGACAAAAACAATAAGAACACTTTAACAAAATGGGGGTTTCCCACAGAAGAAAGTTATATTAAAAGGTCAGGGAAAAAATATTGAATCAGGGAAATGCCGGAAAAATTTCACGTTTCAGATTGTGGCTACCATGTCAGTTTTACTCCAAATAATATTAAACAAAATTATGAAAACTAGATTATTATCCTTAAAAACATTTTCAGTCATTTAATGTTTTTATCAAAGCATTCAGTTTGAAGTTTCGAACGAGCGTTTCCACTCCCAGACTAAGCATGAAGTAAAATTTCGAGTTTAGAAAAGCCCCGTGAAAATTTGTCGAAAGTCGCGCAGTGACCCGAGATAAATTTTCTGGGCTTTTCTAAACTCGAAATTTTACTTCATGCGCCACGCGTATAAAACAGTGATTTGCCGAGAAATTTAAAGACACACAAAAGAAATTTTTCAAGTTAATTCTCACAATTAATTCGAATTATGTTTGACGATTCAAAACCTTTTGTAAGTATTCGAATCCTTTTATAAATATTTGAATCCTTTTATAAGGATTCGAATCACCCACATTGGGATTTGAATACGAATCATCTTAAAAAAATGTAACGAATCCGGATCACGAATCCAGTTGAACTAAAGTATCCGAATGCCTCTTTTGAATCCTCTAAAAGGGTTCGAATCCTGAATGATTCGAAGCCAGCCCAGCTCTGTTAGTGAATTACTTTCGTTACTAAGTTTTCTCAAAAAATGGTGTAAATATTTTTTTCTTAGGAATATAAGTAGCTTACATTGTTTATAATGTTAAGTGTGTACATTATTAATATCAATTTAAAAAAAGAAAATGTTCGCTCGATTTTTCGCGCGAAAAAACTCAATTTCAGGTGTAAATTTTTATTTTTTAAAAATCTGAAAACAACCACAGGCGTTCTTATGAATGTTGGTATTAACGAGGTGAGTTTATTTTTTCCAGAAAAAAAATTGTAACGCGACCAGCTCAAATTGAGTGGATTTATTGAATTCTTCCCTTGCAAAATTTTACGAAAAACTGGTGTAAACATGTTTTTCTGAGGAAAATAAGCAGCTTACAATGTTAATAAAGTATGTACATTATTTTTTTGGATTAAAAAAAAATTAAATTTTCCCTCGAAAATTGATTTTTTGTCACACTCTCCCCTTAGAAAAAACTCAATTTTAAGGAGAAAATTTTTATTCTTTTAAAAATCTAAAAAAAATTAGAAGCATTCTTATAAATGTTGGGATTAACGCGGTGAATTTATTTTCCTCTGAATTTTTTTTAACACTTCCAGCTTAAATTGAGTGGACATATTCAATTCTTTCGATACTGAATTTTGCGACAAATTGGGGTAAAGAGTTTTTTCTGGGAAAAATAATTAGTTAACATTATTTATGATGTTGTTAAGTGTGTAATTTTTTTTTAATTTAAAAGAAGGAAAAAAATTTCGTTTGAAAATTGATTTTTTTCCATACCTCCAACAAACTCAATTTTTTTAAATCTGAAAAAAATAGAGGCATTCTTATAATTGTTGGGCTTAACGTGGTGAATTTATTTTCCCCTGATTTTTTTTAACACTTCCAGCTTAAATTGAGTGGACATATTAATTACTTTCGGTACTGAATTTTGCAACAAATTAGGGTAAACATTTTTTTCTTGGGAAAATAACCGGTTTAGATTATTTATAATGTTGTTAAGTGTGTACATTATTTTTTTTGAAAATTATAAAAAAGAAGCATTTTCGCTCGAAAACCGTTTTTTTCCATACCCACCCGTTACGAAAAACTCAATTTTCAGGTAAACATTTTTAATTTTCTAAAAATCTAAAAAACATCAGAGGCATTCTTAAATGTTGGGATTAACGTAGTGAATTTATTTTCTCCTAAATTTTTTTATAACACTTCTAGCTTAAATTGAGTGGGTATATTCAATTCTTTCGATACTGAATTTTGTGATAAACTGGGATGAATTTTCTTTTGGGAAAATAACCAGTTCACATTATTTATAATGTTGTTAAGTGTGTACATTATTTTTTTTTAAATTAAAAAAAAAAATTCGTTCGAAAATCGATTTTTTCCAACCCACCTTTACGAAAAACTCAATTTTCAGGTGAACATTTTTATTTTTTTAAAAATCTGAAAAAATCAGAGCTATTGTTATGAGTGTTGGGATTAGCTTAGTGAATTTATTTTCCCCTGAATTTTTTTTAACACTTCCAGCTTAAATTGAGTGGGTATATTCAATTCTTTCGATACTGAATTTTGCGACAAATTGGCGTGAACATTTTTTTCTGGGGAAAATAACCAGTTGAGATTATTTATAATGTTGTTAAGTGTGTACATTATTTTTTTTTAAAATTAAAAAAAAATATAAATGTTCGCTTGAAAATCGATTTTTTTTCATACCCCTTACGAAAAAAAAAACTCTATTTTCAGGTGAATATTTTTATTTTTTAAAAAATATGAAAATAATTAGAGGCATTCTTATGAATGTTGGGATTAACGTGGTGAATTTATTTTCCTTTGTTTGTATTGAGTTTATATATTCAATTCTCTCGATAGTGAATTTTGCGACAAATTGGCTTTAATATTTTTTTCTGGGGAAAATAAACAGTTTAGATTATTTATAATGTTGTTAAGTTCGTACATTATTTTTTATTAAATTAAAAAAAAAATCGCTCGAAAATCGCTTTTTTCCATACCCACCCCTTACGAAAAAACTCAATTTTCAGGTATACACGATTCCATTTGTTTCTGGATCTCGCCTAGCTATGGAAAAGTGACAGTTTAAGTATTGTAAATGGGGCTGGTTGTGTTTTAAATCAGGGTTTTTAAATGTCACTGTCAGATGTTCGATTTTAAGGTTATAATTTCTGACTATTGTGATCTTACACTGTTGCCTGTTTTACAAATTTTCAGATATAAAAGGATAATAATATGCAGTTTTAAGATTAACAAAATTTACTACTTGGTTTTTGTACATACAAACACAGCAATAATATTGTATATAACAAATATAATGAATTCGGCTCTGCAAACTTATTTCGTCATCTATTTGTATTTCTCGCTTGGGTCTTCCCGTTAACACATTTTGATCAACTCCATCCATCTACCTTAATTTTGGTCATTCTCTCTTCTGTTGGCCCTCAGTATTTTTTTGTAGAATTGCAAATTTATTCCCACCCTCTTGTGATACTGATAATTTTCATGTCAAACAATTTTTAAGCCCTCATTCCACTTTTATTATTTAGTCAAAAGAACCTGCATCTGAATCTTCTGATGTTTGTTCTGAGCCAGATTCCCCAAGCGAAATAATAAATGGAGGAATGGTTTCAAAAGAAAGGTTCCCCATGTGTTTTGTCCAGTCATCCGAAATAAGTTTTTCACAATGATCAAAGAAATTTTGCCACATATCGGATGTACATTTTGAGAGAGACTCAAGCCATAAATTCTGAACACGATCCTTAGATGGTTGCTTAGAATTTATGTGCTTATTGTAGTAAGTCTTACAAAACCCCCATGCCATTTCAATTGGATTGTATTGACAATGGTATGGCGGTAATCTAAGAACTTCGTGCCCGTTCTTTCTCAAAATGTCATCAACTACGTAAATTTTGTCATTTGATCGAAAAGGTATAAATAAAGCCCATAGTTCCTTTTTGGTTAATTTTGGATTGAATTTTACATTGTGCTTAACCAACCACTCCTGCATTTCGCATTTCTTACAAGAAAATGAAGGAGTTTTGTCTAATTGCACAGAATGGTATGCAGCATTATCCATAATAACTACACATTTCCCTGAAAGCTTAGCCAAAGCAGGAATAAGTTGATTAACCACCCAATTTTGAAAAGTATTACCATCCATTGTGGCATGGTACTCTCGGTCATTGTTTTTCGAATGTAATAAAAAATCGCACCCATCCAAAATCCCACCCCTATACCCAGCATGTAGAATGGTGAAGCGTTTGCCTTCATTTTTGAATTTAGTTGGATTACTTTTTATATCCGTTTCATGTACCCAGCGTCGAACCACGGATCCATTCTGATATATCCATGTTTCATCCAGGTATACGAATTGGATATCTTCACTGGAATTTTGATACTGTAAAATTTTTTTAAGGAAAATAATTTTAGCTGCAACAACATGTTTTTGTTCACAGAGAATTTTGCGCCCATTAATTAATTTGAATTTATACCCCATACTTTTAACAACCCTATAAAGTGTTGTTCTACTCCCATGGAACTCATAATTTTCTTTCATATCATTCAAAAGATCTCTCAAAGTAAAATACTGATTTCTAGAGTTATATTGCCAAATTAGTTGTTGCAGATCTTTTCTAGCTAGGTGATTCCAAAAATGGTTGTTTTTAGATCGTTAGCCAAAAGTAGTAGATTTCAATTCGTCAGGTCTTTGTCGTAAAATTAATTGTAATGAAGATCTCCCTACCTGAAACGTAATTATCTTTAATTAAATATATATGATAATTAAAATACTAGACATACCCCAAAAATATCTATTAAAATCGTAATAATATTGTGATGCTGTAGATTTGGATTACTTTGCCTAAAATGTTTGTAGGATTTCAGAATTTGTAACCTTTTTGATTCAGAGATAATCTTTGGCATGTTAATATTTAATATGTGCCTGAAATTATTTTTCACTTTGACATTGACACAGCATTGCAACACTAGATTAATTTGATTTAATAATAAAATGCTCGAAAAAGCGACCGCGTGGCGAAATAATGGTTGCAAGATTAACAATAAACCTCTTGAAAATTAAAAAGAGGATTACTTATGATATCATACATTATTGCAACACTGTTAAAATAAGGAATCAGGAGTGCCAATTAATAAAAAATGTAAATTTTGATACTGCAACATAACAACACGAAAGCATGGCTAGGCGAGATCCAGAAACAAATGGAATCGTGTATATATATTTTTATTTTTTTAGAAATCTTAAAATTATCAAAGGCATTCTTAATTCTTAATTTTTTTTAAACACATCTAGCTTAAATTGAGGTAAACATTTTTTTCTGGGGAAAATAATCAGTTTAGATTATTTATAATGTCGTTAAGTGTGTACATTATTTTTTGGAAAATTAAAAAAAATTAAAATGTTTGCTCGAAAATCGATTTTTTCCATACCCACACCTCTTACAAAAAACTCAATTTTCAGGTGAATATTTAGGATTAACGTGGGGAATTTATTTTCCCCTAAATTATTTTTTTAACACTTCCAGCTTAAATTGATTGGATATATTCAATTTTTTCGATACTGAATTTTGTGGCAAATTGGGGTAAACATTTTTTTCTGGCAAAAATTAGCAGTTTAGATTATTTATAATGTGGTTAAGTGTGTACATTATTGTTTTGAAAATTTAAAAAAAAATCAAAATTTTCCCTTAAAAATCGTTTTTTTTTCCGTACGAGAAACTCGAATTTTCATGTGAACATTTTTATTTTCTTAAAAATCTGAAAAACATCAGAGGTGTTCTTATAGGTGTTGGGATTAACGTGGTGAATTTATTCCCCTGATTTTTTGTTTACACTTCCAGCTTAAATTGAGTGTATATATTCAATTCTTTTGATACTGAATTTTGCGACAAATCGGGGTAAACAGTTCTTTCTGGGAAATTAACTAGTTTAGATTATTTATAATGTTGTTAAGTGTGTACATTATTTTTTTGAAAATAAAAAAAATAATAAAAATTTTCGTTCGAAAATCGATTTTTTTTTCATACCCCACCCCCTTACGAAAAACTCAATTTTTAAGTTAATATTTTTTTTTTATCTGAAAAAATCAGAGGCATTCTTCATTAAACACGCAAATGCCGTGTTTAATGAACATTTTAATTTTTTTTTAAATCTGAAAAAACTCAGAGGCATTCTTCATTAAACGCGCAAATGCAGTGTTTTATAAAATTGAGTGTTTAATGCACCACATTTATGCTGCCTACAAAATTAAATAATGCGCATATTATAAGATTGTCGTGAACAAAACATAACAACCACTTTCAATCATTAATTTAAAGTACATTTTGTTGTGTTTTTATTTACTGTTATTTTGTTATTAAGTCTAATTTCTTTTTTTTTTTTCGTATGTTAATTGGATCGGAGTAAATTTTGAGGTCACGGATAGCACAATACCGAATTGAATAGAAAACATTCACCGTCCACATCCATCCGCAACTAGTTGTTCGTGACTATCTGATTTTGCGTTTAACAGCGAGTTTTACACACAATGCCAAATATGATATCCTGTAATTTTATTCACCTTCTCTCTATATTTCGCTCGTCTGTGCGCGTGTGTGTGTGTGTGTGTGTTTGTGGAGGTCGTCGCTTTTTTCGGTTCAATTAACGGAACGGGCTTTCTGAAGGTTTTTACCCAAAATTCAACGTCTATTGTTTTATTTGTTAGTTGGTTTGAAAATAATGTGACGTAAATGTTAGATATGCTATTAAACATTAAAAGTGCGATTCTTTTCGCAATCTTTAACAAGTTAGTCTTACAAAGACTATATCAAACACTCATTGAAACAATTGATATTGTCTTTGTAAGACTAGTTGTAGATTGCGAAAAGAATCGCACTTTTAATGTTTGAAGTATTCTGCAACCAAGAATTGGCAATTTTATTTATACATATGCTATTATATAGCTTGTAACAAATCAAATAGGATTTTAAATATTTCGTTGTTTAGCCGATTGATGCATAAACGCATTAATGTTTTATTAATTAAATTGCTAAATAAGTTAATTTGATATATTATTTGACCTGACATGAAAATGTATGAAGAAAAATGTAAATATTTTGTTATATGAGTATTTTGATTATTACTTTAAAAAATGTAAGTGTATTTCTAACTTCACAATAGTTCAGTGTTTTATACGCTTGGCGCATAAAGTAAAATTTCGAGTTTAGAAAAGCCTGAAAATTTGGTTTGGCCGCTCCGCTTCGCGGAGCGACCAAACCAAATTTTTAGGCTTTTCTAAACTCGAAATTTTACTTCATGCTTAGTCTGGGAGTGGAAACACTCGTTCTTATTGCACGTTTTTGTATAAAACTGACGATTGCCTGAATATTTACAGCGTATATACTATGTATATTTAAATGAAAATTTCAGAGTATGTAATACAATAAGTCGTTCATAGAAATCATAAAAAGAAGTGCAAAATTTTACCTAAAATAAATTTTTAGAGTTAAACCATTAACTTGCTGGGCCGTTATTGGATTAATTCGATATCCGGCGGTGTATTTACACGCGAAGTAGTTGTTTCAATGAATATTTATTGTCTTAATAGTCTTATTAACTAAGACGTATTGTTTGCAGTTTATACGAACATTATTATCAGAACAGATTTTGTTATATCAAGTCGGTCATATTGGATTTTCAGGCCGTTGAAATAAGTCTTGATAAAACAAAAATTGACATGTTTTATTCAATTGTTATAGCTAATAATTAATTAAAATTGTGGTACATGATTTGACACATTGCTTTCTTGTTCTTTTCAATGGTACAAAAATCAAATATGGTCGCCATAAGAAAACTAAACATAGGTGTTGTATCTAGAAAATGGGACACCCTGTATAAAATCTGTTAACTGATGTGTGTTTCTCTAATGACGTTTATGGTTCACAGCAAGTTACAGATCACTATTGCATTAAAAAACAAAGTTACAATAAAAATAAATTATTATCCATTTTACAATTTTCGCCATATTTTTAAAACAAATAATGTTAGCTGAAATATGTTGACATATTCCTACTCAGTATCAAATATTGAAACTTTTGTCTAATTTGACTAACTTCGTATCATCATTGGTTTACGAGATCCCAATGGTGAGCATGATAAAATAAACGATATACAGGGTGTCTACGCTAAACCGTTCGTTAAAAGTATGTGGAGTTGCCGTTGCACTAAATATTTGAAAAAAAATCCTTGTCATATGGTTGAATCAGTTCTCCTCATGTGAAATATTTTCAACTTTATATCACTTCCGGTTCTACCGGAAGTAGCACCAAATTTGTTATTTTAAATGGAACACCTTATATATTAGTAATTTTTTGGATTCCTCGTTTAAATTGCAACATATTCTATTTGAACATATGTACACTTATCTCTTATAGTCTTCAAGAAAAACAAATATTTCTAAAATTTTGACCTCTAAAAGGCATCTTGAAATCTGTGTGTAACTTATCTTCAGAATAAGATAATAATATGATTTATATCTCTACTTGTACCTACAAGATGCCTCTATGAGTAAATTAATTGGAAAATGTCAATTTTGACAGTAAGTATTGTTAAAATGTCAATATCTAAGTGCCCTCTTCAATATCTAGTAATGCAATTTTTTTCAAATAGAATGACCCAATTTTTATCACATGGTACGATTGGAGTAAAAATTTCCTACAAAAAAGTATTATATAACTATACTCCTAAAGCAAGTAGTTTTCGAATTATTTCGAAAATTCGTTTTCGTATGACAAAGATATTTTTCAAAATTTTAGTGCAACGGCAACCCCATAAACTTTTAACGAACAGTTTAGCGTAGATACCCTGTATATCATGTCAATTATTGATAATTGAATTGGTTTGTTTCACTATTGTTTTTATTCTCTCCGACTAGTTTCGACTTTTCGTCATTCTCAAGACTGAACGTCATTCTCAAGGAGTAATTGAAGGTATCATGTGTATTATTTGTTTAATAAAATGCGTATATTTAAGGTGGGAAACCGGTAAAACTTACCGGTAAATTTTGGAGAGCATTTTCGTTTTACCGGTATTACAAATCCCTAGTTGATACGGAGAATCGGTTTAATTTATGTATATTAGCACGTTTCTCTCCCTCTTTTAGTCGGCACGCGGTCGTTTCAGCGGGGGTTTGTTTTGATAGAGTATGCATGAGGGTTGTACGAGCACAATGCCCCACGTTAATTCGCCCCGTAAAAGTTTCATGCCACTTCCGGTCCGCGGATAAAGTGGCTCTTGTATTATTGGTGGGGTATTTCCAGTTGCTCACAGTTGTTTTTCTACCCTGTTTCAATGGGAAATCACGTTGCGTTTCAAGTATTAACTGAATATACTCTGGCTATAGTGTACTTGGCTACCTAGACAATGCATTAAAGCCTAGGCAATCTTTGTTACACATGTAATTAGAATCTTTAGACTCATTAGAAGTTGCAGAGACTTTACGTTCTTTGTTATTCTTCTAGAAAACTGCAGAGACTTAACGTTCTTTGTTCTTCTTCTAAAAAACTTTAGAGACTTTACGTTCTTTGTTCTTCTTCTAGAAAACTCCAAAGACTTTACGTTCCTTGTTCTTCTTCTAGAAAACTGCAGAGACTTTACGTTCTTTGTTCTTCTTCTAGAAAACTGCAGAGACTTTACATTATTTGTTCTTCTGAAAAACTGCAGAGACTTTACGTTCTTTGTTGTTCTAGAAAACTGCAGAGAATGTATGTTCTTTGTTCTTTTCTAGAAAACTGCAGAGACTTTACGTTCTTTGTTCTTCTTCTAGAAAACTGCAGAGACTTTACTTTCTTTGTTCTTTTTCTAAAAAACTGCAGAGACTTTACGTTCTTTGTTCTTCTTCTAGAAAACGTAAAATTATACTCATCGCCGACTTTTTCGTAGAGTATGTTATACAAATAAATATATCGCTACGTTTAGTTGCACAAAACCTAACCCCACCTGGGCCGGCTTACACGAATGCTCGTTTTATCACGTTGTGGACTGAAAAAAAGCGAAAGTAGATAAATATCATTCTTTGGATGACGCTGTTTATCAGAAAGGCTGTAAAGGGCCTTTCTGGCGGCCAGCGCTGCCCAATAAGTGATGTTTTAAGGCAATTTCGTTTGGTTTTTGTGACTCTTGTGAATTCCGCATGAAATATGTTTACAAAATCAGCATGATCCTGCTATCGATGATGCATTATCGCTTTGGAAGAGTGCATTTAGTTGCACAAAACCTGGACCGGCTCAGACGAATGCTTATTGTATCGCGCTGTGAACTGATAAAAGCGAACATTTATAAATATCATTCTTTGAATGAAGCTGGTTGTCAGAAAGACTGTAAAAGGCCTTTCTGGCACCCACCGACGCCCAATAAGTGATGGTTTAAGGCAATTTCGTTTGGTTTTTGTGACTCTTGTGAATTCCGCATGAAATATGTTTACAAAATCAAGATGATCCTGCTATCGATGATGCATCATCGCTTTAGGAGAGTGCATTTAGTTGCACAAAACCTAACCCCACCTAGACCGGCTCACACGAATGCTCATTTTATCGCTCTGTGGACTGAAAAAAAAAACAAATGTAGATAAATATCACTCTTTGGATGACGCTGGTTGTCAGAAAGGCTGTAAAAGGCCTTTCTGGCACCCAGCGAAGTCTAATAAGTGATGTTTTGGGACAATTTCGTTTAGTTTTTGTGACTATTGTGAATTCCGCATGAAATATGGTCACATCAGCCTGCTATCGATAATGTATCTTCGCTTTGGTAGAGTGCATTTAGTTGCACAAAACCTAACCCCACCTGGACCGAATCACACGAATGCTCATTTTATCGCGCTGTGGACTGAAAAAAGCGGAAGTTGATAAATATCATTCTTTTGATGACGCTGGTTGTCAGAAAAGCTGTAAAAGGCCCAATAAGTAATATTTTAATGCAATTTCGTTTTGTTTTTGTTACTCTTGGAAATTCCGCATGGAATATGTTCACAAAATCAGCATGATCTGATATCGATGATGCATCATCGCTTTGGGAGAGTTCATCCGGCTGTTAGCAACAATGCGAGCGCCGTATCGATTCCGTCTGGCGATGCGATGCGGTGCCATTGACCAATCTGCACGCCGTTTTGCACATTTCGGATTTTTATTAAAATTAATGGCTCGCTCGTTTCCACAGAAAGAAGAATAACAAAAAAAGAACAACACGTAAACACTAGAGATAAAGGAAATTCCGGTCTGTCGGTTCTCGTTTGTGCTCGGCGTATGGGAATAACTGTAATTAGACTAAATAAAAAGTAACAACATAAAATCAAAAAAAAAAGAAAATGTTAATATGGATTACACGGTATGGAAATACAAGTTTCAGAAATATGCACATTATTATACAAAGTGCAAAGTAAACATTAGGAGTGTGTAAAAAAATACAACCTTTTTTTATATACTTTTACTGGATATTAGTTTTAAACTATTCTACGTTTATATTTTGTAATTTAACTATATTTAGACGCCACAAACACATTCACACACATCCGTGGACTCAGGTGGAATCATTTTGTACTACACCCGGTGGGACTCGAACCCGCGACCTCTGGGTTAGGAGGCTGGGCCTCTACTCACTACCCCACCGGGGTCCCTAAAATTGTAGATTTTCTCAATAATCTTAGTGAATTTGCAAATACAGCACTAATAACCTTATTTTTCTTCACACTTTCTGATTTTAATATTTAAATCCGAAAAATATCCATAATTCATTTTCTAATATTCTTATGATTTAAATATTTGAATACTCGAATATTTCAAATATTTGATTTTGAATATGTTTTTTTAATGAATATCTAATTGAAATATTAAAAGTGCTATTCTTAACGCAATCTACAACAAATCAGTCTTACAAAGACTAAATCAAACTTTCATTGAAACAATTTTAATGTTTGAAGTATTCTGCAACCAAGTATTGGCAATTTTATTTATACTTATGAATATCTAATTAATCAAATATTCGAATATTTCAAATATACGAATTTGAATATGTTTTTTGAATGAATATCCGAATACCTCAATTTTAAAAATCCCTAGCAATAATCAAAACATATGACGTTATTTTATTTTAATCCTGTGATTGATTAAAAATAACTGAGTATATTTTTTAACTTCATATTAAATTAGAATTTTACACGCCTGGCGCATGAAGAAAATATTTCGAGTTTAGAAAAGCCTGAAAATTTGGTTTGGTCGCTCCGCGTCGCGGAGCGACTAAACCACATTTTCGGGCTTTTCTAAACTCGAAATATTTTCTTTATGCTTAACCAAGGATTGGAAAACCCTCGTTAAAAACTGTTAAAACCTTTAATGACAACACCATATTCTTTTAAAGAAAAACTGACTAGATAATTAACAAAATTCGTAAAGAATACGAAAATAACAACGGTTTGTGTCTGTTTTCCTTTAATAAATCAGTGTTGTCATTAAAAGTTTCAATAGCTGCCTAACGAAGATTTTTCACTCCCAGGTTAAGCATGAAGTAAAATTTCGAGTTTAGAAAATCCTTAAAATTTGGTTTGGTCGCTCCGCTTCGCGGAGTGACCAAACCAAATTTTCAGGCTTTTCTAAACTCGAAATTTTACTTCATGCGCCACGCGTATTAAACACTGATTTCAAGCGAAGTTTAAAATATACTAATAATTTAAATGGACCTATTAAATGAATCAAACAAAAATATATTGAAATATTTGAAATGTTCAAATATTTAAATATTCCTTTAAAAACATTTGCATTATTTAAATATTTAATTCAAATAGTCGAATATTCAAATATGAATATTTCAATCACTACGTTTTTCATGTTTCGAATATTCAGAATATTCAAATATTTCGATATTCGAATATTCAAACATCCAAATATTTCGATATTCAAATATTCAAACATGTAAAAAATGTATTGATTGAAATATTCATATTTGATTATTCGAATATACGACTATTCGAATTATTCGTATTCGAATCCCAGCCTTAGTGCATTTTCACCAGTCTGACAGAACTAGTTAATTCAAATTTGAATTATTCATGCTGTGTTCACTGTAAATATACGCAGAATCGAAAAAAAAACAAACCTCGAAATATCACTTTTTTGTTTGTGCGACTCGACGTAGCGACTGAGCGTTGTTTGTGAATGCGATTGCGTTTAAAAACCGCTTCGGGAGTAGCAATGAGCGATTTTAATGTATCCTTAAAATCTGAGCCTGCAAATATTGCAGAATATGCAAATGTATTCTAAACTAATCAAACATTAATTGATTTAATCCACACAAAAGGTATTAGTTTCAGAAAAGAATTATCTATAATTTCATTAAAACATTATTTTTTTAGCGTAAAAATTGTGCCAATGGCGGAGGCGCAATATTGTTTTAGCAGGTTTAATAAACACCCACAATGATGTTTGTTAAACCTGCTCTACTAAAATTAAACTGCATTTAATTTCGTCCATTAAAACAGTAATCGATAAAGCATTAAAATGTATTCATTAGCATATTTTATAGCGATATATTGCTACATTTAGGCGAATAAAACTAAAACTCACCTGGTGCTAAATCGGCTCACATAAATGCTCATTATATCGCGCTGTGGACCGAAATACTAAATAGATGCCCAAATATCATGCTGGATGTCAGAAACGCCAGAAAAAGGCCTCTCTGACATCGAGCTTTGTCCAAAAAGTGATATTTTGAGGACATTTTGTTGATTCTTTGTAGTTCTTTTGAATTCCGCGTAAAAAATGTTGACTATAATCAAAACCGATTAGTAAAACATTATTTTTTAGCGTTAAAATTGTGTCGATGGCGGAGGCGCAATGTTGATTTTTGTACGCTTTAGAAGGTTTAATAAACAGTCACAATGATGTTTATTAAACCTGCTCTTCTAAAATAAAACTGTATCTAATGTCATCCATTAAAACAGTAATCGATAAAGCATTGAAATGTATTCATTCGCATATTTTATAGCGATATATTTATCGCTACATTTAGTTGCACAAAACGAAAACCCACCTGTTCCTAAACCGGCTCACATGAAGGCTCATTATATAGCGCACATGAATGCTCACTATATCGCGTACATGAATGCTCATTATATCGCGCACATGAATGCTTATTATATCGCGCTGTGGACCAAAACACCCAAAAGTCGTCCAGTGTGATATTTGGGCACCTATTTAGTGGTGCCCAAATATCACACTAGATGTCAGAAATGCCAGAAAAAGCCTTACTGGTATCCAGCTTCGATCAAAAAGTGATATTTTACGGACATTTCGTTGATTCGTTGTGGTTCTTTTAAATTCCGCGTAAAAAATGTTCACTATTATCAAAATCAACGAGCTGTTATTCAACCTTCACGACCTACTTATGCTTTGTAGCACCTCCATTGATTACCCTTCGTTCTATTCTTAGGGTATTGAGGAAATTGATGTAAAATACCGCTTTTACCCAGGAAGTCCGAAAATACCGAGCTATTTATATCCAACACATAATGAACACAAAATTACTCCAACTGCAGCTTAAACAAAACCAAAAATGCATCTGCGTGGGCCGCAATTAAACCCAATTACTTCTCATAAGGCTAGAAAAGTGGACATATCATGACACAACGCGCAAACACATGCCGAATCTAATCGCTGGAGAAACTCGTTTTCTTTTGAATTTGTGCCTATTCAAATTTTCGGCGTACGCACGGTTGGTTATAAATAATTTCCATATTGTAGATTCATGTTGATGGGCTAAACTCGAGCAATTAGTCCGAGCAGCGGGGCACGCACTGATTCCCAACAATGAACGCCCCTCCCCACCCCGTTTGTTCATTATTATAATCGAAAGCGCTTCCGATCATTTTGTAAAAAATATCTATACAAGAGTAACAGTATATTGTTTGTTGCTGGTTTTCGGGGTTCGCTCGATATCTATTGTGTTAGATAAATCGGAAATAATTGGGATGATTTATATCAGGGCTATGCAACACGCGGCCCGAAGCGAGTGTGTGAATGTGGCCCAAACGTAAAATGCCAACATTTGTTGCGAGGGAAAATACGTAAACAGTCACTACTCATTATGTGTAGAAATATATGATGATCTGATTTATTGCTTTTTACTTATTGTGGCCCAAGACGAGTCGAATTTGGGCAATTGTGGCCCAGTAAAGGCAAACAGTTGCTCCTAATATTCAGGCGCCGATTCGTTTGTGGGACGTGCGACTTGGCGTAGCGACCGATTGTTGTTTGTCAATGCGATTGCGCTGCAAGAGTCGCAATATTCAAGTATTCTTTAAAAACAAACTGAACCTAAAAATGTATGCAAACCTGCAAGTGAATATATCGCAATTTTCAAGTATTCTTTAAAAGCAAACTGAACCTAAAAAGGGTATGGCATTTTGTATGCAAATGTATGCAAACCTGTGCTGCGAAAGTCGCAATTTTGAGCGGATTTAAAAGTATTCTTTAAAAACAAACTGAAATTTCAAATACCCTACAAATGTAGGAAAACGTGCAAGTAAACATATCGCTACATTTAGTTGCACAAAAGCAAAACCCGCCTGTGCCTTCTAAACCGGCTCACACGAATGCTCATTTTATCGCGCTGTGGACTGAAAAAAAAACGTAAATTAACTTAGCTGATGTTGGCCTAGTCATTTGGGTACAGCGCAATGTCTGAATGATATGAAAGTATTCTTTAAAACAAACTGAGTCCAATAAAATACTCCACAAATGTAGGAAAATACGCTGTGATTATATCGCTACCTTTAGTTGCACAAAACTAACTTTTTTTCACGATTTGTCAATTGGTTTATAGCAGGGTTGTTTTGTTTAAAACACTTTGTTTTAAAACAGTGTTTTAAACATGTTTGAAAACAGCCGTCGTGTTTTAAACGGTTTTGTTTTAAACGTGTTTTAAATCTTAAGTTTGTTTAAAACATGTTTTATTTGTTTAAAACATGTTTTATTTGTTTAAAACGTTTTTTTTTTTATTATCTTAAACTTGTTAAATTATATTTTACGCTAGTTCATTAAGATTTTTTGTTTACATTTTTAAATGTTAGGTAAATTGTTAAAGATATTTCAAATTACATTATTAAACATAACATTTTATTACAATAAAATATCAAATATATGTGAATAAATGTGACTTTTAGATACAGCCAATTTTTCTTTCAGCATACATATGCATACACTATGAATTTTACGACATTCGTTGTTTTTTTTAAGATTTGAATTTGAATCTTTATTCGAGGGTTTTCCACTCCCAGATTAAGCATGAAGCCTAAAAGTTTGAATTGGCCGCGTAGCGAAGCGGAGCGGCCAATCCAAATTTAGCTTTTCTAAACTTGAAATTTTACTTCATGCGCCACACGTATAAAACACTGACATATCACAAAGTTTAAAATATACGGCTTTAGCAAACCAATATGTATATGTGAATAAAACGTGAGTCAAATTCTACGCTGAACAAATTGTTTAAAACAGTGATTATAGGCAACCCAATAACTCTAACGTATATTAGGTTGCTTATAATCGTTGTATGTGTGTGTTTTTTGAACTTCACTGTAAATCAGTGTTTTAAAGCGTGGCGCATGAAGTAAAATTTCCAGTTTAGAAAAGCCTAATTTAGATTCGCCGCTTCGCTTCGCTACGCGGTCAATCCAAATTCTTAGGCTTTTCTAAACTCGAAATTTTACTTCATGCTTAGTCTGGGAGTGGAAACACTCGTTAGAATCTTCAAAAAGAACAAATGTCCGAAAATTTAGAGCGTACATATATTGCCAATACAACAAAATATACTGCATATGTGAATGATAATTAAACATTTACATCGAATAGATTGAGATACTTAATTTTTTACAAAATAAATAAATATTTCTGTTTCAACTAAATTAATATGCGAAACAAAACTTCAATCAACTAAACATTTTCATCGTATACATTGGGATACTTAATTTTTTACACAAAAAATAAATATTTTTGTTTCAACTAAACCAATACGGGAAACAAAACTCCAATCAACCTTTTCTCCATCCACTAAACAAAAACGCGGCAATTAAAACTCCATCGCAAAGTCATTACTCCCGCTCGCATCAAGTGTCGTGGAGGGGGGGGGGGGGGGGGGGGGGGAGGCGTTGGGTCGCCCGGCATTTGCATTTCTGATCCTGATAAGGAATTCTCGGGTGTTCATTTGCTTCCGGGGATAAAAATGACATTACGGACGGTTTAATTAATGGAACGTGGAATTGTTTCGTGCCGGCCCAGTCTGCCAGAAAGGTGGAATAGATACGATTGTATGCGCCGAGTTTACAACAACAAATCCACCCCCCGTTTGGGTTCTAGGGTGAGGGGGAGAAGTACGAAACGGCGATAACGACGCACGGCTAATGAGTGAATTATACGGGAAATGTGAAAACGGTTGTAAGAGGTAGGAAAGTGGATGAGAATTAACGGTGATTTACTGAATTATCTTAAAATCGCTTTAGTCAATCCCATTTTCGGTTAAATAAGAATGTTTTCCAACATATCGCTTCAATTAGTGATGTGCGTAAACCAAATTTTCAGGCTTTTCTAAACTCAGAATTTTACTTCATGCGCCACGCGTATAAAACGCTGATTTCATGTAAGGTTCAAAATATTACGTACTTGTGGATATGTACATAGCCATAGAAAGCAAATAGGAAATTGGCGCAGTCAGTAGGATTGTTGTATTGATTCACTTATTGTAATTAACAGTATTATGTTTACTAAATAACATCAGTCTACTTTATTTGTTTGCTTGTTTTGAGTTGATTGATTCGAATTTCATTTCGCGTATTGGTTTAGTTGAAACAGAAGAAGATTGTTGAAATGTTTAGTACGATTTTTTTGTACGAAATTAAGTATCCCAATGTATACGATGTTAATGTTCAGTTATCATTCACATATGTGATATGCAATATATTTTGAACTTCAAGATATTTCAGTATTTAATACGCGTGGCGCATGAAGTAAAATTTCGAGTTTGGAAAAGCCCCGTAAAAATTTGTCTCGGGTCGCTGCGCGACCCTTGATAAATTTTCTACGCGGGGTTTTTCTAAACTCGAAATTTTACTTCATCCGATGATAAATTTTCTAACTAGAGTTTCCTAACCAAGATACCCTCCCCCCAGAGCCAAGATACCCTCCCCAAAAACCAAGATGCCCTCCTCTAGAACTAAGATACCCTCCCAGAGCCAAGATACCCCCCTCTCCCCAGAACCATGAGCTGAATACGTAACTGCTGTTATTTTTTAGGTGGTATCTCCCCAGAACCAAGATACCCTCCCCAAGAACCAAGATACCCTTCCCAAGAACCAATATACCCTTTCCAAGAATCAATATACCCTCCCCAAGAACCAAGATACTCTCCCCTAGAACCAAGATACCCTCCCACAGAACTAAGACACCCTCCCCCAGAACCAAGATACCCTTCTCTAGAACCAAGATAAGAAGGTATCGTAACATTAAAATTGTGTTGCGCCCACCTTAGGAAGACAATGTGTAAAAACATTGAGCCAAGATATCCCCCTCTCGACAGAACCATGAGCTGAATATGTAACTGCTGTTATTTTTTAGGTGGTATCTTCTGTAGAACCAAGATACCCTCCCCAAGAACCAAGATACCCTGCCCAAGAACCAAGATACCCTGCCCAAGAACCAAGATACCCTCCCCAAGAACCAAGATACCCTACCCAAGAACCAAGATACCCTCCCCAAGGACCAAGATACCTTCCCCAAGAACCAAGAACCCTCCCAAAGAACCAAGATACCTTCCCCAAGAACCTAGATACCCTCCCGCAAAACCGAAATACCCTCCCCCATAACCAAGATACCCTCCCCCAGAACCAAGATACCCTCCCCTAGAACCAAGATACCCTCCGCCAGAACCAAGATACCCTTCCAGAGTCAAGATCCCCTCTCAGAACCATGAGCTGAATACGTAACTGCTGTTTTGTAACAAATTTTATCATATATTTGTTGTTGTCGTGTGTGAATTAATTAAAGTAGTTTATAAACAATAAACCGAGTCGCGCAATATCTCGCGAAAACATTTCAATAGATAAGCCCGTAATATTATAATTCGCGTTCCTCTTTTGTATATTTATGAGGGAAATTAAGCGTTTGCTTTTATCGCGAAACTGTTCCCGTCGGGGCCGGGGCTTAACGTTCCCCCCTCAGGTGGGCTTTTGTTCCATCCGCTATCTCTACTGTCTCAAAGGATGGCTTTCCCTCTTCTTCCTCCAGAGCTTATAAAAAATCATATACTTACAAGGCATTTTTCTTTTAAGTATTCATACCCCGATGTATAATACCCTGCAAATTTTCAGGCATTCGTTGATTTTATAAAAGCGTTTAATTTTAGGATTCGAACGAGTGTTTCCACTCCCAGACTAAGCATAAAGTAAAATTTCGAGTTTAGAAAAGCCTGAAAATTTGGTTTGGTCGCATAGCGCTACTTGAGCAAACCAAATTTTCAGGCTTTTCTAAACTCGAAATTTTACTTCATGCGCCACGCGTATACAACACTGATTTTAAGTGAAGTTCAAAATATACTGCTTATGTTTGATCTCGTTGATACATTTTACTTGTTTTATTTATTTTGTCTAACTCAAAATTCAAGCAATTTGCTTTGAGGAAATGTGGGTTCTGGTTCTGGTTCTTTGGGAAATGCGCATTTTTGCACTGCACTTACGCCTCATTAGGCCCATTGTGGGTATAATTAAATTTGTATTTCTTACCCCGGAACGGATTCGAACCGCGAATTTCGTTGTGGGCGATTGGACGAATCCGACGGCTCAATTTGGCGTGCAAGATAGACTTAATGAGAGATGTTTTGTCTGTTGCACTTCTACAATATACTAGCAGTCTCTGTCTAAAAATGTGCTGCAACGAAATTAGTCTTTACAAGAATAACTTTGTTGCAGCACATTTTTCACATTTAGACAGAGAATGAGATTATCTTCCCTGCATCTCAATGAACGCCGTAAACATTAATACCGGGAAACCCCGACTTCCACTACGTGCGTTTTGCGGAATACTAGTAAGCACTCTGGCTCAGGCATTGGCTTAGATTGCATCTCTATTAACACTAGATTCTAATATCTAATACTGACTTTTCACACATAGAACGTAGCAATACGGGCAATGCTTGAACGATTTTAAAGTATTTCCACAGTTCATATATATCCAGTTAGCCAGTCTCTGTATATAATTTGGTAACAGCGTTTGGAGGCTGCATCCAGAATCGAGACCGGTGCTTAGTGTATATAGTCTTACTCGTACCCCACATCCTGACCATAGTCTCTGCTTTTCTACTTGATTTCCAGTTTTCCCATAAGCATTAGCTATTGGTATTTCTTAAAACAAACTGAGACTGTAAATGCAGGAAAACATGAAAATGTATTCATTTTATTGTCTGCAGGCTGCAGCGATATGTTTATCGCTACATTTAGTCGCATAAAACCAAAGCCTACCTGGGCCTAAACCGGCTCACAGGAATGCTCATTTTATCGCGCTATGGACTGAAAAGTATTTCAGTCCATAAGTAGAGGCCTAAATATTACTTTCTGGGCGATGATGGATGTCACAAATCCCAGCAGCCTTTCTGACATCCAACGACAACCAAAAACTGATATTTTAAGAAAATTTGTTTTTTTTTTGTGAATTTCTGGCTACATTTAGTCGCATAAAACCAAAGCCTACCTGGGCCTAAACCGGCTCACAGGAATGCCTATTTTAAAGCGCTATGGACTGAAAAGTATTTCAGTTCATAAGTAGGGGCTAAATATACCTTTTTGGGCTATGATGGATGTCAGAAATCCCAGCAAAGGTCTTTCTGACATCTAGCGAGGACCAAAAAGTAATATTTTAAGAACATTTGTTTTTTTTTTGTAAATTTATGAGTTCTGTATAATTCTGGGAAACCCCAACTTCCATTCTGTGAATTTTACAGAATACTGTAAGCACTCTCGGTCAATAGATTGCATCTCAATTAACAATAAGTTTTAACATCTATTAAATTAAATTATTACTATGTGTTTTTACTACTTTTATTATTTAAAACCATCGTCATGTTAATATTTATTGCTGACTTTACACAAGTAGATTTCAGAAGTTTTCATTTTACCTTGTTTTTTTTTACACAAGTAGGAACGTTAAACCCGTACTTTTAAGCTTCGCGTATCGATCCAAATACAAAACAAAATAATAATTTTCATACAACGTAAACATTCGCGCTGTGCAGCTTGAAGTACCGTAAAAACCTCCACCCAGTCTAGACGACACTCCATCGTCTCTCTATATTCCTGCAGCGAGAATGTTAAACAGAATTAAAACTCGGAATTGAGTTTACCTCTCGCGCGCTTGATATTGCGGAGTACACGAAGGGCGGCTGTTCAAAGAGGAAGGGGGAAAGGGCTCCCAAGTTGCCAGTTATGCAATCGATATCCCGCTCAGCTGAGCGGGTGTAGGTAAAGGGAAACAAAGGGAGCACCCGGTTTCGAATCGGGCGAATTTTCCCTCTGCACGAGCCCACCAGAATCGATCATTATCATAAAGCCCCCCGTTTTCCTTTAAAATATATAGTCCTGAAGGAGCACGCGAGAGAGGAAAGGGCTGAAATAGATCGCTCTCGTTGAAGAATTGACCTATATTTACTTAAATCGTAAGGCCCAGTTGCCACCAATCCAAATTTTCAGGCACAGTTGCACCAAAAACTTGGTTCTTTCCTGAACTCGAGATCAAAATTATAGTTTGTATTGTCGTAATGTTCAGAGATAAAATTAATATAATTTTCTCAGTCAGATTACTTTTTTTTCAGGATCGACCCTTTTTTATTTTCTCGTATATGTTTGTTTGAGATTTGGGTGTACAGAAAGATCAGCTAGGTACAAAGACTCACGAATGAAGCGGTTCTTCAGAACATGCATAAACATCTTGAGATTATAAATCTAATAAAACAACGGAAACTAGAATATTTTTGGTACGTAATCAGGCACCCTGAAAATTACGAACTGCTACACCTAATCATAGAGGGTAAAATCATGGAAAGAAGAAGCGTCGGATGCCGAACAACAAGGATGAAGAATCTTCGCCAATGGTATGGAAAGGCTACAGCCACAGTTCATTTATATCTAGTTAGTCAGTCTCTATATAAAATTTGGTAAACGCGTTTGGATTCTGCACCCAGATGCGAGACCGGTGATTGATGTATATAGTCGTCTGTCTTACTCTTGCTCCACATCCTGACCATAGTCTCTCCTTTTCTACTCGATTTCCAGTTCTCCCATAAGCATTGGCTCCCCTTGCTATAGCCAAGGGATTTCCAGTCTCCCATAAGCATTGGCTCCCCTTGCTATAGCCAAGGGGAGCCCGTGCTTATGGAAGAACTGGAAATCGAGTACAAAAGGAGAAACTATGGTCAGGATATGGGGTAAGACAGACGACTGTATACACCAATCACCGGTCTCGCTTCTGGATGCAGCATCCAAACGCGGTTACCAAATTTTATATAGAGATTGGCTAACTGGATATACACGAACGGTGCTATAGCCCAGCTTTTCCGTGCAGCAGTAAACAAGACGAACATAGTAAAACATACAACATAGCCAACTTGAGAGTCAACGAGATCGGTCATAAAACTGTCTAAGAAAGTTTCTTCAGACAGTTCCAAATGTCAAACTAAAAAAAGCCAATTACAGATTTTTTTTTCTTTTTTCGGGAGATCAATCAGCTTTTATCCTGCGAGGCCTGAAAATAAGAGTATATTGAATTTCCGTGTATTGCTGATGGGGCTTTGATGAAATGAAATATTACGGATACGTCGCAATCAATACTCCTGGGGGAGAGAGGAGAGATAAAACGGCCTTGAGCGGTGGTAAATCTCGCTTTATTTTCATTGTCACTTTCGTGCGAACGTTTAATTCGATACATTTAAGTTGAATTTATAATCTAGTTAGTATATATTAGGTCTGTTCGTTGCATGAACTGGACGCCTGCAATTGTAAAGTTGCACTGACAACCTGCGACGTCACAATGTTGAACTCAGTTTTTTATTTATATGAACTGGACGCCTGCAATTGTTGATGTGAAGTTACATTAATTTAACTTGTGACGTCACAAACTTGAACTCAGTTCAACTAAGTACAGTGCAAACGAATAAACCTATTATTAATTCAAACTTGGATGTATCGAGTTATACGTTCACACAAAAATGACAATGAAAATAAAGCGAGGAAAATTAATAGCATAGGTTTGTTGGTTTGTACTGCACTAAGTTGAACTGAGTTCAACATTGTGACGTCACAGTTTAAGTCAGGGCAACTTTACTCTACAGGTGTCCAGTTCATTTAAAGAACAGATTCAGTGCAAAAACTGCTACATAGTTTATCGAACAGAACAAACAGATCTAGGTCCATTTGCGCCCCGACCGATTAGCTTTAATCATCCACTAATCATTAATTAAACCTCTGATCAAGCCAAATTTCTAGAACATAAGCATGTTAAAAATTTGTAAGATATCCTAAACATGTCACTTTCATCAATATGCAATTGTGTAAACAATTTGTTAATACAATTGTTGTGTTTTTAAAAAAGTACTAATCATTGATTAAGTTAATCGACTTGGGTGCAAACAGGCATTAATGTATTACTTTTAACGGGGGTTTCCACTCCTTGGTTAGGAATGTAATAACATTTCCAGTTTAGAAAATCCCGAACATTTCGAATTGGCCGGGCGCTCCATTTGATGAAAATAATGTTATTTTAAACAGCGTCTGTTTTGCTGGCCGCTATCTTTCCCCACCTTTGAACAAGCGACATAAAAAACCTCTTCCTTCCGCCTAGAGGTAGAAAGGGTTTTGTCCAAACTTTGCGAATTGCTGAATGCATGCATTGGGTGCGAGGCACGCTCCTACCTAATCTCACCTGCATTCGACAAAACCGGACTTGAACATTTCTAAATTAATAAACAACGTTTCGTGTATTCAAATAACTAGACAATTTGTTTGTCTGAATATTGAAAATAAGAATACTGCTAATTAATAAAGCAGTCTGTGTTTATTCTTAAATCGTTAAATCGTCGTTAGTGTTATATGATTTACTTGTTTCTTGTTAGTATTATATTTACGAATTAATTCAATTTGCTTTATTAATTTTAATATAATTGAAAACTTGCCGACTGCAAGAGATGGATAAATATCGTTTTACTGTATTTACATTTTTCCATTTTGTATACAATATATAAGGTCTTTGATTCCAGAGTTCGTCTACAAAAATCCAGACAACTTCTATGCTCCATTCCAATTTCCATTCCTGTCTGGCGTTATGTAAAGTGCATCGTCAACGGTCTCCCATTTACATTCGAAATTCAATGCGATAAAGAGCGGAAACCTCGGCGATTTCAATTCAATTTTATTCATGGCTTGTTTTTTCTAGGCGCTTGTCTACGATAGCACAAGGTCGGCTAAAAATAAGCCCCCTGCCTCTTGGGGTGGTGCATATTTGAAAGGAGTTGCTCTCCAATGCAAGCGTTTCATCATTGAATACATACTTTTCTAAAAACAGGAAATATTTAGATATATTGTACAGTCCAGTTTATAAGAGGTGCCCTGTGACATTTAAGTTCAAATTAAAATAACTATAATAATTCATAGTTATCACTATTCATCTACCTGATCAAGCCACAGTGTGGTGAAACAATTGTTGTAGTACAATAAATATAATTTTGAAACATAATTTTCAGGCTAACCACAAATAAAACGTTACTTGTCTGATAACTTCATCCTACCAACGACACAGTCCGGCCTCACAGATATTACTGATAAAATAATTATTTTTCGGGACAAAGGTCTTTTATCATTGCTGATACTATTGGATGTTTTTAAGGCTTTCGATACAATGAATTATAACACATTATTATCTATATTTCCTTTATTGGATTTGATCAGATTTATATTAATTTCTTTAAGAACTACGTAAAAAATCGATCTCAGATAGTGAAATCTAATAATTTTATGTCTGAGGAAGTAGAAGTAAATAGGGGTGTTCCTCAAGGATACATTTTGGGCCCACTCTTGTTTCCTATTTATACCTCACAAATATTTTCTAGCTTTAATATTGACAACTTTCACCTCTTTGCTGATGATACCTAACGGTTATATACGTGTGCGGAGAAGGATGTAAATTCAGTATGTAACAAAATAAATTTTGATCTTTCTAATATATTAGCTAAATGCAGGGATCATACACTATTAATTAATAATTCCAAAACGGAAGCAATTCTTTTTGGTCCAAATAAAATATGTAAGAGAATCCTACCCCAAATTTCAGTATCTATGAATAATAATGATAGATCAAATCGTGTTGTAATAAAAACGTTTGAAAAGCCTAGGGCTTCAAAAAGGTTCTGATCTTAGATTCTATAACCACATATCCGTGTGCATTAATAGGGCATATGCTAATCTTAGACTCATATTTATGTATTATATGCATTGGTGCAGAAAGCACTACAAATCAAGGAAACCTCTCGTAAATCATACCTTACAGATTTTTTGTTCAAATTCGTATTGCAATAAAGTTCTAATATTTTTTCATTTATTTTTCCCCACACGGTGTATCAATTTTGTTGCAAACTCCGCGTTTAGATAAATTGAATGGATAAAGTTATAAGAAAATAAAGAGGAACTATTTTCTTTCATAATGGGGCGCGGTTTGTGTACGTCGTAAAATTTTATTAGGGAATATAGAAAAGTATGGATCAGAGGGCCGCTTTTATGCGGTCGCGTTATTACCATGAGACAATAGAACGAAACATTTAATACTCGCGTTGATCAATTTTACGGCTACAAGCGGAAACTTTTTCTAATTTTTCTATGTCTTCATCCAAGCCCAACTTAAATATCCTCGCGTGTTGAACCGTTCGAATCACAGGAATGAATCATCTGGGAGTTCCCTCAACAGACTGCGAATATGAGCAAAATATGCCGAAGATGTCATCGCGAGGTTTCCTTTCTCTCTCCATCTTGAACAACTTCGTAAATCTGTCACAATTGAAGCGCATGAGAATTCCCTTTTTAAAAAGTAGAGTGATGAAAATAGACAATCGCCTAGCCCCGAAAGTAAATAAGCCGTTTATTCCAACCAAACTCCATTTCTCAAATTTTTGTTGTTGAGTACAAGCTTAGTTTTGAGGGGGTTTACCAATAGTCCACACTTCTCACACCAGCAGGTTACCTTGCGGAGTGCCTCCTCCATAAGTTCGGATAGGATACTTAAGTGCTTGCCAGAGACCGTAACGGTAACATCGTCAGCGTAGGCAATTGCCTTACACCGTAGTATATTCAAAATTTACATTATATATTTCGAATATAATAAAATTAAACACTTTAACTTTGTATAACACAATATTTTTATTTTCATGACTGCAGTTTCGGCAACGCAACTTGCTGTTATCAAACAGAGTACACGAATAGTTATTTACAAAATAGCATTAAAAATGGGGGTATGTTTTGAATATACTTAACCAGAAATTGTTGTTTATGACAGAAAACCTTAAATTATGATGATTATCTCACCGAACAAGAAAATAAATGGGGAATGGAGTTAGGCCACTTTCAAAATAAACGGCTCGAATGTAAAATCAACATTTATTTTCGGGGCTAGGCGATTATCTGTTTTCGTCACTTTATTTTCAGAATGGTAATTCTCATGCGCTTTCAATGGAGACAGATTTACCAACTCGCAAATTAAACAATTCAATTATTCTCTTTTACTTTTAAAATATATCATTATGCAGTTTTTGAAATGACAATAGGAAGGTGCAATTTTGGATAGGAGCGTTTTTTGACTCAAAACTCTTGACAGTTTATAAAGTAATCAGGCTTATTAGTCCTTCGACTTTGAACGCAAATAAAACGCAAATTTTGCGGGCTTTTCTAAACTCAAAATTTTACTTCATGCGCCACTCGTACAAACCACCGATTTGATGTGCAGTTCAAAATGTACGTCTTCATCACACTGCTGTACTAGTATATTTTGAACTTCACTTGAAATCGGGGCTTTACACGCGTGGTGCATAAGGTAAAATTTCGAGATTAGAAAAGCCCGCAAATTTTGGCTCGGTCGCTAACGCGACCGAGCCAAACCTTGCTTCGGGCTTTTCTTAACTCGAAATTTTACTTCATGCTTCGCCAGGGAGTGGAAGACAATTTGAATTCTTTGCTCGAATAACTAAAGTTTTACAGTTATTAAAATATGTATACTTAAAACGAAAATTACCTGTATGTGTATAAGTATAATACGAGCGCATTTTCGCATAATAGGAAGTTGCGCTGACGCGACCGAACCAAATTTTGCTTCGGGCTGTTCTAAACTCAAAATATAACTTCATGCTTAACCTGGGAGTGGAAAACACTCGTTTTAAGATTCAATTCGAATTTTTTTGCACGAATAACTGAAGATTTACAGTTATTTTGCTAGTATATTTCGAACTTTACTTGAAATCAGCGTTTTACACGCGTGTCGCAAAATTTGGCTCGACCGAGCCAAATTTTGCTTCGGGCTCGTTTAAAGCTTCAATTTGAATTCTTTGCACGAATAACTGAAGATTTACAGTTATTAAAATATGTATACTTAAAACAAAAACTACCTGTATGTATATAAATATAATACGAGCACAATTACGCATAATAGGATGTAAAATCAACATTTATTTTCGGGGCTAGGTAATTATCTGTTTTCGTCACTCTATTTTCAGAATGGGAATTCTCATGCGCTTTCAATGGAGACAGATTTACGAACGCGTAAATTAAACAATTCAATATTTAATTCACTGATACTTGCAATTGTTTCTCAATTATTCTATTTTACTTCTAAAATATATTTATCTAGTTTTTGAGATGACAATAGGAAGAAGCAATTTTGGATAGGAGCGTTTTTTGACTCAAAACTCTTGACATTTTATGAAGGAATCAGGCTCATTGTTCCTTCGACTTTGAAAGCAAAAAAAAACGGGAATGCGTTTATTTAACCGCATCGATCTTTTATACTTTTTCGATTGGTTTTGTGTTATTGTAAAGACAAATGAAGAGTTTTTAGAATTGTACACTAAATCAGCGTTCTACGCCGCCGACGCATGAAGTTGAAGTAAATATTTCGAGTTTAGAAAAGCCTGAAAATTTGGATTGGTCGCCTGGCTTTTTTGACTCAAAACTCTTGACATTTTATGAAGGAATCAGGCTCATTGGTCCTTCGACTTTGAAAGCAAATAAAACTGGGATGCGTTTATTTGGACGCAACAATCTCTAATACTTTTTCATTTGGTTTTGTGTTATTGTAAAGACAAATTAAGAGATTTTAGAATTTTACACTAAATCAGCGTTCTACGTGTCTGGCGCATGAAGTTGAAGTAAATATTTCGAGTTTAGAAAAGCCTGAAAATTTGGATTGGTCGCCTCGCTTTGCGGAGCGACCAATCCAATTTTTTTATTCCTATTAACAGAAACAGTGTTTCGGCCGCAAATAAAAATCAATACCCTCTTTTATTGGATGACACGGTTTGTGTCTCCACCGCGTGTGCAAACTCCTGGCATATATGCACCCCATTAGAGCCCCCGGAGCGGAATATTATCTCGTAAAGTTCGCGTCGCCCGAAGTTGCGCCTTCATTACGTTTCCTCTCACATCCCTCGCAACTATTAAGTTCACGTATGGCCCATTTAAGTTTTACGCGGCCGCCGGGCGAAAACCGCCCTGAAATTTCAACAATGTCACGCCAACACCGATAAACTGACACGAGCGCGTCAATCAATTATTGTTCTTCAATTATATATTAAGTACATCAATCAATGATTGTTCATCAATTATTAATTAAGTACGTCAATCAATTATTGTTCTTTAATTACAAGGTGCGGCAGGGAAACTTGCTGATTTGACTTGGGCGCCAATGAGCCAGACGTGGTCAGAAAGGGGTAGGAAGGATCTCATTCGATAGAGGGGGTCTTTAAGTTTTTTTGCCGCTCAAGCGAGTTATCGTCATGCGTTGGACAAAGGAGGAGCGTGCGTTCGCCGTCGAGGCCTACTTCTCCAATGGCCGTTCGGTGGTTGCCACCCAACGTACCTTCCGAACTCGGTTCAATATTCATCCCACAGGTCCCGTTCCTGGCCGGCAATCAATCGTTTCGTGGGTGGACGCATTCAGAGAAAGTGGCAGTGTGGCAAAAAAAGGGCCTGGAGGTCAACGGACTTCCAGAACACGTCGAGAGGGTGAGGCTGTCGTTTTTGCGCTACAGAGAAATGATTGAGGCATTTTTTCTCCCGAAACTTGAAGAAATGGAACTTGGGGACGTATGGTTCCAGCAGGACGGAGCCACGGCACACACAGAGAACAATGGACATTTTGAGGGGACACTTTCACGAGCGCCTAATCTTCTTAAGCGGTGACGTACTGTGGCCGGCGCGATCCCCCGATTTGGCTCCCTGTGACTTCTTTTTATAGGGATATCTCAAATCCATTGTTTACAATGACAAACCACGGACCATGCAACACCTGAAGGAAAACATTCGCCAAGCCATTGCCAACATTCCCGTCGATATGCTTGAAAGAGTTGAGCAAAACTTTAAATAGCGGGTGGATTAATGTATCGCTAATGAGGGCCGCCATTTGGCCGATGTCATTTTTAAAACCACTTGATACAAAAATTCAGGATGTATACAATACGATGAAAAGAGAATTAAATCGATATGTGAAATACTTTTTCTTTTTTGACCTTTTAAATCAGCAAGTTTCCCTGGCGCACCCTGTATAAATCAAGTACAAAATTAAATTTGTATTCAGTATTCTGGCACCAGATACCCACAGACGTGTTTCGGACTTCAAGGTCCTCTTCGGTGTGACCTGTATATGCACTTTGTGCATATACAACAAACGTATGTTTTTGATTCTTGAATCTTGGAGGCGTTCACTTCGTGGTACATTTTCAATTTGATATAAAGAAAACACTTAACTTGTTGACTGGTTTCAATTACACGGTGATCATTTTCAAACTAAGTACTTAAAATACGAGTTACACAGGTATATATAGGTTAAATCTAAAAAACTTCGAAGAGAGGAGTGTACATCAGGTCAACCGGGTCGTTAAGGATGGAAATTCCCGAATTATTTTTGCTTTGTGGATTTCAAGGGCTTCCAGTAAATCCATTTTTCTACCTTTTTCGGTGAGATGGATTATCGAAAATACATCCTTGTCGAAATTATCGTTTGTTTCTAACAAATGTATGTTTTTGAGTTTCGTGAAGAGTATAATCAATAAACATTAACATTGTTGTATCCTTTCTTCACATTTATTTCCTTAGCACTCACACTCACATTTATTTCCTTAGAGACTCGAATCTAGAGATTAAAAAATATTGCTTTGTGGATTTCAAGGGCTTCCAGTAAACCCGTTTTTCTACCTTTTTCGGTGAGATGGATTACCGAAAGTACATCTTTGCCGAAATTATTGTTTGTTTCTAACAAATGTAAGTTTTTGAGTTTCGTGAACAGTATAATCAATAAAAATTAACAATGTTGTATCCTTACACCACATTTATTTCCTTAGCACTCGAAATATGTATTTACAGATTAAAAAATAAATGTGAAGAAAGGATACAACAGTGTTAATTTTTATTTTATAAATTGATAGTTGTGTGTTATTAGATCGTTATTAGCGTAGAGAGGTCCGGGTAGTGTGCTTGCACAAGATCTTCCGTCCGCGTTAATTACCGAGGAAATGTTTGAGCTCGTTACTCTAGTAATCGCTGCTTAATGAAGAGTGGTCTTATCCTACCGATTACAACCCGCAGTGTTTGAGTTGGGAATCATCATAATTGATAGGACCTAGCACAAGAGTGTTAACAACCAGGACACCGCTTGTGTACGCGACGAGATGAATTATTCATCGCGTGCATTCGTAATTAACTTATTACAGAATCGATTTTGTTTAGGGATTGTACATTTACCTACTTATTCAATTACTGGTAATACGGGGAAATTGGTTCACCAATAATTTACCGGTAAGTCGTAATATCGTTGTTTTGAGGTTGAAAGTATATTTGGGTCGCTACACACGATCGCATCAAGCCAGTCGCGCCAATCCAGCGCTCCAATCGTGTTGAAATGAAGAGAATGGATGCCAGGCGGGATCGTCTTTAAATGACTTGACGTTATCGAGTGTTTTCCACTCTCAGATTAAGCATGAAGTAAAATTTCGAGTTTAGAAAAGCCTGAGGCAAAATTTGACGCGGTCGCATCAGCATTTCTAAAATCGAAATTTTACTTTATGGGCCACGCGTACTAAACACCGATTTGATGTAAAGTTCAGAATGTACGTCTTCAGCACACTGCTTTGCTAATATATTTCAAACTTCACTTGAAATCAGGGTTTTATACGCGTGGCGCATGTAGTAAAATTTCGAGTTTAGAAAAGCCCAAAGCAATATTTGCTTTGGTAATACGGAGAAAATTGGTCTACCAATAATTTACCGGTATGTCGTTATATCGTTGTTTTGCGGTTGCAAGTATATTTAGGTGACCACACACGATCGCATCAAGCCAGTCGCGCTAATCTACCGCGTTTCTTTTCAATCGTGTTGAAATGACGCGAATGGATGCCAAGCGTGATCGTCTGTGTCCCTTTTTTAATGACTTGACGTTAACGAGTGTTTTCCACTCCCAGAATAAGCATGAAGTAAAATTTTGAGTTTAGAAAAGCCCGAAGCAAAATTTGGATCGGATGCGCTAGCGACCGAGCCAAATTTTGCGGGTTTTTCTAAACTCGAAATTTTACTTCATGCGCCACGCGTACAAAACACCGATTTAATGTGATGTTCAGTATATACTATTTCGAACTTTACTTAAAATCAGGGTTTTTGCACGTAACTACACCAAGAAAGGGGCATTTACCAACTTCAACAAATTTTTAAAAAGGGTAGTTTTCTCAACACACACACAAAGTTTTATAAAAATCCATGCTTGCTTTTTCGAGCTATGATAGTTTTTTAAATCCAACTTCTGCAAAAATCGGGGTAGACAAACACATATTTTGCCTTTGAGCAAAAATAACTCAAAAACTAAGAAAGGGGTATTTTCTAACTTTAACATATTTTCAAAGAGCTTAGTTTTCTAATCACCCACAGAAAGTTTTTTTAAAAATCCATGCTTTATTTTTCGAGTTATAATTTTTTTTAAAATTCAACTTCTGCAAAAATTAAGGTGTGAAAGCACACATGTTGTCTTTGGGCGTAAATAACTGGAGAATTAAGAAGGAATATTTTCTAATTTGTGCATATTTTAATAGAGCATAGTTTTTTCAACACCCACAGAAAGTTTTATAAAAATCCACGCATTCTTTTTCGAGTTATGATTGTTTTTTAAGTGTGAAAACACAAATTTTACCTCTGAGTGAAAATAACTCGAAATCAAGAAAGGTGTATTGTCTAACTTTGAAATATTTTGAAGGACGTAATTTTTCAACACCCACAGAAAGTTTTATAAAAATACACGCTTGATTTTTCGAGTTATGATTGTCTTTTTAAATCCAACTTCTCAAAAAAATAAGGATAATAATAATTGTTGCCTTTCAGTGAAAATAACTTGAAACTAAGAAAGGGGTATTTTCCTTCAACAAATTTTTCAACTTTAACAAATTTTTAAAGAGTGTAGTTTTCTCAACACACATAGAATGTTTTATAAAAGTTCATGCTTTGTTTTTCGAGTTATGGTTGTTTTTTAAATTTAACTTCTGCAAAAATTAGGGTGTGAAAACAAACATTTTGTCTTTGAGCGAAAATAACTGAAAAACTAAGAAAGGAATATTTTCCAATTTGTACATATTTTAATAGAGCATAGTTTTTTCAACACCTACAGAAAGTTTTACAAAAATTCATGCTTGGTTTTTCGAGTTTTTGAATCGAACCTTTGCAAAATCAAATTTTTGGTCTTTTCTAAAGTCGAAATTTAAAGCTACAATTCAAATTTTTATAAAAATTCATGCTTGGTTTTTCGAGTTTTTGAATCGAACTTTTGCAAAAATCAAATTTTTGGGCTTTTCTAAAGTCGAAGTTTAAAGCTTCAATTCAAATTTTTTGCACGAATAACTGAAGATTTACGGTTATTTTGCTAGTATATTTCGAACTTCACTTTAAATCAGCGTTTTACACGCGCATGAAGTAAAATTTCAAGTTTAGAAAAGCCCGCAAATTTTGCTTCGGGCTTTTCTAAACTCGAAATTTTACTTCATGCTTCGCCTGGGAGTGGAAAACGCTCGTTTAAAACTTCAATTTGATTTTTATGCACGAATATCCGAAGATTTACATTTAATAAAATATGTATACTTAAAACAAAAACTACCTGTTTGTGTATAAATATAATACGAGCGCAATTTCTCGTAATAGAAAGTTGCGCGGGAAAATCGGTTACGGCCTGTAAACTCGGGGGGTGGAAATGTTTCAATTTTATTTTCACGACTCACCTTTATGTCGCAATAAACATGATCCTCGCAAAATAACGACCCCATGCACAAAAAAAACAATAATGCAAGCGTCGGTCTAGACGCGAATCATTAACTCCCGGATTATCCGCCCGAACTTTCCCAAGTTTTTTTTTTTAACAAAGAATGATTGATTTACGTCCGAGATCTGGTTATATTGAATTATATTAAACTATAAAGGACGCACGAAAAGTTTGTAATAAGACGAAACAATAGATGGCGCCACGCGTCGTTTTAGATAAACATGATTACACATATGTTTAAATATAGACAGTGCGTCATAGACATGTTTTATGTGGGATGCGGGTGTGAAGCCTATTTTGTTGTATGGGGTGGAAGCATTGGGGGATAAGGGAGAATGAATGTATTGATATAGAGCAGCTTTGGTTCTTGAAGCAGATTTTGGGGGTTGAAAGATCAACCCCTGGGTACATTCTGCGTCAGGAAACAAATTGAAGTGTACATAGTGAGGCAATGGAGAGAGTGGTAGAATATGAGACGAAGTTGTGTGAATTGGGAAGTGAATGACTGGTGAAAGAGGTGTGGAGAACGTGCAGGGGAATAAGGATGAGTAAATGGAGGATAGAGCGCAGAAAAATGTTTGAATGGGCAGGAGAGTCAGAGAATATTGTGAATGAGTGGTTAGAGAATGGAGTAAATGTGGCGGCATGGATGAAAGAGAAGTGGAGATGCAGGAAAGACAAGGGTATATCGGGAGGAGCGGATACAATCCGATGTATGAAAGGTGGCAAGTGCATGGGAGCGTGCCAGGGTACCTGACTAATAGTGACTTGTCAAAGAAGGATAAGATAACCCTGGCAAGAGCTAGATGCGGTTCGGAGAAGAGAGGAAGAAAGGTTTGGATGGGAGAAAGGTATGGTAGATGTATGCTGTGCGCAAGTGGAATGGATACATAGAGGCATCTGGCACAGGGGTATGCGAGAAGTGGTTGGGGGGAAACAGGAGGGTAACCGAATGGATGAGGGAGGATGGAGCTGGTCTAAGGATTGTAGCGAGACTGGGTTGGCAGAGGGGGATAAAACGGAAGGACCATTAGAATATATACAGAGAGTTTTATGTAACACCTAACATTTTCATAACGAGAATTTTTCTTTGAAGTATCCATATGCATACGTTGCACATTTTCCGATGCTCGGTTTATTAAAAGAAACCAATTTGAAGCTTTAAGCGAGTGCTTTCCACTCCCAGACTAAGCATGAAGTAAAATTTCGAGTTTAGAAAAGCCTGAAAATTTGGTTTGGTCGCGTAGCGCGAAGCGCGGAGCGGCCAAACCAAATTTTCAGGCTTTTCTAAACTCGAAATTTTACTTCATGCGCCACCGGTACAAAACACTGATTCAATGTAAGGTTTAGAGGGTCTGTTCTAAACTTCGTAATATGTCAGTGTTATGTACCGGTGGCGCATGAAGTAAAATTTCGAGTTTAGAAAAGCCTGAAAATTTGGTTTGGCCGCTCCGCGCTTCGCGCTACGCGACCAAACCAAATTTTCAGGCTTTTCTAAACTCGAAATTTTACTTCATGCTTAACCTGGGAGTGGAAAACACTCGCTTAAAGCTTCAAATTAAATTGTTTTAATAAACCGAGCATCGAATACTATGGAACGTATGCATATGGATACTTGAACGAAAAATTCTCGTTATGAACATGTTCGGTGTTACATAAAACTCTCTGTATAAAAGTTTGATTTTGTTTGTAGAGTTTTTTATGCCAAGAAAGGTTGTTTTTTTTTTACTATTTTAAGTTTATACTTGTTACTCTATAATTGGGTGTTTTGCCTGTTAGGTAATAAAGGTTATTATTATTATTACAGTAATGTTTATATAATAAATGTAATTATAGTATATTGAATTAAAACACTTGGATTGTTGTAGATTGCGAAAAGAATCGCACTTTTAATGTTTAAACTCGAGTTCAGAGGACTGGCTCCAAGCTGACGTTTGATACTACAACTAGAATTATTTCAGTCTCAATTGAAAAAGCCTTTACATGTATTTAACATTATCCTCTTCTATACATTTCAAATATTAAAAAGAATACATTTTCCATTCTTACATAAAATATTCTTGATTTTTACGAGGGTTGAAATTCGCTCGTATTTCGAGTGCGTCGCGAGCTGGGGTCGCGGTTTAATTAACATATTTCGCATAGTCGTTTTAATTTGTTGAGTACTCTCCCTTTCTCCGTACTCTTTTTTTATTGTGTTAGCTCCCACTCCCGTGATTTATAATTGGCAATATGCAAAGTAATTAAAATGGGAAACATTCCGTTTTGTGTGCGCTACTTATTAAGAGTTGTTGTATTTAAATGAAAATGTTTTTTGTTTTTATCCGAACGCTCGCTTCAATTAAGCTGGAGTTTTTATTAAGGGATGGGAAATTCACCACAAATTCTCCCAATATTACGTAGAGAAATTTTTGTTAATGGTGCAGGGATTACTTGAGAGGATTACTCCGCAAAGCGTGGCGACTAAACCAAATTTTCAGGCTTTTCTAAACTCGAAATTTTACTTCATGCGTCACGCGTATGAAACACTGATTTGATATGAAGTTCAGAATATACGTCTTCATCACACTGCTGTGCTAGTATATTATTATTATTACACTTCACTTGTAATCAGGGTTTTACACGCATGGCGCATGAAGCAAAATTTCAAGTTTAGAAAAGCCCGCAAAATGTGTCTAGGGCGCTGATGCGACCGAGCCAAATTTTGCTTCGGGCTTTTCTAAACTAGAAATTTTATTTTATGCTTCGCCTGGGAGTGGAAAACACTCGTTTAAAACTTCAATTTAAATTCTTTGCACGAATATCTAGAGATTTACAGTTATTAAAATATGTATACTCAAACCAAAAACTACCTGTACGTGTATAAGTAAAACACTTGTTTAAAGTTTCAATTCGATTTTTTTTGCACGAATAACTGAAGATTTACAGTAATTTTGCTAGTATATTTCGAACTTTAATTGAAATCAGCGTTTTAGACGCGTGGCGCATGAAGTTAAATTTCGAGTTTAGAAAAGCCCGAAGCAAAATTTGGCTCGGTCGCTGGCGCGACCGAGCCAAATTTTGCTTCGGGCTTTTCTAAACTCGAAATTTACCTTCATGCTTAGCCTGGGAGTGGAAAACACTCGTTTAAAGCTTCAATTTGAATTCTTTGCGCGAATAACTGAAGATTTACAGACATTAAAATATGTATACTTAAAACAAAAACTACCTGTATGTGTATAAATATAATACAAGCGCAATTTCGCCTAATAGAAAGTTGCGCGGGAAAATTGGTTACGGCCTATTTTTAAGTGAAGTCAAAATCCACATAGATCACATTTTATTAATATGATGTACGCGTTTTTGAACTCTGTGTGCACAGAGAGATTGGCTTGGTGTTTGAAACGATTGAAAAATCTGACGAGACCCATCGAATTTCCAGATATTTGTAATTATCGGGAAACAAAAGTGATTAATGGCCACAGGGCCGACGACGCTAATTAATTCCATTCGTATAATCCTATCTATATTTACGTCAGTCATCGCATTCGTGATGGTGTTATTGATGATTGAATATTCATGATTTGCTCGGTTCGGAGAGTTTGAGGAAGGAAACACACAATGGGCTTAAGATGCGCAGTGTAAACAAAATTAAATTGATGGTAATTCAAGGTTTTCATATAAAATACAAATTATCAGATAGTTATTATTGAATGATTTAATATAGATGCAACAAAAACAATGGCGCAAAGATCCGATTGCAAACGAAAATCTGATCGCAACAAAAAAGAGTCAAAGATTCGACTGCAATAGAAACAAAAATTTGATCAGACTGTAACAATAGCAAAGATCTGACTTTAACAATGACAGAGATTCGATTCCACCAGAAACGAAGATAAAGATCTGGAAAAAAAATAAAGATTCGACTGCAACAGAAACAAAGATCCGACTGCGACAAAACAAAGATCCGATTGCAATAAACAGTAAAAGGCAAAAGACAAAGATTCGACTGCAATAGAAACAAAGATCCGACTGCCAAACGTAGATGAAGATCCGACTGCGACAAAACAAAGATTCGATTGCAACAAAAAAAATAATGGAAATATTTATTGCCCAACAGGAAACCAGGAAAGCCAGTCGCGCCAATTCAGCGCTCCAATCGTGTTGAAATAAAGCGATTGGATGCCAGGCGTAATAGTCTGGGGCACAGACTATTGCGCCTGGCATCCAATCGCTTTATTTCAACACGATTGGAGCGCTGAATTGGCGCGACTGGCTTTCCTGGTTTCCTGTTGGGCAATAAATATTTCCATTATTTTTTTTGTTTTAATGACTTGACGTTAACGAGTGTTTTCCACTTGCCAGATTAAGCATGAAGTAAAATTTCGAGTTTATAAAAGCCCGAAGCAAAATTCGAGTTGATGCGACCGAGCCAAATTTTGCGGCCGTTTCTAAACTCGAAATGTTTCTTTATGCGCTACTGAAACAGAAACAAATGATAATAATCAGACTGCAACAAAAACAAAGACAAAGATTCAAATGTACCAGAAACAAATATAAAAATCCGACTGCGACAAAAAACTAAGATTGTGAAGGTCCTTTAAATCGCAATATCAAATTTTAGGTTTAACCGTCTCACAGATTTCGAAGCATCTAATCCAAATGTACTCAATCCTGAATTGGCTAACTAATTTATTTACTAATAGTTAACCCAGTTAATTGCGCGTGGATTTTTTCCTCAACCCGAATTATGTTTTAAATCAGTTCCGCCGAATAATAAAAAAGCGAACTAATCGGTGCGCCATCGCAGGACGTTGCGTTAGTAGATTATATTCGACCTTGCTCCGGATAACATTGTTCCCTGGAAATGTTCTGACTGGAACCGAACGTATTACGAGTTGTACTGGGAATTTCCTTCACACTGCCTTCGCTTGTTGCCCCCAATTCACGGAAGGGACTAGACAGCCCTTAATCAGATTGTTGTAATTGTAATACTAAAATTCCTTGTAAAATATATGATTATTGTGTGTACATTGAAGTGCATAATTCTATGAATCATGTGTAATAATCGAATTTGTGGATGTTAATGAGTTGCAGGAAGTTCCAGCTCTTTATCATGCTGATGATGTCAGCGAAGTTTTAGGAAAAGGCTTTTATTTTACTTCATGCTTAACCTGGGAGTGGAAGGGACCCCATCAGAACATTCACACTATATTTGCTGCCCGTAATGCTGGTCTTCTATTTACTTTTTTGACATAATTTTATAATTTATTTTGAATAAAAATGTAAGTACCTACTAGTATGTACTAACTTTTAAAAGTTTAAATACCTGTAATGATTTGCAGTTTCTCTCGATAGAATCTTAAAATTGAACGCTTATTGGAAATAAATAATATTTTGCAGTTTCTCTCGTTAGATTCTTGAAATTGAACGCTTATTTCCAATAAGCGTTCAATTTCAAGATTCTAACGAGAGAAACTGCAAAATATTACAGGTATTTAAATTTCTAAAAGTTAGTACATACGAGTAGGTACTTCAATTTTATCCTGATTAACAAGTCAGCCTCTTGTTCCTCATAATAAAACAGATTTGACTTTGGCTCCAGTTCGCTGCATTAGTAGCTGCGCCACTATTCTATATCTATATATCATTATTCATAATGATAACAACAAAAAGAAAACATCGCCTGGCATGATACTCCAGATAAACCCAACCCGCTACTATTGAAAGGGTCGTAATGTGGATGTTTGTCCCGTATTAATTTTAAAGTGAGGAAATCTCGTCGCTGCCGGAGCGGATCTTTACGTACGAGGGGCGTTTTCGAGATATCAAAATTCCGAATGTATGTAAAACGGGGCCGCTATCGCAGCCAGTTTATCTGCCCTGGCAGCGGCGGCCGTTTCCTCCCCGAATCTAAAATATTTACGACTGCATGCACAAATATGCATTTGGTAAAAGCACGGGATTTTATTTTTGGAAAAGAACCTTTATACATTACACGTATCAGCCAGTCCAATTATATATATAATATACAGGGATTTTTTTCTTTTAAGTATACATATGGATGCGCTGCAAATTTTCCGATATTCGTTGTTTTTAAAAGAGTTCAAGTTGAAACTTTATATCAGTGTTTTCCACTCCCAGGCTAAGCATGAAGTAAAATTTCGAGTTTAGAAAAGCCCTGTGAAAATTTGTAGAGGGTCGCGCAGCGACCCGAGACAAATTTTCTGGGCTTTTCTAAACTCGAAATTTTACTTCATGCGCCACGAGTATATAACACTAATTTCAAGTGAAGTTTAAATATGCATAGATTTCACAATATTTTAGCGTTTTATACGCGTGGCGCATGAAGTAAAATTTCGAGTTTAGAAAAGCCCCGTGAAAATTTGTCTCGGGTCGCTGCGCGACCCTCGACAAATTTTCACGGGGCTTTTCTAAACTCGAAATTTTACTTCATGCTTAGCCTGGGAGTGGAAAACACTGATTTAAAGCTTCAAATTGAACTCTTTTAATAAACTACGAATATCCGAAGATTTAAGTATATCCGCTGTGATCGGGATATGTATACTTAAAAGAAAAACTCCCTGTATAATCGTATATAGTCCGATTATTGAATCCAGTCACTTGCGCGGTCCAAACGGGGGCAAGATCGTCTCAAAAATAATAATTAGAGTTGCAACGGATATCCGGTTGCTATCTAGCCGTATATCGGATGGTGATTTAGTATCTGGCGCAAGCCGAATATTTTGATCAAATACCCTATTTGCTCAATTAATCAAATGTTGTTGGTTGGTTTCTCTGCGAGCGAGAAACATGCAACGAGAGATGTTCTGTCCATTGCACTTCTGCAATAGTACAGTCACTAGTAGGGTACCTATTTTTTGGTGCATTGTTACACAGAGACTAAGGTTATCAACGTTGTGAATTTAGAAAGCCGGGAATCCACGGCTTTGCAGAATACTATAAATAGGCATTGACTGGCTATCTGGTCTAGATGTTGGCCGGATATCCGGCTATAGGGCCCAGGTTTTTGCTATTCGGTCAAATTACTACCCGTTGCATCTCTTAAGGCTTTGATATCCACTTTCTAATGAAGTTCCTAGTAGTTAATAGGAACACAATAGCATATTGTAAAACGAGAGTGGATAATATGACAATATATAGGAAAGGCAAGTTGGCCGAGTGAGATATAAGCCATATCCACTTTTTTAACAATATACTATAATGTTCCTATTAACTACTAGGAACTTTATTAGAAGGTGGATATTACGGCCCTAAGAGATGCAACGGGTAGTAATTTGACCGAATAGCAAAAATCTAGGCCGGATATCCGGCCAAAATCTAGACCGGATAGCCGGTCAACGCCTATTTATAGTATTCTGCTTACACTTTCTATTTTTCTATTAAGCGGTATATTTTGAACTTCAATTGAAATCAGTGTTTTATACGCGTGGCGCATGAAGTAAAATTTTGAGTTTAGATAAGTCTGAAAATTTGTTTTGTTACTGAGCGCTATGCGCTAAAAAAAATCCATCACCTTTCGATTAAAAGAAAAACTAATTTTCCATGACATTTCCCGATAAATAAAATTCTCTGCATTTCCCCGTTTTCCAGGTTGGTCGCCACCTTGTTTAATAACATTCAATTTGATGCTTCAAACGAGTGTTTTCTACTCCCAGGCTAAGCATGAAGTAACATTTCGAGTTTAGAAAAGCCTTAAGCAGTTCTGATGCTTAATTAAGGACTGCAAATACGTTTTTAGGATGCAAATGCTTAGAGACTCCTAACATTTAAGAAGAATTGTGATAATTGACTCAATTCTTCTTAAATGTTGGGAGTCTCCAAGCATTTGCATCCTACAAACGTATTACCAGTCCTTGATTATACATTGGAACTGGACAGGATTCGAATAATTCAGAATATGAATCCTTTTAGGGAATTCAAATGACGTATTCGTATTAGATATGGGTCGTTCGTGAATGATTCTTTAGAAAAGAACGATTCTGTACGGTGATTTGAATGAGCTGATTCAGTATTTCAAGAAGAATTGATTCGTTAATGATTTATTCACTCGAGACGACCGACCGAACGATTTTGGCAATTTGCTGAATTTTACGAGCGTCCGAACATTTGCATCCTAAAAGCGTGTTTTTACTCACACTGCTTGGTTCAGCAGGAAGTAGAAAAGGAGTTGAAATGTTGAAAGTGCAATGGGAACAGGAGCATGTGCTGCGAAAGCTGCGACATGTGTAAACAGGAACCCAGTATTTTATCATAACCGATTCGACGTCGGTTTCATTTTGCGCAGACTTGGGGCTTTTGTTTCCAGGAAGCGTGCATTGTTACACATTTTAGCCCTCTAGAGTTGCATTTATACGGAAATGCATTTTAGTTTTTAATTAAATTAGCCTTTGTGAAAATGAAGATAAAAAAACACGCATACGCTTTTGTATTAAAACCTGTTTCATAAGTTAACCTCGCACTTAACCGAGTTATCTCGATTTTTTTTTAAATTATTTATTTATCTCGAGTTCGGGAAACTGAATAAATCAGGACCAACATAAACACTATTTTTGCCAGAAGAAATGCTCGTCTTCTATCTACTTTTTTGGCATAATTTTGATAATTTTTTAAATAAAAAACTGAAGTACTTATTAGTATGTACAAACTTTAAGAATATTAAATACCTGTAATATTTTGTAGTTTGTCCATTAAAGTATGCAATTTACATTCAAAGTAGTGCGAATTGTAAATATTTTCTTTAAAACAATCGTGTTTGCTTTTGTTTTCAAAGCCTACTTTGCTTAAACAAAAGAATTACTTTTGTAAAAGAAATATCTGCTTTTTAAAATTATATTCTTAGGCATTCTTCAGAGAGACTGTGTGGATGTTTTGATCGGGTCTTAATAACTCTCGCTCATCCGAGTATATCCGATGTTCGAATTTTGTTGTTATCGAAGATTTCAACCGAGTTAACTCGGATGGGCGAATTAAGACCATTTTTATTTGCAATTTTGGCATATATATAATTTTCTATTTGTGTTAAACATATAGAAGTCTCTATTGGTAGACCTTACTACCAATAGAGACTTCAAAAGTTCAATTATTGATTGCCGATATATTGTAAGTGTCAACATCTGTCAGTGTGCGTTTTATTCAATAATGTTTGCCAATATATACCTACAAAACATAGAAACTCTAAAAACGTATTACAAATGTTCGAGATCTGGGGGCTGTCCTGATAGGTTAGGTTCTGGTGGTTGCATCCCACGAGGAAGTGCACACTTAGACCCCCATAGGGCCCATTGTGATGCCACATTTGTTCCTTTTCCTCACGAGAACCATTTGGAGCCGATAATGAACTTTGTGAGATTCTTGACGTCTGTCGACTCACGGTCAGCGAGTTCATTCATAAAGGGTCGACCTAGGTAGGAATTTCTTATGCTTATTCCTTATTTTGATTCCCATACGTTATTTAATTCCTGTTCTGATAATCGATCAGCTTTGTCATCGATGACTTGTCTGGTAAAGGTGACGTCATTGTACACCAGTGGTGGGGAAACTTTTTTTTAAGACGGGCCATTTGTAATAACCAGATAATCGTAGCGGGCCAAAGAATAATGCTTGATCGTAGGTAGGTAGTTTTTATGCGGGTCGTCACATTACGAACTAAGAACGCGTTCAAACATTCTCACGACGGCACTCTTAAACGGGCCAGATTAAACCTTTCCGCGGGCCGGACTTGGCCCGCGGGCCGTAGTTTCCCCATCACTGTTGTACACTATGCTGTTTTGTCAATTCTTTCCCCAAATGACGTCACCTGAGTGAAAAAAGATCATCGATGACAAAATCCATGGGTATTCAGAAAAGGCATCCTGTTTCAACTACATACAATTTAACACTCATTTTTGTAGCTAGAATTGAAGCAAATTAATGTGGTTTCAATACGATGGAGCCATATCCCACATTTTGAATCAAACAATCGACTTATTTGAAGAGAACCTCGGTGGTTTAAATATCTCGCGTCAATCGCTTAAAACACTGATTTAAAATCATGTTCGAAATATTCCGAGCAATTTGATTAGAGATACATACGTTTATTTAAAAGAAAACATCACTAAATTTTCGTGAATGCACTTATAAACTATACTTTGTCTCGAAGGTAGGAGGAGCACAACAAACTTTCCGGTTTACATAGCCGAAATGTAACTGAATATTTTTATGAGTGGGGAGGGTAATACAGAAATACTTACTTTTAACACATTGATAACATTGTTCAATCACAAATTGTGTAAATGACGCAAACCGTAACTTGGTAAAGAAACGTCAGTTGGGTTGATAACATGACAGACGAAATTTCGCATACTTAGATCTCTATGCTTCAAAACTGTATGTCTGTGAGTTTAAATGAACTGATTATTACGTATAAAAAGACTGTTATTCCTTACTTCACTTTCTATGCTTCAGTTTGAATTTGCGTTTTCGGCGGCCAAGAAGATCGCGTAATTTGATCAGCTGATTTTTGTTGTGGTCCTCTTATTTCTGAGACAAACCATAGTCAAAGAAATTGCTGCTGCTCTAACGTGTTTTATAACACTTTGCGTGTAATTGTTTTTTTTATACGCAGACTTGCGCCACTAATAATCAACACAACTATTATTTTTCGCTTCTTTTGCTTGTTCGCCCATTGGATTGAGATCTAAAATTACATATATAACATATGCAACTTATATATTCAAAATCTGAGCCTTAAAATGCCAAACAACGTTTAAGTAAAGAAATTTGCCTGATAAAAAGTGGAGTTTATCAGTTAAATTGTGGAGATTGCCCTGAGGTATATATTGGACAAACAAGGAAAGCATTTGAGGAACGAATTAATGAACACCATAAAGCATTCCTAAATGATAAGGACACCTCGACATATGCTAATCATTTAAAAGAAGAACTCCACCATTTATTTCAACAAATAATTTTAAATCCTCCACATCGCCAGCAAAGGAAGCAAATTAAACCTTATGGAAAACCTGGAAATAAAAAAAAACATTCATCAGGCCTCTTGCTGAACGAACAGATCGAGCTCTCCACTGCTCAGGCTAAGAAAATATCCTCGCTCCACCCCCATGCCATAAAACTGTGTATATATAATGTAAATTTGCCTGTAAATAACATCATTAACATTCTTCACCTGAAGAAGCTACAGTGTAGCGAAACAATTGTAGTGAAAATAAATACAAACAGTTGAAGATTAGAAATATTTTATTCATTAATTTATTAAAGTGATAAAGCCACTGTGTGGCCAAACTATTGTTGCAGTGTCAACTAATAAACAGTGAAATCTTAACAAAGTGTGTTATTTACTAAAAGTGTTTAAGTAAAGATAAATTGTAATTGGCGCAAGTCTTCATATAAAAGAAAAATGCTGGAAACAAAATAAAGATATCGTTTTTCTCAGGGCCAATACTTTTGCAAAATCTCAACACTTGCACATGCATGGGCTTTATTAGTTCAGACAAACAGTTGTGCATTCCACCGAATTGCAAATTGATGTCAACTTGGCTCGACTCTGGGTAACAACAATAACGGAATTACCGCGATATTACGGAATCTCCACCTGGAATCGTTAATTTAGAACATTTTGTAGCGCTCGCCCTGAAACAACTATGCGAAACGTGTAAACAGACCAGCTGGAGAATCCGCCGAACGTAAACACACGCTTTCCGCCCGCTCGATATTAATCAAAGATGTGTGTGTTTATGGTGGATAGCTTGATATTGTTGTTGTTTCATTGGAGATTGTAATGATATAATAGAAAGTTGATAATAAATAATAATAATTAATAAATAAATCTCTTTCGTATAAAAATGCACAGTGTACAAACATACTGATACCTGCAATAGGAAGTGTCGTTAAAAGAGAAATATATTAGGGGGACCGGAAAGTAATGTCGTTTTTTTACATTAAATTCAAACAACAAATTTTGTATCGATATTTTAATTTAATCAATAACATAGTCACCCTCATTTTCTAAGACCTTTTGCAATCTAGTGTGCAAGTTTTAAATCCCGGATCGATAAAAAAACACTAGGTTTCTCATAAAAATATCTGGACATGGCATTTTCAACTTCTTCAGAATTTTTAAATTTTTTCCTCAAAAAAAAAAAAAATGCTGTAGCGATCGAAACAAGTGGAAATCAGATGGCCCAATATCAGGTAAGTATGGTGGGTGCGGCAATACTTCCCATCCTAATTCATTAATTTTTTCTAGGGTTCGTCTTGCGCAGTGCGGTCTTGCATTGTCTTGTTGCAAAATTACACCTTTTTCTGTTAACAAGAGCTGGGTACTTTTCAATTAAATATTGATGTACTCTATCCAATTGTTCACAATAAAGGTCTGCATTAACAGTTTGACCAGGTTTTAGCACTTCAAGATGAAGAACCCCACGAGTATTCCACCAAACACACAAAAGCGCCTTTTTGGGGTGTAAACCTGGTTTTGCTGTAGCTCGTGGCGCGTCATTTGGAGTTATCGTAAAGGACCCATTTTTCATCCCCGGTAATCAGTCTATCATAAAACGTTTCTGTGTTATAACGTTGAAGCAATAAGTTGCAGGTATTGGAACGATTAGATTTGTTTTCCTCGGATAGATTGTTCGGGACCCAAACACCTGCTTTGCTAACTTTCCCAATCTGCTTCCAATGTTCCTGAATAGTTGACCAAGGTGCGTTAAGATTGTTCGAAACTTCTTAAATGGTCTGACATAGATTTGCTTCCACTTCCGCCCTTAAAATGTCATTATCAAGAGTTGTTGGTCTTCCTGATCGATGGGAGTTAGAAAAACTGATATCACCGGATTTGATCTTGGTAAACCACCTTTGGCATTTACGAATATCTAAAGTATTCGGATAAATATCGCATATGCTTTTGGTTGCATTACTACCCTTATGAAATTCAAAAAGCATACAATGCCGGGTATGTATCTCTTCTGGTTTTTGACTGACCATTTCACCAAACATTGTAAAAAAGCTTTAACATTTTATAACTTACAAGAAAACAAGTCACTCTAACTTTAAAATGTCTTTGACAGTACTTTGAATAGGCTAGGCGACCACAAAGACCAACATACGCAAAAACGACATTACTTTCCGGTCCTCCTAATACATAAATCCGCATCTTAGAAATACTACTTAAACTTAAACCTTAAATAGTTTTCCATACTATATGGTTCAAGTTCCAATGGATTACTGGAAACTGCGATTTCATAAAATACAATAGTGGTAATGTTATAAAAAATGTTAATGTTTTTATCATCATAGCACTTTCCCCATCATTTGAGCAGAACTAGGTTGGGAATTAAATCTGGGCTTGATACATTTTACAAAATAAGTTTTATGATAAAGGAAACTGCAACACAAGTTCTTCATTGATCGTCTAACGATGGTTTCCACTCCCAGACTAAGCATGAAGTAAAATTTCGAGTTTAGAAAAGCCCCGAGAAAATTTGCCGAGGGTCGCGCAGCGACCCGAGACAAATTTTCTGGGCTTTTCTAAACTCGAAATTTTACTTCATGCGCCACGCGTACAAACCACGTACTTCAGGTGAAATCATCTACCAATTAGTTAGAGTGAAATAAATTTTGTATGCTGATTATCAATTGTTTAAATAAAATGATGAGAGCAGGAGTGGCGTAACCCGCAAACACATGAAAATGCCAATAAATATTGATGTAGCATTCCAATTGCAATGGGCTGTTAAATCTTCATTAATTGGCGTTTTAATTTTTTTGCGGGTAAGCCCACTTTTGCTCTCATCGTCTTATTTAAACAATTGATAATCGGTATACAAAATGTATTTCACTCCAACTAATTGGTAGAAGATTTCACCTGAAGTTCGTGGTTTGTACGCGTGGCGTATGAAGTTAAATTTCGAGTTTAGAAAAGCCCAGAAAATTTGTCTCGGGTCGCTGCGCGACCCTCGACAAATTTTCACGGGGCTTTTGAAATCATCTACCAATTAGTTAGAGTGAAATAAATTTTGTATGCTGATTATCAGTTGTTTAAATAAAATGATGAGAACAGGAGTGGCGTAACGCGCAAACACATGAAAATGCCAATAAATATTGATTTAGCAATTCAATTGCAATGTGCTGTTAAATCTTCATTAATTGGCGTTTTAATTTTTTTGCGGGTAAGCCCACTTTTGCTCTCATCGTCTTATTTAAACAATTGATAATCGGTATACAAAATGTATTTCACTCCAACTAATTGGTAGAAGATTTCACCTTAAGTTCGTGGTTTGTACGCGTGGCGCATGAAGTAAAATTTCGAGTTTAGAAAAGCCCAGAAAATTTGTCTCGGGTCGCTGCGCGACCCTCGACAAATTTTCACAGGGCTTTTCTAAACTCGAAATTTTACTTCATACTTAGTCTGGGAGTGGAAACCATCGTTAGACGATCAATCAAGAACTTATCTTGCAGTTTCCTTTATCATAAAACTTATCATTTTGTAAAATGTATCAAACCCAGATTCAATTCCCAACCTACTTCTCATTAAACAACACGTCTAAATTATTACCTAACACCTTTTTGTCTTTTGTTTTTTTTTTTTCCTTCCAATATTTCCTAATTTTCTTTCCACTGTAAGGTCAAACCCGGTTAAGTCTGAACACAATGCGCGAATTTCTCCCACGAGATTAATCTCTTTTATGGGTCGGCGGAATTTTGAGAGCTCGCAGGTGTTGAACGGAAGGTCATTGCCGCACAAACGAGGTGTTTGTATTAAATTGTCGTCGCCAACACCTCGTTAAATTCGGACGAATTGCCGTTTCCTTCTTTCATCCTTATCTGCATTGAATGTGTGTTAATTGGTGTTTTTGGGAACTTTATCGTTCTTTGTTCGAGGTCTTCGAACTGTAAGAAAGAAATTAAAGTATATGTTATTACTATTTCAAACATTAAAAATGCCGAGATTCTTTTCGCAATCTACAACAAGTTAGTCTTACAAAGACTATATTAAACACTCATTAAAACAACTACTTCTCGAGCCAATACCCCGACGGACATTGAATTATACAACAAATGTTTGCTGTTACATACAGTAACCTACTGCAAATGTAACAATTTGGGTCAAATTATTCAGGCCATCTATAGACGCCTTTCGAGATTTATCTCTCATCAGTATAGCTTTGCCGTTCCTTGTAAACAATTTGACACCTGTTACCGGGGATTATTTTAATCTCCGGCAACAAGAATTGTAAATAACATTTACAATTCTTCATTTATTTAAAATGAGTTCGTACCCAGCAATTAACTAATTGACCGGTCCAAAAGATTATCTCCCGCGGTTCGAACCGTGCCCGGGCCACCATCTACCTAGGCAGGTGTGGCGGATTGTCCCTCGGGTTTTTCGAAATCGGCAATTAAGGGAGAGGACTGATGACCGCCGTTGCAATTTGAAAGAAGAGAGATTATAAATTTCTATACTTCTTTCAAATTGCACCTTAACGGTTGTTTGGATTTGAGGGTTCGCTGGAAGTAATTATGTTGTCTGCAATAATTACTTTCTAGCGAATTCTTTGCCAACGGTCACGTAGTCCTCAAAATCATCCCTTCTCCAAGCCATTTTTCGTGGCATAAATACCGGGGGACGGCATCCAAGAAGGCAGTCCACTCTTGTGCTGTACAGGGGCAGCATGTGGATTCAGGAGGAACTACCGTTCCTCAACTCTTCTGTCTGACCCAGGAAGCTCCGACCGACGCCAGACGTCCTAGCCGTCGTTCCTGCCGCCAGAAGAAGATTCCAACAACAGGAAACAACCGACGCCGACGTTAGCCGTCCCAGCCGTCGTTCCTGTTTTTGGACTAGGACGCCGAGAACCAGATTGCCAGCGCAGTCGCCTCGACGCCACAACGACGCTCCAGTGCAGCGTTCGTTGCTTCCGCCGGATCCAGGCCAGGCCAGCAACCCACCGACGCCAGGAAACTTTGCCCGACGCCAACGCTAGTCGTTCCGCCGTCGTTCCTGACGTCCCGCACTACGAGCGTAGTGTTTGTTGCTGCCTCTGGATCCAGCCAGACGCCGTCTCACACCGAGACGCCGTCTTAGTACTTGGACGCCGCCTCCATCCGGAAGCCACCACTAGCCAGACGCCACCGCTGGGCTAGTAGAAATCCCGATCACGCCGCCGACGCCACACCAAGTCTGCCCTGTAACTCGTGCACTGTGCTTCTCTTGTTCTTATTCTGTTTGTTGTTTTAATGTTTTTTTTTGCTTTATTTTGTTTTGAAATAAATAATTTAAAACAGCATACGTGTTTCAAAGGTTAGTTGCTCATCTCTCTTTAACTCAACCAACCTGAGCTAGTTGGTAATCAGCGTGGAGTACCTTCCATCCCGTTGATAAATGGCGCCCAACGTGGGGCGCCAAATTGCTATCGGGGCGCGGGACGTCGCTTGCTGTTTATGCTAAATTTAATAGATAATTTGAGAGAGCATGAGTTTTCCATAAAAAACAACGTCCCTCCGTAACAACTCCGATTAGCTCAGTACTTTAACACACACACAATAATAACAAAAGAAACTTACCGAAATCCTAGTTCAAAAGACACTCACTTTTATTATGTTTAATTTAAAATGATTTGTAAATTAACCTCTGACTTCCAAAAACAAGGATAAAATATTTATTCACGACACACAAAGCAAAATAACACAAGAATGATAATGAATGAAATAAATGACACAAACAAAAGAAAATAGAATAACAATAATGAACGACCGCAACGACTTACGAACTGACTAATTCGCGACACTTAATGATTTCATAGAAACTTGGTGAAACTTTGTTGATGATAACTCTGATGATGATAACTCCGATGATGATAGCTCCGAACTGTACTGCCCTTCCTCTGTCTTCCGCTGTCTCTTATCTTCCCAACCACCGCTGTCTTCACCCCCGCCATGTATCTTGGGGGTGACGGTGATTGGTCGAGAACGTGGTGGAAGAAGCAGAGGGTGGAGTTTTCATATTTAGCTGAGGCCAAAAAGTTTTGGGCCTCTGGTTTCCGACTGCTCCGGCGTGTCGAAGTTTGTGCTGCAGATGTTACGACCATAAACCTTTGTTCTCGCTGTTTTCCCGAAATGTTGAGAAATTCCCAAAGGCTTTGTTTTCATGGTCGTAAACATCTACAGCGCGCCGTGGGTTTTATGGCGCTGGTCCTCGGAGGTGCGGAATTCCTCGGGGTTGTAAACATCGGCCGGTGCTGGTCGCGCGGTTAATGATGGGGTGGTTTGTAAGTCGTCATTGTTGGTCACGTTCGGGGGAATTCAATGCTGGACTAATTTACATATTTACAAGAAAAAAAAATATATACAAAAGAACATCGAATGAATGGTTACGAACTTGAGTCATTTGGAATTAAAATGATTAACGAATGAAATGAGCAAAACAAATGGAGTCCGATGTGTTCGCGAATGTGAATAAAATAATCAAGTTACGACGTTTTCGATAAAACGCCGGTAACACACCTTAGACTGGCAGCTACGCTACTTTGCGGTTCAAACATAAGTATAAATGAAATTCCCAATTCTGCAACCAAGAATTGGCCATTTCATGTATACTTATTACTATTTGGCAAATAAAGGAACTTATTAAACAATATTTAAAAAAATTGTAACACAGAAACTAAAAGATTCGTTATTTTGTACACATTGCAAACGATACATGTATTAGACGTAACTTTGATTTTAAAATTATCGAAAGAATTTATCTTCTTCTTCGTGTTTAATATTCAATTCAGGAAACCCTAGAATACTCTTAAGAAGATTGTGAAAAGTGGAGACTCATAAAATCCCAATCCTACACCCAATACATGTAACAATCGCTGGTGGGTTAGGAAAACCAGAACACTATCATGAAGACGAAAACACGAACTGGTGGGTGGGTTAGGAAAAACCAGAACGCTACCAATAGATTAAAACATTCAGGACATTAGCAAGTAGAGAAATAGATCGCTATCAAGATTAGAGACACTATCAGAAAGATTAGAAATAATATCAGGAAGATACGAAAAACCGGAATTTTCATCATAGTTTTCATCTAGATGGCCTCCTTAGTTTTGATTAAAACATTCAGGACATTAGCAAGTAGAGAAATCGCTATCAAGATTAGAGACACTATCGAGATTAGAGGCACTATTATCAAGATTAGAGACACTATCAGAAAGATTAGAAACAATATCAGAAAGATTTGAAAAACCAGAATGTTCATCATAGTTTTCATCTAGATAGCGTTCTTAGTTTTGATTAAAACATTCAGGACATTAGCAAGTAGAGAAATAGATCGCTATCAAGATTAGAGACACTATCAGAAAGATTAGAAACACTATCAGGAAGATTCGAAAAACTAGAATGTTCCTCATAGTTTTCTTCTAGGTGGCGTTCTTAGTTTTGCAAATCTGCTTGATAGTGTTTCCAATGTTCTTGATAGCATTCTTAGTTTTTGGAATCTGCTTGATTGTGTTTCTAATGTTCATCATTGTTTTTAGTTTTCTGAATTTGCTTGATAGTGTTTCTAATGTTCATGATAGTGTTCTCAGTTTTCCGAATCGGCTTGATAGTGCTTCTAATGTTCTCGATAGTGTTCTTCTAGATGGCGTTCTTAGTTTTCCAAATCTGCCCGGATAGTATTACAAACCTGGAAAGCATACTAGTGTTTTTAATCCAGCCGTGGTTCGGATTTTGCGAGAACATAACACCTAACGTTTGTTTGTATGTGTGTATGTGTGTGCATGCATAATGGATATCGATAAACATGTGCGAATTGCCAGCGCAGCCAGTTCACCTTCAGACGAGCTTCAAACGACCAGAAGCACTCACTCTAATTGTCCGACTTAAATCTAGTGGGTCATCGTTCAGATACAGGTCAATTGCGGGAGGGGGAGGGAGAGAAAGGCCGGCGTGGGTAGGAAGGGTTCATCTGAATTTAGGACGCGGCGTATTGATTTTAACGGATGGAAATTAAAAACGAGGTTTGATACATTTTACACGATAAAAATAAACATTAATTAGAGAAAATAGTAGAAAATTACATACGGGGAAAGTGAAAATACAGGGTGTTCAAAAAGGGCGAGTGCAGAGCGATACTGCGAGATGGTTAGAAATTTCCTAGCTCCATCTTTGCAACAGTTGCAGAAACTTGGATTCAACAAGATGAAGCGACGAGTCACACATCAAACCCTTCAATTGAAGCACTTAACTAGCTATTCCCCAATAAACTCATTTCGCGAAGAGGTGATGTTAAGTGGCCACCACGCAGTCCAGACGTGAGTCTTTTGGACTATTTCTTATGGGGTTACTTTAAAGAAAAGGTGTACATCGATAAACTAAGGACGTTGACGCAGTTGAAGGATAATATCGGAGCAGAAATTGCATCGATACCTCAAGCGAAGATTTTCTACTACGGGATGACACATTCCCGTAGTAGAAAATATTCGCACAAGATTAGAGGATTGCCAGTAGCGGTAAACATTTAGACAACATTATTTTTAGTAAATAAGTTTTCAATTATCTGTAGTTAAAAATCAATAAATAATTTTGTATTTTTGATTTATTTTACTTTAAAACTGCACTTACCGTTTTTGGACACCCTATATATACGTGATTGTGAATAATATGCTTAAAATCAATTTTTAGAGTTAACTCTATAATTGTTGTCGTTAATGGGGGCTGAACAATTATAGAGTTAACTCTGAAAGTTGGTTTAGCTCAAATTCTGCACTTCTTTTTATGATTCTGCACATCTATTTATGATTCCTATAGAAGATTATTTTCATGTTTCCTATAAAAGACTTATTGTATTACATACTGTGAATTTTTCTTTCAAATATACATTATGTATGCGCTGTAAATTTTCAGACATTCGTCGATTTTATATAAAAACGTGCAACATGAAGTTAAGAACGAGTGTTTCTACTCCCAGACTAAGCATGAAGTAAAATTTCGAGTTTAGAAAAGCCTGGAAATTTGGTTTGGTCGCTCCGCGAAGCAGATCTTCAGTGTGGTGCCGACCCAGTGATGAGGAATACTGAATATTTTTGACTATTTCAAGTCAATATGTGAAAACTATTAATGGATTTGAGCATTAGATGTCGTTAGCTATCAAGTTGTAGTTATTGTATTAATGTGTATAACTAACTATATTTAATGTATGTGTAATATATTAGACAAGTGTAAAACTGTATTAGTTAAAGCACGAATAAAGGGAAAAAGTGGAAATTGAATTTGAGTTCAGTATATATGCACTTGTGCATTCGTGTCATCAACGATGCCACTATGGAGCATTAGATGGCGTTAGCTATCGAAATCATTTAATAGGAAAAAGTAGGATTTATCAGACTATTTTCATTTATGTCATAAATGAAAATAGCTGAAAAACGAAAACAAACAAAAAATAACAAGATTGTGTAGTTTCTGGGATAATTTGTAAAACTGATGCACTACTAATTTAATGGTCGTTTCCGGCACTCACATTATAATGTAATTAATTAAATATTTCCCGCTGGCCAATTATTTGACTCGCGCAAATAAGCAAGTAAAATTCCAAGTTTAGAAAAACCTGCAAATTTGTATATGCATCTCGCGCATATTGTGATTGTATCCCATTAAATCACGATTTGTTTTTAACCAACTTGCTGAATTATTTCCAGTCAGACGAATCTCTAATTTCGAAAATACAGTATATATTGTTTATGATAATACGGCATAAATAATAATTTATAATTAAATTCAAAGCGCGAACGTACGAATAAATAAATAACCTTTCATCCGTTGCGAAATTAATTACGCTCCGAAATATGCTGCGAACATTAATTTTCATTAACTATTTACAAATGCGTTTTAGCTCTGTGAGTATTTTTTCTTTCACACCATTATACGTGAAAATATGAAGTATTGTATTTACATTTATAATAATCCGCACGGAACAGTAAACGCTTCCATAATTTAGTCTTTTTAGGTATCCGCGTGTACCCATTCAAACTCGCACAACATCCCCTTGAAATAATTTGGGCCATTACTTACGTTTTTCTAGTCCACAACGCGATAATATGTATTTACGTGTTTTTAGTTCACAACACGATAAAATGAGCATACCTTTAAGCCGGCGAAGAAAACGTTTCAACTCTACGAGTATTGTATTTACATTTATAATAATCCGAACGGAACAGTAAATGCTTGCATACATTAATCGTTCTGGGTATCCGCATGTATTTGGATGAGTCGCATAACATCCCCTTAAAATAATTTGGGCCACTACTTACGTTTTTCTAGCCCACGGCGCGATAAAATGTACCAGTCCACAACGCGATAAAATGTATCTTCGTGTTTTCAGTTCACAACACGATAAAATGAGCATACCTTTAAGTCGGTGAAGAAAACGTTTCAGCTCTCCGAGTATTGTATTTACATTTATAATAATCCGCACGGAACAGTAAATGCTTCCATAAATTAGTCGTTTTAGGTATCCGCGTGTATTCGGATGAGTCGCACAACATCCCCTTAAAATCATTTGGGCTACTACTTACGTGTTTCCAGTCCACAGCGCGATAAAATGTACTCCTTTGGGCCGGCGAAGAAAATGGTTTGTACCTACGTGCTTGCAGTTCACAACACGCTAAAAATCAGCATACCTTAGAGCCGGTGAAGAAAACGTTTCAGCTCTACGAGTATTGTATTTACATTTATAATAATCCTCACGGAAAAATACATCCTTGCATAAATTAGTTATTCTAGGTATCCGCATGTATTTGGATGAGTCGCGAAAAATAATTTGGGCCAGTACTTACGTGTTTCCAGTCCACAGCGCGATAAAATGTACCTACGCGTTTTCAGTTTACAACACGATAAAATAAGCATTCCTTTGAGCCAGTGAAGAAAATGGTTTGTAAAAAATGTACTTACGTATTTGCAGTTCACAACACGATAAAAGGAGCAATACTTTGAGTCGGTGAAGTAAATGGTTTGTAGAAAATGCACCTACGTATTTTTAGTTCACAACACGATAAAATGAGCGTTCTTTTGAGCCGGTGTAGAAAACGGTTTATAATGAAGTAAAGGCACGTATCAATAAAATAATTGATGAAAAAAATACAGCTTTTTCACTTTAGTAATGGTACATTCAGCTAGTTTTCTCAGAATTTTTAGTCTCGTCATACATTTTCCAATTAAGAAACATTTCGCGGCACAACTGCATAGTCACAAAAGAATGGCAATATACGTATATTAGGAAAACAATGTTCAAAAAAAAAATAATAATAATTGGGGCACACACTGCATTAATGAATTAAAATATGAAGGCTTAGCTTGCATTAAGACCTCTCTTTTTTTTTAAGTCGACTGAAAAAAACTATTCTCAAAACCCTCAATATTCTCCAACAATTCAACAGTAGTTATTTCTTTTGTGCGGATCACCGGATCGGTAACTGAAACACAATTACCGAACTAAACCCACCCTCCCTTTCTCCAATTGTGTATCTATTGAATGGGGGATCATGTACAGGGCTAAGTTGCAGTTCCTCGAGGGCGCATTAGCGCGGACAGGGGGAAAATAGTTGGAATTTAATTTCGAAACACAATCGGAAACTCTAACAGACATCCGATTTTACCGTTCGATGTTGAATGGCATTCGATGCATTAAACAGTCTGCGTAAACACTTTAAATGTTTTCGCGTTGATTGACAATAATTGCATGATTACACAGGGAGTTTTTTTTCAGTATACATATCCTAATTACAGCGTATGTACTGTACATTATCAGATATTCAATTGACGAATAAAGCACTAATAACCTTTCCTCACTTCGTTAAAGTGTGAAGAAAGGTTATTCTTATTATTCTTTATTTTCCCAATAGATACATACAAATATCCAATTTCAGGGAACTTAATATTATATAATGCTATGCTACCTAATTTTAGAACATACATGTAATGTGCAACTATGGTATATAAAAGAAATATAGAAGTATAAATGAAATTGCCAATTCTTGGTTGCAGAATACTTCAAATATTAAAAGTGCGATTCTTTTCGCAATCTACAACAAGTTAGTCTTACAAAGACTCAATGAGTGTTTGATATAGTCTTTGTAAGACTAACTTGTTGTAGATTGCGAAAAGAATCGCACTTTTAATGTTAGAAATATAGAAAACAAAAAATAATTCAATCCTAAAGCCTTAAAACAATGTCAATGGTATCGATAAGTCTGACATTATTGGTGCTTTATTAGTAAATTTAATTTGATCTTGACGTATCTAAATCAATCAATTTATCAGATATTCGTTGTTGTTTTTTTTTTAATAGTCAATTTGAAGCATTAAACGAGAGTTTTCCACTTCCAGGTTAAGCATGAAGTAAAATTTCGAGTTTAGAGAAGCCTGAAAATTTGGTTTGGTTGGTCGCTGTGTGCCTTTACTTCTATACATTTTCTACACCGGCTCAAAGGAATGCTTATTTTATCGTGCTGTGAAGTCAAAACACGCAGGTACATTTTATCGCGTTGTGTACTGGTAACACTACCCTTACGTGTTTCCAGTCCATAACGCGATAAAATTTACCTACGTGTTTTCACGTTTGGTTCAGGCTTTTCTAAACTCGAAATTTTACTTCATGCGCCACGCGTATAAAACGCTGATCTAAAGTGAAGTTCGCTTCATGCTAATAAAGCTGTATACTAAAGACGTATAATTTGAACTTTATTTAATACCAGTGTTTTATACGCGTAGCGCATGAAGTAAACTTACGAGCTTACAAAAACCCGAGCAAAACGTTTACCCTTACGTTTTTTCAGTCCACAAAGCGATAAACTGTAAGTACGTGTTTTCAGTTCACAACACGATAAAATAAGCATTGCTCTAAGCCGGTGTAGAAAATGTTTTCGTGTTAATTAGCAATAATTGCACGATTACACAGGGAGCTTTTTCAGTGTACATATCGTAGTTACAACGTATGTGCTATAAATAAGCAGATATTTAATTGATGGATAAAGTACTAATAACCTTTCCTCGCTTCTTCAAAGTGTGAAGAAAGGCTATTGGTGCTTTATTCGTCAATTTAATCTGATCTTTAGGTAACTCAATCAATCAATTTATCAGAAATTCGTTGTTTTTTTTTTAATTGTTCAATTTGATGCATTAAACGAGTGTTTTCCACTCCCAGACTAAGCATGAAGTAAAATTTCGAGTTTAGAAAAGCTTGAAAATTTGGTTTGATTGCGTAGCGCATAGCGCTACGCGACCAAACCAAATTTTCAGGCTTTTCTAAACTCGAAATTTTACTTCATGCGCCACGCGTTTAAAACGCTGATCTAAAGTGAAGTTCACAGCATGCGTAAGCGCATAAAATAAAATTTCGAGCTTAGAAAAGCATGAACCAAACGTGAAAACACACAGCAACAAAACGAAATTTTCAGGCTTTCGAAACTCGAAATTTTACCTTATGCTTAGCCTACCAGTAAAAAAGACTCGTTTAAAAATTCAAATTGAACTCTTTTAAAAAAAATAACGAAAGTCGGATAATTTACAGCGTATGCATATGTATATATATATGTATACTTAAAAGAAAAATTCCCTGTATACAACTCACTGTGTTTTTTTAGTTTCGCGAAGAGTATGAAATATTGTTGCATCCTTTTCCTCGCATTTGATTTAACCTTTTCAGGAACACATTAATTGAAAACAGCAACAACAAAGCTTAAAACGTGATAACAGCAATAACAAAGCTTACTTAATTATCAGAAACGCATATAAATAAATAGCATCTATATAGTTTGTCATTTAAAGATCCTTCTTGCTATAAACTACAGGGTGTCCACAAAGGATAGAGGGTATTTGTAAATTGAATAAAAAAAATAAATAAAAGTCAGAAAAAATTAAGTTTTATATTAATTTTGAGACAAAGTTTTGGAAAATTAAGTGCCAAAGATTACGTTGTCTAAATGTTGACCCTTACGCTGCTGGCACTCCTCTAACTGAAAACGGAAATTAGCCGCTACGCGTCTACACATCTCTCTGGAAATTGCGGCTATTTCGGTGCTTATGTTGTCCTTCAATTGCAGTACAGTTCATGGTTTGTTTGGTTTGTTTTATAAACTTTCTCTCTAAGGTATCCCTATAGGAAATAATCAAGGGGTGTAAGATCGGGGCTTCTCGCAGGCCAGTTGATAGTGCCTCGACGAGAGATCACTTTTTCCGGAAAAACGTTCATTGACAACCTTAAGTGATTGGTTTGAGGTGTGGCAAGTTGCCCCATCTTGTTAAAACCATGTTTCCATATTAAAACCTTCAAACACCTACAGTTGTGGATCCAAAAAGTTCCTTAATATGTCGCAAGGACAACATCCGCACCGAAATAGCCGCGATTTCCAGAGAGATGTGTAGACGCGTAGCGGCTACTTTCTGTTATCGTTCAGAGGAGTGCCAGCAGCGTGAGGGTCAACATTTGGATAACGTAATCTTCGGCACTTAATTTTCCAAAACTTTGTCTAAAAATTAATATAAAACTTTATTTTTTCTGACTTTTATTAATTCTTTTATTCAATTTACAAATACTCCCTACCCTTTGTGGACACCCTGTATAAACAATCGGTGTGTGTCTGTGTGTATTATTTTATCCACAATAAATATAAATTGCTTATTTTTCCACTTTTCTTAATCCTGCATTTTTTTTCCCAAAAAACTTTGTCTCCTGGAAATATAGAATACATACCATATTTTCGGATATTTTTTGTGTTCTTGCACTAATTTTGTGTATTTACACTAATACCATGAAAACTTTGTTGTAGATTGCGTAAAGAATCGCACTTTTAATATACGAAGAGTTTAGTTTATCGGGTAATTTGTAATAAATTCGATGAAATTATGATCGCGCGATGTGGCGATCATATTTCGAAATTAATTACTGATTTTAACGCAAGCTTTGTATGCTAATTTCCAACAATGTCACCTAATTGAACATGGATTTTGTTAATTAGCTTAATACGACTCCCAACTAGATATATTCCATCGAACGATCGGTGTCAAATGCGTTTCGTTTGAAATTCGACGCACGTCCAAACAAATCATTAATGATGTACATTTATTATGCTATGAGTGGATCTCGGCTATTTTTAACCAAAACATAATTGATGCTCATTGGTATTGTTTAATATCGATTCATTATTTCTCCAATTCTCATTATTATTTTTAACCAAACATAATTGAAGCTTATTGCAATTCTTTAATATCGATTCATTATTTCTCCAATTCTCATTATTATTTATTTTCTCCAATTTCAAGCATCTAGATCAGGGGTTCTCAACCTTTTTCAGGTTGCGCCCCCTCCCTGATTTTATTTGAGTTTTTTTAGTTGGATTGAAACACTATTATAGCCTTATTTCACTTCAACTACTCTTTAGGAATCCTGTCGTCCCCCCCCTCATATCTTGCCGCGCCCCCCTAAGGGGGCGTGCCTCCCCCCCGGTTAAGGACCCTTGTCGAGATGGCTGACTACCCTACCCGTATTATTTCCTCACTTATAGTAAGTGTTGTATTATCAAGGCCATAGCCAGAAAAAAATCTGTGAGGAGTTTTACTCGTAAAAATATTGTTTTTGCTCTTTTAAGGCCGCTTTTGCGTACAAAAAATTGAGAGGAAGGAATGCTTAATTTAATTCTTTATTTTTGCGGCGGGGTATAAATAATTAATTTGATTGACGTTTTACGTTCCGCGTTTTATCGCAGCCAGACGGAGGTTAGACTGTTTATTTCGAGCACGCAAACCCGTCTCCATTTGTAACATCCTCATGTTGTTGAATTACTGAGGAGGTCGCGTTCAATCAAACCATGTTGACCTGTTGCTGCCACCTCCCCGCATTCCTGGTTACTACACTCAATTCATTATAATTGTTAATAATGCAGCAACACAACAAACAATGCGTCTATGAAATAAACACACACATATGCAGACATACACACACACACACACATATACAGACACACCATTACACTGATTGTTTATAGTTTATAGCAGGAAGGATCGTTAAATGACGAACTATGTTGAAGTGCAACTTCTAGTATTTTTCGCGTTACGGTGAATTCATGCAGATTGGGTGGCGATATCTGTGAGTCTGACGGGGAATTAACCCATCCAGTTAGCGCATTCTAGGTGGGTTCGTTTACCATCCTACTCACAGATGTCGCCCCTCAATCGGCATGAATTTACCGCTGTACCGGGTGGGCAAATAAGCGAGATAGGCGGCTGTATCTCAGAAACTAACGATCGTAGAAAGTTACGGTAAAAAATTTCATAGGTAAAGTGGGCAAGGGAAAATACTGGAAATTATTTTCAAGTTTCCAAGATGGCTGCCAGTGGGCGTTTCCACCATCTTGAATCACATAAAGTTACGTTACTCGCGATTTTCCCCAATGTTAACTTAAAGTGGAACATTTTTTGTTAAAACAATTTTTCTCTATCTTTCGAAATAAAGTAGTGGAGGGTATTTGAATGCCGTTTTAAATAAATGCCTGTAACTTCGAAACGGCTTAATGGATTTGGATAAATTTGGTATCATTGAAAAGAGCATTTCTTGGGCTTTTAGGTTTCTCGTAATAATGACAGTTGTGACCTACACGGCCGCCGAAAGAGGCCGTTATTCGATATTATAACCAAAATATTTGATTTTCTCAAAAAATTTAAATGCGATGATATGATTTTTTTTAGACTAGAAAATAGACAAATGACCAACCAATAAGCCTGCGCAAACCGCATCTTAATATCTTTATTATTAAGATTATTATTATTATTATTATTAGATATTAAGCTGCGGTTTGCGCAAGCTTATTGGTTGGTCATTTGTCTATTTTCTAGTCTAATAAAAGTCATATCATCGCATTTAATTTTTTTGAGAAAATCCAATGTTTTAGTTATAATATCGAATAACGCCCTCTATCGGCGGCCGTGTAGGTCACAACTGTCATGATTACCTAAAACCTAAAAGCCCAAGCCCAAGAAATGCTCTTTTCAATGATACCAAATTTATCCAAATCCATTAAGCCGTTTCGAAGTTACAGGCATTTATTTAAAACAACATTCAAATACCCCCACCACTTTATTTCGAAATATAGAGAAAAATTGCTTTTACAAAAAATGTTCCACTTTAGGTTAGCATTAAAACGCAAATACTTTTTTGTTACATTCATTGGGGAAAATCGCGAGAAACGTAACTTTATGTAATTCAAGATGGTGGAAACGCCCACTGGCAGCCATCTTGGAAACTTGAAAATAATTTCCAGCATTTTCCCTTGCCCACTTTACCTATAATTTTTTTTACCGTAACTCTCTACGATCATTAGTTTCTGAGATACAGCCGCTTACCTCGCTTATTTGCCCACCCGGTACTTCTATATAGTTCGTCGATTAACAATCCTTCTTACTATAAACTATAACCAATCGGTGCGTGTCTGTATGTGACTATTTATTCAATATACACATTGTTTGTTGTGTCTCGAGACAGCGAATGAAGACAATTATAGCAGAGGGTCCTATTTGACAGTATATATTCATCAAATATACTTGCAAAAGAGCACTAAAAAAGTAATATGATTGTTTAAACGGTGAATTCATCCCGATTAGGTGGCGATATCTGTGAGTCTGACGGTGAACTAACCCATCCAATTAGCGCATTCTAGGTAGGTTCGTTTTCCATCGGACTCACAGATGTCGCTGCTCAATCCGCATGAATTTCCTGTTGTACTTCTATATAGTTCGTCATTTAAAGATCGATCTTGCTATAAACTATAACCAATCGGTGTGTGTGTGTGTGTCTCTATGTGTGTTAGTTCTCAATATACGCATTGATTGTTGTGTCTCAAGAAAGCGAAATAAGAAAATTATAGCAGAGGGCGCTATTTGACAGTTTGTATTCATCAAATATACTTGCTAAACAGCACTGAAAAAGTAATATCTCAAAAAAACTCGTGGCTGGAAATTCCTGTTACTCTGATTAAAGATGTATTTGTGTGTTTTTGAACTTCACTTCAAATCAGTGTTTTGTACGCGTGGCGCATGAAGTAAAATTTTGAGTTTAGAAAAGCCCAAAATTGGTCTCGGGTCGCTACGCGACCTTCGACAAATTTTTACGGGGCTTTTCTAAACTCAAAATTTTACTTTATGCTTAGCCTGGGAGTGGAAACACCTGTTCAAAACTTCAAATTGAACTCTATTATAAAATCGACGAATGCCTGAAAATTACGTAAATAAAAAATTCACTGAATATCATTAAAACCGCGAAAGTCAGAGAAAAGTATAAAATTAACTTAAATATTAAGAAAAACAATTTAACCAAATTCCTGCAGAAGATAGTTATATATATATATATATATAGGCCAGTCGAAAAAATCTTGAATCAGGGAAATGTAGGAAAAATTTAACATTTCAGATTGTGGCTATCATGTCAGTTTTACTTTAAAAATTATTAAACAAAATTTTGAAAACTAGATTATTATCTTTAAAAAAATTTCAGTCATTTAATGTCTTAATCTTATCAAAGCATTCAGTTTGAAGTCTCGAACGAGCGTTTCCACTCCCAGACTAAGCATGAAGTAAAATTTCGAGTTTAGAAAAGCCCCGTGAAAATTTGTCGAGGGTCGCGCAGCGACCCGAGACAAATTTTCTGGGCTTTTCTAAACTCGAAATTTTACTTCATGCGCCACGCGTATAAAACACTGATTTAACGAGAAATTTAAAAACACACAAAAGACATTTTTCATGTTAATCCTCACAATTAATTCGAATTATTTTTGACGATTCAAATTCTTTTGTAAGTATTCGAATACTTTTATAAATATTCGAATCCTTTTATAAATACTCGAATCCTTTTATAAGGATTCGAATCACCCACATGTGGATTCGAATACGAATCCTCTTAAAATAATGTAGCGAATCCAGTTTAACTAAAGTATTCAAATGCCTCTTTTGAATCCTCTAAAAGGATTCGAATCCTGCACAGCTCTAGGTTTGCATAAGTTTAGTAACACCTAAAGTTTCCAGTCAGTTGACTGCCAACTAAGTTTTTGTAAATATTCTGCAAACAATTGGCAAATTCAATTTTACTTTATGTTAAATATATTTACTTAAAGTTTTTCTTGTTTTTATTTTCACATTTGTTTTATTGAATGCTTTTTGAAATATATAAGTGTGAATCCGATGACATACGTTAGCGAAAAAGTCCTTTGAGAAGAAAACAATATTGACGCCTCGCCGGAAAGTCGCCCCTCTTGGGGAAACTAGGAAAGTTTTGAGGAATTTATACGCCGGGTTTGCCACTGCTTAAAACGTCCTTCTTTTTGTTGCGAATCCTTTCGCCAGGCGAGCCGAACTTTAACTTTAAGTCGTGTTAACACCCATCATTTTTCAATTTCGACGACAAATACTCGTGTTTAATAATAGCAATTGTAATCACGATAATTATATTAATAATTAAATAATACTCACTTGGTTTGTTTCACTACTATTTTTTATTCTCTCCGACTAGTTTTGACTTATCGTCATTCTCAAGGAGTAATACAGAAAAATGTTTTATAAGATATGTATAGATATTTTTTTTAAGGTCAGGTAATAAGGGCTTTAAGAAATCGGGAGTTCCAGGTCTTCGTACTTGTTTACGATGTGTTGTCCCTGTTTTATTGCCTTGCTAATTTCCAAGCCTTCTCTAAAATTCAATTCTCGTCCCTTATTACTTGAATATAAAATTTGGAAATCGTCTGAATTAATCAAGTGATTAATGAGAACCAAATTGAAGATACGATAATTATAGTTGTCTGTGATTGTAATATAATTAAACCCGAATTTTACGCATTCCTTGATTTTCCATTTGGCGTTTTTCTTAAAGAAATATAAGCACATAGAAAGTATTCTCCGAAATTTGAACTTTCTTAGAGTTTTACAAAGATGGTGCTGACCGCGGTCTTAAAACAACAAAGGTGACGTAAGGGTAAAGCATGGAGAAAAAGCCAAATTTCAGTGAAAATTCGAAAATCTCCAAATGACTTCATATTATACTAAAATGTAGCTAAAGAATGGGAGAATTATCTGTAAGAATTTGAGCCAAATCAAGAAATTACTTTTCTGTCGGCCGGCTCGAAAAGTGGATGACTTCATATTATACTAAAATGTAGCTAAAGAATGGGAGAATAATCTGTAAGAATTTGAGCCAAATCAAGAAATTACTTTTCTGTCGGCCGGCTAGAAAAGTAGATGCTCGAAAAATGGACGAACATTTTGCTTGACTTTGCGATTTTTTTCTGGCGGCCACAGACAACGCAGCAAGATGATCTTTGTAGCTGTATTCTTTGGGAATCGAATGCAAAAAACCTCGACATTCTATCTTTTTTGTGGACCCTGTAATCCTGGTCCAACCGCGAACGCGTCCGAAACGGCCAATCGGCGGGCTTCTTTTAGACCGTTCCCATAAGGACATATGTTAATTTCTCGGGGCGACCCAAGTGGCCCAAAATGGATGAAAATAATGATTTTTCGGGAAACTAAGTAGTTCACGTTCTTTCTATCATCATCGAGGGTTTATGTAAACTATTTCAGATTTTTTGAAGAGAAAAAAAATGTTCACCGAAATTTAAAAATATCTTAAGGGAAAAAGTCAAATTTCGGCGAGATCGAGAAATTTCGGTTAGTCCGCTCTCAAAGTGGGCCCTCGCAAAGCGGGCGAACAATTTGCTTGACTTTGCGATTTTTTTTCTGGCGGTCACAGATGACATGGAAAGATGACCATTGGTGAAAATGTAGCTGCATTCATTAAGAATCGAATGCTAAAAAACCCGTACTTCTACCTTTCTGTGAACCTTGTAATATTGGTCCAACTGCAGACGTGTCCGAAACGGCCAATCGGCGGGCCGCCCTTAAACCGTTCCCATAAGGCCCCACGTTAATTTCTCGGGGAGACCCAAGTGGCCTGACATGGATGAAAATAATTATTTTTCGAGAAACTAAGTAGTCCACGTTTTTTCTACCATCATCAAGGGCCTTCGTGAAATATTTCAAATTATTTGAAATGAAAACAATTTTTACCGAAATTTAAAAATATCTTAATGGAAAAAGTCAAATTTCGGCGCAAACCCGAAAATCGCCAAAAATGTAGCTAAAGAATAGGAGCATAATTTGTGAGAAGTTGAGCCACATCGAGAAATAAGTTTTCGGTTAGCCCACTCTCAAAGTTGGCCTTCGCAAAGTGGGCGAAAATTTTGCTTGACTTTGCGATTTTTTTCTGGCGGTCACAGATGACCTGAAAACATGATCGTAAGTGGAAATGTAGATGCAATCTTTAAAAATCTAACCCCGTTCTTCTATTCTTTCTGTGAACCTTGAAATATTGGTCTAACCGCAGACGCGTCCGAAACGGCCAATCGGCGGGCCGCTCTTTAAACGTTCCCATAAGACCCCATGTTAATTTCACGGGGCGTCCCAAGTGGTCCAAAATGGTTGAAAATTATATTTTTTCGGAAAACTAAATAGTCCACGCACTTTCTACCGCAATCAAGGGCATTCGCGAATTTTTTCAGATTTTTTGCAGAGAAACATTTTTCTACCGAAATTTGTAGATGTCATAAAGGTAGAAATTCGGCTTTTTTCTATTTTTTTTTTTGCTCGACCTTACAATTTTTTTCTGACAAACTAAAATTTAGAATTTCATTTTGTATGGACATAAATCACGATTACAATAAAAATACTTAAAAAGTGGAACGATTGAAAGTTAAGTTGTTGCCTCTATGTCCATAAACATAGAAGTAAGTTTATAACCAATCGAGCATACAATTCTACCTCTAATACTCGAAATTTAGATAGCATAAGTGTTCCACTAAACAATACATATCTTTATGAACAGGGACCATATTATCGATGTCTCACGCTGTATAATAAACTACCAGTTTCCCTCAAAAAATGAAGCAACAAAATATTTTTAAGAATGTATGACACTTTTAATGACATACTATAAGTAAGCTCCTCAAATATGTGAATAATTTTAGTTGTAATTTTAATTTATGGTATTTCATGTTTATATTAAGTATTTTATATAGGTGTTTTTCTTCTCCTTTGACAATTGTAATACATGTGAAACATATGTCTTATACAAATAAATTAATAAAAAAAAAAGTTTCCGATTTATATTTAAGTCCTTTATTCGCAAAAAAAAAAAAAAATTAAAAAATCACGAATGCCCTTGATGGTAGTAGAAAGGGAGTGAACTATTTAATTTACTGAAAAAATATAATTTTCAACCATTTTCAAGAAAGGCACTTTCTACTACCATCAAGGGCATTCGTGAATTTTTTCAGATTTTTTCAGAGAGAAAACATTTTTTACCCAAATTTGTAGATGTCATAAAGGTAGAAATTCGGCTTTTTCCCATTTTTCGTGCGTCCACTTTGTGAACCGGCCGGCTCGAAACTTTATTTTCTCGACTTTACAATTTTTTTCTGACAAACCCAAATTTAGAATTCTATATTGTATGGAAATACAATTACAATAAAAATACTTAAAAAGTGGAACAATTGAAAATTTAGTTTCCGATTTATACTTATGTCCTTTATTCGGCACTTTTGAACGTCGCTAGGAGTCTTAACGTGTCGAGGGTGCTGATTTGCCCCGGAATTGAACCACCCAGAAGCCCCATTCGGTCTGTGTACCGCAAGCCGTATACAGGGTGTGACTAGCCGTTTTCTAAAAAAAAGCCTGATACGGTGTGACGTTCAACTCACAATGCACGCGGCTAGGTTAGGTAATTAGCGGAGCGGGGTCGTAGTTCGGATTGTAGTACTTACTTCAGCATTATTTGGGCGCCAGTCACCGAGTGACAGAAGGGTTGGGCTGTTAATCCTATATAATTAACGGTTAGTTAGTAAGTAACTAGCACACAGATTCAAACAATTTTATATATAAAACAATTTAATTTAATAACGAATGAAGTAAATTATGACTGAATGTAATGTATGTAATGAATGCGAGGATATAAATGACGAAAAAAATATACAAACTAAAGTAACCACGACTAGCAAACTAAATGACTGATTGGCCGACTGTTTTGCTCTCGCTCTCTAGCAGCAACTAAAGGTCCCGTATTGGCCCGTTCTTCTGGCGCAGTTTAGGAATAAATAGCCTCACCAAATTTAATCCTCCGGGGATAAGTTAAGCCATGCAACATGCTGTGGATCGTGCAGAACGTAGCAGCAATGTCCGGGCTACGTTATGGTTGGAGGCTTCTTATTAGCATTGGCTCCTGTTCGAGGTTGGTGCAGCTACACTTCCTTTCCGGATAATGTCCCTTCCTTCTAAGAGTCGTTCCCTTACAGCGGCTCGGGACCAAGTTTAATCTACAATTAAGGGCTAAAGGCAGTATCGTAGTTTTATGAGGGCCCTACGTGGCTACTTAGCATCACAGTTCGCGTACACTACGCACAGCGCAAAATGAATAAGCAATGAAGTGATAGTAAGAAAAACATAAATTTGATTAAATTTGCTAAAAGTTAAAAAGAATCAATGCATGCAGTAATCAGACATGAAACAACCACCATGACAGACTATTAAATAAATTTACACATAAAAATACAAAACACACAGGTGAGCGGTGTGTGTGCCTGGCTGCCATTAAATTGGCTTAACAATTCCTTGTATTTATTAATTGCGTTTCTATATTTTTCATCAATTCTCAAAAAAACTCGAATCTAATTTACTCACCGAGCACACACATCCGTTCACGCCGATCCTTCTCCAGCCAGTCCTCTCAGTCACGCGCGCACCTCCCCGTGCGCTCAGCGCGCTCTCGATATCGCGAAAGATTCTTACTTAAAACCATCGGCGTAGCAAGCACAACTTTGGGATTTAAATAAACGGAACGTTCCCGAAAAATGGAATGTTACAACGGGTGTTCTGGGACACCCTGTGTATAAAATTTGGAATGATTGACGTGTTTTCAGCTCACACTCTAATTTATCATCACGATGTTTATTTTTTTTAATCACTACACTTTTAAACATTGTTCAACCTTTCTGTATGAATAATTTATCTATTTTATTCATACAAAAGAGTTGAATAACGATGAAACGTGGTATTTTATGCAAGAGGAAAAACCCACCATTTCTGCTCTTTTTCTAAAAATTGTTTGACTGATCCACACCCGTAAAATGTATCCTTATTTGCACTAAATAAATTATCTCTTCTGCAATTCGCAGATCCAGAACCGGCAAATATGTGCTGGGCAAGACAAATCTGTAAGAGTTTCTGATATTTTATAGAAAACAAGACCTATTTCTTTTTTGTACACATATTGGATATTGGTTTTAAAGAATTCCACCATTTCACCTTTGTATTTTATAATTTACTATATTTAGACGCCACAAACACATTCACACACATCCATAGACCCAGGCGGGACCTGAACCCGCGACCCCTGGGTTAGGACAAGACTTGTAATTTTCAAAAGGAAACACTAGTAATAATAAACCTCTATTTACATTATAATAACAATCAAATTAAATACAAAAATAATACATATTATTAAGAAAAGAAAATTAGAGAAATTTATTCGAGTGGATCCTTTTTAAAATCATAGTTAAATATGTTTCACCACGTGAAAGATGAGGAACTTATTCAAGGTCATCTGGGCTTAGATTAAATTATTCGCGGAATTTACTGATGGGGTGTGTACAGTTCAATAACGATTTGACCAAACGATGGGTATTAAATTAATTAATTAATTCACCCAATTTCCACATTAGACATTGACTTTGATTGTGTTGCGTCACGTTATTGGGCAACCGATAGGATTAGGCTTAGTAAGCTGCAACATTGCCGATTGCGTTAATGATAATAACAACGTTAGTTAGTGTATTACAACAATTTGCTTAAACTGCATTGTTCTGATTACGCGTCGATTCGCTCACGATTCTAGGTATTATTCAGGTGTATTAATATATGTATGAAATGTTTGCATGCTTAAAAATTAACACCATTTTAACCTCTAAGTGACCTTGAAATCTCGTTTTCTGACGTGATGGGGCTCAGCTGACCCCGGGATCGGATTCAGGACGCAAAAATACCCCGGGATACCATGGTCCGGTCAAATAGTCCGGACTTTTTTTTTTGTAAACCTGTGTAATTCATTGCATTTAAAAAATAATAATTATAAAATTGTATTATTTTAACTTTATTTCGTAAATTGTTATCCAACTAAAAGTAAATTGAAAAACTTTTTATTTCTTAAGATAGCCACACACGCAACTGCAAACTTAACAAGCGTGCATGTACAAACTTGTACATGCATACTTGAGCGTGTGTGTGAGAATTTTGCGCAAGCATATTGATTCTTCAAGGCGAAGGAAATTTGCGCAAGCTTCTACAGAAAGTTTGATCATGCATGTTTGTCAAGCTTGCAGTTGCGTGTGTGGCTACCTTTACTTTACTTTTATTTTTATTCGGTAGATGTGCATTTTAAGTGCCAAGCACCAATGAGTGCTTAGCACTCAAAATGTACATCTAACGAATGAAAATATAAGTAAAGTAAGAAATTAATCGTTTTTTATTGTTATTAAATACTCCACATAACTCAACAACTAAAACTGCAAGTAACTTAAACTAACAATTTACAGGTATTAGCAGGGAATTTGCTGTGCTGGAAATTTTCCGACATTCGTAGTTTTTCAACAGAGTTCAATTTTAAGCTTTAAACGAATGTTTTCCACTCCCAGACTAAGCATGAAGTAAAATTTCGAGTTTAGAAAAGCCTGAAAATTTGGTTTGGTCGCGTAGCGCGAAGCGCTACGCCACCAAACCAAATTTTAGGCTTTTCTAAACTCGAAATTTTACTTCATGCGCCACGCGTATACAACACCGATTTAAAGTAAGGTTTAAGAAGACTTACAACCATTATTGTAGGCAACCCAATGCACATTACTGGTATTGTGTTGCCTATCAAATACTTCACTTTTACTTAGTTTAAATCGGCATATACATGAATGCTTAAAATTATCTTTCAAGGTCTACTATTAGCATTAAATAAATTTCGGATATTTACATCAAACCAAATTTTACATATACATATCCCGATCAGCGTAAATGCTGGAAATCTTTAGATATACGTCGTTTTCTTAAAAAAGTTCGTTTTGAAGTTTTTCTTTTAAGTATACATATCCCAATTACAGCGTATATGCTGCAGAACTTAAGATATTTGGGGTTTTATTTTTAAAGTTTGTTTTGAAGCTTTAAACGATTGTTTTTCACTCCCAGATTAAGCATGAAGTAAAATTTCGAGTTTAGAAAAGCCTGAAAATTTGGTTTGGTCGCGTACCAAATTTTCAGGCTTTTCTAAACTCGAAATTTTACTTCATGCGCCACGCGTATAAAACATTGATTTTAAGCGAAGTCCAAAACACATGTCTCAAACACACTGCTTTAGTAGGATGTTGTGAACTTCACATTAAATCAGTGTTTAATACGCGTGGCGCATGAAGTGAAATTTCGAGTTTAGAAAAGCCTGAAAATTTGGTTTGGTCGCTCCGCGCTTCGCGCTACGCGACCAAACCAAATTTTCAGGCTTTTCTAAACTCGAAATTTTACTTCATGCTTAGTCTGGGAGTGGAAAACACTCGTTTAAAGCTTCAAAACGAACTTTAAAAATAAAACCCCAAATATCTTAAGTTCTGCAGCATATACGCTGTAATTGGGATATGTATACTTAAAAGAACAACTCCCTTTGTAGATACTGAAAAAATGTTATATTTTGCGTTAAATTTAAAGCTTGCTTTCTATTTCATCAGCACATGTATTTCTATTTGTCAATAAAAATCGTTTTAACTTTGTATAACACAATTTATTTTTATGTGACTGCAGTTTCGGCCAATTTAGCTTGCATTATCGAACAAAGTTAAAACGTTTTTTATTGATAAATTAACATGTATAACGAAGTAGAAGCCTCCACAATACAAAATTTCTATTTTTTTTATTTAATAGAATATTCCCAATTTTTGTTATAATCCATTAACACAACACATGCATCTCTCAAGTAGGTTTTCCCACAATTTCTAAGATCCCATTTCCGAAGGCGGAGAAGAGAAAACCTTTTCATTGATATACTATAAAATATCTCTCGTGCAATTATTCCGTGTCTTTTTTTTGTTTTCATTTAATACCATTTATCGAAAGCCAGATGTTCATTTTTCCGCGGCCCGTGTAATTCGCAATTTATCCCGCAGCGCACGCACACGTGACATGCAAAATCATTAAAGCTTCTCTCCCCACAATGATAAATATCGTGGCTACTTATTGTTCTCGATTTATCGTCGTTGATGAATACGCCGGATCGTGTGTATCGCTTAATGAGTGATGTTCTATTGTACGGGGGAATGGATTAATAGATACACGAGTGAATGAATTGTTTAATCTCGAAATACGAAAAAAAATTACTAATTCCGATAGCCCGTACACTTACATTATGATCAAAGCTCGCAAACAACCGGTATCGGAATTGAATGCCGAATAATTCGATTTTCTGGCTATTTTTAAGCCCGCGTGTAAACATACTTTCTAAGAAAAGCGCAGAGCGCCATCTATTGCCCAATTTCTACAACGGCTGAGGTTAGGTTTGGGCAATAGATGGCGTTCCTCTGCATCATAAACTACAGTGCCTTGATTAAATACAGTGGCGACAACTTTTGTATTCTTTTTGGTTGTTGGTAAGTCTGACTCGAAATGGCGGACAAACAGTGGCCTAGCTATAATGTCCAAAGTTGGTCACAGCAACTCCGTCTAAAGGTTGTTTATTTCACTTACCCCAAAATCGTATATCGAGAATTCGCAAAGGTAAATAGAATCAATTTAAACATGTTAATTTGAGGTATTAACCATCATATGTTTATATTTCAAAATTAAGCGAATAGCTCCCGCCCATGGATGACGTTTCAAGTAAACGATGATAATACTCGCTGTCACAACTGAATATCAGATGTTTGTATTATAACCTATTCTCTTGATTAATATTGCCTCATCATGGCGGATGACAGGGGGTTGTCGCCTTTAATTAAGTCACTGTACTTGAGAAAAGCGCAGAGCGCTATTTATTGCCCAAAATTGGGCAACTTCTTCAACGGCTGTGGGTTTAGACAATAGATGGCGTTCCTCCGCATCATGAACTAGAGTCGCTATATTAGAGAGAGTAGCTCAAAGTGGCATCCATTTGAGCCCTAAAAAGCGCCAAATTCAAACTAATAACGATTGACACTAAATTATAACATAATTATCATCAATGAGTGGTAATAAGGTGGCTCTGCAACCTCTAAATCGCCAAATTCAACTAAATGAAGAAATAAAACTCCGCGCTATTTTCAGCGAAATGACGTTTGGACATGATGTTTGTTGAAGCTATAGATGTTTATATACAGGGTGTCCCCGAATGGTCTGTACAACGCTCTACCACATATTCTCTGAAACAAAATAAGACGATTTAACTAAACTTATCTCTATCCAAAAGTGGTTCCTAAGCCATCTACGAGGCCTCAAAGATATTATTTTTCAAATATTTTTATTTTGGAATTAGGTAAGAAAACCTAATTTGGCACATTTAATTACATTGATACCATGCACTTTTCGCGATATGTAAGTGGTCAAACTAGGACCATCGACTTCTTAAGATACCTAAATCTTTTTATTCAACAGGTCAAATCATAAGGAATACTTTTTTTCTGCAAGATCATTCAATTTTACGTATTTTTTGTCTCTTATAAAATTTTGCTATTTTCCCCACAAAAAAAAAAAATTATTTGTCAAAACAACAAAACTAATAAATTTGTGTTTATTGTTAGGTACCTATCTTTATTTCTACTTTGTTAATTGTTTTGAGAAGCAAAATATTGTTCATAATTTTATTACTTTTTTTTGACAAATAAAAATATTTTTCTGTGGGGAAAATAGCAAAATTGTATAAGAGACAAAAAATACGTAAATTTGAATGATCTTGCAGAAAAAAAGTATTCCTTATGATTTGACCTGTTGAATAAAAAGATTTAGGTATCTTAATAAGTCGATGGTCCTAGTTTGACCACTTACTTTAAACGTAGGATAAAGAAACATATCGCAAAAAGTGCATGGTATCAATGTAATTAAATGTGCCAAATTAGGTTTTCTTACCTACTTCCAAAATAAAAATATTTGAAAAATAATGAAAAAAAATAATATCTTTGAGGCCTCGTAGATGGCTTAGGAACCACTTTTGGATAGAGATAAGTTTAGTTAAATCGTCTTATTTTGTTTCAGAGAATATGTGGTAGAGCGTTGTACAGACCATTCGGGGACACCCTGTATAACTAGATGAATAACTCGGCGTTCAAAAATGAAGGTTCAAGCGGCCATTGGCAATGGCGTAGATGAAGGGGTTTTATTAGAGCAATCCCCCTCATGAATCTTAAAAAAATAGGAAATTTAAATAATCTTTTGGGGACCCCGGTGGGGTTGAGTGGGAAGTGGGCTGTTTTGTTTTTAAAAATGTTTGTGTGAATTGTTCGAATAATAAATCACTCGCGTAGAATTTTATGCAAAAGCACAGAGTATTGATTAATTATTCAGTTTATTTCGTTGAGGGTTTTGAATGATTTCGCTCGGGCTCTCCTGACGTTTGTATTAATTAATGATTGATTAAATTAATTTACGCAATATGTAGTATTATTATTGTGTTGATGTTTGATATTAATAAAATAAAACATATAAAAAGATAATTTATTACACCAGTAAATCAAATTAATTTTAATTAAAAACCTATCCAAATAATAATAAAAATGTTTTACCAAGTGTTCAATAAAAAACAAATAAATTATGAACTAAATCAAGGCAGTAGCCAAACCATAGACTTATGGTCTGGCTAAACATGAGCTAGATCTGACAAATATACGTGTATATGGGATTTAAACAAATTTTACACAAACATTGTTTCGCGTAGTCATTGGTTTTATTATTTATTATTTTCTTGGCGATTTTACGAACCTTAAATAGCTAGAAATTCGAATCGAGTTTATGTGCCTAAAGCTTTAACATTCTTAAAGATTAAATTTTTGCCACAAAGCTTGAACATTGTGGGCGTGCATTTAAAGTTACTGAGAGTTAAGATAAAATTTGTAGAAATTAAATTCAATCTTCAGAAGTGGAATTATAGCTGCTTAAAGTGAAAACACATTTTTTATTGCTTTCTATAAAAATTTCATTAATGCCAATTTTTGTGAAAAAGCTTTCCAAAAATAAGTTTAGAATTAATTCAATAAAAGCGATTGCTAAATAGCCTTTGCTTGTCCAAGAAAACAGGTTAATTGATTAAAAAATCAGCAATTAGAACAGCCTTCAATTTGTTTTCCATTACCTAATCAATTTATTTTTAATGGATGAGTGGCCGCGATTTACAACATCCTTGCAACGCTTCAAAGAAACTGCAAAGATTTGATATTTTTCGTGTTTCTGTTTTCAAACAAATTGAATCCTCTAGATCCTGGGTCCCCAAAGTTACTTCTTCGCGGGCCACAAATACAATTCTACATAATAAAGTCGGCCAAGATCCGATTAATTTTATAAAATTATGAAAAATTTAAGGAACAATTGTTACAATATTTCAAAATATGACATTTACAAAAAAAAATACAAACAATCGCGGGCCGGATTCATGCAAGTCGCGGGCCGGATTTGGCCCGCGGGCCGTAGGTTGGAGACCACTGCTCTAGATAATTAACAATAATTACACGTTTTTTGTGGCTAGTAGGTTTTGTTTATACTTCTAACGAGTCTTTCCGATCCCAGATTAAGCATGAAGTAAAATTTCGAGTTTAGAAAAGCCTGAAAATTTGAATTTGCCGGGGCGCGCGAGCGAAGCGAGTCGCGCTCCAGCAAATCCAAATTTTCAGGTTTTTTTATACTCGAAATTTTACTTCATGCGTCACGCGTGTAAAACACTGATTTTAAGTGAAGTTCAAACTAAACTTAGATAAAATACAGAGAGTTTTATGTAACTCCGAACATTTTCATATCGAGAATTTTTCTTTTAAGTATATACAGGGTGGTCCATTTAAAGTGTTTTCAGGAAATATTTCGGAAACAATACATTTTACCCAGAAATGACCCGGGCAAAAAATAATCGTACAGAAGGGGGCCATAATTCCGTAATATTGGTTTTGTCCTAGATGGCGCTGTTGTCGCTAAAACAAGGTCAACTCAATTTTCTTAAATGGAAACCCCTATTTTTGATTGCAGATTCAGATTCCTCGTTACAAAATAAGAAGAATTTACTTAACTTATTTTTTTGTCAGCATGATAGATGGCGCTGTAATCGCGAAAAAATGATGATGCGTTCGGACGCTCGTGTGTTCGAGCTTGCGAGCTCGTCTGTGTGTGTGTGTGTGTGTGTATGCGCTTGAGTCTGGGTGTGTGTAGGTTTGTTTTCTGTGTTTGTTTGTGTGTTTGTTTGTGTGCGTGCGAGCGCACGCGCGATCGTGCTCTTCTAAAATCACGAACAATGCTTGTTACATTCAATTGCCGTTTGTGTAAAAGATATTTGAATTACATTTTGTAAACAATTTTGAGAATATTTCAAGTTAATCTGGAAGGATATTATTAAAAAATTTGATGTTTTATTTTGTATTAATTATTAGCATACAAATGACAAGCAACGATAAAGTTTGACTCGAATCACCGGCTCCAGGTTCTTCGTGATGTCATGCGCGTGCTTGATGACCTTGAACCAGATCATGGCCTAGGGTGACCAGCACTGGCTGAGGTTGGGTGCGCTCGGACGCGCCGCTGATCTCGTGGTGCTGCCGCCGCGTCAGCAACATCTTCTGGTCGAGCTTGAAAAAGCACTTTCAGCAGACGCTCCTGTTCCTCCGGACTCAGCGTAAGCGCCGCTGACCGCTGTGACAGCCAGAAGTCGCTCTCCAGGTCCATGTTGTCGATGTCTGAGCTGGAGACTATCTTGTTGGAAGCTGGAAGAAAATGGCTGGTCAGAAAAAGCCGATTGTGTGTACGCGTGTGTAGGCGCGCGCTTGTGTTTTACTTACTTGAAATTATCTCTTGAGCAGGTGCTCAAAATGATGGCCATTCACGTCCAGACATTTTGCGATCCTTTTTTCGAATGCTTTCGAAACTTCTCGAAGGGTGTCTCTGCTGATGTTCGCACAAGCATTGCGAATACGCTGCTTCATGTCATCTGGCGTTGTCGGTATGTCCGCATAACATCTGTCCTTCAGCATTCCCCACAAGAAAAAGTCTGGCGCTGTCAAGTCCGGCGAACGTGCCGGCCAAGGCACCGGTCCTCCACGACCAATCCACTTGTTCGGAAATCGGTGATTCAAAGTATCCCGGACTACATGGGCAAAATGTGCGGGGCATCCATCGTGCTGGTACCACATTCTTAGTCGGGTCTGCAGAGGGACGTCTTCGAGTAGAGCAGGGAGATGAGTAGTCAGAATTTCACTGTATTTCTGTGCATTCAGATTTCCGTCGATGAAGTATGGGCCAATAACATGATCTCCCAGAATGCCGCCCCAAACGTTGACGCTCCACGGTCGTTGATGATCCACTTGTCGGATCCAATGTGGATTTTCCTCAGCCCAATAATGCATGTTATGTCGGTTGACTTGGCCACGATTAGTGAAGCTTGCTTCATCTGAGAATAAGATCGTTGAAACGAAGTTACGGTTGTTGCGTATCTGTTGTTGAGCCCAATTGCAAAACTGCACTCGATGTTGAAAATCGTCTCCGTGAAGTTCTTGATGCAATGATACGTGATAAGGATGAAATTTATGTCGATGAAGAATTCGCAGAGCACTTGTTTTGGAGATGCCTGAACTCCGCTCAAGTTGACGGGAACTTATGTGGGGATTGACTGCAACTGCAGCTAAAATATCCGCTTCGGCATTTTCATGCGTCACAGTGCGTCTTCGATTCCTGGTTCGTTTTAGGTTGCCAGTTTCCGCAAATAAGTTGACGACCCGGAGAAAAGTCATGTGACACGGATGATTTCGATCGGGATACCTCTCCGCGTATAAAGCACACGCAGCAAGTGCATTGCGTCCAGCTTCACCATACACAAAAATCATATCGACTTTTTCCGCGATTGTAAACTGCGCCATTTTAATGTGTCTCCCGTCAAATCAGAAGATCATCATTTTTACGCGATTACAGCGCCATCTATCATGCTGACAAAAAATAAGTTAAGTAAATTCTTCTTATTTTTTAACGAGGAATCTGAATCTGCAATCAAAAATAGGGGTTTCCATTTAAGAAAATTGAGTTGACCTTGTTTTAGCGACAACAGCGCCATCTAGGACAAAACCACTATTACGGAATTATGGCCCCCTTCTGTACGATTATTTTTTGCCCAGGTCATTTCTGGGTAAAATGTATTGTTTCCGAAATATTTCCTGAAAATACTTTAAATGGACCACCCTGTATAAGCATACGTTGTACATTTTTTTTTTTAAGAATTTAATTTGCAGCTTTTAACGAGTGTTTTCCACTCCCAGACTAAGCATGAAGTAAAATTTCGAGTTTAGAAAAGCCTGAAAATTTGGTTTGGTCGCGTAGCGCGGAGCGGCCAAACCAAATTTTCAGGCTTTTCTAAACTCGAAATTTTACTTCATGCGCCACCGTTACAAAACACTGATGCAATGTAAAGTTTAGCGGTGTGTTTTAATCTTCGTAATATGTCAGTGTTTTGTACCGGTGGCGCATGAAGTAAAATTTCGAGTTTAGAAAAGCCTGAAAATTTGGTTTGGCCGCTCCGCGCTTCGCGCTACGCGACCAAACCAAATTTTCAGGCTTTTCTTAACTCGAAATTTTACTTCATGCTTAGTCTGGGAGTGGAACACACTCATTTCAAGTTTTAAATTGAAATCTTAAAAAAGCAATGAGTATCTAAAGATTTGCGGCATATACGCTGTAATTGGGACATACTTAAAAGAAAAACTCCCTGTATGTACGAGTTAAGGCATTAATTGCGATTGATTGGCAACAATTTTTAATGGTCATATAGGCTTTCCAATTTACACATAACTTAAAAATTAAAGGTGTCAAATTGTATTGGATGAAAATGTTCGGTCTTATATAAAACTCTCTGTATAAAATTACTATAATTACGTTTAAAGTTTTGTAAACGAAGAGAACCGTAAGCTTATTCTATCAAATTCAAATAGTTTCAAATTTGAAATAGTTATGTTTATACTTAGATAAGCTAAACTCGTAGTATTCTGGATAAAACAAGTCAAACGGTAAATCAATGGCGTTAGCTAAATTAAGTTGATTTACCGTTTGACTTTTTTTATCCAGAATACTACGAAATATGTAGCGTAATGATAACAAAAATTATGTAGTTTTATAATCAAGCGAAGTGTAAAGAATAATTTTCTCGGTTACAGAATTTGGCTGAGTTTGAATATTTTTTTCCAATAATATTTACAGATAAATACGTGATAGGATTATAATTATTGTTTATACACTTAAATCTGCAATGCGGTTACAAATATTTTATAACCGCAGGCTAAGATTAGTCATAATTTTGCAAATAACATAAATTTATCTAGCACTTAGTGTTAGTGAGTCATGAAGTAATCGTTGATAAACGTATTTATTATGCGTGCTAATGAAATAAACTCCCGATTATTTATACACTGAAAAAGTAAATGGTAACTTTAATTAAGTAACTTGTTTATATACAAGCCTGCCAAGAAACGTGTTTCCGTCAAACATTCTAACTTGTTGCAATGTTTGATGTTACGTGTTTACATCAATCATCTTAATATTTGGTGGTGGAGGAGGTTACTTTGTATAACATTTTAACTATTCAATTAAATAACACTTTTAACTTTTTTGTATTCACTTTTTTATTTTTACAGTGACTAGTTTCGACTTGTCAGTGAGCCATTTTCAAACCAAGTGACTTGGTCTGAGAATGGCTCACTGACGAGTCGAAACTAGTCACCGTAAAAATAAAAAAAGTGAATACAAAAAGTTAAAAGTGTTATTTAATTAAAATATTTTAACTTGTAGAATGTTTGATATAAACACATTTCTTGGCAGGCTCGTATATGAACATTTTTTCAGTATACTGAATTTGTGTTCATAAAATAGAGCGTTAGTTAAATTAAAAACACTTGGTATTGTTTCACAAATTAAAACTTTATTTCGACTAGTTTCAATTTCTTAGACCATTTTTGAAGGAAATGGTCTGACAAGCCGAAACTAGTCAGAATAAAGTTTTAATTTATGAAACAAAACCAAGTGTTTTTAATTTAAACAACTTTACATATTGAAATATGGTTCACCAAGTGCGAGATGAGAAATTAATTTAAGAAATAAAAAAAAGAGCGTTAGCTTTCAGCGCTTCTAAATTTCCATCTAATTTAAGAAAATTATTTGAAATAAAACAACGCATTTGGGAGGGTTTCACTTTTATTGTTGAACACTGCGTTGTTTTATTTCAAATAGTATTATGGAGTTTCATCATGTATCCGCCTCATCAATTAAATATATTAAGAAAATTATCCAATCGGGTGGATTTAGATCGCAACGATTTGCCAATTCCCCAAGCCCGACGAATTAAATTTTAAACGCCTTGTAAACTACTTTCTTTTTATCAGACGCATGCGTTTTTTTTATAACGATCTTACTTTTCGGATCTCCGTGCGCCGGAAAGTCGTCCCATTCTAAGTTGTTTTATTTAAACAACAGCGGGCGTTTAAGACTGTAATTGGGTTCAAACTTAATTGTCCGGGATGTTTGATAGTTGCTTTTCATCGATCTGAAATTAATTATCCACCGTTCGAGGATGCAATTATGCATACACATAGTTTATGATTTAATTGGGTTTAGTTTGGAATTTAATTTTAGATTTAGTTCAATTAATCCTATTTAGAATAGAATGCAAAACTATTATATAATGCAAAGAAGAATTCCTCTGCAAAGAGAGAGAAAGAGACAGATAGGTAGAAAACAGAGTATTTTTAAACTTCACTTGAAATCAGTGTTTTATACGCGTAGTCAAGTGTCCAGCTAAGTATCCAGTCAAGTGTCTAGGGCAGTCAAATGTTCAGCCAGCTGTCCAGCCAAGTGTTAAGTCAAGTGTCCAGCTAAGTGTCTAGCCAAGTGTCCAGCTAAATGTTCATCCATCTGTACAGCCAATTGTCCAGCCCAGTATCCAGTCAAGTGTCCAGCCAGCTGTCCAGACACTTGACTGGACCCTTAGTGCATACTTGGCTAGACAGCTGGCTAGACACTTCCACTGGACACTTGGCTTTACACTTGACTAAACACTTTCTGGCCATAACATAAAAACAGCCATGTTCTACTTTAGAACGTTTAGTTTTGTTACGATCGCACTTGCAATGAGCATATAGTGTACGAGCATTTTCAATTTTCGTAAAAATTCTACTAACTGTTGTGTGATCAGGAATTCTCTGGCATAGCCTAGTTCTTACCACTTGATAAAATATTTTGAAAATAAATAAAATAATAGCACTCATTTTAATCTCTTAACTCAATTACTATATTTTGTATTTTATGCAAAATGACCTAGATTATTTCATAACCTGATAGAAAAAAAAACACAATCCTTTATTAAGGGTATGAAATGTTCACCCCCTTTACAAAGTGTATCCGGTCTCAACTTTAGTTATCGCGAGCGTAAATTAAGACCTGTCCAGATAAACGCCCCGATTTTGTTATTGTAATGTTATAAATCGCGTCTGCATTTCCGCAAATCCGACCAACGAAGAAACGAGCGAGAGAAAGAGAAACAGAAGTGAAATAAAGTAATTATCGCGATAATCCCCCCGTCCCACAACTTTGTTTCAGGAAAAAACTGTGTCAAGGTTTTTTTCGAGAATTTCAGCAAATCAAATCGTATTGACTCTTGCAATAAAATAAACAAATGATAAATAACATTGCATCGCATTCAATCTCTTCTTTAGTCCGCATAATTTTAAGATTTTGCATTCAGGTAATAAAGGATACACACTAAATCTAAAAGAAGACCTGGAGATTACCAGGGCCATAAAAATGGGAAAAAATAGCGTAAACGACGAGGAGATTTGGAATTCCCGAATTTCGACTTCCCTTATTACCTGAAACAAAAATTTGTATATATACCTAGACAATATTTTTTTCTGTACATTACTTTGAAAATGGTCTAACAAACCGAAACTAGTCGGAATAAAGTTTTAATTTGTGAAACAATACCAGGTGTTTTTTAATTTAAATTACTTTACATAAATGATAAATGAAAATACTATCATGCCTCTAGTTGTATAACAAAAAAATGTCATACCCTTTACCTGTGTAACATGCTTTATTATCAGGTAGAGGCTTTTTCATACTTCTATTAAAATATATTAAACTCCATAATAGGTTGCCATTCTGTCTGATTTCAAGGGTTTGAAATAAACTTGGAACGAAAACTCTAACACTTTCTTCACAATATTTTTTATTTTTGCTGGATGTACATTTCGAGTACTATGTACTCATTGGGCCCTTCATCAAAATATTCAACATTCAACATGTTTGGATTTTCTTGTGATGTATATTGTTGTTGGTACCTAATGAACGGTATTCCGGTCGGTCTATTTTGTACGATTGCTAAAATCCCAAACACGTTAACGATTAACAATCGGGTCATCAGAGAATTCCCCAACAGTTGGCAGTACACTCCTGACTGTTGTCTCTGCTGAACGGGCCCAATGTCAATTAGTGATGTAAAATGCGGGCATGCGGGGAAACTGTTCGGAGGGGCATGCGGGATCTGCGTACGCGAAGTGCGATCGCATTCTGAGTCAGCGTTTTTCGGTAAAAACCGCGGTTCGATGGGAATGGCAAGTCTATTTTCGGTGAAACCGAATACTGTGTAATCGGATATCTTTATTGCGTTGATTGGATTTCATGTTTATTCAGCGAAAATAGACCTGCGATTCTCTTCGAACAAACGAACCAGACCGTCATTCTACCGCTGATTTTAGCAAAATACCCTGACTCGCGAAATAAGCATGCCCACACAGGGTTGCCAAATTAGTGATTTTGTCATCAAATCTGGTGTTTTCCACTTTTCGATTAAGACGAATTGTTTGTGATTCAGACGTTCCTAAATTTTGGTGTTTGTTGGAAGTGTTCAGTGACAATCTAGTGATTTACTCTCATCAGAAAGTGATTAAATTTAGAACAGTCGAACGTAGCAAAATACTGTCCAAACTATCAAAAATTGGGAAATATTCAGCATATCATTCATAACATTGTCCCATGTCCAAATTGTTAAACATTTGCAAGCGAATCCTTTTTGATCAATTTTGTATGAATAATTTCTAAGAAATGTATTTTAAACGTCATTTGAATTTAGTGTTTTGTACGCGTGGCGTATGAAGTAAAATTATGAGTTTAGAAAAGCTCCGTGAAAATTTGTCTCGGGTCGCTGCGTGACCCTCGACAAATTTTCTACGCGGATCTTTTCTAAACTCGAAATTTTACTTCTTACTTCTGGGAGTGGACCGTCAAGATTTTCAACATGTCTAGATTTTCGTCGATTTATAAAATTCTCATCAGATTTTCAAGATTTTCGATATTTCGAGATTTTTTTCCATTTACAAAATGTTTGTCAATTTTCAATATTTCGAGAATTTCGACAATTTATAATTATTCATTATTATTTGTTGTTTTGTAAAGTATTTTCGTTCAAATATTAAATATTAAAAGTGCGATTCTTTTCGCAATCTACAACAAGTTAGTCTTACAAAGACTATATCAAACACTCATTGAAACAACTACTTCCCGGGCTAATACCCCGACGGACATTGAATTATACAACAAGTGTTTGCTGTTACATACAGTAACCTACTGCAAATGGAACAATTTGGGTCAAATTATTCAGGCCATCTATAGACGCGTTTCGAGATTTATCTCTTATCAGTATAGCTTTGCCATTCCCTCTAAACAATTTGACATCTTAGACTGGCGGTCACGTTACCGTTCAAACATAAGTATAAATGAAATTGCCAATTCTTGGTTGCAGAATACTTCAAACATTAAAAGTGCGATTCTTTTCGCAATCTACAACAAGCTAGTCTTACAAAGACTATATCAAACACTCATTGAAACAACTACTTTCCGGGCTAATACCCCGACGGACATTGAATTATACAACACGTGTTTGACCCAAATTGTTACATTTGCAGTAGCTAACTGTATGTAACAGCAAACACTTGTTGTATAATTCAATGTCCGTCGGGGTATTAGCCCGGGAAGTAGTTGTTTCAATGAGTGTTTGATATAGTCTTTGTAAGACTAACTTGTTGTAGATTGCGAAAAGAATCGCACTTTTAATGTTTGAAGTATTCTGCAACCAAGAATTGGCAATTTCATTTATACTCAAATATTAAATTATAGATTTTATCGGTCGCATCAGCTGAAAAAAGTAGAAAACTATTGATTACATTTTATAGTTTTGTAATTTAATTTATTTGAAAGATATTTTTGAATGTAATTAAAATTCCAGCAACTTTTTTTTTGTTTTTCAATCCGTTTTTGTAATTTCGTATTTCCATAGAACGAAAGAATAATTTACAATCTAGAAATCCAACGCGAAATTTTACAGATTTATATTTATTTCTTGTCAAATCACAAAAGTCGTAACAAAAAATTGAAATTAATGATTACGTTTTAACTGAATTACAGACGCTCAAAGTTCGATTCGAGTTGTGTTGATTGAATAGAAATAATTTAAAGTTATTGTTTTCTTTATCGGGTCAAAGGAAAAAATTTCCTTTGACCCGATAAAGAAAACAATAACTTTAAATTATTTCTATTCAATCAACACAACTCGAATCGAACTTTGAGCGCCTGTAATTCAGTTAAAAATCGCTCGATTTTGTTTTTTCTCTCTCTAACTCTAACAGAAAGCTCATTCAATCCCTGCTAATTTCAACAAAATCCGAGATTTCCTTTATAATCTAATCTTGCAATAAGAGGAACTGCATTCAAAAATTCAAGAAACTCAACTAAATCTCAGTTTTGATTACCTGTAAATCAATTTGTAAATCCCGGATTTAATCCCCACTTAGCGCACCTTAAACTCCAATTAATCTTACACCCAAATCCAAGTTTATAAAACTCTAGCGCAAAAATTGAATTTAATAAAAATATTCAAACACAAACCCAACTAATTAACCATTGCATTATCCAACGATATCTCGATTGTTGTACAAAACAACACAAAATGTTTCAAACGAAAGACGTTCAGTAGCAAACTTTCGACATTTTAGCCGAAACAATTTTTCCATAGCACGCTCCGTTTACAAGATAATTAACTTGAATCTCGAAAACGTCAACCTAACCTAACCCTACTTACCGTTCCGGTCAACTCCCACAATCTCACGCGCGATTCCAAATTTTAAAGCCCTAGACTTTCAGCATCAAATTCTCGACATTTTCGCCGAAACAATATTTTCCATAGCACACTCCGTTTACAGTTTTTTCCATAGCACTCTCCGTTTACGAGATAATTGACTTGAATCGCGAAAACGTCAACCTAACCTAACCCTTCTTACCGTTCCGATCAACTCCCACAATCACACGCGCGATTCCAATTTTAAAGCCCTAGAGCGAAAAATCGAATTTAATACACATTTTCAGAACGTATTGTAAAAAATAAGAAAAATTGTTTCTAACAAAAGACGTTCGGCATCAAATTCTCTACCTTTTCACCGCAACAATTTTTTTGATAGCACGCTCCGTTTGCAAGATAATCGACATGAATCGCGGAAAGGTAAACCTACCCTAACCTCACTCACCGCACCTGTCAACTTAATCAATCCCACTCGAGATTCTAAATTTTTAAAGCCCTAGAGTGAAAAATCGAATTTATAACACATTTTACAAAGTAATATGACAATTGTTTCTGTTATATTACTTCATGCTTAATTAAGGACTGTAAACAATTGTTAAAAGGTGCAATTGAACGCTATTATAATTTATTTTAAATGCGCTATAACTTCTGAACAGAGAAAGATAGAACCTGCGTTTATTGAACATTTCTTCGTGAAATTAAAACTACTTTTGATTGCTGTAATTTGTAAAGAGGCTAATGAATCACCCTGTAGAAGATTATGTTTGAGAGTTTCCGAAAAACGTTCTTCTTTTCATAACATGTTACGAGGTGTTCCTCAGGGTTCAATTCATTTACCATGAGATCTCGTACCACCTACAAATTGTTAGGGGGCCGCCACTGATTATAGTACAATGTATCTTTAGTTATTCTAGAGTTTGTACATATTTTAACGGTAATAAATAAAAAACTATTTTTTGTTGTTTTGTTATTATGTATTTATATTATTCATGTTATAACAAAATATAAAATCTGGTGATTTCTGGTGATTTTTTAAACATTTTTAGACATCTGATAGTCTAGAGCTGGCAACGTTGTGTCCGCATTTTACATCACTATTATCACTAGCTTACTGTGTGAAACCCACCATAAATGATTCAAATATTTGAATATTCGAAATCCCAGCCATGGTTTGTACAACTCTTTGAATGCACTTTCGTGCGTTTCTAAATGACAGCTTGATGCAGTAATATTCATTACCCACCGTACTATTGTTTATTGATAAAAATTGCATACGTGAAAGTTTCTTCTGGGAGAACAATATTTATACAATTCTACGCGTAATGAAAACATACAAAAAAAACAACACCCACGTTATCAGCAACAAGTGAATTCTAGTGTAAAACAAAAGTATCACGCCTAATTAACAAAGGAAAGCAATCAGCTATCGGTTTTATTACTTAGCATTTTCCGCTCGAGGAGATTTTCGCGTTTGTTAAAATATAAGAGCATATGATTATTTTATTTTTTGCTACATGTATTTTTCAGAGAATGAGAGAGAGATTCTCAAAATACCGTGAAAACGTATTTTGTTTTAAGCACGTACCGAATTTATTCCACCTGGCCCCTCGGCGGGTATGTATGTGCTTACTTTTCGCTTCATGCAAATAATTATTTCGTCCTAGAGAGAAAAACGTGAAATTCAGTAAAACAAACAAGCCCGCGCGGATAGAAAAAATATACAATTTATTATTTATTCCAGTTTAATTTAAAATGCGAAATTTCGAACGAGTGTCTTCCACTCCTAGGTTAAGCATGAAGTAAAATTTCGAGTTTAGAAAAGCCTGAAAATTTGGTTAGGTCGCGTAGCGCGTAGCGCTACGCGGCCAAACCAAATTTTCAGGCTTTTCTAAACTCGAAATTTTACTTCATGCGCCACCCGTATAAAACGCTGATTTCAAGTGAAGTTCGAATATATTCTTGTTCAGCAGTATATTTTAAATCCTGCTTTAGTATGTTTATTTATTATGTTTTTAATACTCATTCACCATTAGGGCTGGTAATTTGAATATTCGCGGGTATTCAAATACCACATTACTTATATTAAATCCCTCAACAACAACAACAATAAATCTTTTTTACCAGAGGATACAAAATAAATAAATACATTTTTCTATATAATAAACAATTAAACTTAAATTCCTATTGATAACTGGCTATCGACCAGAGGTCTTTCCTAAATCACTCACTTTTTTTACATATTTCATTAATTTAGCTATTTAAATATTTCAATAAATTACCGTTAGAAAATAACTAATATATTTTTCGAAACTAATCAATTTATAAATTCAAATAGTTTATTTCGTCGGCTTACAAGTGAAATCCACTAATTAAATTTTTGACTATTATTAGTTAAGTCCACTAAGCTCTTGTACTCACGGTTTTCTACATGCTGATGCAATCCACTAAGTCTTAAGTTAGATCGTTTTTTATTAATAGAAAATTCTAATTAATGAGTTCAGAATTTTCTATTAATAAAAAACGATCTAACTCAAGACTTAGTGGATTGCATGACTGAGTAGGAAATGTGACAACAGAACAAACATCTTTAATTGCAGTTTCTTACATTTTATTGTTTTTGACTTAAGTGAGTGAAATCTGTTGTCACATTTCCTACTCAGTCATGCAATCCACTAAGTCTTAAGTTAGATTGTTTTTTATTAATAGAAAATTCTGAACTCATTAATTAGAATTTTCTATTAATGTAAGCCGGGAGATTGATACTTAAAAGAAAAATTCCCTGTATATTAGTTCTTGCCCATCATTCATATAATTAATACTCAATAGTTTTTGCCTATCATTCATATAATTAGCACTTAGTAGTTTTTGCCTATCATTCCTATAATTAGGATTTGGTAGTTTTTGCCTATCATTCATATAACTGGTACTCAGTAGTTAGAGAAACTTTCAAAAATGCTGCACCCTGCACATCTAGATATATATATTTTTTTTATAAAACTGATTGAATTTATAGAATAACACGAATCTAATAAATTATTAAGTATTAAAAATATTCTGCTAAAGCAGGATGTAAAAAAAAAGATTTGCCGGGGCGCGACTCGCTTCGCTTGCGCGCCCCGGTAAATCCAAATTATCAGGCTTTTCTAAACTCGAAATTTTACTTCATGCTTAATCTGGGAGTAGAAACACTCGTTAGAAGCTTCAAATTAAACGATTTTCAAAAACAACACATGTCTAAAAATTTACAGCGAATGCATCATGAAATGGATACTTGAAAAAAAATTCCACGTAAATTAGTTTTTGCCCATCATTCATATAATAAGTACTTAGTAGTTTTCGCCTAACATTCATATAATTCGTACTTAGTCATTTTTGCCTATCATTCATATAAATAGTACTCAGTCATTTTTGCCTATCATTCATATAATTAGTAATTATATGAATGATAGGCAAAAATGACTAAGTACTATTTATATGAATGATAGGCAAAAATGACTATGTATTAATTATTAGTATAATATATAAAATTATGAAAATATTTGTGTAAAATACAAACAATACGTTTTAATTAAAAAGACAACTTAAGAAAATAAGCATAATATATAAAATTACGAAAAAACTATTCGTGAAAATGCAAACAGTGTCTTAATTAATAAGACAATTTAAGACGATAAATATCCATTAAAACAATCACTTCCCGTGCAAATACACCTCCGGATATTGAATTATACAATGAAATATTTAAAATCTTATTTAATTTGATTTGTTACAACGCTCTATTAAAGTATATGTAACGTTTAGGTCAAATTCTCTTCAAACCAACTAATAATACAATTTAAATTCATTTTAATATTTCATTGTATAATTCAATATCCGGAGGTGTATTTGCACGGGAAGTAGTTGTTTCAATGGATATTTATCGTCTTAAATTGTCTTATAATTAAGACACTGTTTGCATTTTCACGAATAGTTTTTTCGTAATTTTATATATTATGTTTAAAGTGTGCAAACTATAAGAAGCGTAAGCTTATTTTCTCGAATTCAAATAGTTTTGAATTTACTTAAGAAAATAAGTACCCATTGGAACAACTTAGTAGTTTTTGCCTTACATTCATATAACTGGTACTTAGTAGTTAAAGAAACAATCAAAAATGCTGCACCCTGCACATCTAGATTTATTTTTGTTAATATAAAAGATTGAATTTAAAGAATTACACGAATCTAATAAATTACAAACGTATCGACCCACTAAGCAAATCGATTTGAGTAAAAAAGGTTTCAAAATTGAATAAAAACACTTGGTTTGTTCACTTAATTTGTTTTATTACTTTGTGAATAGTTTCGGTCATGGACCATTATCAAGGAATTTCTTGATAATGGTCCATGACCGAAACTAGTCGGAAAGTAATAAAACAAATTAAGTAAACAAACCAAGTGTTTTTATTCAATTTTAAACCCTTTAATACTTCAAAAATGTTTCACCAAGAGTTAAGTGAAAAATTTATTAAATATACGATTTAAGTAATGTTTCATCAACATAAAAACAACGTTAAATGTTGCTACAATGTTGATATAACGTTATTTGTTTGTATTTTGCTCAGTGGGGAGAAATAAAAATTTGATTAAATATTTCGACACGCGATATTTGTTGCGAAAGTTGTAGGTGTATCTTTTACCAAAAATATCGTATGTCGAATTGGGATAACAGCAAATTATCAAACGCGTAAACCGGGAAAACCGCATCACCGAAATTATAATTGGCGGAAACAAAAATACCCATCGCGCTTTTAATTTCATTGAAGCGAGCTTTCAATACAAAATTCAACCTCTGCATTATTTAATAACGTGCCGTGTGTGAATTATGCAAAATCCAACGCACGTTCTATTTTTTGTTCCATGTTTTTACAATCGGCGAATTTCCCGTGCGTGTTTACCTTGATTAAAACACCATTCTGATTTTTTTTACCGACACGAAATTTCTCCTTAAATTCACTGGCCCTCCCTGGACACCAAGAAATCGAATATTTTTTTACTTTTCACGTGATTATTTCACTCAAAGTATTGAGAAACTACGTGATTCGCGGGTTCTTCCATTTAATAAAACTTCATGGTCCCCACGTGTAGACCGTGAAAGTTTTAATAAGTGGAAAAACTCCCCATTTTACAGTTGATCACAGTAACTTAACTCACACAAACATCAAATTAAAACGTCAAAAGCTAACTGCGTTCGTTTTACGAATAAAATTAATTAAAATGTCTCACTTTGATAACAAGAATGAAGAGAACAAACAAAATGTTTATATATATATTTAATTTGGTTCTCATTAAAATGTTTATGTTCTGTCCCACAAAACACTCAAAGTTTAGAATTTTGGAAGCAGTTTACAGTTTTCTTGTATACTTAATGGGTATACAAGAAAACTGTAAACCAACGCAATGAGCCTAAGGCACTTAAACTATCAAAGAATAAGGTCATAATTTAATTACCCTTCAAAATTAGTTTTAGTCCATTTTACCTAGTCAATACCCTGAGTGCAAATGTGCCTGGAAAGCATTTTCGTAAAATTACCACGATAAAAACCACTCGAGTTTTATTTTTAATACAGGTAAAATTTTAATATTTCTCTCAAACTTTGTTGTTTTTAGCAAATTTAATCCGAGCAAAGTTACCAAATCGCTCGAGATCTAAGACATGACTTTGCTCTCGTTAGATTAATAAACATCAAAGTTTTCGTGAAATATTTATTCAATTTTTGCCTAGAAAAAATAAACCTCTAGTGGTTTTATTTATGAAAATAATTGAAATGTCATAATTTTTTAATAAATATTTTGACAAAAAATTCGCCTCATTTGGCTTCTGGGAAATTCGTTTGATAACGCGAAAATCTAATAAAATTTGTTCTCACTTCACTACCAATAATTAGAGATTAAAGTGAAATTTTACGCCTCTTCAAGATCGAGTGTTTGACGCGCGTGAAAGTGCCCACAATGGCAGGCAGATGTGCAATGAGAATGAAAAAAAACACATTCGTTCCGCTCGAAATGCTTAATTAACGCTTGTTTATTTTTAATAAACCATAATTAACCCACATTTTTAGATAAAACATGATATTATATACAAAAGATATAAATGATTACTCATTTCGCGTAGTTGTCTACTTTAGTTATTGAATTTATTTTGATAATAACATGATATCAATCAATTACGTCCGAAACCGCGTAAGTACCGATTAACAAAAAAAATCCCTATAAGTCAGATATTATTAATTTAATAATATTAGTATAAACCATCTACTCAAAATACTTATTAAAGATCGCTCATGACGAATTTATACGCACTATAAAAAATAATCAGAAGAATTACGCAGTTCATATAATAACTTCTTAATTATTATATGAACTGCGTAATCCTTCTGATTTTTATTTATGGTACGTATAATTTCGTCATGACCGATCTTTAATAAGTATTTTGAGTTTATTTAGTATGTCCTCCAAATTTGACATTTTGGACTTACGAGGTTTCGGAAGTAGTTGATCGATATTATATACAAACAAAAAAATATTCATTTCTGGTGACATGAGCGTAGCAAAAGAGATTAAAGGAGGTAAAAATAAAATATAAAATTACGATAATGTTATTTCATGTAGTTGTAATAATAACAAGCTTGATGTATTATTAGATTATAAAAATAAAATAATGGCGAATTGTGTCTTGCCTGCAGATATACCTGGATGGATCGTATTTACATTTTACTGTTAATAAATATCATCAGTGGGGATTGTAACACAGAGAAACCGATTTACTGGGTGCATCGTAAAAAGTACTCTCTTTTACCTGTAATGCGAAAATCGCTAATTAAATTAATGCATACTAATTTTTATACTTTAATAATCACTCTTTATTTATTATTTTATTAAATAATCTAATTTTCGATTATTTATAACTTTTGAAGGATGCTCCCAATTTACCTCTCTAACGATCACTCATCTGGACCTCTTCCAAAATATGATTTATTCTACTGCAACATCTCCGCTCTATTGACATATTTATGAAATTGGTCAATAAGCTTAGTGTTTCAAGATCTCGGAGCATCTTTGATGAATGCATTTCTTGTTCCACAAATAAATTATTTAAAGTAAAATCAAATGATTTGCGCCACGCGTATAAAACATTTAAATATTGTCAAGTTTAAAATATACTACTTGTAGATAAGTAGTAGTTATATTCCTTTGCCATTTAGTAGTTTTTTGCCGTCAAATTATCAAAAACTTCTATAAACTGTTTGGGGAAAAAGTTTATGGAAGTTATATTCCTTTATCATTACTATTTTATTTATATTCTTTATATTCTATAAGTTACATTTTATTGAAAATCTACACATGATGCCTGAAATATACATACATATATATACATACATATATATATACATACAGAGAATTTATATAAAATAGTGATGATAAAGGAAATAACTACTATTTATCTATAACACTTTACGTAACTCCAACAAGAATATCTGTACTACTTGGGTCAATAAATATTACAAATGTTTATTTCGTCTAACTAAATCTTGCAAACGCGATTATATTTACAAAACACGACGACGTAAACGCCATCTGTTGCGCATTTGCTAAGTAGCATCGTCAGTAGCTTAGCAAATAGGTAATAGATGGCGGTTACGTCGACGTGTTTTGTAGAACTTTTATAGACCATGGTATAATAGTCAAAGATGTTCAGTATTTTTCAAGCACTAGTTCGAGACTATACTGTAGTCATCCGGTTAATGAATGAATACTGAACATAAATTTGCAGTTATATTTATTTCTTCGCCTTCATTAGTCTATGCAGCTATTGGTAATGATTGCATAATACATGAAATGTGCATCTAACATAGACAAATAAATGCGAAGAAATGTATGAAATGTAGCTGTGTTTAATTAAGTGAATTAAGTCTTCACGCAACTCGAAATTACATCAGATCACAATAACTAATCTATCATTAATTAAATCTATCAAAATTCAATCAATTCAAATATGGGTAATATGCGCAACGTTGGGAATCCCATTGCGCAAGTTCGTGGTTACGTCCTAGCACAATTTCGTGGTTACATCCTAGCACAATTTCATGCGGATAATTCGATTTATGTAAAATAAATTATCACGTTGTCATTTCTCCTGTTTCTATACACTATTTAGCATATTATTTCGTCCTCGTTTTCCTTCTTCCGGGATGTGCCTTATTCTGCGAAGAACGCAGATAGTATAATACGCTTAATAGTTTGCATTCGCAACGTAGCGCATATGCGTAATTTATGCCAGGCCAGGTTATCGCCATTATTTTTGTAAAATACATTTTTAGACCAAGATCATATCTAATGACAAATTATGATGTGAACTTAGCTAGAACTATATGGAATTCTAGCGTGTGCCGAGAGAGACTTAAACAATTTATCTTATCGCAAACCTTTCTCCTAACCTTACTTAATTATGGCGAATCATAAATGTGTGCAATGACTTGCGCAATTTATTCTATTACAAACCATTGTATTGACCTAACTTACCTACCATAGAAGTATGTTGAATCGAAGTTTCATCATACTCTGATTTCGCTTTTCTCACACCTGATAAGCTATAGCGTTGCAAAGAAATGAGTAGTTTATTCTATTGAAAACCTTTCTACTAACCTAGTGTAACCTAGAAGTATGTGCAAACCTAATGTAACCTATGCAGAATCGCTAGTGTTTGCAAAAATACTTGAGCAACGTATTCAAATTCAAACCTGATGACAAAAAATACAAAAAATTATGCGGCATCGATAAATTTGTGGAATTGCCTAGATATGAAGAATTGCCTAAGTATGTGAGATTGTGTAGCGTAGGTGTTATTGCCTTGGTATGCAGGATGACCGAAATAGGTATAATAATAAAACGACCTGGCGATGAAACGTCCCATTTCCTCCAATACTATCCTCAGCTGTACAGCTGATGAATTACGCATATGCGCTACATTGCCCAATGTGACACATTTTTCCAAAACTAGTCTCAATTTAACAACTGACAATCACGCATATACGCTACGAGACAAATCTCATAGCGTTATGTTGCGAATCTCATAGAACTACGTAGCGAATCTCAAAGCGCTATGATATTCGCAACGTAGCGCATATTTCCAACACTAGTTTTAGCTATACAGCTGACAGTTACGCTATTATTCGCAACGTATTACGTTTCCAAAACTAATCTCAGTTAATCATCTAGCAATCACGCATATGCGCTACAAGGCGAGGCTAGGCTACGTAGCGCTATGACATTCGTAACATAGCGCTATCAGATTCGCCTCGTAGCGCATATGCGTGATTGTCAGCTGTTTAACTGAGACTAGTTTTGATAAGAAGTGATACGTTGCGAATATGATAGTGCTATGAGATTCATAACTTAAGCTATATGCGCTGTCAGTTGTATAGCTAAGACTAGTGTTGGAATCTCATAGCACTATGTTGCGAATCTCATAGCACTATGTTGCAAATCTCATAGCGCTAGCATATTCGCAACGCATCACATGTTTTCAAAACTAGTCTCAGATATGATATTTGCAACAATGACGCATATGCGCTACGAGGCGAATCTCATAGCGCTATGTTACGAATCTCATAGCACTACGTAGCGAATCTTATAGCGCTATGATATTTGCAACGTAGCGCATATTTCCAACACTGATCTTAGATTTACAGCTGACAGTTAGGCATATAGCCTACGTTGCGAATCTCATAGCACTATTCGCAACGTATCACATATTTCTAACACTAGTCTCAACTATACAGCTGACAATCAGGCATATACGCTATGTGGCGAATCCCATAGCTCTATGTTACCATAACTACGTTATGAATCTCATAGCGCTATGATATTCGCAACTTAGAGCATATTTCCAACACTAGCCTAACCAGGAATTTTTCTTTTAAGTATACATACGCATACGCTTTTTTTAAAGGGTTCAATTTGAAGCTTTAAACGAGCGTTTCCACTCTAACTGAGCATGAAGTAAAATTTCGAGTTTAGAAAAGCCTGAAAATTTGGTTTGGTCGCGTAGCGCGAAGCGGCCAAACCAAATTTTCAGGCTTTTGTAAACTCGAAATGTTACTTCATGCGCCACGCGTACAAAACACTGATTTCAAATTAAGTTCACTTATACACAACATTTCAGTGTTTTCAGTGGTGGTGAAAATTTGGTTTGGTCGCTTCGCGCTACGCAACCAAACCAAAGTATCAGGCTTTTCTAAGCTCGAAATTTTACTTCGTGCTTAGTCTGGGAGTGGAAACGCTCGTTTAAAGCTTCAAATTGAACTCTTTAAAAAAAGCGTATGCATATGTATACCTAAAAGATAAATTCGGGGTAGCTATGATGATCAGATGATATGTAATACGCTCCTAAAATCTCCATTGACCTAATTATCAACCCACTCCTATTAATTCAGAACGATACATAAACAAAGCGCATTATTCGCTCGTTCGACCCGTAATTCCCTGTGCATTCCATCCAGCCTTTGCAGGGATTATAAAATGATGCGCGCGGAAAGTTGAAAGTATTCGGAATGTGCATGTAAACGAGGGATCATACACGTAAAAAATGTTGCAATGCTCCAATGCTGTACATAAGAAAAGCAACGCTTGATATTAAACTATATTTACGATCACGTGAATTATCTATTACCTATGCAGATAGGTGCAGATGGGACGAGTCTTAAGGGTTAATTTAATTTATAGGGATTCGTGCCTCGAGGGAGGCCTAGGATGGTCGGTAATGGGGGTATTAATTTCAATTATTTTGATTTCGCGTTTGTGATTATGCGGATTTTGGGTTGGTGTTGAGTTGCGCCAAGGGGAGCCAATGCTTATGGGAGAACTGGAAATCGAGTAGAAAAGGAGAGACTATGGTCAGGATGTGGGGTAAGAGTAAGACAGATGACTATATACACCAATCACCGGTCTCGCTTCTGGATGCAGCATCCAAACATGGTTACCAAATTTTATATAGAGACTGGATATATATGAACTGTGGTTGCGCGTCTTGGGAAAAGAGAGTTCGTTTAATTGCTAATAATTGAGCTTGATGATATCGATAACAATTTCGTACATAATTAAATTATATTTTTAAAAGCGTTCTTATGTATTTTCAAAAGCCTAATTATCTGTAAATAAACCACCATTGCACACATAGTATGTTTTTACCCCACCAGATTATTAGGAAAAGTTCCTATTGATTATAAAATTACGATTTTGCGGAGTTAATAAAATCTAGCGAACGCAGATTTTACGAACTCCGGGCGTTCACAAAAAAGGTCCCTAATTATTTTATAATTGCCGTCGATTCATCTCTTCGGCCGAGTCGCCTCGTAACGCTGGGAAACTTATCCCCGTTGATTCGCTTAAATTACCTTCACAAACCATTTTCTCAATTGAGTCTTTCAAGCGATTCTCGTTTATGGATTTCAATTTAACACCATCTCTCAACTCTTTATATTATTAAAAAATTAAAAAAATACGTTATAACTCTAACATCTCGAATTAACTTCGAAGCTTCCAACGGGTCATGCCTAAGAGGAGCAAAGTCGTTACTCATATTTTGGGAACATAGTTTCTCGAAAACGAAAGGTTTTAATATTTTCTTTGCTTGCGGGGACACTCAAATTGTTAGTAAACATTTTCTCTTGAACATTTATCTTAGGATGCAGGATAGCATTCTAAAGCAGATTTTTTCCGGTATTAATAAACATTTTATCTTGAACATTTTTCCTAGAATGCAGGGGGTATCATGGTAAAGCAGGTACAGAAAACACGTTGGATCTATCTACATTCATTTTCGAGAAACTATGTTCCCAAAAATCAGACACGAATTCGCCTCTCTTATCAAAGAGTAGACACCTTGATTATGCATGAATTTATCTGTACAATTGTGTTTATTTATTTTTTTGTTTCAGCTAACCGTCTAAACGAGTACATCTCGCACTACGAAGGCCTGAGCTACGACCATGCGGACGTACACAAAGCGCACCTGAGGACGAGGAGATCGGTCTCGGGAAGCGAACAGGCCGTGCACCTCTCGTTCGAGGCGCACGGCAGGCACTTCAGGCTGAGGCTCAAGAGGGACCTAACTGTGTTCAGCGATAACCTAGAAATCCACGACACCAAGGGCTCGCCCATAGACGTGGATTCATCGCACATTTACCATGGTTCTATCATAGGTAAGTCACACAAAAGGAAATGGTATCCAAATCCTGACACCAAAATAGGTTAGGTTAGGTTTTAGTGGCTGCACCGTTCAAGGGGGTGCACACTTAGGCCGGAAAGGCCCTTGTGATACCACGACTTCCATCCTTTCACGGGAACCACTTGGAGGCGATGACAAACCTTGCAAGATCTCTGACGTCTAGAGACTCGAGATCAGAGAGTCCATCGATATAGCATCGGCCAAGGGAGGGACTTCTTATTCCAGCCAGAGAGGGGCATTGACTGAGATAGCGGAGCACGCTTTCCTTCTCCTCTTTATCAAGGCACCCCCTACAATAGTCATGATAGGGTAACCCCAGCTTTTAAGCATGTTTGCCAAAGGGGTAATGCCCCGTAATGATTCCCACGGTCTGAGCGATGTCTCCATCTGCTGTTTGTGCTGTTAGAAATGGTATTATTGAGGACCGCCTTACATGACGCTAAGGGAATTCCTGAATGTTGATTTATTGAGGACGAGTGTAGCCTGTTCTTTGCTAGCTCGTCCGCTGTATTGTTACCTTGGTTGTTGCTGTGGCCTGGAACCCAGATAAGCTGAAGGTGTACCTGAGCTGCCAATTCATTCAATGCCTTCGGGCAGTCAGATACAACTCGAGATGCTGCATACACCTGTTAGAGCCTTAATCGCAGCCTGGCTGTCGGTATGTATATGGACCTGGCCAGCAGAAGTCCCATTAGCCTTTAGCCAGTCTGCAGCTGTCTTAATAACCATCACCTCTGCCTGCAGAGCACTACAGTGGTTCGACAGTTTAAAGCAGATGCGGAGGTGCAGGTCCTCACAGATAAGCCCACCCTCCGCTTTATCATCACACTTAGATCCGTCCGTGAAGACGTTGAGTGAGCCTGTGTCCGGCGACCGGGCCTCCTCCCAGTCCATCCTAGTGGTTATTTAGGCAGAGAACATATTGCCGAAAGCAGGATTTCGTAGACGGCGGTCGATGTTCAGGGAGACACTAGCGAATTCCTTGAGAATTCTTGTGTGTCCCTGCTAACTGAGGTCTTACGACAGTTGTTAGTGCAATCTGCTTACTAAGGAGATCCACAGGGGTCAAGTTGAGGATCGTTTTCAATGCCTTAGAAGGTGATGTCTTAATGACACTAAAATAATAGAAAAAACACATTTTCTAGGACAATACAAAAATTGCGAACACAACATTACTTGAACTAGCTGAACTAGCATTTTGTGCATTGAATCTGTGCGTTACAAGAACTGGAAACCTGCAATTGTAATTGTGAAGCGAAGTATAGTCAATACATTACCCTTTTACTCTGTCGTCTCAAAAAAACAAAACACAGAATGACACCTACCTACCTTTTTTTGTTGATGTTATTACTTGATTTATTTGACAAACCTATCAGTGAGCAATCAAATTATTTTTATAGAATGACCGATGAACAAGAACGAATATTATGAATATTAGAATATTGAATTAGACACAATATTTAAGAAAATGCGCGTTTTCAATAATAATTTTGTCTTGGCTCTGCAAAAAATTGTACGTACTCAATCTCAATTAATGGATTCGATAACTAACGCTATCTAATGCTTCATAGTGGCATCGTCAATGACACGAATGCACCAAGTGTATATTCAGCTCACTGTTTCGTCCACGAACGAGCTATTCTCTGTTTGTGTAACTAGAAAACAAATATCAAAATTGAATTTGATGCCACTATGGAGCATTAAATGGCGTTAGCTATCGAATGCATTAATGGTGTTCACATATTGGCTTGATATAGTCAAAAATGTTCAGTACTGCGTATCTGGTGTCTATGGTTATCTGGTGTCGGAATACTGAACTCAAATTTAACTCAATCTCTGTTTTCCGTTGTTATTTCTATTATTTCAAATTATTCTTAAACTTATTTTTAGTGTTAACTTATCGCCCACTATTGAAAATCAGATATTCTTCTTTAAATAGTTTTGCCACAGTTGGAATTAGATTGATTGGATTTTGAACATTTTTGTAATTTCGACGCAACTGAAGTGTTTTAACATACGTCATGAATATCATAAAAATAAAACGCAAACCTAACATTCGTCGTGTCAAACAACTGAAGGTGTTCTGTTTCAACCAGAGTGCATTGATTGAAAACTGTTAAAAGTTAATGAGGTCAGGGTAAAAAGGTCATGTGTTGACTTTACACTAACTTAAACTGTGACGTCAGAAACTTGAACTCTGTTCAACTTAGTGCAGTACAAACATACAGGGAGTTTTTCTTTAAAGTATACGTTTTCTAAATTCAGCTTCTCTTCTTGAAATCTTTAGATATTCGTTGTTTTTTTAAATTGAGTACAATTTGAAGCTTCTAACGAGTGTTTTCCACTCCCAGACTAAGCATGAAGTAAAATTTCGAGCTTAGAAAAGCCCCGTGAAAATTTGTCGAGGGTCGCGCAGCGACCCGAGACAAATTTTCTGGGCTTTTCTAAACTCGAAATTTTTCTTCATGCGCCACGCGTATAAAACACAGATTTCAAGTGAAATTCAAATATACATAAATTTCTCAATATTTTAGTGTTTTATACGCGTGGCGCATGAAGTAAAATTTAGAGTTTAGAAAACCCCAGAAATTTTGTCTCGGGTCGCTGCGCGACCCTCGACAAATTTTCACGGGGCTTTTCTAAACTCGAAATTTTACTTCATGCTTAGTCTGGGAGTAGAAAACACTGGTTAAAAGCTACAAATTGAACTCTTTTAAAAACATAACAAATATCTAAAGATTTAAAGAAAACAAGCTGAATTTCTAATACGTATACCAGAGCTGGGCAGGATTCGAATCATTCAGGATTCGATTCCCGGATTCGAATCCTTTTAGAGGATTCAGAAGGGGTATTCGAATACTTTAGTAAAAACGGATTCGTGATCCGGATTCGTTACATTTTTTTAAAAGGATTCGTATTCGAATCCAGATGATTCGAATCCTTATAAAAGGATGCAATTCTTATAAAAGGATTCGAATCCTTATAAAAGGATTCGAATTCTTATAAAAGGATTCGAATCCTTATAAAAGGAATCGAATCCTTATAAAAGGATTCGAATCCTCATACACAGATTCAAATCCTCCTAAATAATGCGAATTGTCGCTACTAATGCTAGGATTCGAATTCGATTAATTCAAATAGTTAAATATTCTAATATGAATATTTAAATCACTAAATTATTCATATTTAAATATAAATATTTAAATTTTCGAATAATTTAAATATTTGTGAATGCATATTTGGTTACTTAACCATGAAAAATATCCAACGTTAATAGTATATTTTTAACTTCACTTGAAATCAGTGTTTTATACGCGTGGCGCATGAAGTAAAATTTCGAGTTTAGAAAAGCCCCGTGAAAATTTGTCTCGTGTCGCTGCGCGACCCTCGACAAATTTTCTACGCGGGGCTTTTCTAAACTCGAAATTTTACTTCATGCTTAGTCTGGGAGTGGACAACACTCGTTTGAATTTTAAATTTAACTCTTAAAAAATCGACGTATGTAATATAATAAATCATTTATTGAAATTATAGAAAAAGATGCAAAAGTTTACCTAAAATTAACTTTTAGAGTTAACTTTATAATTTGCTCGGCTCTTAATGGGTGAATATTCTATTCCTAAAAAGAAACCGTTTTTATTTAATATTAAAGTTGCATTTAATACAAAAACAAACTGTGAATAAATCGACATAAATCTAGACATTTCGAAAATCTCGACATGTAGAAAATCTTGACGGTCCACTCCCAGACTAAGCATGAAGTAAAATTTCGAGTTTAGAAAAGCCCCGCGTAGAAAATTTGTCGAGGGTCGCGCAGCGACCCGAGACAAATTTTTACGGGGCTTTTCTAAACTCGAAATTTTACTTCATGCGCCACGCGTATAAAACACTGATTTAAAGTGAAGTTGAAAACGCACTGAAAATCAATCCAAATTTGATATTTTTTTAAAATTGGATGTTTTCTTTCCTATGCATGCTGTGCACCTTCAGATATTCGTTGTTTTCTTGTAAATAAACTTCGATTCCCTGTAGTCCTTCGGTCTCCGAAGACCATGATTGGTCCTTCAAGCTGTATCCTTTGTAAAATGGTAATAAACTTAGTAATCAAGAGCGATCCTTTAATTTGAAACTTCTAAGAACGAGTGTTGTCCACTCCCAGACTAAGCATGAAGTAAAATTTCGAGTTTAGAAAAGCCCCGCTTAGAAAATTTGTCGAGGGTCGCGCAGCGACCCGAGACAAATTTTCACGGGGCTTTTCTAAACTCGAAATTTTACTTCATGCGCCACGCGTATAGAACACAGATTTCAAATGAAGTTCAATAACACATATGTCATCATTAATTAAAATCATTATATAATCAGAAATTTAGTTGGTAAATGAACGTTTTTATTAATAGAAACTGATGGAATAAAATATTACTGGTTGCAAATAATAAATTCAAATTTATTTTTAAAGGATTTGTATCCGTGATTCAAAAATGAGGATTCGAATCTTTCATTCGAATCATATTTTTCACTTACGAATCCTTTATTCGAGTATTCGTGATTCGAATCATATTAGGTGATTCGGATTAGTGATTCGAATCCTGTTTTTGAGGATTCATCCCAGCTCTGACGTATACTTTAAAGAAAAACTCCCTGTAGAGTAAAAATATCCGCTATTGATTCCGGCCTCAATTTCTATTTTCGGATTAATTTGTTACATGAAAATATAAATTGCCCACAATGAATGTATAAAAATAATTATACTGAAAGCGATTGAAAGAGTTGTTATATTTTTATCATTTACCACTTCCAATTATTTACCAATACCCAAATAATAACAAAATTAAAAGATTGAAAAGAACAAAAAAAATATATCCGACCGAATTCACATCGAATATCAATTATTTCTACTTTTTTTTTGTTGCATGTTTCATCCCTCCAATAAATGCATGTTTGCATTGTTTTGTTATTAAACGCAAACAATAATATTATACGCTGGCGAAAACGCGCAATTGTTTATTTATTACAAAGTGGTATTTTGTTTAATTTACTGTGAAAATTACACACTTGCAGCATGCAGATTTTTAGATCTATTTTTATTAGAATATTTACCTTGATATCAATATATATACAGGTAATTTTTCTTTAATAAATAAATAATAATAAATTAATAAATACGTTTATTGTCCAACAGATAAACCAATTTAGGACATAAAAAACAGCAAAATTTAAAATTATAACAAAGTATATAGCATACAAAAAAAAATAAACATAAAAAACACTTCAATAAAAATACAGGGTCCGGCACATAAACCTCTCGTATTTGAAGATGGCGCTGTATGAGTTGTGGTAGGGGGACGGAGTCGAAGGGGGAATCGATCGATAGCGGTATATGTGCCATTTTAGAAAAATTATTCAAGTTTAGGTATCAAACTTTAAAGAAACAGTTTCTGCACTAAAAAAAAAAAATGCCTAGCTGACCTCGGACTGTAACAACCCCGGGAAATGTGGCGCGTGTGAGAGAGTCCTTCCAGCATTCTCCAACCATAAAAAATGGTTATTCTTCGCCTGAAGAAGCCACAGTGTGGCGAAACAATTGTCGCGAGTACAATAAAGTGTTTGAAAGTAATAAGTGTTTTATTAAAACTAAAATCAAAGTGAAAATAAACTTTCAACTATTAACTGCCTCAACAATTAAGTTATAAAAAATGGTGGTTACCCAAGAATTAAGTGAGAGATTTTTAAACTCGCAGAGCTGCGCGTGAGGACACTCTTCAGAACATTTAGACTGGCGCTGTTTTGCTTTCTGAGGAGACCCACTTCCACTTATCCGGTACTGTAAATAAACAAAAGTTTCGCTCCTGGCAACAGAAAACCCTCAGGAACTACACCAACAACCACTGCACAGCCCTCGTATTTCTGTTCGGTGCGCCGTTGCTGAATTTGGTGTGTTGGGTCCGTATTTTTTCGAAGAAGACGGGCTAACGGTAACGGTTACTTCAAATCGCTTCTGTCATATGATTTAGACCCCTCTCAGACTTAAGTTAATCCAGTTTTTTGGGGATCATAAAGAGGGAGAAGCTTGGTTCTAACAAGACGTGGCCACAGCTCACACTTCGCTGCGTTCCCTAGCAAAAGTTGAGCGAGTTGTTTCCTGGACGTCTTCTCTCTTTGCGAGGAGACATCGCCTGCCCCCGAAGGTCACCCGATACTTTTATTTGTGATCAAGAAATACTATGCCATTTTATATTACTTGATTTTAAAAATTATACCCGGAAAATGGCATCCTCTATTGCTCATACATTGATGAAGCCTTTCCCGGAAGTTGTCCATAGTTCTTCGTGTCATTTCCGGTGGAATGTCAGCCACTGCTTGGGTGATTGCCTCTCTAAGTGCTTGCAGGGTTGTGGGGCGATGTTTGTACACTTGTGCCTTTAAGTGACCCCAAAGAAAAAAATCACAAGGTGACAACTTTTTCTTAGGGGTCACTTAAAGTGTAAAGTGTACAAACATCGCCCCACAACCATGCAAGCACTTAAGGAGACAATCACCCAGGCAGTGGCTGCCATTCCACTGGAAATGAGACGAAGAACTATGGACAACTTCCGGGAAAGGCTTCGTCAATGTATGAGCAATGGAGGACGCCATTTACCGGGCATAATTTTTAAAACCAAGTAATATAAAATGGCATAGTATTTCTTGATCACATATAGAAGTATTTTATCTGTATCTTTGTTTGTTTGTTTGTAACTGCCTTTTGAAATACGGGAGGTTTTTATGCCGGACCCTGTATATGAAAATTACCCACAAAAAAAATGAAAGTAACTTAATAATAAAAGATATTTGTACAGGCAGTTTTTCTTTTAAAAATACATGTGCATACGCTGTAAATATTTAGATATTGAAGCTAAAAACGAGTGTTTTCTACTCCGCGATTAAGCATGAAGTAAAATTTCGAGTTTATAAAAGCCTTAAAATTTGGTTTGGTCGCGTATAAAAGAGTTCAATTTAATTCTAAACGATTGTTTTCTACTCCCAGGTTAAGCATGAAGTAAAATTTCGAGTTTAGAAAAGCCTGAAAATTTGGTTTTGTCGCGTAGCGCGAAGCGCGGAGCGACCAAACCAAATTTTCAGACTTTTCGAAACTCGAAATTTTACATCATGCGCCACGCGTATAAAACACTGATTTACAGTAAAGTTCAAAATATATTACTTAGATTTAATCTCGTTTTAATTAATTATACGAATGTTTATATGAAATATGTAAAAATATACTTAAAAGAAAATAATACATGTATGTATCTAAATTTAATGTTAGATTATATGTTAATGTGGGATTAAATATAAGGAGTATATTTTTCTAACTTCACTTGAAATCAGTGTTGTATACGGGCGGCGCATGAAGTAAAATTTCGAGTTTAAAAAAGCCTGAAAATTTGGTTGGTTTGGTTCAAATTTTCAGGCTTTTCTAAACTCGAAATTTTACTTCATGCTTAACCTGGGAGTGGAAAACAATCGTTTAGAATTAAATTAAACTCTCTTATAAAAAATACAAAATGTTTGTCATTTTAAAAACAACACGCCTGCGAAATTGCACAATTGTTTTTAATATTACAGAGCTGCCTTGTTTTAATACTGTACCTTAATTTTTTTTAATACTATGAAAATTACACAGTCGGTAGATTTCGGATCTGTGTATAGGTATTATTGTTATTATTAAACTTTATTTACGGAATTCCTCCTTTTTTTTACAAATGTAAGACATTCAATTATTTATACAAAAAAAATACATTTTTTTTTAACAAATTCGAAGACATTATTCAGTATATCCTAATGGTTCAATAGCTAAGGTTCAAATTAATGTTGCATGAAATGCATTGTAACAAAAACATTTTTTTTAATACTATGAAAATTACACAATCAGGTAGATTTCGAATCTATGTATAGGTATTATCATTATTATTAAACTTTATTTACGGAATTGAATTTGTGTTCAGTATTCCGGCACCAGATACCCACAGACACGTTTCGGACTTCAGTGTGGTGCCGACCCAGTGCTGAGGAATACTGAACATCTCTGACTATTTCAAGCCAATATGTGAGAACTATTAATGGATTCGATAGCTAACGCCATCTAATGCTCCATAGTGTCATTGACGATGCCACTATGGAGCATTAGATGGCGTTAGCTATCGAATCCATTAATAGTTTTTATTTACGGAATTCACCTTTTCTTTACAAATGTAAGACATTCGATTATTTATACAAAAAAAATATTTTTTTTAACAAACTCGAAGGCACAAAACACTTTCACATGAGAATGAGATCACAATATTCAGTATATCCTAATGGTTCAATAGCTAAGTTTAAATTAATGTTGCTTAACCGTTACATGAAATGCACTTAAAAAAAATAGCATAAGGATAACAAATAGACAACAGTGTAAAAATCCATAAATATATAAATGTTAATAAATAATAAATAGACAACAGTGTAAAGAAACATAAATATATAAATTATAATAAATAGACACGGTTCAAAAAACAATTATAGAATATTTATCCTAATATAAAAAAAACGACTGAAGAATCGTTGTTTGTTTCGTTCGATTTTCGTTCGTCATTCGCGTACAAACAGGTATTATTTATTAATGAGCGGCAATCAAAATATTCATACCGTATTAATAGAAACACGCTTGGATAGATAGATATTATTAACCGCATGAATAATTCATGATTACAGGTCTGGTTTGTAGTAAACGTAATTGTAAAAGAATTTATGGAAATAACAAAGAACACTAATAATAACAAGTTTATTTATATAAAAAAGTGCAATTAATGTATATTTCAAGTTCAAAACTATTTTAATTTGAGAGAATAAGCTTACGCTTCTTTTGTAATTACTCATTTCACTTTTCATTTTTATTTGTTAATATAAGCGGTTTATTTAAAAGTAGCCTATATTAAACATATAGCTTTATTTTAAACATTTCATTGTATCGTATGTTCAATAAAAAAAAAACCTCTAGAGTGCCATGATTTAATTATCTTTTTAATTTAAGTTTTCCACACGCTTTAGAAATTGACGTATAAAACGTCGGACATAATAATTATAATATATAATTTCAGAGTTGCTAACCTACAATATCCTCCATGGCAGGTTTTTTTTTAATGAACATATGATATAACTCAATATTGGGCGGTGTATTTACAGGGTAAGCATATTTGTTTTTTTTTTTATTGGCCAACCAGATTTGGGATTAATTTTACTTAGGCTCTTTGATTATTTGGGTGTCCCTACTGTTTGTCATGTAATGACATTAATATACGAATGCCATGTTGCAATTGATTAATTATTTGACAGGAAAGTGGTAATAACATGCCGAAAGTATTCTTGCGCCACTTAATTAATCTTTATGATAGGGTAATTAACTACATGGCAACCATGTGAAAAACATAACCTCAAATGTATTTTGAAGGCAAAAGTCAGAATTACAGCCAGAGTATCCAACCAAATGTCCAACATTATAAAAAAAATCACCAGATCTGGTTGGCCAAAAAAAAAACAGTATATACCTATCGTATGTTCAATTAAAAAAAACCTCTAAAGTGCCATGATTTAATCTTTTTCAAATTTAAGTTGGCTACACGCTTTAGGAAATAACGTATAAAACGTCAGGCATAATATTTATTTTTTTATTGAACATATGATAGTTGTTTCAATGGATATTTATTGTCATAGTAGTCTTATTAAGATTTAAAAAAGAAAACATGATTAAATTTCACTAATATTTTTTTTATATTCCAACTAGTTTCGACTTGAGTCATTCTCAAGGAGTACAGGAAATTACATTTTTAAAGACATTATATAGAACAGAGAGGTTAATTTAAATTTTATGGTTAGGCAATATGGGCTGTCATAATGGGTGAGCTCCACAGATCTTCGATGTCATTAACTATTGGTTTTCCCTGTTTTATTGCTTTCTGGATTTCCAGCCCTTCGCGATAGTTGAGATGACGTCCTTTATTGCCTGTGTATAAAATCTTTAGCGTTTGGTTATTAAAGAAGTGATTATTGTCGATACAGTGTCTTTAGCTAAAGTGTTTTCTTTTTTAAATCATAGTTAAATATGTTTAACCACGTGAAAGAAGAGAAACCTGTTCAAGATTTATTAATTAAGACTTATTGTTTCCAATTTATATAAATTAATTTTATGTATTATACAATGCATTTGTCTAAAAATGTGCATGTTTTATATATTATTAAGGAAAAATCTAAAATAAATCGTATCAAAAAGCGAGGATCAATCAATGGAGCACCCGAGGGAAAGTCGGGCCCAACTTTTAATACATATTTATGATTAATATCGGAAACTTTTATAATAAACATGCTAATGGCAGATGGAGTTTCTTTAAACAAAAAAAAAACAAACAAAAAATCAATACGGGCAGGTGAAATGTGTATTTTTAATACGAAATTGCTGTGCATTATGAAATGAGCTGAAAGGAAAGTTTCTAGTCTATTGTGTTCTATTTTCAAACGAAAATAAATTAATTAAAATGCACCTATTCTAAGTAACTGTAATTTTATGAACATCAATTTTATTTAGTTTAATACATTAAAAAATGTGCCTCTTTGTCCAAAAGAATTTAGCTTAATTATCTTTATTGAATTTTTACTAAAAATATAAATATTAAATTACACATTTATTTCATTAATTCTGTATGTGGGAGTAAACTACACCAATTCAAATTTTTATCAAAATACGTTTTTTTATTATAGTTTTGGAATCAGGATTTTTTAATCTACCAAGAAGTATTAGCATTGTAAAATTTTAGAGATGTATGTTTAATTAATTTCTCACTTAACCCGTGGTGAAATATTTTTGATCCAGATTTAGAGATGTAAGTTAGTATACTTTACCTCCCACATACAGATTTATTTTTATTAAAAATTCAATAGAGATAATTTAAGTACTCTTTCTTGCATAAATAGGCGCATTTTTTAATGTATTAATCAAAATAAAACTCAATTAAAACAATGAAATAAATTACAAAACGGTTAACTTTTCGCGCACTGATGAATTTATAAAAAAAAATGCTGCTTCCTGGCGCATTCATCATTATTCCTCATTCAACCTTATTCCGTAAGTAAAACCTTATGAGTAAAAATTATGTAAAAATACCGTTGTTTTGTTGCATTTTCATCAAGCCTATTTGGTAGGCAAAACGTTATGAGCAAAAATTATGTAAAAATCCACATGAATTCGCCATGATGCATGGAAATAAACATGTACCGTGCGATCATTTAAATTATGATTTAGAGTAGGCGAAATGTTTTTTTTTGTGGTTGCGCAGAATGCTAATTGAATAGTGAAATAAATTTGAGGTTATGGTAAACTATGTGTTAACAGTTAGTAGTGCCATTCTAATTTAAAATTCAAAGCCGTACTAATAGACATAGCTCAATTCTCGGATTAATCTAAGATTGATGAATTCTGGATCCGCGAAAATGTATCGATGTATAAAATGGTCATGGATTCGGGTCGTTTCGACAAATGCTCGATTTAATCCCGGATTGATCTGTGATCCCGGATCTAGTAGTGACATTTGGATATCACCAAACTTATATTGGCAGCCCCGGTGGCGGTTTTAGTCAGTATTGTCACTGTTGCTGGCAACATTGAACACGTATAAAATTCCTGACTATTAGTACGGCCGTAAATTAAGTTTTAAATTATCGCACGGTATACAGAGAGTTTTATGTAACACCGAACATTTTCATAACGAGAATTTTTCTCTTAAGTATACATTTTCCGACGCTCGGTTTATTAAAATAATTTAAGTTGAAGCTTTAAACGAGTGTTTTCCACTCCCAGGCTAAGCATGAAGTAAAATTTCGAGTTTAGAAAAGCCTGAAAATTTGGTTTGGTCGCGTAGCGCGAAGCGCGGAGCGGCCAAACCAAATTTTCAGGCTTTTCTAAACTCGAAATTTTACTTCATGCGCCACCGGTACAAAACACTGATTCAATATAAAGTTTAGCAGTGTGTTTTAAACTTTCTAATATGTCAGTGTTTTGTACCGGTGGCGCATGAAGTAAAATTTCGAGTTTAGAAAAGCCTGAAAATTTGGTTTGGCCGCTCCGCGCTTCGCGCTACGCGACCAACCCAAATTTTCAGGCTTTTCCAAACTCGAAATTTTACTTCATGCTTAGCCTGGGAGTGGAAAACACTCGTTTAAAGCTTCAAATTAAATTATTTTAATAAACCAAGCGTCGGAAAATGTACGACGTATGATGGACCACTTAATGACTGGGTCAGCCAGGGACCTGATGCAACTGGCAACAGAACATCTAAGGAAGACTGGCAGGCTGCCAGGAGAGTGGTCACCTATGACAGAGTCAAATGGGCAATAAACTCATTTGAACCTTTTAAATCGCCAGGGCCTGATGGAATCCTACCCATCATGCTACAGAAAGGATCGGAACTACTGTGGCGAAGGCTTTGCGAGATCCTAAGAGCCAGCATGGCCCTACGATATTTGCCAAGAATATGGAGGCTTATCGGGGTGGTTTTCTTACCAAAGACCAGTAGAACAGACTATTCTCGTGAAAATCGTACAGGCCCATCAGTCTCATGTCATTTGTACTGAAGACAATGGAAAAAATTATGGACAGGCATATTAGAGAGGGGGTACTGGTGACCTACCCACTATCCCAAGATCAATATGCCTACCTTCCAGGTAGATCAACAGAGACAGCTCTCAGCCGACTAACAAGGAGTGCCGAAGCTGCCCTGGAACACAAAGAAATTTTACTTCCTGCCTTCTTGGATATAGAATGAGCATTAGACAATACAGCCTTTAACTCTATAACTGCTGCCCTGAGAAAGCGGGGGTTGGAGGAAATTAACTGCAGGTGGATAGACTGCATGCTAAGACAAAGGATGGTCTACACAACGTTCGCTGACCAGACACTAGCATCCAGGGTGGCCGGTGGTTGTCCGCAGGGAGGGGTTCTCTCACCCCTGCTGTGGAACCTGGTCATGGATGGCCTGCTAGTGGATCTCAGCAACGAGGGATACTCTTCCCTAGGATACGCGGATGACCTAGTCATACTCGTTGAGGGAAAATTTAACAACACGATCAGAGAGCGTATGCAACGTGCACTGAACGTGGTGAGCAAATGGTGTGCTAGAGAAGGACTTAAAGTCTCACCCTCGAAGACCACCCTGGTACCATTTACACGCAGGAGGAAACTGGCGGGCCTTGGACCGCTCTTTCTAAATGGTGGCAACCTGAAAATGTCGGGTGAGGTGAAGTACATAGGAGTAATCTTTCACTCCAAACTGACCTGGACCCCTCAAATCTCAAAAATCAGACGCAAATCGGAAATTACCCTTGCGGTAATTAGACGAATGTACGACCGACAATGGGGGCTCAGACCAGGAATGGTATACTGGCTGTACACCAGAGTGATCAGACCCGCAATCATGTATGCTGCTTTGGTATGGTGGCCTAAAGCCACACAGCATACAACCATACAAAAACTCAGCAAGGTTCAAAGACTTGCTTGTATTAGCATAACGGGGGCTATGAGAACCACGCCCACTGCAGCCATGGAGACGGTTCTAGACCTCACACCACTTCATATTCTGATAGTGGGGGAGGCAAGACTGGCACTCTATAGGCTGCAATTATCATCGGCCAACGTAAGAGTTGATACCCCACACAGAAGACTCTTGACAGACATAGGGGGACCTCTCCTGCAAATGAGGTCGGATCATATGGTAGTCAGATATCTTGAAAATTCACTCTTTAAAGTCACTATTCCAGACCGCAACGAATGGAACGGCTTTAGGGAAGATATACACAAACAAAGTGTGATCTGGTACACGGACGGTTCTAAATCAACCACAGGTACTGGATCAGGAATCTCTAATGAAAACATGAGGACAGGCTATGCTCAACCATTGGGTAGCCTGGCATCAGTCTTTCAAGCAGAAATATTCGCAATCATAGAATGTGCGAGAACCAACATAGAGAAGGACTGTCGAAACAGGCAAATCTATATCATGTCCGATAGCCAGGCGGCACTGAAGGCTCTCCAGAGTCAAAAGACTTCATTAAAACTGGTATTGGAATGCTTCAATACCCTGAATGACCTAGCGAGACAGAACAAGGTTACTCTTGTCTGGACGCCGGGTCACTCTGGTATTGCGGGTAATGAAAAAGCTGACGAGCTAGCAAGGCAGGGAGCCACCGTTTCATTTATGGGACCCGAACCTGCCTTGGGCATAACAAAAAAGTCGAGTCGCCTTGAAGTCAGGAAGTGGACTCGCAACAAACACAAGGAATACTGGGAAAACAGACCAGGCCTTAACCATAGTAAGGCCCTTATAAAAGGGCCTAACTCAAGCCAAGCTGCAGGACTACTAACATTGAGTAGGGCACAGCTGAAAACAACCATAGGACTGCTCACAGGCCACATGACTGTTAAAGAGCATCTAAGGAAAATCGGGCTATACAACGGCGACACCAACTGTCGCCTCTGTAATACGGCACCGGAAACAGCTATGCACGTTCTGTGCAGGTGCAATGCGCTGGAGAGCAAAAGACGGCTCATATTTGGGAACAGACAAATGGAACCAAATGATTTCCACGCGCAACCTCTGAAGGACCTGCACAAGCTAGTGCAGGGCATCGAGTTCGGAATAGTTGCGTGAGTGTAATAATATTGGGGCAGTACAATAAGTCACCTAGGCTGCAGTGCATCCGGATCCGAAAGGAAGACGGCCCCCACAGGAAAAAAAAATGTACGACGTATGCATATGTACATATACTTAAAAGAAAAATTCTCGTTATGAAAATGTTCGGTGTTACATAAAACTCTCTGTATATACACTTATTGAACTTCGCGCGAAATCAGCAGTTTACGCGCCTTGCGCATAAAGTAAATATTTCGAGTCTACGCTTTGCTCCTCGCCCAAATCCAAATTTCCAGGTTTTTATTAGATCGAGATATTTACTTCTTGCTTAATCAAGGAGTGGAAAAACCAATCAAGTAAAACACTACAAAAAAATAATAACAACCATATAAATTGACGTTAATCGAAAGTTTAAAATCGCTCTACTAAGCATATACGATTTACTACATAAGTAGTGTTTATTGAAGTCCCTAAAGCTATACCACCAATTACTACCAATTATTACTCCAATAAACGCTACTTATGTATTAAATTGTGTATGCTTAGTAGAGCGATCATATTAAAGTCTAGTTATTGGACAATTTGAATACTTGATTATATGCTATATTTATAGCTTTCAATCTTTTAACCTCTCTATTAATATGACAATTAGTAGTCTAAGATTACGGACAGGCTGACAATTACTAAAACATTAAAATTGTCAAGTAAAAACGGCAAACACTGATTTTAAAACACAGGTGTTCAAATACATTGAATAACGCAAACTAATAATTTATTCTGTATTCCCAGAAATTAATTGCTTCAACTTTTTCCACTTGTACAAATTCGGGACGTCTCGTTGCTTGTTCTTCGGCAATAATTTAACTTTAATCACTGAATAATAATGTGTTTCAATGAACCCGTTCTGAATACCCTCGAGTTTGCAAAGTTGAAGGAATCACTGAAGCGATGAATATATTTATGTCATAAGATTCGACTTCTGTTTCGTAGATATAATATTATATGAGATGAGTGAAACGATTGATTTCTTAAGAAATTTTACAATACCGATCATTGATACATTTGATCAGTATTGTAAAATTTCATAAGAAATCAATCGTTTTATTTATCTTGTACAGAGAGTTTTAAGTAACACCGAACATGCCAGAAAATGTTCACTGTACATTTTCCTATGTTCGATTTGTTCTGGGACGCATCAAAGCATTGAGTGCATTGTGATTGGCTACGATTTCCAATGGTAATATAGTCAACCCTATTTACATTCTTCTGGCTGCGATTTTATTGGTTACGATTTTTAGTAGTTCTAATGCAAATTAGGACTAATGTAAATAGGGTACATGTAACGTCAAAATAAAATATGTCAGTTATTAAATCTTGTGCGTTTATAATAAGTGCAGTGTGTGGGAATATGGAACATACTTTTTTATCCAAAGCAAGACATCGGCATTTCAAGACAATCAAGATTAATACTGTCGTGAAACATTTTCTGTAAGTCTTTAGACATTCCTTGTTTTTTTTTTCAAGTTTAATTTGAAGCTTTAAACGAGTGTTTTCCACTTCCAGACTAAGCATGAAGTAAAATTTCGAGTTTAGAAAAGCCCCGTGAAAATTTGTCGAGGGTCGCGCAGCGACCCGAGACAAATTTTCTGGGCTTTTCTAAACTCGAAATTTTACTTCATGCGCCACGCGTATAAAACATTAAAATATTGTGAAATTTATGTATATTCGAACTACACTTGAAATCTGTGTTTTATACGGGTGGCGCATGAAGTAAAATTTCGAGTTTAGAAAAGCCCAGAAAATTTGTCTCGGGTCGCTGCGCGACCCTCGACAAATTTTCACGGGGCTTTTCTAAACTCGAAATTTTACTTCATGCTTAGTCTGGGAGTGGAAAACACTCGTTTAAAGCTTCAAATTGAACTCTTTTTAAAAAAACAACGAATGTCGGAAAATGAACAACTTATGCATATTTACCTAAAGAAAATATTTAATTCATTGTAAGTTACGCATTCAATAAATTAATAAATACACCTACATTATCTCTATTGAGTATTATGTAAACAAATAAATGAAAATTGAAATGTTTGCCAAATGAAGCAGCACACCTAACACCCCAGTGTTGTTGTGCTGGCAGCAGACCTAGGTGCGGTACTTGCAAACCTGCCTCGCCACGCTCTTCAAATTTGGAATAATTATATTTAAAACTGCCGAATGGCAGTTTTGTGACGGAATTTTTGCTGGTACGCCCAAAGTAACGTACTTGGGGTGGTCCTGATCAAATGGTTTACACAATACGCTGAATCGAAGTTCTCAATAAACTTCAGTGAAATTGAAGCAATGTATAAACTTATCTTGAAATATTAGCAAACGGAAGTAACAGGAATCTGTTTTTCTATTATTTATACATTTAAGCTAAATCTGTTCTCCTCTTTCTCATTTTTCTTTTCTGTTTAATATTAACATTCCATTAGTGATGTAGGCGATTAATGAATGACACATTTCATTTTGACGTTAAATGAAAGTTGCGTTAGAACTACTAAAATCAGAGCCAATGAAATCGCACTCAATGCTTTGATGCGTCCCAGAACACATCGAACATAGGAACATTTATATTGAATATTTTCTGGCATGTTCGGTGTTACATAAAACTCTCTGTATAATATTATGTAATCTACATAAACATTTTAACAAGCAATCAATAATTTTATGAAATCACTTTTGTTGAGTCTTTAATTTAGTCGCCACTAACACATATTTTTGTTTTTTACTTTAGGTGAATCGGGTAGTAAAGTTTTCGGTTCACTCATGGACGGCGTGTTCGAGGGGAAAATAGTCTCCCCCGCCGGATCCTACTACGTGGAAAAAGCGCATCGCTACTTCCCCCACGAAAACCACCCCAACAGAACATTCCACTCCGTCATTTACCGCGAGGACCACGTGACCGATCCCTATCACCACATGCGAGAAGGTAAATTATACACCCACCAATAAAAACCAATTAATATTAATCCTAAGGGGAGCCAGAAACAAACAAAAAACCACATACCTAATAAAAATTAATATGAATTGAAGGTAATCACATTTCAATTAATAGTAATTAAATATACCTACATATAGCTCGTTTCATTTAACTAGGCGAGAAATTAGAATAGATGTATCCTCATAACACCAAACATCATAAGATACGACTTTTTTTAACTTATCAACAGTTAATTATGGTACCGAGATAGTATTATTTTTAGGCAAATTACTTAATTAGTTGCACATATAGACTCCCCAGAGAGACAAATACGTCTGCATTTCTTCACAATTCTCGCTAGTTGAATGGAATGAGCTTTACATTCCATAAAAATTACTATCTAGTTATTTAAACCAAACCACTCTTATTTTTCTCTAATAACATTTTTTTATACATGTCAGGTCATTCAGGGGGTTGTGGGATAACGGACGAGGTGTCCCAATGGATGGACACGATACAGAACGCCGGGGTGGACGAGCCGCCGCCGCCTCCACCGCCGAAGGCGAAGCTGAAACCGAAGAAGCACAAAAAGGCGGCGTCCTCTTATTTAAATGAGATCGACTCGGCTAATTACGAGGGTAACTACAATAAATATTCGCGGGAGGCGAACGAGGGCCGAACGGAAAGGTTCAGGCGGGCTACCATGAGGGACAGGGATGCCAACAAGAAGACGTGCTCGCTGTACATCCAGACCGATCCGCTGATATGGAGGCACATAAGAGAGGGATTTCCAGAAGTGAGCTCTCGTATTTTTTTCTTCGTTTTTTTTGTATAAGCTTAATATAGTCACTTAATTGAGACCACGCTGACGAGGGCCTTGAAGCCCGAAACGCGTCTTTTAATTTCGATTGCTTTTTTAAGTTTAATTTAATTTAATTATTATGCCATTTGTACATTTCTATTTTGAAAATTCGGAATGTTGAATTACACAACAAAACGCGCGAATATGCCCGTAAATAATAATTCATTGCGTTTGCGAATTGAGAATGTTAATTCGCTATTAAAGCTTCTGGCGGTCGAATGGATGTCTGTGTCGCCCCTGTTTGAATATATACAGAGAGGGAGAGAGAGGGTCAATTAGCGATTTCGCGTTATATGGTATAATAAATTTCACGAATGGATGGCTGCAACAATGTAATAGTAAAATTTAGTCGCAGATTGCGTTTTAATAATTCACCCTGGATTTTCGCAAATGTGAAAGCTACAAACGGCCGCGATTATTATTATTATTAAACGTGCTAATTTAATTTGACCGCTACGCGGATGGTTAAAATGATGACTGATATGGATACATTTCTTATCTGTTAACAATGAGGTCACAACAAGTTATGTTATTTTTAATTATTTATGAAAAAAATTTAATGTATCTTTATAAAATAATTCATGTTTACGCAGCATTTAGACCCGCGCAAGGAATCGGAAGTCAACGAAAAGACCAGAGAAGAAATCTTATCGCTCATAGCTCACCATGTCACTGCCGTTAATTACATTTACCGTGATACCAAGTTCGATGGCAGAGTTGAACACAGGGATATCAAATTCGAAGTCCAACGGATCAAGGTAAACCAAAAACTTAATATTTTTTATAATTATGCATTCTCAACTAATAATAATTAATATCGCAATCAGAAGTCATAATTATAATAAATAATAAAATGTTTTGAATTGTGGAGGCTTCTACTTCGTTATACATTTTAATTTAACACAATAAAACACTTTTAACTTTGTTTGTATAACACAATTTATTTTTATGTGACTGCAGTTTCGGCAAATTCAGCTTGCAGCTTAATGGCAAGCTGAATTTGCCAAAACTGCAGTCACATAAAAACAAATTGTGTTATACAAACAAAGTTAAAAGTGTTTTATTGTGTTAATAAAATGTTTATTTGTTTACTCAATTTAAATACTGAACAATTACAAAATAAAATATAATGTAATGTGTGTAAGGAGTAACAAACTATCTGTTTGGTTTAGATTGATGATGATTCGTCGTGCAGATGCATAAACTGCGAGATAAACCAGTTCTGCATGGAGAACATCGACGTGAGCAACTTCCTGAACATCCACTCGCTGGGCAACCACGAGGACTTCTGTCTGGCGTACGTGTTCACCTACCGCGACTTCACCGGCGGCACGCTGGGCTTGGCGTGGGTGGCGTCGGCGTCGGGCGCCTCCGGCGGCATCTGCGAGAAGTACAAGACCTACACGGAGACCATCGGCGGCATCTACCAGAGCACGAAGCGCTCCCTGAACACGGGCATCATCACCTTCGTCAACTACAATAGCAGGGTTCCACCAAAAGTGTCTCAACTGACGTTAGCTCACGAAATCGGCCATAATTTCGGATCACCAGTAAGTTGGCATTCATAATGTCCAACAAATCTCACCCTTTTTTCTGTATTTCTTTTGGAATATGTTTTAAGGGTATTACAATAAGCTCCATAAATTCCATCAGAAAAATGCTATGCTATGCCAGTTGCATGCCCAATAAACCAAAGAAATAAAAGGAAGCCTTGTCCAACAGAACGTTTCCCGTTAGACAAGATGTTGAATAGTGTTTTGGGAATGGAGAAGAATTTTACTAGTTATAGATGCTGGAACTAGAATAACAGTGAAACCCTGAAAAATCTACGCAAAGAGCAATATTCTTGTCTTTTTGAATAGAAAGCGTATGACTCAAATTTCTCCAAAAAGCAACTTTTTCTTTCTCTTCCCAAAACACTGTCCTGTCCAACAAAAAGCGTATTGGTAAGACCAGTTCCTTTTTCACATTGCAATTATGCGTAAAAGCATGCAAGTAATATGGATATTAATATATGTTAGATCGGCCACAGTAGCGTCATTTACGCATCGGGTTTTTTGAAGTAGAACTGCTGTGTCAAAAAACTCCCTTGTGGTCGCCGTCTTAGCTTTGTCCAACAAGCACCTTTCTCTGTCTTGTCTTATCCAACAGAAAGAATATTGCTCTTTGCATAGATCTTTCAGGGCTTCACTGTTGTTCTGGTTCCAGCATCTATAACTGGTGAAATTTTTCTCCCATTCCCAAAACACTACTCAACATCTTGTCGAACGGGAAACGTTCTGTTGGATAAGGCTTCCTTTTATTTCTTTGCCTTTTTGGTCTTGCAACTGGCAGATTACTAAACACTACTACGCTAATTGTTTAATTGACTATTACGCTATTAACTGAGCATACGTTGCCAACCCAAGGGATCTTAAATAAAAAACATTATGTATAAGCGTTCTGTCAAAAACATGTCATCACGATTATTTTCAATAGTCTTAGCGCTGGATTTTATTGTAGCAGGAAATAGGGTGGAGATATTTCTAATCGCTTTGTGAACAAAAATCCCGAGGCCGCTGTCTTAGTGTTGTCTTGTCCAAGAGAAAGCATATTGTTCTCTGAGTAGATGTTTCAGGGTTTCACTGTAACTTTGGTTCTAGCATTTATAAACTCCATTGGGGAAATTCAATTCCAGTCCCGAAACACTACCCAACGTCTTGTCCATCGAGAAACGTTCTGTTGCACAAGGCTTCCTCTATTCCTTTGGTTTGTTGGGCTTGCAACTGACAGTTTACTAAACACTACTACGCTATTAACTGAGCTTACGTTGCCAACCCAAGGGATCTTGAATAAAAAAAACATAATGTATCAGCGTTCTGTCAAATACATGTCATTACGATTATTTTCAATGGTCGTAGCGCTGGATTTTATTATAGCAGTAAATAGGGCGGGGATATTTTTAACTTTACTTACCTTTCAGCACGATTATCCCCCAGAATGCAGACCCGGCGGGCTGAACGGCAACTTCATAATGTTCGCGTCGGCGACGAGCGGCGACCGTCCCAACAACAGCAAGTTCTCCGGCTGCAGCATCGGAAACATATCAAACGTCCTGGACGCCATCAACGACAACAAGAAGCGCAACTGCTTCTCCGCCTCGGCGGGCGCCTTCTGCGGCAACAAGATCGTCGAGGCGGGCGAGGAGTGCGACTGCGGCTACGACGACAACGAGTGCCACGACATCTGCTGCTACCCGCGGATAGTCAGCGGCGAGGACAAGAATCTCAACAAATCCGCCAAGGGCTGCCACCGCCGGGCTAACACTCAGTGCAGCCCGAGCCAAGGCCCTTGCTGCAGCAGCGAGACCTGCAACTTCATCCCCGTTTGGAGGAAGGAGGTGTGTAAAACGGAATCGGATTGTTCGAGGTCGTCGAAGTGCAACGGGTTGTCGGCGGAGTGTCCCAGCCCGAGCCCCAGGCCGGATAAGACGCGGTGCAATAACGGGACGCAACTGTGCATTCAGGGGGAGTGCACCGGGTCCATTTGCTTGGAGTGGAACTTAACGGCGTGCTCGATCACCTCACAGGACACGCCGAATATAGACAAGAGGAAGCTCTGCGAGCTCGCTTGTCAAAACGGGACGGACAAATGCAGAAGCACAAGCGAGTTCGCGCATTTGGTCGGGCTGCCTCCAGGTGGGATCAGCTTGAGGCCTGGCTCACCTTGTGACAATTTTCAGGTGAGATACCAGTTATAACACACCACTTCTCTATCGTCGTTATAGGTCGACCAGGTAGTGCGATTATAACTAAGGCCCTGTTGCACCAAAAATGTTGAACTTGAGTTCAAACTTAACTTGAGTTCAGAGTTAAACCAGTTCAACGTATTTGGTGCAACTGGCCCTTAACCTGGTGATTATTGCTTCTAAAAATGTACTAACCCCCAGCCGTAAAGTTGCAATGGATCACCTTTAACAATCTAAAATATTCTTGTTCTTTAAGGCCGACCGGCAGCGCCATTCTTGAGTAATTTGGCAAAGAATCACTATATCATTGGTCAATCACTATATCATTAGTCAACCTATACCATATATTTTAACATTAATTTATGAATGTATTCAAATCCAAAATAGATATCCGTTCGTGCAGTTTGATCCGGTTTTCTTGGCTTTCAATTTTATTTTAAGTTATAAACTACTCACGTTAACTAACTCTGATTTCTTTTTTGTGTTAACATGTGTGTGTATGTTTTAGGGTTACTGTGATGTGTTCTTAAAATGCAGGGCCGTCGACGCTGACGGCCCGCTGGTCCGTCTGATGAACTTGTTGCTCAACAAGGAGACGCTGCTGACGGTCGCCCAGTGGATAACGGAGTACTGGTGGGCGGTGCTCATCATGGGCATCGTCTTCATCATCTTCATGGGGCTGTTCATCAAGTGCTGCGCGGTGCACACGCCCTCGTCCAACCCCAAAAAACCGCCCGCAAGGCGGATAAGCGAGACACTGCGGAGACCCATGAACACGTTAAGACGAATGGTAAACCCACAAATCGTTTTATTAACGAATTTTTTACTCCCTTGGATATGTCTGTAAGTCCAGCGCTGGACTTTCTTGATTATGTATGTCTAAAGCTAGACTTTCTTGATTATGTAAGTCCTACGCTGGGCTTCCTTGGTTTAACGTTGCACTTATTTGGTTATGTAAGTCTAATGCTGGACTTCCTTGGTTATGTAAGTCCAATGTTGGACTTCCTTGGTTATGTAAGTTTATCGCTGGACTTTCTTAGATATCCAAGGTCACCATTGGACACTTACAAAGCCCATTTTAATCTTACGTCACAACTAACCATAAATCTACTCATGCACTGGTGGGGCGTTAGTTTTTGATGGGCTTTATAGGTGTCCAACAGACCTAAAGTTTAAGAAAAGCTTCTATAGCCTAATAAGATGGGCTTTGTAGGTGTCCAAAGCCGCCCCTGGATATTTAAGGGAGTCCAACGCTGGACTTAAATATTCAAGGGAGGATGTAATTCGTAAATAAACATATAATTATTAGCGATGGGCACCATCGAGTATCTCAATAATCTAGTGAGCGATAATCAAACAACTGAAATAATTTGTAATAATCAATTGGATGATCTTTTTTGATCGACTAACCTAACATAAGCAGTATATTTCGAACTTCACATATTAAATCAGTGTTTTATATGCTAGTTTAAATAATATGTTTAATTAGTAGGCTGGTTGCCAGTTACTTAGGTTATAACTGGCAAGTAATCAGTTCTAAATAGTTAAACCTAATATATTACCAACTAACCTAACTTGATATAGCTGTGGAATCAAACATTAATATCGATTCTTACTTAAAGATTATTAACTTAACTATTTCAGAGAAGTTCAGAGAAGTAAGAATTGACTTTTACATTTGCTTCCGCAGCCACCTAGGACTTCAATAGTTGTTTTACACCCAATATTATCTTATTTAAGTAATCGGTAGTTCTAGTAACTAGTAAGTAAACTAATTTTAGTAAGTCTCCTAAGCTAGATTGGAGTTGGATCCAAAGAAGTGGGTCAGAATATTAAACAAAATTGGCAACTGCTGGGCTTTAGAAAACAAAAGTAAACATAGAATATAGGGGCACTTTGGCCAGATAGTAAATTATCCCAAGTCATGCATCTCACCTGATGGTGTCCAACAGTAGACTTAAGTAAACTAAAGAGTTTTTCTTTTAATGATTTTTATAAAATGCTTACAAAGTGTTTATTTTACTCGTAGCGAAATCATCATAACCCCAACGGTCTGAACCATTCGAACATCCACGCCCACGGGGTGTCGGGGCGAAGGGGAGACAGGTCAAACCGTCCGACGGGGAGCCACGGGCCCAGGCACGGTTACGGCGAGGGCAGGGGGCAGCAGTACGGGCCGCCCAAAGGTCAGCAGAAACACACTTACTAGATCACCACGTGCATATAAATCACAAATCACCTCTTCAACAGCACAACCATAGTTTTCGCTTACACGTTTCTTTTCTGTTTGTTTCTTTGTTTACTAACAGCACGTTTTTTTTTTTCGTTTCATTTCATTTTTATGACTACATTATTATTACCAGATGGTTAGTGGTTAATGAGATTGATGTCCAGACCATAAAATTAAGGGAGGCAGGTGGGAAATTAAATGTCAACCGTAGGACAATCGTAAATCATGTGTTATGATTCTTCTATAGTTGACATTTAATTTCCCATCTGTCCAATGTCTATTCTTTTCACTGGGCGGTATGATTTTCTCTTCGTTAAGGTATTCGTTAACCATATAATTGATTAAAGTGAGTGAAAACAAAATTAATATGTATGATAAACACAAACAAAATTAACGACTGCCTCTACCTTTGACGAAGGATAAACCATGCAGACCACTGATGTTTAATTTCCCACCCGTCCAGCGTCTATTCTTATCATTGATGTTTAATTTCCTACCTGTCCAATGCCTATACTCGAGCTGCCGATCACGTAAAACGTAGGAAATCAAGAAGCCAATAGAAATATTGCATGATTAATGTATGAATTTCACCGACTAATAGCAGCCACCAGACAGCAATCAGCTGATTTATGCCACTCTATGTGACTGCAATCAGCTGATTTTTGCCATTCTACGTGACTGTAATCAGCTGATTTATGCCACTCTACGTGACTGCAATCAGCTGATTTATGCCACTCTACATGACTGCAATCAGCTGATTTATAGCACTCTACGTGACTGCAATCAGCCGATTTATACCACTCTACGTGTTTGGCCGTCCAAGTTTAGTCTTATCGTATTGTCCAACACTTCATTTGATGGTTGATATTTAATTTCTCATCTGTCCAATGCTTATTTTTATGGTTGATGTTTAATTTCTCACCTGTCCAACGTTTATTAACCATAGAAAAGTCCTACAACGTTCTCATGAAACCCTGACCAATCTTTGATTTGTAGCTAGTATCCACTTTGAACACTAACAAGCACACGACTAACTGCGATTTTTTGTGTACCCCCGTTAAAACGCTAGATTATTATCACCCAGTAGCGACGGCGCCGCCTGGCGGAGGGCGCACGCACTCCGACGTGTACGCGGGCGCGTACGGGCGCAACGCGTTCGAGATGCACAAGGTCTGACAGGACGGGCAGGCCAGGGAGCAGCCGCGCGTCTCCCCGCCGCCGGAATACCCCGGCGCTCCCATGGCCAGCATCCACTTCGAGGGCCCGCCCTACGCGGCCCTGTCCAACAACGGCGTGCCCAGCTGCTCCAACGACCTGTCTCGCAGCAACAACAACAGCAACCGGGACAGGAGTTAGGCTCCGGGGGGCCGAAGGCGTGCTCTGTGATTGCCACACGTGAACTTCACACAAAACAGAAAATAAATATATGTATTATAAAACAAAAAGTGCGTGCGGTGAACCTGTATGGTTAAAAAAAAGTAAAACGGGTGCATTTTGATTGTAGTCACCTATTAGTTATTAAGCATATTCTACTTTTTTTATGTATAGGAGCGTCTACTATATTTTTTACTTCTGTATGTACTTTGTTTTTGCTTCCTTTTTATAGTATTTTAATAACAAGGCTGATTTATCGTTTGCTACTATTTTTATTGAAACTAATTTTAGGCCAGAAACCAAGTCACTTTTCCGACACGAACTAATTCATAACTAAGTTTAATTTTTTTACTCTGAGTACCGTCAATTTTCTTACCTCGTAGATAGACTGACTTACCTCCTCTTCTATTCATATAACTAGCTCTCGAACTTTCTGTATTTACCTAGATTTACGTTTTGAGCACTATCTACTAACTTAATACGCTATTGATCATTGTGAACGCTATCTAAGTTAGCAGTAAGTAGTACATCTAGTTAAATAAAGGTGTGTGTACAGGAACATTTTCTTTAAAGCATACATATCCCGATGCTTATGTTGTAATTTTTTAGGGATTCGTTGTTTTTATTTTAAGTTCAATTTGAAGCTGCCAAGGAGTGTTTCCACTCCCAGATTAAGCATGAAGTAAAATTTCGAGTTTAGAAAAGCCTGAAAATATCGATTTGGGCGCAGAGCGAAGCGCAGCGCCCAAATCCAAATTTTCAGGCTTTTCTAAACTCGAAATTTTACTTCATGCGCCACGCATACACAACACTGACTTCAAATGAAGTTCGAAATATTTTGAACCTCACTCGAAATCAGCGTTTTACACGCGTGGCACATGAAGTAAAATTTCAAGTTTAAAAGAGTCTGAAAATTTGGATTTGCCGGCGCGCTGCGCGCCTAGGCAAATCCAAATTTTCGGACTTTTATAAACTCGAAATTTTACTTTATGCTTAACCAAGGATTGGGAACACTCCTTTGCAGCTTCAAATTTAACTCTTTTAAAAATCGGGATGTCTACACTCAAAAAAAAAAATCCCTGCAATTCTAAGAAAACATTATTTTGTGAAAAAAGTGTTAGGAGTTTGTTTTGAATGCATTTTTATTAAAATGTAATCTTGGAAATCTATATACTATTAGTGATGGGATAATTTGAATTAAAATAATCAATTCATTCGATCACGAAAATAATCAATCATGTTGAAATCTTCTGGAGATTGCTCGAGACATCTCTTGAAAGATTTCTCGAGATATCGAATTGAATTGAATTGAAATTATAGATTCATTCGATTACGAAAATAATCAATCATGTTGAGATCTTCTGGAGATTGTTCGAGAGATCGCTCGAAAGATCGAGAGATCGAATTATTGCTCAAGAGATACCTCGAATGATTGCCCGAAAGATCGCTTGCATGATGTTATTATTAGAACAATTCGTTCGATTATAAAAATAACTGAACATCTCGAAGCATCCGGAGATTACTTGAGAGATCGATCGAAAGATTTCTCGAATTAATGCTTGAGAGATATCTCGAATGATTATATGAAAGATCGCATGCATGACTGCTTGAGTGATGGGATTATTCGAATGATTCGTTTAATTATGACTATAATTGAACATCTTGAGAACTCCTGTAGATTGTTCTAGAGATCACTCGAAAGATTTTTCGAACAGTCGCTCGAGAGATCATTCAATTGATTGCTGGAATGATCACTCCTATGCTCATTTTATATTCAAATAGGATTTGATTAAACTTTTATGCCTTATATTTTCCTCGTATATTATTTCTTATTGCTATTATTTAATTGCGATGGATTATCATTCGAGTGATCATACGAGCAACTATTCAAGCGATCATTGCGGCTTCCATCAAATCGATCACTCAAAAGAACATTTTTAGTGCTATTATTAAATCGCAATAGATTATTATCTGAATTATCATTCGAGTAATCATTTCGGCTACCATTTGAGTGATCATTTCGGCTACCATTCGGGTGATCATTTCGGCTACCATTCGACCGATCCCTTGAGAGATCACTTTTTACTGTTATTATTTAATCGCAATAGATCATTATCTGATACATTATTTGAGTGATCATATTAGCAACCATTAGAGCAATCGTTTCTGCTACTATGTGACCGATCACTTGAGAGATCACTTTTAACTGCTACTATTTATTGCTATAGATTATTATCTAAATCATTATCCGAGTGATCATTCGAGCAAACATTCAAGCGATCATTTCAGCTACCATTCAATCGATCACTTGAGAGATCTCTTTTTATTGCTATTATTTAATTGCGATAGATTAGTATCTGAATCATCATTCGAGTGATCATACGAGCAACCATTTGAGCGATCATTTTGGCTACCATTTGACCAATCGCTCGAAAGATTGCTTTTTATTACTATTATTTATTCGCGATAATTAGTATTTGCATCATTATTACAGTGATTATATGAGCAGCCATTTGATTGCAATAGATTATTATCTGAACTGAAACAATAGATTATTATTTGAATTATTATTCGAGTAATAATTTCGGCTACCGTTCGAGTGATCATTTTGGCTACCATTCGACCAAATCTTCGTGAGATCACTTTTTATTGTTATTATTTAGCCGCAATAGATCATTATCTAAATCATCATTTGAGTGATCATATGAGCAACAATTCGAGCAATCGTTTCTGCTACTATGCGACCGATTACTTGAGAGATCACTTTTTACTGCTATTATTTATTGCTATAGATTATTATCTGAATCATCGTCTGAGCGATCATTCGAGCAACCATTCAAGCGATCATTTCAGCTACCATTGAACCAATCACTAAAGAGATCACTTTTTATTGCTATTATTTAATCGCGATAGATTAGTATCTGAATCATCATTTGAATGATTATATGAGCGCAACCATTCGCGCAATCATTTTGGCTACTATTCGACTGAACACTCGAGAGATCGTACTGGTAAAGCAATCATTTGAGTGATTTTTCGAGCGATCATTCAAATAAAGTCTCAAGCAATAGTTCAAACGATCTTTCGAGCGAATTTAATTCGAATTATAATAATCATTTCTTCATATCATTCGATTATGCTTATCACTAATATTTATTAATACCCTAGCAGGGAAATAATGCTGTACACTAGGAGGTGGAAAAATTAGGGTCTTGTTGTTTAAAGAGAAAAAAAATAATCTTAGTTATGAATGCATTTTCCAGTTTTTTAGTCATTTCATTCGACTTGGTGCCTGGACTATTGAGGAAGGTGGAAAAACAGTTCTCTCCTTTTGTTTTTTTTTGTGAATTAAGGGAAAACAATAATAACTAGCTGCTTTGAAGACCGGATGCTGTAATTATTATTTGGGATTAAACAGGCTTTAATTTAAGTTAGAGTCGAGTTTTGTAATTTAAAAAGTGCGTTTATAAAACCTGTGACAGTTGAAAATTTGGTTACTTTTGAGGTACTTTAATTCAAACTCGAGGTCTGAACGAAGTTTTTCTTATATTAACAGTTGCCTAAATTATTGTCTACGATCGTAAGAATTTCTGAATCGTGCTTTTATACAACCTGTGACAGTTGAAAATTTGGTTATTTTTAAGGTACTTTAATTTAAACTCGAGGTCTGAACTCGAGGTCTGAAAGAAGTTTTTCTTACATTAACCCTAAATTATTATCTACGATCGTAAGAATTTCAGTAATTTTGAAAAGTGTTCACTTAAAATTTGAAGTTTTGTGCTAATTTTTAAAAGGCGTTTTTTATTGTATAAATAACTATGAAAAAATCATTAAAGTTCTAATAAACATCAACATTAGGGAAGCAAGAAAACAACCGTTCGCCTCCGTTTTTGAGTTAGATTGTCTCGAGAAAATCAAGTAATTTAATAATAAGAAATTCTTACTTCGAGCGCTTTTACTGGGAGCAATTTTCAAGTTTCAAAAATTTATTCTACGTATAGTGGAATTTTTCAAATTAGGCACTCTCATACGCAGAATGAGCACCATTCGTGTATTTCCGCTGCTCAAAAAATGAGAAAGTGGAACCTGACTACGTTGGGCGCACATTTATTTGAAAGAAACGAACTCACGCGCACATGCCAGGTGGTGCATCGGACGGGAAATGCTGTTCTACCCCGCAAGTGCCTAATTTAGGTAATATACCTATACTTCAAATTTAAGTTGTTTAATTCGGAATTATTTGAACAATGTTTGCAAGAATCGAATCTGCACAGTTTTTTTAAATGTGTACAAATATCCTGAAATTGCCAGCTATTAGAAAATTTAAAAAAAATATGTAGATTATATGAAAATCAAAAATTACTTCTAAGTAGGTTATTTAGAATTCAATTAATTTTCAATGAAAGCCGTTTTTGTTACTTGAGTATTGCGTTCAGTACAAGGGCTCGAAATCAAAGTTTTGTTTTACGTTAACTTTTTTAATAAAATAAATATAAAATATAATTCACACTCTTGGGTCCTTGAGAATTATTTTGTAGTGAAAATAAATTGCGCACATACACAGAAGCGTTTCCAAATTATCTGAAAATTTAAAAATACCAGTGCCAACTTAATTTTTTTTAGATATTTGGTAGCTTTACAATTAAAGTTGCGCCGACTGATTATTATTTTTCACTCTATAATTTATGGAGAGAACCGTTTTTTATCCTTATGCGATATACAAGAAAAAAAAGAGAAAACTTTATTAATTATTAGAAGATTGGATGGTGTTTGCATTTACGTAATGAATTGCATTTAAATGCATTTTAAAAACCAGAAAAAAATCCCTTCTGATAATGGATAAAGCTTTTACCAACACATTTTACCACGTTGTATTAAATATAAATAAACTTAGTGTCTAATTCTTTTTTTTTAAGTGAATCCGATTTTTTCTACTCGATTGAAATTATATGGATGGTACCAAACAATTGTATAGTATTAATTATTTCATTTATGATTATTAGTAATTACATCACACGATATCGTTTTAAAGAAAAGTTGTATATTTATTAATTGTACTAAATATCGTTATTAAATTCTATCCTATTTATATATACCGGGTGGTGCAAATGCACCATAGGGATTTGAATGTATCTTTTAAATTCTCATTTATTTACTCCCCATGTTATTTTATCAAAGATACATAAAACAGGTTTCTTGTGGGTATAAAAAAAACTGATTAGAAATGTTTATTTTTTATCTAGATTTGAAATATAAATTATTTGAAAGTGCATGACTTATTATTTTAAAATAATTCATATGTTGAATGTAGATAATGACTAAATATTTAAAATAGTCGAACAAATGTTTGTGGCCTCTACGAAAAACCTATCTTATGATTTTTTGATCAAATATGTACAGGGAATTTTTCTTTTAGGATACTTACAAGAAAAACTCCCTGCATAAAAATTGAATAAACACTTTCCTTCCATTTGGAAATAATTACACTTCATACCTTGTGCAATTTAAAACTGTACAAATTCTTACTTTCTTTCATTCAAATTTAAGATGAACTTTACAAACTTTTCTTAGTTTTATTTCAAATTTACGATAAAAGAAACTATTTTCCTACAATTATATCATTCTTGAATATCGGAGGCGTTCACTTCGTCGTACATTTTCAATTTGATATAAAGAAAACACTTAACTCATTAAAAGTGGTATAAAAAAGTTAAGTTTTTCTTTATATCAAATTATATCTTTATTTAACATTGCTTTGCATATTGTTTAAGAGAAAACTTAAAAAAAGGAGCTTTTGGACCTCCAAATAAAAAAAAAAAACAAGGAAAGTGTTTACTTAATTTTGCAATTGTGTAATTCTCGAAACTTTTGTATGAAAGGAGAAACCTATTTCAATTTTATAATTGTATAATTCGAAACGATCGCAAGGGAAGTGTTTATTTAACATTTTTTCCTCATAGTGAACTAAGAATTGAAATCAACACATTAAGTCGAGTGAATGAAACGCAGAAATATCCAATTGTATCGTACGAAAACTATTTTTATATCCGGAATCTTTGCGAGCTGAATTCGCTGAATGTGTTGAATTCGAGAGTAGGCATTCCGATCTTGTAACCATTGAATTTTTTGTCGTACGAAGAGGGGAAAAAAACATCTTTTTTAATAAGCGTATTTTTAGAATTATCTTGAGAGAGAATGGGAAAATAGAAAATGTTTCTACGAGGATCTCAATGTGAAACGCGCGCAGAGCGCGGGTATTTTTATATATTTACGATTTTGTTTGGAAGCAAAAAAATCTACGTTTAATAAGAAAACAAAAACAAAAAAACAACATTCAGGCAATTGTGATATAAGATTGTGGCAAATAAACTTCCGGTTTGCTAATAATAACACTTGTGTATAAAAAAAGAGAGTCAGAAGATTTTGTTGTTATTATTATTATTATTATAATTATTATAAGGACAAATAAAAAAAAATCATTTATATTTGATGCTAAAACAAAACAAAAAAAATGTGTATTGATATTGTACAAACAGAAAATAATATATGTAAATAATCTAATTAAATACCCTAGTTGTTTTTTATATTGATTGAATTTCTGTAAATCATGATTAGTATTCTGAGTGGAGGATTCTACCCGCTGCTTTTTATTTGTGTTAATAAAGTGGGTATTATCCGTCTTCTTCGACCAATAATTAAAAGATAAACTCGTGCGCGGCGAGCGCGTGCCGAAGTCACTATATTTTAAGGAGACTCTTTTCATTAAATACTGTGAATATTGAGTGTGTTATTTGTAACATGTAATATACGAAAAAAACAACAAATAAATCATACATTTTTTCATACTTTTCTCTTCATGTGTGTCTGTGTGTGTGTGTGTGTGGGTGCGATTTCATCCTGCGTTCGAATTTAGTGGGGTTGAATAAAGACGGACGAGATTTAAATTTTAACCCTGTGTTTTACTCGAAATGCTTTAATTCTTCCCTGAAATAATTTATTTTGGGATATTTTTATTGAGATGTTTTAACTTGATGCTGAAGTAAAATCAGTTTGGTTTTTACATTTTGAAGAATTTTAGTGTTATTGTGAAGTTGAATAAAGTGTTTTGTTTTAAACTTAACACTAAATCAGTGTTGAATACCGTTGGCGCATGAAGAAAATATTTCGAGTTTAGAAAAGCCTGAAAATTTGGCTTTGCCGGCCTCACTTCGCTCCGCCCAGCAAATCCAAATTTTCCGGCTTTTCTAAACTCGAAATATTTTCTTCATGCTTAATCTGCGAGTTGACGAACCTCATTAATTATTATTGCATACTTAAATAAATACGACGGTATGAGCGTCTAAAATTTTAATTAATTTAATTTAATAATTTTTTACTTGTACCAAGGGGAGCCAATGGTTATAGGAGAACTGAAAATTGAGTAGAAAAGGAGATTCTATGGTCAGGATGTGAGGTAAGAGTAACACACCAATCACCGGTCTCGCTTCTGTATGCAGCATCCAAACACTGTTACCAAAGTTTATACAGAGACTGAATATATACAAGGAATTTTTCTTTTAGGTATACATGTTGCGATTTTTCAATAAACATTTTCAAACATCTGTGATCTTGTTAAAAGTTTCAATTTGAAGACTCTTAACGAGTGTTTCCACTCCCAGACGGAGTGAAGTAAAATTTCGAGTTTAGAAAAGCCTGAAAATTTGGCTTGGTCGCGTAGCGCAGCGGAGCGACCAAGCCAAATTAGGCTTTTCTAAACTCGAAATTGTACTTCATGCGCCACGCTTATAAAACACTGATTTAAAGTGAAGTTCAAAATATACTTCGACTAAGTTCTGATCTCATGTTCATTATTTTACAAATGTTTATACGGAATATGTGAAAGTATACTTAAAAGAAAAAATCCCTGTATGAACTGTGCTTGTACTTAAAAAAAAAATTGTTTTATAAATCAACTAATCGCCATAAAATTGTGTAAGTTTAGGCAAAAGTTACTGAAACAAAGACTTACTTTATCTAAATAGTGGAGATATATTAATTTTGTATAAAGAAAGATAAAGTTATCTTACTTGATATAGAATTCAACTATCTTCACTATTTTTCTTAAGAATTTAAGTTATTGAATAAAGAGTATATATTATTATTTGATCAATGTAGTTATTCATTTAACGGTAAGTATTGATAATATTTTTTTTTAATTCTTTTTTCAAACATTTAAAAAGCAAAAAAGCTAGTGGAAATAAAACTGAAGCGTAAATGTTTTTTAGAATTACTTTTTCTTATTGCCCATAAAGTTTCAAGTGGAAATACGAAAAAAATATATTCCCACTTTTGGAACTTTCAAAGTCAAATTTCCAACAGGGATATCAAAAATCAGGCAAGAGTTAAACATTGTTAGTATCGCCACTTCTTGCTGGCTGTCAAGTTTCAAGTTAAATTTCGGATAAATAAAATTTCTCTTTTTAGGACTTCCAAAGACGAAAAAAAACATTTACCAGTGGATATATCAAAAAACACGTTAGGTAAATCTTGCTTGCAATTACTTCCCCTTGCCGGTTGTAAAATTTCAAGTCGAAATTCGAAATAATAAAAAACGCATCTTATCTTCCTTTCCGACGCGAAATGATGTGAAATTTTTGAATTTCTACCAGGAGCATATGAACGTGAGGGCTTTCTTGTGGCGCTAGGGGTTTTCGATCCAAAAGCACTTGCTTCGATGATGTTTTAACGCGAAATAATGTGAAATTTTTGGATTTCTACCAGGAGAATATGAATGCAAGGTCTTTTCTATGACGCTAGGGATTTTCGATCCAAAAGCACTCGCTTTGAAGCATTTTTGGATATAAGAAAATATATATGTGAAAACTTCCCCTACGCGTTCTCATTTTTAAACAATAATCATTGTTAATTAACACTTACATTTGTTAGAATGGATTTATATCTCTTTTAAGTAATTTAACGGCAACATTCAATGATGGTACAGCACACAGTTTTACTAAAACTCAATAGGTGTTTATTGAAATGCAATGCATTTATGTTAAGTATTAAATTAATCGAAACACATATGCATTAAGCATTATTAAACGCTCGTTTTTTGTATTTAAAAATTCAATTCCAATTTTTTGTTATCCGACAAAGGAGCGTCTAACGTAAGGCACTGACACTCAACCGTAAATGTCAGCGCTAAAACCATATTTAAATTGCTTAATAAACTTAAAAAACAAGAAATAATGTTACTTACATTCGCTTAAAATGTAATTAATGTAAAATGTTTCTAAAACTCGCTAAAACTAATCATTTGACACTAATATGTTCAAGCTTTACGCACAAGATGGCGCTGGTTAAAATTTTTGTTTTTTAAAACTTTATGAAAAGCTTGAGCGGTATTAAACAGACTAAACAACAAATTATATTTGAATAAAATACCAATAATAAATTAGGTTCGAATAAAGTACTTACTTACAAAATCAAATATTTAATTAAAAGCAATGAAATATTTTTTATAACCAACGATAAAGTTTATCTGTCGTTTAACAGATGACACTAGTTGTACCACCCTAAGAATTAATTAAAATATTCTCAGCCGTAATATAACGATTGGTATGATTATTATCGATGATATTTTGGAGTTGAAACCGAGCTGCAGATTCAACGAGCCCGAAGGGCGAGTTGAATGTGCTGCTTTAGTTTCAACGACAAAATATCATCGATAATTAATCATATCACGAGTTATATTTAGTGAGAGAATATAACGAATAAAATAATGTGAGTCCCTTAACATTATCGACAGCTGAGATATTGTTGTTTCCCTATTGATTGAGAATTTTTTAACCGCACAAAAGTTCGTAAACTGCCGCCACTGTGATTCTTTATTCATGACGGTGTTTTTGGGCGTCGCACTTTTCACTTTTCTATTAATATCACTGCACGAAACTTTACCTATTTTGACATTTCGAATGACAGGACAACTTATTACCCACCGCTTCTTTTGTTTTTTATCATCGCGGTGATAGACATGTACCTACCGCTTTCCTTGCATCTCATTGGCTGAAAATTCGGTCTAGTAGGCTATGAGTTGTATTCTCAGCCGTACTATAACGAGTGGTATGATTATTATCGATGATATTTTGGAGTTAAATCCGAGCTGCAGATTGTGCTGCTTCGGTTTCAACGACAAAATATCATCGATAATTAATGATATCACGAGTTATATTTAGTGAGAGAATATAACGAATAAAATAATGTGAGTCCCTTAACATTATCAACAGCTGAGATATTGTTGTTTCCCTATTGATTGAGAATTGTTTAACCGCACAAAAGTTCGTAAACTGCCGCCACTGTGATTCTTTATTCATGACGGTGTTTTTTGGCGTCGCACTTTTCACTTTTCTATTAATATCACTGCACGAAACTTTACTTATTTTGACGTTTCGAATGACAGGACAACTTAACACCCACCGCTTCTTTTGTTTTTTATCATCGCGGTGATAGACATGTACCCACGGCTTTCCTTGCATCTCATTGGTTTAAAATTCGTTCTAGTAGGCTATGAGTTATATTCTCAGCCGTAATATAACGAGTGGTATGATTATTATCGAGGATATTTTGGAGTTGAAACCGAGCTGCAGATTCAACGAGCCCGAAGGGCGAGTTGAATGTGCTGCTTCGGTTTCAACGACAAAATATCATCGACAATTAATCATATCACGAGTTATATTTAGTGAGAGAATATAACGAATAAAATAATGTGAGTCCCTTAATATTATCGACAGCTGAGATATTGTTGTTTCCCTATTGATTAAGAATTTTTTAACCGCACAAAAGTTCGTAAACTGCCGCCACTGTGATTCTTTATTCATGACGGTGTTTTTTGGCGTCGCACTTTTCACTTTTCTATTAATATCGCTGCACGAAACTTTACCTATTTTGACGTTTCGAATGACAGGACAACTTAACACCCACCGCTTCTTTTGTTTTTTATCATCGCGGTGATAGACATGTACCTACGGCTTTCCTTCTATCTCATTGGTTGAAAATTCGTTCTAGTAGGTTGTGAGTTGTATTCTCAATAGAATAATTGTCGTTGAGTACACGCAGAACACTATTGTTTTAATTTGATAAGGAGAAATTCCATTGCATTTAGCGAAAGTTTACACAAAAAAAGGAATCGCATGTCGCCATTTAAAAATATCCAGCAAATCGCTGTATTGATGGTAAATCGGTATATCTGGCAGCGACGGCTCGCAGCCTAACTTCAGGGTAGGCCCCAGCGCCAAGGCGCACAAAATTTGAGGTTGGGATCGCGCTTTATAAATACAAGGAATTCCAGTACAAAGTCACCTTTTAATAACGAATATATATTACCTTGGGTCTCTGGCCAACGCTGAAGTTAGGCTGCGAGCCGCCGCTGATATCTGGCATACAATTTATACGGAAATCAGTTTTGTATAATATTTGTATTAGTATAAAATTATTATAAAATGCTGTTCCTTAATAAATACTATAAACAAAACAATAAAACTTTCAAAATATTTTTTTATGCAACATAATATACACAAAATGATAGAATCAAGTTGCATATTGTAACAGTTTGAAAACGAATTTAAATATATTCGATATTTTTATACTCCTTGTAGCGTTTTAATATAGGCAAATTTGTGTACTTCGACAATGAATCGTTCATACATCAATTATTGATAAATTGGGCTGGTACGAAATTGCGAAATGACATTTAATTCTCTTCCGGATTCATTTCATTACCATCTGTCAAACGTGCCAGACTTAATTAGCGATTGGATTTTATCAGATCGTCTTATATCACTATTATTGTGGCTCTGATTGATATATCCATTTTCATCGGGGAAACTTTGGATTAATTTGGGATATTATTGTGGCTGTTTCGTTGAGGATGTTCCCCTGTGATCACTCGTGAGAGGATTTTATATCGCTGAAGAGGTTTTGTCGGGCACATGGTTTTGTAGGGTATGTTGTCTTAGCTCAGGTAAGAGATTATTTTTCATCTAATCAGATTCAGTTATTGCATTGAGAGAATTGTCATTTATTCGTGTTTTATGCATTTGTTCGTGGCATATCGCTGATACCACCATTGACCCTTTTAGGATTTCTGTGTTGGACTAATTTATGGATAACTGAGGATATTTTTGGGATTTCACTGGAGTTTTTCCTTTTACTGTTTTGGATAAGGTTCCGTTATTATTAGTTTGCTGTTGAGGGCTTGTTGCTGAACCGAATTTTATCTGTCGCCTACCCTTAAGGAATTTACTGTGAAGAACGCTTAAGGGAGTGGATTGTCTTCCCTTTTTCTACGAGGACTGTTCTACATCAGTACCGGATAGTTACACAAGATAAGTGCATTCAGGGGTAAAATATTTACCATTACATTTGAATTTTGAGTTAAACCGTACAATTTGCTCGCCTTAGTCATTGTGCGTTGAGTTTTATTCAAGTTTACTATACTTGAGGTTAATAATATAATATTTTATGTCAAGTAATACTATATACATCTCTTATTTAATTTTCCTACTTAAAGTTATAACGTTTTTCAATTTAAATATTCAAACTAATTTTTAAAGTATATTTTTCTACCGATCTGACACATTGTTCATTCTTGAATTATTTAGGGCTGGATTTATTTGTCATATGATGATTAATTTAAGACTTACATTTTGCTTATTAAGTATTTAGGAATGAATAATGTCTGATAACTGAAATTAATTAGGTCACAAATTAATGTTAATGAATTAATAGAGTTTTACTGAAGAGATTATTCTCACATTATTTTGTTGGTGTAATAGAATGGTTCTACCGTATTAAAACTGTAAACCAAAAATGATCATTGATGGTATAATAATATAATATTATATTTTGTGAGTTATATAGGTGGGCTCAACTTAACTTAAAGGTACATTAGTTGAGTATATTATTTTAAACGTTTATTTAGTATTTTTGAATTAAAGATATATTAGTTGGGGATGTGAATGTTTATTCAGTATTTTTGAATTATTGACTTGATTAGATTTGAGAGTTTACTGGAATATTTATTTATTTAAAGTGATATTCAAGGTAATGAAATATTATAATGTGTTTTGATACATATTGAATGTTTATGTCTACGAACTCTCTCTCTCTAAATTATATTCGTCATACATATATATATTTTTTTTCTCTTATATTTTTCCATTGTTTTAATTTCATTTATAATAAAGAGTTTACTTTAGTTATAATTTAACTGACGATTTCTTTTCTTTATTTTGGACTTTCTGGACTTACTGGTCACTATAAAGGAAAATATTTAGTAACCGAATATTTTTATATTTAATAATTCTGAACCTGGGTCTCAACTATTTTCCTTTATGGTTCTGGCGCCCAACAGAAAACATTTATTACATATATCCCACGACCAAACTCCCCGAACTGAGTTAGACAGGTTTAGGTAATCTATGCCAACAGGTGATCAGTAGTCTAGACTGAAAGTAAGTACAATTTTCCTTTTTCTCTGTTCTTTCAAAGAATACGTGGCAATATATTTAATGTTTTACTTTCTAAATTAATAATACTACAGTGATAATTATATATATATACATATAAATAATAATTAAGGCACTGTAAATAATACAAGTAAGTACAGGGTGAGCAACAATGTTTGCAGACAAGTTAAATTTCCCACCGAAAAATTTGCGGAATTTGATCGCTCCAAGTTCATGCCAAGAAAAACTTAATGAAGTGTTAAAAATTATGATTAAATTTTCATTATTATTTTGTTAAAATTTAAAACGTTTATTTCATTGTCCTTTGGATTGTATTATTTTCATTATAATTATAACTTATCAATTTACGATCCATTTTTTAGGATAAAATGAACATCTGGCGATCACGCGGTGTCCGCGTGGTCCTGCGCCAGGCGAGTCGGAGCGGCGCGCGCGCCTCTCCCACTCGACTCGCGGCTTGTCCCTACCGCTGCGGCCGGTCCCCACCGCTGCGGCCGGTCCCCACCGCTGCGGCCGGTCCCCACCGCTGCGGCCGGTTATAAAAGCGCCGGACGGAGCCGTAATTCTTCGGAATTCTCGCCCGCCTTGAAAACTCCCCCATCAGCAGCAGACTCGAAACGAAACTCTCTCCTACCGGACTTAGTGCAATTGTTCACATTTCACTTCTCAACACTTAGTCTGATTTTCATTTTAAGTCTTTCTACACTTAGAAAATTTTAGTAATCAATTCGTATGGAGTCTGCCACCACACGTTATATATATATATATATATATATATATATATATATATATATATATCTTTTATTTTATTTTGATTTAATTGATTTCAATCACTTTGACAGTGAACTTTCATATTTTGATTTTGTCTTGTTTTATTAATTTTACCAACTCGCAGAGTTCACACTCTAAACATTTTTACCTTCACCCTGCAAAGTGTCTTGATTTGGGGGATCAGTTTAATGCACATGAGGAACGTGGGGAACCTAGCGAAAATCAGTGTGCATTGTCTGTTTTACTTTAATCAGATAACTATTGAACGCTAACAGCTCTTTACGCACGTGGGGAACCTTGCGGAACTAGAGAGTTCTTACTTTTCTCCCCTTTTACCTTCTGACCGTTGGATTTGGGGTATTGGAGTTGAGGTATTTGATGCACGTGGGGTACCTTGCGGAATTCAATGCACCAGCTCTTTTACTGCAGTTAAATCAGTCAGCAGATCTGATAGTTCAATAAATACGTGGGGAACCTTGCGGATTTGTTGGGTTCTCATTTCGAAGATCCTGATTCTATCAATAAAACCTTTACTAGGGACTTTGCGAGTACATTAATCAGTATTAACTAAATTAAAGACTGACAGGACAGAATCATAGCTAATTTGTTCTGGTGGTTAGGTTGGCGAGAATTTTCATTAAAGATACAAGTGAGTATCTACGCTAACACTTGCATGTGTTATATTAAGTTTTGTAGTTCTATTGAATTTGCGGTGAAGCTGATTGAGTTTAAATACTGTAACTTAATGAAGAAGAAAACCTCTATAATTCATATTTGTGTAACTATTATTGAAACTTGAAGTGTTCGTTGTTGTTTCTGATCTCTGAGAATTATTGATTGTGTTCTAATTATATTTAAGGCTTAAAAGACTGAATTTAATTTTATTAAGAGAATTTATATTTTGTTGAACTTGTTGATTTTATTTTGTTTGAATTCTAAATAAATATTACAACTATTTTTGGTGCTTTATTCCTTTGATTGACATTGAGCTGATATTTAATAAATCGATTAAAGCTTGTTGATGTGTATTTTTTCTGATAACCCTTTTCAATTTGAAAGTGAGATAAATTGTCCAGCTAAGTAAGAAGAGTTAAGAACTTTCCTATGCTATCAAATCCAGGTGTAAAAATAATATTGTTCGAGCTCAAGGAACTTTCACAGTCCACTGTTCTGCCAGTTGTTGAGCCGATTTTTAATCGAATTTCGAACATGAAGAGTAACTAGATTTGACACTAGCAGCGTCGTGTGTCGTATTCTGCAATTGTGTACATTAATTCTTCGAATTTAGTTATTTTACCTTATGTTTCATAGACATCAATTCTTATTAGGATTACTTTGCATAAATCTTTGTTTTGTGGTAAGTGATTTACTGTTTTTAAGGTTATAAAATTATAAAATTTAAGTTTAATTCTAAATTTACAGAGTTTAAATGAAATCGCCTTTGTTTACACCACAGCATAATGCTTTTATCCTAAAAAAAATATAATCACCTGCAGGAATCGATACGGACACTAAAACATATAGCTTTTAAACTAAAGGTAAACATTTATTAATAAATAATAACATAAAGAAGCTAAACAGGAAAACCATTATATTCTCCAATACCGCTAGCCCGAGATGGGACGGATGCCGTGCCCTAATTCCCGAGGAAAATTCACTATACCACTACAGACTCACAATACCTTGAATATGTTATATTTAAATGTATTATAACTGTAGTAATAAAGAAACTGTTAAAATAAGGCTTATTATCGAAGTGGAACTATGATTGAAGATGGTACATAGACATATGCCTTACAATCGTGTCTGAATCAATTTAATCAAAATATTTTTAAGGAATGTTGACATCAGGGATATGTCAACATTCCTTAAAAATATTTTTCTCGCATAAAACCCGCATTATTGACCGTTTTCAGGAATAAAAAACGAAGAGGTAACATTTGCTTAGAAAATGAAGGCTATAATTTTCAACATTGTTATAGAATTAGGAATGCTAACTCTACGTTTATTATTTTCAAATACACAAAACCTTACTTAAATTTACTTTGTATATTTAATCAAAATTGTAAAAATTAACTATATAGTTATGATTAGTTATTTAATTTATTTTGTAAAAAACTGTTTGCTACGCCAATGGAAAAACAATCTAGTTGATTTTCTTTTCAAATGATCAGTTTTACCAACATGCGTATTTGGTTGCCTACCTATTAATCTGCAACCATTGTGGCTTACTCTGTATATTATTTTTAAATTGGAATTCATTATGTTAATGTTATTAAGAATTGTATAAAATTATAATAAACAATGAAGGGCTACAATTCAATCGATGATGAAATTAGTATTGTACAATATTTATTTAAAAAATATAAAACGTTGTTCCCTGAAAGGTACTATAAAATAAATAATAAAACTTTTTATAAAAATAAACACAAACGGTTTATATGCAACTTAATATACATGAACTAATAGTATCAAGTTGCATATAGAGAATTTTTAATTCAAGTCTCAAACGCTGTAAATTGTTTCGTTCTTTCTGAAAAGCGTTAAATTTGAAACTATTAACGAGTGTTTTTATTCTTGGGTTATGTATAAAGTAAAATTTGGAACAAGCTTTTTTTAATGTTTTAAAATCGAAATTTTCAACCAGCGCCATCTTGTGCATAAAGGCTGAACATATTACAGCTAAATGATTATTTAAATGCAACTTTAGCGGATTAAAAAAAAAAAGATTATTTTAAATACTTTTTGAAAAATTATAACATTATCTCATGATGGTTAAGTATATTAGGCAATTTAAAGACGTTTTTAGTGATGTCATCTACGGTCAAGTGTTACTGTCTTACGTTAGATGGCGCAGTTTAGTCAAAAAATAAAAACTGGAATAATATTTTTAGATACTTAAAGTGACTATTTAATTATGCTTAATGTATGTATGTGTGCTTCAATTAATTAAATAATTATTAAAAACCCATTGTTTTTAATAAAAATAAATGAAACGCTCTTTAAACGTTGACGTTAAAATTCCTTGCAAGAGATTTAAATCCATTTTGACAAACGTGCGTGCTAATTAACATGGTCTATTGTTTAGAAAAAAGACGCGTCGAAGGAGTTTTTGTATATATTTTCTTGTAATTAAAAACGGCATTAAAACAAGTGCTTTAGGATCGAAAACCCCTAGCGTAACAAGAAAGACCTCGCGTTCATATGCTCCTGGTAAAAATCCGAACATTTCACATTATTTCGCGTTAAAACAGCATCGAAGCAAGTACTTTTGGATCGAAAACCCCTAGCGCCACAAGAAATACCACACGTTTATATGCTCCTAGTAGAAATCCGAAAATTTCACATTATTTCACGTTGAAAAAGAAGAAAATATGCGTTTTTTTTATTTTTTCAAATATCGACTTGAAATTTAACAACCGGTGAGGGGAAGTAATTGCAAGCAAAATTTACCTAATGTGTTTTTTGATATTTCCACTGGCAATGTTTTTTTTTCGGCTTTAAAAGATCTAAAAAAGGAAATTTTATTTAACCGAATTTTGACTTGGAACTCGATAGCCAGCAAGAAGTGGCGATTCTAAACAATGTTAAAATACGAAAAAATTAAATTTCCCCTTTCGGAACTTTCGAAGTCGCAAAAAAAATATTTCCAACAGGAATATCAAAAATCACAGGATTTTTGATATTCCTGTTGGAAATATTTTTTTTGCGACTTCGAAAGTTCCGAAAGGGGAAATTTAATTTTTTCGTATTCCGACTTAAAACTTCACGGCTAGCAAGAAGAAGTAATTGTAACAACATTTACTCTTGGTCTCGTTGATTGTTGAGGCACTTATTTTTTGAAAATCCATTATCACTTTAATATAATAATAATAACTATTTATGATTTTCAACTTTTTATTAAATTCACTACAATTGTTTCTCTTCGGTATTTTTTATATTTTCACTTGATTTTCTAATAAAATAAATTATTATTAGATAAAAAAAATAGTCATGATTTTTGAACTAAATATTTTATTTTATTTATACATGAACTTAAAAAAATTCTAAAGTTATCCTACTTTATGCAGAATTAAAGTATCTTAAATCTGTATAAAGTAAGATAACTTTACTGTATGCTTACTTACTTTATACTTACCTTATACACAATTCAAATTACTTGATTATTTTTTTCTTCTTCAGAAATTCAAGTTATTGTTTAAATAACTATACTTATGGCGCGTAAACATCTGTTAATTTAATTAATTTGAAACATCTAACGAGTGTTTTCCACTCCCAGGCCAAGCATGAAGTAAAATTTCGAGTTTAGAAAAGCCCCGCGTTGAAAATTTGTCGAGGGTCGCGCAGCGACCCGAGACAAATTTTCACGGGGCTTTTCTAAACTCGAAATTTTACTTCATGCGCCACGCATACAAAACATTGATTAAAAGCGAAGTTCAAAATATACTACTCATTTTTGATTTTGTTTACCTTAAATTTACAAATGTTATTTAATTAGTGAAAGTGACAGTTTTTACTTTCCCCCGTATGTAATACAAAGGGAAAGTATTGTTTTCGTGAAAATTTTCGAATCAAAAATTTTAGCGGAAATATCCGTTTTGAGGTCCCCTGAGTCGATTAAGACCATATTGGAAAAATGTCTGTCTGTGTGTGTGTCTGTGTGTGCTGTAACTACAAAAACCGCTAAAGATATCGAGATGAAACTTGAAACTTAAGCTTTTTGTTACAATCGGAAGAACTGAAAAGCTTTTGGTGAAAATCGGAAAACCGGAAGTGGTACTTTACTCTTAGCGTTTTTCAGTTTTTTCAGATATTTTCAATAAATGTTCATCAAACAAAAAATTCTTTCAAATAAAAGTTGTAGATAATAACAAAATGAAGATGTATTGTTCACTTACTTTTTGTCATAGCACTCTTAGTCTTTGAGATATTTCAAAAGTTGTGTGTTTTATCTAGTTATTGGTGTGTGACAGTGTATGTGTCGATACAATTGAAAAATGTTTCAAATAAAAGTTGTAGGAAATGAAAAACTAAAGATTTTTTGTAGATTCACTTTTTGTCATAGCACTCTTAGTTTTTGAGATATTCAATAAATAGTGTTTTTTATCTAGTCATTGGTTTGTGTCAGTATGTGTTGATCCAATTGAAAAATGTTTCAAATAAAAGTTGTAGTTATCAAAAAGTTGAAGACATTTTGAAAATAATAATGCTACAAATATTTTAAAAGTGATTTAATACGCAATTTACGGGGGAAAGTACTATGATGGACACATCACCATTTTTTGATTTAGAATGAAAGCAAATTAAAACACAAGAAAATCACATACTTACGATTTAATTCAAGTTTGAATTGTTTCTTTGTTTTTTCCCTGTGAAAAAAGTGGGGATAAAGTTCAGGTAGCAAAATAACACGATGTAAAATGATACCAAAAATTATGTTTAATTTATTTGTATCGAGTAAAATACATTCCTTTTTTTATTGGGTTTTAGAATGTACATATACATACATTCCTTTAAATTTATACAAGACATTGTTTTCGAACAATAATATATATATATTTATATAAAAAAAATCCGAGACTTGAAAAAAAAACAAAAAATAAAATGCTAAATTTAATATCAATATTAATAAACTTACGCAATTATGGCTAATTATATTACAGATCTTTGGTTATACTAGCCAACGGGAAAATAAAAAAATAATAATACAATAATAATAAAGATAACGTAAATAAAATTACAAAAAAAAATACACAAAATCAAAGAGATTCTTATAATTATATATACATATATAAAATACAAAAGTGTGCATATCTGTTTATTATACATATTTATAAAATCCTCTTTGATACAACAAATAATGCCCATTTATACATTCATTTTTCGCAGCGAGAAGGAATTAGAATTGTTCGTTTTGCGCGGAGTAAAAAAATAATGAAAAATATTAAATAGGACTTCTTCTTTTTCTTCATTCAATTAATAACTATATAGTTTCTCACTTTCCCCTTTTATTTAAGAGTAGAGTGTTTTCTTTTTTAAATTATTTTTGGAGAACATGCAGTTGTCTGAATCCGCTTTAAAAAAATCAGACGAAATAAACATTTATATATATTTACAATAATAATAATAATAATAGAATACCTATACACAGAGATTCATAGAGCTTATGTTAATAAAATTTATATACGTTTTTTTAAAGGTTTATATATAATGTATATATAGATTTATTTATTTATATAATATATATATTTTGAAAATATCTCACATACCTCGTTGAGATTATTTTTTTTATTTAAATGCTATTTATGCAGTAACTTTAGCAGTACTAAGTAAATATTCTCATATCAAATGGCTACGTTATTGTCAACAAATCTTATACATTACTTCACACACGTTTTCTGTTTTTTTATATATATATATTCATTTATTTGGAAATTATATATTTTTAGGTACATAATTTTGGAATGATTCAATAATTTAATTACACTCTAAAGTTTTAATTCACATTTCCGTCGTGTTTCTTTTATTTTATTTTTGAGGGGAGGGGAGTAAAGTACTATAAAATATCTTAATTAAACTTGGGTAACAGAACCACCGTTAACTTACGTGACTATCCTTAATTAAATGCTTATAAAAGTTAGTTGTTTTTTTTAGTTTTACTTTTTCTTTAATTATATTTTTAAATAACGACTTGCACCATTTGTTCATTGTATTGTTGAATCTATCAGCACTATGTATTGTCATGTAACACCTTCGAAATGCAACACGGGCTTTTTTTTCAATCAAGCCCTTAATTATTGTACTGTGTTTTATTTTTCTATAGCGTGAGATCGAATGGAAAATCAAGCTGAATTTACTTAAAAGAATTTTGATATTTTTACAATTCTCGTTCTTTGCTAGTTTTAAAAATAATAATTAAGTAAATTAAAGTCAAATAAAAATATACAAAATATTCTGTAAACTATTGGCAAACCCAATTTCTTTATGTGAAATTGTTCTTTATGATAAAATAAAAATATTGATACATACGCTGTATTTATCTAAACTTTTGTTGTTTTTAAGTATGGTTCAATTTGAAGCTTTAAACGAGTGTCTTCCACTCCCAGATTAAGCATGAAGTAAAATTTCGAGTTTAGAAAAGCCTGGAAATTTGGTTTGGTCGCGTAGCGCGAAGCGTGGAGTGACCAAACTAAATTTTCAGGCTTTTCTAAACTCGACATTTTTCTTCATGCGCCACGCGTATAAAGCACTGAAATATTGTAAAGTTATACAAAATATATTCCTAAATCAGAATGCTAAAACAGTATACTTTAAACTTTAAAATAAATCAGCGTTTTATACGCGTGGCGCATGAAGTAAAATTTAGAGTTTAGAAAAGCCTGAAAATTTGGTTTGGTCGCTCCGCGCTTCGCGCTACGCGACCAAACCAAATTTTCAGGCTTTTCTAAACTCTAAATTTTACTTCATGCTTAATCTGGGAGTGGAAGACACTCGTTTAAAGGTTCAAATTGAACGATACTTAAAAGCAACGAAAGTCTGCCTGGGAGTGGAAAACACTGTTAGAAGTTTTGAATTGAACGTTTTCAAAAACAATTGATGCCTGGATATTTACAGCGGATGCATTGGGAAATGATTACTTAAAGGAAACAAATTCTGTATTAATTAAAAAATGTAAAATGTGTTAATCTGTTAGAAGAGAAGTTCAGAATTGTGTTTTAAATGCAAATATTGGAACACTGGAAAACATAAACGTGAACATTTTTTTTATTTAATCTTGAAAACATTTGGAAAGGCCCCTTGGAATCGCGTTGTGATTTTTCTGGTGAATGATTTACCGTGCGGTATAGAATGAAACACATTTCCAGTGCAGCACAACACAAAGATTTCCAGTGCAGCATAAGAAAAACCTTTCCAGTGGACCAGAACACAAACATTTTTAAGGCAGCACAGGAAACATATTTCCAGTGCAGCACAGGAAATACATTTCCAATGCAGCACAATACAAACATTTAATGTGCAGCACAGGCAGATTCTTTTCTGGGCTACACTGAAAAGGTTTTTTCTGTCCTGCACTGGAAATGTGCTGCACTGGAAATGTTTGTGTTGTGTTGCACTGGAAAGATGATTCCTGTGCTGCACTGGAAAGATGTTTCCTGTGCTGCACTGGAAAGATGTTTCCTGTGCTGCGCTGGAAAAATGTTTCCTGTGCTGCACTAGGAAGATGTTTCCTGTGCTGCACTGAAAAGATGTTTCCTGTGCTCCACTGGAAAGGCTTTTCCTACTTTGTACGGGAAATGTTGGTATTGTACTGTAATGGAAATGTTTGTGCTGTGCTGCACTGGACATATTTTTCCTGTGCTGCACTGGAAATGTTTGTGTTGTGGTGAAATGGAAAGGTGTTTCCTGTGCTGCACTAATAAGGTTTTTCATGCCATGCGCTTTAAATGTTTATGTTGTGATGTACTTTCAATATACATATTGATGCGCTCTACAGGAAATGCTGCAGTGTGCTGCAGAGGAAATATTTTTCTTGTGCTACACTGGAAATGTTTGTGTTGTGATGCAAGGAAAAGTTTTTCCTGTGCTGCTCTGGAAATATTTTTAATGTACTGCACTGGAAATATTTTTTCTTTTTTGGTGCAATGGAAATGTTTGTGTTGTGGTGCACTGAAAAGATTTTTTCTGTGCTGCAGTGAAAGGGTTTTTCCTGTCCTACACTGGAAATGTTTGTGTTGGGCTGCATGCATTGCATGTTTTTCCTGTGCTTCACTGGAAAAATATTTCCAGTGCAGGACAGGAAAAACCTTTTCAGTGCAGCACAGAAAAAAATCTTTCCAGTGCACCACAACACAAACATTTCCAGGCCAGTACAGCATAGTAAAAACATTTCCAGTGCACCACAATACAAACATTTTTAGTGCAGCATAGGAAAAAATTTCCAGTGCAGCACAAGAAACTGCTTGACAAAGAATTAACAGGTAAAAAAATCACTTGCATACACAGGTAATTGTTTTTCGTGCAGCACAGGAACAACTTTTACCTTGCAGCACAGCAAACAGCTTCATGACTCACAAATGAACTAAGATGTTTCCTGCGAGTGATTTCCCGTGCAGCACAGAAAAACAGCTTTACAACTCTCAAACAGATGTGAAAATACTTGTTTTTGTGCCGCGTAGCACAAAGACAACTTTTCCTGTGCAGCGCGGCAGATAAGTTTCGGGTTCAGCACGGAAAACGGTCCACTAGAAAACAGCATAGAAAAGCACAGAAACACAGCTTCATAATTCATAAACAGACATGAATCCGGATTTTCTTGTAAATGATTACCCGTGCAGCACAGAAAACAGTTTCTCAGCTCTCTGAAACCGTTTCACGACTCTTAAACAGATATGAAAATGCTGCACCGGAAACGGTTAAGTAATCTTTGTGCTGCGAGGCAGAAAAAACATGTGTTTTATGTTTTTCTGCCGCGTAGCACAAAAACAACTTTCCCCGTGCAGCGCGGCAAAAAAGCTTCCGGTGCAGCACGGGAAACAGCTTCGCGACTCTTAAACAAATATGAAAATCCATGTTTTTCTGCTGCGCAGCACAAAGACAACGTTTCCCATTTCTCGTGCCGCAGAGACGTTTTCGGTGCAGCACGAAAAACAGTCCACTAGAAAACAGCACAGAAAAGCACAGAAACACAGTTTCATAATTCAAAAACAGACATGAATCCGGATTATCTTGTGAATGATTACCCGTGCAGCAGAGAAAACAACTTCACAATTCTCAAACAGCACAAGAAACTGCTTGACAGAGAATAAACAGGTAAAAAGATCACTTACACAATGAAACACTTTTAACTTTGTTTGTATAACACGTTTTATTTAATGTGACTGCAGTTTCGACAAATTTAGCTTGTCATTATCAAACATGTTTGATAATGACAAGCTAAATTTGTCGAAACTGCAATCCCATTAAATAAAACGTGTTATACAAACAAAGTTAAAAGTGTTTCATTGTGTAATTAACATGTATAACGAAGTAGAAGCCTCCACAATACAGAATTTAAAAAGATCACTTGCATACGCAGGTAATTGTTTTTCGTGCAGCACAGGAACACCTTTTTTTCCGTGCAGCACAGCAAACAGCTTCATGACTCACAAGCAGGCATGAACCAAGATGTTTCATGTGAGTGATTTCCCATGCAGCACAGAAAACAGCTTTACAACTCTCAAACAGATGTGAAAATACATGTTTTTCTGTCGCGTAGGACAAAGACAACTTTTTCTGTGCAGCGCGGCAGATATGTTTCCGGTGCAGAACGAAAAACCGTATCAGGACTCTCAAACAGATGTGAAAATACATGTTTGTCTGCCGCGCTGTACAAAGACAACTTTTCATGTGCAGTGCGGCAGTTTTGCAGTGCACGGTAAAACGGTCCACTAGAAAACAACATAGAAAAGCATAACTCACAAACAGGCTAGAACCCAGATGTTTATTGTGAGTAATCTTCCGTGCAACACAGGAACAGCTTTACGACTCTTAAACAGATGTGAAAACACTTGCGCAAATGCGTTTCCTGTGCAACACGGGAAAACAGCACAGAAACACATGTTTCCTATGCGTGATTTCCCGCGCAGCACAGAAAAGAGCTTTACTACTCTGAAACAGGTATAAAAACACATGCAAATTTTTCCGTGCAGCGCAGCAGAGACGTTGGGGTGCAGCACAGGGAAATTAATTTTTCACAATTTAATGCACCATTAAGGTATTAATCGAGCTTTATTTTACGTTCGACCTCACGTTATTAACAAAAAGGCAGGTTATATAAATTTCAATTCAATTCACACTAATCTATTTTTCCCTCTTCGATTAATTTTTAAATTTATCATTAAATGTAATAACAAATCGATGTATTCCGAAACCGAACGAGCTCTATAAAATTCAAAAAACGCATTGCGCATCATTTCGTTGCTGAAATATGGCACTTAAAAAAGCATTTACTTGTAATATGGTACAATATCTACACACTAGGAGACCGCTCTGGACAAGAGGGTTTTCTTGTTTTATAAAAAAATAATATCCATTTTTAAATTTATAATCACAAAATTTTTAAAATTAAAAAAGAAAAACAATGAAGGAAAAAAAAAACATCACTAGCATTTGAGGTGGGTTCTTATAAATTGGTAACTCTAGTTTTTCGCGATTTTCTTTAAATTATTTAATTAATTGCACACGCTTTGACTTAGATCCGAGATTTTTTTTCCACGCACGAGAAAAATTAAAAATTGCTCTAGCGCCCGTGCCTGCTAACTTTTTGGTACCACACATTGTTTTTTGGCGTGCACGCGGAAGACAGTCGATTATGAACCGGCACTAAACTACAACTGCGTTTTACAATTTCTGAGTATTTTGTACAGGTACCAGATATTATTTACAAACTCATACGCGCATGTATAAAAATAAAAACAACTGGAGGAAAAAAAAGCAACAATATATAATAATAATAATAGTAGTAATAAAAGAAGGAAATTAATTGCCTCGTGATGTACTAAACTAACTAACTTTTGTTTCTCTCTCGCTTTAATAATTTTTGTATCCCTCGATAAAATATTCAAATAATTGCAACTTTTCATAAATATTCTCTGCATAAACTTTTTTCAATTTCTTCACACAAATCTTTTTTTATGTACAACGCTAATTTTTGTCGAAGTAAATTTATTTGAGGAGTAATTTGGCCACGATGGACGTCCGTTTTTCGTGTTTTTTTTTTTAATTTATCGGGCTAAGGGGGACTTACACCGGATTTACTCTCTGTAGGGTTTGCAGTAGGAGTAGCGGTGGTTCATGTGCTGGCTGTAAGAGCCGGAATGGGAGAACCTCTTCAAGCACTTGCTGCACTGGAACGGCTTCTCGCCGCTGTGAAGGCGCTTGTGCTCCGTGAGGTGGTGTTTGTGCTTGAACGCTTTCGGGCATTCGTCGCATTTATGCGGCCTCTGACCTGAAAATTAAATTAATAATTTGTTAAAATGATGAATTAACAACAAATCCAATCTCTACACATAAAAAATAATATGTTATAAAATGTTCAGTTTGTGCAAATTGTTTGATCAATTTCCGCAAATTAAATTTATTTATCGATTGAAACAAATATTTTCCTTAATAGTTCAATAAACGCAATAGTCTGAATAAATAAGTAAATTGATTTCTTTTTTGGCTGGAGGGATGATCAAAACGCAAGGTTACAAAATGAACAAGTTTCATTGCAGGTTTTGTAACCTTACTTTTTGATCATTCCTCGTATGTAGTTATTACTAGATTTTATTCGATGAAAAACAATAAAATGGCCAGCTCATAATAGTTTAATTCAAACTTGTGTCAAGTTGACACGGTAGTCAAAATACAGTCGACAATGATTTAATGACCTAATCCTAATAATTTTAAAGACCTTAAACTAAGTGACTTACAGTCATAATATCACAATAGTTAAAATACAGTCGATCAAGAAATTTAATGACAATATCCTATATTAGTCAAAAGACAGTCAACCAAGTGACTTACAGTTATAATGCCACAATTAATTATCTGTCCATTTGTATGTTCAAATTTTAAAAAGTCCCTGAGTATTTTATAAAACTTCTAAATACAAGGAATTTTTCATTTATGTATACATGTTACAATTTTTCAATGTAAATTTTCAGACATTCGTGATCCTATTTAAAACTTTCAATTTAAAAACTCTAACGAGTGTTTTCCACTCCCAGACTAAGCATGAAGTAAAATTTCGAGTTTAGAAAAGCCTGAAAATTTGGCTTGACCGCTTGGTTTTTTTAATTGAACATACGATATCATTTGCGTGATAATTGTCTCAATATTCAATCGCGTGAAATTATTTTTAGGTTATTAATGTGTAAAAGTATTCACCTGAATGTTCGTATTTGTGCCGCGCGAGCGAGCTCTGCTTGGAAAAGGCCTTGTCGCACTGGTCGCAGGTGAACTGCCCCTCGATCTCCACCTCTTGGTTGTTGCCCAGCATCGGACTCACGAAGCCCTTCATCAGGGCGACCTTGCTTCTCTTCCTGGCGTCATCCTCCTCCATGCTGACATCCCCGTTATCCCACGAGCGCTTATCCGAATTTGGGCTGAGCGTCGACATGCGGTTCTGGATGAACTGCGATAGGCTATTCAAATCGGGGTGCTGTCCGAATTGCATCAACCCCATGCCGATTTTAGGGGTTGCCAAAATTTGCGCTAACCGGCTGCATTTGTAATCCAGCGGTGAAGGGGATATCCTAGGTTCCGATGAGCAGTTGGATTCTTGGTAGTTTTGGTAAGGGATGTACTGTAAAGGGGTAGGGCTCCGCGAGGATTTATAGCTGAGGTTGACGACTTCGTCGCCGGAATCGGAATGGTGGTTGCTGGAAGCGGGACGGTGCGGCGAACTTGCCGGGGAGGATTCCCTGGAGTGTTCTTTTTTGATGGAGAGATCTAGAGGTTGTTCCGAGTGGTACTGCTCGGGATACTTGGGGGGTAGGTAGGGGGGGTTGGAAGGCACGGGCACCGACGCTAGTGGAAAGGGCGGCAACATCGCGGGTGTTGGGTAGGAGGTTTGGATCAACCTACCCTCCCTCCTGTCCCTAGCCCTGGTGTTTTGGAACCACACCTGGACGACCCTGACGGGGAACCCGATCTGCTCGGCGATTTTGGTGAGTTCGTCCTTTTTTGGGCGCGGATTCAGCGCGTAGTTATCTTTCAGGATCTTCAACTGCTCGTCTGAAATTAAAGACCTTACGCGCACCTTCCTCCCATCTTCAGTGAGTTGATCTGTTGTTGTTACACTCTCACTATCCATTTCGTAATCATCATGCCGATCGCACTTATCGTAATCGTCCTCGTTCCCGCTGTTGTTCATCTCGTTTTCCGATTTACTCGCGACCGCATCCTCGAGCTTCGCAGCCAAACCCTCGCTCTTTAAATCATTTTGCTCGCAATCGTGCTCATCAAACGCACTCTGCGAGCAAAAGCTCTTTTTGCACCCGCTGCAGGGGAAACTAATGGGAGAGCTGGTTGACCTAGGGCTCGGACAATCGTTGGAATTCTCTGAAAACTTCTGCATGTTAGCCTGGAGGAACTGCTTCGTCACGGACGCGTTCACCGTTTCTAAAATCCGCTTAACCGCCTCGAAATCCCCGTTGTTTCCGCTTGATGGAGGAGACGGCGATCTCGGCTCCTCTTTCGCAACATCTGAATTCGCCTCGGCTTCCTCATCCATCACCAAATCCCCGCAACTCGACGAACTCGATTTATTCAAATTTAAATTAGGCTCCTTCGCGGTGTCCTCATAACCACCCTCCTGCTCCTGAATGACCGGCTTCCCGTTATTATGCAGCTGTTCCAGTAGGTGGGAAATCGTTGGGACCGAATAGGGATTCATCGTGTGCCCGTTGGTGTTGAGCATCCCGTGCGAGGACATGTAGAACGAGTGCATGGCAGGGTTCGTAGCTAGGGAGTTCTGCAGGAAGGCGGCCGCCGCCGCCGCCTCCGTGTACTTCGGCAGGATCGGCAGGTAGGCGTTGTGGTTCGTCGTGGTGATGTTGTTGTTGAGCGGGTTGTTGGGCCTCTTCGGCACCCCCCTGGGGTTCTGCTGCTGCTGGGGGGACTTCTCGAGCAGGGAACCGGCGGCGTTGGGCGCCCGCGTCCTCCCCAGCTTCAAATTCATGACCAGGCACTTCTTCGAGGTCATGTGACTAGAGTAGGAGCCCGAGTGCGAGAAGCGCTTGCCGCAGTTGACGCACTCGAACGGCTTCTCACCGCTGTGTATTCGTATATGTTCCTATTGAAAACAAAAAAAGACCAAATATTAACAATGTTACAAGTTATGTTAAAAAAAATAGTATAGGTATGATTCACGAGATGTGTCCCATGGTTTTCTTAATTTGTAGTGCTTTTTGCACCAATGCATGTGATACGAAAATAGTTTGATGTCATCTGCTTACGTAGGTGAAAAGAGACAGAAAACTTCATAATATGTCTGCTATGGTTTTTAGATGAAACATGGGAAAACGTATGTTGCGGTATGCAGCCTTAAAATATTAAGGTTAATAGTCACATTTTGATAATGTCTTCTGCTTTTTTTTAAGAGTTCAGATTTAAGCTTAAAACGAGTATTTTCCACTCCCAGACTAAGCATGAAGTAAAATTTCGAGTTTAGAGAAGCCTGAAAATTTGGTTTGGTCGCGTAGCGCGAAGCGCGGAGCGGCCAAACCAAATTTTCAGGCTTTCTAAACTCGAAATTTTACTTCATGCACCACGCGTATTAAACACTGAAAGCACTGAAGTATTGTGAACGAATAAAGGTCGCTTGAAATCAATGTTTATACGCGTGGCGCATGAAGTAAAATTTCGTGTTTAGAAAAGCCTGAAAATTTGGTTTGGTCGCTCCGCGCTTCGCGCTACGCGACCAAACCAAATTTTCAGGCTTTTCTAAACTCGAAATTTTACTTCATGCTTAACTTGGGAGTGGAAAACACTCGTTAAGCTTCAAATTAACCTCTTTTAAGAAAACAACGAATATTTAAAAATCTATAACACGTAATTGAGATATGTATACTCAAAAGAAATTTTACTTCATGCGCCACGCGTATTAAACACTGAAAGCACTGAAGTATTGTGAACGAATAAAGGTCGCTTGAAATCAATGTTTATACGCGTGGCGCATGTAGTAAAATTTCGAGTTTAGAAAAGCCTGAAAATTTGGTTTGGTCGCTCCGCGCTTCGGGCTACGCGACCAAACCAAATTTTCAGGCTTTTCTAAACTCGAAATTTTACTTCATGCTTAACTTGGGAGCGGAAAACACTCGTTAAGCTTCAAATTAACCTCTTTTAAGAAAACAACGAATATTTAAAAATCTATAACACGTAATTGAGATATGTATACTCACAAGAAATTTTACTTCATGCGCCACGCGTATTAAACACTGAAAGCACTGAAGTATTGTGAACGAATAAAGGTCGCTTGAAATCAATGTTTATACGCGTGGCGCATGAAGTAAAATTTCGAGTTTAGAAAAGCCTGAAAATTTGGTTTGGTCGCTCCGCGCTTCGCGCTACGCGACCAAACCAAATTTTCAGGCTTTTCTAAACTCGAAATTTTACTTCATGCTTAACTTGGGAGTGGAAAACACTAGTTAAGCTTCAAATTAACCTCTTTTAAGAAAACAACGAATATTTAAAAATCTACAACACGTAATTGAGATATGTATACTCAAAAGAAAAAAATCACAAGAAATTATGATTTAAAGCTTTTCTAAAAGAAGGAACACTAATATACTCGCGACCTAAACAGTATGACATTGTCATGTAACGTCAAAATTTGGCACAACTAGGAAAAATCGTTGCAGATACAACTGTCGACATACTGCCTACAAAATTTGAACCACACATTCCACATCAATGAGTCATAGGACAACTCTGCCGAGTTTCTCTATCCAAAGGTCCAGATTCACCAAAAATGTTAAACTTGAGTTGGTAACAAATCCTAACTGCTCTCTATACTTAGAGCCAGTTACACCAAAAACGTAAAACTGGTTCAACTCTGAACTCGACTTCAAATGACAAAAACAATAGGACCTGTAATCTTAGTCGAGTTTAGAGTTGAAACAGCGCAACGTGTTTGGTTCAATTGGAGTCGTCACTCGTTTCTCCTCCATACAATTGTCTTCGGCTGGTAACAAATCCTTACTGTTCTCAATACTTAGGGGGTATTGAGAACAGTAAGGATTTCTTACCAGCCGAAGACAATTGTTTGGAGGAGGAGCAAGCGACGACTCGAATTATTGTCTGAAACCGGTATTACACTTACTGTTCGAAATGTTTATATGGTTTTTTGCACGACCGGACAACATTTCTTCGCAATTATTATAAATTTGTTTTATTTTAAGCAGGAACTTTTGTCCCAGATTTTCAATCATTACCAATTATTTTCATTTGACCTAACACGAGCATAATTACAAAAGTACAGTCGATGCAACCCAAATGTAAATGCTCTTTGGTTGTCATGGTATTTGTTACTAAAATTCATTCCTGTAATTTTGGCTTTGGCCAGTGGTATTACAAAGAGATGCGCATCGAAAATGTTTGACAATAATTTTTGAGAGCTGTCAAATTTAATTGCGACGAACGACTATGATGCAAAGTGTAAATTACACCATCAAATTTTGGCGTTCAGATTTGGGCTGCGCCGACTGTACTATGTAAAATTTGTTTTTTGTATGCTTTCTTTCAATTGGTGTTTGAATTTAAACGCCTTATAGCATTCGGTACATTTAAACTAACACGAATATTAATTACAAAAGTTCTGTGTAAAATTTGCTTTTGGTCAATTTTTTGTATACTTACTTTTAAATGATGTTTGAATTTGAACGCCTTATCGCATTCGGTACATTTGAACTTCCTCAAAACCGCACTCTCGTCGTGGCTGATCATATGCCTCTGCAGACGGTAGACGTTCGCGAAGGTCTTGTTGCAAATTTTGCACGACTGAACATAAAAAAAAAAAAACTCATCAATTTCAATAAACACAAAAAACCAAACTACTTTAAAATACAATCGCAGAGTAATTAAGAAGTAAAATTGGGGCCAATCATTATTTGTCTCTATGTTAGCGTGTAAAGCCATTGGAAAGTCGGAGGGCTTCGGAATTAGTCTGGAGTATGGCCAAAATCTTAATTCTAATCTGTATGAAAATAAAAAGCAAAACTGGAATCACACACACATATACAGAGAGAAAGGACGGAACGTACTTTTTGGCGGTGTCTAACGATAAACATAAATTGAAATTCCGGCGGGCATTAAACAAGAATGAGTAAACACTTGAACGCTTTAATTCATCCTTTTTTCTCCGCCCCACTCCACCAGCAGCACGAATAAATTTTAAATGTTTTTATAGAGTCGTGTAGTGCTTTTTGTATTTTGATAATAATAAAAATAATAGAAAAGTATTCTTAATCGTGTTTTATTAAAGCTAGTTTTGTCAATGCTTTAACCACTAATTGAATTAAAATAAAAACAATACGGAAAAAACGCGGTTTGAATTTTGTATGCAGCTCATAGGGTGCATGTTAAGTTGCCTATGTTAAAACACCGCACGCGCAACATTAGAATACCTGGATTAAAATTAATAATAATAGAAAATAATGAAACTGTTCTTAATCATGCTTTTATCGAAGCTAGTTTCGTCAATGTTCTAATTAAATTAAAATAAAAACAATCCAGGAAAAAATAGCGGTTTGAATTTACTATGCCGCGCATGGAGTGCATGTTAAGTTGCCTACGTTAAAATACCGCACGCGCAGCATTAAAATTAATAAAAATAATAGAAAATGACGAGTGTTCTTAGTAATGTTTTTATTAAAGCTAGTTTCGTCAATGTTTTAACTACTAATTAAATTAAAATAAAAACAATCCAGGAAAAAAAACGCGGTTTCAATTATCTATGCCGCGCATGGTGTGCATGTTAAGTTGCCTACGTTAAAACACCGCACGCGCTGCATTAAAATTAATAAAAATAAAAGCAAATAACGAAAGTGTTAAAAATCATGTTTCTATTAAAACTAGTTTCGTTAATGTTTTAACTACTGATTAAATTAAAACAAAAACAATACTGAAAAAAACGCGGTTTGAATTTTGTTTGTCGCGCATAAAGTGCATGTCAAGTTGCCTATGTTAAAACACCGCACGCGTAGCATTAAAATACCTGGATTGAAATTTAACACCGTGTAAGATGAATACGTTTTAGTGTTATCAACGCAATTACCACGCAACACACGTCTGTTTGAGATAATGATTATACGCCAAGGTATTATTTACAGTTGAATAATTGTTAATTAACAAATGAATATCATTTTCCGCCTATGTAGATTATGTTTTTAATAAATAGTGTCGCAACTTAAGTAATAATACATTTATTTAGGAATACTTCTGTTAGTGCAGTAATAGAAAATATGAAACAATGAAGTGAATAAAGAAAATATTTATAACTTAATAAAAATTATACCTTATTTCATATACAAATAGAACCAGTTTTAGTTTTCTTCATAGTGTGTGTTCGTATAAATATATGATATATTGAAATAGTTATTCTTAACAATATTAAAAATATTGCTTATTTATTTATTGGATATGAAAATGTAGTTCAGTGTGTTCGAAACAGAGCTGGGATGAATCCTCAAAAACAGGATTCGAATCACAAATCCGAATCACACAAAATTATACAAAATGGCGGACGAGAGAATACGGTCGGTCTCTGAAAGTCAATTAAATCTGAGTTCTTCAAGTGATAGAAAAGTATGCATCTCGTGTAATGATGCCATAGAAAGTGATGTGTTCACGTGTCATATATGTGATAGTGATTTTCATCAACGCTGTGCAAAATCCGAGGATAAATTCGGCATTACGGCCTGCTCCAAGTGTGAAAAAAATGGCATCCAGAAATGCTCTTTACAAGTAATAATAGCAATGAAAAATGAAATAGTTGCCTTAACAAAGCAAGTAAGTCTTCAGCAGCACCTTATTACTAACCAAGATTCCAAAATTAAACAATTAGAATCTGTAATAAATACCGTAAAAAATAATAACAAAATCAAGCACGAAAACCATCCTGAGAAGTCGACAGTTCCCATGAACACTAGGAAAAATGCAGTCAATTTACCAAAAGATGGACCTGCCTGTACTGAAATAAATATAAATGTGAATAAGGTCGATGATAAGCGACCATGGATCGAAGATGATAAACCAAAAAAACCAAATCAAGATAAAAAGCAAAACTCGAACATTAAGGTTGATGAACCCGATGCAAAAAATGTAAACAATAAATGGATTACTGTAAATAGGAAAATCAATAATAGAAACTCTTTTAAACTAAATGGCACCAGTAGCAATCAGGACCTTCCAGTAGCAGGTATACCTTCCCGTAAATGGATTTTCGTATCTCGATTACATAAGGATGTAGAGTGTGATAAAATAAGAGCTTATCTATCAAAAGCAGGAAATTTTAATTTTATTGTTGAGAAAATTCTACCACGATCGCAAAACGCGGAATACTCATCATTCAAGATTGGAGTTCCTACTGCAGCGGAGGCGGCCATCATAAATCCAAACTTCTGGCCAAAAAGCACATTTATTAATAGATTCTTCTTTAAATCTAAAATCAACAAAAATTTTCAAGAAACCGGCCAACCAACTCAACACCGTTAACAACTATGAATAAACCTATATTAAAACTAATACATCAGAATATCCAATGTTTATCCACATCATTTCTAAATCTCAGTGCATTTATCGAAGAAATAGATTGCCAAGTGTTGTGCTTATCTGAACATTGGCAAAATAACTTTCAATTAGAAGCATATACCTTTAAGAATTTAAATTTAATATCTAGTTTTTGTAGACTCGAGCATGAGCACGGCGGGATCGCGTTATATTGTCACGAGTGTATCGATGCAAAAACCATAGATTTAGCTGAAATCTCAATTACACGTGTGATTGAATGCGCGGGAGCAGAAATTGAGGTAAACGGTTCACATATTAATATTATAGTGATATACAGACCTCCTACAGGCGATTTCAATATCTTTTATGAGCGATTAGAGTGTTTGCTTAATAAAATGGTTGCACAAAAGAAGACATATTTTATTGTAGGTGACTTTAATATAGATATGCTAAAAGTAACTAACGCAAGTATTAGTATTAAAGAAATGTTAAACGAATTTGAAAGTCAGTATTTAATCACTGAACCCACAAGAATTACAAGTACCTCTCAATCTTGCATTGATAATATCTTTACTAACGCCACATCAAATATTAAAGTACAGACTTTATTTACAGCACTGATTGATCACAAGGCACAATTACTTGAATACCAATTAAACCACAAATTGAAGCAGCCAGTCATTCGAAAAAGAATATTCTCAAATAATAACATTGTCAGTTTTTGTGATCAAATAGAAAATGAACATTTTGGTGAGGTATTTGTAAATACTTCGGTAGATTGTAAATACAAAATATTTTCTAATATATTAATTAATCTTTTAAAAGAGAACTTCCCATTAAAATCAATCACCGTTCGCAATAAAAAACATTCATTCCAAACAGAAGTGCTTAAATCCTCAAAAACTACATTGTTATTGTACCAAACATTATCAGCACACATTCCCGAATATATTCCAATTTATAAAGACCACCAGAAAAAATACAACCAACTACTCATTGCCGAAATGAATAAAAATATAGAATATGAAATGATCAAATCGCAAAATAAGACCAAAACATCGTGGAATATAATTCGAGAAATAACTGGTAAACAGAAAACTAATAAGCTGCCCGCCTACTCAGATCTGCATAACTTATCCAACGACTTCAACATATATTTCAATGAAGTTGCATCGAATTTAATATCGGACGCATGCAACATCTCGGACAACAACTCAATACCGCTAAATATGCATACGATGTTCTTAGAGCCTGCCACGAGGGCAGAAATTATCTCAATCGTAAACAGCATGCCTATTAAACAAAGCTCTGGCTATGACGAAATACCTATTTTGATCATAAAAAGATCTATCTCACATATTGCTGACCCACTCTGTGACATCATTAATACTATGTTTGAATCAGGAACGTACCCGAAATACCTTAAATGTGCGAAAATTCTACCTATATTCAAAACGGGGGAACCCAATAAACTTGAAAATTATCGCCCAATAAGTCTCCTACCGGTGATCTCGAAACTATTCGAGCATGTTATATATTTAAGATTAATAAATTTTTTCTTAAAATATAAATTGTTATCTGTAACACAACATGGGTTCTTAAAACATAGAGGCATAGAAACAGCAATATTTGACTACATTAATTGGATTCTATCAGCTCTCGAAAACCGAGAGGTAGCATGTGGAGTGTTTCTAGACCTGTCTCGAGCCTTTGATTGCATTGATCATTATAGATTACTTTTAAAACTATATCAGTATGGCATCAGGGGTTCTTCGCATGACTTGATAAAATCCTATTTGAGTGACAGATTTCACTTTACCTATATCAGGGATCAAGATTTAGAGGTCGAATCAAACAAACTATATATTAACAAGGGAATCCCACAAGGGAGTATTCTAGGCCCTTTATTATTTATTATCTACGTCAATGATATACCCAACAGTTGTAATCCAAAAAGTAAATTACTTAATTACGCTGATGACACCGCAGCCCTAATTCAAGGATCGTCCTACTACGAAGTAGCAAATTTAGGTAATCAAACTATGTCAACAATTGAAAATTGGTTCACAGATAATGGTCTAGTCTTCAATAACCAAAAAACGAAATGTGTGTATTTCAGATCGAATGAAGCCCTAGTAACGCCGGATTCAATCGATCTAAATACTAAACAATACAAATTTGTTAAAGAGACTAAGTTTTTAGGGATTGTGCTAGATGACACCCTATCCTTTTCTGCACATATATTATCAGTATGTAACAAAGTTAGCAGAGCATGCTACGGTCTACGAGTCTTGATCACAAACACTAATCTTAACATAGCAAAACAGTTTTATTATGCAAACATTCACTCGCAGCTACGATATGGTGTTATATTCTGGGGGAACAGTTCAACAACCGAAAGAGCATTTATGCTACAGAAAAAATCAGTCCGCATTATGTATTGGTTGAAGTTTAGAGATTCATCTAGAGGCATTTTTAAACATAATAACTTGCTTACACTTTGCGGTATGTACATATATGAATGCATCAAGTTTTTATCCAAACATCAAGACAAATTTAGCAAAAGTGTAATGTCATCATCATATGACACTAGACATGGCCAAACTTATGCAGTTCCGAAACATAGACTGGCAAAATTCGAAAAAGGTTGCTACTATTCCTCAATCAGAATGTATAACCATCTTCCAAGCTCTCTGAAAGAACTACCAAGTTTCAACATATTGAAAGAGAAGTTATTTAAATTATTATGTGATATCGAGCCCTACAATCTAGAGGAGTTTTATGCATATACGTTTTAATCTATTATTGTTGATCACTTTACTTATAATATTTTATACTGTTATATTTTATTTACACTGCATGTCGTTGTGATTGCTTGATTACTCTGCATGTCGTTGGGTTTTATACATTGTTTTTATATTATACCTGTTTTTGACGTTTTTACATGTACTGATAGTGTGTAAGTCTATTGGTCATTGCAAAATAAATAATTACTTACTTACTTACTTACTTAATATGATTCGAATCACGAATATTCGAATAAAGGATTCGTAAGTGAAAAATATGATTCGAATCAAAGATTCGAATCCTCATTTTTGAATCACGGATACAAATCCTTTAAAAATAAATTTGAATCTATTATTTGCAACCAGTAATATTTTATTCCATCAGTTTCTATTAACAAAAATGTACATTTACAGACTAAATATCTGATTATATAATGATTTTAATTAATGATGATATATGTGTTATTGAACTTCGTTTTAAATCTGTGTTTAATACGCGTGGCGCATGAAGTAAAATTTCGAGTTTAGAAAAGCCCCGTGAAAATTTGTCTCGGGTCGCTGCGCGACCCTCGACAAATTTTCTACGCGGGGCTTTTCTAAACTCGAAATTTTACTTCATGCTTAGTCTGGGAGTGGACAACACTCGTTCTTAGAAGTTTCAATTTAAAGGATCACTCTAGATTACTAAGTTTATTACCATTTTACAAAGGCTACAGCTCGAAGGACCAATCACGGTCTTCGGAGACCGAAGGACTACAGGGAATCGAAGTTTAATTACAAGAAAACAACGAATATCTTAAGGTTTACAGCATGGATAGGAAAGAAAACATCCAATTTTGAAAAAATATCGAAGTTGGGTTGATTTTCAGTGCGTTTTTAACTTCACTTTAAATCAGTGTTTTATACGCGTGGCGCATGAAGTAAAATTTCGAGTTTAGAAAAGCCCCGTGAAAATTTGTCTCGGGTCGCTGCGCGACCCTCGACAAATTTTCTACGCGGGGCTTTTCTAAACTCGAAATTTTACTTCATGCTTAGTCTGGGAGTGGACCGTCAAGATTTTCTACACGTCGAGATTTTCGATATTTCTAGATTTATTCACAGTTTGTTATTGGCTTAAATGCAACTTTAATATTAAATAAAAACAGTTTTTTCAGGAATAGAATATTCACCCATTAAGAGCCGACCAAATTATTAAGTTAACTGTAAAAGTTAATTTTAGATAAAATTTTGAATCTTTTTCTATGATTTCAATGAATGATTTATTATATTACATACGTCGATTTTTTAAAAAAGTTAAATTTAAAATTCAAACGAGTGTTGTCCACTCCCAGACTAAGCATGAAGTAAAATTTCGAGTTTAGAAAAGCCCCGCGTAGAAAATTTGTCGAGGGTCGCGTAGCGACCCGAGACAAATTTTCACGGGGCTTTTCTAAACTCGAAATTTTACTTCATGCGCCACGCGTATAAAACACTGATTTAAAGTGAAGTTAAAAATGTGCTGAAAACCAACCCAACTTCGATATTTTTTCAAAATTGGATGTTTTCTTTCCTATCCATGCTGTAAACCTTCAGATATTCCTTGTTTTCTTGTAAAAAAACTTCGATTCCCTGCAGTCCTTCGGTCTCCGAAGACCATGGTTGGTCCTTCGAGCTGTAGCTTTTGTAAAATGGTAATAAACTTAGTTATCTAGAGTGATCCTTCAATTTGAAACTTCTAAGAACCAGTGTTGTCCACTCCCAGACTAAGCATGAAGTAAAATTTCGAGTTTAGAAAAGCCCCGCGTAGAAAATTTGTCTCGGGTCGCGCAGCGACCCGAGACAAATTTTCACGGGGCTTTTCTAAACTCGAAATTTTACTTCATGCGCCACGCGTATAGAACACTGATTTCAAGTGAAGTTAAAAATATACTATTAACGTTGGATATTTTTCATGGTTAAGTAACCAAATATCCATTCACAAATATTTGAATTATTCGAAAATTTCAATATTTATAGTCAAATATGAATAATTTAGTGATTAAAATATTCATATTAGAATATTTAACTATTTGAATTAATCGAATTCGAATCCCAGCCTGAATAGCGATGATTCGAATTATTTAGGAGGATTTGAATCCGTATATGAGGATTCGAAACTTTTATAAGGATTCGAATCCTTTTATAAGAATTCGAATCCTTTTATAAGGATTCAAATCATCTACGTCTGGATTCGAATACGAATCCTTTTAAAAAAATGTAACCAATCCGGATCACGAATCCGTTTTCACTAAAGTATTCGAATACCTCTGTTGAATCCTCTAAAAGGATTCGAATCCGGGAATCGAATCCTGAATGATTCGAATCCTGCCCAGCTCTGGTTCGAAATATATATATAGGGTCGCTAGAAAGTATGGATACAGCTAAATATTTCCAAAACGGTTTAGCAGAGCTCATTATAATTTAGGATATAATTAGAAGTGTTCAAATTCTATCATCTCAATTTTTTTTCAATTTTCTACCATCATTTATTTTGAAAATACATTTGTTATTTTTGAAAAGAGAATTTTCTTCTGAGTTCAGTGATGTAACACATGCATATCTTATTTTAATGGAAATTTAAAAAAAAAATTATCGAACTAACAAAATTTTGAAAAATGTAAAATTTTGTTAGCTCTGAAAATGTTGTCGTTATCTATCATTAATTCTTTGCCGCCTGAACTTTGACCAAAAAATAAATAAAAGTTAATATTAATAATAAATGATGAATTACTTTCTCACTTAACCCGTGGTGAAACATATTTAATTAATACGCTTTGATTAAAACACTTGGTTTGTTTCACTGATTTTTTATTTTTACTCCAACTAGTTTCGACCTTAGGTCATTCTCAAGGAGATATGTACAAAATTGCAAAACTCATAACTAACCACAAAATCAAAAAATCCACATATAATGCAGAAAACAAAATAATTACAAATTTAAAGAAGAAACTAATCAATGAAAACATAATTATAACTAAAGCAGACAAAGGGAATACGGTAACCTTATTACATAAAAAAGACTACATAGAAAAAGTAGAGGAATTATTAAACTCAAGCAACTTCAAATGCATAAAAACTGACCCCACTAAGAAATATCAGCAAGAATTAAAAACCACCTTAAAAAATCGTGAAAACTTGATTGTGAAAACAGAATGTTTTAAATTCATTAAAATGAACCCTAGAGCACCGGCTTTGTATGGTTTACCGAAATTACACAAAGACGGAATACCTATGAGGCCGGTAGTTTCATATTTAAGTGCTCCTTCATACAACTTATGTAAATATTTGAATAAAATTTTACCAGAGTTCATTAATTTTAAGTCAACATACTCAATTAGAAATTCAATAGAATTAGTAAAAAAAATTAAAATCTTTAGAGGTTCCTGAAAACTCAAAATTAATATCGTTTGACGTTAAAAGCCTTTTTACTTCAGTCCCAACAAAGCAACTAAAAGATATTTTAGATGATCTCATCAATAGTACTAACCACCCAGATTCAAATAAAACAGAAATGAAAGTACTAGTCAATCTCTGCATAGATCAAAACTATTTTGAATTTAATAATAAAATATATTACCAAAGAGACGGTTTGCCAATGGGGTCTCCATTATGGCCGCTCCTAACTGAAATATTTATGGCTAATTTTGAACAATATTTATTTAAACAAAAAACTATTTCTAACATATTTTATTGGGCTAGATATGTCCATGATATCTTTTGTATTTGGAAAGAAACAACTCGTCAACTTGAACTTTTCAGACATCTTCTTAACTCCATTAATAATAACATTCAGTTCACTACAGAAATGGAGGTTAACAATAGTTTAAATTTCCTCGACTTAACCATATCCAGAATTGACAATAAATTAGATTTTAAAATTTATAGAAAACATAGCTTTACCGATACCATAATACCTAATTCTTCTAACACACACCATAAAATTAAATACAGCACTTTCCACTCCTTAATCCATAGACTTATACATATCCCCCTTAATCAACATAATTTTAAACAAGAACTAAAAACTATAAAAACAAATGCATTTAATAACGGTTACAGTACTCAATTAATAGATAGATTTGTCAAAAAGAAAAAATTAAAACAATTTGAAAAATATTTTTATGCGCAAAACAAATCGGAAAAAAAATAAGTGGTGCAAACTGGAATTTGTTAACAACCTATCAGAAAATATAAAAAATTGTTTAAAAGGGTATAAATTTAATGTTATAATGACAAATCCAATTAATCTACACAAACTTTTAGTGCATAATAAATCCGACATAGACAAATTTGAAAAAAGTGGCGTATACGAAATCAAGTGCGGAGATTGTGATTGTGTATATATAGGACAAACAGGAAGAACTTTTAAAATTAGATTAAGTGAACACAAAAAATCAATATTAAATAATAAATTTTCCACCGGACTTTCACAACATTGTATAGAAAATAACCATTTTTTCAATAATAGTAATTTAAATATTTTGTATTCAGGTAATAAGGGACGTGACTTAAATCTCCGAGAGGGATTAGAAATAATCAGAGCAATAAAAAATGGAAAAACCACGCTTAATAACATCGAAGACATTTGGCTTTCCCCCATCGCGACGGCCCTTATTACCTGAAATTAGCTGTAAAATTTTGTACATATCTCCTTGAGAATGACCTAAGGTCGAAACTAGTTGGAGTAAAAATAAAAAATTAGTGAAACAAACCAAGTGTTTTAATCAAAGCGTATTAATAATAAATGTAAAAATAAGACATTTAACTGAAACAGAACACATTTTAATTAAAAAAAAGCTTTAACACAAAATACATGTTTGCATTTTTTTTACCTTTTAATAAAAATAAAGGTGGGCATGTGTTCCAACAAATTTGACCACCTGTGCCATTTAAAAAAAATCAAGTTAGCCTTGTATTTTAAAAATAAATGATGGTTGAAAATTGAAAAAAAATCGAAGATGATAGAATTTAAATACTTCTAACTGTAACCCAAATTTCAGCAAGCTTCGCTAAACCGTTCTGAAAATACTAAGCTGTATCCATACTTTTTAGCGACCCTGTATATAAGTTGTTTATCCGTAATTTTTTACATATAATTTTTTGTTTGTTTGTTATATTCATTTAATTTATTTTGTTAAATATTTTAGTATCGAATTTATTTTACTTAAATTTACCCTGTATTGGATTATTCCGTTAGGTCAGTGGTCTCCAAACTACGGCCCGCGGGCCAAATCCGGCCCGCGACTTGCATGAATCCGGCCCGCGATTGTTTGTAATTTTTTTTGTAAAAGTCATATTTTGAAATATTGTAACAATTGTTCCTTAAATTTTTCATAATTTTATAAAATTAATCGGATCTTGGCCGACTTTATTATGTAGAATTGTATTTGTGGCCCGCGAAGAAGATAGTTTGGAGACCCAGGCGTTAGGTAATAAATAGATTATTATTATTATTATTATTATAAGAGAGAATGCTAAGAGGGACAAACTCTATATTGCGAGGACGAAAAATAAAAAAAGGGATGCCTTGAAATATTAAATAAAAATCAATTAAGGAATGCAATTAATCTTTTGTAAAAGAGCCAGAGAAAATGCAAATTGAGTTAACAATAATGGCAAATATTATGTCAGTAATAATAGTATCCATATAGCGACTTTTGAAGAGTTGTCGTTTACAATAATGCAGAGCTAATCGATGAGGCAAAGTTCTGCGAATGATATTTTGATTACTGGTGCAAATAAATGCCCACTAAATTTAATCAGTGTTCAAATATTTCAGTGAGTAATACTAAGCACCTAATAACCAAACAGATGTTTACAACAGAATAATCACCATTAATGTAATAGATTAAATTGATTGTTAAAATATAATACGGGGATTTTTGTTCTCGTAAGTGTCTTTTGAAAGTTACAAATCGCTCGGAGTTTGAAAGCGAAAGATTTGTTTAGATTAAATAAACATATGTGAGACTTCATGTTTGATAATGGCAAGCTGAATTTGCCGAAACTGCAGTCACATAAAAATAAATTGTGTTATACAAACAAAGTTAAAAGTGTTTTATTGTGTTAAATTAACATGTATAACGAAGTAGAAGCCTCCACAATTCAAATTTGTGATATAATTTGAGTCGTCTAGTTTCAAAATCCAGTACATCTATTGTTTTCAAATGGATTAGGGGTTTTTGGAAATGGGCGACTCAATTATTGTGAGGTAAAACGTAAATACATTACTTTTATTTTTAACATGTGAGCGGTCTAAGTGCAAAACTCACATTCTCCACTTTTTGTGAAAATTGAGTTTTTTTATGTCCGCCATGTTAAAACGTGTTTTTTGCAATTTGCCAAAAGTTTTAAAAAGTGGAGAGTGTGAGTTTTGCAGTTAGACTACTTATGTATAAACCTAGATTTCTAAATGTCAATAAACAATTATTATTATTAAACATAAGCGTAGTGTATTTTGAACTTCACTTCAAATCAGTGTTGAATACGCGTGGCGCATGAAGTAAAATTTCGAGTTTAGAAAAGCCTGAAAATTTGGTTTGGTCGCTCCGCGCTTCGCGCTACGCGACCAAACCAAATTTTCAGGCTTTTCTAAACTCGAAATTTTACTTCATGCTTAGTCTGGGAGTGGAAAACCCTCGTTTTTAACTTCAAATTTGCAATCTCACAGATTAAGAAATCTTTCAGCTTTCAGCGATTTTCTCCACGCAATAACGTTCACTGTCCTAGTTTCGTTTAAATAACCAGTTTTGTTTGTTATAGAAAAGTACTAACATAAATTATTGTTTCGCCTATGCGTGCGTAAGTTAATTATTTTCTGGTTCCACAAAGGAATCACGTATTATTGCCCGATGACTATTGAGTCCTGTCAGAGTTACGTGACCGTTTCAGGAAAATTAATACAAAACAATCCGGTGACAATTACGAAACTTGCGTTTGTATGCGTGTGTGTGTGTGTGTGTGTGTGTGTGCAATGAAGTAATAATGCGGTGAATTTTATTGGTTTTAAACCGGCGACGAATTTATTTCGTGAAAACAAAATGGATTTGTTTACATTAGTAGAACATAAAAAAAACAGCAGTATGTGTTTGTTGCTAGATCTTATACAAATTGTCAAACAACACTAGGCCCCTTTATCAGAAACAACGGGCCCGTTTATTAGAAACAACAGTTGGGAGTTTACTACCAACTATTGGATAATTCTCTTAATCGTGAACGTGTTTAGGATTTTTGCAATCGTACGAAATAGACCGGCCAGAGTACATTTCATTAGATAAAAACATACATCACAAAATAAATCCAAACATGTTGAATGTTGAACATTTTGATGAACGGGCCCAACAGTTGGGTGTTTACTGCCAAATGTTGGGAAATTCTCTGATGATCGGACTGTTAATTGTGAACGTGTCTAGGATTTTTGCAATCGTACAAAATAGACCGACCGAAGTACCGTTCATAAGATACCAACATACATCATAGACAAATCTAAACATTCTGAATGTTGAACATTTGGCCCATTGGCCACCGAAAGAAAAATTTTGTCTTTTCGTGGTTCTATATAAGCCAATCTTACTAACTTTATATCGAACAAAACGAAACGGCAATAACAATTTTTTATTAGCTCTTGTATTCAAGATACTTAACAGCCTACTGAAGACATCGATTTAAAAGAAGATTAAATCATGGCACTCTAGAGGTTTTTTTTAATTGATCATACGATATAATACAATAGCTCATGTTTCATTAAACAATGTTAATTTTTTAGGTGCACAAGAAATGAGTGGTCGATTTTATCCTATTCGTGTGGACGTTTCTTTTTGATTACCTCTTGCAGCATCTGTATCCGCTTGTTCTGTTCTGATAGCAGATAATTAGCGTTTTAGTGGCCTGTTGGGGTGATTAAACATTTAAAACTTGATTCTAAAGGTCAAAAAAGCCCATTCAAAAGGGCCAAGTAGTTTCAGTATTTTGAAAACAAAAGCTAATCTAAACTTTTTATAGTGTTGTTCGTGTTTAGCGAGACAAAATACTTTACTTTTGGTGTTGGCCAGTGTAATTAAAACTAGAAATCGACTAGTGGGTATTTTTGACGAGTACAATACCTAGTAGTCTCTAAGTTGATATTATTACTTGCTTTACTTCACTCGCGTCGGTAAATCCAAATGTACATACAAATCAGCGCTTCCACTCCCAGACTAAGCATGAAGTAAAATTTCGAGTTTAGAAAAGCCTTAGAGCAAAATTTGGCTTGGTCGCGCAGCGACCAAGCCAAATTTTGCGGGCTTTTCTAAACTCGAAATTTTACTTCATGCGCCACGCGTATAAAACACTGATTTATTGTGAAGTTTAAAATACTTCAGAAATTTAGTTTTAGTCGTTTGTTGGGGTGATTAAACATTTGAAACTTAAATATTTAATTGATGAGGCGGATACATGATGAAACTCCATAATACTATTTGAAATAAAACAACGCAGTTGGGAGGGTTTCACTTTTATTGTTGAACACTGGCAGTGTTCAACAATAAAAGTGAAACCCTCCCAACTGCGTTGTTTTATTTCAAATAGTATTTGAAACTTAATTCTATAGGTCAAAAAAGGCCCTAAAAAGCCCATTCAAAAGGCCCAAGTAGGTTCTGTATCTTGAAAACAAAAGCTAATCTGAACTTCTTATAGTCTTGTTCGTGTTTAGCGAGACAAAATATTTCGGAAATTGTTATTTTTGAGTCCGAAACATTTTTGGTGTTGGCCAGTGTAATTAAAAATTGAAATCAACTAGTGTGTATTTTTGATGAGTAGAATACCTAGTAGTCCCTAAGTTAATATTATCACTTGCTTTACTTCACTCGCGTCGGCAAATCAAAATATACATACAAATAAGTGTTTCCACTCCCAACTAAGCATGAAGTAAAATTTCGAGTTTAGAAAAGCCTTACAGCAAAATTTGGCTTGCTCGCGCAGCGACCAAGCCAAATTTTGCGGGCTTTTCTAAACTCGAAATTGTACTTCATGCGCCACGCGTATAAAGCACTGATTTCAAGTGAAGTTTAAAACATACCAATAAAGCAGTGCTATTCATGCTTAATAAGGGAATCAAAACACGCGTGAGAAGTTTCAAATTTAATACTTTTATAAAAAACAACGAATGTCTGAACATTTAGAGTATGCATCAAGATATGTATGCTTAAAAGAACTGTTGTATATTTTATATTATAAAGTTTATCTGACAGATACATTACAACTAGTACATACAGATTTATAAGTAGAATACTTAGTAGTCTCTAAGTTAATATTATTACTTGTTTCACTCGCATCGGCAAATCTAAATTTACATTAAAACTAGTGTTTCCACTCCCAGACTACGCATGAAGTAAAATTTCGAGTTTAGAAAAGCCCTAGAACAAAATTTGGCTTGGTATTAAAAATGATGTATATTTTATATTACAAACTTTATTTGACATACATAACAACTGGTACATACAAATTTATAGGTAGAATACCTAGTAGTTTCTATGATATTATTACTTGCTTCGCTCGCATCGGCAAATTTAAATTTACATAAAAAACTAGTGTTTCCACTCCCAGACTAAGTATGAAGTAAAATTTCGAGTTCAGAAAAGCCCTAGAGCAAAATTTAGCTTGGTCGCGAAGCGACGAAGCCAAATTTTGCGGGCTTATCTAAACTTGTAATTTTACTTCATGCGCCACGCGTATAAAACACTGATTTAAAGTAAAGTTTAAAACATACTGCTAAAGCAGTGCTATTTATGCTTAATTTTTTAAACAAATACATGATTCAAAATATTCCTTAAAATCAAGTCAGGATACTCATAATTATAATGTACCTAATAAGGATCCTCATTTGCCCAATATCAGTTTAAGTTATAATGTACACTTCTGTGCAATAAAATTAAGTACAAGTCTTATGCCTATTTTTCACAATATTTTAGTTGTATAATTCGGGTTTGTTTTAATTGCCTAGCAGCAGTTTCAATAAATAATAAAACACCATAGCATTTCTTTCCTGCTCCCAACGTTTCTTAACTCTGAAAACAGTGTCTTTACTGATGTTCACCGATCGAGCAATTTATCTAATATAAAAACCATCTTCAATTATAGTTAGAATTCGACTTTTTGAATTGTTGTCTAAATAACGCGGTATTTTGACATTTAAAAATTGACATGTTTACGTAACTAGGAAACTAATCATGTCCGCTTTAAACTATAACATATTTTGTGTACTTAATTTTATTGCACAGACGTGTACCTAATAAAGATCTTCATTTGCCCAATATCAGTTTAAGTATAAATAAAGAAAATCCCGCATATGTTGGCATTAACAGGGAGGTTAGTGCTTGGTTGCCAATTCTGGCTAAAACATAGCGTAGTGCCATCTTTCAATTATCGCTTGAACTTCATAGTCACTTTTCAACGTCATATAAGATGGCAGAATGTTTAAATTAGGAGGGGATTAGGTGCTCGGTTGCCAATTATGGCTTAAACATAGCGCCATATATCAATTATCACTTGAACTTCTTATGTCGCTTTTCAACGTCATATAAGATGGCGAAACATTTGCCCAACATCAGGTTAAGTATAAATAAAGAAAATCCCGCATATGTCGGCATTACCAGGGAGATTAGTGTTTGGTTGAAAATTCTGGCTTTAACATAGCGTAGTTCATCTTTCAATTATCGCTTGAACTTCTTATGTCACTTTTCAACGTCATATAAGATAGCGGAACGTTTGCCCAACATCAGGTTAAGTATAAATAAAGAAAATCTCGTAGATGTCGGCATTAACAGGGGGGTTAGGTGCTTGGTTGACAATTCTGGCTTAAACATAGCGTAGTACCTTTCAATTATCGCTTGAACTTCATAGTCACTTTTCAACGTCATATAAGATGGCAGAACATTTAAATTCAGAGTGGATTAGGTGCACCGTTGCCAATTCTGACTTGAACATAGCGTAGCGCCATCTATCAATTATCACTTGAACTTCTTATGTTACATTTTAACGTCATATAAAATAGCGGAACATTCAAATTGGTTATATGGAAGCAAAACTACTATGCTTCCAGAGAGATTATTGCTTCGAAGTATTGCTTTCTTTTACACATTAAGAGTGACCATTATATAACAAAATGGCTTAAATACAATCTGTGTATGAACTTTTATTTCCAGATAAATAATAAAGTTTATAGTTTTAGTGATAGAATATACTACATTGTAAGTTTAGTAAATAACACATTTAGTTAAGATCTCAAACTTGATTAGTTGACACTGCAGCAATTGTTTCACTATAAAGTGGCTTTATGATTATTTATCTTCAAGTTCTTGGCGAAGTCAATTGTTTTACCACAAAGTGGCTTCACCGGGAAGATGATAGATCATGAATCCACTGTGTGGTGAAACAATTGCTGCAGTATTAATCAATAAAGTATGAAGTCTAAACCAACCGTATTATTTATTAAAGTTTTGATACGGAATTTGTGACAGCTTCTGGTATTAAATATTAGATTATGATAAACTGTCATGATGTTTAAACCCTGCGGGGTCGGGTTCAAAAATCGTGACAGTTGCGAAGGTTGAAGGTTGCTGATTTTGGTACTACTAATGGCCGGTTTCTCTAACGTTACTTAAGTCGTAGTTATGTCTCGAACCGTGTCTTAGGTCATAACCGCGTCGTAAAGTGTTGCACCAACTGATTTACGTCAAAAAATCGTTTAAGTCATGCTCAAGTCCTAAGTCACCGTTTGCCAGGACTTAGAACACGAATTTTAACCTAAAAATTGTGACAACGGTAAAATTATTATCTTATTCAAAGAATTCTTCTCTTTTGTTTTTTACAATATGTTTATATTTGTCTACAAGAGAAGATAGAAGACGTTTTTCTTCTGCGGAATAGTTTGCACTGCTCATTTTTAAATGTAGCTTTGGGAAATTAGATATGTTGTGGTAGAAGATTATAAACAATAAATTATATTCGTTATAAATGGCGTACGTTTTTCTACGAATCAGGTGGGGGACATTTAAAAAAATCCCGCCAAATCAACAGCCAATACAGTTTGTGTGAATCGCTACGTTGCCACTTATTTGCACAACTAAGAATGACTTACATAAGCCATTGCTTAGATCTGTTGGTGCAACGCATTTTAATTATAAGCCCTACTTAAAGTTAGGCCCTGCTTACATAAGCAATGTCCTAAGTCAAGTTGGAGAAACCGGCCATAAAACAACGATATTGTGATATACTAGGAAATTATAAGTAAACCGGTTTTGATTAGGAGGGGGGTTAGGTGCTCGATTGCCAACTCTGGCTTAAATAGTGTCACTGTATTTAAGAGAGTAGAGCAAACTGGCATCCATCTTGACGCCTTTAGGCGCCAAATTTAAACTAAACCATTCATATTCTATAATGATTGACGCGCGTCCTGTAAATTTGATTTAGTTTTAATTTGGCGCTTAAATGCGTCAAGATGGATGCCAGTTTGCGCTACTCTCTTACCGGGACACTAGGCCTGAACATAGCTATCTCTCAATTATTACTTGAACTTCTTATGCCACGTCATATAAGATGGCGGAACATTTAAATTGGTTATATGGAAGCAAAACTACTCCAACTCCAGAGAGATTATCGCTTCGATGTATGGTTCTTGTTTTTCACACGTCAAGAGTGAGCATTATATAATAAAATGGTGTAAATAGAATTTTTGTAGGAACTTTTATTTCGATATACAAAATAAATTAAGACCTCTAGATAAAAAATATTTCTGCGTTAAACAAAAAAGTAAAAAATAAATCTGTTTCCGCCATTCTGCTACGAAAGGTTCAATGCATATCTTTGTAGAAGAAAGTTTAGAAAATATAATATAACAACGCTAAAACCGTAGTCCCAATATACAAATTTTACATGGCACCCCCTTCTTAATAAAATTACGGATTTCCTGGTAAATTTACAATCACAATCACAATTCCCGGTGAATTTACAATCACAAGTAATCAGAAATTGATACTAATGTATGTTAATGCTAATGCAAAGTAAAACACGTTACAAGAAAGAAAGTTTGTGAATATTTTTATTTTTGAGCTAGTTTAAACTCATCATCATCATAAAGCAGTTATAAGTCCCACAGTCCTCAGATAAAATTTACAACACTCCTCCTCCAAAGCCTAATGAAAACGTATGCAATTAAAACGAATTCCCACCGCGCGCTCGCTCACACACCAGGACTTAAAAACCTCGAAAAAGCGTAATGTGTTTATTACGCAATTCCGCATTGCACAAGAATGTCATTAAGAATCATTAAACGTCGAGAGGAGAGGCAAAAAAAAAACGTTAGCCTGAAACGCAAAACAAACTTCTGTTTGCGGTCCATTACCGCGTCACGTAAGTAACTCTTTCACACGCCCGGATCTACGAACATGTGGCGCGACTAAGTTCGACTTTGTCTTCGCCTTCGACTTAAAACAGTCGTCGATGATGGACATTCGACGATGATCTTGTTTTTAAAGCGGATTAATGCAAGCGCGCCGTTTCGTTGAGCGTGCGGCAATTGCGCGCACACAATTGTTAATTAAATAGTTATTAGTTGGTTCAAGAGTGAAGCGAATGTTACGCAAACACTTCTGTTGACCTGAAACCCCTATGCCCTCTCCCAATAAAGAATTAAGAAGCTTAATTAAAATTTACGTGACATCTGACATCGGGGGGAATTAATTTAAACGATGCGTGTGAGACAAAAGTTTCAACTTCAAACTTACCACTTGCGCATTGGGCGAGTGCAGCAGCTCATGTTTTTCCAATTGGTCTTTGGAGGTGAAGGAGGCGGTGCACTGGGAGCAGCCGTAGGGCCCGCTGGTCGGTGAGAGGGCACCGGGGGTCGGGACGGCAGTGCCGCTCTCGGAACAGAGGTCCGGGTGTTCGGCCCCCATGTGCTCCTTCAGCGCTTGGAACGACTGGCAGCCCTTTTGGCAATGTGGACATTTGATCAGATATTCCGAACCGGTGCTGGTCGCGTCGTCCCCTTCGCTTTTCACCCCGTTCGTCAGGGATGGAACTGCAATTGAACAATTTTCAATCAATACGCTATTTCTACCAGGCATCACACGCTTTGCATTTTCTGATTTATTTTTTTTCCCGATTGTCCAAACTGATTAATTAGACACGTGGATGCTAGTTTAATTAAATTCAAATTTAAACCTTTATTTAATCAATTTGTATCCATGGTATTGCATTTTATATCCCCTAACCCAAACACATTTTTAGCGTCAATTTCGATTGTCTATTCTACAACAATTTTTCACCTTAATTTTTTCTTTCAAACATAAATGTATGAAAAAATAAAAACCCGTCTTTTCATTCGAGATAGCAATTTAATTTAAAGAATTTGTTAGCTGATACGCAACAGTATTAAATTGGATTATTGCTCGCAACTAATTAATAATTTAATTCATGTTGTGTACCATTTCTTCGCCTGAAGAAGCCACAGTGCACACTATCGCCGATTCGCATCGGTGCGGCCAGCCCCCCTGCGGGGGGTCAAAATAAAACTTAAAATTTTGCATTTCTGTTAGTATATCTATATTTGGCATACTTTAAAACATAGAAATATGAAATTTGAATTCATTTACGCAAGTAGTTATCTCAAAAATAATTCGCAAAGTTGAACAATTTATGCTAATGAGTTTGGTAAGAAATAAGCGTTCTAATAATTTCAATACTAAAGCCTTACAAATAATTTCGAAATAGTTGTTTTTTTTCTGAATATAATATGAGTAAGGCACTTTTCAATAGAACAGAAATTTTATCAAGAACAAGTAAAATAACTTAGATATGAATTTTTAAAAATGATCAATTTTAAAAATGAAATTACAACTTTGTTGGACTCGCAGTCCTTTTAATCAAATAGGAATGTAATACTGCTTAGATCATGATATTCTGTAATTATCTATCTATCTAACCATGTGAACCTTTTTTTTAAGTCGATCCATCCGCCGAAGTTATGATTTTTTTTCCACCGAAGGATTACATTTTTATACAATTTGGAGCGCGCTACATACGCGGGCAGGATAAATACAACGCGCCTAGCCATCGTCGCGGTGTGGCGAAACAATTGTAGCGAGATTACATTAAACATTTAAAGACAAATATTTAATATAAGTAATAAATAATAAATAATTCATATATTGTGCAAACTATAAGAAGCGTAAGCTTATTTTCTCAAATTCAAATATTTTTGAATTTGAATTATTTAAGTAATAAATACTTTATAAAAGTATAGTTCTTTTTCTTTTGCCAATCGTATTTCACTGTTTTTCAAAAGTATTTTTTTTTTGCAAACACAGCACTCTGTTCAATACAGGAAATAATTTTGAGAAATAGTTAAATTCATAAAGAAAAATTGAGTTTGTCAATAGTTTGTAGAATATTTACAAAATATAAAACCGAATTAAAATTTCTATAGACTTTCTGCAAAAATTTAGTCTCATTGGGACAAGTCTTTAGTTAAATTCAATTGACATAAGAGGAAAACCAAATAAAAAAGACGGTAATTAAATTAAGTAATCATTTATCAAGTTAATACTTGAGCAAATTAAGTTCCATTTTCTATCATTTGCTTAACGGTTTTTTTAACTTCAATTGAAATCAGTGTTTTATACGCGTGGCGCATAAAGTAAAATTTCGAGTTTAGAAAAGCCTGGAAATTTGGTTAGGTCGCGTAGCGCTACGCGCTACGCGACCAAACCAAATTTTAAGGCTTTTCTAAACTCGAAATTTTACTTCATGCTTAGTCTGGAAACACTCTTCTGAATTTTAAATTGAACGCTTTTCCAAAAACAAGGAATTGCCTAAAATTTACTGCGAATTCAACGGGATGTTTACTCAAATGAAATAAATCCTGTATGTAAAAGAGGCAGTTTCAATTTGTATTAATAAATACAAGTGAAATTTCTAATCAATTTAATGAAAAATTTTTATCAATATTTTGGGATAAATAAAATTTGAAAACTTTGAAATATCTTCTTAACATTTTTTGTGGATATTAAGCAAATGCTATTCTTTCGAAATATGCAATAATCCAAAAATACGCTATCAATAGTTTTTGAGTTATTTTCAATTGAACACAGGATGAGGAATTATATTCATATTTCAGGGATTAACAAAATTTCATTGAATCATAACCGGTTAATTTTAAGATATCTTCTTAAAATTTGATGTGGATATTAAGCAAATATCACTTTTTCGAAATATGCGATAATGTAGAAATACGCTATTGATAGTTTTTGAGTTATTTTTGATTGAACGCCGGATGAGAAATTTTATCCATCTTTCGAGATTAACAAAATTTTAAAGAAACATAACCGGTTAATTCTTTGAGATATCTTCTTGAAATGTTGTGTCTATATCTAGAAAATATTACTCTTTGGAAATATGTAATAATCCAAAAATACACTATTAACAGTTTTTGAGTAATTTTCAATTGAACGCCGAATGAGGAATTTTACCCATCTTTCGAGATTACCAAAATTTAAAAGAATTCTTCTATAATTCTTCTTGAAATTTTGTGTATATATGTAGAAAATATTACTCTTTCGAAATGTGTAATAAACCAAAAATGCGCTGTTAACAGTTTTTGAGTTATTTTCGATTGAATGCGGGATGAGGAAGTTTATTCGTATTTCTGGAGTATGAATAAAATAAAAATGGATTAATAACGTTTCAAACAACCATAACCGGTAAATTCTTTAAGATATTTTCTTGAAATTTTGTGTGGATACAGTTACCTGTTCGAAGCATGTAGTTATCCAAAAATACGCTTTCAATACTTTTTGGGTTATTTTTAATTGAACGCCGGATGAGGCGTTTTATACGTCTTTCAGAATAACAAAATTCGAAGAATTATAAGCGGATAATTTTTCGAGATATCTTCTTGAAATTTTGTGTGGATATTAAACAAATATTACTCTTTCTAAATATATAATAAAAATGTTCTTTCAACAGTTAATGTTATTTTCAATTGAACGTGGAGCGAGTAATTTTATTCATACTTCAGGATTAACAAAATTTTAGAGAATCATAACCTGCTAATTTTTAGACACACCTCCTTGAAATTTTGTGTGTATATTAAGCGAATGTTTATCTTTTGAAATGTATAACAATTTAACAATACGCTACTAACAGTTTTTGGATTATTTTCAGTTGAGCGCCGGATGAGGAATTTTATCCATAATTAATTAATTTCAGAGCTTTGTGTCAATATTAAGCAAATATTATTCTTTCGAAATATGCAATAATCCAAAAATACGCTATCAACAGTTTTTGAGTTATTTACAATTGAATGCCGGATGAGGAGTTTTTTCTATATTTCTAAATTAACAAAATTTCAAAGTATCATAACTAGCTAATTCTTCGAACCATCTTCTTGAAATTTTGTGTGGATAATATATAATATACACTTAATAGTTTTTGAGTTATTTTCAATCGAACGCCGGGTGACGAACTTTAAGCATATTTCGGGATTAACAATATTTCAATTAAGCATAATTGGCTAATTTTTGGAGATATCGTTTTGAAATTTTGTATGCATATTAAGCAAATTTTACTCTTTCGAAATATCTAATTAGCCAAAAATACGCTATCAACAGATTTTGAGTAACTTTTAGTTGAACGTCGGATGAGAAATCCATGTCTCTGGATCAACAAAATTTCAAAGAATCACAACCGGTTAATTTTTCGAGATATCTTCTATAAATGTTGTGTCGATATTTAAAAAATATCACTCTTTCGAAATACGTAATAATCCGAAAATACGCTATTAATAGTTTTTGAGTTATTTTCGTTTGAACGAAGAACGAGTAATTTTATCCATATTTTAGGATTAATAACATTTCAATTAATCATAACCGGCTACTTTTTAGAGATACCTTTTTGAAATTTTGTAAGGATATTAAGCAAATATTACTCTTCGAAATGTGCAATAATCTAAAAACACGCCATCAATAGATTTTGAGTTATTTTCAATTAAACACTAAGCGAGTAATTGCATCCAGATTTTGCGGTTAACAATATTTCAAAAACGTCATAACGGCCCAATTGTTCGAGAAATTTTCTTAATATTTTTTTTGCGGATATAAAGTAGTTAACGAATGGTTTCAATAATCGAATAATCGGTACGTGAATGATTTATCCATTTGAATCGGTCATTTTGAAAAGGGGCTATCTCCGCAATTTCAAAATTTGTATTTTAATTAAAAAACTGTCTAAGTTCTATTGATTATTAGTTAAGTCAACATACATTTTTTTACGATTACAAAGCATTATAAGTGTAGTAGTTCTGGCCCCTTTTCATATGCAATACACGAATAGATAGATACACGAAATGCAAACAGTTTTTTTTAATTTCAGGTTAAGGACAAAAACATACTGTTATTTCTTACTTCACTTTTTATTTGTATCGTTAGATGTACATTTTGAGACACAAGGTGCTCATTATCAATAACAAACTAGTTTGCTATTGATAATGAGCACCCTGTGTCCCGAAATGTACATCTAAGGATACAAATAAAAAGTGAAGTAAGGAACAACAGTCTTTTTTAGTGTAATAATCACTTCACGTAAACTCAAAAACATACAGTCAGATTAAGGAGATGACCTATTCATTTATTTAAGCGTTAATAGTGCTCGTGTAAAACGAAACACTTTGTAACACATTGTAATAAAACCACAAGTACATTTTGAGTGTGCGTGATGTTTAGAAAGCGAAGTTTATTTTTAAAGTTCCTTACGGCGAATCAATTAATTTTAAATTCACCGCGGCGCGAATCTAAACAATCAAGATTGATCAAACAAAAATTGAAATATTTAGAACTCTAAATTTAAGACGACATATCCGGTAAATTTCAAAACCGGCTCATCGTTGAATTCACAACGATTTAGAAGATATAGAAAATAAATAAATAATTATAGAGAGTACTCCACAGAAACACAATAAAAATTCCATTCTTACGAGGATTTTATCAATAATAAATATTACCTTTTGTAATAATAATTGCGTTGTTGACACAAGAAGAAATGATTTGTAATCTGCATTAATTTCTTGTAACAGTTACGTTAAATAAAAGAAAAAAATACGTTTTTATTACAAAAGGTTGGGTTGTTTGCACACGGATATAATTGTAAAATAAACAACACTCTGCTCTTTCCTAATAATAATAATAAAAAAAAACAATGCTATGGGTAAAATTTCCTTGTTTGTTGATACACACGAAGAATAAATAAATTTGTTCTATCTTAAATTGATAACTCATTCACTTTGTGAAATTTGTATCGTATGTTCAATAAAATAAAACCTGCTATGGAAAATATTGTAGGTTGGCAACTCTGAAATTATACATTTTAATTATTAGGTCTGACGTGTTATATGTCAATTCTTAAACCGTGTAGCCAACTTAAATTAAAAAAAAGATAAAATCATGGCACTTTAGAGGTTTTTATTTATTGAACATATGATATAATATTCCTACCGATTTTGTGTTGAGGAAATGAAATATCTTTTGTTTAATATAAAAGGTGGTCGAGTGTAAGTTTCCTTATTGACACACGAAAAGAAAGCTTTTGTCTATCAAACACTTGAGAATGAAATCATTGTTGCGATATGGATTGCGGTGAAGGTGCTACGTGCTCGGATAAATTCGAATTCGCGTGACTCAGATTGATAAGATGCACGTTGGCTAATTCTTCTGTTATGTATTTTTGAGATCTGCACACGTAAACACGGTTCGAAGTCTGAATTTTATTAGAGTAGTTTTAGGTGTGATCATTTCAAAGAATTAGGTGTTGAATTACACCCAAGTTTTCGGTGAGAAATTAGCTCAAGAGTTAAATTATAGCTTTTCTTACCTGATAAAAACTGATGGAAATCTCGTATGTTATTGTATTTTTTTAAATATAAAGAAAACACTTTTATGACACTTTTATTTATAAATGAATAATTAAATTGGTAATTTGGAGGTATTCCGATTCTGATATGATAATAATTTAAATTTGCAATGTTTCACCGAATTTCTATTGTTAAAACTTAAAGGTAGGCAAATAGAATTAGTATTCGAGTCATTAAAATAAAGGCATGCCGATTCTAATATGATATTTTGAATTTAAAACGTTGTACCAATTTCCTGTTGTAGGTAAAACTTGTTAGTAGGCAAACAAAATTAGCCACCAAGTAATTAAATTGATGGTTTGCGAATGAATACTAGATAGTCGAAACTATAGTCACAGAATTAAGTGCAATAAACAGTGGCTAAACAAAGTAAAAAAGTGTTTTATTTACAAGTGTATTAGATGTACCACAAAGTGAACGCCTTCGAGTACAACACAAAACGGTAAATTGAAGGTATGCCGATTCTGATATATTATTTTGAACTTCACCAAATTTCTATGTAATTATTAAAACTTGTAAGTAGGCAAACTGAATCAGTTTTCGAGTGATTAAATTAAAGGTATGCGGATTCTGATATATTATTTTGCACTTCACCAAATTTCTATTGTAATTATTAAAACTTAAAAGTAGGCAAACTGAATCAGTTTTTGAGTGATTAAATAGAGGTATGCCGATTCTAATACAATAAAACTCACCGAATTTCTATTTTAGTTAAAACTTGAAGGTAAGCTAGCATGATTAATATTCGATTGATTAAATTGGAGGTACACCGATTCTGATATGATAATAATTTGAATTTGAAATGTTTTACCGAATTTCTATTGTAGTTAAAACTTAAAGGTAGGCAGCAAATAGAATTAGTATTCGAGTCATTAAAATAAAGGTATGCCGATTCTGATATGATAATTGAATTTAATATGTTGCACCAATTTCCTGTTGCAGGTAAAACTTGATAGTAGGCAAACAAAATTAGCATACGAGTAATTAAATTCAAGGTTTTCGAATGACTACTAGATAGTCGAAACTATAGTCTCAGAATTAAGTGTAAGTGATTAAACAAAGTAGAAAAGTGTTTTATTTACAAGTGTATTAAATGTACCACAAAGTGAACGCATACGAGTACAACACACAACAGTAAATTGAAGGTATGCCGATTCTGATATATTATTTTGAACTTCACCAAATTTCTACGTAATTATTAAAACTTGTAAGTAGGCAAACTAAATCAGATTTTAAGGAATTAAATTTAAGGTATGCGGATTCTGATATATTATTTTGAACTTCACCAAATTTTTATTGTGATTATTAAAACTTAAAGTAGGCAAACTGAATCAGTTTTCGAGTGATTAAATTGAAGGTATGTCGATTCTGATACAATAAAACTCACCGAATTTCTATTGCAGGTAAAACTTAATAGTAGTCAAACAAAATTAGCATTCAAGTAATTAAATCGAAGGTTTGAGAATGACTACTAGATAGTCGAAACTATAGTCACAGAATTAAGTGCAATAAACAGTGGTTAAACAAAGTAAAAGTGTGTTTTATTTACAAGTGTATTAGATGTACCACAAAGTGAACGCCTACGAGTACAACACAAAACAGTAACACTAAAAAAGACTGTTATTTTAATGTAATAATCACTTCACTCAAACTCTAAAACATACAGTTACAGAACAGTAAATTGAAGGTATGCCAATTCTGATATATTATTTTGAACTTCAACAAATTTCTATGTAATTATAAAAACTTGTAAGTAGGCAGACTGTATCAGTTTTCGAGTGATTAAATTGAAGGTATGCGGATTCTGTTATATTATTTTGAACCTCACCAAATTTCTATTATAATATCTAAAACTTGTAAGTAGGCAAACTGAATAAGTTTTCGAGTGATTAAATTGAAGGTATGCCGATTCTGATACAATAAAACTCACTGAATTTCTGTTGTAGTTAAAACTTGAAAGTAGACAAACAGAAGTAGTAATTGAGTGAATTGAATTGAATGTATGGCGATTGAGATGCGATGAAACACGCACGTTGGTAATTGAGGAAATTTATTGGTTTACAGGTAAACCCCGGTGAATGGAAGTAGTAAGTGGGAGGTGGGAGGTACCGCAGGTGCGCCAATGAAACGCACAGGTGAGCAACGTGGTATCCATTCACACACAGGTGAAACCACCTGCTGGAGAATTCTTGAGGAGCGCGTCTGAAATCATCGCTCCGGCAAATCGGAATGTTTGCTCACAGTCAATAAAACGCGCAGTTTGACCTTTTTCAGTTAACCCCCATCGCGAGCGAACTTTACAGAAAGACCAATTGACCCGCGCGACTGCTAAAGAAACGCGCTTTTATTTTCACAGACACAGACGCGAACACGTGTGTTGTGTGTGTTTGATGAGGAATTGTATGGGTGTTTTTTTTTTTGGTTGTTTTGTGTAGAGAGAGAAAATGCTGGTGAGTTACTCACATTGACAGGTGTTCCACACATTGGCGAGGCTCCAAAGTCTATAAGAGTAGCTGTCGTAGCACCCAAACATGCTCTCACTTCGCGCCACCATGGCCCACTGAGTACTACGAGCCGTGCACACCGTGCACGAGGCAAGCCAAACTGTCACGATCGGGTATCCCTCCTCCCTCGCCCGCGCGCCGCGGCGTCTCACCCCCCACCACCGACGCGCGCGCGCGCCTCCCTACCTACGACGCCTCGGCGGAGGAGAGACCGACGCTCGGTGTCCCGGCGTTTACACCGCCCCCAAATCTCGCTCCGATATCGGGTTGACGCGTGCGGTCCGATCGGGATTTCAATCACGCGGACGCTCCACTTGTAAATACCCACCACCTTACCCCTTCCATGATTACTCAATACGACTACACTTGGTATGCTAAGCGTTGCACACCTTTTATCTACTAAAGCCATTTCTTATCTTTATTACCGTTTGGACTTCGGTATACCATGAAATAATAAACCTTAAATAAGAACAGAAGTATTTTCATAGATAATAAATTACTGGATATTGGTATACCATCAAATGACTATGCTAAGCGTAGCGCACTTTTTATCTACTAAACCCACTGCTAACCTTTATTACCATTTGGACTTCGGTATATCATCAAATAACAAACCTCGAACAGAACAGAGGTATTCTCATGAACAACAAATTACTGGACTTCGGTATGCGATGAAACAACAAACTTTAAATAAGATCAGAGGTATTCTCACAGATAATAATTTACTGGACTTCGGATACCATCAAATGGCAAGAATAGAATAAGACTAGAGGTATTCTCATAGATAACTACTGGACTTCGGTTAGACATCAAATACTATTTCCTAAATAAGATCAGAGCTATTCTTACAGATAATAAATTACTGAACTTCGGTATACCATCAAATGACTTACCCTAAATAAGAACAGAGGTATTCTTATAGATAATAAATTACTAGTCTCCTTTATACCATCAAATGAAAAACCTTAAATAAGATCAGAGGTATTCTCACAGATAATAAATTACTGGACTTCGGCATACCATCAAATTGACACGTTCATGACAGCGTAGCCCACCGTTGGGAGACAGGGATGACTCGTGGATCCCGCGTGAGCCACCAGTGGGGCACGGCTAATTCAATACAGAAATTAACGGTTTGCTTTGTGACAAAATGTACAAATGTAAGGTTGCCGTGAAAGTGTTAACCTTAAATGAGAGAAGTCCAGTAATTTGTTATCTATAAAAATACCTCTGCATAGAAAACAAATTACTGGACTTGGGTGTACTATCCAATGACTAACCCTAAATAAGAGAAGTCCAATAATTTGTTATCTATGAGAATACCTCTGCATAGATAATTAATTACTGGACTTTAGTGTACCATCAAATAACAAACCTTCAATAAGAACAGAGGTATTCTCACAGATAATAAATTACTGAGAGTTCGGTATACCATCAAACAACAAACCTTTAATATAAGATCAAACGTATTCTCATAGACAATAAATTACTGCTTGGAAATTGCCATACCATCACCATCGACCAATTGAAAGTATTCATTAAACTATACACTTCTAAACCATCTAATTCAAGGTGTAGAAGAAATAAGTTGGAATCTTTTTAAGACATAGCGAAAATCGACTTCCAAACTCTACAGCAAGACTATTATATAATATCGGCCAGAGTTGGTTCCTTGAGGAACCCTCAACGATACAAAAATATACTGGTTTTCTAATAAAGGCACTTTCTTACGATTTGAAGGATAATCCAATTATTCCTCTGACAATCAACAAATGAAATTAGATTTATGGAATTTTCGGTTTGTTAATTTGATAATACGATAAATAAAGAAGTTATTTCAATATTTCAAATTTTGAGTTTTTACGTATAACTCGAAAAAAATTAAAGATAAATACATTTTGATTAGGCACATGAATTATGCTCTAAAAAAGAGCTCTGGAAGTACAGATAAGTTTTTGTCTGTCATTCATATTTATGGTACTTTACTTGAAGAAACCATCGTAAATGTTGCACTCTGTACAGCCCACAGAACCCAAGGTTGCCACTTAACCCACAAAATGCTTACTGAATCCATATTGATATAGGGATGGAATATTTGTGTAATAAATCGAGATGAAAATGGAGAAATATTGATGAAATCAGCTTGATTGGTGTAATAAACGTGAAACGCGGTTTGACATGAATCTGATTTGTGTGTTTATCCTTATCAGTATCTTTAAATTTCCGTTACATTTAATTACAATAGCCGTAATTCAATTATAATGTACGGCTAAACCAGGTGCGGCCTTCTGTCGCACCGCATGGGGGTGCGATTTTAAAAGGGGTGATTGCGACTTTTAGCTCGTCGCACGCGCGGCATTTAACCCTATGCTCGCTTCTCGCGATGAAACACAAATCTCTTTGGTTGATTTTATTTCTCTCCCTGCTAATTTCATCAAAATTCCCCGTACTGATTTTTCTTTTTGTAGAGAAAATACTTAATAAAAAATATTTTATCAGAGATTTGTATTTTATTTTGACCCTCATAAAAATTAATGTGAAATATTTTGGTTGATTTTAATACCAAAATCACATTTTTCTTATAGGCGCATACGGAGATAAGCATATCATTGAACAGCATAATTTCAATGATGTGCCACATGCATACTCTTGTCAATAAAATTGACAAAGTTGCCATGCCAACCGGTAAACAATTTCGTTACTAGGTGATGCTTGCAATATGCTTGAAAATATGACAACTATCGATGTGGTCCCTGCTAATTTCATCAAAATCCTACGTCCTGTTTTAATTTTTTTTTTGTAGAGGAAACACTGTACAAAACATATTTTACCAGAGATTTGTATTTTACTTTGACACTCGTAAACTTTGAAAACTTTAGTAGGCTGAGAAAATGCTGAAACAATGTCAAAAAGTGAAAAAATGTTAAAAAATATTGAAATTTGACAACATTTTAAAGTATGTGAAAAAGTGATAATCTGTAATAAAAAAATGTTTTAAATATTTTAAACTTGACAACTAGTCAGTGTTTTTATGCGCGTGGCGCATGAGGTAAAATTTCGAGTTGAGAAAAGTCCGAATTTCTTCGGGCTGTTCTCAACTCGAAATTTTACCTTATGCTTAGTCTGGGAGTGGAAAACACTCGTTAGAGAATAATTAATGACTTAAATTACTATCGTTTCAATCTTAACGTCGAAGAAGATAATGGAATGTCATTTTTCTTCAACAGGAAATTTATATATTCTGTTAAAAAAATAACATTTTATTATCATGATGGACGTTGAAATTTGTGGAAAAAGACGAAAAAGTGATAAAATGTTAAAGGAATGTTGAAATTTACGAAAATTGTAAAGAAAGTGGAAAAGTGATGAAATGTCAAAAAAAGAAAAATATGCGAGATTTCCCTGTTGAGAAAATGTTGAAACAATTTCAAAAAGAAATGAAATGTTAAAAAATATTGTAATTTGCAAAACATTTTGAAGTTTGTCAAAAAGTGATATTCTGTAATAAAAAATGTTTTAAATATTTTAAACTTAACAATTAATCCGTGTTTTCATGCGCGTGGCGCATAAAGTAAAATTTCGAGTTGAGAAAAGCCCGAATTTGGATTCTTTGGAAAAGATATATGACACAAGTAATTTTTTTTTTAAAACAATTTTTTTCTATGTAAAATGAGATTCTGTATACGAAAACAAAAAAATATAGGGTGTTTCATGTAAAATTTTAAAATTAATGTCACTTCCGATGACACCGGAAGTGCTATTAAAGTTTCGTAATAACCACTGAACTTGAAATTATTTTTAGTAGAAATGTAGAAAATTTCAAATTGATATGTCAATTAATAAAAAAACTAAAGAGGGTGATCCTGTTTTTTCTTTAAACTTTATCTTAAACCAGTGTTGTGTACGCGTGGCGCATAAAGTAAAATTTCGAGTTTAGAAAAGCCCAGAAAATTTGTCTCGGGTCGCTGCGCGACCCTCGACAAATTTTCACGGGGCTTTTCTAAACTCGAAATTTTACTTCATGCTTAGTCTGGGAGTAGAGAACACTCGTTTGTAGTTTAAACAAAAGGTTAAAAAACAATCTTTTAAAATAATAGTAATTTTGTTTTCATTCAGTGTTTTTTTTTTCCAATATTAAGAAAACGTTTAAAAAGTTTAAACTCTGCTAATTACGTCATAAATCCTACGTCCTGTTTTTTTTTTAGTCTTTATCTCTGCCAAATCATAATTCTATATCCTTATTTTTCTTTAAGAGAAAACACTTATTTTTTGTTCTTTTTCTTTATCTCTACTAAATAATGATTCTATATCCCGATTTTTCTCTAAAAGAAAACACCGATTTTTTTGTTCTCTGCTAATTTCATCAAAATCCTAGGTCCTGATTTTTTTTGTAGAGAAAATTTTTATTTTGACATTTAAAAAGTGGACATGTTTATTAAATTTAACAGAAATTGGAAGTCCTGTTGTTCCAATTTCTATTAAATAAAAAATGTTCGACATTTTTGTTAACTAATCTCGCATATATTTATTTTTTTGATATTTCATCACATATATATATATCTATATATATATATATATATATATATATATATATATATATATATATATGTATATATATATATATATATATATATATAGTTTATTTACGGATAACCATTTTATAATACAAAATATGAAACAAACTGGTAAAAGATCCTAAAACAAGTAAGATTACAATAAATATACACAAAATAACGCACAAAACATATTAAAATATTACAGAAAAGATACATCAATATTTCTTTTACACACTACAAAGTTATTTAAATTAAAAATATAGTTCCTTAATTTCTTAAGAGTGATATTAAAAAAATCGACAGAGACAGCGTTACAATTATAAAGCAAACGCGCTGTTCCGAACTGTTTGGCGTACTCAGTTTTTTTGTGGGCACAGAGAACATATAACAGTTTCTTAAAGTCCCAGAAGGTACGTGTAAACTAATACTATTAAGTAGCACGGGTGAATTAATGTGTCCATTTATAAGTTTGTACACAAAAATAACATCAGAACTATACCGTCTGTGCTCTAAAGTGTGCAAATTGAGTGCTACTAATATTGCTGTAGCTATCTTCGAATCCAAATTTGAAACGTAAATAGCTTAAGAACTCTTTCGATTTTATTAATATCGATGGCGGTATAAGGACTCCAAAACAAAGAACAATATTCTAGATGGGGTCGTACTAATGCTACATAAAGTTTGATCACTGTAAAGGGGTTTTCAAACTCTATGCAGTTTCTTTTTAAAAAACCTAGCATTTGAAACGCTTTTGACGTAATTACATTAATATGCGCTGAGAAATTCCAATTGCTAGTGAGAATCACACCAAGGTCCTTAATTGAATTAATTTGCGTGAGGCGCCTGTCATTAAGGAAATAACCATTGGATACCGGAGATCTAATTTTAAAGAAACTGATAGCATGGCATTTCTCAATATTCAACTGAATTTTATTGGGGGTACACCAATGATTAAATCTATGCAGATCTTGTTGTAAAAGTTGAGATGAATGACTGTTATCAACGCTACAAAATATTTTCATGTCATCAGCAAAAAGAAGACACTGCGAATGATGAAAGCATGAAATGACATCGTTAATAAAAATATTAAATAGAAGTGGACCAAGATGTGATCCTTGGGGTACCCCCGAGGACACAGAAATGAACAAAGACATATGAGATCCAATACGAACTCTTTGTGTTCTTTTGCAAAGGTACGATTGAATCCATTTAAAAAGAGTGCCATGTATGCCCAATCTGAGAAAGGCCGCGTCTGAATCCATGCTGTTCCTCAACAATTAAGGGATCAATAAGGGGGGATATTTGAGCAGTTACTAATTTTTCAAATATCTTTGGTATATGGGAAAGAATCGATATTGGCCTATAGTTGGTGACGAGGTTTTTCGAACCCTTTTTATGAATGGGTGTTATAAGAGCGTCCTTCCAATGGGTAGGAAATTCGCCACTCTTCAAAGAGTTGTTGAAAATTAACCAAAGTGGTCGACTAAGCGACAAAGAACATTGCTTTAAAAACCAAGCTGGTAAGGCATCAGATCCCATGGAGTTATTATTGTTAAGGGAAGCAAGTTCATTTAGCACAGATGAAATAGGAATATCAGTCAATGAGTGCAAATTAATATGGGTATCACTTTGAGCAAGTTGGAGGAATCAATGTAAACTGAGCCAAAAACTGATGCGAAAAGATTAACAATGTCGCTTTGATTGTTTGTTACAATTCCATCGTGCTCAAAAGAGTTTGGAAATACATTTGTTGTTCGTTTCGACTTGACATGCTTCCAAAATAAATTTGTGTCACAAAGAATCCTATCCTCAATAGATTCTAAATACTCTTTGTGGCAAGTTGTAATCAGAGTTTTACAGTCTGCTCCTACTTTTTTGAAAGCATCATAGTCAGATTGCAAGCGAGAACTCTTATATTTAGAGTGAAGAACTTTTTTAAAAATATCATATTTTTAAGTTCAGTACTGAACCATTTAGGAAATAAAAATTCAGATGATTTTTTTATTTTAACGACTGGCACGGCACATACATGTTAATGGCATAATTAAGACAGCTATAGAAATCGTACACCTGTTCGTTAACACTTTTGTTATCAAATAACCTATCCCAACTAAAATTAATGAAGTAATCATTTAGAATTGCAAAGTCTGATCTAGCATAGTCATACTTCACGTTAGGTTCCCAAATAGACGAAGCGTTGCTTTCAGCATTATAATAAATACTTAAAACTATGGCAGGATGATGCGAGTCGCATGGTACCAGTGGACAATCGGCAGCATTTCAACTTTTTTTACAATTCTCGTAAATTTCAACATTCCTTTGACATTTAATCACTTTTTCGTCCTTTTTCATAAATTTAAAAGTCCATCATAATAATAAAATGTTATTTCTGTAACAAAAAATATCAAAGGAATGTTAAAATTTACGAAAATTGTAAAGAAAGTGGAAAAGTGATGAAATGTCAAAAAAATGAAAATATGCGAGATTTGTCAACAAAAATGTTGAGAAAATGTTAAAACAATGTCAAAAAGTGATGAAATGTTAAGAAAAGACTAAAACAAAAAATCCGGACGTAGGATTTATAATGTAATTAGCAGAGTTTAAACATTATAAACGCTTTCTTAATATTGAAAAAAAAAAACACTGAATCAAAACAAAATTACTATTATTTTAAAAGATTGTTTTTTAACCTTTTGTTTAAACTACAAACGAGTGTTCTCCACTCCCAGACTAAGCATGAAGTAAAATTTCGAGTTTAGAAAAGCCCCGTGAAAATTTGTCGAGGATCGCGCAGCGACCCGAGACAAATTTTCTGGGCTTTTCTAAACTCGAAATTTTACTTTATGCGCCACGCGTACACAACACTGATTTAGGGTAAAGTTTAAAAAAAAAAACAGGATCACCCCCTTTAGTTTTTTTATTAATTGACATATCAATTTGAAATTTTCTACATTTATACTAAAAATATTTTTAAGTTCAGTGGTTATTACGAAACTTTAATAGCACTTCCGGTGTTATCGGAAGTCAATTTTGAAATTTTAAATGAAACACCCTATATATTTTTTGTTTTCGGATACAGAATCTCATTTTACATACAAATCAATTGTTTAAAATAAAAAAAAACTATCATAAATAAAAAAAAATACTGTCATATTTCTTTTTCAAAAAATAAAATTACATCTAGGTGGCTGTAATCGTCCTAATATCTTTTGTTTCGTATCATAAATGCATACAAATCAAATATCACAAACTTGTGTTTCTTATTTTATCCAACACAAGCCTTTAAATTGTAATTCGATCGTTTTTTTTAAGAAACTCATTTTTTTCAAATAAAATTCCCGATTTTACCTATTTTTTTCTTAATTCACTAGTTTCATGAGTCTCAAATAAATACATTTAAATAGGTAGCATATTAACATTTACAAAAATCATATTGATCGGCCATGTTGCCATTTAAAAAATTGAATTATTTAAAAAAAAACGATAGAATTACAACTTAAAGGCTTGTGTTTGACAAAGTAAGAAACACAAGTTTGTAATATTTGTTACATACATCTGTTGGCCAAGTTAACAAATAAAAGTTGGATATATCTGTTTTGTACACGTCAATGACATGAAACAAAATATATTAGGGCGACTTCTAGCAAACCTATAACTATTCAACACACTGCAAATAAAAACATTAATAATAATAATCAAAATCTAAAAAATTTGAAAACTACCGGTAATTCAGTCACAAGGATTAGCACCACTTCTTCAGCGTTTACTGCGCGGCCTATTGGCGAACCTACAGTTAAAATCACTGCTTCTAATTTATGCTTTGACGCGAATAGTGGCTTAAATACTGCGATTACTACCAACTCAAAGGTGAACAGTTCTAATGCATCCCACGTTATTTGCGGTACTGCTAATAGCACCGTTATTAAGTGTGCTCCTAAAAGAGTTTTTTTACTATGTTGGCAACTGCGCCCCAAACACGAAAGTTGACGATATTAATTCCTGGCTAAATAGTATGGATGTACATAACACAGTATGCATTCCACTTATCAGCAATAATCTGTACAGTTCTTTCAAAATTGGCATCAGTAGCGATGAAGTGGATTCTATTATGGTAGCTAATAAATGGCCAAATGGTGTTACTGTTCGTCTCTTCTCAAATCGATCGAAGAAACGGAAATCGAACGCTTTTTTACCAGGAACAACAGCGTCTTTGGTAATAATATAACCCAATATTCTACATCGTCCGTAAATGTGGCTGCGCCTATGCCTAAACTATGGGTTTATTACCAGAATGTTCGCGGTCTTCGGACAAAGCTAATGGATATAACTACAACAATACCACTAATGGATTATGATGTTTTTATTCTAACGGAAACTTGGCTTCATGACAACATTTCAAATGCCGAATTAGGTTTTGATAGTTTCAGTGTTTATAGGTGTGATCGTGATTATGTTGCGTCAAATAAATCTCGCGATGGCGGCGTTCTTATAGCGGTCTCTAATAATTTTGACTCTCATGAGATTATAGGAAAAAGTTGTATTTCAGATGAACTGTATGTTGCTATTAATTCTGAGTGCTACTCCATTCTTGCTGGCGCAGTTTACATACCCCCAAACTCTGATTTGTCGGTCTATTCAAGTCATTGCAATGTTATAGAATCGATGACTGATTACGGTATTATGTGCATTTTTGGTGATTATAACTTACCAAATGCAACTTGGATTAATGAGGAGTTTGGCGTACGTAATAACACTGCATGCCCAAAATCAGAATTAGTAGCTAACATATATAGTTATTTAAATTTACATCAGGTTAATTCTGTAAGAAATATAAATAATGCGCTTCTTGACTTAGCATTTATAGACTCTATTTTATCTTTGGATTCTCTACTTAAGGCAACATCTTTTCCTCTTCTATCGTGTGATAAGCATCATCCAGCTCTTAACTTGAATCTGCATCTACCATCAGAATATGTCAACTCTTGGACAGACAATACTGTTGGTTTTAATTTTAAGAAAGCGGATTATTTATCCCTTAATAACCTATTTATTAATACACATTGGGATTCTATTTTTAATGATTGTAGTATTGAATTAGCTTGTGACACATTCTATACGTACATTTTCCAAGCATTTGAAATGCATGTTCCACTAAGAAACAGGTATAACATTAAAAATAGTTTCCCAATATGGTTTAGCAAAGAACTAAAATCTCTAGTTATTCTAAAAAAAACGTTACATAAAAAGTACATGTTGTCACGCTCTCAATATGATTACTTAGCATTTTCCTCAATAAGAGATGAGTGCAAGCTCTTATCCAGATTGTGTTACAGTAATCACGTAGAGAATATTGAGTCCGAAATTAAGACAAATCCAAAATCATTTTGGTCTCATGTTAGATCGAAGAGGGGTGGGGATCGTATGCCGGCAAATTTTCTTAGGGATAATAAGGTTGTCAACGACAGAAGTAGTATAGCTGATTTGTTTGCTGATCATTTTGTATCAGTGTATAGACCTCCATGTCCGCATAATAAACAAATGACATCTTCATCGATTTGGCCATCATCTCTTCACTTAAATCGAACACCTGACATAAAAATCACGGAGGTCCTTAATGCATTACAAACTCTTAAAGATAACTATTGCCCTGGCCCCGATGGTCTGCCTGCTTCCCTATTAAAAAAATGTGCATTCGCGCTTAGTAGACCAATATAGTTACTTTTTAAATTGTCACTATCTAGTGGTTGTTTTCCATCTTGCTGGAAATTAACAAACATAATTCCAATATATAAGAATGGCGATAACAAACTTGTTCAAAATTATCGCCCTATATCCATAATTGCAACAATCCCAAAAATTTTTGAAAAATTGATGACGGATTTCTTAACTAATTCATTGCAATCTTCAATCTCTCACAAATAACATGGGTTTCGAGTGGGGCATCTACGGAATCTAATTTATTGTTATATGATTCTTACATTGTCAACGCCTTGGAACGCGGTTTTCAAGTTGATTCCATCTATACCGAATTCTCCAAGGCGTTTGACTCTGTTGATCATACGTTATTAATCAACAATCTTCATTATGTTGGCATTACTGATATTCTTTTACGTTGGATAGAGTCCTACTTAACTGATAGGTTGCAAGTGATTAAAATTGGGCAAATAACATCAAGACCCCTAAAGGTTACTTCTGGTGTTCCTCAGGGATCACACCTCGGTCCCTTGTTCTTTAATATATTTATAAACGACGCTACAAGATGTTTTCAGAATGCCAATTGTTTACTTTTCGCTGATGATATAAAAATTTATATGCGTATTGAATCGACTCTTGACGCAACGAACCTGCAAAAGGAACTTGATCACTTTTATAGCTGGTGTAACGATAACAGATTAACGCTAAACATCAAAAAGTGTAATATCATTACTTTTTCACGAAGTACAAGGTCGGTCATTACAAATTATGTTTTCAACGATGTAGCAATAAATCGTGTTGATAGAATAAGGGATTTAGGTGTCACTGTGGATTCAAGGTGGTCATTTGCACACCATATTTCAAAAATTGTCACGAAAGCCTATCAGATGCTGGGTTTTGTAAAGCGTAACAGTAAGAACTTTACAAATAGTAGTACGCTGGTAACACTATATAATTCGTTAGTGCGACCCCCACTTGGAATATTGTTCAACGGTATGGTCTCCATACACTGAATGCGACATTAATAAAATTGAGCAAGTTCAAAAGAAATTTATAAGGTACCTTGCCTATAAATTTAGTACCGATCAGCCCTACTTGGATCTTTTGACGACTTTTGGCCTTCGCAGCCTTAAACAAAGGCGTGTAGAAGCTGACATTAAGTTAGTATTCAAACTACTTAATGGATATTTGGATTGCCCTGATCTGTTGGAATTGGTTGGTATACGGGTTCCACCGCGCTCTCTTCGGTCTGACATAACATTCCATATCGGCTACAGGCGCACGGATTATGCGAAATATTCCGCTTCTGTTCGCGTTTTGCGTCACGCAAATATTTTAAATTTTGACTTTTTTAATGGGTCTTTTTCATTATTAAAGCGCCTCTTAAAAGATTTGTAACTTTTCTTGCTTAGTTTTAAGTTTAGTGTTTGTACATATTTGTTTTTTTTTGTATATTGTATTTTTAATGTAAATGGCAAGCCGTTGAAATAAATAAATCACAGCAACCTAGATGCACTATTATTTTTTGAAAAAAAAAAATATGACACTAGTATTTTCTTTTTAAACAATTGATTTGTATGTAAAATGAGATTCTGTACCCGAAAACAAAAAATATATAGGGTGTTCTATTTCAAATTTAAAAATTGAAGTCAATTCCGGTGAAACCGGAAGTACTATTGAAGTTTTATAATCACCACTGAACTCGAAATTGTGGCTAATATAAATGTAGAAAATTTCAAATTGATATCTCAATTAATAAAAAAACTAAAGGGGTGATTCTGTTTTGTGTTACACCCGGTAAATATTACTTATGTGATTGAAACACATCTTAATTCATTAAATAGAAAGTGGATATTTTCTGTTAAAGGAATAACATTTTATTATCATGACGGACGTTAAAATTTGTGGAAAAAGACGAAAAAGTTATAAAATGTCAAAGGAATGTAGAAATTTACGAAAATTGTAAAGAAAGTCAAAAAGTGATGAAATATCAAACAAAATTAAAGTATGCGAGATTTGTCAACAAAAATGTAGAAAATGTTTAATTTAATAGAAATTGGAACAACAGGACTTCTAATAAATTAAATAAACATGTCTACTTTTTAAACGGTCAAAATGCGCTACAAAAAACATCAGGACCTAGGATTTTGATGAAATTAGCAGAAAACAAAGAAATCGGTGTTTTCTCTTAAAGAAAAATCAGGATATAGAATTATGATTTGGTAAAGAAAAACAAAAAGAACAAAAAAAATCAGTGTTTTCTCTTAAAGAAAAATAAGGATATAGAATTATGATTTGGTAGAGATAAAAACTAAAAAAAAAAAATCAGGACGTAGGATTTATGATGTAATTAGCAGAGTTTGAATTTTATAAACTTTTTCTTTATATTGGAAAAAAACTTTGACTATTTTAGAAGATTGTTTTTTTAACTTTGATTAAAAAACACTTAGAACCTTTCTTCAATACTTTATTTTGTAACCAAATGTACATTTCGGACACGAAGTGTCCATTATCAATGGTTTGATACTCTAGTACTAGTATCGTAGTATCGTACTAGTATCAAACCATTGATAATGGACACTTCGTGTCCGAAATGTACATTTGGTTACAAAATAAAGTATTGAAGAAAGGTTCTAAGTGTTTTTTATTCAAAGTATAATTATCTTCAAGTAACTCAATCAATCCAAATGTTTTTTAACCTTTTGTTTTAACTATAAATAAGTGTTTTCCACTCCCAGACTAAGCATGAAGTAAAATTTCGAGTTTAGAAAAGCCCCGTGAAAATTTGTCGAGGGTCGCGCAGCGACCCGAGAAAAATTTTCTGGGCTTTTCTAAACTCGAAATTTTACTTCATGCGCCACGCGTACACAACACTGATTTAGAGTAAAGTTTAAAATATATTTCTTAGGTTTAAATCTCATCTTAATTAATTAAACAGAAAAAAAATAAGAAAACTTGTTCTTAATATTGGAAAAACAAATCATTGATTAAAATAGTTATTTACAAAACAAGTGCGGGAAAACAATTTTCCCGAGTAAACGCATTTTTGAAGCACGCGCGACAAAGGAGCAAGTGCCTTCAAATGCGTGAACTCGGGACAATTGTTTACGCACGAGGATTGTACAATATTTTTTGAATCAAGCAAAATCATCACAATAATGCTGTCATAGAAAATGTGCAAGATCTCTTTTATAAAAATTCTTAATTTTGATAACTGTTGTCTTATGTAGCTCAATCTAAAATTATCTTCAGTGCAAACAGGTATCAAGGGTGCAAGGTGCGTCAAAATTGCAACTGCAAGATGTAAATTCACACAAAAAACGCATCAAAATCGGTCTGAAAATTGATTTTTGGCGATTTTTTTTAAAGATTTCGAAAAACGAAAAAATTTATTGTCGTTGTGTCCCAACGAAATCCGTGCAGAATTCGATTTTTGGTGAGTGTTTGAAAAATCTAACGCTCAAATTCAAACCCTCAATGACGAAACTTTGTACACTGGGGCTGCTCACCAGAGGCCGAATGGGGCCTTGTGATGGGTCAATTCCGACGTTCCAAGACACGGCCGACACAACGAGACCTCTCCCGATGCTTATTTTGAAACTTGAAAAATAGATTTGCTTAAAAATACGCCTAATTGATGCGGAATTAAATTCTAAGAATTACCCATCTAATTATGTTCTCTCTTCTCAGGCACACTTCCCTACGTGTACAATGGCGGCCGACGAAATGTGAACGATGTTTATTAGCTATGTGAATATGACTTTTAATCAGGAGCGTCGCGTTTGTGCGAAAACAAACATTTGATTGACAGATTTATAAAAGTCATCCAAAAATATGCCTAGACATCTATCTTTAGACGAGAAGAGCAGGGCAATAGCTAAACTAGAAGAAAACTGGTCTCTTAGCCGAGTGGCTGCTGATTTGATGTAAGCAAAACCTGCATACATAATTTGAAAAGGCGATTTGAAATAAGGCAAGATTTAAGAAGGCCACCCCGAATTGGAATAGGAAGGGTATCTAATGAAGAACAGGATGTTGCATTGGTGAATTTGATAGTGCCTTAGATGCTCGAGAAGTAACGGGTTTTGCGGGGTCTACTAGAACTGCTCGGAGACGTATTAAAGCTGCAGGTCTACAAAATTATCAAGCAGCCAAGAAAGCTTTTCTCTCAGAAAACAATAAACAACGAAGATTGGAGTTTGCCAACGAATTTGTGTATCGTGGAGATGATTTTTGGAACTCGGTCGTCTTTTCTGACGAAAAAGTATTTCAATCATGTAGTAATGGGAGCCTACGAGTTTATAGACCAATAAACCAAAGGTATGAAGAAGGATTCACCCGTCCAATAACAAATAGTGGTCGTTTTTCTGTTAATTTTTGGGCTTGGGTCAGTGTAAACGGACCCGGAATAATTTGGAAAATAGATGGCTATTTAAATGCTATTAAATACAGGGATATTTTCGAATATATAATGTTGCCTTCAGTAACACAAACATTTCCGGAAAATTTTATATTTCAACAGGACAATAGTCCTATCGCAAGAATTGTGACTCAGTGGCTAAATGACCACCGCATCCAAGTATTGCCTTGGCCTGCGAAGAGCCCTGATCTCAATCCAATTGAGAATGTTTGGGGATACCTACAAAAAAAGATTTACTCAAGAGATTTTAGACCTATGAATGCAGATGAACTTCACGAAATTGTTGAAAATGCATGGGAGGATTTGGCTGACAACTACAATATGAGGAATCTAGTTTCATCCATGAGTACACGTTTGGCAAAAGTTATCACAGCAAATGGTGGTCCTACAAAATATTAATTTCATAATTTCTACTTGTATTAAGAATAAATATGTTTAGCATTATAATTAGCAATTGAATAATAGTCCTTTAAAACCTAAGTTACGCCACTGTTAAGAGTTCTGATAAATCTGTACAAAATTAGACAATTTTTCTATGAAAACAAAATACCGTTCACATTTTGTCGGCCGCCATTGTACACCTTCGAGGAAATATTCTTCCAATCCGTTACAGTTGTCTCTCTGTATCGTAGCTTACACCTGTAGCTCACTCACGACAAACTTATTCAGCACGTAGTATACTTTACTTGTTCTCTTCAAACAAACAACCCGTTTCGCAAACTTCTTCAAATACATTATTTTTTGTCATTCTTTAAAATCCACAACTTCCACATTCCATAATCAAATGATAATTCAACTGAAATGACAGTTCACCTGTCAAATTTTGCGTGCGGGGGTTTAACTTCCTGAACTCGTGTCGTAAGTAAAATACTGGTAACGCGACTTTCAGGTTGTCAAAACGGTGTTCCCAACCTCACTTTCGAGGCGGCTAGTTCAAAAATAAAATTACAGACCCTCAGTTCTATTATCATTGAACTTCCTCTAATTTTTTCATATATGATATAGTTTTATTCAGGAAAAATAAAAGAGAACGAAGATTTTTTTATTTTATCGAAGAACAGTATAGTCAAATTTAAATGCACCCCATACATCACCCACTTTCACAAGACATCCAGTATCGAAGCCATAATCCCTTTTTTTTGAGTGTGAGTGATCCGAACAATAAAAGGGTGCTTCTGCCGCTTCCGAACTTGCGAGAGAGAGAGAAAGAGAGAGAGAGAGAGAAGAAAAAAACGCTCCCCCGCGTGGCGCCAGAAACCCACCCCCAACCGTTCCGTCTTTAATTATTTACCTCTGGAAAACAACAATTAAATCATCCGATGCACGCGCGCGGAGTCCGCGTAAAAATCGAATTTCGCTTTTCCTATTTTTTTTTTACCACCCCTAAAAAGGGAAAAAGCGCGCGCGAGTGAGGGTAGTTCGCCACGGGTCGGGGCGCGTTTATGCACGGGAGCGGATCAACAGAGTGTTTACTCAATATTTAGAGTTCACCTCGGAATGGAGTTTCTGGTTTTCCGCGGTGGGGAAATTATTGTTTGAGGATTTTCGGGTCGTAAAAAGTGTTTTTCCCCACTTTTACGATAAGTGTTTGCAATGTGGATAATTTAAAATCCACGAGCATGCATTACTTAATTAATAACAAACAAGGATTTATTTGGTTAATGTCTTAACTTAAATATTCTAACTAGTTTTTCATATACCTTGAATTAAACTTGAAGACATTAGTTGAATTTTAAAAAGTTATAGACAAAATTTAAAAAAAAGTATATTTTTACTGTAGATAACAAAATAAAATTGGGCTTTACTTTACACCCCGTGGAATAACATGCACTATAATATAGATTCACACTGTATTGACATATATCACCAATAAAAATAAACACTATAATATAGATTCACACTGTATTGACATATATCACCAATTAATAAATATTATACATCAAGTGAATTAAACACGATTTAATTCACGAAAAGATTTTTGATTTCACGAGCACCTCGGCGCGAGTAAAATCATTTATTTGAGTGAATAAAGGTGTTTAATTCACGTGGCGTATATATGTTTTTATTCAATTTTGACGAAATTGTAAAGAAAATGTACTTTACATTTATTTTTAATTAAATTTTTTAACTCACTAGTGACCTACAAAAATTTTAGTTCACTAGTGAATAAAACCTTGTTTATTACGATTGTTATGGAGTTAATAATGTCGATTTAAATTAACAAAATTGAATAATAAATAATATAACAAATTTTTTAACTCACTAGTGACCTAAAACAATTTTAGTTCACTAGTGAATAAAACCTTGTTTATTACGGTTGTTATGGAGTTAATAATGTCGATTTAAATTAACAAAATTGAATAAAATAAATAAATTCACTACGGAAATGATAAAAATTCACTTTTTTCAACTTTGAAATTTTGACGTAAAACATCTATAAAACCTCACTGATTGCTGTTAACCATTGCAATCTTTACTGGAGACATTGGGGAAGTCGAAAGAAATGTTTGTTAAAGACTTCAATCTAACTTCAACTTAAAGTTAGATTTAACCGGATGACGATTATAACACATTAGCACATTACACTTGGACTCATATGGATTTATAGAATAACTAACATAAATTAATACACTCTTGGAAATTCATTTGGCCTAAATTTTAGTTTGTGTCAACGGCTATATTTCGCCGAAAAAAATCACGTTTGCTCACATTGAATATTCCACATACTTCTAGATTAGGTTAGGTTAGGAGAAAGGTTTGCAATAGAATAAACTGCTTAAATCTTTGCGCATGATGATTATTTTATATACTTCTAGGACTCAATATTATCAAAATTTTCAAACTATTTTTTAAAAATTTATTTAACATTTCCGGTCAAAATTAATTGCATATCTAGATAGTGCTCGTCGAGTACTCTCGAATAATATTATTTTTATCTATAATACCCACGGGGTGTATAGTAAATTCTTACCTAAAATTGTTTTTTTATCTTTCAAAGTTCCTTCGAATATAAAACTTATTCATGAATTCAAACAATTAGAGTAAATTGCTACGCGTATTAAGCTAGGTTATGTTTGATCAGCAAGATTAGCCTTCTGAGAAATTCCGAAGAGAAACGCAATTTTTGAAAAAAAAAGAAAACTGGGCATAATTTTAAATAAACACGCTTGCCAGTGTAAGCAAACTAATGCTAGTAGCAATTGGTTTGCGTTATCAATCGAAGTTGATTTAACAACACTCACCACACAAATTTTCGACAGTAATCTCATTAGCCAAACAGTGGAATGTCCAGATTACGTGTTAATTTGATTATCTTTACCGTTTCTCAGAGGTGGTTTTTACAATCAATGAGTAAACAAGATAAGCTATTGTGTGTGGTTCCTGTCAGAAATAATAAATAATTTACGTACAAATTTCAAGCTGTAATCCCATTTATTCAAAAATTCAATAATAAACAGTCAATGGTTGGTTAACTACTATTTAATTAATGCGAATTATAAATATATAGTTTTTATTAAATCTCACGTTTCGATTCGTAAATTTACGACGTTTGTAAAGTGAAACTTGTAATTATATTATTACAAGTTTCACTTGCCGTAATCCCATTCACCTGGAGGAACTAGGAAACCCCAGGTTAAGTACCTTGTAATAATGTTGTTTACGATAATTTACGAATGGAGCGTCAGCCAGGTAGGCGGTTTCTAAGCCGCCCTGATCCCCGAGTTGCATCTTCGGATTGCCTTTTAAATCAGCCCTTCATTCATGTAGAAATTTGTTCATTCATGAGGACTGAACAGGATGAAAAAGACCGCGATAAAAGTTTAGTATCCTAATTAATAATTATTTTATTAAGTAAAATGTTGAACTTTTTGAATTTTCACACATCTTTCTTTATAGTGTGTGAACGGTTGTGATGCGCGTATACAGGCGCTTACACTAATCATTTATTTTACTGATCTGCGGACCCCGCTGGAAAGTGGTGCTTTGAGGGTGACTTACCCCGGTTTTGTGTTAGGTGTGCTTCGGTGGTTGGATGGCCTAAAGACACGATAGTCTTTTTAAGTTGGAATTGTATTTTAACGAACACACTCGCGTTGCACGCGTCTCACTCGACTTCTTCTCTGCAAGTCGGGCTATAAGCGCGCGCACTTTCCAAGCGCGCGAATATTCAAAATATAAATCAAGAATCAAATATTCTACATTTGGTCCTTTTCACAAAACCGAATAGTGTGTTATACAAATAAAGTTAAAGTGTTTTATTTTGATGTTCTACTTTATGTTCTTTCATATTTTTGTTTTGGACGATTTTTCAATAGTAAATGTATTTCTTGAATAACTTCCTCACTTATCACTTACTAAACTTTTTGAAAATAATAAGGATAACAAATAAAAACACTTGGTTTGCTTAACAAATCTTTTATCTACTCGGCTATATACTATAATTATATAGTATTTATAGTTATTATTATTATTAAAAGACATTAAAACGAATTTTCACTGGAAATGCATTTTCTTCTGAATATCTATTCTAAATCGGATATGATTTTTGAAAACAAAGTTTTTCTAAGTTTTCCCAAACAGCTAGAAATAAGGAAGAAATAAAGTGGACAATCTACCATTATTTTTTGCTTGCTTATTTGAAGTTGTTTGGGAAAACTTACAAAAAACGTGTTTTTAAGATTATTTCTGAAGTGCAAAAATTGTTGATTATTTAAAATATGTACGAGTACAACGAAATACAAAACAATGAATTTTGTGAGATTTTAACATAAAAAAAACTTAACATAAAAAAAATTGAGTTTGTCAATAGTGTGCAGAATATTTACAAAATATAAAAACGAATTAAAATAAATATCGAATTTCTGCAAAAATGTGCATATAAATTATGCATAGAACACTAAAGCTGTCGTGTAACTCAAATATTAATTGTATAATTCAATATCTGCCGGGGTATTAGCTCGAGAAGTAGTTTTTTCAATGAATATTTGGAGAATGGTCTCAATGAGACTAAACATTTTTTGCAAAGTCAATGGTTGAGATTTTGTTAATACTCATAAAAATTGTTGTGGAATTATTAGTTTTGATTTGTGAGGTACAATTTCAGAATAACTCAACGAGTGTTTCCACTCCCAGACTAAGCATGAAGTAAAATTTCGAGTTTAGAAAAGCCCCGCGTAGAAAATTTGTCGAGGGTCGCGCAGCGACCCGAGACAAATTTTCACGGGGCTTTTCTAAACTCGAAATTTTACTTCACGCGCCACGCGTATTAAACACTGATTTATTTGTTCACTTATACAATTTAACTCTAATTACAATAATAATACTTGTAATACTGACATCTATAAGGCATTTAAAACATCAAAAAAATATCACAATACTTTGTGATATCACGTGATTGGTCGATTTTCACGATTTTTGTTCATTTTAACATTCGCTGTTTTTATAAAAGCAATTAAATTGAAACTTCTAACGAGGGTTTCCACTCCCAGACTAAGCATGAAGTAAAATTTCGAGTTTAGAAAAGCCCCGCGTAGAAAATTTGTCGAGGGTCGCGCAGCGACCCGAGACAAATTTTCACGGGGCTTTTCTAAACTCGAAATTTTACTTCATGCGCCACGCGTATTAAACATTGATTTATTTGTTCACTTATACAATTTAACTCTAATTACAATAATAATACTTGTAATACTGACCGCTATAAGGCATTTAAAACATCAAAAAGATATCACAATACTTTGTGATATCACGCGATTGGTCAATTTTCACGATTTTCGTTGATTTTAACATTCGCTGTTCTTATAACAGCAATTAAATTGAAACTTCTAACGAGGGTTTCCACTCCCAGACTATGCATGAAGTAAAATTTCGAGTTTAGATAAGCCCCGCGTAGAAAATTTGTCGAGGGTCGCAGCGACCCTCGGTAAATTTTTTTCTAAACTCGAAATTTTACTTCATGCGCCACGCGTATAAAACACTAGCTCCAAGTAAAGTTCAAAACATACTTCTTATGTTTGATCGAATGTTTATAACTTTTACAAATGTTTATTTCTTCTAACTGTAATCAAATCTTGTACTTTTAAAATTCAAGAGTGCGGAGCAACTTATGTTGGGATATTTTGTAAAACGAAATTGTAAAAAAATCTACAAAAAGTAAGATTTTGTAAAATTCACACAAATTATTAAGAAATAAATAAGCTTTGTTTTATAATTGGAAAACTAAAAATTGTTTAATTCTTTTCGAAATTAGACATGCTCAAAGTTAACTAAAAGATATGTTCATGATGTCAAAAATGTGTGTTTTATAAATATGATTTTAAAAATCTATGAAACAGGAGGAAATTCCCGCTTTAAGTATACATATCCCGGTAGGTTAAAGAATTAATTTCAAATCTGTTACAAGTATTTTAACCTTATAGTTAAAAAATACTGTATACTTTATTTAAATACAATACTTTTCAACTTATTGAGTGACTGCCCGGAACTGCTCTCTATGCTGAATTTTTATGTTTCATCCTCCACCCGCAGCCTGCGACATACACCGCTTTTTCGGATACGCACACAATTCAAATTTTGCCTCTCACAACAGCATTACAAGGATAATGAGTACTGCCAACGATTACAACAAGTTCCATTGGTTTCAATTATTTACTGGCTCTTTGCAATTATTCAAATTCAAATTATATACTCACACGGTATATTCATAGACTTTTTATATATTTTATGTATTAATGTTACATTTATTTTGTAAGCTTTAAAATATTATTTGTTTTGTATATCTATTTTGTATAAAATGGGGGTTCCCGTCAAGAAATATATTATTATTATTATTATTACTAGAAGTGCAAACAAAATTACATGATATATTGTTATTTGTTAATTATTGCAATTTTTGTTTTCTACATTCTATGTTTTTTTTTTTTTTTAGAATTTAAGTACTTTATTAGAATTAAGAGGTTGATTTAAGGATTGATATAAACAAAATTACAATAATAAATTATGAAAAACAATAAAAGTGCGATCCTTTATGAATAAATAATGCTATTTTAGCTACTATTATAGTGAAAGGAATAACTCCTTAGTAGCATAGAGTACTAGTAGTAGCGTAGAGTACTAATAAAAAGAAACGAAAGAAATTTTAAATTAATTGTTGATTGGTTGCAAGCATTAATTTTCAGGCTTTTCTAAACTCGAAATTTTTCTGTAAAACGCTGATTAATTGTGAAGTTACACTTTAACTTTAACTTTACTCTTCTCTTTTAATAAATTCGCATTGAAAATAAATGTATATTGATTGTATTTTAAATTCATTTTTATGTTATATTTAAATTGTACGTGTATTTTTCGTCAATGTGAAGCTTGTGTTTCCACTCCCAGATTAAGCTGGGAGTAAAATTTCGAGTTTAGAAAAGCCCCGCGTAGAAAATTTGTCGAGGGTCGCGTAGCGACTTGAGACAAATTTTCACGGGGCTTTTCTAAACTCGAAATTTTACTTCATGCGCTACGCGTGTAAAACGCTGATTAATTGTAAAGTTCAAATGAGGTTCGATTGTGATTAATTTTAATACATCAAATTTATGGAGATCAAACGTAGTGTACATTTTTCTTTTAGAAATGATCAGAAACGAACAGAATATAGTTAAAAAATACTGCATACTTTATTTAAATACAGTACTTTTTAACTAGAAGTGCAAACAAAATTACATGATATATTGTTATTTGTTAATTATTGCAATTTTTGTTCTCTACATTCCATGTTTTTTTAGAATTCAAGTACTTGATTAGAATTAAGAGGTTGAATAATGGATTGAAATGAACAAAATTACAATAATGAATTATGCAAAACAATAAAAATGCGCTCCTTTAAAAATAAATTATGCTATTTTAGCTACTATTATAGTGTAAGGAATAACTCCTTAGTAGCATAGAGTACTAGTAGTAGCATAGAGTACTAATAAAAAGAAACGAAAGAAATTTTAAATCAAATGTTGATTGGTTGCAAGCATTAATTTATTTGTATCATGCCTTCATACATGAAGTGTAAATGTTAATATTATGATTGTTATTATAATAGAGAATTAATAAGATTAAAACTCGGTCGAGTTTTTTAAAATTTTAATCCAACTGTGACGCGTGTAAAACGCTGATTAATTGTGAAGTTCAAGTAAGGTTCGATTGTGATTAATTTTAATACACCAAATTTATGGAGAAATAATCAGAAACGAACAGAATCTAGCTAAAAAATATTGCATACTTTTCATCTAAAAGTGCAACAAAAATTGCATGACATATTGTAATTTGTTAATTATTGCAATTTTTGTTTTCTACATTCCATGTTTTTTTAGAATTTAAGCACTTTATTAGAATTAAGACGTTGATTTATGGATTGAAATGAACAAAATTACAATAATAAATTATGTAAAACAATAAAAGTGCGATCCTTTATGAATAAATTATGCTATTTTAGCTACTATTAGAGTGTTTATTCCTTAAACTATAATTGTAGCTAAAATGGCATAATATATTCATAAAGGATCGCACTTTTATTGTTTTACATAATTTATTATTGTGATTTTGTTCATTTTAATCCATAAATCAACGTATTAGTTCTAATAAAGTACTTAAATTCTTAGTATTCTTAAATTTTTCTTAGTAGCATAGAGTACTAGTAATAGCATAGAGTACTAAAGAAAATAAACGAAAGAAATTTTAAATCAAATGTTTATTGGTTGCAAGCATCAATTTATTTGTATCATGCCTTCATACATGAAGTGTAAATGTTAATATTATGATTATTATTATAAGAGAGAATTAATAAGATTAAAACTCGGTCGAGTTTTTAAAAAATTTAATCCAACTGTGACTATCCATCAAAAGCATTAGTGGTTTTAATTGTGATATCGAATGAAAAGAGCTGTGACATGAAGAACAATGCCGAAAACGCTTTTGTACCACGCACGCTTCCCATTATAATAATATCAAGGGATGTCCCCTCTTGCGCGACAAGTCTCCATGCAACCCTCAATAAAAAGGGCATCGCGACAGAAAACGTGATCGCCCGTTTAATAAATAGTTTAAACACCTCGCCGAGAGTTTTCCCAAAAAATTTCAAGTGCGAACCAGATGTCGGGAAAAAGGTAATTGCTCACGGCAAATATTCGGATACTTTACGACTGTCCACAATCGAACTTGCGGCCATTCATGATGAACAGAATGGAACGGAAAGAGGGATGCGATTAAGGGGGGTGCAAGAGAGATGCGTGTTTCAACGCACCCTCTATTAAATGCAGGTCCGACCTGTAAAACCCAATTCCCGACACGTCCCAGAGGTGACTCGATTATTGCAGTCGCCGCACCATTCTCACCATCTGTCGTTCGTTTTTGGGATTTTCCTTTTGTCTCTTACCTGCCTACGCACATAAGGTCGCCATATGAACTCCTGGGGACGGCCCTTCGTTTCAATTCTGTACGTGCACAGTCTGTTCACTGTTTAACCTGTGTGCTATGAGAAAATTGCTTGCTTTATTTACCGATTATTTCCGCTTAAAATACATCCGAATAAATTATTGGCTAGACAAACTTAGTCTTGATTTCCTTCTTCTACTTTCTCTACATTTTCTATTTTTTTAAATTTATTATTACAAATTGAGAAAAGAAAGTAAAGACTTCAAGCTATTATTTGTCCTAATTTTGTAAAATATGAGTCAACATTTCAAAAATAAAGATCTAATTTACATGTAGGTATACAAAACATGTATAACTACATGTAAATTAGATCTTAATTTTTGAATTTGTTTTAATTTTTCAAATTTTTGAAATACAAAACATATATACCTACATGTAAATTAGATCTTAATTTTTGAAATGTTGACTCATATTCTACAAAATTAAGACAAATAAAAGCTTCAAGTCTTAATTATCTTTTCTCAATATGTAAAAATAAATTTAAAATATAGAAAATGTCAAGAAAGTCGAAGAAATGTCATCATTTCTAAAAAAAAAATTACACTACATTTGATCTCCATAAATTTGATGTATTAAAATTAATCACAATCGAACCTCATTTGAACTTTACAATTAATCAGCGTTTTACACGCGTGGCGCACGAAGTAAAATTTCGAGTTTAGAAAAGCCCCGTGAAAATTTGTCTCAGGTCGCTACGCGACCCTCGACAAATTTTCTACGCGGGGCTTTTCTAAACTCGAAATTTTACTTCATGCTTAATCTGGGAGTGGAAACACAAGCTTCACATTGACGAAAAATACACGTACAATCTAAATATAACATAAAAATGAATTTAAAATACAATCAATATACATTTATTTTCAACGCGAATTTATTAAACGAGAAGAGTATTTTAAAAATACAAGAGTATTTGTATTTTTAAAATACTCTTCTCTTTTAAATCCGTTTTTATGTTATATTTAGATTACACATCTATTTTTTTATCAATGTATAGCTTCAGTTTCCACTCCCAGACTAAGCATGAAGTAAAATTTCGAGTTTAGAAAAGCCCCGCGTAGAAAATTTTTCGAGGGTCGCCATAAATTTGATGTATTAAAATTAATCACAATCGAACCTCATTTGAACTTTACAATTATTCAGCGTTTTACACGCGTGGCGCATGAAGTAAAATTTCGAGTTTAGAAAAGCCCCGTGAAAATTTGTCTCAGGTCGCTACGCGACCCTCGACAAATTTTCTACGCGGGGCTTTTCTAAACTCGAAATTTTCCTTCATGCTTAATCTAGGAGTGGAAACAGAAGCTTCACATTGACGAAAAATACACGTACAATCTAAATATAACATAAAAATGAATTTAAAATACAATCAATATATATTTATTTTCAACGCGAATTTATTAAACGAGAAGAGTATTTTAAAAATACAAGAGTATTTGTATTTTTAAAATACTCTTCTCTTTTAAATCCGTTTTTATGTTATATTTAGATTGCACATCTATTTTTTCATCAATGTAAAGCTTCAGTTTCTACTCCCAGACTAAGCATGAAGTAAAATTTCGAGTTTAGAAAAGCCCTGCGTAGAAAATTTGTCGAGGATCGCGCAGCGACCCGAGACAAATTTTCACGGGGCTTTTCTAAAATCGAAATTTTACTGCATGCGCCACGCGTACAAAATACTGATTTAAATTCGTTTGCTCGAATCCACGCACAAAAATTTGTCTCAGGTCGCTACGCGACCCTCGACAAATTTTCTACGCGGGGCTTTTCTAAACACGAAATTTTACTTCAAGCTTAATCTGGGAGTGGAAACACAAGCTTCACATTGACGAAAAATACACGTACAATCTAAATATAACATATAAATGAATTTAAAATACAATCAATATACATTTATTTTCAATGCGAATTTATTAAAAGAGAAGAGAATTTTAAAAATACAAGAGTATTTGTATCTTTAAAATACTCTTCTCTTTTAAATCCGTTTTTATGTTATATTTAGATTGCACATCTATTTTTTCATCAATGTAAAGCTTCAGTTTCCACTCCCAGACTAAGCATGAAGTAAAATTTCGAGTTTAGAAAAGCCCTGCGTAGAAAATTTGTCGAGGGTCGCGCAGCGACCCGAGACAAATTTTTACGGGGTTTTTCTAAAATCGAAATTTTACTTCATGCGCCACGCGTATAAAATACTGATTTAAAGCGAAGTTTGAAATAAATTGCTTAGGTTTAATTTTATGTTAATTAATTTCACAAATGTTTGAAAATGTAAAAGTATACGTAAAAGAAAACAATCCCTGTTTGTATATAAATGTAATTTTAAATCGTAAGTCAAGGGGTTAAAACCTAATGCCGATTTGCATCCAAGTTGATTAAGTTAATCAGTGATTAGTACTCCTTAAAAACACAGCAATTTTATGTATAAATTATTTACAAAATCGCATAATAATAAAAGAGACATGTTTAGGATATGTTACAAATTTAAAACATTGTTATATTCTAGAATTATGACTTAATCAAAGGTTTAATCAATGATTAGTGGTTGATTAAAGTTAATCAGTCGGGGTGCAAATAGGCCTAACACTTGTTTCACTGAAAATTTTTTTTAAAAGAATTGATTACTTAAAAGTCGCAATGCTTCACTAATTTTCGGAATAAAAGTTGAAAGTAGAAAAACAGAATTAGCAATTAGAGGTATGCAGTTGATAAAATATTGAATTTGCTATGTTGTACTGACTTTCTATTACTTTAAATCAGTGGCTTATACGCGTGGCGCATGAAGTAAAATTTCGAGTTTAGAAAAGCCCCGTGAAAATTTGTCGAGGGTCGCTGCGCGACCCTCGACAAATTTTCTACGCGGGGCTTTTCTAAACTCGAAATTTTACTTCATGCTTAGTCTGGGAGTGGAAAACACTCGTTAGCAGTTTAAACAAAAGGTAAAATAACAATCTTCTAAAACAATAAACATTTTAGAGGATTGGTATTTTTAGTTCTGTGTTGATGAATAAATTTTCTCCACTTACACTCTATTTAAATAAGCAGAGATGCGCCGAAATTGATAAGAGGGCTTATCTAATTGGATTTCAAGTATTTACATTTTTATCACGCATAGGTCATGTTTTTGTGTTATCGTTATTTCCGTTAATAATAAAATGGCGCATAGTCTGCAAAAACTGTTACATTGTTTAAAATAAAGAAACCCTAACTCTATAGCAGACTTTCTTCTTTTAAGAACTCATAACTTGAATATTTTGAAAATACTTTGAGATTTGTATACTTGCAAGACAAATTCCCTGTCTGAAGTTCTAAACATAATGATTCAATTAAATATTTATTGCTGCTTGATGTTCAAAGTGTTGGATTTACATTTCTAAACTTTCATTATTTGCTTATCTCTGATTGAAGATACAATTATAACACATACGTTTGTTATTGATAATGAGCACCGTGTGTCTCGAAATGTACATAAAAAAAACCTCAAAAACATATACGAGGGTTGCCTTTTATATTTCGGGATTGGGCAACCCTAGTGTTGCAATCTGGCAACTGAGAGCTCTATCGTAAAGTTTGACATTTTTGAGGTTATACGTACTCAGAACGTTTTGACATATGAGCGTTATTTGTGTCATTTACATTAACTTAAAAGATTTATCTCGGCCAAAGAATGGAATTAAATCGTGAACATTTTCGTGCGATTATTTTTTACAACTTTCGACGTGGATTAACTCAACAACAGTGCATGGATGAACTTAATTCAATTTTTGGCGATGAAGCTCCATCAAGGACCAGTGTTTATCGATGGTATGGTGAATTCAACCGAGGTCGTAATTCACTCCAAGACGAATTTCGTGGAGGTCATCCAAAATCAGTTGTTGTTCCGGAAATCATTGATGCTGTGCGCAAACAAATATTGCAAGATCGTCATGTGACCTATCGTGAGATTGAGACAACCTTAGGCATTAGTGGGACCAGCATACATTCAATATTGCATGAACATTTGACTGTCAAACAAATTTGTTCGCGTTGGATCCCACACAATTTGTCAATCGCTCAAAAAAAGGCTCGTGTCGATTGGTGCAAAGAAATGCTCAAAAAATACGATTGCGGTGCTTCGAAACACGTCTATGACATCGGGACAGGTGATGAATCATGGATTTACGCGTATGAGCCCGAAAGTAAACAGCAGTCGACCGTATGGGTGTTTCAAGATGAGCCAAATCCAAGAAAAGTTGTTCGCGCACGAAGCACTTCCAAGCAAATGGTCGCCTGTTTTTTCGGAAAAACTGGACATGTCGCAACCGTACCACTAGAACAACGCAGAACTGTCAATTCTGAGTGGTACACAACCATTTGTTTGCCAGTTGTCATCCAAGAAATCAGGAAAACCAACCGCCGAAAACGGATCACTCTTCACCACGACAATGCGAGCTCCCACACATCGGCTCAAACAACTGCATTTTTGAGCACGCAAAACATCGATTTGATGAGTCATCCGCCATATAGTCCTGACTTGGCACCGAATGACTTCTTTTTATTCCCATCCGTAAAAAATAAAATAAGAGGTCAACGTTTTTCGACACCTGAAGAAGCGGTTGATGCGTTCAGAATGCATGTTTTGGAGATACCTCAATCAGAGTGGCAAAAGTGCTTCGACAATTGGTTCAAACGCATGCAAAAGTGTATACATCTTAATGGGGAATATTTTGAAAAACAATAAAGCGATTTTCAATGATTAATATTTATTTTTGTTCTCTAATCCCAAAATATAAAAGGCAACCCTCGTAGTTATGTAATTATAAGGTAAGAAGTAAAAGAAAAAATCCATTTACTTGGTAAGTAGAAGCTTTATAAAAGAATCTCGCAACTTTTTCCTAGTAGAAATAAATCTTGTATTTGTATTGTAGCAATATTGTATCTACATATATTTATATCTTGAATTGTTAATCAATGTGCATTAGATATGGGAAGTTCGAATCTTTCATGTGATTCGAATCAACCGAATCATTCCTTAAAAGTGATACGTTCTTTATGAATCGTTCGTAAACGAATCACTTATAATAATAATAATAATAATGATAACAAAACCTCGATACCTTGAAACTATCTTGCAAATATTATGTGATTTGTCTCAATTGAAGATGTAATTATAACACATAAGTTTGTTACTGATAATGAGCACCACAAAGTCCTCATTATCTCGAAATCTACACTTCTGTGCAATAAAATTAAGCGCAAGTCTCATAACTATTTTTCACAATATTTCTAGTTGTATAATTTGGGTTTGTTAATGATGAAATACCAAAACTAAGACCTTTCGAAAAAAAAAACGCTCATAATAAATACAACAAAGCCGAAATAAAGAAACCATCTTCTATTTTAGTTAGAATTCGAATCACTTATAATAATAATAATAATGATAATAAAACCTCGACACCTTGAAATTATCTTACAAAAATTATGTGATTTGTCTCATAAGTAGAGAACAAACATCAGGTGATAAAATTACGCTAACTTATTTGCAGTGAAAAGACCTAAAACGAGCATTACTATTACATAACAGCTTAATTAAATTTGTTTAAGTCTCACGAATTCAAGGGAGCGATATATAAGACGGCGGTCGAGTCGTACAAAATACAATACAATACAAAATATTTCCGCAAGTCGTGAGGAATCGTTTCACCCGCACGAGTTTTAGGCGAACGAGATTCGATCGAATGAGTTAAAGTTGTGCGCGAATTCGAGCGAACGAATTAGTCATCCGATTCGGGCGGATTCAGATTCAGATCGCATCTACAAAGCAGAGTTGAAGTTGTGCGTGGATTCGAGCAAACGAATTAGTCATCCGATGCGGGCGGATTCAGATTCAGACCGCATGTATAAAGCGGAGTTGAAATTGTGCTTGGATTGGAGCAAATGCATTAGTCATCCGATTCGGGCGGATTCAGATTCAGACCGCATGTACAAAGCGGAGTTGAAGTTGTGCGCGGATTCGAGCGAACGAAGTAATCATCCGATTCGAGCGGACTCAGATTCAGACCGCATGTACAAAGCGGAGTTGAAGTTGTGCGTAGATTCGAGTAAACGAATTATTCATACGATTCGGGTGGATTCAGATTCAGATCGCATCTACAAAGCGGAGTTGAAGTTGTGCGCGGATCCGAGTGAACGAAATATTCAATTGATTCGGGCGGATTCAGATTCAGACCGCATGTACAAAGCGGAGTTGAAGTTGTGCGTGGATTCGAGCCAACGAATTAGCCATCCGATTCGGGCGGATTCAAATTCAAACCGCATCTACAAAGCGGAGTTGAAGTTGTGCGCTGATTCAAGCGAACGAATTAGTCATCCGATATAACCTTGTTCAAAATGAAGGAACAGATTTCAATCATTTATTTCTTCTAAACTACAAAAGGTAGAGTCATAATTCCAACGTTTCTGGACAGACAAAAATTTAACATTTGTACAGTCCAGGCAAAAGTTTCAACCACCTTCGCATTGGCGCTGTTGCTTGTCATGTTAATCATGACAATCGTCTATAGTAAAATGGCGACACAACAAGAAAAAGCATTTTGTGTGCTGCAATTAGCAAAACTAGAGTCTATTATTGAAGTTCAACGTGTTTTTATCCCCCTATGCCTGACACTCTTGAAAATCTGCGACATCGAATTATTGAAGCGGTGAATTCGATAACTAGAGACCAGCTGATTCGTGTGTAGCAAGAAATGAGCCACCGTTTTGATATTTTCCGTGTAACACACATAGTGCTCATATTTACTGCATAAAAAATTGAACTTTTCTCTTTCCAGGAACGTTGTAATTGTATTTCTATCTTTTATAAAGCAATCGACTGTGTCTCCCATGACGTTTTACTGAGGAAACTATATTGCTACAATTTTTATCCTTCTAGCTGTCGTCTGTTGAACTCCTACATGACTGATCGACAGCATCGTGTTAAGGTTAATGGTGATTGGTCCGGTGAATGCGACATCTCAGCAGGGGTTCCTCAGGGTTCCATCCTAGGTCCCCTACTGTTTATTTTATATATAAATGATCTGCCGCTACAAATCGATGCGAAAACAGTACTGTACGCAGATACTTCTTATCTTTGTACCTGTAATAATGTATTAACAGCCCATCATTTTAGTATTGATTGTAAAGAGATAGTAGCTAAATGGTTTGTTGCCAATAAATTATCATTAAATGCAGATAAAACAGTAGGTGTTACCTTCTCTACCAAACTCGGCGTTGAGACTAATTCAACTATGTTTTTGGGTGTTCAATTAGATAGTAGGCTGAACTGGGATGTACATGAGAGGTATATTTCTGGGAAACTTTCTAAAGTTATCTTTATACTGCGTAACCTCGACTCCTTTTTACCTCACACTACTCTGAAATCCGCCTACTTCGGGCTTTTCCATTCTCGTCTAACCTATGGAATTCTTGCATGGGGACATTCCTCAATTATTAACAGCTTATTCGGGTTACAAAGACGAGCTGTGAGGGTTATCAATTCTATGTCGTATAGAGATGACTGCAAAGACACATTTGTAAACTTAGAAGTCCTTACATTGCCTTGCGTTTATATTCTTGAGTCTCTTACGTTTGTTCGAAAAAATGATTCATCTTACCATACATATTGCCATAAATATGGGACTAGAAATAAACACCTCATTTCTACGAATTTATAAATGCAGAAATAGTATTAATTACTTTGGCCCTAAGCTATTTAATGCTTTACCAGAAAATATTAAACTCCTTCCACGTACACCCTTTAGAAGGGTAATAAACTGTAAAATGCTTTTTTACAGAGATAGTGTCTCTGTAAAAAAGCATTTTACAGTTTATCTGAATGCTTAGAGGTTGATTTTAAAGACCTTAGCATATGAATGTTAACGCTCTGGTTGCTTGTGGTATTCACTATTTGAATTTAAATAGAATTTTAATGTGTTTGCAATGATATTGTATTACTTCCATACATTTCACTGTTTTATATTTATATTGTACAATGCAATGTTTTCCTTTTAATCCATATATATCAATTATTATTATTGTTTATTTATTTATTTATTTTTTACGCAAATTTTATTTATTCATTATACTTTTATGTATCTTACCCATGACGAGTGTACACTTTTGTAATAACACGAAATAAAGGAAAGTTGAAAGTTTGAAAGTATAGTTTGGAAGAAATAAATGTTTGAAATCTGTTCCTTTATTTTTAATAATCCGGTATAAATGCGAATCGAGAATACGATTCCGCTCGGCAAAAATCCTTCGGTCGGTCGTCCTGAGTCAATTCTTCTCGTAATACGGAATCAGTTCATTCAAATCATCGTACAGAATCGTTCTTTTCGAACGAATCATTCATGAACGACTCAAACCTAATGTGCATACAATATTGTCACAAATTGTTTATGGTTATTAATACTATATTAGTACAATATAGTATCAATATTGAAAATTCAATAATTGAAAGGTATAGACGCACCCCTTAGTTATAATCCCTGCAATAAGGGTGTTTGTCCTCTTTATTCCGCATCTGACATTTCAACTCGGGTACGCAGACTTTCGGATTGATTTCACACATGAAGTCGCCAATTGCAATAAATAAATCCCCCTTATTCCACGAGCGATTTACGATCGATAAAATTTGACTCGATCAGGTTTATATAGGTGAATAAAATAATAAGTCCATCCGCCCCATTATCGTTTTTACAGGGACATTGTCCAGTTTATCACATAGGTAATCATCGGGCGGGGAGGGATTTTACAACTATGCAGTCATATCGCTTCGCAGATATGCTGATGGAAGATTAAATCATCGTAAACCCCGCGCGCAAACAAATTCTAATTAATCGCGATTACGTTTTGATATTGTTTTTTATTGAAAAACCTATTTAATGCGTTCTTAATAGTTTTACTTTTATTTCCTTACAATTTTTTACTAAATGTTAATTTCATAACTCACCATAGGTTTTTTTGTGAGTGAAGTTATCAACTGCGATAACGTGTTCGAATACTTACATTTATTCCGGTGTGTGGAATGACCTATGCCCTTACTTTTTATCGATAACTCGTTTAATTTCTACTTTTTAAACCGTTAAATTCCCCCAATAAAATCTTACATCAGTACTCCAGTGGAACAAACCACGTAGGAAATTCTATAATAGCTAAAATTTTGTACTATGATACTCTAAAAACGTTAATAGTCTCTTACAAAAAATTTGAAAAAACAATTGTTTACATTTTAACCTATTAACCCTTTGGTTTTACAGTGTTCAACAATAAAAGTAAAACTGGAGGGGTTTCACTTTTATTGTTGAACACTGTAAAGGCAAAGGGCTAATGGGTTAAAGTTTAAAGGATTGTTGTTTTTGTTGTTTTTGTTATTTCAAAAAGTACAGGGTTATTCGAAATGGGGTTACCGTACACTTTCCCGAATATAATTTCCCGAATGACCTTTTTCCCGAACGCCATATTTCCTGAAAATAGAAATCCCGAATCCCATTTCCCGAACCCAATTTCCCGAAAGGTATTGTTCCTGAATAAAATATAAACTATTTAGAACAGAATATCATCGTACGGTTTACACTTATAGCAGTCCACTTTCGAGGATAATGCGTTTTGCAAATTTGTTACAGCGTTTGAAAATTTTGATTTATTTGCTGATTCTATAAATACTTTTAAACGTAATTTGCTGTGTACCAATTTAGAAAGTATTTTTGCAAAACTCCATTACCTTAATATTTTTTGTTCCTCATTAATGTGCATAATGTACCTATTTTTAGGTAAATAGACTTTAGGTATTAGATATAAGTTATATTTTGTAATCATTGTATAAAATTGGAGATTTTCCGTTTTCGAAAGAAATAAATACAATAAATACAATTTTGAAACCTAAACAAATTAAGTGTTTTATTAAAGTGATATTATGGAGTTTTAACAACTAACAGCCTCAACTAAACAGTAAATATAAGCTAAATTCTGACTTCAGTTTCTGGAAGTATTCACTTAAACTAGAAAAACCCTATTTGGGTTTTGATAGTTTAGTTCGGGAAAAACATCATTCGGGAAAGTTGATTCATGAAAGTAGTATTCGGGAAAGTGTTTTCGGGAAATATATTATTCAGGAAAAACGGAATTCGGGAAAATGTATTCAGGAAAATGGGCGGAAACGTCGAAATGGAGGAACAGATTTCAAACATTCATTTCTTCGAAACTACATAAGATAGAAACACAATTCCAACGGTTCTGAAGAAAGAAAAGTTCAATTTTTATGCATTCAATATGACCACCTAGTGTTACACGACAAATATCAAAATATGTGGCAAGAAAAGAGCCACCGTTTCTTGCCACACACGAATCAGCAGAGACCAGTTATCGAATTCACAGCTTCAACAATTCGATGTCGCATATTTTCAATAGAGGTTTTTGGGCTCTTTATTGTAAACTGTACGAATAAGCTCGACATTTTCATTCAATGTGCATGGACATCGTGTGCTTTTCTGTTTGCAGATGCAACCATCGTCTACGAATTTTCGATGCCACTGGTAAATCTGCTCATGTCGAGGCGGTTGTTTATTACTGACGGCGAAAAGCACGTTTAACTTCAATAATGGACTCTAGTTTTACTAATTGCAGCACACAAAATGTTGTTTCTTGTTGTGTGGCCATTTTACTACAGACAATCAACATGACCAAGGTATATCGATGGGCGTAACACATATAAACACATGTGTGTTACAAGGTATGACAGAATTGGATCTTTCCATGTTTTCCCCTACTCCTTTCCCCACAGGCCTAAGTTCGTGCGAAGAGAACAATGACGTTGTATTCGGTTACGTTTTTGAGTCTATCATAACCTCTTTTTCCGGTTTCGCTGTACTTTCATAGATAGATTTTTTAATATTAGAGTATTAAGTTTTTAAAAATAACAAAGATTTTATTAGCAAAATCTCTCAAATAAAATAAAATGCAAAGAGGAGAACTATTATTAACTTGTATATAAATAAAATTTTTAACATGTTTTAAATAATAATTTTCCCTTTTCGCACCTTCCTTAAAAGTTCAATTTGAATCTTTAAACAAGTGTTTTCCACTCACAGACTAAGCATGAAGTAAAATTTCGAGTTTAGAAAAGCCCCGTGAAAATTTGTCTCGGGTCGCGCAGCGACCCGAGACAAATTTTTTGGGCTTTTCTAAACTCGAAATTTTACTTCATGCGCCACGCGTATAAATCACTAAAATATTGTGAAATTAATGTGTATTTAAACTTCGCTTAAAATCTGTTTTATACGCGTGGCGCATGAAGTAAAATTTCGAGTTTAGAAAAGCCCAGAAAATTTGTCTCGGGTCGCTGCGCGACCCTCGACAAATTTTCACCGGGCTTTTCTAAACTCGAAATTTTACTTCATGCTTAGTCTGGGAGTGGACAACACTCGTTTAAAGCTTTAAATTTAACTCTTTTAAAAAACAACAAATGTCAGAAAATTTACAGCTTATGCATGTTTACCTAAAGTTTACCATGAAGTAACTACATTTACATTTAGCGCGCATTTGTGACGTAAGCGATCTCTACCCTCACTCCAAAATCTTCGATTCCGTCGATCCTTCTTACCGTATACTCGACTGTCCTTGCAACATGACAAGTAACAGCGCCAATGCGGCCGTGGTTGGAACTTTTGCCTGGGCTGTTCAAATTCTTAACTTTTGTCTATCCAGGAACGTTGGAATTATGGTTCTACCTTTTGTAGTTTGATAGAAATAAATGTTTGAAATCTGTTCCTTTTTTTTGAATCAGGGTTATTAAAAAAAAGAAGTTATGCAGTTTCCAGATACACGACGAAACTGCATAACTGCTTTTTTTAAAAACCCCGATTCAAAAAAAGGAAGAGGACAGATTTCGTAAATTAAATATCATTAGTTTTGATTTTAAAAGTTTCTTCTTCGAAAATCATAGTTCAATATGTTTTACCGAAAAAAAGATAAAAAACTTATACAAGATAATTAATATATTTTGTAATGAGTTCACATTCTAAACAAAAACAAATGTCACTATGAGTTTTTGAAGTTTCTAATAGCGATAAACTTCATGACATTTTTATTGATAAATTAGCATGTATAACGAAGTAGAAGCCTCGACAATACAAAATTAGATTGAAACACACAACATTCATTATTACTTATTATTATAAGAAACAATTTTTGGAATGATAATTAAACCGATATCATGAGGTTTAATTATCATTCCAAAAATTGTTTCTTATAATAATAAGTAATAATGAATGTTGTGTGTTTCAATCTAATCCAATGTAAACCCGTCACTGGGCATTTTTCCACGGTTGAGGCCGGGTCGCGCGACCGTTTGTGATTAATTGAGCTGATTAAGTTTTGACCACGCGTGTTAATTTTCGTTGATACAATATGCACCAGAGGCATTTAGCTTAAACGGCCGCTCTAATTAGTCATCGCCTCGGGCATTTTTCACCTCCGGAGAAGGGTTCGTAATGGCCACGTAGGCAAAGCTTTTTAAATTCGCCTGACACACCAATTCACACCGAATGATCTAAGTTTCATATTAATTAAACATTTTATTGATATTTATATTTTTCACTATTTATTTGTATTTTTTTCTAATAATATTAAAATAAATAAATAAATAATAAATAAATAAATACGTTTATTGTCCAACAGAATAAACCAATTTAGGACATATAAATTAACAAAATTAATATGCTATAATATGTAAAACTAACAAAAATCAATATAATATGGTATGAAAATTAAACAGTATGACATTTAATAAAAATAAATCGATTAACCTCAATGATAATTGGAAATTACAAAAATTATCCGCAATTAAAGGCATTATTATAAAATTAATTCAAAAAACTATTCAAAACAATTACTTAAACCCTTTCCGCGCACAGACAAATTTATAAAATAAATAAGATATAATTTGTAAAATTTACAAAAATTAAATATTATGTAAATAAGCAATGCAATACAAACGAATAATCAATAGTATTATTTTCAATAACAATATTAGACAATCAAATATTCAGTAAATTATATAAATATATCCTGAAACAGGATATTAGCATTGCGGCTCATATGATTATTGGGCGCTCTCAGCAAAATATTGGTACATGCAATGGGTAAAGAAAAAGTCATTATTTGTCGCGATGTTAGTCGAGGGACATGAAATTGGACCATGCTTAGCAGTTCGGACGAGTTCACTTCATTGCAAATAATTTTTTTCAAAAATGATGCGCTGCATATATCTCTCCGTTTAGACAAAGACAAACACTCATGCTGTTCAAGTAAGTCACTATAATCTGTCTGTCAGGATATATGCCACTAATTTTGTAGGTAAGGTATTTAAGAAAGCGCTTCTGGACTCTTTCAATTACTAATGAATCTGACACATAGTACGGGTACCATATTACCATTAAAAGTGCGATTCTTTTCGAAATCTACAACAAGTTAGTCTTACAAAGACTATATCAAACACTCATTGAAACAACTAATTCCCGAGCTAATACCCCGACGGACATTGAATTATACAACAAGTGTTTGCTGTTACATACAGTAACCTACTGCAAATGCAACAATTTGAGTCAAATTATTCAGGCCATCTATAGACGCATTTCGAGATTTATCTCTCATCAGTATAGCTTTGCCATTCCCTCTAAGTAATTTGACACCTTAGACTGGCGGTCACGTTACCGTTCAAACATAACATTCAGGCTAAGGTGTCAAATTACTTAGAGGGAATGGCAAAGCTATACTGATGAGAGATAAAACGCGTCTATAGATGGCCTGAATAATTTGACTCAAATTGTTGCATTTGCAGTAGGTTACTGTATGTAACAGCAAACACTTGTTGTATAATTCAATGTCCGTCGGGGTATTAGCTCGGGAAGTAGTTGTTTCAATGAGTGTTTGATATAGTCTTTGTAAGACTAACTTGTTGTAGATTGCGAAAAGAATCGCACTTTTACTGTTTGAAGTATTCTGCAACCAAGAATTGGCGATTTCATTTATACTTAATAATATTAATATTATCGTTTTTTTTATTATACAGGGTGCCTGTATTTCAACAGAATGTATGGGGATCTTGGTTGTTTGAAGAGATAGAAAGTCAGTTAAATTGGGGCAAAGTTGCGTATCTTCGGGCCTAATAATAATCTAAAAACAAATTTGAATTATCTTCTTTCGTTTTTGAGATATTGTCAAAAAACGGATTTTTTGAAATTTTGTTTTTATTTTTTTATTCAAAAACCATTGAATCCAGACATTTACAACTTAGACATTATAGAGGCACTTTTTAACGAGAAATCTAGTAACATATTTTATTTTCATGTAACTATAACATTTACCCAGGGACCATAGCCAACTTTTGTTTTTCTTATGGTCGCTATTTTGGATTTTTATATTTTTTTGAAGAATATTTTTTTCTGGATTCAATGATGTATCATTCTTATAGTTTATTGTACATTTTATATGTAAAATTTTATGTTTTTGAGTGTGAGTGTTTGAGTGCCTTGGAAACATTTGAGTAACCCACTAATTTGACAACTCCTAGGACCCATAATTATTAAAATACATCACCAGTTGTGATGTATTTTAAAGTAACGAGTGTCTTCCACTCCCAGACTAAGCATGAGGTAAAATTTCGAGTTTAGAAAAGCCCCGTGTAGAAAATTTGTCGAGGGTCGCGCAGCGACCCGAGACAAATTTTCACGGGGCTTTTCTAAACTCGAAATTTTACGTCATGCGCCACGCGTATAAACCACTGATTTCTAATCAAGTTAAAATATCAATCAAGGTAAAATATCAAAGTAAAATAAATTTAGTTTGCGCAACTTTTCAATACTGTTGATATTTAGGTCATCATATCCTTAACGGGGAAAGTGCTATTGATGGACACATCATCATTTTTTTAATTTATGTTTTGCGTGATAATCGATACTTATTATTATTACAAAAAATTAACAGTTATTAAATAATTTTCACTGCTAACAATGGTTGCCTGCTGTCAAGATTTTATTAATTAATAGATATGACATCATTGTTTCCAAGGTACTCTTTGCAAAAAAGAAAATACTATAATTTTAAATATCAAATCTAAAATAAATTATGAGTTCAGAGAAAAATATTCTTTCAAAAAATATGAAAATCCAAAATGGCTCCCACAACAAAACCCCCATATCCTACTGGCTGGCTACGGCCTTGAATTTAGATGTCATCAAATTAAAAGAAAATTGATAGACATGCTCAAAATTGTACAATCAAGTATAAGAATGTTAATTTGGACTATCTTAATAAAACTGAATATTTGCAGCATTTTAAGGCAATTAACGTTAAAAGGTTGCTCCAATTATCAGAAAGTTTTGAAAATATTTTAAGAATTCAGTGTTTCTATTAAATGCTATAACCGTTTTCTAGTTAGTAGGTGTTTTACAAGGGCAGGTGGTGGCCGAGCGGTAACGTCGCCGGACGGTAAATCGCTCGGCGAGCCACAGACTGGGTTCGATTCCCATGCACGGGGAATTGTTATTTAAAAATAATAACTCGTCGTGTCCCTGGGTGTGGTGTGAATGTGCTGTGACGTCCAATATATGTTAATACAACTTATGAAATAAGTTATAAATTAAATAATATAGGTTAAAAATAAATAATTGATGTTGGCTAATAGTCAAAGCAACTAAGGCCAGGCAAAAGCCAAAAAAAAGGTGTTTTACATTTCTTTCGAAACTCAAAGTATTTACTTCATGCGCCAGGCGTATAAAACACTCCCTTTTTGTTAAGTTTAATAGTTGAGGCTGTTACTTGGTGAAATTCCATATCAAAAACTTTTAGTAAATAACACACTTGGTTAAGATTTCACTGTTTATTGATTGACACTGCAACAATTGTTTCGCCACATAGTGGCTTCATCAGGCAGATGAATAATGAATAATTATTCATCTGCCTGATGAAGCCACTGTGTGGCGGAACAATTGTTGCAGTGTCAATCAATAAACAGTGAAATCTTAACCAAGTGTGTTATTTACTAAAAGTTTTTGTTAAGTTCAAAAACATTCTTCATCTGTAATAACAATAATCCATTACAAAATTTAAATTAAACTAAGATTTGTTATCCTCTGTGAAAATAACAAAATTAACTAAAACTATACACTGCGTTTTATTTAAGTATGGCCATAGGGATTTACATGGTAAAAAATGTAGCCCATCTCAACTTTTGTTGTACAAATTTGAAACATTTTTTGGTGTTATTGATTAATCAACATTTTTGCTACAAAATGGACAATGCTAGAAGGACATAAATATGTTGGGTTTTGTTATTTTTGCTTTCAAAGTTGAAATTAATAATATCAATAATTAGGCCAAAAAATCAACTTGACTTGGTGAAAATATCATAATGTTTGCTTTGCTAAACTTGAAAGCCAAAATAAAGAATTCTAACATGTTTATGTCCTAACAATAAACATTTCATAGAAAAGTGTTTAATTTATTAATAGAATCAAAAAATAGTTTCAAATTTAGACGACAACAAAAGTTAACATGGGGTACAATTTTTACCATGTAAATCCCTATAGCCATACTTAAATAAAACGCATGGTATACATTAAAAATAATTGATGAGAATTATTATAATTTCAAAATCTAGTCTAAAATTATCAATTTGGATGAACTTTAGAAATTACAATATTTTATACATATTTTGATTTTTTTACATCAATTTCCTAGTGTTGATATTTTCTGACAGTTTACTAAATTTCGCATATTTTTAACTAAATGAGGAGCAAATAAAAGGTACAACTTTAATAAACAATATTTGGCAAGCGGATATGTTTTATAAATAGATTTCATCGAGATCAACTACTTTTATTTGAAGTTGAGCTTTTTCTTCAGAGCGCGCTCCAAAAAATCAACGCGCTGATTTTTTTTAAAACTTCGAAAACAATTCAAGCTACAGAAAAGTGTAACATCTTTATTTTATCTATTTCGGAAAGATCTACAACTTTATTTGATTTCGATATACTACTGACATATGGCAAATAATTTCTTTTAGTGTTGTGCTTTGAAAACAAACAGTGCTATGATATAAATAATCGCATGCTTATCGATATTAGTTACATTTGAATCATTACTACTACTTTGTTTATAACTTTATAGAGCAAACTAAAAACATTGCTCTATAAAGTTATAAACAATTAAACCTAGCAGAAAATCTGTCCTTTGTATAGTAATAATAACGCGAGCAGTAGCGGACCGAAAACAAATCCGAAAACGTGCATCCCGCCCTGACGTTTTATTGAGTGGACCGCAACAGGTTCCGATAGTTCGATCCCGATTAAAGAGCTTTTGAAAAATGTCGGCAGCTCTGCGGTGTGTAACAGATTGCGTCAGACGTTCCCTGCTTATAACCGCGAGAACGATGTTTACAAACTGCACTTTTACCGCTCAACCGAACAAACAAAGGGTACACACACACACACACACACATGCTCTAGTTCATTTTTTCCATCGCGTGTTAATTACTTTTCCTCTCCTTTCTTTTTTTTGTATATATATTTAACTTTTCCATTTTCACCGTCACGCTTCGATTGCGGAATTGGCTCGTTAGTCGTGCCAACTTTGCCTACCTGCTTGGATGGCTTCGCCGTTTGGCGCCGCCTATTGTGAAACATTACTTTTTGCCCTATTACACACGTCCATCAATTTTATAACATCCTGTTCCTGTGCACTTTTTATTTCTATATAAATATAAACTAATCTCTAAATGATTGTTTTTCACTAACCACCCACTTTAATGAAAAACAAACATTTATAAAATAAAAACAGCAAATTTGATCACAATTCATTAAATTTGTTGAAAGGAACGCAAAAATTTGATCAAAATACATTCAATTTGTTGAACGTTAGCACAAATTTGTTCATAATTCATTGAATTTGTTGAAAAGAAAGCAAACGTTTGATCAAAATTCATTCAATTGGTTGAAACGTAACCGCAAATTTGATACAAATTTCATCCATTTTGTGAGGTATCCACCTCCTACCTGTTCGCACCTTTTGAAGGTGTGAAAAGGTGGGATTTAAGTGCATGGGTGTGTCACCTGTCGCAGTAATAAATTCCCAACAACATGGTGACCATGTAATTTTCCCAGCGCGGATTCACGCGTTCCATTTAATGATTTGTACAGTAATTCAGAGAGAGATAAGGTCGCGTTGCCACACTTGCCAGAGTTCGAGCATCTGCGTCTGTTACATTAATTACCTCAGGGAGGAAAAAAATTGGGCCACGGCAACGTTCGGTTAATATTAATTTGAAATGCGATATCCCGACATTACAGCTCTGAAACCGACGCACAGGCACACACGTTTTTATACACAAATTTACATGTGAACGTCAGAAGCGTTTTTTGCTTCCTCAATAAGTTATATTTTAAATTAGTTTCTGTGGTCTTGATAATAAAAACCTGTAGATGATACAAGAGTTAAAATTGTAACAAACAACTTGATTATTTGATAAAAAGAGAAACTGAATTGAGTGTAGACTTTCAATGTTTCAAACTTACTCGAGAATGTTCTGAAACAAATCGCGCGATGACTTGCACCAATGTTTTTTTTTTTTCGAGAACTCTCTTGGGCGTTTTTAGAGTTGCAGTCATATTTTATGTCCAGGTGGGCAAACAGTGGCCAGGACGAAAATGAATGGCAAATTGGCTTTTTTTTTAAATACAACAAAAGAATCGTAATTACTTGAGGGCCAGGTAGGACAAGATATACCTCCTCTACCATAGAAGACAAGAGGAGGTATGTCTTGTCTTCTATGGTAGAGGAGGTATGTCTTGTCTTCTATGGTAGAGGAGGTATGTCTTGTCTTCTATGGTAGAGGAGGTATGTCTTGTCTTCTATGGTAGAGGAGGTATGTCTTGTCCTAACTGGCCCTCAAGTAATTACGATACGATACAATAATTACAATTTGGCATTTTTTAAGGAAATACAACAAAAGAATCTTAATTACTTGAGGGCCAGGTAAGACAAGATATACCTCTCTACCATAGAAGACAATAGGAGGTATGTCTTGTGTTCTATGGTAGAGGAGGTATGTCTTGTCCTTCCCGGCCCTCAAGTAATTACGATTTTTTTGTTGTATTTCTTTAAAAAAATGCCATTCGATTCCGTAGAAGACAAGACATACCTCCTCTAGGTGAATTTTTCCACCACTGAGTTTTTAACGAGATTTTATAAACTAGATATTTTAAATAATATTCTAATGATAATTGTAGATTCATTATTGTTTTGCGGAGTGTAAAATTACAATCGAGTTAAGAAATGGTGGTGTTTGCTTGAGAAGGTGAGTTCGTGAAATGAGGTGCACACAGAAACGGAATTAAGTTCGCGCTCCGCCCGTAAATAGGTTCGGTGTACGTAAATCACCTCGGGCACCCCAAGCGAGAGAGACGTTCTTCCCGAGGACATTTTAAAGTTAATTTAAGATGTACAATAGGTTACAATAGCACGGGAATGAGCTAGTTAGAATACAAGTTCAAGTATAATGCGAGTTGTCGCCGCGCGCGCGCTCCTTCTTACGAAAACACCTCGGTGTGTAGTTTCTTAACAAGGAGATTATAATTGTTGAACAACAAAGGAAATGTAAATCGAGATGTCGCGTTTGTTTGTTTGTTCGTTCGTTCGCTTGTTTCCCTGCATTTAATTCGATAGCAGTGCGATTTATTTCTGGGTAATTACGTATTTATGCGATGCGGAGTGTAATTGCGCCGCAGCCTCCCCCAGGTACCAACCGGTTTAATTTACCTGTATAATGAGCTGTATGGAGATCACAGCTTCCAACATCAGGGGAGCGCTACGTTTTAACTTAATTTCCCCTCTCGAGAGTGTAGACGAGTTGCGGGCTATGCAGACAATTACCTAATTTCGCCCAAACTGTATTATCAACTCATTTTCAGTTCCATAAGTTACACAAAAATAATTATCTAAAACTACGGTGTATTAAAACTGCAACCCAATATACAATTATTGTATATTGGGTTGCATTTCATAATATAGAATGGAATGGTTTCAACCTATTACATTCTATATTATAAAATGCAACCCAATATACAATAATAACACACTCTCGTTTGTTTCATGGAATGGTTTCAACCCATTACACTCTATATTATGAACCATAACCCAATATATAATAATTGTATATTTGGTTGCAGTTTTAATACACCGTAGTTTTGGATAATTATTTTTGTGTAACTTGTGGAATTGAAAATGAGTTGATTCGGTTTTCCTGGAAAATACTCGAAAACTAAAGGAGTTAGGGTGAACCTATAGCGAAGGTTTCCAACCCTTGATTAAGCATGAAGTAAAATTTTGAGTTTGGAAAAGCCTGAATATTTGGATTAGAACGAGAGCTTGTCGAAACATGTAACAATTTTTACTATATTATGAAACAGAGCTGGGCAGGATTCGAATCATTCAGGATTAGATTCCAGGATTGGAATCCTTTTAGAGGATTCAAAAGAGGTATTCGAATACTTTAGTGAAAACGGATTCGTGATCCGGACTCGTTACATTTTTTTAAAAGGATTCGTATTCGAATCCAGACGTAGATGATTCGAATCCTTATAAAAGGATTCGAATCCTTATAAAAGGATTCGAATTCTTATAAAAGGATTCGAATCCTTATAAAAGGAATCGAATCCTTATAAAAGGATTCGAATCCTCATATACGGATTCAAATCCTCCCAAATAATTCGAATCATCGCTATTAAGGCTGGGATTCGAATTCGATTAATTCAAATAGTAAAATATTCTAATATGAATAATTAAATCAATAAATTATTCATATTTGAATATAAATATTTAAATTTTCGAATAATTCAAATATTTGTGAATGCATATTTGGTTACTAAACCATGAAAAATTTTCAACCTTAATAGTATATTTTTAACTTCACTTGAAATCAGTGTTTTATACACGTGGCGCATGAAGTAAAATTTCGAGTTTAGAAAAGCCCCGTGAAAATTTGTCTCGGGTCGCTGCGCGACCCTCGACAAATTTTCTACGCGGGGCTTTTCTAAACTCGAAATTTTACTTCATGCTTAGTCTGGGAGTGGACAACACTCGTTCTTAGAAATTTCAAATTGAAGGATCACTCTAGATTACTAAGTTTATTACCATTTTATAAAGGCTACAGCTCGAAGGACCAATCATGGTCTTCGGAGACCGAAGAACTACAGGGAATCCAAGTTTTTTTACAAGAAAACAACGAATATCTGAAGGTTTACAGCATGGATAGGAAAGAAAACATCTAATTTTGAAAAAATATCGAAGTTGGGTTGGTTTTTAGTGCATGATTAACTTCACTTTAAATCAGTGTTTTATACGCGTGGCGCATGAAGTAAAATTTCGAGTTTAGAAAAGCCCCGCGAAAATTTGTCTCGGGTCGCTGCGCGACCCTCGACAAATTTTCTAAGCGGGGCTTTTCTAAACTCGAAATTTTACTTTATGCTTAGTCTGGGAGTGAACAACACTCGTTTGAACTTTAAATTTAACTCTTTTAAAAAATCGACGTATGTAATATAATAAATCATTCATTGAAATCATAGAAAAAGATGCAAAATTTTACCTAAAATTAATTTTTAGAGTTAACTTTATAATGTGCTCAGCTCTTAATGGGTGAATATTCTATTCCTAAAAAAACGCATTTATTTAATATTAAAGTTGCATTTAATACAATAACAAACTGTAAATAAATCGACAAAAATCTAGAAATATCGAAAATCTCGACATGTAAAAAATCTTGACGGTCCATTTCCAGACTAAGCATGAAGTAAAATTTCGAGTTTAGAAAAGTCCCGTGTAGAAAATTTGTCGAGGGTCGCGCAGCGACCCGAGACAAATTTTCACGGGGCTTTTCTAAACTCGAAATTTTACTTCATGCGCCACGTGTATAAAACACTGATTTAAAGTGAATTTAAAAACGCACTAAAAACCAACCCAACTGCGATATTTTTTCAAAATTGGATGTTTTCTTTCCTATCCATGCTGTAAACCTTCAGATATTCGTTGTTTTCTTGTAAAGAAACTTCGATTCCATGTAGTCTTTCGGTCTCCGAAGACCATGATTGGTCCTTCGAGCTGTAGCCTTTGTAAAATGGTAATAAACTTAGTAATCTAGAGTGATCCTTTAATTTGAAACTTCTAAGAACGAGTGTTGTCCACTCCCAGACTAAGCATAAAGTAAAATTTCGAGTTTAGAAAAGCCCCGCGTAGAAAATTTGTCGAGGGTCGCGTAGCGACCCGAGACAAATTTTCACGGGGCTTTTCTAAACTCGAAATTTTACTTCATGCGCCACGCGTAAAAAACACAGATTTAAAATGAAGTTCAATAACACATATATCATTATTAATTAAAATCATTATTTAATCAGATATTTAGTCGGTGGATGAACATTTTTGTTAATAGAAACTGATGGAATAAAATATTACTGGTTGCAAATAATAGATTCAAATTTATTTTCAAAGGATTTGTATCCGTGATTCAAAAATGAGGATTCGAATCTTTGATTCGAATCATATTTTGCACTTACGAATCCTTTATTCGAGTATTCGTGATTCGAATCATATTAGGTGATTCGGTTTCGTGATTCGAATCCTGTTTTTGAGGATTCATCCCAGCTCTGTTATGAAATACATCCAAATATACAATAATTGTATATTGGGTTGCAGTTTTAATACACTGTAGTTTTAGATAATTATTTTTGTGTAACTTGTGGAACTGAAAATGAGTTGATTCGGTTTTCCTGGAAAATACTCGAAAGCTAAAGGAGTTAGGGTGAACCTATAGCGAAGGTTTCCAACTCCTGATTAAGCATGAAGTAAAATTTCGAGTTTGGATAAGCCTGTAAATTTGGATTACGATGAAAGCTTCTCGAAACATAAAACAATTTTCACTAAAAAGCGGGCAGTCCTCGCTTTTTATTAAACATTGTTTCATGTATCGAGAAGTTCATGTTTAAACCCCTCATTTTACCAAAAACATTCTCATTTTAATTTTCTGTTTATTAGGTGATTTATTCCCTATTTGCTATTTTTATTATTTTTATTTTAAAATATGATGTATGTACACCTCACGTGTGTTTCTCTGTCTCTCGATATGCGAGTGTGTGTGTATATAACGTCCTGTGTGGTTTTCTAGCTTTGTGTCGACATTTCATGGAAGTCGTCAATGAAAAATTCCCACAAACGCTGCCAAAATGCGGTTTTAGTTTACTTGGCGCCACCTTTGTGAAACTGCTAATGTCTCCCATACAAACAAGTTTGCTTTTAACAAATAAATCACCTACAAACCAGAACAAACGCCCGTTTGTTTTAATTTAAATCTCTTTAATTAAAAAAATAAAATAAAAACAGACAATCGCGGAGGATTTCTATTCCAGGATTTATTGGCACGAAAATGGATGCGCGTTGTCTACCAACAACAAACCACCTTTTATTACTTTGGAAAGTAATAATATAAATATTAAATAATAAAACTGATTTTTCTTATTATTTATTAAAAAGGGTGTTATGACTGGCCCCCATTTTTACCACTCCATTTTTACCACCGTCCCTTTTTTACCACCAATTATTTTTACCACCAACGTATTTACCACCGTATTCTTTTTACCACCAATATTTTACCGCTATTTAAAATCGAATTAGAATAACAACTGACAACTTCAATTCGTAACCTGTCAATGTCATTATCGGTTTGTCATTCGCCTAAATCGTTGGTCACTCGTCAAAATTTGCATCGTTCTGTAAATCATGGCAAGTTATCAAACTGTTGAGTTATTACAAGGCGTAAAAAATCCATTCCTCCATATCAATGGATATATGTATCACAAAACGGAAGAAAAAAAAGGAAGAATATTTTGGATATGCAAGCAGTATCCGAAATGTAGAGCCAGGGCTGTGACGCGGTCACAGCGAACGCACGGACAGGTTGTGGAAGTAATTAGAGGTCCTGTGCAATCGCCGCACGAAACTCACGCCCCGAATCTAGAAGCTGTCGAAGTGGTAAGAATAAAAAATCGATTAAAAAGACGGGCGGAAGAACATCGGGAAGCTCCACCGGCTCAGTTGTTGAGGACTGAACTTCACCAGGTTCCGTGACGACTTGTTTTTGTTTAAAATAAAGTTACACAAAATTTTATTACATTTTAATTCACCAGGTTCCGTCAGGCGTTTTGTCCCAACTCCAGGAACGACAAAATTTAACTAAATCGATTCAGCGGAGCCGATTAAAAGATACGCCGACAAACCCAACAACCCTTGAGCAGTTGGGCGACCTGCCTCAAAAGTTTAAAAAAACTCTAGGTGGAGAAGAGTTCCTCATTTATGATTCTCGCAATGACGACGCGATTGAGTCGGTTGGACGACTCATGATCTTTGCCACAAAAGAGAACTTGCGACGAATGGCAAGCAGCACAACTGGTTCGTTGACGGGACTTTTAAAGTCGTCCCGACAATATTTTTTCAACTTTTTGCTGTGATGGCTGGATTTCATCAAGTTATACGTGGAACCGAACAAAGAGTGGCTTTACCCGTTGTTTATGTGCTGATGGAAAATAAAACAGAAGCTGCATATCAAAAGGTGTTTATCAAACTAAATATATGTACAAATCTATAACTATAAATATAACTAAAACTTCTTTCCAGGTTTTTGATGTTGTAAGAGAGGAGTGCGACAGGTATGCTTACAGGCTTTCTGTTACGACGATTTTAACAGACTTTGAAGTTGCGATTATAAATGCAGCCGAAACAGTGCCTGGAGCAAACATTAGAGCCTGCTTTTTTCATATGCGGCAAGCGATTTTTCGTCGCTTACAGGCTGAAGGTCTCCAACAGGCATATAATGATCGTGAAGATCGTTCAATCAAAATCGCGGCGCAGATGATGTGCGCCACAGCCTTTGTGCCTGTAGAAGATGTCGAAGAGGCTTTTGATATATTTCTGGAGGATGTTCCAGATGCCTTTGCTGATATTGCCGACTACTTTGAGAACATTTACGTACGAGGCAAACCAGCAAGAGGAAGACGACGTGCCACATCCCCGCGATATCCGCCAATGCTGTGGAACATGTATCAGGCAGTTCTGCAGAATACGGTACGCACGAACAACATGTCTGAAGGATGGCATAACCGTTTTTCTGTAGTCGTCGGCCGGGATCATCCTAGCCTATATGCTTTTGCCGTCGAGAACAGGGAGACACCGAGGCAATGTTCCGGGAATTGGACCTTGGGCGAAAAATGAAACGTACGGAAAACCTTGCCAGAATTAAAACTGAGGATAGGATTACAAATATAGTCCGAGATTACGATGTCAGAAAAGAAGAAGGGGAAATTGCAGAATACTTAAGGGCGATCGGTCACAACATACAATTTTGAATAAAACTGATTTTATTTGTAAAAAAGTGTTTTATTGTATAATTATTGGTACAAATGTTAGTGGTAAAACTGTATAGCGGTAAAAAAGTATGGTGGTAAAAATGCGGTGGTAAAAATGGATTGGTAAATTTGGAGTGGTAAAACTGTACCCCTACTAGGTGTTATTATATATTACTATTATTACTAAGATTAATTAGATTAATTAGTGTTTTTTTTTTAAATTAAACATACGATATTTTTTGATGCGTGCGCTGTGAAATTTCAAGTGTTCACTGCTGTTTTTACAATCGTTGAATTTGAAGTTTCAAACGAGTGTTTCTACTCCCGGGCTAAGCATGAAGTAAAATTTCAGGCTTATCTAAACTCGAAATTTTACTTCATGCGCCACGCGTATTAAACGCTGATTTAATGTGGGGCTCTAAATACACTGTTTTAGCATGCTAAGCAGTAGCAATATATTTTTAACTTCATTTGAAATCGGTGTTTTGTACGGCGCGTAAAGTAAAATTTATTAACTTGAAATCATCAAACATAAGTTAATACTAAGTAATATACTTTGAACTTTACACTAAATAAGTGTTTTATACGCGTGGCGCATGAAGTAAAATTTAGAATTTAGAAAAGCCTGAAAATTTGGTTTGGTCGCGTAGCACTACGCGCTACGCGACCAAACCAAATTTTCAGGCTTTTTCTAAACTAGAAGTTTTACTTCATGCTTAGTCTGGGAGTGGATACACTCGTTCGAAACTTCAAAATGATCTCACTAAAAATATCAAGGAAGAAATCAAAATGCGCAGGCATCGGGATATGCATGTATATAGTTTATTACAGGCCGTTTAGGCCCATAGCTTGGGATTTTTTTCCATTCCTTTCTGTTTTTAGCTTTGGCCTTCCAGTCCCTTATATCCTTTTCTTCTATACCCACTGCCCACTTACTGCTTTTTACTATCTTAAAACTACAACTATAAGGTAAAGAAAGGAACACCAAGACCATTTTAAAGCACCAACTTTAAAAAAAAGGAATACTAAGACCATTTTGAAACTACAAGTATAAGGAAAAGAAAGAGATATCAGATCATTTTGAAGCACCAACTATAAAAAAGAAAGAAATACAAAGACCATTTTGAAACTACAACTATAAGGAAAACAAAGGAATACCAAGACCATTTTGAAGCACCTACTATAAAAAAAGAAACGAAAATCAAGACCATTTTGAACTACAACTATAAGGAAAAGAAAGGAATACCAAGACAATTTTGAAGCACCAACTATAAAAAAAAGAAAGGAATTACAAGACCATTTTGAAACTACAACTATAAGGAAATGAAAGGAATTCCAAGACCATTTTGAAGCACCAACTATAAACAAAGAAATCAATACTAAGACCATTTTAAAACTACAACTATAAGGAAAAGAAAGGAATACCAAGACCATTTTGAAGCACCAACTATAAAAAAAAGAAAGGAATACCAAGAACATTTTGAAACTACAACTATAAGAAAAAGAAAGGAATACCAAGACTTTCTTTATTTTTCCTGTAGTTTCGTCTTTTCCGATCTATAACCCATGGGATTATTTTCTCCGGCATCCTTTATATGTATCCTAGCCATTGTATCCTTTTCGCTTTTATTACAATTTGTATTGGCGGTTCTTTGATAATTTCATAGATTTCATTAGTAGATCTCATATTCCATCTCCCAATATACTGCTAAATATCTCTCATCCTCGTCTCTGTAGCCTTTCTAGTAGATCACTGTTAGATCTTCTCTTATATTTATCTTATGTTGTTCTTCCTTCCAATATTCTTCCGAGTATCTTTCATTCCCATCTCTGTAGCTTTTCTAATAGATCACTATCAGATCTTCTCTTATATTCATCTTCTGTTTTCCTTCCTCCAAATATTATCTTAGTATCTTTCATTTCCATCTCTGTAGCCTTTCCTTTAGATCACTATTTGATCTTCCCTTATATTTATCTTATGTTCTTCTTCCTCCCAATATTCTTCCGAGTATCTTTCATTCCCATCTCTGTAGCCCTTTTAGTAGATCACTATTAGATCTTCTCTTATATTCATCTTCTGTTTTCCTTCCTCCAAATAATATCTTAGTATCATTCATTCTCATCTCTGTAGCCTTTCTGTTAGATCATTATTTGATCTTTCCTAATAATTATCTTCTGTTCTTTTTCCTTCCAATATTCTTACGAGTATCTTTTATTTCCATCTCTGTAGCCTTTCTATTAAATCACCCGATGCCTTAGCTCACAGATGTGTTAAGTGCTACAGAATCTGAATGCACTTAACACATCTGTGGGCTAAGGCGTCAATATATACTGGATTTATCAGTTTCTGGGGCACATAAGCGCTTTCATAGCATCTGTCAGTTTATTTATTTTTGATTAAATCTATGCTTTCCTGAAGTCTGTGAAAAGTGCCACTGCTGAGATCTTGTACTTGTAGCAGGTTGGCAAGGGTTCCTTCATAGTAAAGATTTGGTCCGTTGTCCCTCTTTCTCTTCTAAAACCTGCATGATATTCGTCAATTCCAGTCTAATATGATTTCATTTTTTTTAATTGTAGTTGCGAGAACTTTATAAACTTTGTCTTCCCCTGTAATTGTTACACACCATTTTATCTCCATCTTTTTAGGATTGGGACCTAAGCCAGGTAGGCTGGCTGAGCTGAGGCTGGGTAATCGACGGGAGGAAGCACAATGGGCCTAATGAGGCCTAAGTGCAGTGCAGAAATGCGCACTCCCCAAAGTACCAGTACCAGAACCAGAACCAGGATTGGGATTTTCGAAGAACTTTTCCATCTTTTAGGGATTTCTTCCTTTAGTCACACTTGTTGTATTAAGTGGTATATCAGGCTGGTTATCTCTTCCCCTCTATATTTCAGATTCTCTGCAGTAATTCCGTTATCTCCTGGAATTTTTATTTCTTTTACAGCTTTAATTAATTCTAATGATTTCGTCTTCCATGGGGGGCTATATTTGGTTTGTTTCTTCCGTTCTTTCTAGAGTGATTCATTCTTCTTTACCGGTTCCTTATCATCCAGGGCAAGATAAAGAGAGAAAGAGGAGTTTTTCGAAAGCAAAAGTCGTGGTCGCGAAACATCAAGGAATGGACCTGCCTAAAGATTGTTGAAGATCTGTTCTACATAGCAACAAGCAGAAAAAATGAATATTGTGGTCGCGAACATCCATTAATAGACACGCACAGGAAGAAGAAAAAATAAAGTACTCTATTCACCTCCCTAGGATCTGTTCTTCTTCTCCAATCAGGTTTTTATCGTTACCTTTTATAAAAGTCGTGAGGTTAACTTTTCCTTCGCCGCTTTTTGCTTTTATATAAAAGTTTATAATTTTCTTTTGAGAAGAAAATAAAGAAATACTACTGTGATCAAAAAGTAAGGAGAATTTTCATTTAAACTTCGTGGTTACTAAAAAATCATGAAATTATTTCCATCCTTTAGGGATATCTTCATTTCGAAACACTTGCTATACCACTTAATACATGGTATATCTGGCTGGTTATCTCTTCCCCTCTATATTTCAAATTCTCTGCAGTAATTCCATTATCTCCTTGACTTTTTTTTACTTTTACAGCTTTTATTAATTATAATGATTTTGTCTTCCATGGGGGGCTAGCTATATTTGGTTTGTTTCTTCCGTTCTTTCTAAAGCTATTCATTCTTCTTTGTCGGTTCCTTATCATCCAGGTCCCTCGACAAATTTTCACGGGGCTTTTCTAAACTCGAAATTTTACTTCATGCTTAGTCTGGGAGTAGAAAACACTTGTTTAAAGCTTCAAATTAAACTTTTTTGCAGCATTTGCATATGTATACTTGAAAGAAAAATTTCCTGTATAAATGCCTTTGTCTCCTGAGCATTGGTAATGATATTTATTTGTGATTAGGATGTTTAGGTCTTTAGGTTAGGATGCCTAGAGTTAGGGAACCACACCAGCAGACTTGTTCTGTCCTTCATTTAGTAGCCCTAACAATTAATGTGAAGAATGGGCCTGTCTCTTTTGCGAAACGCGTAATTCTAAAATGTCTCACCCGTGAAAACATAAAACCTGTCGAAATTTACTGCTGGCTGTATGTCCAGTTTAGGAAAGATATTCTTTCATAGAAGCTGCATCGAAATGAAGGCTAAGGGAAACTTAGCCTTAAGGGATTGTCTGAGTTGGCCACGGTTTATATTGTTACAATGATACAAAAGGAAAGTATTGTCTTACTAAATAATACTTTCCATTTGTATCACACACGGGGAAAGTAAAATTCTTACATTTTTGAGTAACGTGGGTCGATCAAATATATTCATCCTGCATTCATTTAAGTAAAATTCTTACATTTTTGAGTTACGTGGGTCGATCTAATATATTCATCCTGCATCCAGGCAAGCGCACAGCCAAAGAGGTGACTTGAGCCTTCCAATGACTAACTGAATTGTAGTATTTCGACGTATATATATATATATATATATATATATATATATATATATATATATATATATATATATATATATGTATATATATATATACATAGGTTTAAATGCGTAAGCTCCCATAAAACCGGAATGAGCCTCCCCCCCTACCAAAAGCCTTAAGACAAACTTCTGGATGCGCGCATGCATCCAGGTAATGGTGTATTTGTAGAGATGATTTGAAACCACAAAAACAAACCAAACTTTTAATTGTAGACTCATCCATCACTTGGTGAAACATTTTTAAAACACTGAATTTAAACTTTGTTTAAAAAAATTTATAAAACACTTGGTTATTTTTTCACTATTTGTTTTTATTTTTGAAAAACTGACTAGTTTCGGTCAGACGGCCATTTTCAAAGTTATTACAATCATTCTTGTAAAACTTTGAAAATGGTCGTCTGACCGAAACTAGTCAGTTTTTCAAAAATAAAAACAAATAGTAAAACAATAACCAAGTGTTTTATAAATTTTTTTAAACAAAGTTTAAATTCAGTGTTATTAAACAAACCAATTCAAATCACAATTTCAACACTGAAAATGAAATCAACCTAATACTTAACGGTCCTGCGAAATATTTGTTGGTAAATTTTTGCGTAATTTCACTTAACCTCAAATAGTACTTTGCATCCTCCGCAAAAAAGCCATTAATTAATTAAATACATGCCAAATAGATAATCCCTCTGACACTTCATGTGCGGGCTTTGAATCAAATTGATATACGTTATGATTCAGGAAAAGTATAAATAATTCGAAACGGGACGCAATTTGCGTCGTAAACGGCGGTGATTTACAACCCGAGCGCGTGTGTACTGATTGTGAGTAAAAAGAGCGTGCGAAAAAAGAAAATGTTGCTATTATTTTTTCACCTCGGCGTTTCGGGGTCAGAACTGCCCCCATAATCCGGGTGCTTATCTCGTGTGGTCGGGGGACCACTAAATCAAATGAGCAAATAGGTTAGAAAAGCGTCCGTCAGTGTCTGGTTTAATCCCAGATACGGTCAGCCAGGTGGAAAAGGTAAGTGTTTAGTGTAACGCGTTTCGGTGATTTCCAGAAAATTAAGTTCAATTTCGGATTTAGGATTAAGTTGTGTGTAAATATATTAACAGCGGCGGCGAATCTAGGACTGACAAGGGAAAATTGATTAAAAAAACAATGAAAATCAAGGGATTTGATAAAAATAATCTACATACATTAAAAGCCGTTTAACAAACTATACAGGGTGTTCCAAGAGGAATCTGCCAAACTTCCAGGGTGTATCTGGTATCTAATACAAGGGGGAGTGCGCATTGCTGCACTGCACTTGGACTTCATTTGGCCCATTATGCTGCCTCCCACTACGGGTCACCCACCCTCAGCTCAACCATCTCATCTTGTCTAGGTAGTCTAGTATTACTGAGGTGGGCAAATCCCTGATGACCCAGTATGGATCCTTTTGTAGACGAGAGTGCCGGGCATTAGCTGAGGATGTGCCTGGCAGTCTCGTCTTCCATTTCACACCCTCTACAAGATGGGGAGCCAACTATTTCCATCTTGTATAAGTGTCCATTGAGCCCGCAGTGACCAGTTAGAACAGCATTTATCCATCTGAGGTTCCTTCTGGTCATCTGCAGGTACTGTTTAGCTGAAATCTCGTTGGGGTACAGTAATGTCTCATTCGAGAGTTTGCAGCTTTCCGTATCATCCCAACGCTTCCTAAATTTATCAAGTGTGTTGAAATGTAACATGTTTCACAGTGACACTAGCGGCTGCGGGGTGTTTATTTAGGTCTTTTTAAGCAAAAAAAGTTATATCCACATAGGTCCGATTCGTAAAGGTAAGTGATTTATGGCTTGTTGAAGAAAACTGTTTGCAATTGTAAGGAGTAGGCTTTGGCTAGCATTCCTTCGCCGTTATCTGTTTTGCTGTCACTTCTAAGTTAACCTAACTGGTAAATGTGATTATTTTAAACGTGCCTTAAGGTTTATCAATGAAACATATGCAGATATTAATTTTGTTTACGGATAATGCTAGAGCTGCCATGCTGTAATGTCATCGGCGGTTCCCACATCGTAATATGTAAACAAATGAACATCTGCATATGCATCATTGGTAAACGTTAAAGGCAAGTTTAAAATAATTACATTTACCAGTTAGGTTAACTTATAAGTGACAGCAAAACAAATCAAGCAGTTTAGCGGATAAATACCCGTTAGCGTTAAATGTCAACATTTCTGCCTGTAACAATTTGAGTGGCGATTTAACTTGACGTTTCTAATTTTGAGGTTAAATTGCAATGTTAAACAGTTTTCTCTAACAAGCTATAATTCACTAACCTTTCCGAATCGAATCTATGTTGATAATTCTGGATATTTAAAACACTTGGTTGATATAACTGTTTTTGCTTAAAATGACTAAAGTATTACACTCTTGAAGTTTAGCAGATTCCTCCCGAGTCACCCTGTATTAATATTAATCGAGATATTTTAACGCGTGAGTAAAAAATATACAAATCAACTTTAGCCTAGCTAGATTGGTAAAATCCGAACAGTGGGCGTCCTGTATTTTGGAGTCTGTGAGTGTGCAATACGATCCCTCGACTGATTTTTACGATCTAATTAAGAGATTCTTGCTTAATAAAAAATAATGACCATACACACACAGGTTGCACTTTGTCTTTTGCGGATGTCTGCGCTGATAGGCCACTCCTGCGTGTCTCCTGCTGTTATATTAACAAGCAGAAGGATTTCTGCGATTCCAGACTGATTCACCAGCCACCCACACAAAATAAAAGGAATCTGGATACGGTGAAAACTGATTCACAAAAAAAAGAATCCTGCGTAAAGTAATCGCCCCCAACATAGCATATCTAAGAAAATATATTCTTTATATCCTTAGCGTGATACGCAAATTCATTTAAGTTGTTTGTTTTTTTTTTTTTTTATCCGGCCGGAATCCCTTTTCAAGAATTACGATCCTTATCTACTTGATTCTGCAGTGGCCACTATTTCTTTATATCACTCCATTTTATCCTCCAGTCCTGGTAATTCCTCGCGTCCAATTCTTTTTTTTTGCTACTATACGGACACGCAGCATACGAATGCCAACAATATATAGAATTCCTCTTTATTATGAAAGTCTTAAAAGAGAATGACTGGTGATCCCCGCATGTTATAATGTCGGAGGGAGGAAAAAAAGGAGCGGAGAACAAACAACGATTCAAAGTGAGACAATTTCTAACGTTTGTAAAAGAAAAAAAGCGCGCTGTGTAAAAGGGAGGGCGAAACTATAAAACTCTTTGCCTAAAATTAGTCGCAGTCCCCGTTTTTCGCGCAAGGAAACAAAGAAGACAAATCGTCTTCTTGAGTTTTATCTTTTGTTGCGTTATATATGACCCGGGTACAATTAGCGCTCGGCGCGAGAAGAGAACTAGGTACATTTTTAATTCCTCAATCCGGCTATTATAAACACAACATTAATTATCAATTTGCTGGCAGCTAAAGTCTAGCGGCGCCATTGTTTCGACCCGGGGCATTTTTAATTGAGATTATTGCACCATCTTTATTCAAATGAACGTTGCTCTAGCTTCGGCTTCGGCTTCGGTGGCCTCGCCTCGGCGCGTCATTAAAAGTGTGCATAATTATTACATCCACTGTGCGCGCATTGTCTTCTCCAAATTAGTAATTTGTGCGTAACGAATTGCGCCTTTAATCTCTTTTATATCCTCCATCATTACTCATTAGCGGGAGATGGAGAATGTCGGAAACGGGGGGACACTTTTACTCCTTGTCTGCGTGTTTTTTCGTGGGCGTCGTCTACACATGCGAGGCTCATACCACGCGCGTCATCGACCTATTTATTAAGTTCAATCGAAACATATCATAACAATTCACTAATGAAATAAGTGTATACATTACGAATAATCAGAACATAAATTAATTCGTATTAACTAAAACAATACTTTCCCTTTGTATTACACATGGAGAAAGTTAAAATATATGGGTAAGAAGCAGTGGCGGCCCGTGAGCATATTTATTGGTGGGGCTGCTATTTATGTTTACAGGAACATTTTTATTCAAGTATACATACCACTGTGATAAAAAAAATAAGGTGAAGTCGTTTATAAAATGAAAAATATTTATTACCGCCCGGTATTATCAACACATTTTAAAGGACAGTTAAGCTTAAATGATATTTAAGAGTATTACCAACCAGTTTTAATGTCGTTTAGCGGATAAATACCCGTTAGCGTTAAATGTCAACATTTCTGCCTGTAACAATTTGAGTGGCGATTTAACTTGACGTTTCTAATTTTGAGGTTAAATTGCAATGATTTTCGTTCGGTTGTCGTTATAAATACCCGTTAGCGTTAATCATGAATTCAAGTTCGTCAAATTTCACCAGCGACTCTTCGGATGAAGAAATATTCAATTATGGACAAAAAGATTCATTCAACCTCACCTGAAATTAGTGTTTTATACGCGTGGCGCATGAAGTAAAATTTCGAGTTTAGAAAAGCCCACAAATTTTCACGGGACTTTTCTAAACTCGAAATTTTACTTCATGCTTAGTCTGGGAGTGGAAAACACTTGTTAAAAGTTTCAAATTAAGCTCTTTTGAAAAACAACGGATGTCGGAATATTTACAGTTTAAGCATATGTTTACCTAAAAGAAAATGTTCACATTGTTTTTTTCTTTAGAAGAGTTCAATTTGAAGCTATAAACGAGTGTTTTCCACTCCCAGACTAAGCATGAAGTCAAATTTCGAGTTTAGAAAAGCCCTGTGAAAATTTGTCTCGGGTCGCGCAGCGACCCGAGACAAATTTTCTGGGCTTTTCTAAACTCGAAATTTTACTTCATGCGCCACACGTACAAAACAAAAATACTGTGTTTATGTATATTTGAACCTCACTTAAAATCAGTGTTTTATACGCGTCGCGCATGATGTAAAATTTCGAGTTAAGAAAAGCCAAGTGAAAATTTACTTAGTCTGGGAGTGGAAAACACTCGTTTAAAGCTTCAAACTGAACTCTTAAAAAAAAAACAACGAATATCTGAAGATTTAAGCTGTAATTGGGATATGTGTACTTAAAAGACATCTCTATATTTCATCGGCTTTGTATTTATCGAATTATGCAATAATATTCGAATGAGGATTTGCACTGCTTGTTCAAGTCAGTTTAAGCCTAAAAGCCTGAACGTTTGGATTGGTAAAACCGTTTGTAAGTAGTGTTCTCGTTTGATAGATACTCTTTTGTAAGTAGATTTGATCCAATTAGTGCTTTAGAATTTTAAAGTGAAATATAGGCAACACTGTACATGCGAAAACCATTATTATTTGAAAGTTTTGTAGGTATCATAAGCTTTTGCTCGATACTTCACAGGGGACAATTTCTTGAAATAACTTTGTCACCAAACTGCTTTTGCAATAACGCCATGGTTTCGTTGGTGGTATGTCACGTAGCGCCGTCCTGTTGGAACAAGATTTTTTAGTTTTTAGAGATTTTGTAGGTAACATTATTACAAAACAACATGAAACATTTATCATCACAACCAAGTTGTCAAATTATTAAAATTTATTATCAAAACCAAATCTCTATAAAGGCAACTAGGCGCGGATTACGTGCATTTTGGTTCACATGATCGACCAAGTGAACAAACAATTATCGAGCAATGTTGAACGATTATTCTTTTCCAACTGTTATTGAAAACCAACTGGAGGAATTTTTGTTCCAACAGGACGACGCTACGTGACATATCGTCAACAAAACCATGGCGTTATTGCATGAGCAGTTTGGTGAGAAAGTTGTTTTAAGAAATAGTTCTGTGAAGTATCGAACAAGAATTTTAAAGTAAAATATAGGCAACACTATACATGTGAAAACCATTTTCTATTTTTTATTTATAGGTATCGAGCAAAATCTTGTGATAGCGTAGCGTTTTCGTTGTTGGTATGTCACGTACTGCCGTCCTGTTAGATCAAGATCAAGATTTAGCGTAGACCTTCAACTTCACATAACCCCATAAGAAGAAGTCATACGGCGTCAAATCATCAAAAGTTGAAGGTCTACGCTAAAAATTCTTGTTCCAACAGGATGGCGCTACGTGACATACCGCCAACGAAACCATGGCGTTATTGCAAGAGCAGTTTGGTGAGGAAGTTATTTCAAGAAATGGTCCTGTGAAGTATCGAGCAAAATCTTATGATTTGACGCTGTGCAACTTCTTCTTGTGGGGTTATTTGAAGTTGAAGGTCTACGCTAAAAATCCAAGAACAATTGAGGATTTAAAAACCAACATCTGAAATGTTATTTGTAAGATACCATATGTTTTTGAGTTTACGTGAAGTGATTATTACACTAAAAAAGACTGTTATTCCTTACTTCACTTTTTATTTGTATCATTTGATGTACATTTCAAGACACAAGATGCTCATTATCAATAACAAACTTTGTTATTGATAATGAACACCTTGTGTCTCGAAATGTACATCTAACGATACAAATAAAAAGTGAAGTAAGGAATAACAGTCTTTTTTAGTGTAAGATACCGGCCCGAATGTGTAAAAATGTAATGATAAATTGGACTGATTAAATGCGCTATTGTCAACAAAGTCCTACGTACATTATTTTCCAAACATAATTGTAATTAGTTGGTCTTTTGAATAAATAGAAAACATTTTGGCCGCGTAACAATGTTTGTCCTAATCCTAAAGCACTAGTTGGATCACCCGTTATATTGTTTTGTATTATTGAATAATAAATAGATGTGGGGGTAATTTTTGTGTCTGTAGTGCAAGTTGAAGTAAATTGTAAAATTTCCATAATAGATTAGATTAATGGTGGAAGAAGGAAGAATGGATAAGAGTGGACGCAGCATCTAGGCTTATGCTAGATATTAGATAGGATCAGTTCTTAGAGTGGTTGCAAGTAAAGGAAAGGACAGAAGAACGACCGACATCCGTATCCTTGTATCCGTCGGAAGTCCATCAGGGGACCCCGGGGGACGGTGGAAGGTGATTGCGGAGCTCTGGAATCGGCGATGTTTTCCCTTATGTCTGCATCTAGACAAGGGGAGACCGCCACGAGGCCGGCAATTCGCGTGGACTCATCGATGGTATCGCGCCCGGGCCCGTCTTCTCCTTCTCTCCCCGGGCTCGGGGTTTTATAACCCCCCGACTATTATTTCCACAATTGTCAGATTTCTCGTTCGTTCCGGGCATCACCTTAGTTATCTTGTTTTCGTCCGCGCGTCTCCGAACGACCGCTGCAGGTCGCGCCGCTCCCCCAGGATGTAATAGCGGTTACGGTTATCGCGCGCGTTACAGTTTTCCTTCAAGGAAGGTGCATCATAAACTTGCCGCCAATTTATTCTTACCAATCCGCCAGACTGCTCATTCTCCTCGTTCCCGTTCGGATCTCCTGCACTTTACTGACCACACCAACCGCCCCCGATAAGACTTTCCGACTTTCCCTCAGGGGAACACTCTTCCAAACTCTTATCTCTCTGATATTGCTCAAATCCATACAACAGATATCAATGAAAGAGGGGAGCGAAAAATTAAGCCCTTCCTTTCCTCCTGCTGGAGCGGTAGTTCCGTTAATTTCTTAATCTCCCGAGTTGAGCACGTGTTGAATGTTAAATGCAAAATACGGTATTTTCATTAAGGGCGAGGTGATGGAGCACATTGAGAATGGTCAAGCCATTATTGCGTTCGCTCGCAGAGTGCATGCAGCCGCTGCGACATTTGCTAACTCAATTTAGAGCCGCTCTCTCTGCAGTAACATACCTTGCCCGATGTCCACGGCTAAATGGAATTCCTTGGCCGGGCCCCGTACGTATCACCCACCGTCGGCGGCTCACAGTTATAAATTACATTACAGGGATGAATTTCCGCGACATCTGTTACCTCTTCACGCTGCAACAGTGCGTTGTTTTGTTGCTCAACTTTTCCTTCCGACGAACGAAAAAATACACACAACGCCCGAACTGTTTTCAATTAAAACATCGCACGTGTCGCTTCCCGTTTTCACAACTTTTCACCGTTTCACCTGTACACCCAAAAAGTTTATTTCGTGTTTGAAAAAGTTGATAAAATGAATCCTCAGGGATACACATCACTTGCAGATGAAGGGAATAAAAGGGATATATTATTATTCGGGGCGATCGATCCACTTACGGCTAATAAATATTTTAGTCTTGAATTATAAACGTGACCGCAGTTCAAAAGATAAAAGGTAGTAATGGAATTGACCTTTACCGGGGTGCAAACGGGGGCAGGAGGGTGGGATAACAAGGGTCGACGACGGTGTCTTAGGAGGCAGGACCGGGCGATACTTTATAAAACGATCCGCCGCCATCCACCGGGTAGAAAGAGGGGTCGGTCTTTTTCTCTCTCCGGGTTGAATTATATCCTTTCAGTCGATCCCATCATTAGCATAAAACACGCTTTATAATAAATTGGGAGCGTTTAAATAAAATGCATAATTACTTTAACCTACTTGCGGCGCACCGAATCGTGTAATAAAACGAAAAAGTACCTGACGGAATCCAAGTTTAAGCCGAGCGCCCCGGCTCCCCCGGGAATTTGCATTTTCCCTATTATTTTTCTTCTGCGGGTTCGCCTTTTTCTTTTTTAAAGGTTTCCATTTATTGCGGAAGATAAATAAACCCCGCGACGAGACGACATGGAAATATTACGATTAGAAAACGCTCCTCTCCTCTCATTTATGACATAAAGTTCAATAATGTTTCGCTGAAATGAATATTGTGTCTTTAATATGTAAATACACCTACAATCTGCATAGTAACGAGCGTCTCTGGCGGTTTAAAAATCTTGCGGGGATTCTCTTCCGCTTCGTGCTTCACTAAACACCCGGCGATTCTATTTAAAAAAAACACCCTCTTACTCTTCAACGCGCGCTTCAAATTAATTCATCCCGCTTTCTTTCCATTGTTCTAATTATTAACTACAAACAATCCCTAGGGTAAAGTCTGCACACACACACACAATGGATAGCAACTTATTTGCACAGCAAGTGCGGGCGATCTACAATCCAGCATCCACCTCGATGTGCGGTCAAACTATGAAGTCGTGGTACGGGCACCCTCCGGCCGCATCCACCCTGTAAACACACTTAGCTCTAGGTACACTCCGCTTTTTACCGTCTGTCAACATTGATTTTTCCCATTACAACTTTCCTGCCAACTTTTGTCCAGGTCCCGTTACCTCAAATTAAACTTTGTTATGTCCCTCCATCCTCGGATTCTGATGATAGATTTTATACGCTTACAAATCATAACTTTCCAAACGCGATATTTTTCTTTGTATAATTTGTTGTTTGCGAAATCCCGCCCGGATTAACTTAAAAACGGGCACATGCGGTAACGTAATCTCCGGAATTATATATTTGGTCCGGTTTGACGGAATTTTCGGGAAACTTTCGGACGGTCGCCTTGTTTTCTTACCTAATTGAAAGATCTATCAAAAACAACGACGTGCAAACACCGAAAACAATTCAATTCGAGCGATTCAAAACTTGAAACGTTTGTTATGGAATGCGCAACATCATATAAAACGGGCAGACTTTTTCAAAACCTATCATAATGCAAAGATCCATGCATTTGCAGTTTACAATCCTTGTAATTTTGGTAAAGTTAAACACTTGTTTTGTTCCATAATCTTATTATCAGTTACGTATCAACGACCCTCTAACAATCATAAAATCATTTTTCTTAGTTTTTTATTTCCTTAAAGAACAATGGGCAAATTTGAGGTAATATGCCCGAGAGGTGGCGGTAGATAAAAAGTTGATAATAACATTTGACATCAAAAATGACTTCGACCACTTCAAGGCCAGGTCGATATTCCGCGAGCATCAGACCGAATAACAATAATTGCTCTTTTTCCGTTTTTAGCGTTCTATGCGACAAGTGTTGGCATTTCAATTAAATTAAATATTGAGCTTCAGGAACGGTCCCTAAGTTCTTTGTTTGGTTTTTTAGGAGTGACGTTAGCTAGTTTTTTACTTTTCGAAGATGTCTTCATCGAGTTTGAACGTTTGTTCTCGTTCTAATTGTAACAATCGCCTAAATCGAGGCAAAACTGGATCTCAAGGATGGACATTAGTTGAGCGTGTTTGTAACAAATGTGTTTCTAAATCAAGAGATCAAAGCCGATTAAGTTTGAGAACAAGCCGAGAGACAATAAGCGCTGATTTAATTGAGATCAATATACTAAAAGCAAGGCATTCGAAAGGTGTTACTGATTGCATTTTTGAATGTCAAAAACAAGATACTAAGGATATCAAGAAAAAGGATCTTTGCTTATTATATATGAGAACAGGAATCCTGGTTGACATTAGATTAAAAGCGTGCATCAAAAATTTCCATGAAAATGGTCAGTTGAACTTCAAAGAACTGCCTGATTTGACACCAGCAACAAATGAAGCTCGACTCGACTCTAATTCAATCGTTTAGATTCTAGACAGTTTCGTTAAATTGTTAAGATTAAAGGATAGAACCAATGAAGGTTATATCGTTAATATTCAAAACGATCCTTTGCGATATGAAACTGATTTGACTCGTGAAAAATTTAACTATTTCAGTGATCGTATTGGTACAACAAAGAAAGAACGTTTTTCATTTGGTTTATTTATGATGCGATTAAAACGAAATATGACGTACGAAGCTCTTGGCAATAAATTCAATCTAGATCGGCGAACGATCAGTAGAAGAATAGAGAAAGTACGAAACCTTTTGTATGAGGAATTTGTATCTTTGTAATTGGGAATGACTGAAGAGAGACGTACGTTGCTAATAGACGATCAATCATCATTTGCAAAAGTATTATTAGAACAAGTAACAACTTATGTCAGCTTAAGTTTAATTGTCTTATGCGACTCAACTTATTTGAAATGTGAGAAAAGTTCTAACTATGACTTTCAAATCGATTCCTGGTGTTCATACAAAAGCTATAACTGTGAGAAACTTTTCATGATGGTTACTAGTTCAGGACGTATAGTTTCTGTTGCGATGCCATGTTCTGATAAAAAGTCAGATAGCCAAATATTAGTTGAGTTCCTTTAAACTGAGAAAGCCAAGCAATTCTTCAAACCTAGTAATATATTTATTCTAGATCGAGGATTTCGAGATGCTGAGAAATGGTTGCTAGAAAACTAATTTAAGGTTGAAATGATACCATGTGTTTGTAACCGAAGACTGACTGCACTTGAAAGCAATAGACAACGCTTCATAACAAAAATTCGATTTGTGGTTGAAACAGTTAATGGTCATTTAAAGAGCTGGTTCCATTATTTTCCTGACATCATCAGGAATACCAACATCGAACATGCGTCCTAAGATTTCATGGTTGCCTGCGCAATATATAATTATACTCGCAATTCAATTGAATCTGATCAAAGACATCAACTTGAATATGCTAGCACTTTGAACGATAGATTACATATGCCAACAAGTTAGACTAAGTGATGGAAACAAAGAATATCAATGGCACTAAGTCCTGGTTCATACAGATATCGATGGAGGAACTAGACATACCATCACTTACGCTAGATCAGCTCAGATTATTTGCACTTGGAACTTAGCAGCTTCGACAAGCGCCGTCATACTATTTTCAAACTATTAAACATAATGGTTCATATATAGGTATTTGATTGAAATTCACTTGGTTTGTTTTACTAATAAATTGTTTTATTTTCAACTAGTTTCGGCTTAATGCCATTTTTACCAAGTGATCAATAAGAAACAAGTTAACGATATATAATGGTTCATTCAAGTATTGAGTTCTAAAAGACAATATTATTGACTACGATGATTACTTTGATATTGATAATGCTGACTATGTTTGGATAAACTCTCGTTTGTTCTTAAGACACAAGAAGAACAAAACTATTATCAGAATGTACTTCTCAATTTCGACGGTTCTGATCTTGATCTGATTGTTGGTTATACATGCGGTTGTTTCGCAGGAAGTAGAACTGCTGGTTGCTGCAGTCACATCATGGCAGTTATCTGGTATCTTGTACATGCTTGGAAAATTGATGATCTGAAGTATCCTGCAGTAAATCTTGACCACTTTTTCGACAACTTAGCTCCAGCAGATGTTGGTGATAAAGATGATGATTAATATGAATTTTTAATAGTGTTTATAATGATGATTAAATAAAATTAACAATTGCTGATTTTAAGACTGATGCTCAATGAATTTGCGGTCGAAGTAAGTTTTGATGACAAATGTTACCAACAACTCTTTATCCGCCGCCATCAATCGGGCATATTATCTGAAATTTGCCCATTGTTCTTTTTTCTGCTTAAAATTGATTAACGTATCGCGCGATTTTCTGGCCACTTTTATATATTAAGTTATAATTAAGGTTTATTTTGTTACTTGTCCTGTATAAGTTTCTCCGTTGGATAAGAAAGTTATTATTATTATTAATGAAGATTTAATTGTTGTGTTGATTTGCTGAAACTAATAAATTCTTTGAATTCGTGATATATTGTATTAAAGAGGAGTAAATGTTATGTTGGCGATATTAAACTACGGCTAAACGAATTAAAATATACATAATAAATCGGGACTGATTGCGAATTAGGACCGCCAGTAATAAAGTAATAAGATTAGGGCATTGGAAAGTCTGGGCAGTGGGGGGGAAACGAGCCGGTGAAAGGGAAAATCTCGGGGCCTCGAAGAATAGCGAAAACTTAATAAAAGCTGTAAGGTGGGAGAGCAAATTGCCGGAAAAGCGGATTATTCCGTTCGCTACGTGGACAGGAGTTCATTAATTTCCACCTCCCGGCCGAGTAACACCTTTTTCGTGTTCCCGACTGGAGACATCGCCCAAGAACGGTATGCAAATAAAGCATAAGGGACCGAGGGCTTTTTATAGGGTCGGGTTGATGCGGGACCGACTCTCTTCTCTTTATATATATATATATATAGTAATACACTTCCGGCTTTAGTGTGGTCAGGTCGCGGGTGTGACTACTGACTATTTGAGCTACCTCAGCCACCCACTTTTCAACATCACGATGGGGAATAGACAATAAGTTTATAATTCAATTCGGGAAACAATTCTTGCGAGTGTGTACATTTAAACCGAATCCAGCTGACGGTGTTTTTCTCCAAAACGCGGCCTATCCAAAACCCCTACTATAAAGTTGCAAAGTAAATAAAACCACACCATATAACAATCCACAATCACATGGATACACCCGCCGACGACGACGCCAATGCAAAAGATAAACATCCTCCGAAATTGAAAGCTTTAACAGAGAGGTGGGTATTACAATTAAACGATTCAATTTCAATTTGTGATTGCTGTAAACACCCACAAGAACTACGCTTTATTGGAACAGCGCGCACACACATACATTTTCCACCCCGTAATATATTCATAATTGAGAGATATGGCATCAGCGCCACTCCCGAATCATAATATTGACGAAGTTATGTTGTTTAAAATTCAAGAACGCTCGTTGGAATTAAGCGAAAGTGATGGTAACCCTTTCAATTTGCGGGCGGTTAATCAAGAGTGCTCAGCAAACACTACTTTGCTGTATTTGGATCTTCCATGCGTTTCATTCCACCTACATATTCCATTAATCTAAACATATCCATTGTTTTATTCCTCCTGTTCACATTACATACCAAATCAATGGTTTCTTTCATGGACGAATTCAGGATCAGGATCAGGAAGGACACGAGGCAATTTGATTTTTTGTTTGATTATGTTATATGAAAATTATTTATAGAACAAAGCTAACGTTTGAGAAACTAGTTGCAGCTTTAAGCAATGTAAAGTAACTGGAGTTTTTTAATTTATTTTTTGTGTTGTTTCATTAGCGTGTGTAAGAATTAATATTAAGTATAGAGATCGCTCGTATCCTGCGGGTGGGTTTTAAGAGAAATAAACGTGGATACTTAATACAAGTAATTAAGCAGACCGGATTTATTCGGGGTAGCAGCGGGCTAATAGATAGAAGTTAAGAGTGGAGGAGAAGGGCAAAAGTATAAGAACATCGTTACGGCGTGGCTGCCGCAGAATCCCCGGCACTTGTCTACGAAAACACCGAGCAAATGTAAGAATGAGAATTTGCATGATAATGTGCATTGGCGAAGTGGCTCCTCCGGCATCCAACAATATGCTTCGGATTATCAAACAATAAGAAATGCAATATTTTCTTTGGCGCGGCGCGCTCAAATGAAAATTCCCGGGGGAGAATTGAAACAATCATAAAAAAATAATAATGCGCGTAACGTCGTCGTCCGGGATTTTTACCTTAGAGGAAAATTAAATATTTCCCCTCTTCTTTAACAAAAAAAAACACTTATTAAGTGGGAAATTGCAGCATTGACTAGAAAAGATGATAAGGCGTCCTCGAAATACATAAATCTGGATATATTGCTTTATGCTTAATCAATTTTCTTTCCTTTCTAAACAAAGACCAACATTTTCGTTACCTCTATAGTCTGTTTAAAAACTAAAAGGAGTAAGTGCCAAAGCCCAATTTATACTATAAAAAGTTACCAGAAATATCACTATATAAATTTGGCGGCAATTTTAAGAAATTTCATAATTACTCTTTAAATTAAATCAAATATCCATTTTGTACTTCTTAATTGCGGTTAAGTATTTTCTTTTCCATAGTACGATATCGTCAGTTCAATCAAAATGCTTATACGGCATCTCGCCATATATTTGTAAAATAAAACATATTTATATTATGTTCATAATATAATATGGAATTTATATAATAATGTGTCTCTATCAGAGCTGGGACCAATCCTCGTAAAAAGGATTCGAATCACCAATCCGAATCACCTAATATGATTCGAATCACAAATACTTGAATAAACGCTTCGTAAGAGATAAATATGATTTGAATCGAAAATTCCAATCCTGTTTTTTGAATCACGAATACAAATCCCTTAAGAATAAATTTTATTTTATTATTTTTTTGCGACCTTTAATATATAAATATCGTTACCAGTTGTTTTAACAAAAATATTCAAAACCTAATTATTTATTATTACCACTGAACATCGCTGATAACAGACTAAATATCTGACTCCCTGTTACTCTAGTTAAAGATGTATTTGTGTGTTTTTGAACTCCACTTTAAATCAGTGTTTTGTACGCATGGCGCATGAAGTAAAATTTCGAGTTTAGAAAAGCCCGAAAATTTTCACGGGGCTTTTCTAAACTCGAAATTTTACTTCATGCTTAGCCTGGGAGTGGAAACACTCGTTCAAAACTTCAAATTGAACTCTATTATAAAATCGACTAATGCCTAAAACTTACGTAAATAAAAAAGTCACTGAATATCATTAAAACCGGGAAAGTCAGAGAAAAGTCATGGAATTATATTCAAATTGACCAAAACACTAACAAAAAAGCCATATGATATTATTAAATTTGTCAAAATCAGCAGGCAAATTACAAAACACGTAAAAATTTATAAAATTAACTTAAATATTGACAAAAACAATGAAAACTATTAAACAGAATGGGGGTTTCCCACAGTAGAAAGTTATATTAAAAGGCCAGGGAAAAAATCATTAGTCAGGGAAATGTCGGAAAAATGTAACATTTCAGATTGTGGCTACCATGTCAGTTTTACTTCAAACAATATTAAACAAAATTTTGAAATCTAGATTATTATCTTTAAAAACATTTTCAATCTTTAAATGTTCTTATCAAAGCATTCACTTTGAAGTTTCGAACGAGCGTTTCCACCCCCAGACTAAGCATGAAGTAAAATTTCGAGTTTAGAAAAGCCCCGTGAAAATTTGTCGAGGGTCGCGCAGCGACCCGAGACAAATTTTCTGGGCTTTTCTAAACTCGAAATTTTACTTCATGCGCCACGCGCATAAAACAGTGATTTAACGAGAAATTTAAAAACACACAAAACAACATTTTTCATGTTAATCCTCACAATTCATTCGTTTATTTTTGACGATTCAAATCCTTTTGTAAGTACTCGAATCCTTTTACAAGGATTCGAATCCTTTTATAAAGATTCGAATCACCTACATTTAGACTCGAGTACGAATTCTCTGTAACGAATCCGGATCACGAATCCAGTTGAACTAAAGGATTCGAATGCCTCTTTTAAATCCTCTAAAAGGATTCTAATCCTGAATGATTCGAATCCTGCCCAGCTCTGGTCTCTATCTTACTTAAAATTGATTTGTTTCATAAAACTATACAAGGTAGAACGACTCATCTTCGGCACTTCTTTTAAAACTTTATTCAAAGTTGGCAGTTCATTTTTATGGAAGAAACTATGCACGGATCTCTTCACTACGTCATCAAAACTTGTAATTATGTCCTCCAAGCTGTTTAGGGCTACAAATCTCTCCGGATTTCTTATATTCGCTAATGGTACGATAGACAGTGGAATTTACAACTCCTAAAAATTCACCATTTTAATATTTGATGCATATTCTTATGCCATTTGATATCTCACCTACTGCACCAACAATGTCTGATACAACAGTAGTCACTTTCATATGTGGATCATCTGTTATCATCGGCTTATACATATTTATTATGCACTGTTTCTCAGATAGATATAAATGACCCAACTCAAACTTCTTACGCTTTTTTGAAGGTGAAGGTGATATTATCACCGAGCTTGTACTGGGTCCATAATCCATCACAACAATATAAACAAAACTAACTTTTTACTATGTTAAAGAAACACCGCACAAAAGGTTATTACGAAACAGGCAAAGTTGCAACTCGAATCAAGGTTATGTCAGCTGTTGCGTCTAATAATGACGTAATTAGCATACACGGTTCATATATCTAACGGTTGTAGCATGCGGCCGCTGGCCCCCCCCATTCGCGAGCGCGTGACGTCAGTGTAGTCGGCTGCTTGTAATACGTATTGCATACAACGTGCACTCCATATTACTCAGCAAAATAACCGGTTATCTGTTCTATCTGTTCTAGCATTAGTAATTTTTTAAATTAGATGAGCATTAAATTTTCAATTAGGTGAGCATAAATAAACTCTTAAATGATGAGACATAATAATTATATATTTTGAATGTAAAATAAATGTTTGTAAATAGGAATCAACGTCTTTATTTTAGTACGCTGTGGCGCCTTTGCAGCTTCGGGGGCCCTATGGCAAATGCACTTTTTGTCTTTTTGTCCGGCACTGCCACATACTCTAGAAGAATATTTATTACGTCACCATTTTTAAAAAAGCTCATTAAGTAGATCTCAACCGTGTTTAATAATTTAATTACAATCAGCTCTGTGTATATCAAATAATAATATGATATACATCATAAATTTTTCGGTTATTATAATAAATAAAAAAATATACCTGAGGTCTTTAGTTTCCGTCTCGTGGGAATATTTAAAAGTTCACTTCGAAAATCTAATTCGAAATCTTCTTTTATAAAATGGCTACTACAAATAAAGCTGGTATCCGGATTAAACTTGTCCCTTCTTCTACACGCGTTTATCCATGCATGTCTAATTATTTTATCTCTTGGAAATCGGTGATAAGAAATTGATTTGCCTTTCGTTAAACAGTGCTGATTTCTGCATACAGCGACGGCGCAAGAGCTTCCGGGCGTGATGAAAACTTCGGCACTATTCATTAAAAAATTATGAAAAAGATTGAATATTTAATTCATTATTTGAATGCTATGCTGGAACAACGTTGTAAGCGCCAAAAATTGTTTTGTTGGGAAATCGAAAAAGAAGCCCCCCCCCCCCCCATAAGGGTTCAAAACCACATATTTAAAAATGTAATACAGCCCACAACACAAGTGAGCCTTGCTGCAAACTAAACTTGCCTCCCCCAAGACAAAATCTTGGCTGCGTACATCGTTTTTCCACGGAAATACCACGTTTTCACAATTGGCGGTTACAACGTTGTTCCAGCATATTATACGCTTCATTTATTGAAATTTGTAATAATTCAATTACTTACCAAAAATATACAGCAATTATATTAATTGTAATATAAAATTTAAGAAAAAACCACTCGTAATTATCTAAACGCACATAAACACCGTAAGCGGGCAATGTTTGACAAGTTAGGAGCGACCACAATGTCGTCAGACGCACGAACATTTCCGACTTCGTCCGACGAATGCTACAACCGTTAGATATATAAACCGTGATTAGCATAGTGTAAAATAGGCGCGCTCTCGGCCAATCAGAGTTGTAGGTTTTGGCGCGTGAAATTTAAAACGCTCCTCCTAGTTATTAAACAGAGTATAGTTAACTTTGTTGTATACGCGTGGAGCATGAAGTAAAATTTCGAGTTTAGAAAAGCCTGAAAATTTGGTGGGCTACGCGACCAAACCAAATTTTAAGGCTTTTCTAAACTCGAAATTTTAGTTCATGCTTAATCTGAAAGCGGAAACACTCGTTACTAGTTTCAAATTTAACGATTTTCAAAAGCAAGGATCGCCTGAATAAATACAGCGTATACAGAGTGATTCTTGACTTATACGCATAATTGCGAGTAATTATAGTTCGTGATGTGTAGTGGTGGGAAATTTATCACCATATATCACCGTAAGTGTTTGAAGTGATTTCTTTCGTTTTCAATGCACAACTGAGCGCGTCGAATCCATCTTCCAACACACGCATGGCGTAAACCAGCCGAATTAACTACACGATTTTGCAACTATTACTCAGTATTCATTCCGGTTAAGTACACCAACATTTTCAAGTGTCCTCAAAAATAAAAGTCAAGGAGATTTAGGTCAGGCGATCTAGGAGGCAAAGCAGTTGTACCTCCGCGACCTATAGCGCAAATGTGGTGGTTCGTAAAGGAGCCGCATTTGCTGTCGAACGTCAAAATTAACTTCGTCGAGCAATTCTGCTAAATTTACTTACAAACATTCTAAATAAGCATCACTAGTTAAATGATTTGGCATTATAAAGGACCCAATTAGTAATCCATTCACAATTCCAGTCTATTTACTAGTGTCAGAGAGTGACAGATATAATTCAAGACAAATCCGATAATTTTATCACGTCACCTATCTCAACATAATTATTTCGTTATATCTGTTGATACAAAACTTTTACTACACTTTTTTTAACTAGTTAAATGATTTGGCATTATAAAGGATAGGATTAACTTCGTCGAGCAATTCTGCTAAATTTACTTACAAAAATTCTAAATAAGCATCACTAGTTAAATGATTTGGCATTATAAAGGACCCAATTAGTAATCCATTCAGAATTCCAGTCTATTCATCAGTGTCAGAGAGTGACAGATACAATTCAAAACAAATGCGATAATTTTATCAGTTCACCTATCTCAACATAATTATTTTGTTATCTCTGTTGATACACAACTTTTACTACACTTTTTTTAAAATTTCCTATCAATACACATCACATACCATAATTCCTCGCAATTATGCGTATAAGTCAAGAATCACCCTGTATATCGGGATATGTATTAGGGATGGGTCGTTCATGAATGATTCGTTCGAAAAGAACGATTCTGTACGGTGATTTGAATGAACTGATTACGTAATTCAAAAAGAATTGATTCGTTAATGATTCATTCACTCGAGACGACCGACTGAACCATTTTGGACGAGCGGAATCGTATTCCCGGCTCGAATTTATACATGCGGTCTGAATCCGCCCGGATCGGATGACTAATTCGTTCGCTCGAATCCGCGCACAACTTCAACTCCGCTTTGTACATGCGATCTGAATTCGCCCGAATCGGATGACTAATTCGTTTGCTCGAATCCGCGTATAACTTCAGCTCGGTCGTCTCATTTAATGGAAACTCGTTCGGATGAAACGATTTTTTACATCTTGCGGGAACGAATCCGTTGCGCCAGCCTTTATTTGTATTTTGTAAGACTTAGCAGGGCTTCGAACCGAAACTGAACCGTGAACCGAAAACCGGAAAAAAACCGGAACTGAACCGAAAAAAAAATATCGGTTTATTTCTGTTCAAACATGCACGTCAACTTTAATTCCTCAACAGTTTTTAAAATTTAACTGGTTGCAATTGAAATTTAAATATCTTCACTTTATTTTCCAACCGGTCTTAAATCAGCCGGTACGGTCTTTGCGTAAATTTAAATGTTTCACGCATAATGTCATTTTTTTGCGACGTAAACATCGCGATTTTAACATTAAATGTCTATTTAGTCAACATGAAAATTGACGTTAAACGCCGACAATTGTCAATTTAGGTAGGTAGATTGACTGACATTAGTGTTACTGTTTTTCTTTATGACACTTGCGACACACATTTTGATAGTTGTGACATATTTTAAACTAACGAGTGTCTTCCACTCCCAGACTAAGCATGAAGTAAAATTTCGAGTTTAGAAAAGCCCCGCGTAGAAAATTTGTCGAGGGTCGCGCAGCGACCCGAGACAAATTTTTACGGGGCTTTTCTAAACTCGAAATTTTACTTCATGCGCCACACATATAAAACATATTGAAAGAAAATGTCATAAATGTCATGTTTATGAAATTTTCGACATTTTCGTCCATTTATCAAATTTTCGTCGATTTATAAAATGTTCAACAAATTTTCGTTATTTCGATATTTTCATCAATTTAGAAAATGTTCATGAAATTTTCGACTTTTCGACATTTTCGTCGATTTATAAAATTTTCGTCTGATTTTGGAATATTTCGATGTTTTTAACAATTTATAAATTTTAAATTGTTAAGAACATCGAAATATTCCAAAATCTGACAAAAATTTTATAAATCGACGAAAATGTCGAAAAGTCGAAAATTTTATGAACATTTTCTAAATTGATGAAATATCGAAATAACGAAAATTTGTTGAACATTTTATAAATCGACGAAAATTTGATAAATGGACGAAAATGTCGAAAATTTCATAAACATTTTATAAATTGATGAAATAATCGAAATATTGAAAATCTTATGAAAATTTTATAAATCGACGAAAATATTAAAAATCTCGATAAAAACTTTTTATAAATCGACAAAAATATCGTCAAAATTTTATAAATTGACAAAATACCTGAAATATTGAAAATTTTATAAATCGACGAAAATATCGAAAATCTAATGAAAACTTGGTAATATTGAATTTTATAAATTGATGAAAATTTTTGGATGTTGAAAATGTCATGACAATTTTATAAATTGACGGAAATCTCTAAAAATCGAAAATTGATGAAATATCGAAAATGTGACGAAATATTTATAAATCGACAAAAATCATTGAAAATTTCATAAAAGTTTTATAAATCAACAAAACCAGTCATTCCACTCCCAGGCTATAATTGACATTTCTAAGATAAATTGACATTATTGACACAAATTAACATTATCATTCATCATAATTCGATATAATTAACATTTCTATCATAAATTGACATTATCATCATGAATCGATATAATTGACATTTCTATCATAGACATTATCATCATGAATTGATATAATTGACATATCTATCATAAATTGATACTCTTATCATGAATCGATATAAGTGACATTTTTATCATAAATTGACATTATCATCATGAATCGATATAATTGACATATCTATAATAAATTGATACTCTTATCATGAATCGATATAATTGACATTTTTATCATAAATTGACATTATCATCATGAATCGATATAATTGACATATCTATAATAAATTGATACTCTTATCATGAATCGATATAATTGACATTTCTATCATAAATTGATATTCTCATCATGAATTGATATAATTGACATATCTATCATGAATTGACAATATTGACACAAATTGACATTCTCATCCTGAATCGATTTAATTGAAATAACTGGCATGAATTAATACTTTTACCATGAATTGACTTGTATGTCATATTTTGACACTATTTTTATATATTTTACATTTAATGTCACGCTTGGCATATTTTTATATTTTTCACTTTCATGTCAGTTGATTAATTTTTATGTCACTTATAAATTAACAAAAAACTGGAATAATATTTTTTGTTTTCGATAATTAGTAAACGACGTTGACTGTTCCAAATCACTTTGACTGTTCTAAATCACTTTGCCAGTTAGTTAACGACTTTGATAGTCATTAAACAACTTCAACAGTCACTAAACGACATTCATAAGTAACATTTGACATTGATACTTGACGTTTCATCAACCTCCTCTGTTCAGTAATTTAATGGACATTGACGCGTAACAATTCAATAATCGACATTGACGCGTGTGGCATTCGACATTGACATTTGTTTCTTAGGTAAAAAAAATATGAGTATTGCTAAAAAATGAAAAAAATACGGTCGACAAATCTTATAAATTGATAAAAATCTCGAAATTTTATAAATCGACGAAAATGTCGAAATGTCAAAAATTTCATGACCATTTTCTAAATTAAGGGAAATGTCGAAATAACGAAAATCTGAAAAAATTTTTATAAATCGACAAACATCACAAAATATTTCAAAATCTCTTTTATAAATTGACGAAACGAGTGACGTCCACTCCCAGACTGAACATGAGACAAATTTTCACGGGGCTGTTCTAAATTCGAAATTTTACTTCATGCGCCACGCGTATACAACACTGATTTGAAGTAAAGTTAAAAATATATACTGCTGAGATGTGACAGATATTTACAAAGATATAACAAAAAAATGCAAAACCTATTTATTTTGTAAAAATTTTGTAAATGTAATAATAATAATAAAAGTAGAACAAACTTAGGTTGAGACACTTTTCCATATTCTTAATATTAAAATCATCATATATAGGGTTCCCCGTATCAGGCCTATCAACTCTTAGGTATGCTAACCTTTTTGCGAAAAAAACAAATCACCATTCGATTTTTTAATACGGATTTTGTAATCTCTTATGGGACATAAGGAGGACGGTGATATATAGACACAGCAACATTTTTTATTTTATATGAAAGAAAAACATTTTACAAACTAAAACTATCATATGTGAGCTGAACTGAAAATCGGAACCGAACCGGTATATATATTTCATTGATTGAACCGGAACAAAAACCTGAATGCAAAAAATAGCGGTTCGAAGCCCTGCTTTTTAGGTCTAAATAGTGTGCATTCGTCTGTTTAGTGTAAATAAGCTGGCGTAATTTTATCAGCTGATGTTTGTTCTCTATTATTATTATAAGTGATTCGTTTACGAACGATTCATAAGGAACGAATCACTTTTAAGGAATGATTCGGTTGATTCGAATCACATGAAAGATTCTAACTTCCCATATCTAATATGTATTCTTAAAAGAAAAATTCCCTGTATGTAAATCTTCTTACATAACATTTAATATTGGCGCTAGGATCACATTGTGTGCCGAATTCCCCCCCACCCCTCCCAAAATCAATTATACAGATTTGTATTATTATATTTATTGTTGAAAGTGATATATTTAGCTTATCTTTATTTATGCATAAATCCCAATATTAAGCACTCAGAAAAATGAGGCGAAATAAAAGTTTTCAACAATATAAGAGACATATGTTTCCATAATAATAAATAATAGCGAACGCGCTAATCCCCATTGTTAATCATCGGGGCTCTCGTCTTAATGTTTTGTCCGGGACAAGTTAGTTCGTCCCCGAAGGAGTCGCGCGCTAAGTGTAGTGATTCCGATGACGGATGGTGGCTTTATACTCCTGGGGGGGGCGGCATGAACCTGGCCGCAGAAGAAGAGGAGGAAAAAAAAGGAGCCTCGCCCGAGCCCAGGAGTATTTCCCCGAGTTGAAAAATATGTTTTCCTTAATAACGTATTCAGTTTGCGCGCGTTCTTAAAGTATTAATTCACTTTGAGGGATTGAGGGAAAAGGAAGTGTAGGGAAATATCGTTGTGGAGTAATTAAGTTTGAATAAAAATTGTAATGATTAGCGGTAGGATTAAAAGAAGGTCTGAATAATTTTTTGGAAGCGACGGCGGCGGCGTCTTCCCCCAGCAAGCCGGCTCCACCCTCGTTTCCCGTTTGAATTTCCACAAACCATATTACTGGCGCTAAAGGCAATTAATTTGTCCGAAGATTAGCCATGCATCCCGGTACCTCTCAAGCCCGGAGTTCTTTTAATTAAGTTTAATTAACGTTACCAAAGTCCGACATGGCGTGCTAAGGAGCGCGGGCGGGCTGATCTATGATGATCTTATTACCCCAGGGGTGGCGGCGGCAAAGGGTAAACGGAGGGCATAAAACCCGGCGCCGAGCTCGATTCCCAAAAACTTGCACTGATGAAATTAAATCGTCATTCTTCCGCCCGAATTAAAATACAAGTCCGGCATTTTGATTAAAGAACTTCCGACAAGTCGGCAATTAGTGGATTCAAATTGAGGGGCCTTCAAGATTCACCCCTCCTCCGTTTACCTATTATAAAAACCACCCACCTATTCCAAACCCACCCCAAGACGAGCGACTCCTCTCAATTTATTCGCATCAATCTCGGTTGCTCACTAATCATGCAAGACATGTAATGGTCCGAGATTGGGGTTGTGCCGGTAACTTGGACTGAAAATTAGCAATTTCCTTTGCCGGTACGCCGCGATGGCCGCGAGCAGCCCCCCAGACACGCTTTATTTGCATAAATAATCAGAGGACATGCAAATAGCCGAGGTCGCAGCTTTAATTACCTAACCATGTACATTATCCATCACGAGATGCACTCGACGTCTTAACTTTCCTCTTAGCTAATTACTAGGTGTATAGTTAATCAGAAATCCAATCTTTCTACTCATACTCATGGGGAAGGGGGGTCAAAAGCATAATAATATGAGGTGCCTCCTCAACTTAGGAGCTCAATACAGAACAATGATCTAATTATAGGATCAGTTGATTGAGGTTAAAATCATCGAATAAATTAATAGTATATTGTACAACGAGCATAAAATGATAGCTATTAATTACGAGAACGAGGTTTGTGTAACGAACCGAAGGAGAGTGAAGCAAGCTGTGATTAATAGCCATTATATGCGACTTATACACTATACTTTGTTCACGACAACAACAATATATAACACAACATTTATTATGTATATTTATCAAATACGCGTCCTAATGGTCGGTTTTGTTTTATCATAATTTGACAGATAAATCATAACAGAGTGCGGTATTATGATTTGAATGTGTAATAGGGTTAATTCCACTTCAACACAAATATGAACAATCGTTCAACAATAAATAATACTCACACAGTCTAGCCTTCTACCTAAGTTACATAGAAACACGCTCTTTGCACGAAAAACGAACTCTTTCATTTGGGTGGAGTTTTCACGGTGTTTAACGTTTGTTCCGCTTTAAAAAAACACTCGCAACGGATAGAAGCACAATTGTTTAACCAATTTAAGAATGATTTCTGTTTACAAACGCGTTTTACGCGGGTTAAACTAGTGAGAACGGCGGAGATGTTGACGCGTTACTTTGTACTTTAACAAAATGGCATCGACGACGTCATCACCACCATGGTCAAATGTAATACAAAAGAAACTGATTTGACTAGCACAGCGCTATTACTGCAAAGCGGCAAAAAATCGAACTAGGCAATTATTTATAATAGTGTTAAATAGCTACATAATGTGCTTCAGTGTTAAATGCACCCCATTTATGCTTCCCACACAGTTAATTAATGCACATATTACAAGATTGTCGTGAACAAAATCTTTTATTATATGAATAAAAATCGATAAATCATTAAAGTAACCATTCAAATGATCATTCAAATGGTGATTCGAATTGGCCTTCAAAAATATTTGCTGAACATCCTTGAAATAAATTTACGAAAATCCATAAAAATAAATTAATTTGAAAAATTTAGTAGTGAAGTGAAATTCGTAAAACTGTCAAAATATGTTTGCTTCATCCTCCTAATCAATGGCACAATGGGCCTAATGAGGCCTAAGTGCAGTGCAGAACTGCACACTCCCCTTTGAACCAGAACCAGAACCTCCTAATCAATTAAACATTAAGTTTAGAAATAAGTTAAGTATACTTTTCATCAACTTAATATAAATCGTTACAAACTTAATGGAAGCAGAACCCAATTTTTGACAAAATTTGATAATGAGCGACGAAGCGAATTTTTGCCATTCTGGTCGCGTTAAGAAGCAGTTTGATCAAAAAGTCGTTGATTGGTGCGCAATATGCTCAGAACGAATTATGAACCCTTATTTTTTAAAAATGCTATGGGCAATGCAGTTCCTGTTAATGGTGAACGGTATTGAACAATGATACGAGCATTTGTGTAACCACAGTTGGAAGAACTTAGCGTAGAAGTTCCAGCAGGATGGCGCTACATGCTACACAGCGTGTGAAACGGTGGCTCTTAGAGACTTTCTCCCTGCCAGGCTGCTCTCAAAAAATGGAGATATTGAGTGCGGCCACTCAATATCTCCATGATTTGACGGTACCAGATCTTGTGGAGGTATTTAAACAGGCGATTAATATAGACTCTATTAATCGCCCACAGACGTTAGAAGACTTAAAGACTAATATTCTTGAAGAAATTGCGTAAATTGTAGCTGGAATATAGCGCAAAGTTACGCTACACGCTCAAATTAGAGTTGGTTGTCTGGCTTGTCGTGGCGCTCATTTAGTCGATGTTGTTTTTCATAAATAATGTTACATGTTTTAATAAATAGTTTCCATCAGAAAAAATATTTTTTTAGCGCAAATTTTTGTTTAACTTTAAAAAAAAACTTGGCTGGGTATATTTTGCCGCACCTTATAATTAAAAAAAAATACTGGAAGGAAAAGATCGGCCACAGCGGCATACTCATGCTAGATAGTTAAATCATCAGAAGGTTGGAGGTCATAATACCCGCTCTAGTATTATCTGCGGACAAAATGACCACCAATTAGAGGTCAAAATGCCCACCGTAGTATCATCTGCGGACAAAATGACCGCCAATTGGAGATCATAATGCCCGCCATAGTATCATCTGCGGACAAAATGACCGCTGATTGGAGGTCGTAATGCCCGCCATAGTTTAAACTGCGGACTAAATGACCGCTAATTGGAGGTTATACTGCCCGCCATAGTATCATCTGCGGAAAGGATGACTGCCAATTGGAGGTCATAATGCCCGCCATAGTATCACCTGTAAACAAAATGACCGCTAATTGGAGGTCATAATGCCCGTCATAGTATCATCTGCGGATAAAATGACCGCCGATTAGATGTCATAATGCCCGCCATTGTATAATCTGCGGACTAAATGACCGTTAATTGAGGGTCGTAATGCCCGCCATAGTATCATCTGTGGACTAAATTACCGCTAATTGGAGGTCATAATGCCAGCCGTAGTATAATCTGCGGACTAAATGACCGCTAATTGGAGGTCATAATGCCCGCCATAGTATTATCTGCGGACAAAATGACCGCTGATTGGAGGTCATAATGCCCGCCATAGTATAATCTGCGGACTAAATGACCACTAATTGGAGGTCATAATGCCCGCCATAGTATTATCTGTGGACAAAATGACCGCTAATTGGAGGTCAGTATGCCTGCCATAGTATCATCTGCGGAGAAAATGACCGTCAAGGCATTTAACCTAGACCAGTTTAAGGAATTTGTGTTAACAACAGTGTTTTCTTATTGTTGAATTTAATATATTGATAAAAACACATTGTTTCTCTTTCAAAGCGCCCGAGATGTAACGAATAATGGCGTAATTGTTTAAGGACGATACGCTCCAGTAAGCCTTTGGGATATTTCTAAGTTTTTTCCCCGGCAACAAGCTCGCTAGGTACGTGTTTTGGTCTTTTACGACGTTGCTTTCACGCCGAATAGTTCCAGTGTTTCTCCGGTGGTAAAAACCCTAGTGCGGAGTGCGAAGGCCGGCGTTGGACGCCCGTCGCCGGCGCCGAGGTGTTCTCTCCCACAGACACACACAAAATCAATGATACTGCAGAGGGTACGGAATACAACTCCAAACCAAACCAAAAAAAAGACGACACCATAAACTCGGAAATTAAACCCAATTACCGGATCGAAACCCAAAGGGAAGGACGCTCCAAGTGCATATATTTAGGTTAAGCAGTTTTCCTCCTCCTCTTCCGCATCTTATGTGTGCGCTATTTCTTTTTTTTTAATTGATTGCGTACATAAAACATGTTATGGCGCAAGTCGGTGATCTTGAGCTTGGCGCCGGCAGCGCCTATCCAAATGTAGGCTAACGCATATATTTCAATTCCGAGTCTGGAGGAGTATCTCTGATACAATTTTCGACCTTCCTCCAGATAGGGATCTTGCGCGAAAAAATCTTGTTTCTTTTAGTGTTTTACGCGCGCGGGGTTTTGCATAAGGGGGACGCCACTTCAAATATTAGGGGCGAAAATGTCCCCAGTTTTGCATAAAGCGTGATTGATGCCCGCGTCCCTTTCTAATAAATTAAATCTCACACCAGATGAAATATAACACAAATCGCTAAAGATTAACTCATTCAAAGTATGCAGTTTACTTCAATTTCCAATTGAGTTACTACTATTTTGGTAAATTTATCAATTCTCCACTGTTTGTGTTTGTAATTTGAAAGGATTTATTTAAATATATTTTAGTGTATGCATTGATTTTAATTGTTGTTATCTGAAGCTTTAAATAAGTGGTTTCCACTCCCAGGCTAAGCATGAAGTAAAATTTCGAGTTTAGAAAAGCCCCGTGAAAATTTGTCGAGGGTCGCGCAGCGACTCGAGACAAATTTTCTGGGCTTTTCTAAACTCGAAATTTTACTTCATGCGCCACGCGTATAAAACACTGACTTTAAGTGAAGTTCACATATACATAAATTATCCAATATTTTAGTGTTTTATACGCGTGGCGCATGAATTAAAATTTCGAGTTTAGTAAAGCCCAGAAAATTTGTCTCGAGTCGCTGCGCGACCCTCGACAAATTTTCACGGGGCTTTTCTAAACTCGAAATTTTACTTCATGCTTAGACTGGGAGTGAAAAATACTCATTTAAAGCTTTCAATTGAACTTTTTTAATAAACTACGAATACCCGGAGACAAATTCTCTGGCCTTTTTATACTCGAAATTTTACTTCATGCGCCACGCGTATAATACAGTGATTTCAAGTGAAGTTCAAATATGCATACATTTCACAATATTTTAGTGTTATATACGCGTGGCGCACGAAGTAAAATTTCGAGTTTAGAAAAGCCCAGAAAATTTGTCTCGGGTCGCTGCGCGACCCTCGACAAATTTTCACGGGGCTTTTCTAAACTCGAAATTTTACTTCTTGCTTAGCCTGGGAGTGGAAAACACTCATTTAAAGCTTCAAATTGAATCCTTTTAATAAACTACGAATATCCGAAGATTTAAGTGTATACGCTGTAATTGGGATATGTATATTTAAAAGAAAAACTCCCTGTATAAATAAATATATAAGGCAAAAAGTGTAAAAGTGTCTTTTTTGTTAAAGAGAAAGCAAAAAAGGCTACTATTTATTCGTTCTATTATCCTCTCCTCGGATGGTATTATGAAATGCTCAGGCGAAACACAAAAGCATCCATCACACACAACTAGCGGAAAAACAGGTGATGTCAGGGCGCATTTTCCCTCCATTAAGTACAAAGGACACGTAACAGCCTTCATTCCCGTACCTAGCGCGCGCTCTTAATTCGAAAGAGCTCTTGAAGAATGAAAGCAGAAGGCAAAGCTTTTAACCAGAATCAATACAAAACGTCCTGCTCCTGCTATCTCAGGACATATATCTCCTTCCTGAAGGACACTAGTTACCCCTCTTCTAGCTCCTAGCTCCCAGCTACGACATTTATAACATTAAAACATTCATCCTAACATTCTCTCCTCTCGCTCTTTCTGTGTGGATTCGATGGGTTTCGGATTCAATTATTTAGTCCGAAGAGCGTTTACATGTGTAGAGTAATTGGAAGGTGCGAGCGGAGGGCCTGACTTGCGGTCAGGTCCGTATCACGGCCGAATGCGAACTTCCAGATAATGATTTCTCCCTCCGCCCGTTCTGGACAATTAACAAGGGTTGAAAGGGATTCAATTATTGGGGTTTAACAGGTGTGACTTGGATGAATTAAATTAATTATGTCCATGGCAAAAACGTGCCTGCTCCACATCCAATACTCTCCACTAAATAAACGTAATTCCACACTGATTTACCTTCATTCACGTTATCACTTTTTACTTGTTGTTCAATAACGTATTTGCTTAATATTACAGGGAAAAAAACAAGACAAGAATTAATTGCAATTAACAATAGAGAAATGTACCCAGGGCTTTAAACCGGAACTGAACCACACTGATTTGCCTTCATTCACGTTATCATTTTTTACTTCTTGTTCAATAACGGATTTGATTAATATTACATCGAAAAAAAGACAAGACGAAAGTTAATTGCAATTAAAAATAGATAAATTTAACCAGGGCTTTAAACCGGAACTGAACCGTGAACAGAAAACCGGAAAAAACGTTATTTTTGTGGGAACGATACATTTCTTACGTTGGCATAATAATTAATCGATTAGTTAAAAATTGTGATTGTAATTTTTTTACGTTAATTTCTATGCTAAAATAAACTCACACGAGATCATCCTGAAATGAATTAGCCGAATAAAGGGGAAAACGAATCAATTTCTCACCGCTAATGGATTTGGACAAATTAAAACGTTTAAGCGCAGTCGCTCGCGCTGGATGTGCGACGGCATTAGCGGAACGTGCTCTGAATTAGAAAGTAAGAATCAAACCCGCTCTTGGTTAAGTCTAACCTACAAGCTTATTTTCGACCTTCCACCGGAACCGGGATAACTCACAGGATCGGGATTAAAATTTATTCAACGAGTGTGTGCATTTCCACTGCGCTCTCTCTTCCCCAGTTCCCCAGCATCGACTTACTTATCAATATAAATAAGTTTCCAATTCCGGTTATACCGGAATTGAATCCTCCTGTTATCTCTCTCTCCCTCTCTGTACAGGATAACAGGACATTCCATGTGTTTATTCCGGGATACCCGTAACAATCCCGTTTCGCATGCAAGTGCGCTCTTTTATGCCCTCCAGGCGATTTCGTTATAAAATTCGATTCAATTGATTATTATATTACGATCGGGACAATTTTTGTGGCTGTTTAAAAGGTATTACTTTAAACTACATACATGTACAAGGAATGAAATAAGACACATTTTTTTCATAGGGATAAATTATTACTACTCAAATTTCATTTCAAGTCATATCTTGTTTTAAATCTGCACTTATTCTCACAGTAGTATGCTAAGAACTTCTTAGCATACTACTGTGAGAATACGTGCAGATTTAAAACAAGATATGACTTGAAATGAAGTTTGAGTAATAATAATTTATCTCTATGAAAAAAATGTGTCTTCTTAGTAAGAAGACTCTTCAGGTTTAAAAATTATGATAATTTGAACCAGAAAGAAAAATACAACTGGAATTATTCCCACTTATTACTAAAATAAAATATGTACTGGACGCAATTGATCTTACAATTTAGAAGATCAAAAAATACTGGACATAACGGATCTAGTATTTAGAAAAATAAGTGTGGTTTTTGAACTATATTTTTTTAAGAGGAATCTCTTGAAAAAATTCAAATACCCACGCTTACAAAACATTTCCCCGACATATAAGAATCACACAAAACACTAACCTTCGCGGCAATATCGTAACTCATCCCCCAAAAACACTCCGGAGTGAAAGCGAGGAGAGCGTTTATTCCGCTTTATTGAAGGCGAAGTGAAACATTGAAAATCCCAGTAATCACAAAATTGGTCGTGCCCGCGGGCGAGGGCGAATTCTTCTTCCTCTTACGCATAATCGTGTCATATTCCGTCGACAGGAGGCCATTAAATTACTCTCCCCCCACGACGCGAACTCGAGGAGTATACAATACTGAATTACAAGTGTATATGTATATCCCTATCTGACATCAGAAAAAGAAAGTGTATGCATTACATCAAGTCTTTATAGTGGGGAATAAAACTGATTGCTATCTTAATAACGGACCAATCTTGTTAACCACTCAACAGTGCACTGTCGTTTCTGTTGTTTTTTTATTCCCGCTCGGGAATGTATATGTTTGTGTGTGTGTGTTTCACACCGCATAAAAAAACTTTTTTCATTTGCTTTTCGAAATCTAATTTAATCTTTCGCATACATAAATCACTTTAAAAAGTTTATAAATAAATATAAATCCACGCTCTTTTAATTAATGTAAACATCCCTTATTATTAAGGTTTAATAAGCTTGACCATGTCACAGTTAGATGTAAGGAGACCATTTTAAGTGTCAAACGCTCCCCCACCACACGACAGCTTGGACCACAGCTCTCCCGCCAAAATGCCACATTTTTGGCGACACCACCCACGGAGCTAGGTCGACCAAGTGCCCGAATAGACCGCTACAGCCGATTCAAGGTATTCCCAATGTACAAATCTATTCTACAAACAAAAAATCATCCCAAATGGACTCAAAACTTGATAAAAAGTCCATCAGCCCATAACCCTGCACGATTATGTTATAGATACCTATACTACAGAAATAAATACCAAAACCAACACTGATAGCTTGTCTATCACTGTTTGTTTTGGTATTTATTTTTGTAGTATAGGTATCTATAATAATATACTGAAAAAACTCAAAGAACGATTCACAAACTCTTTCCGCGTCGACACACATGCATCGTTCTCGGGAAATCGAATGTTTATCGTTATGTTCGATTTAGACTACCCAGAAATTATTCCCACAGTTATCCCAACACTAGGCGTACAGTTAGGTTCAACGGAAATTGTAAGTAAAAATGGCTAGCGATGTTTGTTTTTTATATACCAACATTAACTCCTTTCCAATAAAATCTAAACTAGTAAACCACTACCTCTCCAACAATCCTGTCCATATCAATATGATGGTAGAAACAAAATCCTCAAACCCTATCTCCTTCCGTAATTGGTCATCTATTCAAATTCCTGCCTCTGTATACAACCAAAACTGACGAGGTGGCTCTTCTATATTAACCCACTCCTCCATATCATTAGGGAAAGTTAATCCGCCTTGTATAAACAATATCCTTAATTAATGTATACATGCAATCCTTAATTTCCCATCCTTTCAAATTCATCTATTCCTGGTGTACATCCATCCTTCGACCATTGAAGACACAATATTCAATAAGGCCTCCCTATATGACAATGCTATTATTATAGGAAACTTTAATATAAATACTGCCAAGAGGAAGTAAAGGGTGATTCAATTTGAATTTCCACATTACAATCTAAAATATTTTTGACACGCCCCTGTATTTGTCAGGGGCAGCGTGTGATTTCTAACCTAAAATGTTAAACAAAAGTAGTCATGGAGCAATATACGCAAGAACAACGTGTTAAAATTATCCAGGCATATTATGAAAATGGCCGATCGAGGAAAAGTGCATTTCGTGCTTTACGTGAAGTTTGTGGTGCGCAAAATCGACCTTGTGAGAGGACAATTTGGAATGTGGTTCAAAAATTCGAACAAACTGGATCCGTAGCTAACATCAAAACCCCTCAGCGTGCTCGTAGAGGTCGTTCGGAACAAAATATTGCCATTGTTCGCGAAAGCGTGGCCGAAAATCCAAGCACATCGATTCGTCATCGATCGCAGCAAGTGGGCCTTACGTATTCCACTACACAGCGATTTTTTAACAAAAGATTTGAAGTTACACCCGTACAAACTCCAATCAGGAATTGAAGCCTCGAGACCATCAACAGCGCCGTGTGTTTGCCGAATGGATAAGAGAACAAGGGGTAAATTTTTCAATGAAAATTATCTTTAGCGATGAGGCACATTTCCACGTTGATGGCTTCGTAAATAAGCACAATTGTCGTATTTGGGGATTGGAAAATCCAAGAGAGATTGTTGAAACAAAAATGCATCCTCAAAAGGTCACTGTTTGGTGTGCCTTTTGGTCCGGAGGCGTAATTGGCCCATTTTTTTTCGAGGATCATGCGGAGAACTCTGTTACGGTTAATGGCATTCGTTATCGGAACATGATAACAGATTTTCTTTGGGAGCAGTTGGAAGATATAGATATCGAAGATTTATGGTTTCAACAAGACGGTGCCACCTGCCACACAGCAGGAGAAACGATACAATTACTGCGCGGCAAGTTTCCCGGTCGCATTATTTCACGTAACGGTGACTTCAATTGGCCGCCGCGATCGTGTGATTTAACTCCCGCAGATTTTTTCCTTTGGGGGTACCTGAAAAGCAGAGTATACAAGAATAAACCGAACACTATTGCAGAGCTGAAACAGGAGATCAGACGCGAAATAGCCGGCATAGAACCTGATTTGTGTCGCAGAGTAGTCGAAAAGTTTAACAAACGAATTACGTTATGTCACATGAGCCGCGGCGGTCATTTACATGATATCATCTTTCACACATAATTGTAATGAACTAACCTTAAAGGGCAAATAATTTTTTTTATATTTTTCAACTTCTACGTGTTTTTTTTATTATTTTTAATGTGGAAATCCAAAATGAATCACCCTTTATTTGTCACATTTTCTCTCCTACTCCAATTTTATCCTAGTTAAAACCGATCCAACCTTTATTAAGAATCAACACCAAGCTTCTACCTCTGATATCCTGTTATGTACCAACAATTCAAAACCCCTTATCCCCTCAGTCCAACTAGTTCCAGATGTATGTTCAGACCATCTTTCCATTTCTTTCAAACTCAAAGTCCAACAGAATATTACCCAAATATTACCTGAATCCATACCAGATTTTAAAAATGCAAACATACTACAAATATCTAATGACATCCAACAATGTATAAACAACCACCCAGAAATAGAAACTTGTACCATTCCCCAGTTTAATCGATAGTCCTACATACCCCATAAATTTCCAAACAACACTACAAATATCCTTTGCCCAAATTTATCCTCCGCTTAATAAAATATAAAAAACAACTATACCAAGACTATACACAGTTAGGGGACGAACAAGTCAAAATGACATTCAACAGACTAAACAAGGACATACAAAAACTTATTATTGAATACAAAACCCACAAATGGCTGGAAACATGCAATTATTTTAATGACCTACAAGGCAGGAAATACTGGACTGAAATAAAAAAAACTCAGCAAATACAAAACTTACAATGCTATCTCTGAAATTATTGACCCAACAACAAACGATATACGAACAACAAACAAAGACATTTCAGAAATATTAGCAAACAATTTTAAAAACGTTTAGAAAATGACACACGGCACATCTTTTGACAATGACTTTTTTAAAACAGTAAACAGTTGGTATGAAAAACGCATCTTCCCCAAACCCAAACCTCCCCCTGCCCCCGACGACAAACTCGTTGAAGAAACATACTCTCAAATACTCCATAAGTCAACAAATACAGCACCTGGACACGACAAAATACACCGACTAATACTAATAGCCCTTTCCTCTACTATTTATACATACATCCCAAAACTCCTCAATTTTAATTATACTCGTCAAGTTTTCCCCTCTGAATAGAAACGCGGCATAATAACCTGCATCCATAAACCCAAAACTGACCCTCTACAATCAAATAACTACCGTCCTATAACCTTCCTCCCCGTGCTCAGAAAATTGTACGAATCCCTCCTTAAACAAAATATACTTAACCATGCATTACCTCAAATCCCAATCTACCAATATGGCTTCCTACCAAATCGCTTCACAACACTCCCTTTATCTATCTAGAAGGCAAAAAATCGGCCACTGATTTTCTTGATATATCTAAGTTCTTCGATTCCGTTTGGCACCGAAGCCTTTTATATAAATGCAGTATCCTTAATCAACCTCATCAACCTAATCCAAAACTTCCTTCTCAATCGCGAACTTCAAATCCGTATACGACAAACTTTATCCTCGACATTTTATCCCGAACAAGGTGTTCCTCAAGGCTCCTCTCTATCTCCTCCTGTATAATAACATATATTGCTCCGACTTATACCATCCCACTCCCAACTATATAGAATATATCTCCTCCTTTTACCCTACTTTCCCACCTTGAAATCGACTAAAACAAAACACACATAGCATAAGGCAGCAAGACCTATGGTCGAGAGCCCTTATAGAAAAGGGAAATATAAATTATATATTTATACATATTATAAAATGTATTTCTATTTTTAAATAAAGATGTTATAGTAGTATTAAGGTTTACCAGGGGCATTAAATGCTATCACAATGTTCCTACTTTTACTGACAAAACAGCTTTGGTATGATTTATTAGTAAATTGGTTTCGATTGGAAATTGTACCGAATTAGTGGTAACTGAAAAAAATGCCTGATCGCTAGTAATAATTTTCGTAAATAATATAAATTAATACAAAGTGCGTTTAATCCGTAAAGACGATCTCGTTATATTTAACAGCGTTTTGCAGGTCGAAATTGCTCATCCCCGTTATTTTATAATTAAAACGTTTCGATGCCGCCGCGCCGCTGCACCCGTTAAAATTTATTCGGAATGTTTATATTGCACACCCGCACACACGCAGACAGTTCTGGATGTAATATCATTCACATAGGTATATTTAATAATGTGTTAATGGGGTATGTCGTGATTAAAATTCTGTTTATTGCTTTCGCTCGGACATTCAAGCATTGTTATGGCTCATGCGGGAGTTTTATGATTTGCCGAATCTATTTGAATGGAGGTGTGGACAGGATAAATAGAATTATTGCCAATCGCCGATATTTTGTTTGTTCATTCATTCGACTATTTTTAATCCGGACAAATAAAGGTAGCGTATTTTATTGAAACCATTTGTTATTAAATGAAAATCACATTAAAGCACGGACAAATACATGCATACGCATCAAACTCTCTGATATTGTTCCTTTTTTTGTTGAAAATGTATGCGTATTCATTTATTTATTTATACAAAACGTTTTTCTTTATGTATACCACAGAGCTGGGCAGGATTCGAATCATTCAGGATTCGAATCCTGGATTCGAATCCTGGATTCGAATCCTTTTAGAGGATTCAAAAGAGGCATTCGAATACTTTAGTTAAACTGGAATCGTGATCCTGATTCGTTACATTTTTTTAAGAGGATTCATATTCGAATCCAAAGGCGGGTCATTCGAATCCTCATAAAAGGATTCGAATCCACATAAAAGGATTCGAATATTTATAAGAGGATTCGAATACTTACAAAAGGATTCGAATACTTACAAAAGGATTCGAACCGTCAAAAATAATTCGAATTAATCGTGAGGATTAACATACAAAATTTGTTTTGTATGTTTTTAAATTTCTCGTTAAATCACTGTTTTGTACGCGTGGCGCATTAAGTAAAATTTCGAGTGTAGAAAAGCCCCGTGAAAATTTGTCTCGGGTCGCTGCGCGACCCTCGACAAATTTTCAACGCGGGGCTTTTCTAAACTCGAAATTTTACTTCATGCTTAGTCTGGGAGTGGAAGACTCTCGTTCGTAAATTTTCGAATTATCATAAAGTTGTCATAAAGTTGTGTATTTATTTTCAATAAAATCTTTCTCGGTTTATTGAACAAAAACAAAAGAGCTGAGGTGAAAAGTGTTTAGATAAAAGTGTTTTTTTTTTCATTGGCTACAACTTTTGTTTGAAACATTTTTTGATTTAGACGTCGAAAGCTCGGTGAATTGTTGATCTCCACTAGGTTTTTTAGTTTCTAATTCAAAAACAAAAGAGCTGAGGTGATTAGGTAAAAGAGGTTTATTTTTTCGTTGGCTAAAACTTTTGTTTTAAAACATTTTTTGATTTAGACATCGAAAGCCATAGTCGGTGAGTTGTTTATCTCCACTAGATTTTTTAGTTTCTAATTCAAAAACAAAAGAGCTGAGGTGAAACGTGTTTAGGTAAAAGTGGTTTATTTTTTCGTTAGCTACAACTATTGTTTGAAACATTTTTTGATTTAGACATCAAAAGCCATAGTCGGTGAGTTGCTGATCTCCACTAGATTTTTTAGTTTCTAATTTATAAACAAAAGAACTGAGGTGAAAAGTGATTAAACAAAAGTTTGTGTTGTGTGTTTTTATTATCTTTTGTTTGATTTTGTTTTGATTAAGTTATTAATAAAGCAGCAATTTCTGAGTGAATATCAAATAAAAAAAAGCCTAGGGAAGATAACTGTTTCGTATAGTGATCATAAACAAAATAGTTAAGGTGAAAAGTTGTGTATTTTTTTTAACTCTTTTTCTCTTCTTAACTTTGTGTATCTCTTTATAAAATATCATTGTATTAATTTATTTTAGTTTAAACTTTTACCTGAAGAAGCTAACAAATGTATAGCGAAATATTGAGTTTATAGAAGTTTTTTATTATCTTGTTTGAAACATGTTTTTGAAAACTATAATGTGATACATTAAGGTAAAAGTAAGCATTAAGTTTATAAAATTTTGAAAATGTATTGCTTAAAAATGTTTATAAAAAAGTTTAAATGAGCAAATATATGCCAAAAAAGAAAAGTAGGAACCAAATCTTTTTAAAAATTCTTTAGTCTCAAAAAGATCTTAATTATATTAGAGTTTTTCGTTGTTAACATAATTGAAATTCGTTTAATAAAAAAACATCTAATTATTTCTGCTGATTTTTAACACAAGACTTTTAGACATTTGATGGTATAAGTAAAATTAAATTACTGAAATAAGTATTTATTTTTTAATATATTCGTAAATATCCCGTAAACAATGTAAAATATTTATTTAATTATAATATTTAAGTAATAACAATACAATAAATTTTATAATATGATTATTATTATTATACAGGCTGTCCGTATTTCAACAGAATGTATAGGAATCTCGGTTATTTGAAGAGATTAAGAGCCGGTTAAATTAAAGTCTCATAACTATTTTTCACAATATTTTAATTGTATAATTCGGGTCTGTGTTAATTGCCTAGTAGCAGTTTCAATAAATAATAAAACACCATAAATTGAAAATAACACCTTCATTAAAAAACCAAAACATTGACCTTTCAAAGAAAACTCTTGTAATAAATACAAGAAAGACGAAATAGAAAAACCATTTTCTATTTTACTTGGAATTTAAATTTTTGAATTGTTGTTTAAATGACGCAGCATTTTGACATTACATATTTACGTAGTTTTGTAACTAGGAAACTCATCACGTCCGTTTTAAACTATAACATATTTTGTGTGCTTAATATTATTGCACAGAAGTGTACGTTTTATATGTAAAATTTTAATCTTTTAGTTTTTCAAAGAGTGCCTTGGAAACAGTTGAGTAACTCACTTATTTGGCAACTCCTAGGAGCCATAATTCGCGTACATATCACCTCCGAAGACGGACATCCGACGATACATACTTTACCAGTTGTGACATATTTTAAAGTAACGAGTGTCTTCCACTCCCAGACTAAGCATGAAGTAAAATTTCGAGATTAGAAAAGCCCCGCGTAGAAAATCTCGGGTCGCTGCGCGACCCGAGACAAATTTTCACGGGGCTTTTCTAAACTCGAAATTTTACTTCATGCGCCACGCGTATAAGCCACTGATTTGAAGTGTAGTTCAAAAGCACACAAATACATCTTTAATCAGAGTAACACAGGTATTTAGTCTGTTATCAACGATGTTCAGTGTTAATAATAAATAATTAGGTTTTGAATATTTTTGTTAAAACAACTGATAACGATATTTATATGTTAATGGGTGTAAACAAATAATAAAATTATTATTATTTATCTCTTACGAATCCTTTATTCGAGTATTCGTGACTCGAATCATATTAGGTGATTCGGATTCGTGATTCGAATCCTTTTTACGAGGATTCGAATCACGAATCCGAATCAATTAATATGATTCGAATCACGAATCTTTGAATTCATGATCCATTCGATCATATTTTTCTCTTAAGAATCCCTTATTCGAGATAAAGGATTCTTAAGAGAAAAATATGATTGGAATAAAGGATTCGTAAGAGATAAATATGATTCGAATCAAAGATTCGAATCCTGTTTTTTCGAATCAAGAATACAAATCCTTTAAGAATACATTTTTTTGAAACCATTAACATATAAATATCGTTACCAGTTGTCTCAACAAAAATATTCAAAACCTAATTATTTATTATTAACATCGTTGATAAATATCTGTGTTACTCTGATTATAGATGTATTTGTGTGTTTTTTTAACTTCACTTCAGATCAGTGGTTTGTACGCGTGGCGCATGAAGTAAAATTTCGAGTTTAGAAAAGCCCCGCGAAAATTTGTCTCGGGTCGCTACGCGACCCTCGAAAAATTTTCTACGCGGGGCTTTTCTAAACTCGATATTTACTTCATGCTTAGTCTGGGAGTGGAATCACTCGTTTAAAACTTCAAATTGAACTCTATTATAAAACCGACGAATGCCTGAAAATTACGTAAATAAAAAATTCACTGAATTTCATTAAAACCGGGAAAGTCAGAGAAAAGTCATGGTATTTTATTCAAATTGACCAAAACACTAACAAAAAAGCCATATGATATTATTAAATTTGTCAAAATCAACAGGCATAAAAATTATAAAAACACGTAAATATTTATAAAACCAACTTAAATATTGACAAAAACAATGAAAAAAAGTTTCGAGTTTAGAAAAGCCTGAAAATTTGACTTGATTGCGTAGTCAAACCAAATTTTAAGGCTTTTCTAATCTAGAAATCTGAGAGTCTTCAAAACTTCTTAATCTGGGAGTGGAAAACACTCGTTTTAAGCTTCAAATTGAACTTTTTTTCTAACAAACAACAAACAACAACATTTATAGCGGATGCATATGTTTGTTTCCTAAAAAAAGAAATCCTTGTACGAATCCGAGTTGAAAACCCAAGCCGGCCAAATCACTGTACAAAACTTTAAACACAAAGCCAACACGTGGTTAGATTTCCAAATCCGTTTGCGTATCAATGCGGTCAATTTTTTTTTTGAATTAATTTCTCATCTGGCACTTGATAAAACATTTTACAATATGTATAGTTATTTTAATTAAAAACACTTGGTATTGTTCAGAGCTGGGATGAATCCTCAAAAAGAGGATTCGAATTACGAATCCGAATCACCTAATATGATTCGAATCACGAATCTTTGAATCCATGAATCATTCGAATCATATTTTTCTCTTAAGAATCCTTTATTCGAGATAAAGGATTCTTGAGAGAAAAATTTAATCCAAATCAAAGATTCGAATCCTCTTTTCTGAATCACGGATACAAATCCTTTGACATTTTTTATATTGCCGGCAGTATTTATTAACAAAAATGTTCAAAACCTAATTATTTACAGACTAAATATCTGATTAATTACTTGTTTTTGTAAATGATGATTTACAGTGTTTTATACGCGTGTCGCATGAAGTAAAATTTCGAGTTTAGAAAAGCCCCGTGAAAATTTGTCTCGGGTCGCTGCGCGACCCTTGACAAATTTTCTATGCGGGGCTTTTCTAAACTCGAAATTTTTCTTCATGCTTAGTCTGGGAGTGGAAGACACTCGCTAGTTTAAAATACATCACATCATAGTGAAAAGAATCAATTTTGAAAATATCGGTAATTTTCGATACCAGATATTTTAGATTTAATATTTACAATTATTTATTGCTGTAAATTATTTTTTAAAGGCCCTCACTTAAGATTGATAATATTGCCAAGACTAGTTTAATGCCGGTTTTGAAATTATCAATAGCTTAAGTTTAAGTGTAAGTGTAAGTGTAAGTGTAAGTGTAAGTGTAAGTGTAAGTGTAAGTGTAAGTGTAAGTGTAAGTGTAAGTGTAAGTGTAAGTGTAAGTGTAAGTGTAAGTATAAGTATAAGTGTAAGTGTAAGTGTAAGTGTAAGTGTAAGTGTAAGTGTAAGTGTAAGTGTAAGTGTAAGTGTAAGTGTAAGTGTAAGTGTAAGTGTAAGTGTAAGTGTAAGTGTAAGTGTAAGTGTAAGTGTAAGTGTAAGTGTAAGTGTAAGTGTAAGTGTAAGTGTAAGTGTAAGTGTAAGTGTAAGTGTAAGTGTAAGTGTAAGTGTAAGTGTAAGTGTCAGTGTAAGTGTAAGTGTAAGTGTAAGTGTAAGTGTAAGTGTAAGTGTAAGTGTAAGTGTAAGTGTAAGTGTAAGTGTAAGTGTAAGTGTAAGTGTAAGTGTAAGTGTAAGTGTAAGTGTAAGTGTAAGTGTAAGTGTAAGTGTAAGTGTAAGTGTAAGTGTAAGTGTAAGTGTAAGTGTAAGTGTAAGTGTAAGTGTAAGTTTAAGATTAAGTTTCTTTATTGAATCACCTTCTACAAGTAGACGGACAGAAATGAACTCGATTTTAATTGTTCATTACAAAAACCAGACTTGTACAAAAATGTAAAATCTGTTGGTTTTTTATTTATTTAAGAAAAAAATCTCTTTACAAATTGAAAATAATTAAAAATATAAGTTTATTCTACAACTCAAATTACTTGAAAAAATTCGCTACTTAAAAGTATACCCAAAAAGATCAATTTTGGTAATTTAATAATGTTTTGATATAAATATATTACACATGACAAGAAAGTATGGTTACCAAGTGTACAAATATTTTTTTTGGTAAGTACACATACAGATTGTCCTAGAATAGGTGGAACACTTTTTTATTTTCAACTTTACGAGAAAATATTACTCTATATAAAATCTTCTAGATGTTTTTACAACAGAATGTAACCATTTTTCTAAAGTTTATCATATACAGAGTGTTAATAAAATATTTAAAACTTCTGACGAGTGTTTCCACTCCTTGATTAAGCATAAAGTAAAATTTCGAGTTTAGAAAAGCCTGAAAATTTGGCTCGGGCGCGTAGCAATGCGGAGCGACCGAGCCAAATTAGGCTTTTCTAAACTCGAAATTTTACTTTATGCGCCACGCATATAAAACACTGATTTCAAGTGAAGTTAGAAATATACTATTAAGGCTGGGAATTTTTCAAGTTTAAGTAACCGAATATGCATTCACAAATATTGATTTATTCGAAAATTTTAAATATTTAAATTTTCGATAACTCAATATTCGTTTAAATATGAATAATTTTGTGATTCAAATATTCATATTAGAATATTCGACTAGTTGAATTAATCGGATTCGAATCCCAGCCTTAATAGCGATGATTTGAATTATTTGAAAATCCTTTATGAGAATTCGAATCCTTTTATAAGGATTCGAATCACCTACCTCTGGAATCGAATACGAATCCTTTAAAAAAAAATGTAACAAATCCGGATCACAAATCTGTTTTCACTAAATAGTTGGAATACCTCTTTTGATCCTCTAAGACAGTGGTCTCCAAACTACGGCCCGCGGGCCAAATCCGGCCCGCGACTTGCATGAATCCGGCCCGCGATTGTTTGTAATTTTTTTGTAAATGTCATATTTTGAAATATTGTAACAATTGTTCCTTAAATTTTTCATAATTTTATAAAATTAATCGGATCTTGGCCGACTTTATTATGTAGAATTGTATTTGTGGCCCGCGAAGAAGATAGTTTGGAGACCCAGGCTCTAAGAGAATTCGAATCCGGGAATCGAATCCTGAATGATTCGATTCCTGCCCAGCTCTGGTATTGTTTCACAAACTAAAGTTTTAATTTGTGAAACTATACCAAATATTTTTAATTTAAATAACTTTACATATTATTGGCCACTTCTTAAATTAGAATTAAGCGGAATCAGATATTCAAATTTAATTTTTGTAGATTTTTTTATTTAAAAAAGTGATTGCATTGTTTTATACTAAGTAGCAGAGCTGGGCAGGATTCGAATCCTAGATTCGATAATTTCCTAGACTAATCCTATATTCGAATCCTTTTAGAGGATTTAAAAGAGGCATTCGAATACTTTAGTTAAACTGGATTCGTGATCCGGATTCGTTACATTTTTTTAAGGGGATTCGTATTCGAATCCAAATGCGGGTGATTCGAAGCTTCATAAAAGGATTCGAATATTAATAAAATGATTCGAATATTTATAATAGAATTCGAATAATTATAAAACTATGCGAATACTTACAAAAGGATTTGAATCAAAAATAATTCGAATTAATTGTGAGGATTGACATGAAAAAATTGTTTTGTGTGTTTTTAAATTTCTCGATAAATCACTGTTTTATACGCGTGGCGCATGAAGTAAAATTTCGAGTTTAGAAAAGCCCCGTGAAAATTTGTCTCGGGTCGCTGCGCGACCCTCGTCAAATTTTCTACGCGGGGCTTTTCTAAACTCGAAATTTTACTTCATGCTTAGCCTGGGAGTGAAAACGCTCGTTCGAAACTTCAAACTGATTGCTTTAATAAGAACTTAAATAGCTGAACATGTTTTTAGAGATAATAATCTAGTTTTCAAAATTTTGTTTAATATTATATGAAGTAAAACCGACATGGTAGCCACATTCTGAAATATTAAATTTTTCCGACATTTCCCTGATTCAAATTTTTTTTTCTGACCTTTTAATATAACTTTCTCGGGTCGCTGCGCGACCCTCGACAAATTTTCTACGCGGGGCTTTTCTAAACTCGAAATTTTACTTCATGCTTAGCCTGGGAGTGGAAACACTCGTTCGAAACTTCAAACTGATTGCTTTAATAAGAACTTAAATAACTGAACATGTTTTTAGAGATAATAATCTAGTTTTCAAAATTTTGTTTAATATTATTTGAAGTAAAACCGACATGGTAGCTACATTCTGAAATATTAAATTTTTCCGACATTTCCCTGATTCAAATTTTTTTCCCTGACCTTTTAATATAACTTTCTTCTGTGGGAAACCCCCATTTTGTTTGGTTTTCATTGTATTGTCCATATTTAAGTTGGTTTTATAAATGTTTACGTGTTCTTGTAATTTTTATGATGCCTGTTGATTTTGACAAATTTAATAAGATTATATGGCTGTTTTATTAGTGTTTTGGTCAATTTGAATAAAATTCCATGACTTTTCTCTGACTTTCCCGGTTTTAATGATATTCAGTGAATTTTTTATTTACGTAATTTTCAGGCATTCCTCAATTTTATAATACAGTGCAATTTGATGTTTTGAGCAAGTGATTCCACTCCCAGACTAAGCATGAAGTAACATTTCGAGTTTAGAAAAGCCCCGCGTAGAAAATTTGTCGAGGGTCGCGCAGCGACCCGAGACAAATTTTCACGAGGCTTTTCTAAACTCGAAATTTTACTTTATGCGCCACACGTACAAGACACTGATTTGAAGTGAAGTTCAAAAACACACAAATATATCTTTAATCACAGTAACATAGATATTTAGTCTGTTATTAACGATATAATAATAAATAATTAGGCTTTGAATATTTTTGCTGAGACAACTGGTAACGATATTTATAATAATAATAATAATATATTTATTCGTGCAAATACCAATACATAGTTTACACATGTCAAGAAGGATATATATAATATATAGAGATAATGTAAACATAAAAATAAATTCAACATAATAAACAGGTTGAAATAAGTGTATACATTAGGTGGTAAAATGACAAAAAATTGATAAAACAAACGAATTAAAATAAGTGTATAAATAAAAGCAAACAAACAATACATTATGTAATAAATAATATAAAATGTAAAATTTTATATGTATAAAAGAATGATAACTCACAAAAAAAATCTATTCGGACACACAAATAGGATCCACATAAGGAGTAATATAATGAATTCATCACGCATTAAAATCAAACGTTAAAAAATCCTCAAAACTATAAAATACGTTAACAGTTAACATGTTCTTCATTTCTTGTTTGAACTTTTTTAGATCAAGTTGTCGCAAACTCGGTGGTAATTTGTTGAAAAATTTTGCCCCATAATAACTTGTTCCAGTTTGACTGCGCGATAATCTGAGTTTAGGCTGGTACATATTTTCCTTGTTCCTTGTGTTGTGAGTATGGATGTCATCGTGTAACCTGTAATTATGTATGTTCCGTTTCACATACAATAAACATTCAAGAATATACATACAGGGTAATGTCAATATCCCTAGCATAGCAAAATGTTGCTTACAATCATCCTGGTAATTAATACCTGCAACAATCCTAATAGCTCTTCTTTGCAAAGAAAATAACCTATGGCGACATGAAGAATGACCCCATATAATTATACCATAGGCTAAGTGAGTGTGAACTAAGGAGAAGTAAGCTGTGCGAACCATCGATGGAGATAGGTTGCTATGCAAGTTACGAAGTAAAAAGATCGATTTGTTTACTTTTCTAGCTATATTTTCTCCCTGTTCAGACCACAATAGGCCTTGGTCCAGATACACTCCTAAGAATTTCACTGCTTCATTTCCCTGAATTGACTTACTCAAGGAGAAAGTTCTTGTGACCGTATTTTTCTCATTCAGATTTAACCTATTGCTCGTAAACCATGTTTCAGCTTGAGCTAGAGTAGCTGTATTTATTGAGCTTGCAGTATTAACATCTCGGCCGGTTGCAATTAAGATGGTGTCTCTGCAAATTGGATCACTCTGCAACCATCTACGTACATAGGAAAATCATTTATATAAATAAGAAAAAGTAACGGTCCGAGAATCGAGCCCTGAGGCACACCGTAACTTATAGGCAATGGTTCTGAAAGGGTGCCACTGCAAAATACCGCTTGTTTTCTATTTGTCAAATAACTTATTATTAGTTTTTGGCTGGTCCTGTGAAAATTATAGAAACGTAATTTTTCAATAATAATCTCATGCGGAACACAGTCAAACGCTTTACTTAGATCTAAAAATGAAGCGATTGTCGTTTCGCCTGTTTCAAAGGATTTGACAATTTGATGAGTAAGATCTAATACTGCATTAACTGTCGATAGCCCTTGACGGAAACCGTATTGATTTTCGTTAAACAGGCTGTTACTTACAAAATAGTCAATAATTTGCAGTGACATCACCTTTTCTATGATCTTTGCAAAGATAGGAAGCAATGATATGGGTCTGTAATTATTCATATCGTCTATATCACCCTTTTTATGAATGGGAATAACTTTTCCTATTTTTAGTTGATCAGGAAATTCACTAGATGTTATAACATAATTAATTAATTTTGTTAGTGGTTCCAGGATAACCTCAGCAACATTTTTTATTACTTTAATATTAAGGCCAAATATATCACAGCTATTATTTGTTTTTAGATTTTTTATAACACTACAAACAAGATCACACGAGACATTACTAAAACAGAAACTAGACTGACAGTTTATCACAGATGATGCTATCACAAGGGGATCTATATCACAGTTTATTATTTGACTAGCAATATCGCTTCCAATTGAAGTAAAGAATGTATTAAAGCTTGTAGCTGTTATATCACAAGTTGAGGTAGTACTAGAATTAGATGCCCGCTTTCTATTAATAATATTCCACATTGCTTTTGTGGGATTCGGTGCTGACCTAATGTCCGTATCATTTACTGCAATTTATGCTGATTTTATTGCGTACTTATAGGATGTTCTTAACTGATTTTTAAGATTAATCAGATAGGGAGTAGCATTTCTATTACACATTTCTTGTATTAAATGTAGTGTTTCTCTCATTTGTTTAATCTCCATATTAAACCATCTTGTATTAATTCTATTATTACTTTTTTTGCTTGCATGTTTCATAGGAAACGCTACCTCAAAGTGTTTCAATATAGTACCCATAAAGCTATTACACATGAGATTAACATCACAGAAAATATTACTCCAGTTTTCTTGTGCTAACAAATCATAAAACAAATAAATGCCCTTTGCTGTAATTGGTCTAATTACCCGGCAATGTTTAGGAGAACTGGTATTAATTACAGTACTTAAAATAATACCATCGTGATCAGAGAAGTGAATTAAAATTGGTTTTACTTCTACCAGTTGTAAATCAAAATTAATGAAAAAATTATCTAAACATGCACTCCCTCTAGTAGGAAAATTTACAAGTTTGTAAAAACCAAAACTGCCCAGAAAATCGCACAGTATCACTGTTTCATTGCAGCTATTAATAAAATTAACATTAAAATCTCCACAGATCACTATATTACTCCCGAGTGTATCCATTTTATTAAAGACATCATTAAGACAATTTAAAAATGTATACACATTTCCATTAGGGCACCTGTAAACAACAATTATAATAAAATTAGGTGTAGGCAATAAACAACAACATATTTCACATTCGATTTCGCGCGATAAATTTCTAATCATATCTAACGATTTATATTGCAAGTCCCTTCTGACTAAAGTGAGAACTCCACCGTGATTATGAGATGATCTGGAAAAGTGTGATGCTAGAGAAAATCCTTCAATATTTAACAATGGAGTTATATCAGGCTTAAGCCAGTGTTCAGTCAAACATAATAACGGACTGTACATTTAAACATAGAATATTTAAAATTTTATTATTTGTTGTATTATGTGAATCCTTACAAATATGTCTCCCTACTTCATAGGCTCTTGATTGTGATCTTTTTGAAAATTTTTATCATAAAACGGTTTGAACATTACACCAAGTGGCCAAAAATCGGCATTTAACAGCGTTTTTTTATGCAAAACAGGCAGCGTAATTTTAAAGGCCTTATATTTTCCAGATTTAACATCAAGTTCCGTACACAATAACTTAACATTGGGCAATTTATTGCCAATGTAATCTGTAATTTGTTTTGTTGTTGTTTCGATGTTAATTTGTGTAATATGAATTTGCGTGTCTGGAACAAACGCACTAAAGGTGGTATTTTTCCCGTAACGCTTGGAGCTACCTCTTTTCCTTCTTCTGGGTTGTTGAAAATCATCGTCCTCTTGTGAAATTGCGTCCCCTACATCACGATGCTGTTGCTCGCCGTGTGTTTGTTTTAATGGTTGCAAAAAAATAATAAAATCAAATTTATTCTTAAAGGATTTGTATTCGTGATTCGAAAAAACAGGATTCGAATCTTTGATTCGAATCATATTTATCTTTAACAAATTATTTATTCAAGTATTCGTGATTCGAAAAAACAGGATTCGAATCATATTTATGATCGAGTATACGTGATTCGAATCATATTAGGTGATTCGGATTTGTGATTGGAATCCTTCTCTTACGAGGATTCGTCCCAGCTCTGGTTAGTAGTACTCTTACTAAAATATAGTTATGATTTAAGTTTCGGGATTTTCTAGTTGTAATCATCTTTATTTATTCTGTGAGTTCACTTTAAGAATTATGAATTGGCGCAATAACAAATAAGTAATGGAAATGTTTTGTGAGGGACTAGATGGATAGGACTTTAACAAAGTTGAAGCCATTGGGGTCAAGACAGGGCGGAATTGCCGTGCGTCACCGGTGAGAAATGGGCCCGGGCCCGAGGAGAGATGGCCGGAGGAGGAGGGCGGAAGGGCGAGAGACAAGCGAGGGCAGGTACAGACAGAAGAGACGCGGCAAACTATTATTCTCTATATCGCGCGAATGAGTATGAATGTTTGTGGAAGTAAATGAAGAGTTATGGCGACCACCCGAAGAAGTCGAAGTCTTAAGTGGGTGCGGAAAAGGGATTCGTAGAGTAGTTGAATTATAATTAATTTGGTGGTGGAGTGGTGGAGTGGAAGTGGAGCGCGTGCCATTGCCCTGTGCATCCAGCGTACCTCTTGATGGGGAGCTTCCCGTCCACCTCCGCTCGCAATCACGGCCTTCCTACTGTCGTTTGTCTCAATGTAATGGTAATCCCACTTAGTGATTAATTTGTTTTGGGCCACGTACAAATTGCGTCCTTCCGCGCTGCGCTTTCTTGAAAAGAGCAAAGAACCCACCCACCTTTCTCTCAGAAAAGTTGGGAGTCTCGCGTTTTAATTAAATCAGCGCCGCCGATTTATAACGACGCATTTAAAAGCGAGTTATTCGTACGTAATCTAATTATTCCAACTGTATTTACTATAATCCGGGCCCGGCTCGTCCGGCTACTAGATTTAATTTCTGAGCTTTCATAACTTCAATCGTCTTTGCTTTAATGTTTTTAAGCGCGGAAAAGTGAATTTATCAAGCGCACACCGGCCGAGCGAGCAATAACAGCGAGGGAGGGAAAGAGGCTGGAAATCGGAATTTATAAGCAGAATTAATTAGACTAAAAACCACTGCAGCCTTCCCGCACTACTCTCCGAGAGCCGCTGTTTTAATTTACAAAAGCCAAACTTAATTCTTGTTCCGACTAAAGGAATAAAGAGAAATGTAAAGGAAAATTAAAACGATTCAAGTCGAGGCTTTGATTCGGTTTAGGCTAAGACTCGCCCGCCATTCGTAAATCCGTGCTCTTCGGGAGGAGAAGAAGCGAGCGTAATCTCGCCGTGGAGGCGGAGGCGGCGAGGGCCCTTCTCCACTTTTACACGTTTCGCGTTCCGCCGCCTCCTTTTCCGCCGAATCTCTCGGCCTCCTCGTCCACCGGCTCCACCCTCCATACCTTGTAATTATTTCCCTTTCTCATTATTATTACGATTTTAATCAAAATTCTCAGCATAAAACCTTCAATAAACAATAATCAACCAAATAAAAAATAATATTCATAAAGGTAATTTCTTAAAGTAAAACTACTCTTGTTTTTCAATTTTGTTTCTTCAATTACTACAATATTGTTTCACTACATTGCACCTCGAAAATCAAGAGTATACCGGGTGTTTTTCTTTTCGGTATACATACAAAGAATTGTTCTTTTAAGTATGCATACCCTGGTGCAAACTCTGTAAATAATTAGTCATTTGTTGTGCTTATAAAAGTGTTAAATTTGAAGCTTCTAACGAGTGTTTCCAGTCCCAGGTTAAGCATGAAGTAAAATTTCGAGTTTAGAAAAGCCTGAAAAATTGGTTTGGTCGCGTAGCGCGAAGCGCGGAGCAACCAAACCAAATTTTCAGGCTTTCCAAAACTCGAAATTTTACTTCATGCGCCACCGGTATAAAACACTGATTTCAAGTGAAGTTCATAATATACTGCTTAAGCAGTATTCTAAAGCAGCATATTTTAAACTTAACTTAAAATCAGTGTTGTATACCGGTGGCGCATTAAGTAAAATTTCGAGTTTAGAAGAGCCTGAAAATTTGGATTAGGGCGCTCGCTTCGCTCCGCGCCCAAATCCAAATTTTCAGGCTTTTCTAAACTCGAAATTTTACTTCATGCTTAACCAGGCAGTGAAAACACTTGTTAGAAGTTTTGAGTTGCACGCTATTTAAAAACAACTAACGTCTTAACATTTACAAAGTACACATCCGGATATGTATACTTAGAAGAAAAATTCCCTCTATATAAGTTAGCACTGCGAGCCTAGCAGGCCCATACAATGATTTTCCATGTATTTCTGTTCATTGCTTTCTTTCAATCCCTGATGCGAAGACTCTTAGAGCCAGTTGCACCAAGAAATGTTGAACTGGTTTATCTCTGAACTCGTATTCAAGATGACAGTTCCTATTGTTCTAATGTCACTTTGAACTTAAGAGGGTCTTCCGGTATAAATGACCCAAACTTTGGATTTTATTTCCAGGGAACTGGTAACAGTTAGAGACCTGGGGTTTTTTTAAATTTTATTCATCCTTGCTCTACAATTGGGATTTTTGTCGAGTCGAAAAAATCAAAATGGCGTCCAATATGACGGCTGCCCGGCGGAAATGTTCCAAAACTGCGAGCAGCCTAGGGGTCGCTATAGGTCACCTAGAAACAAAATCAGCTCAGTTTCTTGAAGAGTATAGTTCAGAGAATAGAATGAACTACGAAATTTTGAAAAAAAAACAAAATTTGAAAAAATGGCGGGCATTTGAAAAAAATGTCGTGTTTTTCGGTCGATTTTTTGACTTTGACAGGTTGTAAAAAATCTTTAAAATTGCAGATTGCACCGGGAGGTTAGTTCATTCCATGAAGAAAAGTGTTTTCAATAACGGAAGCAAAGAACGAAGTCAATTGGTTGAACCGTTCAAACGCTAGAATGCTCGCAGTTTTGAAAAATGTAGTTTCGAGAAAAACGCGTTTAAAGTTTGCGAAACATTTTTTCTGTGTAATTCAAAGTATTCGGCGGAAAATTCGCAAACAGTAGTCAATATCTAGGTTTTCGGGGTCGCTGAATACGAATCTGAGGTCAAATTTGAAAAATTCAAAATTGCGGATCCAATATGGCGGACCAAAAAACTCATACTCATCAAAATTTATGAAATTCGAGATTAAAGTTATACCTGCGCGACCCATACCGCTCGGGACGGCGATGCATTCAAAGGCCTGTAGCGACGTAAATATTTGCCGGATCGAAATATCCTTTTACCCACATATTCTAGACATGTTTAGCTTTGATTTCATACAAAAAAAAACGATTTTTTGAAAAAATTATACCGGAAGACCCCCTTAAGTTTAAAGATGAACCAGTTCAACGTTTTTGGTGCAACTGGCCCTCAATGTCCTCTTCCATCTTCCTTTTGGTCTTCCTCTTCTCTGCCTTCCTCCAGTTTTGCTTATCAGTAGTTTTTTAGGCAGTCTGTTCTCTAGCATTCTTGAAGCATATCCTAGCCATCTCATTCTTTGAGCTTTTACTACTGCAGAAATACTTGGCGAAGAGTGGTCAAACTCGAAAGAGTGGTCTGAAAGAAAACGAAAGAAATTACGATAAATCTTCGGGGGCAAAAGGTAGGAGAAACTTGGAAAAGAAGAACCAATAAGGAGTTAAAATATTTCCTATACAACTCTTTTAACTTCTTATTGGTTCTTTTTTCCCAAGTTTCTCCAACTTTTTTGCCCCCGGAGATATTTCGTAATCTTTTTTCGTTCAAAAGCCTCCAAAAAATGTGGTTCTGTTTTTAGAAGAATCCAGACCTCCGAAGCAAAGCTAACCACTCTCCGCCAAGTATTTCCGCAGCAGTAAAAGCTCAAACAATGAGATAGTTGGGACATGTTACAAGAATGCTAGAGAACAGACTGCCCAAAAATTTCGAGTTTAGAAAAGCCTGAAAATTTGGTTTGGTCGCTTCGCGCTACCCGACCAAACCAAATTCTTAGGCTTTTCTAAACTCGAAATTTTACTTCATGCTTAACCTGGGAGTGGAAAACACTCGTTTAAAGCTTCAACTTAAATTCTTCTAATAAAACAAGGTATATTGGAAAATTAACTTCGTATACATAGTATACTTACAAGAAAAACATCTCTGTATATAGATAATTTAATTGCCTATTGACAGAGCTGGGACGAATCCTCGTAAAAAGAATTCGAATCACGAATCCGAATCACCTAATATGATTTGAATCACGAATACTCGAATAAAGGATTCATAAGAGATAAATATGATTCGAATCAAAGATTCGAATCCTGTATTGGCGAATCACGAATACAAATCCTTCAAGAATAAATTAGATTTTATTATTTTTTTGCAACCATTAACATTTTAATATTGCTAGCAGTTGTTTTAAGGTAAATATTAAAAACCTAATTATTTATTATTAACACTGAGCATCGTTGATAACAGACTAAATATCTGATTCCGTGTTACTTTGATTGAAGATGTTATTGTGTGTTTTTGAACTTTAGTTCAAATCAGTGTATTGTACGCGTGGCGCATGAAGTAAAATTTCGAGTTTAGAAAAGCCCCGTGAAAATTTGTCGAGGGTCGCTGCGCGACCCTCGACATATTTTCTACGCCGGGCTTTCCTAAACTCGAAATTTTACTTCATGCTTAGTCTGGGAGTGGACAACACTCGTTCTTAGAAGTTTCTAATTGATGAATCACTCTAGATTAATAAGTTTATTACTCAAAGGACCGTTTTACAAAGGCTATAGCTCGAAGGACCAGTTGTAGTTTTTGGAGACCGAAGGACTACAGGGAATTGAAGTTGTTTTTCAAAAAAAACAACGAATATCTGAAGGTTCACAGCGTGGATATGAACGAAAAATGTTATATATATATATATATATATATATGATTCTTAAGAAATGTCAATAGTTTTGATATTTTTCATAATTTTTGTGTATGTTGTTACTTTTCGCGATTTATTCAAACGTTTTTTTCAGGTTTTAGTCAATTTCTCTGACTTTCCCGGGCTTATTGATATTTAGTGAATTATTTTTACGTAATTTTGAGGCATTCGTCGATTTTATAAAAGAGTTCAATTTGAAGTTTTGAACAGTGATTCCAATCCTAGGTTAAAGTTGAACAAAATGTATCAGGAATGAGAAACATTTGTTGAAAAAGCTCCAGTATTTAACATGTGGGAAAGTACTATGATAGACATATCAATTTATTTTCATTCTGACAGTTACGATACACATTTTAACACGTGTGACATATTTTAAGGTAACGAGTGTCTTCCACTCCTAGACTAAGCATGAAGTAAAATTTCGAGTTTAGAAAAGCCCCGCGTAGAAAATTTGTCGAGGGTCGCGCAGCGACCCGAGACAAATTTTCACGGGGCTTTTCTAAACTCGAAATTTTACTTCCTGCGCCACGCGTATAAAACACTGATTTAAAGTGAAGTTAAAAATGCACTAAAAACAACAACCTAACTTCGAATTTTTTTTAAATTGGATTTTTTCTTTCATGTCCACGCTGTGAACCTTCAGATATTGTTTTTTTTTTAAAACTCCAATTCCCTGTAGTCATTCGGTCTCCAAAGACTACAATTGGTCCTTCGAGCTGTAGCCTTTGTAAAACGATCCTTTGAGTAATAAATTTAGTAATCTAGAGTGATGTATCAATTTGAAGCTTCTAAGAACGAGTGTTGTCCACTCCCAGACTAAGCATAAAGTAAAATTTCGAGTTTAGAAAAGCCCCGCGTAGAAAAAAAAAAAATTCACCGGGCTTTTCTAAACTCGAAATTTTACTTCATGCGCCACGCGTATAAAACACTGGTTTAACCAGAAATTTAAAAACACACGAAACAAATTATTCATGTTAATCCTCACAATTAATTTGGATTATTTTTAACGATTCGAATCCTTTTGCAAGTATTCGAATCCTTTTATAAATATTCGAATCCTTTTATAAAGATTCGAATCACCCGCATTTGGATTCGAATAAGAATCCTCTTAAAAAAATGTAACGAATCCGAATCACGAATCCACTTTAACTAAAGTATTCGAATGCCTCTATTGAATCCTCTAAAAGGATTCGAATCCTGAATGATTTGAATCCTGAATGATTCGAATCCTGCCCAGCTCTGCCAATTGATAGGTTTCTCAAAACAATGAAGTAATAAAAGCAAACAAAAAGGTAGACACGCGTTTGTAATGCAGTGTTTTGTTTTTTGTGACGTAAGGGTAAAGGGGTAATGTGTTGACTATAATGTGGTGACTATAGTATCTGATAGGCAAGCCACAACAAAAGCATCTTTTGAAGAAGCCGAAACTGCTGTAAGCTGGAAAATAAACTTGCCATATTGAAGGACCCATAACCACAACCCATCAAAAAATAAAATCTAATTTTGTTTCAGTACATATGCTAATTAGTTGGTTGCGTAGTTGAAATGAATAAGTTTCTTAATACAACATGTAGATGCGTAATTCGCAAATACAGCCCGAGGAGAGGCCGGAGAGTGAGAGGGAGGAATTCTTGGGCGATGTTAGAGCCTCTGGACTGTCCCGAGAGGTCTGCGGTCTGGGCCGACATCCATTCCACTTCCCGTTCCCGTATCTCTCCCCCGGAACTTATACTTCGTTACGTGAACTTCGCGCCTCATGATGTATGTTGCTATTAAATTCAAACATCTTCGGATTGTTGAGAATTGTAATGTATTATCCTTGTTTTCGGGACATTTGTATTCCTCGTGTGCTAATGGAATTCATGCATGTGACGTTTTCATTTCTTGCGTTGTTATAATATTCGGAATGGGCATTTCAATGTTTCACTTAATATTGTATTAATCTCCTTGTGCTAGTATGTGAGATGTTCGGGACGGGGAAAGGAAATTATTATTTTCCCAATAGATGCGGGCGTGTAATTAATACGAAACTACAACTAATATAGCGCTCCGCGCGTTTGGGTTTGCAGTAGATAAAACCTGGACCCATAATAAAATGTTTAACATAGTTGATAGTAATTGCCGCGGGCTCCACTTGTAAGACGCTCAGTTTCACGAGTTTCAACTACCAACTATATACACAACAGTGAAATGCCTTTCGGTGTGCCGGTCCTGGCTGGCTAGCTAGCAGCTCTGAAAGTTTATGTGGTTGACCCTCTAACTTAGGACTCTATCTTAGATACATGCAAAACTCCTTTCATCAAACCCCCAACACACACACACTCACCCCTCTCCCCTCGATTTATAAACACACACACAAAAAACGAATTAATGAAAACATTAAATAAATAAGGAAAAATCCCCACCCAAACCCCTCATTCCAACCTTCCAACTGTGAAACTAACTGCCGTCTTAGTTAGAAATTAAACGCCCCAGGAATTCGGGGATACTCTCTCTAATTTCCTTATGTACTGGACCTTAGTTACTATAGCGAATTCTTGAAGGTGCTTGGGGAAGGCAAAAGGGGGATTACACCCTCTCGGCGAGATGCAGATTAATGTGCATTCATCCGCGGAAGAAGCGGTTTGTTGCGGCCACCCCCCATATCTGCGTCCACTGGCCATTAGTGCTTCCACTCCTAGCTCCTAGCTCCTAGTAATAGGCGGAAAATATCTTGCATAGATAAGTTCCAAGGAGCCCAAAATTCTAGATTAAAATTACTCGGAAACGGACCTCACGTCCTGTCTTAGATAATATAAATTGGGTGAGACGCGCTATTAAATTTTATCCGAGAGAATTTCTACAGACATTAAAACCGCTTTATGGAATTCGTCGAACTGAAAAGAAATTACTCAACTTATTAATGTCTTCCGATACTTTACCTATCTATATATATTTACGACATCATGACATAATCAACATAATGGTATTTATTAATAGACAGTTTTAGAAATAAATCCCAATTTTTCTTTGGTATACATAACTCGATTTATACATTGTTTGTAAATTTAATTTATTTTAATTTATTCATCTGCCTGATGAAGCCACTGTGTGGCGAAACAATTGTTGCAGTGTCAATCAATAAACAGTGAAATCTTAACCAAGTGTGTTATTTACTAAAAGCTTTTGTAAATTTGTATTCGTTGTTTTTGAAAAGCGTTAAATTTAAAGTTTCGAACGAGTGTTGCTCCTCTCAGATTAAGTATGAAGTAACATTTCGAGTTTAGAAAAGCCTGAGCGTTTGGATTTGGAAATCCTAACTCAGGCTTTTTTAAACTCGAAATTTCACTTCATGTGCCACGAGTATAAATCACTGAATTATTGTGAAATTAAAAATACACTGTTAAATCAGTATTGAAAAAAATCTGCTAAAGTAGGAATAAAAATATACTGTTAAACAAGAATATGTTAAACTTCACTTGAAATCAGTGTTTTATACGCGTGGCGCATGAAGTAAAATTTCGAGTTTAGAAAAGCCCCGTCAAAATTTGTCTCGGGTCGCTGCGCGACCCTCGACAAATTTTCTACGCAGGGCTTTTCTAAACTCGAAATTTTACTTCATGCTTAGTCTGGGAGTGGACGACACTCGTTTATAGCTTGAAACGAACTCTTAAAAAAAACGAATATCAGAAGATTTACAGCTTGTACGCAGTAATTGACATATGTATACTTAAATAATTCCCTATAGAAAATAAATACGTAGCAAGGTAGAAAATATAATTCCAGTTATTAAAAATAGTATCGGATTTGAACAAACGTACATATTTCCAACTTTGAATAACAAAACATGGCATAAGTTTGCAGGTAATAGAGCTATATTATACTAGATTTTTATGAAACCGGCAACTTTTATTTTAAGATTTTTTTTAGTTAACAGTATTTTAAGAAATATTGACAATAAACAAGGCGTGTTCACTTAGTTTTTACACCAAACAAAAATGTTAAATATCTTAGTAATCCCAAAACGTCGCACAATTTAACAAGAGTTCTCGTAAGTAAGACATCTTGAGAATCATTAGAAAACAGGTAGTAGTTTATGACGATGTATGACACAAAACATATGAATGTTTATATTAGATGTTCATATTTTTTATGTTATAAATAACCTATTATGTTTTTGTTATACAGGGTGGGGCAGAAAAACCTATCCGATTTCAAAACGTTATAAAATTAAAACCACTCAACTTGACAAAAAATTTTTTTATTAACATATCGCAAATTTTATGCCATTTTTAAATTTAAGTTTTGAAAAGCACTCAAATGTCGTCCTTGGGAGCGGATACACTGATTTAGGCGCTCGCGGTAGCTTTCCATGACTTTCACCGTCATTTCCACAGGAATTTCTTCAATTGCCCGAGCAATTTCCCTTCGTAAAGCAAGAAGGGTCCTTGCTCGATGCTGGAATACCTTCGATTTGAGGTAACCCCAAAGGAAGAAGTCACATGGAGTGAGATCCGGTGAGCGCGGCGGCCAACCAATATCACCTCTCAGAGAAATGAGGCGTCCGGTAAACATTTCCCTGAGAATGTCCATTGATCGTCGCAATGTGTGGGCGGTTGCACCATCCTGTTGAAACCACACATTTTCCACGCCATTTTCTTCCATTTTGGGTTGAAGAAAATTTTCCAGCATGAAACAATAGCGCTCGCTGTTGACCGTTACGGTTTGCCCATTTTCTTCAAAAAAGTAAGGCCCCCAGACGCCTAGGCGGGAAAAAGCACACCACACAGTCACTTTTGGGCTATGGATGGGTTTCTGATGGATTTCCCGAGGATTTTCGTCACTCCAATATCGAAAATTCTGCCTGTTTACGGCGCCACAAAGGTGAAAATGGGCTTCGTCCGTGAAGAGCACAACATCGTCTATTGGGAGTTCTCGGAGATCGCGACACAGGTTCATACGGGTTTCAAAATCCCTTTCAATTAATTCCTGTGCATCAACCATTTTGTAGGGATGCATTTTGAGGTCCCGGTGCAAAATTCGCCGAATACTGCGGTTGGAAATCGCCAAAGCGAGCGAATGTTTTCGTGCCGAACGACGCGGGGAACGTTCAATCGCGGCTCTCACATTAGCCACGTTTTCAGGTCCTGTTGCTGTCCTGGGACGTCCGGGCGACTTCTTTTTCAATGCTGAACCCGTCTGTCGAAAATTTGACACCCACACTTTAATCGTAGCGTGATGTGGAACAGGATCATGACGCCCGAGTCCGAAATGAATTCGAAAAGCACGTTGTGTAACAATTATCGAACCGCCGCTTTCGATAAACCGCTCAATAACAAAAGCACGATGTTCGCCAGACCAAGGCATGTTGACTAATGACAAATGGCATAAAACCGGCTTTCTAACGGTTTTTACCCCAGTACTCTACCTGTTCCCTCTTCTGAGAAAAAGGGATTTGAAATCGAATAGCTTTTTCTGCCCCTCCCTGTATTATATTATATAGTATGGTCAATAAAAAAAACTCTATTTTAAATTTAAGTTGGCTACACGCTTCAGAAATGAACACATAAGACGTCAGACATAATTATTATGATATATAATTTCTGAGTTGCTAACCTATAATATTTTCCACGGCACTCTAAAGTTTTTTTTTTAATGAATATACGATATGTACACAAATAATACATGATATTGTAGCTACACTTTTGCAAAAAAAGACACCAAAGAGAAAATATTCTTCAGCTTTGATCAAACAATGCAGTTTTAAAATAATTGTTAATAACAAATAAAATTAGTTGTTTACTTCAATGTTGCTACTTGATATCGCAGAGAATTGAAAGTAAACTGAAATAAATCTGTATCAGGAATCTTTTTCTGGTAAATATGAATAATTTGTAGCAGTGCATTTGTAATTATTATATTTCAATAATTTGAGTTTTGTCGCGCTAGAACGTTCAAATCGTATACCGAGCTGAAAAATGAAAAGTTGAAGAGGACTCAAATTTCTTTACTAAGGTCATTACTGGTTATGAATCGTGGCGCTATGGGTACGACCCAGAAACAACGCAGCAATCAAGCCAGTGAAAGACAGCTCTCTCTTCTCGTTCAAAAAACACGCAAGTGAAGTCAAAAATCAAGACAATACTCATTTGTTTCTTCGATTGTAGAAGTGCTGTGCACGCGAAGTTTGTTCCTCCAGACCAAACAGTCAATTAACAATTCTACTTGGGGGTTTTAAGGAGGTTGAGGGAGAAAATCCAGAAGAAAAGGGCGGATCTTTGGTGTACAAGGGATTAGTCAACGCACCTGCCCACACTGCGCTGACTGTGAAGAAGTTTTTAACGCAAAACGGCACACAGTTTTGCGTTAAAAACTTCTTCACAGTCAGCGCAGTGTGGGCAGGTGCGTTGACCAATCCCCTGTACACCAAAGATCCGCCCTTTTCTTCTGGATTTTCTCCCTCAACCTCCTTAAAACCCCCAAGTAGAATTGTTAATTGACTGTTTGGCCTGGAGGAACAAACTTCGCGTGCACAGCACTTCTACAATCGAAGAAACAAATGAGTATTGTCTTGATTTTTGACTTCACTTGCGTGTTTTTTGAACGAGGAGAGAGAGCTGTCTTTCACTGGCTTGATTGCTGCGTTGGTTCTGGGTCGTACCCATAGCACCACGATTCATAACCAGTAATGACCTTAGAAAAGAAATCTGAGTCCTCCTCAACTGATTTTTCAGCTCGACAGGCCTAAAGTCGACGCTCCCTTTGATCGTCAGCGAGAAGGCGAAGGACAAATTTGGTTGCAACTCTTCTCATGTGCAAATCTTCGGACAAAATCCTCTGAATTGAACTCCATGACACTTCAAACATCTCACAAAGTTGATCAAAGGTTCGGCGATGGTCTTCCTGAATAAGGGTGTTTATTTTTTCAACATTGTCATCCCTTCTTGAAGTTGAGGAGCGCGCAGAACGAGGTTGGTCTTCAATCAATATCTCTCCATTCTTGAAATGCTAAAACCAGTCGTGGACACGTGTTTTACTTAGGGCATCATCCACATAAGCTGCTTTAAGCATCACAAGGGTTCTCGCAGGTGTTTTCCCCAACAGAAAACAAAAGTATACATCCGCGTGTTGCTCCCAGCATTCAGCCATCTCACGTTTTCGTCGAAACGGAAAAAGTTGTTTTTCTAACAAAAATCCCACGGATGAACGGATGCACTCACAGCGAGAAGACTTTGCACACCGACTGAGGGAGAGTCACTGGTCAGAACCTATCGCTAGAGAACCCGAATAATAAGATGATTACAAAGTTTGTATAGGGTTTTCTATTAAGAGGTCTCATTTTAAATTCTCTGGAATTTTAAAACTGTTTAATAGAGGGCCTTGATTTTTTCACACTTGTCAAGTGAAAAGTGGACGATTTGAGAAAATGGAAGATATATGCTTCAAAAACATATATAAATGGTGAAAATCTATTAATATGGTGCAAATTTCGTACAGACAGATCGCAGCGTTCGTCGTGTTTTCAGTCAGGATGAAGCACCTTCGCGCTGTGTCATTGTAAAACGTCCTATTACTAAATTTAAGTGAAATGGATAAATTACTGATGTAAAGTTGCCAGTTCGTACTCGTATCGCCAGATCAACTGAGAACATTACCCTTGTTGCTGTAAGTGTTGCTGAAAACCAGGGTTGTCTATCCCAAGACGTTCACAGAAGTTGGGCATTTCCAAGACCAGCCTTTTTATTTTACCCTGCATGCCTATAAAGTGAAGACTTTTCTCTTTGCGGCTGTGAAGGAAAAAGTTTACTCTAATGGCCCACAAACAATTCAAGCGCTCAAAGAAAATATTCGAGCCGTTATTGGTCAAATAGAACCAGAGTTCTGCAAAAATGTGATGTAAAACTTTCTCAAAAGAATAGGTATTTGCAGAAGAAGCCAAGGTGGCTATTTACCTGGTATCATTTTCCACAACTAATCGTGCAGTTTCTTTTGAAATAAATATTTTGGCACTATTTCATAAAAAAAACATATTGTATAGTTGAGGCTGTTAGTTGTTGAAACTCCATATTATCACTTTAATAAAACACTTAATTTGTTTAGGTATCAAAATTAAATTTATTGTACTACACCAATTGTATCACCAGCCTTTGGCTTCATCAGGTAGATGAATGGTGAATGATGAATCTACCTGACGAAGTCACAGTGTGGTGAAACAATTGGTGTAGTACAATAAATATAATTTTGAAACCTAAACAAATTAAGTGTTTTATTAAAGTGAAAAAACATATTGTTTTTAAATAATTAAAATGGGACCTCTTAGTGGAAAACCCTTTATTTTCCTTAAAATATATCATTTATTTCAAAATATATTATCCTAAAATAAGGCTGTTGTTAAGACGAGAATATGCTGAGTTTTATACGTTTAAATAGGTGTCGACTTCCTCGATTAAATTGAGATTTTGTATTTAGAGTTTATAATTATCCTTGCGGAATTGATGTTTTCGATTTCTTTTGAAGTATTAATAAATGTGAGTTTTTGTGCGTTGGTGAGGGGTGGGTGTGAAAATATAACGTACGGTAAAAACGAGTCGCACGTAGATTAATTTCCGGCGGGTTCATTTCGTGACGATCCCGATGTTTGCGTTGATACCTCGAAGCTCTACCTTTCATCAATTCCGAGCCTTTCAGGCAACCGTTCTCTCATTTGTTTCTGGCTGATTTGTCTGCTCCTCATCGCATAGCCGTAGCCGGCGGCTGGAAAAACACTGCGGTGACACCTCCAAGTGACATCCAATTTCCACCGCGTCATCGCTCCTCATTCCAGCCCTGACAAAAGAGGAGCCGGGGAGCCGTGCGGAGCCGGGGGCGGCGCGCGTATTCATCACCTAGCCGAGGAGCAATCAGCCGTCATCATGCAGACTACGCGCACTAGGCATCTGGTGCCTTGCTTGCTTACTCCGAATGACCGCTTCAATTTCACTTCCGGGCGACTTGAATCTCCACCCGATAATCCGTCCCGTTTATAGATTTAGGTGTGTCCGATGTTTGTCCACCGGCTTTAAACTTGCTTGTAATGTAGGTGCTTACTCTTGCTCGCTCCGGGCTAATCCGAATTTGCATTTTAGATCCTCCGCGCGCCCTCGACTCAATCGGAATTAAACACTTATTTCATTTTACCAATCTCTCCCGTTCATCCCGGAATCAACCTCATCACCTGCTTCCCTTCCACACTTTCAGGAAATTGCTTCCTTAAAAAACTTCCACTTTAATAGCAGCTCGCAACAAAAAAAAAAAAACAACCGAAGACGAAAAAAAAGCGTCATTGCCGACCACCGACACTTAGTCCTTAGCCCTCTCCAGCGGATTCCGCTGGGGTGGCTTAATTCACTTCTCTTGTTAAATTTATTTACACTTTGGCGACCGCACCTCTCACCGTGCGAGCACTCGAACCCCCAGTAGGTCATCGCCGACCTGACAGGTCTTTGTCATTCCCAACTTTTAAATCTAATTTTACGCCTCGTCACACAACGCACTCAACGTAAACCGATAGTAAATACGTTGGCTAACCTTTTTTTATCCTCCACAAAAAAACGATTCTTCCATACAAATTATATGTTAATGATATCAATAAATAAATAGAATATAGTACAACCAGCATATAATGATAGCCATTAATCACGAGAACGAGGTTTGCGGAACGAGCCGAAGGCGAGTGGAGCAAGTCGTTCGAGTGATTAATAGTCATGCATGCGAGTTATACACTATACTTTGTTGAGGACAACAACAATACACAACACATCATTTATTATATATGTTTATCAAATACGCGTCAGTCTTAATGGTCGGTTTTGCTTTATAATAATTTGACAGATTGCGGTAGTATGATTTGAATGTGTAATAGAGTTAATTCCATTTTAATACGAATATAAACATTCAACAATAAATTATACTCACACAGTCTACCCTTTCGCTTAAGTTACATAGAAACACACTCTTTGCACAAAAAACGAACTCTTCCATTTAGATGAAGTTTTCACGGTGTTAACGTTTGTTCCACTTTTAAAAAACACTCGCGACGAATAAAAGCACAATTGTTTAACTAATTTGAGAATGATTTATGTTTACAAATGCGTTTTATGCGGGATAACTAGTAAAAACGGCGGAGCTGTTGACGCGTTACTTCGTACTTTAACAAAATCGCATCGACGACGTCATCACCACCATGGTCAAATATAAGACAAAAGAAGCTGACTTGACTAGCACAGCGCTGTCACTGCATAGCGGCAAAAAATCGAACTAGGCAATTATTTATATTCATGTAAAAACATCACATTTATCAAGCAAATCCCGTGTTTAATGTACTTGAGTGTTAAATGCACCCTATTTATGCTGCCTATACAATTAAATAATTCACATATTTTAAGATTGTCGTGAACAAATTAAGTTGGATCATTTATTTTAATTATTCACATACGTATCCCGTATTCCAATCTGTAAATTTTCAGACATCTGTTGTTTTTGAAATGCATTCAATTGAAGCTTCTAACGAGTGTTTTCCACTCCCAGACTAAGCATGAAGTAAAATTTCGAGTTTAGAAAAGGCCCGCGTAGAAAATTTGTCTCGGGTCGCGGTCGAAATTTTACTTTATGCGCCACGCGTATTAAACAATGATTTTAAGTGAAGTTTATAATATACTAAACTTTAAACTCACGATAATTAATTTAACAAATAAATATTTCAAAACATTAACAGCGCAGAGATTCGTGACGGAGTCTACAATAAACTTGTCTTACAAAGACTAATTGAAACAACTACTTCCAGAGCTAATACCAATTATTTCGTCCAATCAAATCTTAAGCTAATTTGTCGTTGCCAATTATGTATTCAGGAAACTGTACTAATTTTTGAACATTTAACATAGGTAAATTTTGGTTTCAGCTTGTTACAATAAATGTTTTTGATTTCTTCAAATTATGATTACCTCCTACTGTTCAAAGAGACAATATTTTAAAAGCGCTATAACTTCTGAAGAACCTGCATTTTGATGGTACAGGGTGATTTATTAGCCTCTTTTCAAACGTTGGCAATAAAAAGTAGACTTCATTTTATGAACAAATTTGCATATTATTTTTTTTATAAAATTAAATCCACATTTTATTGCCAAAGTTTGAAAAGAGGCTTTTGAATCACCCTGTACTATCAAAAGTAGATATCTGTGGTTGTATTGCAAATAAAATAACATCCATGCATTTATGGTAATAACCCGGCGCTTTCACAAAAAAAAACGACACGCTATACTTAATTTGCTTTATTAATAGAAGTTAGTAAAGAGTTTCTAGACTGTTCTAAGCGATAGATATCATACTTAATGAAGTCGATCTAATATCCAAATAGATATCATACTTAATGAAGTCTATTAACTAGACCTAATTAAGATCTAATAGTAGAGAGTTTTTGGATAATTTTTTTTAAAAACCTTAAAAAAATCTCAAGTATTCTTTATCATGTTAGAAATAGCCTAGGCCTTTTTTTGTAAACAAAAAATATTTTACTTAAATTTCTGCTGTTAGTGTTTATTAATTTTCTGTAGTTAAGCGATTTGAAATTTTGTATTAACATCTATTAATACCGCTGAATATTTTTAAAATAGCATGAACTTTTGAAAAAATCTAAAATGTTTTTTTTTGATAAATATTAGGGAAAAAATACAAACTGACGACCAATTGGATAAATGCACGCATCTAAATAAATCATCTCCGAATTCGAATCGATTTTAGTGTTGTATACTGGATATGCAGTTGATAAGAGTAGAATCACACTTAGTATTAATTCGTTAAAAACAATTTGACATCAAACGTTATTTCAATTCATCGAATTCGAATTCGAATACGAATTGAACCATCCTAGCAGAAACTGCGGCTCGTAATTTACCCTCGCGTTAATTTATTGGTCATTTGTTTCACGAAAAGTTAAAAGTTTGGCGGTTTAGCAAAAATCAGAGGAAAGAAAAATACGGTTGTGCATGAATATAAGAAATATAAGTCCTATGCGGTTATGAATACGTAATGTTTCGTGCACTTGGAACACGAACTCATCGGATAATTAAAGCAAAACCCTCTGCGGGGAGTTTCAAGAGTGTGCTCGCTCTCCAGAAGTACAAGACTACTTGGAGCATTCGACAGCGTCTCCACCTTTTACACGTATCTACATCTGCACGTACCCTCTCTAGGCAAATATTGCGATGGAACATTAGGACGAAGATTGCTAAATTAAACAAACCACTGTCGTCCTCGGCGTCGTCGGCGGCGGCGGAGTTTGCTGATAAGTGCCGCTATTACGGTTATTATAACTGCTGGAAAACTAGGTGTGCTCTTTAATAGTTGGGTATTATTATAACACCCTCGTGAGGGGCGAGGGGGTAAAATTGAATTTTTGCTAGCTAACCTGTAAGCGAATCCGCATCAAGTGAAAGAATTGTAAACCTGTAAAACGGAGAGTTCTCCGTGAATCATCAACGTTTTCAGCGGGTCTGGGAATGTGTGGTAATGTCGGTACTTCACATTACGTCCGGGCATCTGGCAGATATTGCGGAGTACGGGTTGTATTTATGAACATTGCATGCGAGAGGTGCATGCATAATGCACGTATTTTAATAAATCCAAATTAAAAAATACTATAAATATTTGCGCCGCGCCAGGAGCGGGAAATGGGGTGAGAAAGTTGAGTTAAGTTCGAGTCGAGACGACAAGTGGTGTAATTAAGTAGTAATAAGGTGATAATATTTCACGAAATACCTAGGATTATTTGTATAATTAGAACTTGGGAAAACTTGTTCACCTAATAATTCCAACCAAAAACGACGCAGCTGTTAATGTTACAAATGAGGGGGGAGAGGAAGGGGTGTTATCATCAAAACGTCTTACGTTTAATGAAGTCAGCCTCCGTTACACTTACACTACACCTACTAAAACAACCCGAATTTAAACTCCTCATAAAACTCAAAACTACCCTAATTAATTTACGCGCGACAATATTTTAATATCGTGCGATTTAATACTATGATCTACGGTAGGCTTTGAATTTTAAATTAGATTGGCACTACTGACTGTAAGCACATAGTTTACTATCAAGGTACGTCGATGTGCGTAACACATGTGAACACATATGTGTTACAAGGTATGACAGAATTGTATCTTTCCATGTTTTCCCCTACCCCTTTCCCCGCAGGCCATAGTTCGAGCAAAAGAGAACAATGACGTTGTATTTGGTTACGTTTTTGAGTCTATCATAACCTCTCTTTCCGGTTTAGCTGTACTTTCATAAATAGATTTTTAAATATTAGTGTATTAAGTTTTAAAAAATAACAAAGATTTTAATAGCAAAATCTCTCAAATAAAATCAAATGCAAAGAGGAGAAAATTTAAAAAATTGTAAATTAATAAAATTATTAACATGTTTTAAATAATAATTTCCCCTTTTCGCACCTTCCAAAAGTTCAATTTGAAGCTTTAAACAAGTGTTTTCCACTCTCAGACGAAGCATGAAGTAAAATTTCGAGTTCAGAAAAGCCCCGTGAAAATTTGTCGAGGGTCGCGCAGCGACGCGATACAAATTTTCTGGTCTTTTCTAAACTCGAAATTTTACTTCATGCGCCACGCGTATAAAACATTGTGAAAGTTATGTGTATTCGAACTTCGCTTAAAATCTGTGTTTTATACGCGTGGCGCATGAAGTAAAATTTCGAGTTTAGAAAAGCCCAGAAAATTTGTCTCTGGTCGCTGCGCGATCCTCGACAAATATTCACGGGGCTTTTCTAAACTCGAAATTTTACTTCATGTTTAGTCTGGGAGTGGAAAACACGCACTTAAAGCTTCAAATTAAACTCTTAAAAAACAACGAATGTCAGAAAATTCACAGCTTATGCATGTTTACCTAGATGAAAAAATCCCCGTATAATTGTATCGTATAAAGAAACTGCAATCATAACTAAAAAAATACTATGTTATACGAACAAGTTAAAATGTTTTATTTTATTAAATTGCTATTATTTTCACTCCTGGAATTATTAAATTCGAGTAAGTTAGTGTTCTTGATTGAAGCCAATAAAATTCATTGAATGTGACATCATACTCAATATGATTAGTTGGTTTCAGACAACCTATCAGCGCCGCAGTAAGGAATGAAGCCAAATAACCAACTGGCGTCTTCAATTTGACAGTCATAATAGTCTAAATGTCAAACTATCGTGATAAATGCGTGAAAATAGCAATCGAATGTTGTAAGACCTAATATTCTAGGTCGTCTGTGAGCTGAATAATCTCAGTCCGATTGGCGTCGCGTCCGAAATCGTCAATCGGCGGGCCACGCTAAAACCGGAAATAATGTTTTTTGGCTAAATAAACGCGTTACCTACTTTCTAATACCATTAAGAGCCTTCGTAAATTATTTCTGATTTTTTTCAGGATTTTTTTTTCATGTAAATTTCAAATTGTCGTAAGGAGTAGGTATGAAAAACTGTCCGAAAATCCAAAAACCTTAGAATAACTTCATATTATACCATAATGTAGCCAAAGAATGGAAGCATATTCTCTAAAAATTTGGGCCATATCAAAAAAAAAATGTTTTACACAATTCGCTCGCGAAATGAGTGCTCAAAAATTGGTCGAACATTTCTTCCGACTTTGAGATTTCTTTTCGGCGATCACAGGCGACACATAAGAATAATTATCAGTCAAAATGTACCTGAATCCTTTAGCTTAATATTTTAGGTTATCTGTGAGCCGAGTAATCGTAGTCCAACCGGCAATGCGTCCAAAAGCGTCAATCGGCGGGCCTCGCTAAAACCGTTATATAACATATATATATATATATAAGACTCTATGTGAATGGGCCGGCACGACCCAAGTGGCTGCTGGGGGCCGGAAATAAATATTTTTTTTACAAAATAAACGCTTTACCTACTTTCTACTACCATCAAGAGCCTTCCTGAATTTTTCCAGATTTTTTTGGGGAACATTTTTTTCTTCATGAAAATTTTAAAATGTATGGAAAAATGTCCGAAAATCTTAGAATAACCTCAAGTTTTAAAATGTATGGGAAAATGTCCAAAAATTCGAAAATCTTAAAATAACCTCATATTATACCAAAATGTAGCCAAAGAATGGTAGCATATTCTCTGTAATTTGGGCTATATCAAAAAAAATGTCTTTTGCACAATTCGCTCGTGAAATGGGTGCTCGAAAATTGGTCGAAAAAATTGTCCGACTTTGGGATTTTTTTTGGGCGACCACAGGCAACACATAAGAATAATTATCAATCAAAATGTACCTGAATCTTTTAGGAATCGAACGATGCAAAGCTAAATATTTTAGGTTATCTGTGAGCCGAGTAATCTTAGTCCAACCGGCATTGCGTCTAAAAACGTCAATAAGACCCTATGTAAATGTACCGGCACGACCAAAGTGGCCGTTGGGGGCCGGAAACGATTTTTTTGGAAAAATAAACGCTTTACCTACTTTCTAATACTATCAAGAGCCTTCGTAAATTTTTTCAGATTTTTTAGAGGTAAATTTTAAAGTTAAAGTGTTTTATTTTATTAAATTTCTATTATTTTCAGTCCTGGAATTATTAAATTCGCGTAAGTTAGTGTTCTCGATTGAAGCCAAAAATATGGAAAAATGTCCGAAAATCTAAAAATCATAGAATTATCTCATATTATACCAAAATGTATCCAAAGAATGGGAGCATATTCTCTGCGAATTTTGGCCATATCAAAAAAATAGTTTTTGCACAATTCGCTCGCAAAATGGGTGCTAGAAAATTGGTCGAAAAAATTGTCCGATATTGGGATATTATTTTGGGCGACCACAGACGACACATAAGAATAATTATCAGTCAAACTGTACCTGAATACTTTAGGAATAGAACGCTGCAAAGCTAAATATTTTAGGTTATCTGTAAGCCGAGTAATCTTATTGCAACCAAAAGCATCAATCGGCGAGCCTCGCTAAAACCGTTTCCATAAGACTCTATGTAAATGTACCGACACAACCCAAGTGGCCCCTGGGGGCCGAAAATGATTTTATTGGCAAAATACATGCTTTACCTACTTTCTAATACTATCAAGAGCCTACGATAAATTTTCCCGATTTTTAGAAGCTTGAAATTGACTGCTTGTGTAAAAACAACGAATTCCTGCATATTTATCAAACGCTGTAATTATCTTTGAATGCAACTTAAAAAAATGGTGATGTATCCATCATAGTACTTTTCCCCGTAAATTGCGTATTAAATCACTTTTAAAATATTTGTAGCATTATTATTTTCAAAATGTCTTCAACTTTTTGATAACTACAACTTTTATTTGAAACATTTTTCAATTGGATCAACACATACTGACACAAACCAATGACTAGATAAAAAACACTATTTATTGAATATCTCAAAAACTAAGAGTGCTATGACAAAAAGTGAATCTACAAAAAATCTTTAGTTTTTCATTTCCTACAACTTTAATTTGAAACATTTTTCAATTGGATCGACACATACACTGTCACACACCAATAACTAGATAAAACACACAACTTTTAAAATATCTCAAAAACTAAGAGTGCTATGACAAAAAGTAAGTGAACAATACATCTTCATTTTGTTATTATCTACAACTTTTATTTGAAAGAATTTTTTGTTTGATGAACATTTATTGAAAAAATCTGAAAAAACTGAAAAACGCTAAGAGTAAAGTACCACTTCCGGTTTTCCGATTTTCACCAAAAGCTTTTCAGTTCTTCCGATTGTAACAAAAAGCTTAAGTTTCAAGTTTCATCTCGATATCTTTAGCGGTTTTTGCGGTACAGCGCACAGAGACACACACACAGACACACAGACAGCCATTTTTCAAAAATGGTCTTATTCGACTCAGGGGACCTCAAAACGGATATTTCCGCTAAAATTTTTGATTCGAAAATTTTCACGAAAACAATACTTTCCCTTTGTATTACATACGGGGGAAAGTAAAAATATTGCCATATCATTGCCGTGTATGAAAAATACATATTTTTAATTCAAATCCTCAGCATATATATAAAGTAACATAAAAATGATGTACTGTTTTACAGCTGAAAATAAAACACTTAAGCAATTCCGGGACGATAAAAAATAAAAGTAATATCCCATTCGGTGAAGGGGGGGTCATTAAATCATTGCACTGGCGAGAGGACTCGGAGTACTTTCCATTTTTCCCGAACGCTTCTGTTCGTTCCGTCGAAGGCCCATTGGAAACCAATCGTATGATTGGAGAGATTGCCGAATTTGAATAATTCCGATTCCGGGGAAAAGAAGAAAAAAGAAAAGGGAATTCGGCTGAATTATTTATTGTTGCAGTTGCGTTCGCGGGGGGTGCGTTTTCATAATTCATCCATCGAAGAGGTGTCTAATTTAATATACTCAATTCAATTTCCTTTCAAGATTATTTCAGTGTTTTTCTAAAAGGTCAAATCTATGAAATCGTCCACTTTATGAAGTCGATTTTCGATGTTAGAAAGTGAAATGTCAAGCGCGCACGTAAATTCCTTTTGTCCAGGACTGGTAATGAAATATACTATGTTTCATCAAGTGATTAATGAGAAGCAAATTGAGGAAATACAGTATTAATCGCATTTCAGTCCTCCACGAAAACCAAGTATTTTGGTTCTATCATTTTTTGATCGTTTTTGTGCATCAACTTACATCTGTGAGATTCTTTAAATAATTCAATAAATTTATTTGTAATGGGTGATCCAATTGGAGTTTCCGAACTTAAGAAAACACACACACATAAATTCAGGAAAATCTTCAATTTCTTTTTATTTAACGATGACGTCCTGTGGCAATAATTATGATAAATAATATCAAATATTAAGACAAATAATTAAACTCAAAAATAAAGAAGGAAATATAACAACGAACAGAAAGGAAATCTTAAAGACAATTGAAGACTTCTACCAACTTCTTTATACAAGCCAAAAAGAATCAATCCCGAAATCTGAACCAGATTTCGTATCATCCAAAAAGGGCATCGTAAATCAAGGATCCGAATCACTACTATAGTCTGTTTAACAACTAAAAGGAGTAAGTGCCAAAGCCCAATATACACTATAAAAAGTTACCAGAAATATCACTAGATAAATTTGGCGGCAATTTAAAAAAAAAATCAAAATTACTCTTTAAATTAAATTAAGTATCCATTTTGTACTTCTTAATTGTGGTTAAGTATTTTCTTTTCCATAGTATGATATCGTCAGTAAAATCAAAATGCTTATACGGCATCTCGCCATATATCTGTGAAATAAAACATATTTACATTATGTTCATAATATAATATGGAATTTATATAATAATGTATCTCTATCAGAGCTGGGACGAATCCTCGTAAAAAGGATTCGAATCACCAATCCGAATCACCTAATATGATTCGAACCACAAATACTTGAATAAACGATTCGTAACAGATAAATATGATTTGAATCGAAGATTCGAATCCTGTTTTTTTGTATCACGAATACAAATCCCTTAAGAATAAATTTGATTTTATTATTTTTTTGCAACCTTTAATATATAAATATCGTTACCAGTTGTTTTTAACAAAAATATTCAAAACCTAATTATTTATTATATTACCACTGAACATCGCTGATAACAGACTAAATATCTGACTCCCTGTTACTCTGGTTAAAGATGTATTTGTGTGTTTCTGAACTCCACTTCAAATCAGTGTTTTGTACGCATGGCGCATGAAGTAAAATTTCGAGTTTAGAAAAGCCCGAAAATTAGTCTCGGGTCGCTGCGCGACCCTCGACAAATTTTCACGGGGCTTTTCTAAACTCGAAATTTTACTTCATGCTTAGCCTGGGAGTGGAAACACTCGTTCAAAATTTCAAATTGAACTCTATTATAAAATCGACTAATGCCTGAAATTTACGTAAATAAAAAAGTCACTGAATATCATTAAAACCGGGAAAGTCAGAGAAAAGTCATGGAATTATATTCAAATTGACCAAAACACTAACAAAAAAGCCATATGATATTATTAAATTTGTCAAAATCAGCAGGCAAATTACAAAACACGTACAAATTTATAAAATTAACTTAAATATTGACAAAAACAATGAAAAGAATGGGGGTTTCCCACAGAAGAAAGTTATATTAAAAGGCCAGGGAAAAAATCATTAGTCAGGGAAATGTCGGAAAAATTTAACATTTCAGATTGTGGCTACCATGTCAGTTTTACTTCAAACAATATTAAACAAAATTTTGAAAACTGAATTATTATCTTTAAAAACATTTTCAATCTTTTAATGTTCTTATCAAAGCAATCACTTTGAAGTTTCGAACGAGCGTTTCCACTCCCAGACTAAGCATGAAGTAAAATTTCGAGTTTAGAAAAGCCCCGTGAAAATTTGTCGAGGGTCGCGCAGCGACCCGAGACAAATTTTCTGGGCTTTTCTAAACTCGAAATTTTACTTCATGCGCCACGCGCATAAAACAGTGATTTAACGAGAAATTTAAAAACACACAAAACAACACTTTTCATGTTATTCCTCACAATTAATTCGAATTATTTTTGACGATTCAAATCCTTTTGTAAGTATTCGAATCCTTTTACAAGGATTCGAATCATTTTATAAAGATTCGAATCACCTACACACAAACATCTTACGCTTTTTTGGAGGTGAAGGTGATATTATCACAGAGCTTGTACTGGGTCCATAATTCATCACAACAATATAAACAAAACTAACTTTTAACTATGTTAAAGAAACACCGCACAAAAGGTTATTACGAAACAGACAAAGTTGCAACTCGGTAACGCTTCGAATTAAGGTTATGTCAGCTGTTGCGTCTAATAAAGACGTAATTAGCATAGTGTAAAATAGGCGCGCTCTCGGCCAATCAGAGTTGTAGGTTTTGGCGCGTGAAACTTAAAACGCTCCTCCTAATTATTAAACAGAGTATAGATGTTTTGAAGGATAGCCAATGCTCATGGGAGAACTGAAAATCGAATAGGAAAGGAGAGACTATGGTCATATGGTCAGGATGTGGGGTAAGAGTAAGACTGACGACTATATACACCAATCACCGGTCTCGCGTCTGGATGTAGCATCCAAACGCGGTTATCAAATTTTATATAGAGACTGGCTAACTGGATATATATAAACTATGATATTACTTTGGATGAAATAGAATCAGCCTTAAGAAAGACAAAGACAAACATAGCTTCTAAAGGTGACCACGTCATCGCAGACGTTTTTATAACCTAACATTTTACACTTTGAAAACACGTACTTATTGTCAGCTGTTTGATTCACAGCGCTACAAATATAGGAAACTAAAATTGGATCACCTTTTATAATAATTACGACGAATTTGTCGGATTTGAAAATTGAATTAGTATTGAAAGAAGACTGTTATTTTGATTTCGATGGATTTTTGAGGAGCAGTTCTTCTTTATTAACTTAACTTAGATTTGAGTAATCTCTTTTTTTGCTAATACTTCTCCTGCCATGTTCGCTGTGCAATGTTCCTAATTCCTTTATTTTTGATTTGATACATTTATACACTCGACCGCAAAAAAAAACGCGTCACTTGAAAATTCACGTTTTTTCGTGAATATTCAAACAGCCATAACTTCGGTCGATGTGGATGAAATTTGATGAATTTTTGAGTTTTTGGAACGCTAAAGTTTTCTCTTTAAGGACACATAAGTGGATATAACAAAATTTAAGCACTTCTGCATTTAAAAGTCCTACCAACAAAAAAATGTTCAGAAAGTTAGCAATGATAAAAGTTGAGAAGTTATACTGTGCCTAAAAAAAATCGTAGCTCCACTTCAAAAAGTGCGCAACAAAATTCCATCATTTTTTGAAATAAGCAAAAAATCATGTCGATCCAATGATTTGGCTCGAAGTTATGGCAGTTTTTTTAAAAAGTGTATTTTGGGGCATAACTTTGGCGGACAGGCATAACTCTGCTCGCAAACCTGTGACATTATGCGATTTAAAAAGATTGAAGTTTTCTCTTTAAGGGCATGTTAGTCAGATCTTCAAACATGCACATTTTACCCCTGTCTACCCCCTAAAGGCGATGAATCAATTTTTCTCAAATTGTCATAACTTTACTCCAAATCAATTTATCGATCTGAATTTTTGCGCATATTAAAGGAGAAGGACTGAATTTATTCTGGATGTCCCTTGCTTGAAACCACAATTTTTTTGCGGATTGTACAAGTTAACAAAGTTAAAAGTTTTAAAGTGAAAAACGTTTCATCGCCTTTAGGGGGCGAAAGGGGGTAAAATGTGCATGTTTAAAGATCTGACTAACATGCCTCAAAGAGAAAACTTCAAGCTTTTTAAATCGCATAATGTCACAGGTTTGCGAGCAGAGTTATGCCTGTCCGCCAAAGTTATGCCCCAAAATACACTTTTTAAAAAAACTGCCATAACTTCGAGCCAAATCATTGGATCGACATGATTTTTCGCTTATTTCAAAGAAAAATGATGGAATTTTGTTGCGCTTTTTTTGAAGTAGAGCTACGATTTTTTTTGGACACAGTATAACTTCTCAACTTTTATCATATTTAACATTCTGAACATTTTTTTGTTGGTAGGACTTTTAAATGCTTAAATTTCGTTATATCCACTTATGTGTCCTTAAAGAGAAAAATTTAGCGTTCCAAAAACTCAAAAATTCATCAAATTTCATCCACATCGACCGAAGTTATGGCTGTTTGAATATTCACGAAAAAACGTGAATTTTCAAGTGGCGCATTTTTTTTGCGGTCGAGTGTAGTTTACATACATTCATAATTTTTATTAAAAGAGTAAGGTTTAGGTTGTTAAAATATATAAATATTTCCATGGTTTATTCAGAACCTCCCTTCGATCCGTTCCGTTTTCAATCGAGCAATATCTTAATGAGGATTTGGCTGGAAGTGATTCGGTGGTTGGAGTGGAAAAAGGGGGGCGGGGGTGTATTTTTTGTTTTTCCGGGCGCTAAATGCAATGCGTTTGATAATCAGGCATGAAATAAGCATGTTTCCGAATCCAGGCACGTCCCGGGACGCTCTATGGTAAGAAGGAGAGCCGGCGCCGAGAATCGCGACGCCAACATAATCCTGCACCGCCGGCTAAATTGAAACTCACATTTACGCGTACGGGATCCGCACGCAATGCGTCCGAATTATCATAATAGGACTCTCCGCTATCCCTTCTATTCCATCCTCTCTACCAACACACATAACATATGAGGACAGTGGAAACGTCCACGATCTTGTTAATGGACAATAAAGAAACTAAAAAGGATTAAATTTCCTCTCGCAGAAAAAAAAATATAGGGAAGGAAGCCTCTAGTAGTATAGATATATATCTACGCTTTAGTGTAGTGTAGTTAGGGTTAAAGGAAGCTCTATATTTTCTTGTAATTTTCATGTTTTTAGTAGTCGGGGGGTGAGATTGTAGGTTTTAACAACAAGGGATCCGTGAAAAAAGCGAAGGGAGAATTATGATTTACACCAGCATTTACTTGCTTGCGCGAATAATAAAAATTGATTTTGAATTAAATGTAGCGTATGATAAACGCTACATTTAATTCAAAATCAATTCTTATTATTCGCGCAAGCAATCAGCAAATGAGCGCGTAAAGTTCGCGGGATCTTAAGCCCTGGTGGGATCATCTCGAGCCGGTGCCGCAAATATACTAGAGGCTAATTGGTTTTCAGTCCGGCGTGACCACCTGAGTGCTCCGATAATCCTGTTTGGAGACTCCTGCACGACAACTTACTGCGGTCCCACGATGAAAGTTGCCGCTGCCGGATTAGCCTCGTCCCAATTCGAAACATTTAAGCCAATACACAAGCAACGTTCGCCCGACGTTAATTCTGATTGCAAACTTAAACACGGCTCCGTATTTAACATCTGCTAAAATACACAACGAATTCAACTATTTCCCAATCCACTCACCAGTGCTTTTCGTATTGTAAAAATAATAGATGGAAATTTCGCACTAATATTTTTTTGATAGTGAAAATATTGCCTTTTCAGTAATGAGGAACCTTTTGTGTTGTTGGGCAGCAGCATAGAAAATAAAAATGTTGAACACTAGTTCAAATAACTACGATCAGTTTAATAAAACTCCTAATGTGTTTAGGTTTTAAAATTATATTTATTATACTACAACAATTGTTTCACCTCACTATGGCTTCATCAGGTAGATGAATCGTAATACTAGGAGTTTAGAGTTGTCCTAAATAGTAATTAGTGCGTATTAGATGGGGGGGGGGGGGGGGTGAAACAGGCAAGGGGGTGGGGTAGCTTAAAAATAGCGAAGTACAAATAACCACATATTAAAACAACGTTACAGATAATTTAACGATTAATAAGAAAATACAATTAACTAAACTAGGACCAGAATATAGAACAAATGGTAAACTAATTGTTTATATGTATTTTAACAATGCCTACACAAGAAATATAAGAATACATTAAAACAGGTTAAAATACGTTTAATAAAGGGGACCTACTAACTTCTATTTGGTCGTTTAATATAATGCCTAATTTATTATATTTATTAATTTCTGATGATTCTAGTAGATTTAATGTTAGCCATAATAAAGGGCTAACATTAAATCTACTAGAATCATCAGAAATTAATAAATATATTAAATTAGGCATTATATTAAACGACCAAATAGAAGTTAGTAGGCCCCCTTTATTATGTAAAATTAGGAAATTATCGTTACAACTATAATTTTCCTGTATTAAATGTTCAGCGTAAGTAGTGTTTTTTTTTTTTTTAAATAACTATGAGGTCTTTGGTGAATAGTAACCTATAGAGAGCTATAAGAGTTAATTAAAATCCACAATTGGCAATTAAATATTGTTAGTTCTAAGCTGAAAGAATTTGTTATAGTGTAAATTAGTTGGCGACTTTGGCACAGAGGGCGTAGCAATCCTCGTTACATAGATAAATATGGTAAAGACATCTACTTGTTGTTCGTCTATGATTCCACTAGACATGGAAATGACAGAAAACGGAATGTTGCCGATACGAGCGACTAAGGATAGGCGCTACTAACAAGTAAACTCTTTTTTTTTCATATGACCAAACTTAGGGTGTATTTACTGCAAACAGTTGTAGTCCTGCTTTAACAGTAGAGTATTTCAATCATCAAATTTCGAAATGTTGGTAAATGAATATAAATGTGACAAATAAAACATAATTTGTCAAATAAATTGTCACGATGCAGAGAATTTCAAACAAGAGAACGCTACAATTGCAACTGTACAATACATACAGGAATTTTTTTCTTTTAAGTATACTTTAACATATTCCATATAAACATTTGTAAAATTAATAATCTAAACAAAACTAAGTCGAAGTATATTTTGAACTTCACTATAAATCAGTGTTTTATACGCGTGGCGCATGAAGTAAAATTTCGAGTTTAGAAAAGCCTGATTTGGCTTGGTCGCTCCGCTGCGCTACGCGAACAAGCCAAATTTTCAGGCTTTTCTAAACTCGAAATTTTATTTCATGCTTAATCTGGGATTAAAAACACTCGCTAGAGTCTTCAAATTGAAAGTTTGTAATAAGATTACAAATATCTGAAAATGTACAGGGTGGTCTAATTTCGATGTTGCTTATGGGCATCTCGGTAAATATAAGAGTTACAAAAAATCCGATGGCGCAGTCGCGATCTCTTTTTTTGAGACTAGCATAATGCCAAGATAAATTCAAATTCAAAACTATTTGAATTCGAGAAAATAAGCTTACGCTTCTTATAGTTTGCACACTTTAAACATAATATATAAAATTACGAAAAAACTATTCGTGAAAATGCAAACAGTGTCTTAATTAATAAGACAATTTAAGAAGTAGTTGTTTCAATGGATATTTATATTTATTTATCGTCTTAAATTGTCTTATTAATTAAGACACTGTTTGCATTTTCACGAATAGTTTTTTCGTAATTTTATATATTATTAGCATAATGCCGTAAACAAAAATGCACCATCTTGTTTCTTTCAGAAGTTATAGGGCAAAATCGGGTTTTTTTAATTTTTAACTTTAATTAATACCTTGCGTAATTTGTAAGATAGACAAAAACTATAAATACCCTCTTGAGGCACTTTTTTGAGTAGGATCCAGTGTTTTATGCACACATTTTCGAGTTACAGCCAAATTATTTTTTATTTAAATGTAAATCATAGTTGGCTTTGACACAGTTAAAAACAGTGTTTTTCACTGATTTCAAAAATATATACTTTTGTTAATTTATCTTGAAAAATAGTGTTCCTATAGAGTACAAACTAAATTTTAATCTGCTAAATAATATAATACGGAAGACAATAGCCATTTTTAATCATTTGCATGCTCAATTTTAATTAATTATTCTATTGCAACAGCAATGAGTTCTGTTCTTCCAACAAGATGGAGCAGATTACTTTTCAATGCAAATTTAGGGAGCAATTGGTTGAGAACATTAAGACCAGTTAGGTTGCCTGCTAGATCTCTAGATCTAACACCTTTAGATTTTTTTATGGGGATACCTGCAGGACAAAATTTACAAGCAGTCTAAATTAATTTAGACGTATTGGAACATTTTCATGATTTTCATAGGAACTGTTCCCAACATTCAAAAAATGTATCGCCATTCAACCTGTAAGAGGTAGATGCCAAAGATGCATTAAAAATAATGGCCATCAGTTCGAATATTTAAAATAAGTTTTTTTTCTTAATATATAAGAATTTTAATAAATATTAAAAATAATAAAATATGTATTACTCAAAAAAGAATTATTATTATTTAAAAAATCATTAGTTTATACTGTTTATCATAATTAAAACTGAGAATGCAAATGATCAAAAATGGCTATTATCTTGTATATTATATTATTTAGCTGATTAAAAACTAGTTGTTACTCGATAGTAACACTGCCTTTTAAGATAAATTCACAAAAGTATATATTTTTGAAATCAGTAAAAAACACTCTCATTAACTATGTCAAAGCCAACTATGATTTACATTTAAAAAAATAATAATTTGGCTATAACTCGAAAGTGTGTGCATAAAATAAAAAAATGCCTTCGCCACTGGATTCTACTCAAAAAAGTGTCTTAAGAAGGTATTTATTGTTTTTGTCTATTTCACAAATTACGCAAGGTATTAATTAAAGTTAAAAATCAAGAAAACCCGATGTTGCCCTATAACTTCTGAAAAAAACAAGATGGTGTATTTTTGTTTTCGGCATAGTCCTAGACTCAAAAAACAGATCGCGACTGCGTCATCGGTTTTTCTCTAACTCTTATATTTACCGAGATGCCCATAAGCAACATCGAAATTAGACCACCCTGTACATTGAGAAATCGTGAATATATTCCTTGAATTTAGAACTTTTTCAAAATTTGAACATCTAAATAGGCAAATAATGAAAAAGACAGATATCCCGAGCAAGGAGCATTTACCTGATTCTCACAGACACTTTATTAAATTGGTAGTAGATAAAATTAATTTGAGGCGGTACATTTGTAATCGTAATCTTTGTTAAATGAATTGTCATATTACTCTCTGATTTTACTTCACATAACCTACAAATGAAAAGTTGATTTACAACATAACATGTGATTAATCTTGTCCTAACCTAAAACACAACCTGGATCATTCATCATAAAATTTTTTAAATGTCAAATTTGGTTGGTCATATTAAAAAAAACAGATTATATGTATTAAAACATGACTATTTATACGGCGTATTTAGTAACACCTTAATCGCGATAAGTTAACTGTTTCAGCCCTGGAGTTTTTCTGGTGCGCAAATATGCATATTAATTATTACTATCTCAGATATACAGATAGTTTTTCTTTTAGGTATATTTATCTCAATATACTATATACGCTGTAAATCTTCAGATATTTGTTGTTTTTACAAATAGTTCAAATTGAACTTTAAAACGAGTGTTTTCCACTCCCAGATTAAGCATGAAGTAAAATTTCGAGTTTAGAAAAGCTTGAAAATTTGGGTTGGTCGCGTAGCGCGAAGTGCGGAGCGGCCAAACCAAATTTTCAGGCTTTTATAAACTCGAAATTTTACTTCATGCGCCACGCGTACTAAACACTGATATGAAGTGATGTTCAGAATACACGTTTTTAGCATACTGCTTTAGTAGAATATTTTGAACTTCACCTAAAATCAGTGTTTAATACGCGTGGCGCATGAAGTAAAATTTCGAGTTTAGAAAAGCCTGAAAATTTGGTTTGGTCGCTCCGCGCTTCGCGTTACGCAACCAAGCCAAATTTTCAGGCTTTTCTAAACTCGAAATTTTACTTCATGCTTAATCTGGGAGTGGAAAACATTTTAAATTAAACTATTTAAAAAAAAAAAACGATTATCGAAAAAGTTACAGCTTATGCATACATGTACAGGGACTTTTTCTTTTAGGTATACATATGATGAATTCGCTTTTTTTTAAGTTCAATTTGAAGCTATAAACGAGTGTTCTCCACTTCCAGGTTAAGCATGAAGTAAAATTTCGAGTTTAGAAAAGCCCTGTGAACATTTTCTGGGCTTTTCTAAACTCGAAATTTTACTTCATGCTTGATCTGGGACGTTTAATCCTTCGTTTGAAGCTTCAAATTGAACCCTATTAACGAATATCACAAAATTTACAGCACATAATTGCAGTATGATATGTATACCTGAAAGAAAAACTCCCTGTATGTATTTTTAAAAGAAAAATTCCCAATAAGTTTAGCAAATTTTAGTGGTGGCAAATGCCACTGTCAGGGCTGAAAGGGTTAATCACGCGTTAGTAACAGTTTAATCACAGGACTATACATAAGGCCGTTAGAGTCCACAGAAAACTTCATAAAATCATTTTTTTATCGGTGTTGAAATCATGGTTGTTAAAAAAACGTTTTTTCATTTTATTTAAAACAAACAGTTTTGTTTGCAAAACGTGTGTTTTTCATTGAAACAGCCTTTAAAACAATAACAATTAAAACACGTTTAAAAACATAACATATTTAAAACACGATTAAAATCCCATTTATGCTGTGTTTAAAATAAAATAGGAAAAATTACTAAAACGTCGGATTTTCATGAAATTTTCAGGGATTAATATAGTAAGTAAATGAACATTTTTCTTGCGTTTTGAAAAATTGCGAAAAACGAAATTTCGGATTTTCATAAACTTTTCACGTCGGAATAAATAAAATACATTACTTGAAAAATAAATTACAAAAGGTTAAAGTTACGTTGATTCAACAAGCTCATTTTAATTCGAAAACATTAACTTAAAATAAGCTTCCACTTAAGTTTAATTCTCGGATAAACTTAAAGTGTCGAGCAATTGTTTTCATTCGGTTTCGTGAATTAAAAATGTCGTTTGCCGTTTGTTTCGTGAAATTTACAGTTTTCAAAAAGTTGGGCTTAGTTATCTGAACCATCCATTTTCTCGCCGCGAAAAAGCAGTGATTTAATTTTAAGCCTTGATTTAAGCACGAAAATAATTGCGTCACATCAAAGTTTGATTCTTTAGTAGTCGTTTGCCGTTTGTTTCGTGAAATTTACAGTTTTCAAAAAGTTGGGCTTAGTTATCTGAGCATCAATTTTTTTGTAAATTGTATCAAATTTATTTCTCGCGGCGAAAAAGCAGTGATTTTGATTTAATTTTAAGCCTTGATTTAATCATGAAAACAATTGCGTCACATCAAAGTTTGATTCTTTAGTAGTCGTTTGCCGTTTGTTTAGTGAAATTTACAGTTTTCAACAGGTTGGGCTTAATTATTTGAGCCATCCATTTTTTTGTAAATTGTATCAAATTTTATTCTTGCGGCAAAAAAGCAGTGATTTTGATTTAATTTTAAGCCTTGATTTAAGCATGAAAACAATTGCGTCACATGAAAGTTTGATTCTTTAGTAGTCTTTTGCCGTTTGTTTAGTGAAATTTACAGTTTTCAAAAAGTTGGGCTTATTTATTTGAGCCATCCATTTTTTTGTTAGTTGTATAAAACTTAATTCACTCGGCGAGAAAGCAGTGATTTTAATTTAATTTTAAGCCTTGATTTAGGCATGAAAACAATTGAGCGTTACGTCACTTCAAAGCCACATTCATTGGCTGTCGTTCGCCTTTTGTTTTGAAAAAATTTCAAGTTCCAAAGAGTTGCACTTAATTATTCGAGCGACTATTTCTTGAAAATGTATTAATCATTACTTGACTTAAAACTTATAAATTATTTTTGGAATATCCAGTAAAGATACTCAAATTTCAATTACAACCAATAAAATTTTATTCGTTTCTGTGTAGATTTTTATGTTAATTTGATAATCTGTTAATTTTTTACAATTGTTTAAACAAAAAACATTCACCTAAAATCGTTGATTTTATTGCATAATTTTAACTTTGGTGCAACCAATTCTATATAATATAAGTGCAACCAATTCTAAGTAAATTCTGAGAATTTCACATTGATGGTATATAATTTTTATTTTTTACAATTTTTTTAAAGAAAACATTGCCCTAAAATTGTTAATTTTATTGCATAATTTCAACTTTGGCTGAATATTTTCGGAAAATACGTGAAGATAATTATGTTTTGTTTCTATAAAATATAAGTTAAATCAATTCTAAGTAAATTGTATGAATTTCACGTTGGTGGTATAAAATTTTAATTTTTTACATTTTTTTCAAAGAAAATATTCTCCCAAAATCGTCAATTTTATCGCATAATTTCAACTTTGGCTTGATATTTTGGAAAATCCAGTAAAGATATTTAACTTTCCATTAAGGCCAATCAAAGTTTCTTCATTCCTGTGTAGATTCTATGAATTTTAGGTTATTTTTTATAATTTTTTTAAAGAAAACATTGCCCTAAAATTCTTAATTTTATTGCATAATTTCAACTTTGGCTCAATATTTTCGGAAAATACGTCAAGATAATTATATTTTCTTTCTATAAAATATAAGTTCAAACAATTCTAAGTATAAATTGTATGAATTTCACGTTGGTGGTATAAAATTTTAATTTTTTACAGCTTTCTCAAAGAAAATATTCTCCCAAAATCGTCGATTTTATCGCATAATTTCAACTTTGGCTTGATATTTTGGAAAATCCAGTAAAGATATTTAAATTTCCATTACGGCCAATCAAAGTTTCTTCATTCCTGTGTAGATTCTATGAATTTTAGGTTGATTTGATAATTCGTTAAATTTTTACAATTCTCTCAAAATAAACATTCAAAATTTGGTTTGGTCGCTCCGCGCTTCACGCTACGCAACCAAACCAAATTTTCAGGCTTTTCTAAACTCGAAATTTTACTTCATGCTTAATCTGGGAGTGGAATCACTTGTTTAAAAAAGTTCAATTTGAAATATTTGTAAAAACAACGAATATTTGTAAATTTTCCAGGCATTCGTTGTTTTGAAATTTATAACGAGTGTTTCCACTCCCAGACTAAGCATGAAGTAAACCAAACCAAATTTTCAGGCTTTTCTAAACTCGAAATTTTACTTCATGCGCCACGCGTGTAAAACACTGAAATAATCTGAAATACACTTTTTCAGCAGCATACTGATTTAGAAATATATTTTAAACATCACAATACGTCAGTGTTTCATAAGCCTGGTGCATAAAGTAAAATTTTGAGTTTAGAAAAGCCTGAAAACTTACTTCATGCTTAAGCAGGGAGTGGAAAACACTCGTTAGAAGCTTCGAATTAAAGTTAAAGGAAACATTGTATAATTTTAACTTTGGCTTAATATTTTGGAGAAATGCGCTGTCATAATTTAATTTTCTGTAAAGTATATGCAACTGCAATTGATTCTAAGTACATTTTATGCTGATTGTGTAAAACTTGATTTTTTAACGCACAAGCATTTGTGTTTGTTCTAAATTTAAACAACAAATTTATTTTACGTGTTTAAGTTTACAATTTGGATGTTTTTCAAATTTTTACTTTCCCCCGTATGTAATACAAAGGGAAAGTATTGTTTTCGAATCAAAAATTTTAGAGGAAATATCCGCTTTGAGGTTCCCTGAGTCGAATAAGACCATTTTTGAAAAATGTCTGTCTGTCTGTCTGTCTGTCTGTCTGTCTGTGTGTCTGTGTGTGTGTCTGTGTGCGCTGTACCGCAAAAACCGCTAAAGATATCGAGATGAAACTTGAAACTTAAGCTTTTTGTTACAATCGGAAAAACTAAAAAGCTTTTTGTGAAAATCAGAAAACCGGAAGTGGTACTTTACTCTTAGCGTTTTTCAGTTTTTTCAGATTTTTTCAATAAATGTTCATCAAACAAATAATTCTTTCAAATAAAAGTTGTAGATAATAACAAAATGAAGATGTATTGTTCACTTATTTTTTGTCATAGCACTCTTAGTTTTTGAGATATTTCAAAAGTTGTGTGTTTTATCTAGTTATTGGTGTGTGACAGTGTATGTGTCGATACAATTGAAAAATGTTTCAAATAATAGTTGTAGGAAATGAAAAACTTAAGATTTTTTGTAGATTCACTTTTTGTCATAGCACTCTTAGTTTTTGAGATATTCAATAAATAGTGTTTTTTATCTAGTCATTGATTTGTGTCAGTATGTGTTGATCCAATTGAAAAATGTTTCAAATAAAAGTTGTAGTTATCAAAAAGTTGAAGACATTTTGAAAATAATAATGCTACAAATATTTTAAAAGTGATTTAATACGCAATTTACGGGGGAAAGTACTATGATGGACACATCACCATTTTTTTGTCTATTATAATTTTTTTGATATTACGTTTTTTGGTGACAGTAATGTTTTAACAGTTACGACGTTTTTGTATATTTTTCGACAATTACATTAAAATACTTGACTTTAATTTCCCTAAATATTTCCATAACATTCTACTTTTTCGACCTTCAATTGAAAATAACTGGAAAACTGCCGATGTATATTTGATATTTGTTTTTTGCATATTCTGAAAGAACAATGTCTTCTTAACATTCACACGAATTTTTATGAACATTTCTTAAAGAATTTTCATGTTTTGAATGTTTAAAACTTTGATTTTCTTAAATATTTTATTAAAGTTCTACGTGTCTGACTTTTAATTGAAAATAACTCGAAAATTAAGAAACGAAAGTAGTATAAAATATAGTTTAGACAATTTAAGACAATAAAAAATCGTTTTAAACAAATTCAACGTTTAAAACATGTTTTAAACAAAATTATCATTTAAATGGCTATTTATAACAAAACCGTTTAAAACACGACGGCTGTTTTTAAACATGTTTAAAACACTGTTTAAAAACAAAGTATTTTAAACATAACAACCCTGGTTGAATTATTGGCGAAACACTTTAACGAAGTCTATAGAGCACTAGTTAACACCTGTTAAGAAATACTAATTTAAACAATTAAGTAATCCTGAAATATTTATTTATTTAAAAAAAGACATCTGGGTTTATAGGAATCTTGATGTAGTTTTTTTAAAGTAGATTATCTGGGTTTAGTTTTAAATAATTGTATTATATTGTGTAGATTCGCAAAGGGGAAAAAATATGTTTTTGTGGTGTATATTATATCTTAAGCGGAAACATAAGAAAGTTTAATGCTTGTTACAGTCAACAAATAATTTAACAAACGCGTCTCCCCTTTTGGCTTTTACCGCGACAACACAAATGACAAAGTATAAGAACTTCAATAATTCCTGCTAGTTATTTCTTAACGTGTATTGTCTGGGCTTTTGAGACTCCATTAGAGTGTGTGCTTTGTGCTAGAGGGGAGGCGGCCCCCCCGAATGTGCTTTATGTACCACGCGCTAATATTATCTACTGCGCGCTATCATCATGCGAAACTATTTAATTGCGGCCTGTTTTAAAAAAAAAGTCCATCCGGCGTGTCATTTAATTACCGGTTAACGGCACCCGGGAGCGGCCTGCCCCATTGTCGTAACGAGTTATACGGCCCAATAAAATCATTTTGCTGTTTTATTTCGGACCCGAGTGCGAATTTCCATTCCGCTGATCTTCCCCTGCTTCTTTGAATTATTTAATATCGCCCCCCGAGCGCGCAGGATGATTTGATTTAATTGCCCCCGCCAATATGATTATTATTTGAATGGTTGAATGGGTGTCGTGTAATTATCATATCCAGAATGATCGGAGAGAGGGCAAAAAATCGCTTTTGTTTTTCACTGGGGGGTGCTCTTGTGTATCCATTTCTAAAATCGCGCTTCGTTACTCCTCAAATTAACGGTCGTCGTATTCATGATTTTAATGTCCGTCATTGAGTATATTGATTTGAGTCGAGAACGTAAAATTTTATTAAGGTTATTATGTGGCACGACCATTGAATTGAGTGCCATTGAAATAGTAATAATAGAATAATTGATCGTTTCGTGGTTTTTGGTACGTTCGATGCTTCGGTTACGGTTTGCTACGTTGCTTAAATACATCCCTTGTCGACTCTAATATTTTTTTTTATAAATTTTATCTAACGCAAATAGTATTTTATATTTAAATACATAGTTACAAAAGCATTAGTGTTTGATTTTTTAAGATTCTACTATTCGTCAATTGTTTCATACTATCAAATATAAAATTAAACCGAGTTCGCTATGAAATTTCAACTTTAAAATTAAGTCAAATATAAGGAAAACACCTAACTATTTTTATATCACATTTATTTTACTTTTGTGACTAGTTTAATTTAATTTTAATATCTTGAACTAACAAATTCTAAAATTTAATATAAATTAGAGCTTAGTTTGACAATGATTACCGTGTAATTGAAACTAGCCACTAAAGTAAAATAAAAGTGGTATAAAAAAATCAAGTGTTTTCTTTATATCAAATTAAATTAAGTCTTTTTTATGTCAACTTTTATTCAAAATGTTTTATAAACATGTCGAAATTTCTTCATTTTCACTGGATTAGGTTAAAATCCTTAATTTCAGTTTAAATTTACAGAATCTTGGGTCTACACAGCATTTTGTTATATTCCTTTTTTTTTCTTAGAAAATTTTTAATTAAAAAACAAGTTGAGATATTTCAGTATACAGGGTGTCCCATTTTAATCCGCCAGTAGCGATAATTCTGACCCAGTGCATTGAAGCAAAAAGTATTCTGAATAAAAAGTTTACAGTTATGAGGGGGACATCTGGTGCCGTCGACTTTGCCCCCCAGGGGGGCGGGAACAGAGGGCAACTTTAAAATCTTAAATGGAAACCCCTATTTTTTATTGCAGATTCGGATAGAGCGTTAAAAAGTAGGTGAATTTTATTGGGGTTGTTTTCTAAAATTATTGATAGTTGGCGCTGCAAACGTGAAAATATGTTTTTTTATCAATTAAATAGCAAAAACAACCAGGATAAAATTTACCTACTTTTTAACGTTCTATCCGAATATGCAATAAAAAATAGGGGTTTTCATTTAAGATTTTAAAGTTGCCCCCACTTCCCCCCTCCCCGTTGGGGAAGGGGGGCAAGTTGATGGCATCGGATGTCCCCCTCATAACCATTAACTTTTTATTTGGAACACTTTTTGCTTCAATGCATTGGTTCAGAATTATCGCTACTGGCGGATTAAAATGGGACACCCTGTATATTGCATTGGGACATAATTTGGTGATTTTTATATACAGGAAGTTTTTCTTTTAAGTAAACATACCCTAATATACTGTATACACTGCAAATCTTCAGATATTCATTGTTTTTTTGAATATTTCAATTTGTAGCTATAAACGAGTGTTTTCCACTCCCAGACTAAGCATGAAGTAAAATTTCGAGTTTAGAAAAGCCTGAAAATTTGGTTTGGTCGCGCAGCGCGAAGCGCGGAGCGACCAAACCAAATTTTCAGGCTTTTCTAAACTCGAAATTTTACTTCATGCGCCACGCGTATGAAACACTGATTTGATGTGAAATTAAGAATATACGTCTTAAGCAAACTGCTTTAGTAGTATATTTTGAACTTCACTTGAAATCAGCGTTTTGTATGTATGGCGTATGAAGTAAAACTCGAAATTTTACTTCATGCTTAACCTGGAAGTGGAAGACACTCGTTAAAAGTATAAATAAACTTTAAATAACACAATTTCTAGGATTGTTGGTTAACACTCGGTACAAGTGTCTTCATAATAAATGTTTTAATTATAAGACCATTAATCGTTTTTCCATTTTTTTCCAACGTGAAAACTCATTACAAAATGGAAACAGTTATCGGGACATAATCCTTAACATTTTGTGGCCTGTGCTTGAAGAAATCGATTTAAAAAAAGGTGGTTTCAGCAGGATAGGGCTACCTACCACACGGCCCGGAAGACAATTTCAGAAAGCGAGTTATTCTTACAGAATCTTGGGTTCATACAGCATTTTGTTAAACATTTATTACTCTGATGATTTGAATTTCGATTGAAAAAAGTTGGATTTTTAGTGAAAGCGACAGATAGAGATATTATTTTATTCTGCTGAAATTTGAAAGTACTTTTTTTTATGTTTGCACCTAGTTTTAGTATAAATCAATACATACACTACAATATTTTAAATATTGCTAGAAATGCGTGTGAATTTTTCGAGATTTAAAAAAAAAATATTCATCAAAAATTGACATTTTATAAGGGGTCCTATGTCCCATGACAGTTGTATCTGCAACGATTTTTCCTAGTGGTGTCAAATTTTGACGTTACATAACAATGTCATATTGTTGAGGTCGCAAATATATTAGTGTTCTTTCTTTTAGAAAAGCTTTAAATTATCATTTCTTGTGATTTTTTTCTTTTGAGTATACATGTACCAATTACGTGTTGTAGATTTTTAAATGTTCGTTGTTTTCTTAAAAAAGGTCAATTTGGAGTTTAAACGAGTGTTTTCCACTCCCAGACTAAGCATGAAGTAAAATTTCGAGTTTAGAAAAGCATGAAAATTTGGTTTGGTCGCGTAGCGCGAAGCGCGGAGCGACCAAACCAAATTTTCAGGCTTTTCTAAACTCGAAATTTTACTTCATGCGCCACGTCTACATGACACTGATTTCAAGCGAAGTTTACTCGTCCACAATATTTCAGTGCTTTCAGTGTTTAATACGCGTGGCGCAAGAAGTAAAATTTCGAGTTTAGAAAAGCCTGAAAATTTGGTTTGGTCGCTCCGCGCTTCGCGCTGCGCGACCAAACCAAATTTTCAGGCTTTTCTAAACTCGAAATTTTACTTCATGCTTAGTCTGGGAGTGGAAAACACTCGTTTTAAGCTTCAAAGTGAACTCTTAAAAAAAAGCGTATGCATATGTAAACCTAATAGAAAAAAAAAAATCAAAAATTGAAATTTTTATAAGGGGTAGTAGTGTGTAAGGAAAAACGTTAGATTTAAAAAAAATATATATATTTAAAAAAAAAACAAAAATGCCACAGAAGCACTTAAAACAATTTAAACAAGTTTTTTTTAGCTAAAATAAAAATATATAAACTAAAATAATGTTCTAAAACCTTCTTAATGGTGAATAAATTAAAGAAAACATTAATTTCAGTGCTTGTACTAAACAAAATGTTTAATTTCCAAAAACAAACTTCACCTCAAATTATAGTTTATTTAGTTCTAAATAAATCCATTTTTATTAAAATAATATTAAGTTCAAGTTTAGACAACAGCGCGCTTTAAATAAAATCGCTTAAAATCTCGAGATATTGGTATTCTTCTAAAATACACTTAAATATGTTTTTAAGTAAATTAAAAATTGTACAACAATGACGGAGAAATGCACGTCCTGCGGCGAAGAGGGACATGGAGCATGGTCCTTAAAATGTCCAAACCGACCGTTAAAACCCATTGAAGGCATTCCAAACGCAAAACTAAAGTCTACCAACTTAAAATCTGCAGATATTGACCCAGCAATAACAAAACCCTCACGTATTCACAAACCCATTACCCTTCACGACCAAATTATTGATACCTACCTAACCAAACTTAACGCCCCGAAACACACAGACAGGCAAGCATGAATTAAAAGAAAAGTTTATCCATTCCTTCAATATAGATACATGTGTCTCCATTTCAGGAAATAGAGTTTTCATTGCAATGTTTGACCTCAATCATCCCGAAATCCCTCCTCCTGTAGTCCCCATTAGCGGTGTAAAGATATCCCATAGCATTATCAGAAATGGATAGCGTTCGTATTTTGTACTCCAACATCAACGGTTTAAATCCCAAATCCTATCTTATCAACCATTATATAACAGAATCAAATACCCAAATAGCCCTATTTCTAGAAACCAAAAGCCCCTCTCCCCACACCCCCCCAAATTGGAATTCCTTAACCAATCCATCGACAATTCTTAACCGAAACCAGCGAGGAGGCTCCTTAGTAACAACTCATCCCACAATCCCAATAGGAAAAGCCAATCCTCCTAAGATAAATAATATATTAAATGAAGCTCTCCACTGTACCTTAACCTTCCAATCACAAAAACTCCATATTTTCCTAGCATACATACATCCTAACTCCCGAATAGAAGAAACAATTTTTAATAAGGCTGCCTTGTGTGACAGTTGTATAATTATAGGTGATTTTAACATTAACAAAGCAAAACAAAAACAACTCAATAACTTCTTAAACCAATCAAATTTCATAAGAATCCCTACCCCTCCCACATTCATTATGCCAATCCTAATCCAAGCTCCACCCCCGATGTTCTCCTTTGCACTATGAACCTGAAGCCGTATATCCATTCATTGATACTTACACCAGATCTTGGATCAGATCATCTGTCCATCCAATTCGACCTTAAAATACCAACCTCTCCTATTTCAGATCCACCCATATCAATATTGAATTTTCACAAATGTGACATAGACAAAGTTAATGACGACATGACAGAATTTATTGCCACAAATCCTAGTATAACTCCTCAAACCATAGACATGTTCCAAGACGCACTGACTAACTCCATCAAGGCACATACCCCTGAAGTTAACCGCACTCCATACAAGTACCCCCTTCCCAAATATATCCTTAGACTAATTAAATACAAAAGACAAATATATAGAGACATTCGACAAACGGACAACACAGAACTGAAAACAAAATTCAATAAACTGAACAGAGACATCAAACAGCTCATACTAGAATTCAAAAAAGAAAAATGGCTCACCGTATGTAAAGAAATTAATAAAAAAGATGGAAAAAACTACTGGACACAAATAAAGAAACTATCCAAATATAAGAAGACTGAGACGATTAATCATTAATAAATCCAACAACAAATAAAGAAACGACCGACCCACAGACAATTACAAATATTTTTGCAGACTATTTTAATCAGACATTTCAATTTTCAGACAACGACGAATACGACAAAAGACAATTGACTATAATAAATAGTTGGTACTTATCATTCTAGTCTACATCCCACGCTCCCACTCCCAAATTTGTTATCACCGAGGAACATTATTTTCGCAGAATTAAGGCTGGAAAAAATACATCTCCAGGATACAACATTCCTCGGAGCATCCTTAAAAAACTTGCACCAACTATACACTCATATATCGTGAACACCTATAATTATACAATTAAAAACACATATTTTCCACTAAACTGGAAGAAAGGTATGATAGTATGCATCCATAAACCCAACACTAACCCGTCACTTGTATCAAGTTATAGACCAATAACACTACTCCCAGTTTTGGCCAAAACCTTTGAATCGATCCTAAAAGACCACATTAACTCCTAAATATCCAAAAGCATTCCCCAATACCACTTTGGCTTTCAAAACAAACGCTCCACCCAACTCCCCTTGGCTATCCTAACATCCAACCTCCAAACGTCCCATCTGGAAAATAGGCACTCAGCGGTGGCATTCCTCGATGTCAGAAAAGCCTTTGATTCGGTGTGGCATCGAGGCATATTATATAAATGTCACCGGCTGAACCTTCCCGCATACATAATCCAACTACTCGACCAATTCCTATCCAATAGATCCCTACAGGTAAAATTTAAATCTAAACTGTCATACACATTTCATCCTTGCCAAGGGGTCCCACAGGGCTCTCCACTTTCCCCTCTCCTATACAACCTATTCACCCACGATCTGTATAATGAGGACCCCAAATACTTTAATTCCTCCCAATATGTCCTACAGTTTGCAGATGATACGGCCCTTGTCTCCCATGCTACCAATCTCAACTCCGCAATAGCAACCTTACAGGCACTCCTTGACACAATCCAATCCTGGTTCCTAAAATGGAGAATATCCATTAATCCAAACAAATCTCAAATCCTTATCTCACACCACAGAATATCTGAAAATTCTCCCACAGTCCTCATAAATAACATGCCCATCCCACCCTCCCCTCTATGTAAATACCTAGGTATCTCCTTCGACCAGAAACTCTCGTTTTTAGATGCCTCACCTTCAAAAACAGAGGCATTTCAACTAAAACGGCCACTAAAATTTACAAAACCATATGCCGCCCGATGATGGATTATGGTTTCATTTTACTATCCTCTCACCCACACACCCTACAAAATATCCTCCTTGCAGAGCGATCCTCCCTACGTACCCTGACCAAAATACGAAATCCTCGCAATCCACTATTTAATCCCTCAAATGAATCCCTATATGATCAGACACAAATTATCCCCATCGACGAACGCTATCCATATTTGTTGGAAAAATTCTCAAATTCACCCTATAATTTCTCAATAATTAAACGTTTTTGTATTTTCAGAAATCCCCGTATCCCATCCAAATACAAATTTCTCACTAACACAATATTTGAAACCATTATAGAATCACGTCGATAACTCACTAACACCAAAATATCTGCAAAAAAGAAGAATGAAGAAACAAAATAGGTGGAAAGACCTAAGGTCGATAACCTGTTTGACAAACAAAATAACATATAAGTATGAATTGTATAACATGTATATTCTATTTTGTCAAATAAAGATGATGATGATTAAAAATTGTTTTAAAATATCTAATTTAGAATTAAATAAGCTTTCATTTGAGCTTTAAATTATTATTGTAACTTATAAATCACATCCAGTAGAAACTCCCAAACTCAAAACTTTGTTGAAAGTCGTATTTTTTTCAAGATGTTTGATTAAAATTGGAGCTAATACGTTTTTTTTTTCTAAGAAAAATAAATACACTACAATATTTCTAATACTGCTAAAAATGCGTGTGATTTTTTTGAGATTTAAAACAAAATTAAAATTTTCATCAAAAATTGAAATTTTTATAAGGGAAAAAAGTATGAACAAAAGTTAAATTTCTGAAACAAAAAAAATGCAATCGTCTAAAAACTGCCAAAAAACCACAGATCATCTTCGAAGCACTTAAAACAAATTAAATTTTTTTTTTTGATAAAATAAAAACATATTTACCGAAATATTTAACTTTTAAAACCTTCCTAATGGTGAATAAATTAATAAAATCATTAATTTCATTAATTTGTACTAAACATAATTTTCAATTTCCAAAAACAAACTTTTGCTCAAATTATAGTTTATTTAATTCTGAATAAATCCCTTTTTATTAAAATAAAATTAAGTTTAAGTTTACACAACAGCGCGCTTTTAATGAAATTGCACAAAATCTGAAGATATTCGTAATATTCTAAAATACACTCAATAAAAAATATGTTTTTAAGTAAATTAAAAATTGTTTTCAAATATCTTGTTTAGAATTAAATAAGCTTTCATTTGAGCTTTAATTTATTATTGTAACTTATAAATTACATCCAGTAGAAACTCCCAAACTCAAAACTGTGTTGTAAGTCGTGTTTTATCAAGATGTTTGATTCAAATTGGAGGTCATAAGATTTTTTTTGTAAGAAAAATAAATACACTACAATATTTCTAATATTGCTAAAAATGCGTATGAATTTTTTGAGATTTAAAAAAAAATAAAATGTTCATCAAAAATTGAAATTTTTATAAGCGATAAAATTAAATTTCCAAAAATAAATTTAATTTTTTTAAAAACCTCCTAAACCACAGATCATCTTTGAAGCACTTGAAACAATTTAAACAACTTTTTTACTAAAATAAAAATATATACACTGAAACATTTAACTTTTAAAACCTTCCTAATGGTGAATATATTAACGAAAACATTAATTTCAGCGTTTGCGCTGAACATAATTTTTAATTTCCAAAAACAAACTTCAGCTCAAATTATAGTTTATTTAATGCTGAATGAATTCCTTTTTGTTAAAGTTAAATTAGGCTAAAGTTTGAACAACAGCGCGCTTTAAATGAAATCGCTCAAAATCTCGACATATTGGTAATATTCTATAATACGCTTAACAAAAAATGTGTTTTTAGGTAAATTAAAAACTGGTTCTAAATACCTTATTTAGAATTAGATAAGCTTTCATTTGAGCTCTAATTTATTATAGTAACTTATAAATTACATCCAGTTGAAAGTCCCAAACTAAAAACTTTGTTAAAACTCGTGTTTTTTTAAGATGGTTGATTAAAATTGTAGGTCATAAGATTTTTTTTCTAAGAAAAATAAATACACTACAATATTTCTAATATTGCTAGAAATGCGTGCAAATTCTTTGAGATTTAAAATAAATAAAAAAAAATTCATAAAAAATTGAAATTTTTATAAGTGGAAAAAGTTAAATTTTCAAATAAAAAATGTTTTTTTAAAACCCCCCATAAAACCATAGATTATCTTCGAAGCACTTAAAACAAATTAAACAAGTATTTGTGCTAAAATAAAATTTTCATCAAAAATTGAAATTTTTATAAGCGATAAAATTAAATTTCCAAAAATAAATTTGTTTTTTTTAAAAACCTCCTAAAACCACAGATCATCTTTGAATCACTTGAAACAATTTAAACAACATTTTTACTAAAATAAAAATATATACACTGAAATATTTAACTTTTAAAACCTTCCTAATGGTCAATAAAAACAGTAATTTTAGTGCTTGTACTGAACATAATTTTTAATTTCCAAAAACAAATTTTACCTCAAATTATAATTTATTTAATGGTGAATAAATCCCTTTTTTATTAAAATAAAATTAAGTTTAAGTTTAGATAACAGCGCGCTTTAAATGAAATCGCTCAAAATCTCAAGATATTGGTAATATTCCAAAATACCCTTAAACAAAAAATATATTTTTAAGTAAATTAAAAATTGTCTTTAAATATCTCATTTAGAATTAAATAAGCTTCCATGTGAACTCTAATTTATTATTGTAACTTATAAATTACATCCAGTAGAAACTCGCAAACTCAAAACTTTATTGAAAGTCGTCTTTTTTCAAGATGTTTGATTAAAATTGGAGGTCATAAGATTTTCTTTATAAGAAAAATAAATACACTACTATATTTCTAACATTGCTAGAAATGCGTGTGAATTTTATGAGAAATAAAAAAAAGTCCATCAAAAATTGACATTTTTATAAGGGGTATGGAAAAAATATTTGAAATAAAAATCATTTTTTTAAAACCCCTAAAAAACCAGAGATCACCTTCGAAGCACTTAAAACAATTTAAACAAATTTTGTTGCTAAAACAAAAGTCTAATTTTTTCTGATTCTACGTTCAATTCTACGAAAAAATGTCCATGGGACCATAGGTCTATGGTGAGTTTCAAGCCGCATTTATTTAATTTAAGATTTTACTGCAGCCGGTTATAATATTTATTTGGATTTCAGTTTTGATTTATAATATTTCCAATTTTTTTTATGTACAAAAAAAATGGTGATGTGTCCATCATAGTACTTTCCCCCGTAAATTGCGTATTAAATCACTTTTAAAATATTTGTAGCATTATTATTTTCAAAATATCTTCAACTTTTTGATAACTACAACTTTTATTTGAAACATTTTTCAATTGGATCAACACATACTGACACAAACCAATGACTAGATAAAAAAACACTATTTATTGAATATCTCAAAAACTAAGAGTGCTATGACAAAAAGTGAAGATACAAAAAATCTTTAATATTTCATTACCTACAACTTTTATTTGAAACATTTTCCAATTGTATCAACACACACACTGACACAAATCAATGACTAGATAAAAAAACACTATTTATTAAATATCTCAAAAACTAAGAGTGCTATGACAAAAAGTGAATCCACAAAAAATCTTTAGTTTTTTATGTCCTACAACTTTTATTTGAAACATTTTTCAATTGCATCGACACATACACTGTCACACATCAATAACTAGATAAAACAAACAACTTTTAAAATATCTCAAAAACTAAGAGTGCTATGACAAAAAGTAAATAAACAATATATCTTCATTTTGTTATTATCTACAACTTTTATTTGAAAGAATTTTTTGTTTGATTAACATTTATTGAAAAAATCTGAAAAAACTGAAAAACGCTAAGAGTAAAGTACCACTTCCGGTTTTCCGATTTTCACCAAAAGCTTTACAGTTCTTCCGATTGTAACAAAAAGCTTAAGTTTCAAGTTTCATCTCGATATCTTTAGCGGTTTTTGCGGTACAGCGCACACAGACACACACACAGACACACACACAGACAGACAGACAGACAGACATTTTTCAAAAATGGTCTTATTCGACTCAGGGGACCTCAAAACGGATATTTCCGCTAAAATTTTTGATTCGAAAATTTTCACGAAAACAATACTTTCCCTTTGTGTTACATACGGGGGAAAGTAAATATATCAACATTGAATTCGTTACACTCAAAACCCCCATACATCCCACATGAGGGTTTTGAGTGTGACGAATTCAATGTTGCTTAATTTTTGTTACATCTTACGGATGCCTAATCCGCAAGATGTCAAATTTAGTTTAAAACTTAGATACCTCAATTGCTTCTACATGAAACCTTGCAGAATGATGAAAATCATGAAGAATCAAAATCAGATATTGTGCAAACTAAGTTGCTCAAAATTGGCATTCTTAGACTTATTTACACATACAAATTGATGATTCAATGGTCTTTAATGTTGATTACTTTCGTCAGTTTTAGTTAACTTTCTAAATTTAAATCACAGAAAAACATGAATTCATGAATTGTTATGTATCGTATGTTTATTAAAAAACAAACTCTAGAGTGCCATGGAAAATATTTTAGGTCGGCAACTTTGAGATTATATATTGTAATTATTATGTCTGACGTTTTACCTAACCTAAATTTAAAAAGATTAAATCATAGCACTCTAGAGGTTTTTTTATTACATATACGATAGTATTGTTATAGATGAAGTATGTTTATGAATTTCATTGGTAAGCAGTGTTTTATACGCGTGGCGCATGAAGTAAAATTTCGAGTTTAGAAAAGCCCCGTGAAAATTTGTCTCGGGTCGCTGCGCGACCCTCGACAAATTTTCTACGCGGGGCTTTTCTAAACTCGAAATTTTACTTCATGCTTAGTCTGGGAGTGGAAACACTCGTTCGAAACTTTAAATTAGACGCTTTTATAAAATCGACGTATGCCTCAAAAATTACAGCATATACGTTATGTACATAAAATAGAAAAGTCTCCAGTATGCAATATATTAAGTCATACATAGCGATCAATAAAGAAGAGCACAATCCTAAAATCAACTTTTATAATTAACTCTATAATTGCTCGGCCAATAATGAGTTAATTGAAAGTTTGGCACTTTATAAAAAAACTAAATATTTGATGTAAAATCACTTTAATTGGATATTTATTTTTATGAACTAAAATGACTATTGGGGTGCAATTATTATGATTCTGTATAAAATAAATTTAAAAAAAAGCAGTCTGTATTGTATACCATAAAAAATTTCATGAAAAATGCTGAAAAACGAGACCTTTTCTATATTTCTAGCTCAATTTGAAGAGCAGTAATCGTAATTTAAAAACTTAGCAATTTGCGATTGTGGCCCCGATTTCTGAAATAAATGCATATATCTTCAAACCGGCTTGATATCTTATCCTAAAATTCAATATTGTTCTTTGTCTATGTAATGGCAATAGAAAATCTGAGATGGTAAAATAGAAGACTGTGTTGAGCTCTTATTTATTATTGTAACTTATAAATTACATCCAGTAGAAACTCCCAAACTCGAAACTTTGTTGAAAGTCGTGTTTTTTTTCAAGATATTTAATTAACAAATGAAACACGATTTTAACTTTGTTTGTATAACTGAGTCTCAATTATACAAACAAACAAAGTTAAAATCGTGTTTCATTTGTGAATTATGATGTATAACGAAGTAGAAGCCTCCACCGTTAACATATTTGATTAAAATTGAAGGTCACAAGATTGTTGAAAGTCGTGTTATTTTTTCAAGATATTTAATTAACAAATGAAACACGATTTTAACTTTGTTTGTATAACTGAGTCTCAGTTATACAAACAAACAAAGTTAAAATCGTGTTTCATTTGTGAATTATGATGTATAACGAAGTAGAAGCCTCCACCGTTAACATATTTGATTAAAATTGGAGGTCACAAGATTTTTTTTTTAAGAAAAATAAATACACTGCAACATTTCTAATATTGCTAGAAATGCGTGTGAATTTTTTGAGATTTAAAAAAAAATTATCTGAAAATTGAAATTTTAAATTTTTTACAAACTGATTTAAAGTGAAGTTCAAATACGCAGACACATCATTTATAACTTGCTTTTGTATAATTTTAACACAACTGAGAAATGAAATGATCAAAAAACAATTATTTACACAAATAAGACAATTAACTTTGTTTGTATAACTGAGGATTTTATTGTGATTATAGTTTCGACAACTTTAACTAGTTATTATCAAACATAAGATCACTTTATGTTTGATAATGACAAGTTAAAGTTGTCGAAACTATAGTCACAATAAAATCCTCAGTTATACAATCAAAGTTAATTGTCTTATTTGTGTAAATAATTGTTTTTTGATCATTTCATTTCTCAGTTGTGTTAAAATTATATAAAAGCAAGTTCTAAATGATGTGTCTGCGTATTGGAACTTCACTTTAAATCAGTTTGTAAAAAATTTAAAATTTCAATTTTCAGATAATTTTTTTTTAAATCTCAAAAAATTCACACGCATTTCTAGCAATATTAGAAATGTTGCAGTGTATTTATTTTTCTTAAAAAAAAAAATCTTGTGACCTCCAATTTTAATCAAATATGTTAACGGTGGAGGCTTCTACTTCGTTATACATCATAATTCACAAATGAAACACGATTTTAACCTTGTTTGTTTGTATAATTGAGACTCAGTTATACAAGCAAAGTTAAAATCGTGTTTTATTTGTTAATTAAATATGGGAGATTCTACTGGATGTAATTTATAAGTTACAATAATAAATAAGAGCTCAACACAGTCTTCTATTTTACCATCTCAGATTTTCTATTGCCATTACATAGACAAAGAACAATATTGAATTTTAGGATAAGATATCAAGCCGGTTTGAAGATATATGCATTTATTTCAGAAAACGGGGCCACAATCGCAAATTGCTAAGTTTTTAAATTACGATTACTGCTCTTCAAATTGAGCTAGAAATGTAGAAATGGTCTCGTTTTCAGCATTTTTCATGAAATTTTCTATGGTATACAATACAGACTGCTTTTTTTAAAATTTATTTTATACAGAATCATAATAATTGAACCCCAAAAGTCATTTTAGTTCATAAAAATAAATATCCAATTAAAGTGATTTCACATCAAATATTTCGTTTTCTTATAAAGTGCCAAACTTTCAATTAACTCATTATTGGCCGAGCAATTATAGAGTTAATTATAAAAGTTGATTTTAGGATTCTGCTCTTCTTTATTGATCGCTATGTATGACTTAATATATTACATACTGGAGACTTTTATATTTTATCTACATAACGTATATGCTGTCATTTTTCAGGCATACGTCGATTTTATAAAAGCGTCCAATTTAAAGTTTCGAATGAGTGTTTCCACTCCCAGACTAAGCATGAAGTAAAATTTCGAGTTTAGAAAAGCCCCGCGTAGAAAATTTGTCGAGGGTCGCGCAGCGACCCGAGACAAATTTTCACGGGGCTTTTCTAAACTCGAAATTTTACTTCGTGCGCCACGCGTATAAAACACTGCTTACCAATGAAATTCATAAACATACTTCATCTATAACAATAATATCGTATATGTAATAAAAAAACCTCTAGAGTGCTATGATTTAATCTTTTTAAATTTAGGTTAGGTAAAATGTCAGACATAATAATTACAATATATAATCTCAAAGTTGCCGACCTAAAATATTTTCCATGGCACTCTAGAGTTTGTTTTTTAATAAACATACGATACATAACAATTCATGAATTCATGTATTTCTGTGATTTAAATTTAGAAAGTTAACTAAAACTGACGAAAGTAATCAACATTAAAGACCATTGAATCATCAATTTGTATGTGTAAATAAGTCTAAGAATGCCAATTCTGAGCAACTTAGTTTGCACAATATCTGATTTTGATTCTTCATGATTTTGATCATTCTGCAAGGTTTCATGTAGAAGCAATTGAGGTTTCTAAGTTTTAAACTATATTTGACATTTTGCGGATTAGTGACTATAGTTTCGACAACTTTAACTAGCCATTATCAAACATAAGATGACTTTATGTTTGATAATGACAAGTTGAAGTTGTCGAAACTATAGTCACAATAAAATCCTCAGTTATACAAACAAAGTTAATTGTCTTATTTGTGTAAATAATGATGTATAACGAAGTAGAAGCCTCCACAGTGAACAGTTTTCAAAAAACAATTGTATTAACTAGATATTTTATGAACATTTCAATTTTAAGCATCATTATCAAATCATGTTAAAATTAATAACCCCTTGAAAGTTCAATTTTTTTTTCTTAATTTATTTTGCAATGCTTTATTGTTTGTCTTTCTTTTGGGGATATACACAAAATATTGATTATAATTTTAATTATGCCCGCGCTCGGTACAATAATGCATACATGAATGCGTAAGTAAAGGTATCCCTGTTTATTAAAAGGGTATGCAGAATTCCACTCGACCCGATATTAAAATATCGACGAAAATATCCCCATTATTATTTGATACTCGTCGAGATGAAGGCAAAGACTGTCCAATAAAATTCTAATAAAACAGCCGGAGGATACCCACGCTCGTACATCCCCCTCTCACCGTCTCGCCCTCCCCCGGCGACCCACGGTAAATTTAATTATACTTTTATAATCACCGCGTTTAATTAAAATTATTCTTTCAATAACGCTTATTTATTATTCCCATCGCGAAATTAAGGTGTTTATCAAAACAGAATCACATGTTAAAATAACACACACTCACAAAACAAAAACGATTGTTGAAGAAACTCTTTAAAGTCCCAATTTTGGGTCCAATATCAGATCCTTGGAGTGCACCAGAAGACGAAACACCAACGATTGTTGAAGAAACTCTAAAGTCGCAGTTTTGGATCCAATGTCAGATTCTTGGGGTGCGCCAGAAGACGAAGCACCAACGATTGTTGAAGACATTGTTGAAAGTCGCAGTTTTGGGTCCAATGTCAGTTCCTTGAGGTACCCTAGAAGACAAAAGACCAACGATTGCCCAAAAAATTCTTGAAAGTCGCAGTTTTTAGTCCTTAGGGTACCCCAGAATACAAAAGGTCAACGATTGTTGAAGAAACTGTTATAAGTTACAGTTTTGGGTCAAATGTCAAACGCTTAGGGTACACCAAAAGACAAAACACCAACGATTGTTGAAGAAACTCTTTAGGGTCGCAGTTTTGGGTCCAATGTTAGATCCTTGGGGTGCATCAGAAGACGAAACATGAACGATTGTTGAAGAAACTCTTGAAAGTCGCAGTTTTGGGTCCAATGTCAGTTCCTTGAGGTACCCCAGAAGATAAAAGACAAAATATTGCCCAAGGAATTCTTGAAAGTCGCAGTTCTGAGCCCAATTTTAGATTCTTGGGGTACCCCAGAAGACAAAACATTAACGATTGTTGAAGAAACTCTTGAAAGTCACAGTTTTGGGTCCAATGTCAGATCCTTGGGGTGCATCAGAAGACAAAACACGAACAATTGTTGAAGAAACTCTGGAATGTCGCAGTTTTGGGTCCAATGTCAGATTTTTGGGGTGCACCAGAACTCGAAACACCAACGATTGTTAAAGAAACTCTTGAAAGTCACAGTTTTGGGTCAGATGTCAGATCCTCGGGTACACCAGAAAACAAAACACGAATGATTGTTGAAGAAACTCTGAAAAATCGCAGTTTTGGATTCAATGTCAGGTACTTAGGGTACTTCAGAAGATAAAAGACCAATGAGTCTAATGCTAGAGCATTTGGGTACCCCAGGGGACAAAACACCAACGATTATTGAAGAAACTCTTGAAAGTCGCAGTTTTAAGTCCAATGTCAGATTCTTGAGGTAACTCAAAAGACTCTTTGTACTTTATCAAATGAGAAGGAGGCAAAGGATTGTAACAAAGGGTATTACCGCTGAATTTTATGTAAAAATAATTCAGCGAAGAATTCGAAAACACCTTTATTATAATCACCGCCGTTTTTACCGAACGAAGTTGGATGTATTGTCTTTCGCATTCTATTTAGGAGACCGTTTTGTTGTTAACTTTCTGGAATTGGATGTTTTGATTGAGTGTGAATTTGCTTAAATCGTGTGCTTTTGTTGAATCCTGTTTGCGCTGGGTGCGTGAGCGTGTGTTATAAAAGAGAGCACAGGGGGATGATTTGTGAAATGCGGGAGAATGAAAATCGGTTAGGCGATAATGCAATTGAAGTGGTTTCGGTAATTTATCGGTGTGTTTAAGCGTCCTGGTCTTCTGCTCCGCGGATGATTTAATCCAGGTTAATTAAAGCCAGCGTATAAAATGTACTGGAGCCGTGTACACGATTACGTGTATTTATCGCCGGTGCGGGCAGGGCAGGGCAGGGGTCGTAAATTAATTTCATTTCGTGCAAAAATAACGGGTCGGGTTAGAGAGAGGGTAACGAGGTGGTAGACAGAGTGATTACACTGCAGGACACGGGGTGAAAACAGCATACGTGCATTACTCTTCCAGCGGGCGGGAACACGCGCTTTTAAAGAACTAAATTACCTTCACAATATTTTAATGCGTCAACTCGGTTGGACATAATTAAAATTAGACAGCCGTATCATTTCACGTACACTGGCGTGGCGTACACATATACACACGCCATGGAATTATTTACACATGTTGTTTGAACTATTAATTATGAAGCTAAACCTATTTGAAAACGATCTCATAACGGATGTTATATTAAAACTCGCGTTGTCCATCCCACGACCGCCATGCTGGACCCGACTGACTAATCAGCACGTTTTATTCCAATTCAAACGCATCGTGCATGTCATAGCCCATTAAAATCATTGCCATCGTCCTGAATTTCAGTTTAACGGCCGAATGTATATCATGTGAACGTTATAGGTGTCACGATATACTCTCCCATACTATTGCTACATACTCGCGCTACACCTCATTTCTCTCTTTTATACTGAATCGTCAAAATTTACTTCTAATCAAAATAATCACCCACATTCACACTGATTTCATACATTACATTCTTAACGAATGTATGCTTAAATAATTTCAATCACATACACAATTTATCTAGTAGATCCTGCAGGGAGATAATGCAACGATCATTTACTTTCTCGAAAAATTATAGAAAAGAAAACTAATACTTATAGAGAACTGTACCTGTTATTCAACGACTTAACGAAAGCATACGACAAAGCACCAAACACTAAAGTATGATACGTTCTACACTAATCATCCATCAACACCACACTAATAAAGTCAATTCAGAACCTATACAAGAAGATCTCGGCTTGTAGGATAAAGATAGGCGACCAACTGTTCAGATCAGTAAGGAACTCCCCCAAGGATGCTGCTTATCACCCACAACTCGAAATTTTACTTCATGCTCGACGCGTACGAAACACTGATTGAAAGTGAAGTGCATAAATACATTACATTAATCCTATCAAGTAAGAATAATTCACTTTCTAAAATTGTCTTCCGGGCCGTGTGGTAGGTAGCCCCATTCTGCTGGAACCACCTTTATTTAAATCAATTTCTTCAAGGGCAGGCCACAAAATGCTAAGGATTATATCCCGATATCTGTTTCCGTTTTGTAATGAGTTTTCACGAGGGAAAAAATGGAAAAACGATTAATGGACTTCTAATAAAAACATTTATTATGAAGACACTTACTTGTACCGAGTGCTAACCAACAATCCTAGAAATTGTGTTATTTAAAGTTTATTTATACTTTTAACGAGTGTCTTCCACTCCCAGGTTAAGCACGAAGTAAAATTTCGAGTTTTACTTCATGCGCCAGGCGTACACAACGTTGATTTTAAGTGAAGTTCAAAAAATTTAATAGTTGAGGCTGTTACTTGGTGAAATTCCATATCTAAAACTTTTAGTAAATAACACACTTGGTTAAGATTTCACTGTTTATTGATTGACACTGCAACAATTGTTTCGCCACACAGTGGCTTCATCAGGCAGATGAATAATGAAGTTCAAAATATACTACTAAATAGTATGGTTAAGACGTTCTTAATTCTTAATTTCACATCAAATCAGTGTTTTATACGCGTGGCGCGTGAAGTAAAATTTGGAGTTTAGAAAAGCCCCGTGAAAATTTGTCACCCTCGACAAATTTTCTACGCGGGGCTTTTCTAAACTCGAAGTTTTACTTCATGCTTAGTCTGGGAGTGGACGACACTCGTTCTTAGAAGTTTCAAATTGAAGGATCACTTCTAGATTACTAAGTTAATTACTCAAAGGAGCATTTTACAAAGGCTACAGCTCGAAGGACCAATGATGCTTTTCGGAGAGTTAAGGACTACAAGGAATTGAAGTTTTTTTTACAAAAAAACGACGAACATATATATATAAATATATTAAAGTTGGGTTGTCTTCAGTGCATTTTTAACTTCACTTTAAATCAGTGTTTTGTACGCGTGGCGCATAAAGTAAAATTTCGAGTTTAGAAAAGCCCCGTGAAAATTTGTCTCGCGTCGCTACGCGACCCGAGACAAATTTTCTACGCGGGGCTTTTCTAAACTCGAAATTTTACTTTATGCTTAGTCTGGGAGTGGAAAACACTCCTTTTAAACTTCAATATCTGAATATTTACATCGTATACATATGTATACTTAAAACAAAAATTCCCTGTGTTTGCCTCGTCCCTAGTCAAAATCCTGGATGTGTCTATGATTATAGATCTAGGATCTATCCCTATAATTATAAATGTATTCGTTTTTAATGGATCTTTTATGAATATAAAAAAGCGGTCAATTTCCTTCCACCCCATCTTCCCAAACATAATGGTTTGTTTTGGTCAAACTATGGGTATGAATAGTAAAAAAAAAGGCGATCCGAATAACAAAACTGTATTGTGTGTAGGTATCTCCCTATAGAAATATAAACGGAGCAAAAGTGTGGGATAAAAGGGACGGGAACAATAAATAAAAAAGAGATGTATTAAAATGAAGGGAATCCCTTGATGAAGTCCAGGAGAAGGGAGCGGGGGGCGGGGGCGGCGAGTCATTCTAAACATCAATCTAATGTATTCATACCGTAGCGCAAAACAAACGATTGATTCCATAATTCATGATATCCCCCAACTATATTCATATGTAAATGGCCCCGCGTTTCAGCGTACACTTCGCCGGATTTATTTATATAAACATTAAATTAATGACCTGTTTTTAGCGCGAATGCAAATCGCGATTTTCTAAATCCCCTACCTTGGAGCGGCCGCTTTTTGCGGTGTAATTGATAAAAATGAGGCAGCTGATTGTCTCCTTTTTCGGATTTTCCCGGGGGGCACTTATTGAATTATTCATGTGGCTGTGTACGAATCATTACTCGTTGGTACGGTGAGCACTTTGTCCGTTCCACGGAAGGCCCCCCCCTCGCTTGTTTATCTGAGCACACGCGGAAGTCTCCGTCGTTTGTCTTCCCCGCTCGACAGGATTCTTAAAAATGTCTGTACACACCGATTATATCGAGTAGTAATAACTGCAATTTGCTATTGACTACAGAAATATTGAATTATACACCTCAATTATATTGATTACGTGATTTTTATGTTCTCGTACCACATGCACTCTACGTGACGCAAAGCCAACAATGCAGCAACGTAATGTGCGTACAGAAGAAATTGTGTACACTTTGAGTGCAAGTATGGCAGAAGATCCAGGATTGTTTATTCGGCGTTGATCGCAGCAGTTTGGCCTTTGTCCGTCCACTATGTGACGTTGTGTGGATCCAGCAGGATGGCGCTACATGACATATTGCCTATGAAACAATTGATTCATCGAGGACACGATTCAACGATGACATTATATTTCGAAATTGGCTAGTAAATTAAGCACCTCAATTAGATTGATTACGTGATTTTTATGTTCCTCGTAACTGATCAACTGAGTTCGCTATACGTCATATTGTGGATAAATTTCGTACCACATACACTCTGCGTGACGCAAAGCCAACAATGCGTCAACGTAATGTGCGTACACAAGAAATGGTGTACACTGTGAGTGCAAGTATGGCAGAAGATCCAAAATTGTTTATTCGGCGTTGATCGCAGCAGTTTGGCCTTTGTCCGTCCACTATGTGACGATATGTGGTTGCAACAGGATGGCGCTACAGGACATATTGCCTTTGAAACAATTGATTTATCGAGGACTCGATTCAACGATAACATTATATCTCGAAATCGGCAGGTAAATTAGCCATCTAGATAGTGCTACTCGATTACTTATTTTAAGCTTGTAAAGTCTTTGGCGTATCCTGATAAACCGCAAAGTATTCAGGTCTTGGAATACAATATTCAGCGCGTTATTAGTAAGATAAAGATGGAGACAGACTTAAATGCTCGAAAGATAAGGCCAAAATTGGACAGACAGGATTTGCTTCGTCAGCAGCAGTCGAGGAGGCTATATCATTGAAATCGTGTTCAAAACATAATGTCATGAACCATTCTTTATAAAGAATAAATATTTTTGATTCAAACCCAAATCCTGTCGTTATTATTTAAAAAATAAGTTATGTATGTCTTAAAAAACACCCGTTAAAACGATTGGATCTGTGTGTTGTTCTATAATTTCTGTAAAATCTCAATTTCGTATTGAGTGTTAATTTGTGTGTTATAAATTTGATACCTTATTATTACACAACGTCCATTGTCTTAATATCTGGCTTTATGCGCGATAAATTAGTTATACGACCTGTTGGTCAGTGAATTTATGATACGCAACCGGCGTCAATTCGCCTCGGTAATTATAGAGGGCCCCCGACTTTTTGAAAGCCGTAGGTACCGGCCCTTTCCGCAGGATCCCATGGGCCCCGGCTTTATTGCAATCTGATAACATCTCTTTTGGTCAAATGTTCTGTTAATTTATATCTAGTTTTAATGAAAGCATTCCCCAGGCGGCCATCGACGTTCGTCCTCGCGATCCGGTCAATTGCAAATTCCCTATCGTCCCTCACCCTCTCGTGCTCCGATAAATTAAGACGTTGTTGAGGGATGTAATTTTTTCTTCGTATTCGCGTTCGCGTTCGCATTCACATTTGGCATAAGGTTTGAGTAGCTGGATTGCAACCAAATACATAATCGTTTGTCAAGGGTGGGTAATGTTTGTTAGGCCGGCGTTTGTCTGGATGCATACGCAAAACTGGCGTGCAGTCTAATTTATAGCGCGGCTATATAGCTTTTGACGCAATTTTACCAGCACGCCTACTTCGCGACGTTTTATTGGCTATACATAAAATTATATCCGCTCCTTTTGAAATATCTAGGCTAGACAGACTAGTCAGCGCGGATACACCAGAACGGCGGTTTTAATTCAGATTTATCTTCCTATAAACAATCGCGATCGTAAAGCATTCCTGGAACCGGTTCAAAATCCCATCGAAAATTATATCTTTCCAAAAAGTCACTCTCTCTAATTTCAGTGTGTGTTAAATTATGCGTGCTTTTTTCGCATATAATTTACCTAGAGGGCGAAACTGCATTAAACGGCTATGATCCCTGATGCGGTGTAAATGTAAAACGGAGAGTAAACGGCCGGTGATGGAGTGCCCTGCGATCCCTGCCAAGTCACAGGTCGCTACGGGGCACCGGCGACAAAGCGCCTTCTAAATAAACGAACCTTATCCTCACTACAAATCTTTCTCCTCCCTTTTTCACTCCTCTTTCTCTCCCACTAACAAAACATAAAACATTTATATCCTTATTGTTTATATTTTATTTTATTTCAAACCTGGCCATAGCAAAATCGGGTTATTTAAAATAATTTTATACTGTTATTAATACGGATTTAGTGTAAAGTTCAAAATATACTTAATACTTAGATAATGAATGTAATTATCTAAGTAGTAGGTATATTTTGAACTTTACAACAAATCCGTGTTTTACACGCCTGTCGCATGAAGTAAAATTTCGAGTTTAGAAAAGCCTTAAAATTTGGTTTGGTCGCGAAGCGCGTAACCAAATTTTAAGGCTTTTCTAAACTCGAAATTTTACTTCATGCTTAACCTGGCAGTGGAAACACTCGTTAGGGAAAGCTTCAACAATTACAGCATATACGGGATATGTATACCTACTTTAAAGAAAAAATCCCTGTATATAGTAAATTTCATATTTCAATTAAAGAATCGGCCCGAATATTCGATTTTCTCTTTCTAAAACAAAATTCATAGCTTATTCCATTTGGAGATACTCATATTGGTAAATATCAGAGCTGGGACGAATCCTTGTAAAAAGAATTCCAATCACGAATCCGAATCACCTAACATGAATCGAATACTCGAATAAAGGATTCGTAAGAGATAAATATGATTCGATTCAAACATTCGAATCCTGTTTTTTCGAATCACGAATACTCGAATAAAGGATTCGTAAGAGATAAATATGATTCGAATCAAAGATTCGTATCCTGTATTTTCGAATCACGAATACAAATCCTTTAAAATCCTTTAAAAATAAATTTGATTTTATTATTTTTTTGCAACCATTAACATATAAATGTCGTTGTCAATTGTTTTAACAAAAATATTCAAAACCTAATTATTTATTATTAACACTGAACATCGTTGATAACAGACTAAATATCTGATTACCTGTTACTCTGATTATAGATGTATTTGTGTGTTTTTCAACTTCACTTCAAATCAGTGTCTTGTACGCGTGGCGCATGAAGTAAAATTTCGAGTTTAGAAAAGCCCCGTGAAAATTTGTCTCGGGTCGCTGCGCGACCCTCGACAAATTTTCTACGCGGGGCTTTTCTAAACTCGAAATTTTACTTCATGCTTAGTCTGGGATTGGAAACACTCAGGCTTTTCTCAACTCAAAATATTACTTCATGCTTAATCAGGGAGTGGAAACACTCGTTCGAAACCTAAAACTGAACGCTTTTTAAAAAAACAATGGATGCCTGAAAATATAATAATGTAACATCTAACAAGTCAAAGTTTACGACTTGTTGGATAATTTAAACAGTAGGGATAAATTTACTTAACCCTAGCTTGTAAATTTATCTCAACACTTTACACATCAGAAAACGATACTAGATAATTTTTTCAACCGCCCCTCTTTATATAAAAAAAACCCTCGTTAACATCATTTAAGATCTCACTTAGCCGCGCGGAGATTTACACAGTAAAAAATAAGATAAAATTTAACGTTTTATCATGAATACAAATTATCATAAAAGGTACTTTAACATTAATTTGACGGAGTTGTTAAAAAGTTAAAACTCTTAAATTTTATGGCCGCGGGCAAAAATTCGCGCAAAGTTTCCCTCCCGGCCTAACGCGAGCAGGTTGCCATGTATGTGCCATAAATATCGCGGACTTATCTCAATTTACACTCATAATCAGCTTAAGAAAAGTGGTCGTTTTAAAATGTACTCGCCGGATTAGGGCGGTGTTTTTACCAAGAGGAGAGGATAACGCGTCGCCCATATTTAACCGGATTTTAAGTGTAAGCCTACTCTCAGCGTTTAGGTTAATTAATCGCGTTAATAAGCGAATTGCATTCAATGGTATTTCGATATAACCAGCGTTTACGTTATCGATATAATTAATTGGAAGGAGGTAAGTTTGAGTCAAAGGAGCAGCTTCCAAGTTTAAATGTCGGCGGCTTGCAAGTTTCTGAGAGAGCGCGCGGGCCGAAGACGCCGAGTCGGCGAATAGTTTTCGATAATACCTACTGGTCAGCCAAGTTTGCGGCCCGTAATTAAATTGTGCAGTTAGATTTTGGGATTTGTGTGGAGGGTTGTTTGAATTGGCCGAATCTATGCATGCATACTAATGCGATATCCTATAAGGTAATTGCCATTCTAGATCCAACTTCGCCCACTAAATTCTTTTCCTCGAATTACAATTAAGTAGCAATTATCATTAAATCTATCTCAAGATGAGACAATTATTAATTAAAATTAAATTCAAACAAGCATAAGTCCGTATCATTAGAGAAGAATTGTTCATAGCTATGCGTACATTAGGAATACCGGAAAAACTAATCAAATTAACAAAGATGTCACTAAAAAGAACGGAAAACGCAGTCACCATACATGGAGCATCATCCAAAACGTTCCAGGTAACGAATGGTCTAAGACCAGGAAATCCGCTATCGACAATTCTTTTTAACATTGCACTAGAGAAAGTAATAAGGAAGAGTAGAATAAATTGACAAGGCATCATATACGCAGAAAACCATCAATGTTTAGCTTACGCTGACGATATAATAATTATGGCAAGGACAGAGAAAGAACTGAAACGAACAGTAAAAAATTTAATAGAAGCAGAGGAAACAATGGGGCTAACGGTGAATGAAACGAAAACAAAATATATGGTCATGAAGGCAGAGGAAGTAAACGACCAAATTGACAATCAAGACTTGGACAAACATAGAATACAACTTTGAAAAGGTAGAACAATTTATATATCTAGGAGTGGCAGTAACAGAAGATGACAATGAAAAAAGTGAAATAGAATACAGAATAACAAAAGCTAACACAACAGTAGGAATGCTAAGAACCACACTGACGTCAAAAAAAAAATCTCACGGAAAGCAAAACTGAGAATTTACAAAACAGTAATCTGACCAACAATACGGATATAAAACTTGGACTATGAATCAAACAATGCAACAAAAGTTGGAGAGGTGGGAAAGAAAACAGATAAGCAAAATATATAGGGGAAGAAAAGTAGGAGAAGAATGGACTAGAGGATCAAACGAACAATTGAGGAATATGTATGGAGCGGCCGAAATAGGAGGAATCATCAGAAGCCAGAGGATAAGATGTTTCGGCCACGTCCAGAGACTCTCCTCTAACCGAACTACAAAGAAGGTCCTGAGGCAGAAACCAATAGGAAGAAGAAGGGGCAGACCAAGAAGAGGATGGAAAGAAGTGGTTGAGGAAGACTTGAAAAGGCTCAACATCTCAAATTGGACAGAACCAGCACAGGATAGACAAGCATGGAGAGAAGTGGTGAAGAAAGTCCAGTGTCTACAGGGCCCGTAGCGCTTATTTATACCGGGTGTTGACTTGGCGGACGCAACATAGGAAATCGCATGTTCATTTTGAAGTGTTCAAATATTGGCTTCCCTATTTATTTTAGATACAAATGTGTTTAACTTTTTTGTAGAGGGAAAAATTCTAAATTTATGAATGTTCACACTCAACACTTTACGTTCCTCTAAGTTAAAATAATTAAGAAGAAGTAATGTGATTTTATAAAAATAATGACATACTATGGAATTGATAAAACAATTACGGATGTCAAAATAGCACAAGATATTGCTGTTACTTAACTAACGACAAAAATATAATGCAAACATCATGATAACTGTGCATAATGCATAATACCACTTTATTAAAAGGAGTTTTTCTTCTTCCTTAAATATGTATTTACATTATACAGAGAGTTTTTCTTTAAAGTATACATATTCCAAATTAAACCTATTTTCTCTCTGTAGTCCACTCCCAGACTAAGCATGAAGTAAAATTTCGAGTTTAGAAAAGCCCCGTGAAAATTTGTCGAGGGTCGCGCAGCGACCCGAGACAAATTTTCTGGGCTTTTCTAAACTCGAAATTTTACTTCATGCGCCATGCGTTTAAAACACTATAATATTGTCAAATTTATGTATATTCAAACTTCGCTTAAAATCTGTTTTATACGCGTTTCGCGTGAAGTAAAATTTCTAGTTTAGAAACGACCTGAAAATTTGTCTCGGGTCGCTGCGCGACCCTCGACATTGCCATTTTGACATCCGCAGTTGTTGGTTCAATTCCATGGCATGTCATTATTTTTATAAAATCACATTACTTTTTCTTAATTATTTTAACTTAGAGAAACGTTAAGTGATAAACGTTAAGACAAATGAATTCAATTTTACCCTCTAAAAAAAGGTAAATACATTTTGTTTTTAAAATAAATAGGGGAGCCAATATTTGAACATTTCAAAATTTACATGTTGCGTCCGCCAAGTCAACACCCGGTAAATATATTATATATATATTTACCGGGTGTTGACTTGGCGGATATATATATATATATATATATATATATATATATATATATATATATATATCTTAAAAAAGTGTGTCTATAACTTTTAAATCCCACTACAACACAGATTACTTATCTAAATTGTTTCGACTTCTTTTAAACTTTCACAATTTCTGCAAAATTAATATCTGATTTTTCCGAAAGTTACATTGTTTACAATGCTTAACATAGAAAATCACATCAGTTCTGATTAAATTTACTAAAAGTGAAGTTCATAAATACGTTACATTAATCGAATTCGATTTTATAATAATACAAGACCTCACAGCGCTATAATTCCCCATGAAAAAATATCCAAGAATTGGGTTGAGATGTATTGCCTCATCCACCGTTTTCTCTTTATGCAGCTTTATCTGCTTACCACCTTTTCAGATTGATGAAATATTTTTTATGTAAAAAAAAAACTATGAAAACAGCTGTCCAAACTTTGATCAATTTGAAACTTTTTACATTTCTTTAATAATCTGAACTTAAATTATGTACTTTTTTTAACTAACTGCTGTAATCGTTCAGATTTACAAAGCATTATAAACAAGTCTTTTGCTGGATTGCATCGCAATCAAATTTAATAACGGGCAATGTGTACCATAAAGCGTTCTTGCGGAGAGGGTCATCCCCTTCGGGGGGGGCCAATCAAGACGATGAGCAAAACCGTTACTCGTGTGTGTGTGCGTTCGCAAGAAACCCTCCTCCGGAAACCTGCCGGAGGAAACCCGACAAATGGAATGATAACGGGCGGACTCGGTTTACACACATATCGCATTGTTTCATCTTTATGTATTTTCAAAGTGCGCCCAGAGAGACACGTTTGCTGACACACGTTGCTTATTTCCGTTCCGACTTTACAACGCCATAATTTAAGCCTCAGCCACGATGGAATTTCATTTAAGGGCTTTTCGCCGACCCCCTAGCATTTCTCGAGGAACTGATACGTTTAGTATCAGCAGTTTTTTTTTTTTTTCTAAGAATACTTACAAAATATAAAAGATAATGACGTATCGTCAAAAAGGTTATCTTTTATGTCAATTTCATCAATTGGGTCACAAGTTCTGTCCCAAGATTAAATCGCTATAAAATAAAACATTAATCTACTGGATATTTAATTAAAACACTTGGTTTGTTTCACTAATTTATATTTTGAAACAAACCAAGTGTTTTAATTAAATATCCTGAATTAGATTCAAAAATGGTTTACCACGGGTTAAGTGAGAAATTAATTAAACATTCTTCTTTTAGTTGCGTGAAGTGTATTCTATTAATTATTGACTAAAATCATATTAAAAAATAAACAATATTCACTTGTAAAAACGTTTTTATATAATTTTTTCAAAAAGGTCTCCATTTTCCCACGAAACTAAAAAACTGAATAAGTTTCGTGGGAAAATGGAGACCTTTTTGAACAAATTATATAAAAACGTTTTTACAAGTGAATATTGTTTATTTTTTAATATGATTTTAGTCAATAATTAATAGCCATCTATGGTATAACGCATCACTTTCATGTCAATATTAGCTACTACTGGAATAAGTGAAGATATTAATTGCTCAAAATTTCGGTGACTTTTAGCTCAATCCTTTTTCTCTTAAAATTACCAAATCTTATAAGCTAGGGGATTCAGTTCTGGGCTAGACGAGGGCCAGTCTTCATCTCTAATACAGTCGATATTTTGAAGACGAAAGCACTCCTGTGAAGACTCTGCCTTCTGGTATCTAGTATAAGGGGGAGTGCGCATTGCTGCACTGCACTTAGACCTCATTAGGCCTATTGCTGCACTGCACTTAGACCTCATTAGGCCCATTGTGCTGCCTACCACTACGGGTAACCCATTCTCAGCTCAGCCATCCCACCTTGTCTAGGTAGTCCAGTATTACTGAGGTGGGAAAATCGCTGATGATGTCCATCGTCGGCCATCTTTAACCCAGTTTTAGACTGGGATTAGATTCGCTGAGGATGTGCCTGTCATTCTCGTCTTCCATTTCACACCCTCTACATGATGGGGAGTCAACTATTCCCATCTGGTATAAGTGTCCATTGAGCCTGCAGTGACCGGTTAGAACAGCTGTTGTCCGTCTGAGGTTCCTTCTGGTCATCTGCAGGTACTGTTTAGCTGAAATCTCGTTGGGGTACAGTAATGTCTCCTTCGAGAGTTTCCAGCTTTCCGTATCATCCCAACGCTTCCTGAATGTATCAAGTGTGTTGGAATGTAACAACATGTAACATGTAACAAGACTCTGCCTTATAATCTAATGCATCAAGATTGGAACTAAAGTGTATCAAGAGGACATCCTAGATAGAGTTGTAAAGGATTAATAATGAGCACTAGGTGTTTACACAAGACTTGGCCTTGTAGAAACACCCAGGGCTCATTATTAATCCTTTAAAACTCCGTCTATAATGTCCTCTTGATAAACCCTAGTTCCAATGTTGACACCTTTTTCACAAAAATAAACTTGTGTGATACCAGAAGAAACCCTTACTCAAGCCAGGAGCATCATCTAACTTGTATCGTGGTTTGGCTAAGGGTTTCCTCTTTGGGTATCACTCAAGTTCAGTTTTATAAAAAAGGTGTCAAGATTGGAACTAAGGTGTATCAAGAGGACATTCTAGATAGAGTTGCAAAGAATTAATAATTAGCACTGGGTGTATCAAGATTAGAACTAAGGTGTATCAATAGGACATCCTAGATAGAGTTGCAAAGGATTAATAATGAACACTGTGTGTTTACACAAGACTTTGCCTTGTAGGAACACCCAGGACTTATTATTTATCCTTTACAACTCTGTCTAGAATGTCTTCTTGATAAACCCTAGTTCCAATCCTGACACCTTCTTTACAAAAATGAACTTGAGTGATACCAGAAGAAACCCTTAGCCAAACCACGGGTTTCTTCTTTGGGTATCACTTAAGTTTATTTTTATGAAAAAGGTGTCAAGAGTGGAACTAAGGAGTATAATTAGGAGCGTCTATAAGCCTGGTAGGATCATCAGTGGTTTATACGCGTGGCGCATAAAGTAAAATTTCGAGTTTAGAAAAGCCCCGTGAAAATTTGTCTCGGGTCGCTGCGCGACCCTAGACAAATTTTCTACGCGGGGCTTTTCTAAACTCGAAATTTTACTTCATGCTTAGTCTGGGATTGGAAACACCCGTTAAAAGCTGCAGCTATAATTAAAAATGTTACGTATTATTTTTGACCCTCGAAACAACTTGAGTTGGCTAGCCCTTTTCTAGTACAATTTATAAGATAAAGTGTAAAATAATAATATGGAAGAAATTCAATAGATTAATAAGAAATATTTTTAAAAACAAGTGTTAAATATACTGTAAGAACAGGATTTTAATGAAATTCAGATATCAAAATAACTGAACTATCAAAACATAAAAACGAATTAAAATTAATATCAACTTTCTCCAAAAATTTAGTCTCATTAATAACGACCGGTTTCATAATAATTTCGTTAAAGTGACTTTAACAAAAGTCGACTTTAAGTTAAAGTCGGCTTAAAATATTGATGCGTTTTATAATCACTTCCCGATCTGACTTTAGTAAGCGTCGTTTTATAGTTATATTTATAATTTAATGTTGCATAAACGTCATTTTGATTATTGATCTCTCAATTGTGTCATTGCGAATGTCTCAACTGACAATAAGTAAAAAGAATAGAGGAATTAATAAAAATAGGTGGAATTACTTTTAATTTTCTCTGTTAAAAGTGAAAAGAATATAACAGTGCAATAATAAATAAATTGTCAATAAGAGAAAAGGAAAACTTGAACCACCAGGTCATATCTTAATTAATGCGCAATTGAGTATTTGCTGAATTGGTTAAATATCGTATGTTCAATTAAAAAAAACCTCTAGAGTGCCATAGAAAATATTGTAGGTTGGCAACTCTGAAATTTTACATTATAAATATTATGCCTGACGTTGTATATGTCAATTCCTAAGGCGCTTAGCCAAATTAAATTTTAAAACAGATTAAATCATGGCACTCTAGAGGTTTTTTTGAATTGAAAATACAATATAATTAATAAATATGACTTAATCTGTTCGATTAAAGCGATATCTTTTCTTTAATTTGGTATAACAACATTATTACCGTTCCTTTTGATAATCGGAATTTTGGAAAAAATTCGTTTCGTAGAATATATCAAAACAATTTGCTATACATTTGTTTCCTTTTAACCACAATATCTTCTTCATCGCTTGATGAATCATTATCAAAAATGCTTTTGATTCTTCTTCTTCTACTAAATGAATGGCCTTGGCTTTGGAGCTCGAATATGTGACTCATTCTATTTAACAGTTGAGAACATTTTTAGGTCTATTTAAAGTGTTAACAAGCCGACTTTAACTTTAAAGTTGACTTTAACTTTAAATTTGCATTATGAAACGGAATTTAACGTTAAAGTCGACATTAAATATTTTTAAAGACGTTTTAACTTGATTATGAAACCGGCTGTTAGACAAGTCTCCAAATATTCATTGAAACAACGATAAGACTACATTTTTGCAGAAAGTCGATATTAATTTTATATTTTGTAAATAATCTGCAAACTATTGGAAAACTCAATTTTTCCTTATGTTAAACTGAACTATCGTCATTCATTGACTTCATTCCTGTGAAGATACTCGCTTTTCTGACTGACTTCAGTCAATGAATGACGAAATTTCAGTTATTTTAACATCTGAATTATTTCAATAAATCAATCCAAATCTCGCGGTATAGAATCCTAGAAAACCTAATTTTCTGTGAACATCGCTTTATAGCACACACACAATACAAAATATCCACATTTCGAAATACACAACCCTAAAAGAAGGGGTTTGTTTGTTGTTGTGCGTACGAATGTCGGAAAGAAAAAAATTAGGCGAAGAGTGGAGGAGGCTGGAGGAGGGGGGTCTAAACATCCGCCATCCGGAGACAATCCGGGCCTAACCTTTTATATGTAAAACGAAACTGATATGTTTATGGAGGATTATAAAAGTCCATGACTTGTAAAAATCGTGAGTGACAACCGCCGGAACATGTCGTCAAAGAGGAAATGAAAACAGGAACAGGAGTGCGTACGCTGCGAGTAGGGGGGGTCGAATAGAAATAAATGAAGCTTAAAGGGAAAATGATGATGATCCCTATATACGCACACACACACACACACAGATAAACGTGCGCGCATAAGCGCACACACTATACATTACACGCGTAGGTGAAATTGACAAATAACCCGCACTGAAATGGATGTTATTTTTCGTGACTAAGATTTTATGTTTGACAAGAAGGGCCTTTTCAAATCTCCTAGTATGTAATTACGAGCGGTGATCAAAAAGTAAGGTTGCAAATTGTACACGTTTCATGGCAGGCTTTGTAAGCTTACTTTTTGATCATCCCTCATAGTAAATACGAATTCATACTCGCTTAGGCCCAGTTACATCAAAAGCGTTAAACTCGAGCTCAAGATGAATTTAGGTTCAAGATGACAGTTTATAATATCACTTTGAACTCAAGTTCAGAGTTGAATCAGTTCAACATGTTTGGTGCAACTAGCCCTAAGTCCAGGCTTTTACTAGTGGATGTACGGACATTTAATATTTTTAAAATTAAATTTTTGGGAGAGGTTATGAACTCCCTATGTTCATAACCCTCCGTAGAAATGTTTAGGTCTAATGTTACTTTTAACTCAAATTCAGAGTTGAATCAGTTCAACATGTTTGGTACAACTAGCCCTAAGTCAATGCTTTTGCCAGTGGATATATGCAAATTTAATATTTTCAAAATTAAATTTCTGGGAGAGGTTATGAACTCTCTATGTTCATAACCCTCCCTAGAAATGTTTAGGTCTAATGTTACTTTTAACTCAAATTCAGAGTTGAATCAGTTCAACATGTTTGGTACAACTAGCCCTAAGTCAATGCTTTTGCCAGTGGATATATACAAATTTAATATTTTTAAAATTAAATTTCTGGGAGAGGTTATGAACTCTCTATGTTCATAGCCCTCCCTAGAAATGTTTAGGTCTAATGTTACTTTTAACTCAAATTCAGAGTTGAATCAGTTCAACATGTTTGGTGCAACTAGCCCTAAGTCAATGCTTTTGCCAGGGGATATATACAAATTTAATATTTTTAAAATTAAATTTCTGGGAGAGGTTATGAACTCTCTATGTTCATAACCTTCCCTAGAAATGTTTAGGTCTAATGTTACTTTTAACTCAAATTCAGAGTTGAATCAGTTCAACATGTTTGGTGCAACTAGCCCTAAGTCAATGCTTTTGGCAGTGGATATATACAAATTTAATATTTTCAAAATTAAATTTCTGGGAGAGGTTATGAACTCCCTATGTTCATAACCCTCCCTAGAAATGATTAGATCTGTTCGTTACATGAACTAGTGCAGCACTTTTTGCACTGAATCTGTTCGTTACATAAACTGGACATCTGCAATTGTCAGTCTAAAGTTACACTAACTTGGTGAGGTTACAAACTTGAACTTAGTTCAACTTAGTGCAGTACAAACGAACAAACCTAATACCTAATTGTTTCAATGTGTATTTATTGTTTTAAGTTGTCTTTTTAATTAAGACGTATTGTTTGCATTTCACACGAATAATCGTAATGTTGTATATTAAAAATAATACTTTTAGAATGGAGTCGTATTTAACTTCACTAGCGCATATAGAATATCAAAAGCTCACCGGATTCTGGATAAATGACAGCAGTATCATTCCTGTGAAGATACTCGCTTTCCTCATCACCGACGGCGGCTTTCGCAGAAACGACTTCGTCTTCAATTTCCTCAGCGGTTCCTCCGGTCTTCACCGCCCTTTCCAGACCATGCGGGGTCAACCCCCTAGTGTTCAGCATCTCTTCGGCCACGGCGTGCCCGACGTTCATCATCATCTCGACATTTTCTGGGATTTCGTTGTGGTTAGTGTCGGGACACATCGATGAGGCCGTCGCGGCGATTTCCGTTAACACCGTGTTGTATTGCACGCCATTTTCCTCCAACTCAACTGAAATTGAAAAAAATAGAAAGTTAATTACCTGATATTTTGGATCAATACAAACAAAATATTTAAAATTTCTGATTATCGAATGAAATGGTGAACTTTTTGTGTTTATTTGGTCCTTTTTCTCCAAAAAAGACCAAATTAAACACAAAGAGTGTTTTCCTATAAGAAAAATCATCAACTCTTATTTAATCTAACAAATTTTACAATAAAAAGCAGACATTGTTTCAGTATCTATTCCAAGGGTTGCTTGCAAGTGAGAGTAATTAATTCTGTTTTACTTTTAAAATATAGTTATGTAGTTATTGATGAGGGGGGCCGGTGGCCGAGTAGGTAGAGACCCTGCGCACAAACCCAGAGGTCGCGGGCTCGAGTCCCGTCCGGTGGAATCATTTATGAATAATAAATGATTCTATCCGGGTCCATGGTTGTAGTGTGAATGTGTTGTGGCGTCCTAGATGTAATTTCGATATTAGAATTGGTTAAAAAACATTAAATACATAGATTGATTGCTAATGGTTATAATTACCAACAGGGTTGTTATGTTTAAAATACTTTGATACAAAATAGCGTTTTTAACATGTTTAAAAACAACCGTCGTGTTTTAAACGGCTTTGTTTTAAACATGTTCTAAATCTTAAAATTGTTTAAAACATATTTTAAAGGTTAAATTTGTTTAAAACGTTATTTTTATTATCTTAAACTTGCTAAATTATATTGTATACTACTTCATTAGGATTTTTTGCGTTTTTAAATATTAACTAAATTGTTGAAGATATTTCAAATTACATTATTAAACATAACATTTTATTACGATAAAATATCTCAACTGTGTGTGCATAAATGTGATTTTTAAATACAGGAAATGTTTCTTTCAGGTATACAAATGCATACACTATACATTTTTCGACATTTGTTGTTTTTTCGAAAGATTTCAATTTGAATCTTTAAACGAGGGTTTTCCACTCACAGACTAAGCATGAAGTAAAATTTCGAGTTTAGAAAAGCCTGAAAATTTGGATTGGCCGCGTAGCGAAGCGGAGCGGCCAATCAAAATTAGGCTTTTCTAAACTCGAAATTTTACTTCATGCGCTACACGTATAAAACACTGAAATATCGCAAAGTTTAAAATATACGGCTTTAGCAATCTAATATGTAGATGTGAATAAAACGTAAGTTAAATTCTGCGCTGAACAAATTGTTTGAAACAGTGATTATAGGCAACCCAATAACTCTAACGTATATTAGGTTGCCTATAATCGTTGTTGTATGTGTGTGTTTTTAAAACTTCACTGTACATCAGTGTTTTTAAGCGTGGCGCATGAAGTAAAATTTCGAGTTTAGAAAAGCCTAATTTGGATTGGCCGCTTCGCTTCGCTACGCGGCCAATCCAAATTCTTAGGCTTTTCTAAACTCGAAATTTTACTTCATGCTTAGTCTGGGAGTGGAAAACACTCGTTAAAAGCCTTAAATTAACCGCTTTAAAACAACAAATTCACGAAAATTTAATAAATCGCTGTAATTATCGGGATGCGTTTACTAAAAAAAAATGCCCTGTATGTTCTGTTTTAAACATGTTTTAACCGTGTTTTAAACTTATTTTTAATTGTTAATGTTTCAAACGCTGTTTCAATGAAAAAACTGATTGTTTTAATTAAAATGAAAAAAAAAAACGTTTTTTAACAACCCTGATTACCAAGGCTATTAAAAAAAATGTATTGAGGTAAGAATAAGAAAGTGAAAGTTTAAAGCCTTTTTTTAAATATTTATTACGTTTTAATTTTACTGAAATTTCAACAAAATAACTAAGTATAGAACATAATAAACAGTAATATCATACATCGGGTGAAAACAGAAATTTGATATTTCAAATGATTTTTCTTCAATCTTGGTTTTCAATTTACATTGATTTCCAATAAGCTTTTGGGTATTCACCAGTTTTTTCGGTTGGAGACAAATTTTATTAATGCATCCTTTATATACTCAATGACATTAGAAGCGTAACACCAAGAAGGAATGATTTTTTTGAATTCATATTTTAGCAACAGAGTGACTATATTTAAAGCATACATTGATAACAATTTCAACCTTGTGCCTTTTATATTTATTGTGAAAAAAAATAATATTTCACTTTTTCTTTTTTGATAAAACTATTTATATGAGATGTTTAGTACAGATGTTTTTAGTTTTCGTGTTTCCGTTGAGTGTGTTAAGCTTAAATAAAATGCCTCGAGTCCGAAGACGTCCACAATATCACCATTTGAGCGATTGTGGCCGGGGTCGAGTTGTTGCTTATCGAGATGTCGGTATGTCCTATCGCGAAATTGCCCGCCGTATTGATTCCACTGCAGCAACTGTAATACGTGTGTATCAGGTATAGACAGAAGAAGGTAGAGGAGCAAGAAGAAGACCAATTGGTCAACCAAGGCGTACCACAGAACGTCAAGATCGGCGCTTAAGACAAATAGCCCTGCGAGACCGTTTCGCTACTACGCGTCAAATCGGTGATTAATGGATTGGAGAAGAAGGTAGGCCCGTTAGTATGCGAACCTTATATCGCCGCATTCAATCCTTTGGGCTTCTTTCGTACCGTCCAAGATTAGTGCTTCCTTTAACAGCGAGACACTGTCGCCAAAGGTTGGACTGGTGCAGAGAACGGCAGCATTGGGAGGCAGAATGGTCCGATGTCGTATTCAGCGATGAATCACGATTTTGTCTAGGCACGCATGATGGCCGTAGAAGGGTACGACGCTACCGTGGAGAACGACCTGATCTTAGGTTTGCTATTGAGAGGCATGTACACAGGACTGCTGGAGTAATGGTTTGGGGGGCTATTACTTATGGTAGTCGATCACCTCTTGTATTCATTCGAGGCAGTATGACAGCTGCGCGTTATGTTGAAGACGTCATACGACCGACTTTGTTGCCTAATTTAGATGGCCGCCCAGACGTACTTTTTCAACAAGATAACGCACGTCCCCATATTGCTCGTCGAACTATGAACTTTCTTAATGAAGCTGGTGTTAATGTTTTGGCGTGGCCGCCCCGTTCGCCGGATTTAAATCCCATTGAAGATGTGTGGGATATCATGGGAAGAAGAATATTCTCTTTGCACCATCCTCCACAGACTCTAGCACAGTGGATCGATGAAATTCAAGTTGCTTGGAACGAGATGCCTCAAGAAGACATCGACCATCTCATTTTGTCGATGCCCAGACGTCTATAGGAGTGTATACAGCAAAGGGGTCGCCAAACACATTATTAATTTTTTTTAGATTGTTTTTTAATAAAATTTCTTGAAAATGTAATCATTTTATTCTTGATGTAAGACTACCATGCTGGCAAAAAATCAAGTTAAAATAATAACTCCTTCTGGGTGTTACGCTTCTAATGTCATTGAGTATATTATGTCTGATAGAAAAGTGTTCTACACAATTTATTCCATATTAGAAGACTAAATCTATCACGAAAAGGTGTAGAATACATCTTTTCGATTGATTTTTTTTTGTATGTCGGTGTGGAAAGTGCGCGGGGCTTTCCAGTAAGCCTTTTGTCCGAATGCACCGGGAGGCCTCTCCTAGGTCCTCGATCCCGTTTGATTATGCGAGGGCACGCGTGTGGGAGACGTCCGAGGATAACCGCGGCACTCTGTGCACCGTGTGCCATAGATACAGAGGACCCGATACCGCACAAGGACGCTTCGACACGAACTCAATCTTGTTTCGTTTGGTTTACTGGCGGGCGGGGCGATTTTTTTATGTTACCTTACGTTTATCGCCCGGGGATTTAATTAAATGTAAATATTCAAATTATTTATAATAAAAAAAAAATACGTTGGCGGGAAACGAATGCTATACAGAACAGAAATAACGATTTTAGGGCTTAGATTTTTGATGAACAAGTTGCATATGTAATCAGGCGCGTCTTTAAGCCTAATGGGACAGTAGGGGGCACTGTACTACCAGGCTTATAGACGCGCCTGATTACATATGCAACTTGTTCGTCAAAAATCTAAGCTTTAAAGTCGTCATTTCTGTTCTGTACAGCACCGGATACTGTCCCACCAGGCCCGGCGACTCTATTATTTGGATGTTACTTTTTCTTGCTTTCTAGTTATGTCTAGTTATACAACATTAATTTTTATCTAAAATAATTTAAATTTCCGAGAAATCAACTAAGATTAATTGTATAATAAGTTGAAACAAGATTAAGTGATTGATTTAAAAGCACGTGTTTATTCCTACGTGTATTCCATTGTGTTAACCTGACATGAGTCGCCGTCAGCCGACATTAGTGTATCCTGTCAACTTGAAATAAGATTTAGTTCAGTATATCAAACTTGACACAAATCGGCGTCAGCCGACTATTGTCAATTTTAGACAACTATTATTCAATAGTATATTATTCAACAAGCGCATAATGAAAGCTATTAATCATGAGAATGAGATTTACGGAACGAGCCGCAGGCGAGTGGAGTAAATCATTCGAATGATTAATAGCCATTATGCGCGAGTAGAATACTATACTTTATCCACAACCACAAAATGTATATTCATTCTTGCTTACTGCAACTTTTCAAGAATAAGAACATAATTCATTAAATCATTTACTTTTAATTATAACTAAGAAATACATATAATAATACTATTTATTAGGATTAATGTTAATAGTAACGTTAGAACAATTATTAAACACAATAGGGGGCATTGAAGTGGGTACACCAAGATTTACGGTTTGATCCAAAATATCGAAATTAACGGAATTTGTGCTGGAAGATGCAGCTGTTACATTATTTGCTGTCGATTCTATTGACGATGCAATTTTTCTGGCCGTTTCCTTTTTGTTTTCCAAAGAATCGTTAATATAGCCTTCAGCAACCGCAGTTGACTTCCATCCTCCATGACGTTTTAACGCAGTGATGTCTCCACCAGCATCAACCAAAATGGTGGCTGAGGTTCTTCTAAAGCTATGGCCTGTATATTGCTCAGGATTGGGTAATTTAAAAAAACTGGCGATATCCCTTCCCATTTTTGTAAATTTATTAATACCAATTCGCTGTTTAGTACACTTTCCATTTTGAAAATTTTGAAAGAAATAATCACAGTTTATCTGCTTTCGGAGGCACAAATATTTTTTTACAATGTGGTAAAAAGTACCAGATACTGTAAATTTCCTACAAATTTTAGTTTTTGTGGTTGGCACCTTAATCATATAGCAGGAATTAAGGTCTTCTTTATCTTTAATTTTCATGTTATACAGCTCATTTGAACGACAAGCGCCCATTAAACCCATAATTAATGCAACCTGAAGAAAAAATTACTGCAATTTTTAAAAAATATTAAAATAATTTAAAACTTACTTTTGTTGCAAGAAATTTGTCATCCGGTGCATTTGCAATGAAACTGTTAACATTTTCTGGGGAGAAAGTGTTGGCTTTGTTCGGAGTAAACCCTTCATTTTTTCTTTTCAAAAAAGCTAGAAGTTTGCCATAGTTTCCAATATTGATGTTTTCAAAGATTTTCAATATACTTTTTAGCATCGAATACTTCTGCCACAACGATGAGGTGTAGTATTTTTTTGATAATTCAGTAAAATACACCAAAACTCAGTTGAAGAATGTGCTTTTTTCTCCTTTTTCCATTCACAAAACGTGTTGTATGTACTTTGGTATATGTTGCGAGACTTTTTAGGCAACAAATTGATGGAAGCGATTTCTGCCGCGTCCCTTATTTCCGGGGGTGTCAACAAGTCAGGATCGGATTCCATGTTGCTTCTTTCACCTTCGATAAACTATTAACCACACTATCACAACAGAATTAACACAATTTGCTTTCAATTTATAAATTGTTTTTGTTTATGTCAAAATTGATTAACATGAGGTATCCTGATTTTGTAGTGATTTCTTATTATTCACAGTTGAGCAGTGATAAGTCAAAATATTACTCACAGGTTTCATAACCTATTTATAATAAACGTCATTATTATTGACTCTTAGCATGTATAATTATAATATTATAGAGTGGTTGTGGATAAAATATATTATTAGATGGTCATGTTATTGTTTTTCTTTATGACACTTGCGACACACATTTTGATTGTGACATATTTTTAAATAACGAGTGTCTTCCACTCCCAGACTGAGCATGAAGTAAAATTTCGAGTTTAGAAAAGCCCAGCGTAGAAAATTTGTCGAGGGTCGCGCAGCGACCCGAGACAAATTTTCACGGGGCTTTTCTAAACTCGAAATTTTACTTCATGCGCCACGCGTATAAACCACTGATGATCCTACCAGGCTTATAGACGCTCCTGATTACATATGCAACTTGTTCGTCAAAAGTCTAAGCCTTATAGTCGTTATTTCTGTTCTCTGCAGTACCGGGTACTGTCCCACCAGGCCCGGAGACTATTATTTGGATGTTACTTTTTCTTGTTTTCCAGTTATGTCTATTTACACAACATCACTTTTTATCTAAAATAAGTTAAATTCCTGAGAAATAAATTAAGATAAATTGTATAATAAGTTGAAACAAGATTGAGTGATTGATTTAAAAGCACGTGTTTATTGGGATTAGGTTCGAAAGCGCTGTGGTGATAAATATCCAGGGTGATAAATCGAAAAGAGGAATAAATCAAAAGTGAATTGGGCAGGTGTGATGTAATTCAAACAGAAGGGAGCAGAACAGAAAGCGACATCGCGTCGTGCACATTACGTATGTGCATTACCTGCCAAATAAACGTGTATCCCGGACACATGGGAAGGTAAACATGCATTAGCATATACATGAATCCCGGTATTAATGTAGTGGAGTTTAGTGTGTCGAAACGGAGTGCGGGAGACGTGTGTCCAGTTAAGTGACGCGCACCCTATCCCTCTATCCCTACATCCAGATCTAGCCAGCCAGCCAGAGCACTAGTGTACTATAGCCAGAGCGTGTATACCTCGAGCACGCTAAAGAGACCCTGTTTGTAGTATAGGTACGGGATCGGCCATGAGGGGTGAGGGGTGAGGTGCACCCCTGCAGAACAAATCGCTGTATAACTGTGCCAGATCGGCGAACGGTTTGCACACATCACGGCACGCGAGGGTTGGATTAATCTACATGTCTGATTGTTGCGCTGACTAACGCTGTTTGCTTCACGATTCTCCTCCTATGGATGACCGTGCACACACCGTCGCCCCCGCTAACATTTATTATTATAAACGGATTAAGAACATCGCTTTTCATTATCCGTCAATTAAGTGCCAACTGTTACCTCCCTAGTCACAAAAAAATAGATTTTTATATGAATAGGGAGAGATTTTAATTATCACCTCCCAAATCACAAAAGAAACTAGACTTTTCTATAAATGCAGAGATTTTAATTACCCCCAATCACAAAAAAACTTATTATTTCTATAAATAAGGAGGGTTTTTAATTACCACCTCTTTAATCACAAAAAAGACTAGATTTTTCTATGAATACGAAGAGATTTTAATTATCACCTCCCAAATAACAAAAACAACTAGACATTTCTATAAATAGAGAGGGATTTTAATTACCTATTACCTTCTAAATTACAAAAAAAAAATATGTATATAAATAGAAGAGCAATCTTAATTATTTTTTAAACCAAAAAAATCATTAAGATTATTATTTATAAATACATTTTTATGATACAGGAAATGTTTTTTAGCGCGAAAAAATGAACAAAAATCGACTTGTTTCCGGGTTTTTCCATCAAACCCAAGATAACAGAAATATGAATTTTATTTCAGACTTTATCGACACCCTGTATATTTTTTTGTGTAAATAGGAAGATTGGTTTTAATTGGATCCATCGGAATTATTTTTGTGTCAACAATAAATTCGCGTTAATTCAAACCTATTTTCGATTTCAGGTATTTGTACAAACAATTTCGCCGCACTGATTCTTCCGCAAACAAAACGGGCAATCATGAATTCGGATTAATTTAATATCCATGCCCATATCTTTTCACCATCGGATAATGAAAAGTTAATATTTATTTAAATAGTTTATTTGTGTAGAGAATATTTTAACAATCAACACTCAACAATTGATTCGAGGGTTAATAACCCAATCAATTTACATATAATTATTATTTGCATGCAAAATTCATACTTTTAAGTAGGTATACATACAGGTAATTTTAAGTATACATATAATATAAACTCTTGTTCAAAATCAACGAATGCCTAAAAATTGTCAGTGTAAACATCGAGGTAATGTTTACACTATCAGTTTTGAGGAATTCGTTGTTTTTGAACAAGCGTTTAATTTGAAGGTTCTAACGAGTGTTTCCACTCCCAGGTTAAGCATGAAGTAAAATTTCGAGTTTAGAAAAGCCTGAAAATTTGGTTTAGTCGCGTAGCGCGAAGCGCGAAACGACCAAACCAAATTTTCAGGCTTTTCTAAACTCGAAATTTTACTTCATGCGCCACGCGTGGTAATCACTGATTTCAAGTGAAGTTCAAAATATACAACTTAAGCAGTATTATAAAGCAGTATATTTTAAGAATCACTTGAAATCAGTGTTTTATACGCGTGGCGCATGAAGTAAAATTTCGAGTTTAGAAAAGCCTGAAAATTTGATTTGATCGCTCCACACTTCGTGCTACGCGACCAAACCAAATTTTCAGGGTTTTCTAAACTCGAAATTTTACTACATGCTTAATCTGGGAGTGGGAAACACTCGTTTTAAGCTTCAATTTTAATTCTAAAAAAATCAAACTAAATTTTCAGGATTTTCTAAATTCGAAATTTTACTTTATGCTTAATCTGGAGTAGAAAACACTCGTTTCAAGCTTCAATTTGTATTCTAAAAAAAATAAAACTGAATTTTCAGGCTTCTCTAAACTCGAAATTTTACTTCATGCCTAATCTGGGAGTGAAAAACACTCGTTTAAAGCTTCAATTTGAACTCTTATAAAAAACAACGAATATCTGAAGATTTACAACGTACACAGTATATCAGGATATGTATACTTAAAAGAAAAACTCCCGGTATATATATATAACCGTTGTCCGTTTTAACTTATCGATCCGGATAAAAAACGCAAATCCCTTTTTTTTCTGCGGTGTTCGGCCACGGTGGGGTGGAAGTCACCCCCGTGCCACACGGTGCACATCAATGCGTACACATAAAACTGTTATTCTTTCCAAAGCTTCTGCAAATTAAACGAAGGGGGAGAGTGGCAGCAGAAACATTGTTAGCACCTATTCACTTCTAGCAGAATAGGTGCGCAATTAAAGAGTATTCTGGCGCACGTGACTCGATAAACACCCTGCGTGAATCACAGCCGAAAAAGGGATTCTAAAATAATATTTATCCACTCTCTCCGCCGTTCCGGCGCTCAACTAATTAAAATTTACTTTCGCGGTTTTATCAAATTAAATCCTAATTGACAGAGGATCCGGATTCGGAAATCCTGATTTTCAGCAGTGCAAACAGTCTGTTTTACTGATTATTTCCGTTATGTGTAGTATAATATTGAAATTTAGAAAATATTCAAAATTTGCATTTTTTATTATTTTTTTGGATAATAATAATTATTTTTAAACACATGTTATGTTATGTATTAGAATATATATTTCATTTACAGAAGATACATGTGAATCATAGGTGCGATTCAGTTAGGATTACGCCCACTTTCTCACTTATAGTTTTTAAGATAAAATGTAATCTATCCTTAATATTAATAACTGTATGTTTTTGAGTTTACGTGAAGTGATTATTACACATAAAAATACTGTTATTAATTACTTCACTTTTTATTTGTATCGTTAGATGTACATTTCGAGACACAAGGTGCTCATTATCAATAACAAACTTTTTGTGTCTCGAAATGTACATCTAACGATACAAATAAAAAGTGAAATAAGAAATAACAGTCTTTTTTATGTATATATTCTTTGTTATTGTGTAGTAACTAAAGATGGTGTATGTGTTTTTGAACTTCACTTTAAATTCACGTTTTATATCCTTAGCGCATATAATAAATATTTGGAGTTTAGAAAAGCCTGAAAATTAGTATTTGCAGATTTTATGAAATTAAAATTAAAATAAATTTAAAGAAGTGTAATGTAATGAGTAGAGGGTGAAAATATTTGTACGTTAAGTTTATTTATTAAACGTTTTATCGTTGCGGACAGCGAGGTAACGGTGGAGGGGGCGGCTAATACATTTTTGTAGAAAAGTTGGGGCCATTGTTCAGTTGTCCAGTGACCAGAAGTAGAAGGATGAAATATATCCCGGAGCGAGCAGTAAAGCAGAAAGCCGGCCCCAGAGCCAGGTAATTACTTTCCAGACAATACAATCAATTAATTACCAGTGACGGGCGCTGCAGGTCGTCGGGACGCGTGCTGATACGGCGCGACGCTCAAAACAACCCCCACGTCTGCTGAAATAACTGAAAGAACGAACTCTCTAATATCGCTCCCCGATTCCTTCGCCCTTCGCCCTTTACCCATCGCCCATCATCACGCTTAATTGGAAATTGAGGTTGTTAACTAAAGTAAATACGTGTATTGTCACGTCACGTCAGGACAACAGGTCGGAAGATGTTGGTTTATTGTGGAGGAAGAGACGACCCGTATGTGCGCCAATTGAAGCAATCAACGGAGGTACGAGTATAATAGAGACACGGCGCGACAGCTGCAGGTATGTGAACTAATCAGGACCAATTTAGGCTCCTATTAACTTCTCTCTGCCCGTATCCAGGGGGGATGAGGGCACCGTTATGTCTCGACTTCGTCACATGACGACGACTTCACCTCAATGACTCAATTTTTATTTAACTAGTTAGTTGGGTAGGGTAGATCTTTAGATAAAACTAATTCGAGGTATGTATGAAATTAACTTCAATTAAACGGTACGATTCTCATAGTGTAGCAAATTTTACACACGCTATGAAATCTTGATTATTTTATTTTTTCGAGATAGAGGAAGTCATAGCGTTCGACTTTCTCTATCTCGAAAAAATAAAATAATAAATTTATAAAACTCAGCATATTGTCGTCTTAACTACGTCCCTTGTTTTTGGATAAAATATTGAAAAAAAAAAAATATTTATATTTTAAGGAAAGTACAAACTTTGTAATTATTTCATTAAAATATTTCCTACTCTCACGGTTGTTTAGAAAAAAAAATTAAAAAAATAATTAACATCGCTAAATTAGCATAACAACGTCTTACATTACATATTATTCTACAATATCTACAAATTAAAATAATAAAATAAATTCAGTCACATTGTAATTGTTAACAAATTTAGTCACATTGTAAAAGGTGCCTTTGCGAGGATTTGTGATTTTTTTTAATCATATATTTACCTAAATAATGTCACTAGAATGACGCACATAAAACAGTTTTTCAAAATATCGCGCGACATTCCAGTAAATTTATCGTAGGATAGAAATAAATAGAAAAAAATTCAAATCTTTGCAAAGGAACCTTTTACAACGTGACTGATTTAATTTTCCAGTATTTTTGATAGATTGCAGAAAAAATCTAATTTAAAATATAATTAGCAGATTGCCGTTGATGAAAAAAAACCTAACGTTTTTTTTAACTAATTTAACAATGTCGTATGATAACACTGATAAACAGATTGTAAAACACCCCTTGGTTAAGTGGGTTTTAATTTTTGTTCTTTTTTTTTGGGTGCGCTGAATTCGAATCCGTTTGGTCAAAACGGGCCATTTGTAGCATTTTTGGGCCCCCAGTAACTAAACTTTCCGTGACTTCTGGCCGCCGAGTAATGATGCATTTTAAAGGCACAGATCTATACTTTTTGAATCAAAAAAGAGAATACAATTAACTTGCTTAGTTTTTAAGCAATCTCAAGAGCCGTGATCCATGTTTTTGTTATTGTTTGGTTTTGTTTTTATTTGGAAGCGTAGAGTCTCGAAGAGGAGGACATTTAAGTCGTTTCCATCTTATTTATATTATTTATAAATAAATGTATTACTACCGCATTTTGTATTTGTAATTTGTTTATGATGATCCCTACAAACAATGATGAATTTGCTTGTATTATCGCAAATTGCGACTCACAATCAAAATTGAATTGTCTATTGACAATTTTAATTTTAACACAATAAAACACTTTTAACTTTGTTTGTATAACACAATGTATTTTTATGTGACTGCAGTTTCGGCAAATTCAGCTTGCCATTATCAAACATGAAGTCATCATGTTTGATAATGATAATTCGACGTTGAAGCAGCATCCAGCATTCCATTACATAAAACATATGAAATACTAGAACAACTTTTGATCGAAAACTCAATTGAAACTCGAAAAATAGAAGAGTACTTGAAACTTACGAAATTTGTTATGGAACGCAATACTTTCATATTCAACAACACGTACTATAAACAGACTTTCGTGAACAGCAATGGGCAACCCCCTTTCACCTTTCTTAGCAAACATTTTTTTAAACCATCTTGAAAATAAGGCTAAGAAAACAATCCCTAACTTTCCGAGGGTTTGGTATAGATACGTAGATGATATTATTGCAATAGTTAAAACAGACACAGATATGAAAGACATAACATTAAAATTAAATAAACTTTTCCCTAATATTAACTTTACTTATGAAATAGAAGAAAACAATCAAATTCCCTTTTTAGACTTACTTTTGATAAAAAACAATAATACAAAAATAGAATTCAACATTTACAGAAAAAACACACACACATTTATTTACATCCACTCATCTTCGTCTTCTCCTTTTAAACACAAATTAGCAGCTTTTAACAGCATGATTTTTAGAGCAATAAACATACCATTATCCAAAGAAAATAGGGAAAAGGAATTTAGTTTAATCAAGAACATAGGCATTTCATTAAATTACAGCATTGACACAATCAATAGATTAATTAACAAACAAATTAGGAATCATAAAATTATTTCAAATTTCACACTAACCAACTCAAAGGAAGCCGCCCCAAAAAAGTATGCTAGATTCGTGTACCACCCAGCAACTTGTATGAAAATTGGTGGTTTATTGAATAAATTCAACCTTTCTCCTGCATTTTATGTCAATACAAAATTAAAATGTTTACTTGGCAACACATTCACTAAAACAAACCACCTAGAAAAATCCGGAATTTACTCAATAAACTGCAACAATTGCAATAAAATATACGTAGGTCAAACACAACGTAACATATTAAAAAGATTTAAAGAACACCAGTATTATTTTAAAATTCAAAACCCGGACAAATTAGCAGTTGCACACCATTCAATTGAAACAGGACACACATTCTCGGTAAACAATATTAAACTTTTAAAGCAATCAAGTCATCGTAGATTAAATATGCTTGAATCCATTGAAATGTATAAAAATAAAAATGTTTTGCTGAATTTCGATCTTAGTCCCTTAGTTAATCCATTATTAGATTTGTTACCCAAAAATAATCCTTCAGTGAATGTAATCCTACCGACCAACTTCCCGATCCATAAGCCGCCCGCGCCGTCCCACCCCGCAGATAATGTAATGACACCGACACCCATCTAGAACCTTTAGCCACTAACAATAGGTTTAATTACTTTTTGGTTTTTCCGATATCCCGTCAACTATATATACCGCGCACATAGTTTTAAGAATTTAGTTTGTTATTGATAATGAGCACCTTGTGTCTCGAAATGTACATCTAACATAAAAATAAAAAGTGAAGTAAGGAATAACAGTCTTTCTATTTGTGATTAATCACTTCACGTAAACTCGAAACAATACAGTTGATAATGGCAAGCTGAATTTGCCGAAACTGCAGTCACATAAAAATGAATTGTGTTATACAAACAAAGTTAAAAGTGTTTTATTGTGTTAAATTAACATGTATAACGAAGTAGAAGCCTCCACAATTCAAAAAAATTTAAATTTAGTTTGGTCGCGTAGCGCTACGCTTTTCAGGCTTTTCGAAACACGAAATTTTACTTCATGCGCCACTCGTGTAAATCACTGACTTCAAGTGAAGTTCACAATACTATACTAATAAAGCAGTGTGCTAAAGACGTATATTTTAAACTCTACAATAATTCAGTGTTTAATACGCGTGGCGCATGAAGTAAAATTTCGAGTTTAGAAAAGCCTGAAAACTTGGTTTGGCCGCTCTGCGACCAAACCAAATTTTAGGCTTTTCTAAACTCGAAATTTTACTTCATGCTTAATCTGGGAGTGGAAAACACAAGTTTTAAGGTTCAATTTGAATTCTAAAAAAAAAAACAGCGAATGCACATTTAAAACAAAATCAATTTACTCGTTGCGATACTCTTTATAAAATCGTTGCGATGTTTTTAATGTAAGATGTAACCTCGTTACGGAAGTTTGAATTATATAGGATGTTCATAAAATACAAAACATGAAAAGAAGTTTTAAAAAAATGTTATAATTCAAGCAAAAATATCATTTTGATCGAGAATTTTATGCTCATTTTAATGGTCAACACAGAAAAACAATTGAACATTGTGTTTTACAAACATTGAAAAATAAGATTTAAAAAAATCCATGGAGAATATCCCAGTACGCTTGCGAGTTTGCCACTTTCATTTTATTATCTAAACAAGATAATTCGCGAACGTTCGAAATATAATTCTGTATGTGGGAGGTAAACTACACCAAGTCACTTTTTTGACATTTGACTTACAGCGCTATTTATCTCTGGATAGAGTAAAAAAATCCTGATTCTGCGAGTTTGCCACTTTCATTTTATTATCTAAACAAGATAATTCGCGAACGTTCGAAATATAATTCTGTATGTGGGAGGTAAACTACACCAAGTCACTGTTTTGACATTTGACTTACAGCGCTATTTATCTCTGGATAGAGTAAATAATCCTGATTCTAAGAGTATACAAAAAACTGTGTATTGGTGTTGGTAGTTTACCTTCCACATACAGAATTGGTAGTTTTCTCTAATTCAGTACTGCTCCGCAGTGGATGTTTCCCAAAGTACGACTGTAGGTCTACTGTTATTCTTAATCTTTTCATTTTTCTATAGAATACATAAAGTAAAACTCATAATTCTGGAATAACAGAGGGCGATATGTTAAGTCTAAAGGATCTAGTAACAACATGAATGTAAATCCAGTAAAAAAAACAATCACGATTCGGGTCGTAATGGTTTTTTTCCTGACCACCCCTTGTTATGTTATGTTATGTTACGTTGTTATGTTATGGGATCGGTGGGTCGTGTGGCCTCTGGGCTTTCCGAAATTACCTCGACCTGAATGATCTTTTGTAATAATCCCTGTCCTACTTCAGGTCGAGGTAATTTCGGAAAGCCCAGAGATCTTTTGTAATTATCCCTGACCTACTTGAGTCCCTCAATGTCTAGACCTCTTGCGTAGTCTACAATAACTTGAGAGTTAATGTGTACCATGTCATCAGGCTTTAAAGTGACCGATGACAGGTAGTTAGCTTTTTGAAGGGACAGGGCAGAGCATTCATTGCTCTGCTGGTTATTGTGCCTCGTTACAGAATCTGCAATTAGCATCAATTGTCTGATCCATTTGTGGGGTGGTATTATTGTAGTGGGGTGGTATTTCAGAGGACAGTGTCCGGTTAAAAGGCCGGTTTTGACCATTAGGTTGCCCCTGCTTAGCCTGAGAAACTGTTTGGCTCTTACGGCAGAGAAGGGGATAAACTTTTTCGCCTGCCTCAAGCCGAGTGTGTTTCTCAGGTATACACTTTTGGCAGCATCTTCCTACTCTTGGATCAATTCCTTGATGCGGACTTTAGTTATTCCACTATAGGGTTCTGGTCCAACAAATGGAGTTTTGGAGCCTTCTTTGGCAAGGCTGTCGACAATTTCATTACCTTTGATCCCTGCGTAATTAGGAACAACAAAGTTAAACTGCTCTGGGTTCTAGTGCCAGTGATACCGATTCCGACTTCCTTTTCAGTTCTAGATCCGTCAGTGAACCAAACTATCGAGGAGCCTTGTACCTGCTTGACTTTCGCTGCAACATTATCGCGGCCTTGGATAGCCACTTTAATTATTGTATCGAACTCGTAGACAGTTGACATGTAGTCTTTGAGCATGTAGACCACCCCTTAAACGCGTCTCCCGTATTTATTGCTCTCGCAACAATACAACACGCGCTCACACACGACACGAGAAATAAGAAGAGGAAAAAAAAGAATCAATTCATCATTATTTGATGGGGCTTTCCGATGCAGCCACCGGTCTATCGGTCGGTCACGGTGACTCTCCCTCGAAAACGCACGTCCGCCGATGGGAACTGATACTACAAATACTCTCTATGATGCTGATGCTGGTGACAATGCACGCTTGGCCACTCTACCATTACCGAATCCATAATATATATAAACCAGTTTCTTCTTTCCACCCCTCCTCCCGTGTTTAATTGTGATTTATGCCCTCTGACTCTTACGCCAAATATTAAATGAAAGAGTTTCACTCGGATGAAACGCATTGTTGCATATTAGACCGTAAACACTGCAACTGGGGAGGGATTGGAATCACTAGAGTAATAATTGTATTAAACAAAATGATAATGGATACAGATGTAATATCTCTTGAAAAAATTTCTCATTTAATTAAATAAAACACTTTAACTTTGTTTGTATAACACAATATTTTTATTTTTGTGACTGCAGTTTCGGCAACTCAACTTGTTATTATCAAACAGAGGAATTTAAATTACGATATGGTACAGGTATATATACACGAATGGTTATTTAAAAAATAGCTTTAAAAATGGGGGTATACACTAGATCAACCTGGTCGTTAATTAGGGAAATTTCCGTATTAGCGCGGGCTTTCTGTATTTCCAAGGATTCTAAGAGGTTCATTTTTCGACCCTTTTCGGCATAATGGATAATCTTAAGTAATCTTTCTCATTTATCAATTGGTAAACAGATGTAGAAGAGTATGTATGAAATTAACTTCAAGTAAATGTTAAGATTATAATGTATTTTATTTTTTTCGAAATAGAGAAAGTAGAACGCTCAACATATTGTCGTTTTAACTATGACCTTATTTTAGGATAAAATATTTTGAAAAAAATTTAAGGAAAGTACAAACTTTGTAATCATCCATTAAAATGTTTCCTATTCTCGCGGCTGCTTAAAAAAATATTAAACAATGCAAAACTAGTACAATAACGTCCTAATTTACATGTTCTTCTGGAATATCTACAACATATAATAAAAAACATATTCAGTCACATTCTGAAAGATTTTTGATTTTTTTTTCATTCATATACTAGGTGGTCCAAAAGTCATAACCCTATCGGAAGATACTATCATTTTTGTAAATGGCGGCAAATGTCAGTTCTGGTTTGACATTTGTGAAGTAAACAGATACAAAATACACGTCAATAAGACATAAATCGCTATACTCCTCAAGAAAGCGGAATAATTAAAATAATTGCATTTCCGGGTCGGCTAATCTTTCGTTTTGATGATTTGGCCTGGCCGGCAAGATCGCTCAATTTAATCATTCCAGACTTTTTCTTTTTGTGGTTTCTTGAAGTCGCGAGTCTATGTCAACAAGCCTTAGACTCTTGAAGCCCTCAAAGAGAATATCCGACAAGAAGTAGAGAAGTTCTGGCAAGAGTGATAGATAATGCCATAAATTGGGCCTGTATGGTCATTAATCCTGACGGCGGCCACTTGGTTCGTATCATTTTCTTCACTTAAGGGAGAAAATTAAGACATCAAATAAACACAATCCAAAAGCTGAACCAAAGTTTTTCAATCAAAAAATTACAGCCAAAGAACATCAGGTGACAACTATTGCATTTACTTAAATAATGTCACTAGAATGTGGGGCGTAAAACAGTTTTTCTCAAATTTTCGGAAAACTCAATATCGAGCGACATTTTAATGAATTTATTGAAAGACGAAAATAAATGAAAAAAATTACAAATTTTCGCAAAGGAACCAAAGGAATGTGACTGATTTAGTTTTACAATATTTTTTAATAAATATTACAGAATTCAAATCTATTTTACACAAGTTTGAATTGAACCATAATAAGATTACCATGTGATTTTTTTTGTGACAGTTACGAAACAAATTATAACACTTGTGATATATTTTAAAGTAGCGAGTGTCTTCCACTCCCAGACTAAGCATGAAGTAAAATTTCGAGTTTAGAAAAGCCCCGCGTAGAAAATTTGTCGAGGGTCGCGCAGCGACCCGAGACAAATTTTCACGGGGCTTTTCTAAACTCGAAATTTTACTTCATGCGCCACCCGTATAAACCACTGATTTACAGTAAAGTTATATATAACACTTAGATGTGATGGTGATCAATATTTATGTAGCAAAAAATGCAAGAATTACTTTTTTTGTGAATAGTTTAGGAATAATAATAATAAAAGAATAAATTTAGTTTAAGCAACTTTTCCATATTGTTGATATTTAAGGGCCACTTGCACCAGACACGTTCAACTGGTTCAACTCTGAACTCAAGTTCAAAGTGACATTAGACATATTAAACTCAAGTTCAGCATGAACTTTTTGGTGCAACTGGGACTAAATAATCATATCTGTAACAAGGAAAGTTCTATGATGGACACTTCACCATCTTTTCATTCATATATGTACTTAAATAATAATGTCACTAGATTGTCGTGCGTAAAACAAATTTTCAGAAAATTCAATTCTAGTGAATTTATTGAAGGATGAAAATAAATGGAAAAAAAAATATAAATTTTTGCAAAGGAACCTTATACAATGTGACCGATTTAGTTTTTCAATATTTTATTTATAAATATTACAGAAATCAAATCAATTGTACAACACTTCTTTTTACTTAATATGACTACAGTTTCTGAAAATATAGCTTGGCATTATGAAACACAAAGTAACTTAATGAGAAGCAAAATTCTTTATGTTTGATAATGGCAACATAAATTTTCGAAGCTACTTATTTTGATTATCGTGCCTACGAGCACGATTTAAATAAAAAACACTCAAGCTTACTGAAGTCCGCATCCCTTGTCAAAATCCCAGCACCCAGCTCATGGAATTTTTCAATTTATTAAAACTTCTTGATCCCGGCTTTCGATAACTTAAATGACAGCGAGGAAATATTAGAAGCAGAAAAAAAAAACTTTCGACCCGGCCAATAATTGACCCAAATCAAACCGAAAACCCCGATTTTATCATTTCGGTTCGGAGAATCCGCTCGTGATTCGTTTGTTATAATTTTATTTTCTAAAGGAAATACCTGTGTTTAATCACCGTTTGCGTTTTTATATGGGTCAATTGCGTGGGCTGGAGGAAACCGACACCTGATAAATAAATAATTATGCCTGCAATGGTCGATAAAACATGTTTATGGATGTTGTTGTTATTATTAAATATTAAAATTGATTTGCACCGGTATCAAATATCCGCATAAGTGTGGACGTTTAGCAAGTCAAATCCAAATGATAGGCGTAATATGTAGATGCGATAGAAGTTGAACCCCAATACGAAAAACGTGCGAAATAAGAAATAGCGGTTTTGAAAATGACAGCAGTGAATCAGTAAGAAGGCATAAATATAAAATATTGATGTGTGATTGTAAAGCGGAGGGCCGGTGCGTCCCAATAAAAGTATATAGCCCGAATGCGTGCACTTTCGATATCCGCAAGAGGGAGCGGCACTCTATAACCATAACTCATTGCGATCATCCCATAAGCACCTACACCTACACACCATCAAATTCCAGTGGTATCCGGATTTATGTATCGGATGCGTAACTTTAATAAAAAATCGAAAATTCGCGAGAGGAAAAGGAATAACAAACAAAATATATCGCGCCCCCATTAATAAACACGTGAATATAAAAAATACATCATTTTTAAAAATCCAATCTCTTCCATTCGAGTGATAAAAATAATATAAACCTGCAGACTCTCCCAGTGTCAATTGCATTTTTATGTCTTATTTCCGCGGAAGGGAAGAACAACACATAAATAAATTTCCACCCGCGCCCCGATGAAAATACCCGGGGAGTTTGATTACAACACTTTAATTCAATATCGAAGTATGCATAGAATTTATGCTCTTAAATACGCCGGAGCGTCTCAAACTTTTAATCAATTTTCGAACATGAAAAAGATTCTTTCGGTATTCCTTATTCTTGGGGTTTGTAAAATGCTTTTAAACAGGAAGATAAGGGAGAAATAGGAAGAGAGAGAAAGAAAAAAATAACGCTCACGTTAGTTTAAAACAACTGTTTACATACAAATCAGCTTTAATAGTTTCAAAACTCGACTGATTCGCAGGATGCTTGATGTATTCTCCGCTCATGCGGATGCTACATGTAATTACCATGTAACGTCCTTTTTGTCCTTCCGTGTTGTTTTTTTTCCTGCTCTGCCCCCCAACCCCATCCGCGCTCGGCGAGTTTGAGAACTTTATAAGAGACAGTTGTGACATGAGGTTTGACACGGTGTCCACTCGCTGCGGAGTGCGCTGGCCCGTGAAGATGACATCCTGCGGGGCTGACACATATTGAGACGATTCCACACATCTCCCTGGAAATATCATTAAATTCGGAATTAATCGATTAAGGCCGTGATTAAGCCTTGCGGAAGCAAGTCCCAACATGCTGGTCATCGCAAGCGGACTGAAAGATAACCGGTGTCATCAATCAGAACTATCTCTCAACCACCAGCGGATCCGGACATCAATTATTGCTACACTATGGTCCCGATCATATTTTCACACCTTGCAAAAAACCCTGATGCGTTTTCGCCTATCTATCATTCAAGGCATAAAGCGTTTAAATCCGTTCCTTTTCACCTACCAGTCGTCGGGAATTAATTGAGAAAAATGATGGTTGCATCGTGTCGGACGCGCTTTTACCCTCCTCCTCAAAGAAGAGGGTGTTCTTTTAATTTAATAAACGATACTCGACCGGATTAATTCAATAAAATCGCCAGAGGGGAATTTATCACACTGACGTGTCTTAAGTACTTGCAATAATCTAATTATTTAATAATTATTACCATGAACAGATCAGGGTTGCCATATCAGTGATTTTGTCATCAAATCTTATGTTTTACATTTTCCTATTTAAACCTAAAATTGTTTCGGATTAAGACATGTCTAAATTCTGTTAATCATTGGAAGTTTTTTGGTGACAATGTAGTGATTTACAGTTGAATCGTCTAGATGAAAAATCAGATACACACATAGTAACGTTGTGCCAAAGATAGGGGTTTGTTACAAGACATGTCTAAATTCTGGTGTTTACTGAAAGTTTTTGGTGACAATCTAGTGATTTACAGTTGAATCATCTAGATGCAAAATTAAATACATCCATAGTAAAGTTGTGCCAATGATAGGGGTTTGTTGCAGAATCGTCTACATCCACTGAGTGCGATATTTTTCTTCAAAATAAATCTTGTGCAAACCAAAATTTTGAATCAAGGGGAAGTAAATAATACGAATATATTTGGAAAGGTTCTGCAAAAAAGGCAAAGGAAGTAGTAACATGACTATGCCATCGAGTATACCTGTAGTTGCACACTACCAGGCGCGCACCCAGAAATTTGTCTTAAGGGGGGCCCACGCATCTTGAAAGGGGCTCATCTCGATCTAGACTAAACGCTAAATGTCTACTGCTCACAGACATAGTCCGAATTAGGATCCATAGTAACGTTGTACCGAGGATAGGGGTCTGTTACAAGACATGTCTAAATTCTGGTGTTTAGCGAACGTTTTTGGTGACAATCTAGTGATTTAGTTGTGCCAAAGATAGGGGTTTGTTACAGAATAGTCTACATCCACTGAGTGCGATATTTTTTTTCAAAAGAAATCTTGTGCAAACCAACATTTTTAATCAAGTGAACAATACGAATATATTTGGAAAGTGTCTGCAAAAAGGGCAAAGTTAGTAGTAACATGACTATGCCATCCAGTATACCTATAGTTGCACAGTACCAGGTGCGCACCCAGAAATTTGTCTAAAGGTGGGCTCACGCATTTTGAAAGGCCCATCCCGATCCAGACTAAACGCTAAATGTCTACTGCTCACAGACATCGTCCGAATTAAAACATAATTCAGGGTTTTGACCGGACAAATCGCGTTTTGAACGCATAAGTTTAGAAAGGTCCTAGCATGCTGAGTCTCATAAAAATATGAAATTTGTAAAGTTGTAATAATTGAAGCTCAACGTTAAGTGAAATTATTGAAAATATAAGAAGATTGTGCTTTATTTTGAAGCTCGCAAAATAATAAGGAAATAAAAACAAATGACCAATTTAATTAAAACACTTAACTTTGTTTTACTACTTTTATTTTACTTTTCAGTGACTATAGTTTCGACTACAAGCTAGTCATTATCAAACTAAGTGCCTAAATGAACAATTCCAATTCCAAATATAAAACAGAAAATTCGTGCCTAAATTTTGGACTTTTTGTATACGGTTGATATTTTGTCAATGGCACAGTAATAAATTGGTGAACTATATGTGAACTGAGACAGGACAAACGCATTGCATAACATGATCTTCATTTCGATAGATGGGAATAAACGATGAGGATTCAATCTTTTCAAGTTAATAAGGCTGCACTAATATATCTACTGACATGTTTTTTATATCTAAAAGAATTATCGATAACTACACCTAGATTTTTGGCTTCTGTAACGTATGGATTATCAGCTCCATTTATTGTTAATCTAATTTGACTATGGATTAGGTTACACGACTTATGTTTTCCAAAAAGAAGAAATGAAGATTTAGTAGGATTTAGCGTTAAGTCTAACATGCACGAATGTACGTAAATTCGTTGTAAGTCGGAATTCACACATATTTCAGCCTGACGAAAAGATTCCGGTGTAAAAGAAAGGTAAAGTTGGCTGTCATCTGCATACATATGCCCATGGCAAAATTTTAATAGAGAGAGTATATGTGATGTATAGATGGATAATAACAGAGGACCAAGTACTGAACCTTGCGGTACCCCTTGATTAATTTCTATGAAGCTTGATGTAGTTATGTTAAGTTGCACACATTTTTTCCGTTCACTTACGTAGCTAGTCAGTAGTGAGACAGCAGATTTTTCTAGACGTATGTATTCTTATATTAGCTTAAGTGTATCATACGTAACAGTGTCGAAGGCCTTACTGTAGTCCAAAAGTACCAATATAGTTAAAAGTCCATTGTCAGTTGCGGATAAGATATCATCAGTGATTTTTAGTAAAGCAGTCTCAGAACTGTAACCCACTCTAACCCAGATTGGAACTGTGGGAAGATTGTATTTTTTTCAACGTACTTCAATAATTGCTCCTTTATATTTTTTTCAAATAATTTAGAAAGGGCTGGCAAAATGCTAATGAGTCGTAGGTCCTATGTCTCAGTAGGTTTATTGACTTTAGGAATGGGTTTAAATATGGCAAGCTTTCAGCAATCTAGAAATACACCATCTAAAATACAGCAATTCATAATATAAGAAAATGTGTCCATCATAGTACTTTCCCCCGTAAATTGCGTATTAAATCACTTTTAAAATATTTGTAGCATTATTATTTTCAAAATGTCTTCAACTTTTTGATAACTACAACTTTTATTTGAAACATTTTTCAATTGTATCAACACATACACTGAGACAAACCAATGACTAGATAAAAGAACATTATTTATTAATTATCTCAAAAACTAAGAGTGCTATAATAAAAAGTGAAAATACAAAAAATCTTTAGTTTTTCATTTCCTACAACTTTTATTTGAAACATTTTTCAATTGTATCGACACATACACTGTCACACACCAATAACTAGATAATACACACAACTTTTGAAATATCTCAAAAACTAAGAGTGCTATGACAAAAAGTAAGTAAACAATACATCTTCATTTTGTTATTATCTACAACTTTTATTTGAAAGAATTTTTTGTTTGATGAACATTTATTGAAAAAATCTGAAAAAACTGAAAAACGCTACGAGTAAAGTACCACTTCCGGTTTTCCGATTTTCACCAAAAGCTTTTCAGTTCTTCTGATTGTATCAAAAAGCTTAAGTTTCAAGTTTCATCTCGATATCATTAGCGGTTTTTGCGGTACAGCGCACACAGACTCACACACAGACACACAGACACACAGACAGACAGACATTTTTCAAAAATGGTCTTATTCGACTCAGGGGACCTCAAAACGGATATTTCCGCTAAAATTTTTGATTCGAAAATTTTCACGAAAACAATACTTTCCCTTTGTATTACATACGGGGAAAAGTAAAAAAGGATAAGTTATTATGAAGACACAAACAGCTAAAGTATTAACCATTGTCCCTAGAATGGAACAGCTAATGGATCACTACGAGAGATGTTCTGATCCCAAAAAATATCGATATTGAGTATCGATTATATCGTATAGCAAAGTATCGATACGTCGAACTATCGCAATGAAAAGTATCGATATTTAAAAAAACAATACTTTTCGCTACTAGATACTACAAAATTTTTTAACTCTAACCAAGATCTCATTTTGTGTGTTTTTTTTTAATAATAAAATGAGGAGTAAAAAACAGATAAAACAAAATATCTGTTTAATATTAGAACAAACACAAATGAACTTTTAGCGTCTACAATTGAAAAAAACTTAATTTTAAGTTTTTAAAACTCTACAGGGTGTTCTAAATTATCGGGCCGCCATTGGTAACTTTGTTATCTTTGGAGCTACGAAGTCGTTTAAATTAGTAAACTAGTAGTATTTTTTTACGTACATTACGATGGTGTAAACAGAAAATGGTGATGTGTCCATCATAGTACTTTCCCCCGTAAATTGCGTATTAAATCACTTTTAAAATATTTGTAGCATTATTATTTTCAAAATGTCTTCAACTTTTGATAACTACAACTTTTATTTGAAACATTTTTCAATTAGATCAACACATACTGACACAAACCAATGACTAGATAAAAAACACTATTTATTAATAAATCTCAAAAACTAAGAGTGCTATGACAAAAAGTGAAGATACAAAAAAACTTTAATATTTTATTACCTACAACTTTTATTTGAAATATTTTCCAATTGTATCAACACGCACACTGACACAAATCAATGACTAGATAAAAAACACTATTTATTAAATATCTCAAAAACTAAGAGTGCTATGACAAAAAGTAAGTGAACAATGCATCTTCATTTTGTTATTATCTACAACTTTTATTTGAAATAATTTTTTGTTTGATGAACATTTATTGAAAAAATCTGAAAAAACTGAAAAACGCTACGAGTAAAGTACCACTTCCGGTTTTCCGATTTTCACCAAAAGCTTTTCAGTTCTTCCGATTGTAACAAAAAGCTTAAGTTTCAAGTTTCATCTCGATATCTTTAGCGGTTTTTGCGGTACAGCGCACACAGACACACAGACAGACAGACAGACAGACATTTTTCAAAAATGGTCTTATTCGACTCAGGGGACCTCAAAACGGATATTTCCGCTAAAATTTTTGATTCGAAAATTTTCACGAAAACAATACTTTCCCTTTGTATTACATACGGGGGAAAGTAAAAATAATTGAACATCAGGTTTTTGATTTATTCGTAAAAACAACATTTTTTTAAATAGGATGCCCTGTATATTTTGACATATTTAGAAAAAGAAAAAATACACAAACAAAAAAGCTCAATAAATGATTATCGTAAAATGTGACTGAAAAAAAGTTTTTTTACAATTTACTCATATGTAGTGTTCGTGTATTTAAAGTAATTACTTGTTTAATGCACGTATAAGATTTGGAATTAGAACATAAAAATATAATTAATAATTAAAAACTAAATAGATACAAATTAAAACAAATCAAAATCAATATCGATTTTTTGCATTTTCAAACATAAATCTGACAAAAAATTCAATAATTTCACTTAAAATTTTTGATCAACATTTAAATAATTGATAAATAAAGCACTAATAACCTTTCTTCACACTTTTATTTTTATTCCATATGTACATTTCAATACAATAGTCATACCATCCAAAAATTAATTAAGAAACATGTTTTTAAAAATAAACTTAACAGTACCACATTCTTAACACCTATCAATTCCAATAAAGATAAAAAATTCGTGCGACTAATATATTCCCCTACCTCAGAAATCTATTTTAATAAATTATATAAAAAATTTAACTTAACACCAGCCTTCTATGTTAATTCAAAACTTAGCCACTTATTAGGGAATTTAACAAAATAGAAGAATTAGACCAATCAGGTATTTATTCAATTAGTTGTAGTAACTGTGAAAAGTTGTATATTGGTCAAACGCAACGCAACCTAAGAATTACATTTAACGAACATATAACACACGCACGTAATCTAAATCAAGATAAATCAGCGGTAGCTAACCACATAATCGAAACCGGTCATCACTGTTAAAAATATCAAATTACTGAAGCATTCGTCGAATTATCAATTAAATATGTTTGAAACTATCGAAATGAAAAAATCCGAAAATTATTTAATGAATTTTGATCTCAGCCCACTCCTAAATACCTTATTAGATTTAATTTGTACAACTTAATCGGGGTTTCCCCAATACGCTTATCCTGTCCATACCGAATAGCCTTAATACCCTTAGCCCGCCCATACCGCTACCCTTATTTTTTCTTGGAATTGTTAATTATGTTTTATTCCCAATTTCTTGCCTTCACTCCCACCGCTTTGTATGTAATCGATTGTGTATATATGAGGAGCAGATTTTCTATATGCATTTTGTCCATTATTTTACATTTTCAACTAAAGGTGGCGCCACAAATTATATATATCAGACTACAATATTACACAGAAATATACATTCTAAATGCATGTTGCCCCGTCTAAAATGAATCATGAAAATGTCCTAGACATTCTATGTGTAGTATGTCCAACGTTGAAAGACAAACTAATGGCAGTTTAGAAATATGGACTAACTGCCATTTGATCATCAACGCCTACTAAAGACAGTGTTCTTACAGCAGTTACAGTGTTTTGTTCCACTTAACGTTAGTGAAATAATATTAACAATTATGAATGACAATGAAGGGGAGCATGTTGTTGGGGATGTTGACCGTGGTAGCAGGAAGCGAAAAAGAAATATCAGCGCAAAAGAGCGTAAGAGTGAGGTTAGGTAAGTATTTATTTTTTTATTTTTTTTAAATCTGATCATTGCTGATCAATATTATCTCTTAAAGGCACTCAGACCATTTCCCTAATTTGGAAAATTTTGAAGTACTTTGCAATCATAAACGTAATGATTTTCGCTGCTCTGAGCTATCCCATGACGATATTAAAGCAATCAGAAAACTATTTTTTAAAACAAAGAATAAAAATGCACAGGATAATAAACTTGGGAATTGTATGGTAGTTGAAAAACCAATTAGAAGCAGAAATCGAAAAACTGAAGGAAAATCCCATGCTTTTACTATAAAATATCATGTAAGTTTTATTCTGTAATTTATTTCCAGCAGGATGCTATTATTTGTTATTATCTTTAGGTTTGGAAGGCCCAAGAAAAAATCAATATTTGCCAAAAATTATTTTTGGCAACGTTTAATGTAAGTCAGAGACGCCTAAATACTATCGCTAAGAAAATTCAATCTGGATGTGGTATTATTGAGAATCGCGGAGGAGACAAACGCTCGTCTAAGAATGTAGATAAACTTCAAAATGTGAAAAAATTTATAGGCAAATTAAAAGGACATGAAAGTCATTACGGGCGTGCTAAATCTCGCCGAATTTATCTATCTTCAGAAAATAATATTACTCTTTTGTGGAAAATGTACAACGAGAATGCAGTTGAAAATGTGAAAGTAAATTACAAGTACTTCAGTAGAATTTTTAATAATCATTTTAATATTGCATTTGGAAGCCCTGCCACTGATGTATGTGGGTTTTGTGTTAGAACCCAAACATCTATTAGTAATTGCAACGAAAATAATGAGTTAATGATACTAAAAACCAATTTACGCGTACATAAAGTACGAGCGAAACAATTTTTCAAACTCATGAAGGAGAAGCCTGTCCAAAGTGTTTCATATTGCTTCGATTTGCAACAAGTTCAGGTTTTACCGAAGGTACCAATCCAGGATGCTTTCTACGCTCAGCAACTATCTTTATATTGTTTTTGTGTTACTGACTTGGATATTAAAAAACCAGTATTCTACACCTGGATGGAAAATCAGGCAAAAAGGGGATCAGCAGAAACAAGTTCTGCTTTACACGATTTTCTAAACAAAGTAGAATTTGAGTCAGATATCAAACAAGTGAGACTATTCGCAGATGGTTGTGCCGGACAAAATAAAAATGCACACTTGATGCATATGCTTATGCTCTGGCTGTGCAACGACTCTCCAAAGACAATTGAATATGTGGAAGTGATATTTCCGGTACGAGGGCATTCTTATTTGCCTGCAGATCGTGTTTTTGGACAGATCGAAAAAGTTACACGGTGTCATAGTACAATTAAAACTCCCACAAAATATTATGACATTTACTCCAAGAAGGGAGAGGTTCGAAAACTAGGTACTGATTGGATTATTTTCGATATAAAAGCCGCGTTGAATTCTTTAAAGAAAATTGAAGGGATCAGTGCGGCTAAAAGAATTATTATTAAAAGATCAAAAAGTAAATCCGACATTTTGTTAAAAACCGAGTTATTTTATAGGAATGACGACCCAACTAAACATTTTCAAACATTATTAAAACGCGGAAAAAAGCTTGTAAATATAAAGCTACCTACTGTTCAACTCCAAAATAAAATTAAACCAAAAAAACTTCAGAGTCTCTCAAAATTATTAGTCGAACTCTCGGGCCCAAATTGGTATAATGATCCCGAGCTCACATGGTTGCAGCCCATTATCTCAGACCAAAACAATCCAAATGACCAAAATAATACTGAGCAAGATTATGACGGTGAAGAAGATGAAATGTTATGCTGTGATTGTAATAATGATGAAGATGAATTTCCTGATATGTAAAATTTTCATAAAATAAAATAATACTTTTCTATTTTTTTGTCATAGTGTTATTACCAAGTCAGTCGAGTTGCTTTGTGTCATCAAACAAAATGCAGTTTGTCCCTGTGTGACAAACTAAATGCCGTTTGTCCCAGATTGACAAACTAAATGCCGTTTGTCCAACACATTTATCAGTTTTTTTGGAAAATTGTCAAAGTTATATTTTTGGCATATGGGTACGATGATTATGTGATTTTAGATTTATTTTTTAGAAAAAACACCTTCTCAATAAATGTACCCACAAACTTGTAACAGTTTTTCTGTATTTCTGAAAATTGTTACTTTTGGACAAAATGCATATAGAAAGTCTGCTCCTCATATGTGTTAAATTTTAGTTTTGTTAGTTAGTATTAATCCATTGATAATGGTCACATTGTGCCCGAAATGTACATATGGAATAAAAATAAAAGTGTGAAGAAAGGTTATTAGTGCTTTATTTATCAATTAAATTCGATCTTTACGTAACTCACTCAATCAATTTAAAATTTAAATATTTGACAACATTTTCAAAATTTATACGAAAGTTGAATGTAATCCTTAATTGATAAGAAAACATCGAAATTTATTGAAGCGTCAGAATTCTTGAACATTGATTGAAAATATTCTTGTAATTTGAGAAGGTTTGAAGATTTTCGTTAAACGTATCTTAATTTCAGCAATCTTTGTAAATTTCTTCGATGCAAGTGTTCAATTTGAAACTTCCAGCGAGTGTTTTCACTCCTTGATTAACCATGAAGGAAAATTTGGTTTGCATATTGTTTTTTTCTATTTAAGATTAAATTCAAGTTTTAACCGAGTGTTTCCCACTCCCAGTTGAAGCATGAAGTAAAATTTTGAGTTTAGAAAAACCTGAAAATCTGGTTTGATCGCCCCGCGAAGCGGAGAGACCAATCCAAATTTTCAGGTTTTTCTAAACGCGAAATTTTACTTCATGCACCAAGCGTATAAATTACTGATATAGTTTCAAGTTCCAATCCATGGCGCATTCAGTTAGATTTAATATATTACACATTAATTAAATATAATTATATTAGACCACTCGTTCTATAGTTTGGATGAATATATACTGAATGACATTAGAAATGCAACACCTGGAAATAACCATTCTTCGTCAACAATTTTTTTTGTGCAAGTTTAATGTGTAAAAAGAATGCTATGATAAAAGTTGCAACCTTTTATCTTTAACATTTTTTTGGAAAAAAAATAATCGTATCCATCAGTTTCATATTAAAATACTTTTAAATAGACGATTCAACAACTAATTTCATCAGTTTTTAAATTTAACTGCGTCGACAAGATGCCCAGAGTACGAAGGCCTAGACAATTTCGGCATTTAAGTGATTTTGATCGGGGTAGAATAGTTGGGTGGCGCGATGGTGGTGTTTCGTTCCGGGAAATTGCGCGTCGTTTAAACCGGAACGTAACCACTGTTGCGCGAGTGTGGCAAGCATGGACTGAAGAAGGTCGAGAGTCGAGAATAAGGCCTCGTGGACAACCAAGGCGTACTACAGAGCGCCAGGATCGCCGACTGCGATTTATGGCTCTTAGAGACCGATTTTCTACAACTAGGCAGCTTGGTGACCAATGGTTTAATGAATACGGTAGACCAGTTAGTATGCGACGTATCAGGTCATTTGGGTTCATTTCATACCGCCCTCTATTAGTTCTACTTTTAACTTATGCACACCGCCGTCAAAGATTGGAGTGGTGCACAGAACGCCAAGGGTGGAGGGAAGAATGGAACAGAGTCGTCTTCAGTGCTGAATCGCGATTCACTTTAGGGATGCATGATGATCGTAGACGGGTAAGGAGACGCCGTGGAGAAAGATCCACTATTGAGTTTGCTGTTGAAAGACATGTACACCGCACTGTAGGTGTAATGGTTTGGGGGGCTATTGCCCATGGCAGCCGATCACCTCTGGTGTTCATCCGCGGCAATATGACAGCAGCTCGTTACGTTAACGATGTCTTACAACCATATCTTGTATCATACCTAGAAGGGCTTGGAAACGTGTTGTTTCAACAAGATAACGCACGTCCTCACATAGCACATCTAACGAGGGACTTCTTGGAAGCTGGTGCCATAAATGTTTTACCTTGGCCGCCCAGATCTCCAGATTTAAACCCAATAGAACATGTCTGGGATATGCTAGGTCGGAGACTGACAAGCTTACCGAACCCTCCACAGACTCTGGCTGAGCTGCAGAAGCAAATTCAGGTTGCTTGGGACGAACTACCTCAGGAGGAAGTCGATCACCTCATCGAATCGACGCCCAGACGTGTTAATGAATGCGTTCGAAATGGAAGTCGCCAAACACATTATTAGGTGTAATTTACTTGTTTGTTTTTTGTTTTGATTCAAATTGTTATCATGTATTAATTAACTTAAGACCTAATAAATAAAGATAACATCAACTGCAAAAAAAACGATATTTCTAGGTGTTGCATTTCTAATGTCATTCAGTATATTAAATATTGTGACGACAATGCCTAGTCACAATACTAATTTTAAATATTGAGTTAGATTAAACTCTTGTCCGGTCCACATATACACGTCTTTAACGTGTTTATTCACCTAGCTATTACGTTTTATATTTATTCGATTTAAGTTATACATATATTGTTATATTTATTCACTGTCTTGTCCACATTTATAATATTTTTTAATCTGTTGCGCCTAGCTACTAAGTTTTATATTTTTTATATTTATTCACTGTCATTCATGGGCGAGTCAGAGAAGTACATGTGTAAATGTGAACAAGACAGTAAGAAAATATAAAAAAATAAGTATAAATAAAATGTAATAAATATAAAAATATAAAACTTAATAGCTAGATGCAACAGATTAAAAATATTGTAAATGTGGACAAACATTTACAATATTTTTAATCTGTTGCACCTAGCTATTAAGTTTTATACTTTTATATTTATTACATTTTATTTATACTTATATTTTTTTATATTTTCTTACTGTCTTGTTCACATTTACACATGTACTTCTCTGACTCACCCATGAATGTAACAATTCTTTTTGGAAATAAATGAAATGAAATAATTCATAGGAAATCTGCTAAATCGAAAAAGATCTTTTTTTTATGATTAAAAAGCCACAATTCGGGTTCGATTCCCGTGTACGGCGAGATTTTATTTAAAAATAATTTCTCGTCGTGACCCTGGGTGTGGTGCGAATGTGTTGTGACGTCCAAATATCTGTTGAATTTATATACTAGTATTAGTTACAAACTGAAAGATAGTTAAAATAAACATTGATGTTGGCTAATAGTTATATAACTAAGGCCAGGCAAAAGCAAAACCCCAAAAAAAAAAAAACATTTATCTATATCTTATTAGAGTTAACGAGATCCACATGAAAATAAATCTCGCTCTGTATAATTACTGGGGCTCGTGAAATAATTAATTAATAACATTGTGGATTTCCTTTCTTATATGAAAAAAAGGAAACGAGGCTTCCAGGATGGATTGAATCTAGCCCGCATGGCGTAAGACGATTAAAATCGGTACGCATCGTTCAAAAAACTTTACTAACCTAATTTCCGACGACGCAACGGATCACGTTTAATGGTCCAGAACATTTGTGCTTTAACCGTATGATTTATAGTGATACAATAAGAAGATCAATAATAATCCGCATTCACCATCTAAATATATATTCAAAAACTTTACCGCAACATTCTCATACAATCGTAGATAGTTGAGGCACTTAATTTTTGAAAATCCATGATCACTTAAATAAAACACCTAATGATTTTCAACTAATTAACAATAAACAATTAGTTGAAAATCATTAAGTGTTTTATTTAAGTGATTCTCATACAATCATACATTTCATTCCAGAATCATTAAATGCGACGAAATAATCGTCATTCAAATTGTAAAAATATTAAATAAATTTAATTTTAAAATATTTAAATTGAAAATAATTGTATTTTAATAACGTAATTGCAAGAAAGGACATAAAACAGCCAATAAAAACGGCCCATTGTTATAAATCAGACACTTTGCGCGCATTACGTTCCCCAACTTTAATTAATAGAAATACACGGTCGGTCATATGATAAATTATGTTAACCCCATGGCTTAATGTAAGAGCATTAAACGTGCGCGAATGATAAAAATAAATCTAATTATAAAAAATGCGATTCGTTGCATTCGCTGGGGAGGAGGGGGAGGAAAGCTCGGCCCCTGGCCCCAGTGGAGAGTCTGTGGGAATCGGAAAGCGAAAATAAATGAATCATTGTGCGGGGATTTGAATCGCCACGTGTCACTAGAATTAGATTCATCTGGCCACGTGCGCCAAGGTGGCCGATTAGTGCGAACTTCAGTGACATCAATCAACGGTGAAGCGGAGATAACGAACCTTTGGTAACATCACAAAGTGATGCGGGAATTATGCTGAATAGATCAGCAATTTTTTTTATGTATTCAAGGGTGATATATTCAGGGTTTTATGTCATTTAGGCCCGTTTGCACTCAAGTCTAAGTTAATTGATTTGGGTGATTAGTACTTCTTAAAAACACAACAATTGTATTTACAAATTGTGTACACAATTGCATATTGAGGAAAAAGACATGTTTAGGATATATTACAAATTTGTAACATTGTTATGTTCTAGAAATTTGACTTAATCGTTCAGTTTGAAATTTCGAATGAGTATTTCCACTACAATCACGAGTGTGCCAGCTAAGATTCTGACAAGAATACTGGAAAAAAGAATTAGAGACCAAATAGAGGATACAATACAGGATACCCAAGGCGGATTTAGATGAGGAAGAAGTACGCAAGACCTAATATTCGTAATACGTCAGATGAGCGAAAAATTTATAAATAAAAATAGAGATATCCATATGTGTTTCATTGACCTGGAAAAGGCATTTGACAGAATAAGGAGGAAAGATATATGGAATACTCTAAAGAAAAGAGGGATAAATAAAACAACAATAGCGCTAATCAAAAGTTTGTACAACGACAATAAAAATATAGTTAGGACTAACAACGAAGAATCACTGGAATTTAGCACTGAGTCAGGAGTAAAACAAGGGTGCATACTAAGCCCTCTAATATTCTCACTCGTACTCGACGAAGCCATAAAAATTGCAAAAACTAAGATGCGGCCAATCAAAGTAGGACATTGGAAAATGAATAAAATAGAGATAGGGGAACTTATGTTTGCTGATGATATGGCCATTCTAGCAGAAACGGAAACAGACCTCCAATATAACATAGACATACTAGCAAACGAACTAAACAAAATTAACATGAAAATAAATACGGTAAAAACCAAAACGATGATAATCTCGAAACAAGACAAAACACACAACATACAAATACAAGGGGAACGAGTAAAACAAGTGGATAGGTATAAAGAAGGTATAAATATTTAGGTATAAATATTTAGGGACAATAATATCAAAAAATGGAAAGATAGATGATGAGATTAAGGACAAAATAGGGAAAGCAGGTAAATTATTTAATATGACAAAAACCACCTTCTTCGGAAATAAAGAAATACCCAGCAAAATCAAAACTGAAATCGTAAAAAAAGTCATAAGACCAACAATAATGTACAGCAGCGAAGCGTGGACGATAACAAAGAATCAGCAGACAAAAATTAATGCTAGCGAAATGAGGTTCCTCAGGAAAATCGAAAACAAAACAAGAAAAGACAGAATAAGGAACGAAACGTACAGACAAAATTTAGAGATCGGAGATATAAAGGAAAAAATAATCGAGGGACAACTAAGATGGTTCGGACATATATGTCGAATGGAGGACACGAGAACGACAAAAAAAATATTTGAAGCTCGAACAACAGGAAAAAACTATAAAGGAAGACCAAGAAAAACATGGATTGATGGAGTTAAAGAAGGAGCAGAAAAGAAAGGTATACCGTGGACAAAACACAAGACAGGAAACAATGGAGAGAATTGTACTCGGCAACACAATAAAAAAAACAATAAAAGACATAAATTCATGCCTTACACCGAAAGGTATAAAAGGCAAAAGATTTAAAAAAAAAAAATTTCCACTCCCAGACGAAAATTTAAACATTTTGTTTTTTGTATAGAGTGCCTTGGGAACAGTTGAGTAACTCACTCATTTGACAACTCCTAGGACCCATAATTTGCTTACATATCACCCCTGGAAACGGGCATCCGACGATACATATTTTAAAAGTTGTGATGTATTTTAAACTAACGAGTGTCGTCCACTCCTAGACAGCATCAGAGCTGGGACGAATTCTCGTAAAAAGGATTCGAATCACGAATCCGAATCACCTAATATAATTCGAATCACGAATACTCGAATAAAGGATTCGTAAGAGATAAATATGAATCGAATCACAGATTCGAATCCTGTTTTTTTCGAATCACGAATACAAGTCTTTTAAGAATAAATTTGATTTTTTAATTTCTTTGCAACCATAAATATATAAATATCGTTACCAGTTGCTTTACGAAAAATATTCAAAACCTAATTATTAATTATTAACACTGAACATCGTTGATAATAGACTAAATATCTGACTCCCTGTTACTCTGATTAAAGATGTATCACTTCAAATCAGTGTTTTGTACGCCTGGCGCATGAAGTAAAATTTCGAGTTTAGAAAAGCCCGAAAATTTGTCTCGGGTCGCTGCGCGACCCTCGACAAATTTTCACGGGGCTTTTCTAAACTCGAAATTTTACTTCATGCTTAGCCTGGGAGTGGAAATACCCGTTCAAAACTGCAAATTGAACTCTATTATAAAATCGACGAATGCCTGAAAATTACGTAAATCAAAAATTCACTGAATATTATTAAAATCGGGAAAGTCAGAGAAAAGTCATAGAATTGTATTCAAATTAACCAAAACAAAAAAGCCATATGATATTATTATATTTGTCAAAATCAGCAGGCAAATTACAAAACACGTAAAAATTTATAAAATTAACTTAAATATTGACAAAAACAATGAAAGCAATTCAACAAAATGGGGGTTTCCCACAGAAGAAAGTTATATTAAAAGGCCAGGGAAAAAAATCTTGATTCAGGGAAATGTCGGAAAAATTTAACATTTAAAATTATGGCTACCATGTCAGTTTTACTTTAAATAATATTAAACAAATATTTGAAAACTAGATAATTATCTTTAAAAACATTTTCAGTCATTTAATGTTCTTATCAAAGCATTCAGTTTGAAGTTTCGAACGAGCGTTTCCACTCCCAGACTAAGCATGAAGTAAAATTTCGAGTTTAGAAAAGCCCCGTGAAAATTTGTCGAGGGTCGCGCAGCGACCCGAGACAAATTTTCTGGGCTTTTCTAAACTCGAAATTTTACTTCATGCGCCACGCGTATGAAACAGTGATTTAACGAGACATTTAAAAACACACAAAAGACATTTTTCATGTCAATCCTCACAAATAATTCGAATTATTTTTGACGATTCAAATTCTTTTGTAAGTATTCGAATCCTTTTATAAATATTCGAATCTTTTTATAATTTATTTATTTATTGTCGAGGGTCAAATTTTCTGGGCTTTTCTAAACTCGAAATTTTACTTCATGCGCCACGCGTATAAGACAGTGATTTAACGAGACATTTAAAAACACACAAAAGACATTTTTCATGTTAATCCTCACAATTAATTCGAATTATTTTTGACGATTCAAATCCTTTTGTAAGTATTCGAATCCTTTTATAAATATTCGAATCCTTTTATAAATATTCGAATCCTTTTATAAGAATTCGAATCACACACATTTGGATTCGAATACGAATTCCCTTAAAAAAAATGTAACGAATCCGAATCACGAATCCAGTTGAACTAAAGTATTCGAATGCCTCTTTTAAATCCTTTAACAAGATTTGAATCCTGAATGATTCGACTCCTGCCCAGCTCTGCTAAGCATGAAGTAAAATTTCGAGTTTAGAATAGCCTGAAAATTTGGATTTGCCGGGCGGAGCGAAGCGAGCCCGACAAATCCAAATTTTCAGGCTATTCTAAACTCGAAATTTTACTTCATCCTTAGCCTGGGAGTAGAAAACACTCGTTTAAAGCTTAAAATCTTTTGGTTTATTAAAAGAGCGTCGGCAAATGTACAACGCATGCTTACGTATACTTAAAAAAATTTCATTATGAAAATGTTCAGTGTTACATAAAACTCTATGTATACTTATTTATTTTGTTTGATGAAGGTTTGGAAGGTAGAACAGTTTGGGGATTACCCCAACACTGAATCCCGCCCTATAATGTGCGTTTACTAACAATCAAGTGTTTTTTAATTTTAATATTTTTTTTTAAATGTAAATTTTGGAGATTGTTATTATTATGCAAATAAAGGATTATTATTATTAAATAAAGACAAAAAATCGTTTTTTATTTGTAGAGTAAATTGAAATCTATTACATTTTATTAATAAATACGTTTTTTTTATGTACTAATTTCATTTATGTAAAAGAAAAAGCGAATCAATTTACTTTGAGCTAGTGATAAGTGTGCAATAATTTGTCAGTAATATATTGATGAAAATCGGAGGTGGCGATCGCGTGAGTAACGCAAGTTGGCACGGTCTCGCCGAAAACAGTCGTTCGTTTCCTCTTTTCGCCGCGATGGATATGATTTATCAGCGCGAGTCCAGGGGCGGCTTCATTACTAGGGCAATATTAATTCCGTGATATAGATTAGCCCCGGGTGGGGGGCTGACCGGTGACACGCAGATAATACGCGGAAGATTTGAACGCTGGCGCAAGATATATTGTGTCGGGAGGGCGTGTTTCAAAAACTCATTTGACCACCGCTTTGTTTATTTACTCTCTAAACCGGGGAGAAGGGCTTAAAACCTGCTTCTTTCATTAACATCAGGCGGAACGTTTCAATAACCTGGGTTTCATATCCTGCTGGACGTGATTACACATCAACATAAAGCACTCCACCCCCGCGAGGGAGGGGAAGTGGAAAAAAGAAAAAGAAAAAAAAATATGAGCAAGTTTTATCATATCATCAGTTGGGAGTTCGGATAGGATACAAATCAATTTATATCGGATATAGATGGGTACATAAAAGCGGAAAAAATATGCAATAGGTTCCGTCCGCATACATTATCATCGGATACGCGCGCATAATGCGCAGATAAGAGCAATAAAACGAAATATAAATAGATAATAGAAATTTATTTTATTGCTAGACATCACCTATTTGCATCGTAGTAAATGAAACCCCCTCGTAAATGAATATCCGCACAGCAGTAACTTTTTAACGCGATAATAAACATTATGTAATATAGAGCTTTTCGGCAGCGCATGCATGTATTATGCAAATATCGAAGCGACTTTAATATTAATAAAGAAGCGAAATATTAGCCGGCATGCGAAAACATGTCATATACTCCGCGACTTTATGAAAGATACGTACTGCAAATCTCAATGTCAACACAAGTAATACGCGAAAATATACGCAATAACTCGAAATTCAAATTCAAATCCGTGAACGTCATGAATAAAACACTGTTTTACGTTGTTGTGTATCACTCGTACAAGTGCCTCCTCCATCCAACAGCCATGAATTCAACAAAACAGGTAAAGCCTTGTAGCGACATGTAAACATGTCGACTTGCGGACTGCTGGTGCTTTACGTGTTACATTAAAATATGATCCGCACGCCAACGAATGAACGCGACGTGGAAGGGAAAAAAGGAAAAAGGAAAAAAAACCGAAGTTCCCCATTATAAAATAAAGGCTCTATTCATTAAAGCCCGTATAATGGAGCTTGTATTGCACCTCCGTTAAAAATAACATCGTATTTATCTCAATAAGCCATGTGTGATGCAGACCAACGTATCTAGACCATAATTACACGTGGTCATTTTAATTACAAAACAAAAAGCCGTGGCTAAATAAAAAGAGCCACCGGCGCACGGCTCGCTAATCTGTTTCTCTGTGACGGGCTGCTTTTTAATCGACAGCACTGGGAACATCAAACATCAAAAGCTTTGAATTACAACACTACTACGTACAACCCAACACACATGCTCTATCCATCTGAACTAGTCATATTTTCATTGTGATTTCAAATTACATTCAAACTAATTATTGCATCCTTTACACCAGTACACCAGTACACCAGTACACCCAACAAGCCTTCAATTATATAATTTCATCAAAAATACACACAAATAGTCCGCAAAATTTCTTAAATCTAAATAATAATAATAATAAAGCACGTAGGCGTAGCCACGATTTTCACTGGAGAGAGTCAATAATACCAAGTCGTTGATTCTTTTACGATTTCCTTTAAGAAAACACGACTTTTATGAAATCATACTTTTTTTTTAAGTATAGAATTGTAAAGTTTCAATTATAAATCTGAGCATTAGCGAGGAATTGATTTCGAGAGTGCTTTATGGATAAGAAGAGGATAATATCGTTTGTCGAGTGGTTGATCAACGATCGGCGGTCACACGCCATCAACGTCCCGCGCAATGAGGTGGAAGCTCCATTTCCTGCGGACCGCACAATGAATACGCTAAAATCCAAAGAATTATTACTTATTTCCCCACTTATTTCAAGCGCTGACCATTTCGATAATCCAACGAGCCGGTAATAAAATATTGTAGATTCACACCCCGAACTAGCAACTAAAAAAATTACGCTCGTTTCAACGGGCGTAGCTACAGATACGAGAGTCACACTGAAAGTTCGCGTCCTGTAGAGGAATACTGTTTCTAATGCTCGTAACTCTATAGTGTTTACAAAATACAGCAGTAAAAGCATAGACTCTGAGGCGCCGTTAGAAGATTTTAATCCTTACTTCAATATTTAGTGCATGTAAAACAAATTATTCAAAATTATACGGTGTAATCATTTAGATATTAAAGTTTAAAACGAGTGATTTCCACTCCCAGATTAAGCATGAAGTAAAATTTCGAGTTTAGAAAAGCCTCAAAATTTGGTTTGGTCGCGTAGCGCGAAGCGCGGAGCGACCAAACCAAATTTTCAGGCTTTTCTAAACTCGAAATTTTACTTCATGCGCCACGGATCTAAAACACTGATTTGGTGTGAAGTTCAGAATATACATCTTAAGTATACTGCTTTAGTAGTATATTTTAAACTTTACTTGAAATCAGCGTTCTATACGCGTGGCGCATGAGGTAAAATTTTCAGGCTTTTCTAAATTCGAAATTTTACTTCATGCTTAGTCTGGGAGTGGAAAACACTCGTTTTAAAGCTTCAATTTGAACTCTTTGCAAAGATAACGAGTCTGAAGATATACAGCGTATACAGTATAAAATGTTATAATTATATTCTCTGACTATAATGGAATGTCAATTTCGACTATGCATTCGTATGTTTTAATAGTATTGTATTACTTATGATTTGTTTAGAGGGAACGGCAAAGCTATACTGATGAGAGATAAATCTCGAAACGCATCTATAGATGGCCTGAATAATTTGACCCAAATTATTACATTTGCAGTAGGTTACTGTATGTAACAGCAAACACTTGTTGTATAATTCAATGTCCGTCGGGGTATTATCTTGGTAAGTAGTTGTTTCAATGAGTGTTTGATATCGTCTTTGTAAGACTAACTTGTAGATTGCGAAAAGAATCGCACTTTTAATGTTTAATATTTATGATTTGTTTCGGCTATTGTGATATTTTGATACGTTAAGTTTTTCGTGATAGTGATCATATATTTTGTCAGTTATAACGTTATTGGGCAATTATGATACATTTTCGACATTTTTGGCAGTTTAAAATAAAATGTAATAGTGTTGTAATAATAGAAAATAGTCTATTCTGCAGAAAAGTAACGTAATGTTTGTAATTATTCCCGTGTGAATAAGTAACTTTTCCTTATAATCTTAAAAAATAAATGTTAATTTCAACACGAATACTAAATAATATATAAAATTACGAAATATTCGTGTAACATTCAAACAATATGTCTTAATTAATAAGACAACTTAAGACAATAAATACCCATTGAAACAACTACTTCCGGTGGAAATACACCTCCGGATATTGAATTATATAATGACATATTTATCTTATTTGATTTGATACAACGCTCTATCAAAGTATATGTAACATTTAGATCAAATACTTAACATTCCACTTCCAGATTAGGCATGAAGTAAAATTTCGAGTTTAAAAAAGCCTGAATATTTGGATTTGCCGGGGCGCGCGAGCGAAGCGAGTTGCGCCCAGGCAAATCCAAATTTTCAGGCTTTTCTCAACTCGAAATTTTACTTCATGCGCCACATATATAAAACATCGATGTAAAGTGAAATTTAAAATACAGATTACTTGTATAATTGAAAATGTCTGATTAAATTTATGAAATGTCCGAAAATAAATTTATGAAACTAAGGTCCAGTTGCACCAAAAGTGTTGAACTCAGGTTCAAGCTGAACCTAAGATCAAGATGACAGTTCCTATTGTTCTAATGAACAGAAAATTCCCTGTATATGTACTTAAGAGAAAAATGCCCTGTATTAACAGATTAATCCGATGACTATTTACCAAATCTACTGAATGCGCATTCGATTCAACTAACATTTTCGTTTGAACTTACATAAAATCAACATAAATGCATTATTTATTTCTGTAAATACCTAAATTATTTAGTATATTAGGAAATTGGAATTACAGTAGAACCTCGTTATACCGGGATGGCTTTTGGCTAAACCTAGCACGATATAAGGAAAACACAGTATATCCGAATATATATGTAATTTGTATAATAGTCACATACACACACGCGCATATATATATATATATATATATATATATATATATACATATATATATATATATATATACATATGTGCAGTAGCCACCTACATAACAAGACATACTATATAATACAATAATGACGCCGAAACGTTTTACCTAATCAGGGCGGTACGCAGTCAATTGTTAAAATTAACATCTTTGAAAAAAAAGGGACCTGAAAAATGACCCCGATATATCCGAATCACGGTATCTCGACGCCCGGTATAGCGAGGTTCTACTGTATACCACTTAAACTCACATTTAAAATGATTATGCATATTCATTAAAATGATTTTTGCAGATTTAGTTTTACGAAGACATTATCAAAATTTGACATTTAACCTAAAAAATTAAAGCTGCATACCGGAACATAAGTTTTCGCATGATTCATCTAAAAACCATAGCAGACATAGTATGAAGTTTTCTATCTCTTTTCACACACGTAATCTGATGACATGAAACTATTTTCGTATAACATGTATTGGTGCAGAAAGCACTACAAATCAAGGAAACCATGGGACACCTCTCGTGAATCGTACCTTACTGGTAATTTTACATAACTACATGTATCGAAGATCATTTCTATAGTAATAATAATAATAAAACTTATTCGTTGCTATGTTCTTTATAATGTATAAGTATTAGTATATATATATGATGAGATGAGTTAAAGCCTATAATCTGCAGTAAATGTCCCGAAACGCTCCTTTTGCGCCATCCTAATGTATCGGCAAAATATCAAACATCAGTGCTCGCGCGGGTAAACCAGGCAGGCAGGCAGCAGCTATGAGATTTTCATCAAGTATGCAAATGAGGGGGAAAATTACTTTTCCTATATAATCGTCATTATTTCGACATTGACATCGGGCCCCGCGTGTGATCACATATTACTGTTTTTCTCGCCGCCTGCCCAAGCCATCATGATGACACTCGGTCGGGCGGGGGCGGAAGCGGGGGCGGCGTATAATGCGCTCTTGTACACTCTTCAGCAAACATTTTAGCAAATCCCGCGGATATATATCTGATATGATATCACATGGCGCACTATTCAAACACGCCGCCGCGTTAATAACGCAAAAACGCATCGATTCGCTCAGCCTGTATGAGGATCATAATTAATTCGTGGTGGTTTTTGCGCGGGAGGTTTTAGTTAATTCGTTTAGAAAATTTTTGTCGGCGAGTGTATCGCATGAAATACCGATAGGGATATGAGGATATGACGAGAGGGAGGTGCAGATCGGCGCATCTGTTGCGTCCTCAGTGTTTACCTAATGGACCTAACGGGGTCGTTACGGCGGCTTTTTTAAATTTCGGACGCGGTATTTGGTCAACGATTTAATTAGACCTGACGACTGCCATTAGGGAACATACTGTTTGCGCAATCAATTAATTTATACATTCGCCGATTAAATTTTTAACGTCTTTCTCGCTCGCCTCTCGGACACATGCTGCTGCTCTCCACTCTTCGCTCGCTCATTTGATTTATTCATCCAACAACTTCATTTTCATTTTTCATTTTTTCCCCTTTTTAATACCACACACAAAGATTTTATTATCATTTAATTCTATAAACTACAATATCATTTAAATCAGTGGTTCTTAACTTTTTTTTTTGATCAGGGACGATTGCGATGATTTTGTTGTTAGCAGCGACCACAAGGTTTCAACAATATTAAACTGCGTTAATCTTAAAATATCGATGATTTCCATTCGAATTATACCATCACTACAGTATCGAAGTAATCGATTTCTGTATCAATATAGTTTTCGATAGCACTAAAAGTAGTTGTGAAATTAAACTAAATAAATATATTTATCAATTTAATTACTATTCAAAATGAACACATAGTGTTCGAAATGTACATTTAGTATAATAGAGTAGAAAACACTTCACGTAACTAAAAGGAGAATATTGGAATAAAAACGATTACTAAAATATCTTGGTTTAAAATAATCGATTATTAAAATATCTCGATTATTCCCACCACCAATTGTAATCAAAATTTTTCATCTTCAATAAATGAATGTTTCTAAAATATTTCGCGGGCCATATTTTATTACTTGCGGACCACTGCTTAGGAACCATTAATTTAAGTGGATTATACAAGGAATTAGAGAATAATCGAATATTAGGAATAGAATTGGGAATGAGTGAATTGAATTATTGAACTAGGATAAGGTGATATTTCTTGATGAATTACCCTCGTTATCCATAAAAGATGCGGTGGGAAGAATTGAGGTTGGAATATTAAACCAGGTGGTTGAAATACGATGGGAGGTGTATAAAGAGAATTTGTCTATATATTTTATGCAGCGCGCCATTAGAGTGTACAAATGTAACGAACGTAATCCGGTGAGCTACGGCGAAATAACAATGGGGCGGTCGGCCGCCCGAGGCGCCGCATATAAGTGCGATTCAAAAGTCGCCCAAGTTACCTCGAGCGGCGGTGGTCACAATGTACCTATTATATTAAATCAACGAGTGGCCAACAGTGGCGGGGGCGGCGGCGGCCCGGCCTGAAAGCTTTTCAAAACAACATCGGGGGCGCGCAAAGTTGGCCGGATACTCCGGTGCTGTGTCATTATCACCTCGGCCGAACAAAGGGGATGAAGAATGGCCGCTGGAAAAGAACTGCATTAGGAGCCCACTTGCAGTGGAGACACCCGAGGAAGTGCGTCTCCCACCCGAGGAAATGGGGTTACGGTTTGATGTTTTTCGAAATATGCTTTCGTTCCATTACATTAAATTATATATCTTTTCTTTTTCGCCTTTCTCGCCCAAAGAAACATTTTCCTCCTTTTTTTCAATTAGAAGCATAAAATATAAAATAAACAAAAAAACGATTGAGATCATCAGTGGCGTGGATATGTTTTTGTGATAGGGGGGGATTCGACTTAATATTTAGGGGGGCCAGTTGCACTAAACACGTTAAACTGGTTCAATTCTGAAGCATACGCTTATTTTTTAAAGAGTTAAATTTGAAGCTTAAAACGAGTGTTTTCCACTCCCAGACTAAGCATGAAGTAAAATTTCGAGTTTAGAAAAGCCTGAGAATTTGGTTGGCTCGCTCCGCGAAGCGGAGCGGCCAAACCAAATTCTCAGGCCCTTCTAAACTCGAAATTTTACCTCATGTGCCACGCGTACTAAACACTGATTTGATGTAAACTTCAGAATATCCGTATTTAGCATACTGCTTTAGTGGTATATTTTAAACTTCACTTGCAAACAGCCAACTAGATTCGGGATTTATTTTTCTTAGGTTCTTTTATACGCAGGGCGCATGAAGTAAAATTTTGAGTTTAGCCTGAAAGTTTGGTTTGGCCGCTCCGCTTTGCCGGAGCGAACCAGATTCGAGATTTATTTTTCTTAGGTTCTTTGATTATTTGGGTGTCCTGTTTGTTATGTAATGATGTTGAGATTTGAATGCCATATGGCAATTAAATAATTATTTGACAAAAATGCCGAAAGTAATATTAATCTTTATGATAGGGTAATTAAGCACATGGCAACCATGTGGAAAACATAACCTCACATTTATTTTGAAGGCAAAAGTCAGATATACAACCAGAGTATGCAACCAACATTATGAAAAATCACCAGATCTGGTTGGCTAATAAAAAAAACCGAATATACACTTTTGTACATAAAAATTAAGCATATAAAATATATTATAGTTTAAAACGGACATGATGAGTTTCCTAGTTATGAAAATATGTAAATATGTTAATTTCGCTAATGTTAAAGTGATGCGACATTTAATCAACAATTCAAAAATCGAATTCTAACTAAAATAGAAGATGATTTTTTTTATTTCAGCTTTGTTGTATTTATTACGAGTGGTTTTTTTTAAGTTTTAGTATTGGTTTTTTAATAAAGGCATTATTTTCAATTAGATATTGATAATGAGCACCTTGTGTCTCGAAATGTATATCTAACGATACAAATAAAAAGTGAAGTAAGAAATAACAGTTTTTTTTAGTGTAATAATCACTTCACGTAAACTCAAAAACCTACAGTTATTATTTTCAAGTTATGGTGTTTTGTCATTTATTGAAACTGCTGCTGGGCAATTAACACAGACCCGAATTAAACAACTAGAATATTGTGAAAAATAGCTATGATACTTGTGCTTAATTTTATTGCACAGAAGTGTACATTACTTGAAAATGTGAATAGTACAACTTTGTATAATTAACATTTCTAACAACGATAATTATTAAAAAATTACAAAACACTCATAATAACAATAGCATATCGAACTTGATCCCATAGCCCTAAGTCTTCAAAATGTATCGCGAAGTGAAAGCCACAACAATTAACTTCTGAGTTGCTAATTACGAGGGGTGATTAAAAGGTAAGGTTACAAACCATGTAATGAAACGTATACATGTTGTAAATTTACTTTTTGATCACTTTTCGTATTTAATTTACCTTTAATTTACCACAAAAATTAACTACTTAGTTGCTGATTAGGTTAGGTTAGTTAGTTAGTCAGTTTCTTACGTTATATTGGTTATTTTATAAACTGTTAATTACCACAATCTAAGTAACTGGCAATTAATGTACTACTGAGTAAATAAATAATCACTGTTTGTTTTATGATGATCTCATTGAATTTTTAGGAATTTATAAAACAAAAGTATTCAGAATATCCGTTGTCCTAAAGTTGTACCAGGTTCAGTTAGATGCCAGTTACTTAAGTAACCAGCCTATTTTAGATAGCGTTAGGTTAGTTTATCATTAGATAAATTTTAAAAACAGGTTAGGTTATATGTAACTGTTATTAGGTTGATTGATTTTCAAATTTTCAGGATTAATTATTCAGTCACCAGTTAGCTACGTATGTTATTTCATAAAGGCGATAAATATAAAATTTCTAACTCCACTCCCAGGTTAAGCAATTAACTTCTGACTTGCTAATTACGACGGGTGATTAAAAAGTAAGGTTACAAATCATGCACTAAAACGTATACATTTTATAAATTTACTTTTTGATCACCTCTCGTATTTAATTTACCTTAAATTTACCACAACAATTAACCTCTTAGTTGCTGATTATTTAACTTACCTGACCCTTATGTTAGGTTAGTTAGTTAGTCATCTTCTTAAGTTAGACTGATTATTTTATAAACTGTTAATTAACACAATCTAAGTAACTGGCAATGAATGTACTACTGAATTGGAATATTAAGATCAACAACCCGATTTTTGTATAATTTAAATAATTTTGCTGGAGGTGATGTGTAATAGAGAGATGGAGAAAAATACATACCGCGGTGTTTGCGCTCGGATCAAATTATATAACGGCGGTGTTTTCTGCCAGAGCTGCCCGAGGGCGCGTCGGGGCATTCAACAATCAACCGGCGGCTAAAGTTTGCACTTCAATTCAACATTTTATTGTAACGCCGCACTTTGCACTTCATGGATGAAGTTTTCATAACCGCCCCGGCCCCGCGGTTTTTCCACCGAGCGACGACAAATTGTATTGCGAATTGTTCACACGTAACTTTAATATATTGAACATTATATATAAACAGGTCTCCTGTACGATTGTTTTTTTGTTTGTTTTATTTTAACAACTTTCACTTTAATTGATTTTATGTTTAAAGTGTGCAAACTATGAAATAATTGATCAAAACTCATACAAATAAAAAATCAAGAATAATTCAAGTTCAATACTATGGAATTCGAGAAAATAAGCTTACGCTTCAAGCTTATTTTCTCGAATTCAAATAGTTTTAAATTTGAATTATTCTTCAATATTCAATAATGAATTATTCTTGATTTTTTTTTGTATGATTTTTGATTAATTATTTTCAGAAGTAACTTTAGTAAGAATCTCCTTAGAGATAAAACAATCTGTATTATTAAAAGCGAAAGCTGATTATAGATAATATCTATAGTTCTGGCAAAGTTTGATATTTATATATTTGTCTGTGGGGAATCTTTTATTATTATATGATGATAAGTGTGATAGATGTTATGATACCTTGTTATATGGATGTATTAATATATGGTTAATTAATTTAAGAGTTTTTAATCAAAAATCGCTGACGTTTTAGTGGTGGCAACTAATAAGACAGTGAAAACAGGGCCTGGTTTTAATTTTTTTCCCCGAGCCCGACACAAATCATAAACAACGTATTCAGCCGCTAGCCGGCCTTTATGGGCCCCATAAAATTATGATTTTTATTATCTACCCGGCCGTTTATCAGCAGGAGCGAGCGTCACGTATCTAGGGGACGTTTCCTAGCAGTTGCTCAGTTGTTTGGGTCATTAGTGTGTTCTCGGGAAGGGATAGATATCGTTATTTATCTTAAGAGTGTCTTGCTACTCTGACCGCAACTGCCGTGATCTGTGTGGTCCGCAAACGGACGTCGTCCCCCCTTCCTTCTTCTTCCCCAAGTCAAACTGTGTTTGTACTTCGACAAGTTCCCGCAACCGGATCTGATATCAAGGGGATGAAGGGTTGTTCTCGGTTTCGTCACTAACTTATCAACTGTTACGATCGTAATGGTTGGTGACTTTGTTGATCTTCGAGGAAAGATTTTCATATTTCGATGTGTGCGTCCGAGATAATAACTCAATTTATCGAAAATTACTACAAAAAAAAAATGAAAGGAAATGTCAGATTATGAATAACTACTTAGCGATTGTTAAAAATCTAATCATCTATAACTATTTTTACTTTTACACATTAAAATAATTAAACTTACTTTAAATTGATTTAATTTTAAATTACCAAGTGTTACTATGTTTAAATCAATATTACAGAGAATATTACCTAATTTTAAATTACTGGTAATTTTACTTAACTTCATGTATCTAAGATAATTTCTATAATAATAATAATAATAATAAAACTTATTCGTTGCTATCTTTTCTATATTGTATAAGTATTAGTATATATACAGGGAATTTTTCTATCAAGTATACATATCTTAAAGTATACGCTGCAAATTTTTAGGCATTCGTTTTTTTTATTACTTTTATTTGAAGTTTAAAACGAGTGTTTTCCAATCCCAGATTAAGCATAAAGTAAAATTTCGAGTTTAGAAAAGCCTTAGAGCAAAATTTGGCTTGGTCGCGTAGTGACCAAGCCAAATTTTGCGGGCTTTTTTGAACTCGAAATTTTACTTCATACGCCACGCGTATCCAACACTGATTTAAACGAAAGTTAAAAATATATACCTACTGATGAGATATGATAGATAAATATTTACCAAGATACAGCGAAACAATGGGAAAATGCATGCATGTAGCAGTCGATCAATTTAATCTAATACATGTCGCAGTCGTTAGGATACAGCAAATAAAACATATCAACGTGTTAATCATCCAGATATCACCGCTTTCTGCACACACACGCATGCAAAAGCAATTTTCCTTATTTGCCCAAGTCTCAAATTGTCTCCATTTAATAAATGATGTAAAGTCAACATTGCGCCGGTTTTTTGTTGCTGTAATAAATTATCTATACCTGCAGCAGCAGCAAAAAGCGATCAATCTAAAGCTTTTAACGAGTGTTTCCACTCCCAGATTAAGCATGAAGTAAAATTTCGAGTTTAGAAATGCACCAGAGCAAAATTTGGCATGGTCGCGCAGCGACCAAGCCAAATTTTGCGGGCTTTTCTAAACTCGAAATTTTACTTCATGCGCCACGCGTATAAACACTGATTTAAAAGAAAGTTAAAAATATGAGATGTGGTGGATAAATATTTACCAAGATACAGCGAAGCAATGGGAACATTCATGCATGTAGCATTTTATACAATACATGTCGCAGTCGTTAGGATCCAGCAAATAAAACACATCAACGTGTTAATCATCCAGATATCACCGCGTTCTGCACACACACGCATGCAAAAACAGTTTTCCTTATTTGCCCAAGTCTCAAATTGTCTCCATTTGATAAATAAAATAAAAATATGAGATGTGATGGATAAATATTTACCAAGATACAGCGAAGCAATGGGAACATTCATGCATGTAGCAGTCGATCAATTTTATACAATACATGTAGCAGTCGATCAATTTTATACAATACATGTCGCAGTCGTTAGGATCCAGCAAATAAAACACATGAACATGTTAATCATCCAGATATCACCGCGTTCTGCACACACACGCATGCAAAAGCAATTTTCCTTATTTGCTCAAGTCTCAAATTGTCTCCATTTAATAAATGATGCAAAGTCAACATTGCGCCGGTTTTTTGTTGCTGTAATAAATTATCTATACCTGCAACAGCAGCAAAAGCGATCAATCTAAAGCTTTTAACGAGTGTTTCCACTCCCAGACTAAGCATGAAGTAAAATTTCGAGTTTAGAAAAGCCCCAGAGCAAAATTTGTCTTGGTCGCGCAGCGACCAAGCCAAATTTTGCGGGCTTTTCTAAACTCGAAATTTTACTTCATGCGCCACGCGTATAAAACACTGATTTAAAAGAAAGTTAAAAATATGAGATGTGGTGGATAAATATTTACCAAGATACAGCGAAGCAATGGGAACATTCATGCATGTAGCAGTCGATCAATTTTATACAATACATGTAGCAGTCGATCAATATTATACAATACATATCGCAGTCGTTAGGATCCAGCAAATAAAACATATCAACGTGTTAATCATCCAGATATCACCGCGTTCTGCACACACACGCATGCAAAAACAGTTTTCCTTATTTGCCCAAGTCTCAAATTGTCTCCATTTGATAAATGATGCAAAGTTAAGATTGCGCCGGTTTTTTGTTGCTGTAATAAATTATCTATACCTGAAGCAGCAGCAAAAAGCGATCAATCTAAAGCTTTTAACGAGTGTTTCCACTCCCAGACTAAGCATGAAGTAAAATTTCGAGTTTAGAAAAGCCCCAGAGCAAAATTTGTCTTGGTCGCGCAGCGACCAAGCCAAATTTTGCGGGCTTTTCTAAACTCGAAATTTTACTTCATGCGCCACGCGTATAAAACACTGATTTAAAAGAAAGTTAAAAATATGAGATGTGGTGGATAAATATTTACCAAGATACAGCGAAGCAATGGGAACATTCATGCATGTAGCAGTCGATCAATTTTATACAATACATGTAGCAGTCGATCAATATTATACAATACATGTCGCAGTCGTTAGGATCCAGTAAATAAAACACATCAACGTGTTAATCATCCAGATATCACCGCGTTCTGCACACACACGCATGCAAAAACAGTTTTCCTTATTTGCCCAAGTCTCAAATTGTCTCCATTTGATAAATGTTGCAAAGTTAAGATTGCGCCGGTTTTTTGTTGCTGTAATAAATTATCTATACCTGCAGCAGCAGCAAAAAGCGATTAATCTAAAGCTTTTAACGAGTGTTTCCACTCCCAGACTAAGCATGAAGTAAAATTTCGAGTTTAGAAAAGCCCCAGAGCAAAATTTGGCTTGGTCGCGCAGCGACCAAGCCAAATTTTGCGGGCTTTTCTAAACTCGAAATTTTACTTCATGCGCCACGCGTATAAAACACTGATTTAAAAGAAAGTTAAAAATATGAGATGTGATGGATAAATATTTACCAAGATACAGCGAAGCAATGGGAACATTCATGCATGTAGCAGTCGATCAATTTTATACAATACATGTAGCAGTCGATCAATTTTATACAATACATGTAGCAGTCGTTAGGATCCAGCAAATAAAACACATCAACGTGTTAATCATCCAGATATCACCGCGTTCTGCACACACACGCATGCAAAAACAGTTTTCCTTATTTGCCCAAGTCTCAAATTGTCTCCATTTGATAAATGTTACAAAGTTAAGATTGCGCCGGTTTTTTGTTGCTGTAATAAATTATCTATACCTGCAGCGGCAATTCCCAACTCGTGAACGATTCCGGAGTTTGCGAGCGTTTTTGCGCGCGCTGAGCTTGATCCCCGTAGACGCAGAAGGCGTGTATCACAATTTCTGGGCGCCGAATTGGGGGACAGTTCGCCCCCCTTTTCATCCCCCCGATAGCATCAACAATCTCCCGCGCCCTTGCGTTTATCAAAGCAAAGCGCGAAACGTCACCCCCGATTTTTTTTTGTTTTGCGAAGTGTAAAGGTATTATTTTTTTGCGCATATAGGCGTTATCGCGCATCTGAAGTAATTTTATACTGCAGGGAATATATTTTAAATTGGTCCCGATAAATCCACGCCAAACGCCGATGGCGGGTGGGAGCGAGCAACACGATGGGTGGGAAAAAAGCGGGCACGTTAAGTTCCGCTTAAATTAAAAGTTGGGAAGAGCGAGCGCGCTCGATTCTTTTCCTTGATTTATTCTGGCCCGTTAATTATTATTGGGTCTAATTAGCCACCTAAACCGGGTATTTGTCCCCGGGGCCTGGACAATGCCGTATAACTGACGCGGCAAATGGAACAGAAAATTGTCTTCTCCTCCACCGACCAAGAAATAGTATGCATTTTTTCCTCGGCGCGTTCTCAATCTTTGCGCATTCCCCATTCCGGCGAGGCATTTGTTTTAAGCCGGACTTGTACAAATCGCAGTTATTTACAGCCGCCCATGATGCGAATACTTGATAAGAAAATACTTTCAGACTTTCCACCTTTCACAGCAAATCCCAGCGCGCCGCGCGCTCGTTCATCTAATCAAATTTAATCAATTCGCAATTAAAAATCGCGTTTAATTTCGAAGTGCAAAGTCGATGATGCTGATGATGTTGATGAAATGGCCGAGAGCAAACATTCAATAACGTTTACCGAGCCCGCGCGGATACACCTACGGCCCTTGTCTGAAAACATCCGGCTCGTAATTGCATATACATGAGCGAATTTCATATTAATTTCTGATTATACCGAAATGAACGGCCACAAAGCTTTTATATTGCGATCATGCCGCCTTAATAAGACCTGTAATCCAGCTCGCATGAGTATTATTAGTGATATTAAATATGGATCGCCGCCGCCGCCGCCTCCACCGCTGCCCCTTTTCGACCTTTTTTCCCCGCGCACGGACATGTCTGCACCTTTGCGCTAATTTCATCAACCCCGGCTTTAAAGATTACATCCACTTTAATTAACGCTTTAATTCCCTAGAGAATTTTTAATAAAGCCTTTAAAATTAACTTTTTGTCCATAATAGCATATTAAACTTACATCTTTTTCTAAACAAACAATACAAGCATATTTGATGAAAAACACTTTTTTAAGTCCAGAGCCTAGTGACTTTTAAATCAAGGGAGGCTCATAAAATGGCCAGTACTGAGCCCCGAGGTACACCCGATATTAAATAAACACGAATTAATTTCACTCGTATCATCACAAAATTTAACATTTTTAAGGAACGATTCAGATACACAGCTTTGGGTCCTGGAGGCCTGGGAACCGAGTTACGATGTGAAGATCATGACAAAATCTCAAATTTTTAGGAAACAATTCAGATTAACAATTTATTTCAAGAGTAAATTGATAGTGTATAGTTAAGGCTGTTAGTTGTTTAAACTCCATAATATCACTTTAATAAAAACACTTATTTTGTTTCATAATTATATTTATTGTACTATAACAATTGTTTCATCACACTATGGCTTTATCAGGTAGACTACCTGAATAAAATACTTAATTTGTTTTTTTTTATTTTATTTTTTTTTATTTTGGGTTTTACGTCATCTATTTCCGCTGCTAAGGCCAATCATGACGCCGGAGATTAGGTCTACAGCTATCCGGAAATTTTGCCGAACCAGGTGGGAGTTCCAACCCACCGGTAGGGATCTTTAACGTGCACGCAACATCCAGGCAGTACACGGGTCTTACATGCATTTAACGTCATATCAGAGAAGACGGAGTGTTTGGCATTTTTATCCTAACCTATATAAATGCAGACAACTTGTTAGGCCGGTATTTGAACCCCGGTCCGTGGCGTGGCAGTACAATACTCTAACCACTACACCACCAAGCTGCCCACTTAATTTGTTTAGGTTTCAAAATTATATTTATTGTACTACAACAATTGTTTCACCACACAGTGGCTTCATCAGGTAGACTACCTGATGAAGTCACAGTGTAGTGAAACAATTGTTGTAGTACAATAAATATAATTTTGAAACCTAAACAAATTAAGTGTTTTATTAAAGTGGTAAATTGATAGATCTATGGGTTTTCTAGATGGATTAGCCGAATCTTTAAAACCAACCACAGGCATTTCTATCAATGATATTCGTACAAAATTGGTCTATATAATAATAATAATAATATCTTTATTTCACCAACAGAATAACCCAATTACATAACAAAAATTTAAATACCAGAAAAAAAAGCAAAAATATATGTAAATAAATGAAGTAGTGTATAGTCTTTAATTTCGTACAAACATCTTTTCTATTTTTGTTTTATTTCACAAAGCAAATCAATTTAGAAACTCTTTTTACTAGGGACTCTCGTGGGTCAGTGAGTAGAGCTCCTCCTCTTGGGCCAGAGGGTCGTGGGTTCGAATCCCACCGGGGGGTGCCAGTTTCTTATGGGGAAATTGGCACCCTCTGGAGCCATGGTTGTGAGTGAATGTGTTGTGCCGTCCATAATTAGTTGCATAAGCATGTAAAGAATTAAATACTAAGAATTGATGTTGGCCAATAGTCTACGTTACTAAGGCCAGGCAAAAGCCAAACCCAAAAAAAAAAACCTTTTTTACTTTGGTACAAATATTCAAATTCTCATTAATGCGTATGTGCTTTTATTTTCTTAGAATCATTAGTAGTGTTTCATCTAAATAATAACTTGCGCTTTCTTGTATCCTGTATTTCTGGAAAAACTCGCCATAAATGCATTTAATGAATGTTTTATATGCGCGCGCTTAAAGCAGTCACAATATGGAAATTCTTTGAAAAATCTTCATGGAATTTTGTGTGGATGTTAAAAAGACATTGCTCTTTAAGAATATGCCAAAAACAAAAAATACGCCATCGACAGTTTCCGAGTTATTTTTAATTGAAAGTCGAAAAAATTGAATGTTGTGGAAATATTTAGGGAAATTTTAGTTTAAAGCATTTAAAATATGCAAATTCATTGAGAAATCTTTTTGGAATTTTGTGTGAATATTAAAAAGATATTTTTCTTTCAGAATATGTCAAAAACAATAAAACACCAATGATAGTTTTTTCGTTATTTTCAAATGAAAGTCGAAAAAATAGAATTTTGTGGAAATATGTAGAGAAATTTTAGTTAAAAACCTTTAAAATATGCAAATTCTTTGAGAAATCTTTTTTAAATTTTGTATGGATATTAAAAAGACATTATTCTTTCGGAATATGCCAAAAATAATTACACCATTGATAGTTTTCCAGCTATATTCAAATGAAAGTCGAAAAAATAGAATTTTGTGGAAATATTTAGGGACATTTTAGTTGAAAACATTTAAAATAGGCAAATTCTTTGAGAAATTTTCTTGGAATTTTGGTGGATAATAAAAAGACATTGTTCTTTAAAAATATGGCATTGATAGTTTTTCAGCAATTTTCAAATGAAGGGCAAAAAAATAGAATTTTGTGGAAATATTGTGGGAAATTTTAGTTTAAAACATTTAAAAGATGCAAATTTGGAGAAATCTTTTTTGAATTTTGTGTGGTTATTAAAAAGACATTGTTCTTTCAGAATATGCCAAAAAGAAACAATACATCATAGATAGAAATATTTAGGGAAATTTTAGTTTGAAGCATTTAAAATATGCAAATTTATTGAGAAATCTTTTTGGAATTTTGTGTGAATATTAAAAAGATATTTTATTTTCAGAAGAACATGTTAAAAACAATAAAAACACCATTGATAGTTCTTTCGTTATTTTCAAATGAAAGTCGAAAAAATAGAATTTTGTGGAAATATTTAGAGAAATTTTAGTTTAAAACGTTTAAAATATACAAATTCTTTGAGAAATCTTTTTAAAATTTTGTATGGATAATAAAAAGACATTATTCTTTCGGAATATGCCAAAAATAATAATTACACCATTGATAGTTTTCCGGCTATTTTCAAATGAAAGTCGAAAAAATAGAATTTTGTGGAAATATTTAGGGACATTTTAGTTGAAAACATTTAAAATAGGCAAATTCTTTGGGAAATTTTCTTGGAATTTTGGGGGATAATAAAAAGACATTGTTCTTTAAAAATATGGCAAAAACAATCAATACACCATTGATAGTTTTCCAGCTATTTTCAAATGAAGGGCGAAAAAATAGAATTTTGTGGAAATATTGTGGGAAATTTTAGTTTAAAACATTTAAAAGATGCAAATTTTGAGAAATCTTTTTTGAATTTTGTGTGGTTATTAAAAAGACATTGTTCTTTCAGAATATGCCAAAAAGAAACAATACATCATTGATAGAAATATTTAGGGAAATTTTAGTATAAAGCATTTAAAATATGCAAATTCATTGAGAAATCTTTTTGGAATTTTGTGTGAATATTAAAAAGATATTTTATTTTCAGAACATGTCAAAAACAATAAAAACACCATTGATAGTTCTTTCGTTATTTTCAAATGAAAGTCGAAAAAATAGAATTTTGTGGAAATATTTAGAAAAATTTTAGTTTAAAACGTTTAAAATATGCAAATTCTTTGAGAAATCTTTTTAAAATTTTGTATGGATATTAAAAAAAATTATTCTTTCGGAATATGCCAAAAATAATAATTACACCATTGATAGTTTTCCAGCTATTTTCAAATGAAAGTCGAAAAAATAGAATTTTGTGGAAATATTTAGGGACATTTTAGTTGAAAACATTTAAAATAGGCAAATTCTTTAAGAAATTTTCTTGGAATTTTGGTGGATAATAAAAAGACATTGTTCTTTACAAATATGTCACAAACAATAAATACACCATTGATAGTTTTCCAGCTATTTTAAAATGAAGGGCGAAAAAATAGAATTTTGTGGAAATATTGAGGGAAATTTTAGTTTAAAATATTTAAAAGATGCAAATTTTGAGAAATCTTTTTTGAATTTTGTGTGGTTATTAAAAAGACATTGTTATTTCAGAATATGCCAAAAAGAAACAATACATCATTGATAGTTTTCGAGCTATTTTCAATTGTGAGTCGAAAAAAAAAAGAATATAGTGAGCTCAACAGAATTCTCATAATAGCTAATAACAACGGCTTTCGTCAAAAGCTTATATTAGACATCCTTTATAAAAAACAAAAACAACAAGCCCTGAAATTAGTATATCCCACCAATTTTCAAAATCAGAATAATAAGTATTGCTCATTAACTTATAATGGTTTGTAAATTAAATTCACTTGGTTTTGTTTCACTTATATGTATTTTATTTTCTACTAGTTTCGGCTTAATGCCATTATCAAGAATGATGTACAAATGGATTTGTTTGGGAATATATACAGTTTCGAGTTTTAGGTTTTATTGGGTAATAAGGGCATTTAATATCGGGGAATTCCAAAGGTCATCGTTGTCGTTGACCACATTTTTACTTGCCCTTATGGCTTTTGAAATTTCTAAACCCTCCCGGTAGTTAAGCGTTATTCCCTTATTACCTGTATGCAGAATTTTTAAATCGTTTGAAGAAAAATGGTGATTAGATGTGATACAGTGCTTAGAAAAAACGGTGGTTTGCTTTTTTATTCTCTATGTCTTTTTTATGCTCTTTTAACCTGATATCAAAAGACCTGCCGGTTTGTCCTATATACACTGCATCACAATCATCACATTTTAATTCATAAATACCACTTTTCTTCAATTTACAATTTTTAGTTTTGATTTTATTGTTAACTATTAATTTTCCTAAATTATTTGTGTTTATCAAAATAATGTTATTATTCTTTCCTTTTAAATTATTTTTGATTTGTAAAGACAGTGGCTTAATATATTCTAATCTATTCCATGTTATTGTGTCTGAATTTGTCCCACTATAAAAGTAATTTCGTAATTGTTTGTGTTGTTTCTTTTTTAACATTTTATTAATTAAATCTTCAGTGTAGCCATTGTTAACTGCTATTGTTTTTATTGTGTCTAGTTCATTTTCAAAGTCTATTTTATTTAGAGGGATATTGATAAGTCTGTGTAAAAGGGCGTGGAATGTACTGTATTTAATCTGACTATGTGTATTTGAACATTCTGGTATGATGACATCTGTGCAAGTTTCTTTTCTATATATTTTGTATGACAATTTATTGTTTACTGTTTTTGTGAATGTAATGTCAAGAAAATTGAGGCTGTTATTTATTTCTTTTTCAACTGTAAACTGAATGTTTTTGTTAATTTTATTAATGAAATTTGTGAATGTTTCCAGTTGTCTATTTGTACCTGTCCATATACAAAATACATCGTCTACATATCTTGCCCAGAAATAAATGTGTTTGCTTTCTGTTTTCGTTAATAAATTATTTTCAAAGTGATCCATATATATGTCAGATAATAAAGGAGACAAAGGTGATCCCATAGGTAGTCCGTCTGATTGTGTATAAAATTTATTATTAAATTCGAAGTAACATTGGTCTATACTGGTCTATGCAAATTTCTATTAATGATTTAAGTTCAAATTTTTTTGAATTAGATTCATTCGACATATTCATTTTATTTTCTAATATAATTTTGAATTCATTTGCTCATTAACATTTAACGGCCCCCCTTCGATTACCATCAGCAAAAAACTCAAATCCTTAAACCTAACTCCTTCTTTTAGAATGGTCAAGAAGTAAACAATTCACCCCCTAATCAATATTTACCCCCCCCCCCCTTCTATTAACTTAATTGCATTAGTATATAAGCTTTTACCTGTACTTTGTAAAATCATTATTTCATCTGCCTGATGAAGCCACTGTGTGGTGAAACATGTTGCAGTATTCAACAATAAAAGTGAAACCCTCCCAACTGCGTTGTTTTATTTCAAATAGTATTATGGAGTTTCTTCATGTATCCGCCTCATCAATTAAATATATAGTGGAAATGTTTGAGGAAATAAAAGTTTAATGTTCGATTTCACCAACTTCAATTAAATCTTATTATTTAACTAAATTTATTTGTCGAATAAAATAGACATTTTCCCTGTCATAAACATCCAACTGATTGAGAAATCTGATTTTTTAATATGTATGCAATTATTACTAGATTTTAATCGATAAATAACTTGTTCGTTGGTTAAACTCGGCATAAAACATTCACAATATAGAAATTCATGAAATTTTGTGTGGATATAAAAGAGATATTGCGCTTTCAAAATATTTCAAACTAAAAAAATAGCTCATAAAAGTCATAGAAATTGAATTTTCTGAAAATATTCAGAGAAATTAAAGTTTAAAACACTCGCAATATGAAAATCCTTTGAGAAATCTTCATGGATTTTTGTGTCGATGTTAAGAATCGATAGTTCTCAAGTTATTTTCAATTGAAAGTCATAAAAATTTAATTTTGTAGAAATATTCACGGAAATTAAAGTTTAAAACTTTCATAATATGGAAATTCTTTCAGAAATCTTCATGGAATTTTGTGTGGGTGTTAAGGATATGTAAAAAACAAAAAATACGCCATTGATAGTTTTCGACTTATTTTCAATTGAAAGACAAAAAAATTGAATTTTGTTGAAATATTTAGGCAAATTAGAGTTTAAATATTTAAATTCCTTGCGAAATAAATGGAATTATGTGTGAATGGTTAGAAAACATTGCGCTTTTAGAATACGATAAAAACAAAAAATAAGACATTAATAATTTTTAAGAAATTTTCGAAAAAAATAGAATTTTCTGGAAATATTTAGGGAAATTTAAGTTTAAAACATTCACAATATGAAAATTCTTTGAAAAATCTCCATGAAGTTTTGTGTGGATGTTAAGAAGATATTGCACTTTCAGATTATGCTGAAAACAAAAACAACAGTGATCGTTTTTGAGTAATTTTCAATTGAAAGTCGAAAAACATTAAATTTTGTGAAAATATTTAAGAAAATCAAAGTTTCAAATATTCACAATATGGAAATTCTTTAAGAAACATGTTTCGATATTGTGTGAATGTTAAGAAGATATTGCGCGTTTAGAATATGCCAAAAACAAAAAATTCGCCATTGATAGTTTTCGAGTTATTTTTAATTGAACGTCGAAAAAATTGAAATTTGTGAAAATATTTAGGAAAATTGAAGTTTAAAACATTTATAATAAGGACATTCTTTGAGAAATCTTTGTGGAATTTACTGTGGATGTTAAGAAGATATTGCGCTTTCACAATATGTTAAATACAAAAAATACGCCATTAAGAGTTTTCGAGTTATTTTCAATTGAAAGTCGAAAAAAATGAATTTTGTAGAAATATTTAGGAAAATTAAAGTTTAAAACATTCACAACATGGAAATTCTTTCAGAAATCTTTACAGAATTCTGTGATGATTGTAGGAAGGCATTGCTCTTTCCGAATTTGTCAAAAACGAAAAATACCCCATCAATAATTTTTGAGTTATTTTCATTTAAAGTCTAAAAAATTTAATTTTGTGAAAATATTTAGGAAAATTCAAGTTTATAACATTTACAACATGGAAATTATTTCAGTAACCTTCACGGAATTCTATGATGTTATTAAGAAGACATTCCGAGTTTGTCAAAAACAAAAAATTACCCCATCAATAGTTTTTGAGTTATTTTCATTTAGTCTAAAAAATTGAATTTTGTGAAAATATTTAGGAAAATTAAAGTTTAAAACATTCACAGCATGGAAATTCTTTCAGAAATGTTTACGGTATTCTATGATGTTATTAAGAAGACATTGCTCTTTTCGAATTTGTCAAAAACAAAAAATACCCTATCGATAATTTTTGAGTTATTTTTATTAAAAGTTGAAAAAAATGAATTTTGTAATAATATTTAAAAAAATTAAAGTTTAAAACATTTGTTAAAGCATTGAGCACCCAGAATATTTCAAACTTATTCATAGTTTTCGAGTTAGTTTCAAATGAAAATTGAAAATCTCGATTTTTTTTGGGATATGTATATATAATTAGAAAGAAAAAATCCAGGGGCTTGAATTTTGGAAGATTTGGCTACATAAAATTAACTTTTGCAATTTTTATTAACATGAGATCAACAAAACATAATTTAAATCAGTGATTTACACGCGTGGCGCATGAAGTAAAATTTCGAGTTTAGAAAAGCCTGAAAATTTGGATTTGCCAGGGCGCGACTCGCTTCGCTCGCGCGCCCTGGCAAATCCAAATTTTCAGGCTTTTCTAAACTCGAAATTTTACTTCATGCTTAGTCTGGGAGTGGAAACACTCGATTGATATGAATATTGAAAAGAAAAATTCCCTGTTGGGAAAAGTAAATAAATAGACGTTTTAATTTAGTTTTTATAAAACTAAAATTGATTAATTTTATTAATTATCGCTCGCGCGCCCTGGCAAATCCAAATTTTCAGGCTTTTCTAAACTCGAAATTTTACTTCATGCTTAGTGGGAGTGGAAACACTCGATTGATATGAATATTGAAAAGAAAAATTCCCTGTTGGGAAAAGTAAATAAATAAACGTTTTAATTTAGTTTTTATAAAACTAACATTGATTAATTTTATTAATTATCGCTCGCGCGCCCTGGCAAATCCAAATTTTCAGGCTTTTCTAAACTCGAAATTTTACTTCATGCTTAGTCTGGGAGTGGAAACACTCGATTGATATGAATATTGAAAAGAAAACTTCCCTGTTGGGAAAAGTAAATAAATAGACGTTTTAATTTAGTTTTTATAAAACTAAAATTGATTAATTTCTAAAATGCAATCCTGAATGTTTTATGTAATTTTAATACAAGTTCAATTTGTTTTCAAGGGTGATTGAATTGGTTGTTTTTTAAGAAATACTATTTGAAATTTATGTGGGGGCACTTAATAACATTCCGATTATGAAATTTATTTATCACCCAGACAAAAGTAATATGATTTTTTCCCTCTAATACACCCCGCATAAAACTCAATTCCGTTGATTGTCGCGAAAATCTCGGGCGAAATCCGAGCGAAAATAATCGACACAACGACATGATTAATCCCCGGGACCGGAACGATGACATCTTCAGGTAATTTATCGTGCACGAAATGAGAAAAAGAAGGAGAGAGCGACGGATCATAAAGACGCGTTTTTTTATAATCCAACCCTCGACAGACTAAATACAAGTTTACGACTTTTTTAAACGTCCTGCGCTACAAAAATCTTATACAAAGACTATATTCATAACGAATTCCGTACGCTGCACCCACTAAATGTAAAGCACCGAGGAGAAAAATATGAAGGGGCCCCTCTTGAAAAATGTAAAACACACGAGGAAATTCGTTGTTAGGTGGGCCGTAAAAGAAACGGTTCATCGGAAATCGCGCTTTACGCCGGGACAAACAAGATGTAAATATACATTTTTCGGGGGGATTCAATGGGACAAATAATTGTTGACGAACCTGAATGACCCCGTGATTTCCTGAGCCCGAGCGGTTATCAGTGCCGTTTCCTTCCACTGATCACAATGCACCGGTTGCATCTCAGTGGGCGTTGATTTAATGAGTCCGTTCTAAGTAGCCGGCGGCGTATCTGCACATTTTATGTGTGTGTAAGATTAAAACATCCGGAATTTTGTTGGTGAAACAACCCCGAGGTACTTCCGCCCGTGTATTGATAATCTCTCGATCACGCCGTATCTTTTTGACGCAGCCTTTCATTTTATCCTCCACCTTACAAAAAAAAGATAGAGAAGTGCATCTACTAATGTAGAATTCAGAGCTGGGGCGAATCCTTGTAAAAAGGATTGGAATCACGAATCCGAATCACCTAATATGATTCGAATCACGAATACTCGAATAAAGGATTCGTGAGAGATAAATATGATTCGAAACAAATTTGATCTTATATTTTTTTTGCTACCATTAATATATAAATATCGTTACCAGTTGTTTTAACAAAAATAGTCAAAACCTAATTATTTATTATTAACACTGAACATCGTTGATAACCAGAGCTGAGATGAATCCTCAAAAACAGGATTCGAATCACGAATCCGAATCAGCTAATATGATTCGAATCACGAATACTCGAATAAAGGATTCGTAAGTGAAAAATATGATTTGAATCAAAGATTCGAATACTCATTTTTGAATCACGGATACAAATCCTTTAAAAATAAATTTGAATCTATTATTTGCAACCAGTAATATTTTATTCCATCAGTTTCTATTAACAAAAATGTTCATTTACCGACTAAATATCTGATTAAATAATGATTTTAATTAATAATGATATATTGTTATTGAACTTCATTTTAAATCTGTGTTTTGTACGCGAGGCGCATGAAGTAAAATTTCGAGTTTAGAAAAGCCCCGTGAAAATTTCTCGACAAATTTCCTACGCGGGGCTTTTCTAAACTCGAAATTTTACTTCATGCTTAGTCTGGGAGTGGACAACACTCGTTCTTAGAAGTTTCAAATTGAAGGATCACTCTAGATTAGTAAGTTTATTACCATTTTACAAAGGCTACAGCTCGAAGGACCAATCATGGTCTTCGGAGACCGAAAGACTACAGGGAATCGAAGTTTCTTTACAAGAAAACAACGAATATCTGAAGGTTTACAGCATGGATAGGAAAGAAAACATCCAATTTTGAAAAAATATCGAAGTTGGGTTGGTTTTTAGTGCGTTTTTAACCACTTTAAATCAGTGTTTTATACGCGTGGCGCATGAAGTAAAATTTCGAGTTTAGAAAAGCCCCGTGAAAATTTGTCTCGGGTCGCTGCGCGACCCTCGACAAATTTTCTACGCGGGGCTTTTCTAAACTCGAAATTTTACTTCACGCTTAGTCTGGGAGTGGACCGTCAAGATTTTCTACATGTCGAGATTTTCGATATTTCTAGATTTTTGTCGATTTATTTACAGTTTGTTATTGTATTAAATGCAACTTTAATATTAAATAAATACGGTTTTTAGGAATAGAATATTGACCCATTAAGAGCCGAGCAAATTATAAAGTTAACTCTAAAACTTAATTTTAGGTGAAATTTTGCATCTTTTTCTATGATTTCAATGAATGATTTATTATATTACATACGTCGATTTTTTAAAACAGTTAAATTTAAAGTTCAAACGAGTGTTGTTCACTCCCAGACTAAGCATGAAGTAAAATTTCGAGTTTAGAAAAGCCCCGCTTAGAAAATTGGTCGAGGGTCGCGCAGCGACCCGAGACAAATTTTCGCGGGGCTTTTCTAAACTCGAAATTTTACTTCATGCGCCACGCGTATAAAACACTGATTTAAAGTAAAGTTAAATATGCACTGAAAACAAACCCAACTTCGATATTTTTTCAAAATTAGATGTTTTCTTTCCTATCCATGCTGTAAACCTTCAGATATTCGTTGTTTTCTTGTAAAAAAAACTTCGATTTCCTGTAGTTCTTCGGTCTCCGAAGACCATGATTGGTCCTTCGAGCTGTAGCCTTTGTAAAATGGTAATGGTAAAACTTAGTAATCTAGAGTGATCCTTTAATTTGAAACTTCTAAGAACTAGTGTTGTCCACTCCCAGACTAAGCATGAAGTAAACTTTCGAGTTTAGAAAAGCCCCGCGTAGACAATTTGTCGAGGGTCGCGCAGCGACCCGAGACAAATTTTCACGGGGCTTTTCTAAACTCGAAATTTTACTTTATGCGCCACGCGTATAAAACACTGATTTCAAGTGATGTTAAAAATATACTATTAAGGTTGAAAATTTTTCATGGTTAAGTAACCAAATATGCATTCACAAATATTTGAATTATTCGAAAATTTAAATATTTATATTCAAATATGAATAATTTAGTGATTTAAATATTCATATTAGAATATTTAACTATTTGAATTAATCGAATTCGAATCCCAGCCTTAATAGCGATGATTCGAATTATTTGGGAGGATTTGAATCCGTGTATGAGGACTCGAATCCTTTTATAAGGATTCGATTCCTTATATAAGGATTAGAATCCTATTACAAGAATTCGATTCCTTTTATAAGGATTCGAATCCTTTTATAACAATTCGAATCCTTTTATAAGGATTCGAATCATCTACGTCTGGATTCGAATACGAATCCTTTTAAAAAAATGTAACGAATCCGGATCACGAATCCGTTTTCACTAAAGTATTCGAATACCTCTTTTGAATCCTCTAAAAGGATTCGAATCCGGGAATCGAATCCTGAATGATTCGAATCCTGCCCAGCTCTGTTGATAACAGACTAAATATCTGATTCCCTGTAACTCTGATTAAAGATGTATTTGTGTGTTTTTGAAATTCACATCAAATCAGTGTTTTGTACGCGTGGCGCATGAAGTAAAATTTCGAGTTTAGAAAAGCCCGAAAATTTGTCTCGGGTCGCTGCGCGACCCGAGACAAATTTTCAGGCTTTTCTAAACTCGAAATTTTACTTCATGCTCAGCCTGGGAGTGGAAACACCCGTTCAAAACTTCAAATTGAACTCTATTATAAAATCGACGAATGCCTGAAAATTACGTAAATAAAAATTTCACTGAATATCATTAAAACCGGGAAAGTCAGAGAAAAGTCATGGAATTATAATAATAATAATAGTAATTTATTCGTGCTAATATACAGAGGATTTACACAAGTCAAGACGATAGTATACATTGAGGAGGTTTGACATAGTAACATGAGGTTAATTTACTCCAACATTTGTGTTTATGTGTTATTGTGTTAACGTGGCTTTCTTCTATGGGTAATAGTTAAAATGATAAAACACTACAAACATGTCAAAATATTCTAAAATAGTGGACACTACCTTGATTTAAAATCAACGAGAAGTTCCGGATATATATATATATATATATGTATATATATATATATATATATATATATATATATATATATATATATATATATATATATGGGAGTATATATATATAAAATACTGGCCACAACAGACATATTAAAATCAACAAAGCAGTTGAGGATATTAATATATATATATATATATATATATATATATATATATATATATATATATATATATATTAATCATTTGCCTTTTACCTTTCGGTGTAGGCTTTACATATTTTTTTACATTTCTCGTTCTACATCACTTATTTATAAAGTCTTTCCACTCCTTTCGGTTTCCTGCTAAAACCTTCGCTTGTTTCATTGTCTTTCCTCTGTTGTTTATTGCTTTTTCTATTATGTTGTTCCATGTCAGTCTTGGTCTACCTCTTCCTCTCTTGTTTCCTGTTCTTGTTTCCCATACTTGTTTTGTTTGGTTCGTGTTTTTCATTCGTGTTAGATGTCCCCACCAGCTAAGTTGTTTCTTTTCGATATAAGTGTCTAGTGCTTCTATTTCCAATTCTTCTCTGATATCTATATTTCTTATTCTATCTCTTTTCGTTACTTGTTTTACTCTTCTCAGATATTTCATCTCCACAGCCTGTAGTCTACTTTTATCTCTCTTTGTCAACTTCCATGTTTCACTCCCAAACGTGAAGACCGGTCTGTATATAGTTCTGTATATTGTCATTTTGGTCTTTCTGCTTATCTCCTTTTTATTAATGAGTATATTATTCATTGCGTAGTATGCTTTTATTGTTTTGTTTATTCTGTTTGTTATTTCTTCTTCCATTTTGCCGTCTTCTGCAAGTTCTACTCCTAGGTATTTAAATTGTTTTACTTGTTCTATCATGTGTTGTTTTATTTTTATATTTATGTGCTCTTTCTGTTTTGCTATTACCATTACTTTGGTTTTGTTGTAGTTCATTTTCATACAGTATTTGTCTAGGTGTTTATTCCATATGCTCATGTTATGTTGCAGTTTTCTTTCATTTTCTGCAATCACTACCACATCGTCTGCAAACGCACCTTCTGATATTTTAATCATTTCCATGTTTTTATATCCTATATTCGTTTTAATTATTTCTTGTTTCATGCTCTTCATTATTTCATCCATATATAGTATGAATAAAGTTCGGCTGAGTCCACCTCCTTGTCTTAATCCAGTATTTGTCTTAAATGCATTTGACGTTTTTCCCTTATATATTTCCCAAACCCCCTCTAAATAAATTTAAAATATGTGTTAAAAATGTATTATTAAACGGCGCCTTCTATAACTGGCAAGAATATTGTAATCATGATTTTAATCGGTAAAACAGTTATTTATGGTCATTACAATCTTACGATTTATAGTGTTTTAATGTTTTTAATATTAACTGAATTTTAATGTGTTCCTCAAAGTGTACTGCGTATATATTTTCTGTTAGTTCATGTTAGGTTTTATATGTCTTATATTTATCTAATGCATGATATACATATTGATTTATTTTACTAGTTACTAATTTAAATTTTAATTATCAAGCGGTTAGTTTGAAATAGCCGCATTTATGTTCCATTCACTGACGTATGTAAACCTTATGTATCAACATGAAAATAAATTATTATTATTATTATTATTGTTATATATGTTCTGTATTATTTTGATTACTTTGTTTTCTATCCCTCTCCTCTCCAGTATTTTCCATAGTTTCTTTCTTGGTATCATATCAAAAGCTTTTTCGAGGTCTATAAATCCTAAATATGTAGCTTTGTTATTTTCCATCCTTTTTTCTATGATTTGTTTTATTGTGAATATGTTGTCTTGTATGGATCTTCCTTTCCTAAAACCACTTTGCGAATCTTCTAACGTCTGTTCTATTTTTTCTATTATCCTCCTGCTAATTGTCTTTTCTAGGATTTTCATTCCTATACTAATTAGTGTTATGCCTCTATAGTTTTCGCATTTTGTCTTGTCACCTTTTTTGTATATTGGCACAATTTGTGCTGTTTGCCAGTCTTTTGGTATCTTATTGGTCTTCCAAATTTTGTTCAGTATCTTCAGTAATTTATCCATTCCCTTTTCTCCAAGGTTCTTAATCATTTCTGCTATAATTTTGTCATGGCCTGCTGCTTTTCCAGTTTTTAATTCTCTTATTATTTCTGTCAATTCATCCTCACTGATATATTCCTCTTCTGTTTCTAAGTTATTCGTGTCACTGTTATTTTCCATCTGCTCGGTTTCACTGCTTGTATTTAATAGGTCTTCAAAATGTTCCTCCCATCTTTTTATTATTTCTTCTTCTTTTTTAGAATTTTTCCATGTTTGTCCTTTATGTATCTTGTTTCTTGTCCTTTTTCTTTCCTATTTTCTTTTATGATTTTGTAGAATAGCTTTTGGTTTTCCTTTGCCTTATTTTCCATTTTCTCGCCAAACTTTTCCCACTGCTTAGACTTTTCTATTTTTATCTCATCTTTTACTATTTTTCTCTTTATTTTGTATTTTCCGTAGTTAATGCTGTTTTTGTCATTTATGTATCTTTGCCATGCATTAATCTTTTCTTTTATTTTTTCTTTGATGCTCTCCGACCACCAGGCTGTTTGTTTTTTCATGTTTGTGCTTTTCTTTACTCCGCAGACATCTTTCGCTGCTTCCACCATACTTCTTTTTAATTCGTTCCAGATTTCTTCTATATCTTCACTGTTCTTACTTTTATCCAGATTTACCTCCACTTTCTCCTTATATTGTAATGCTGTTTCTTTCTCTCTTAGTTTGTATGTTCTTATTTTGTTGTAGTTTATTGCTATGTTTGGTCTTTTTGTTTCTCCTGTGTTTTCCTGGAATTCATCAGTTATTGTTGTCATCACTAGAAAGTGGTCACTTCCTATTTCATAGCTTCTCTTTACTCTTGTATCTATAATTTTGTTATTTTTTCTTTGCTCTGTTATTATGTAATCTATTATAGATTTTTCATTTCTACTTACAACTTCTCTGGTATATTTGTGTATCTCCTTGTGTTTAAATATTGTGTTCGTTATTATTAGCTTGTTCATCCTACAGTAATCTAGTAATTTCTTTCCATTTTCATTGATTACTTCTTCCCCATATCTTCCTCTCACCATGTCATTTCCTTTTACTTCTTTTCCGATTCTGCTGTTAAAGTCCCCTGCCACATATATGTCTCCCGTGGCTGCTTCAATATATAATATTAGATAATAAAAAAATAAAATATTGGATAACTATATAAAATACTATTATGATAAATACGAGGTAAGATAAAATAATATAACAAATATAAAATTTTGTAAAACATAAAATTTTTAATATACAGAGTGTCTCAGACCGCCCGTACCAGCCTTTTATTTCGACAACGCTTGGTCGAATGTGACTGGGACAAAAAAAAATGATTACCAAAGTGAACCCAAGGAATCCACTGATGAATTTATTTTTTACCGGAATAATCTGTAAGTACCCGGAACCGGAAGTAACTTTAAAATTTCAAATGGCAACGTAGATCGAGTATGGTATTAATTGATAGGTCTTTTTGAAAGAAACAACTTTTATTAAAATGTTTTTTTAATATTTTACATATTTACAAAAATAAACAAAAAAACTAAATTAAAACCTAGTTATCCATTCAACTCTCAATTTCCTCAAGTAGGCTTTGCTTTTTTTATGTCAAAATAATTGATGTTCGTAAATATTTGAAGTAAAATAAATTATTATTATTAAAGTATTGAATGTGTCAACATGGTTTTTACCAACCTCGAAGGTTTTGATATGCTGATGATATTAGGTAAATGCGGCCAAAACTATCGTGCTGCTGAGCGAATTTATGTTGAGCGATACCCTCAACGAGCCAGTCAAAAAATGTTTTTCGGCGCCTTGCAGAATGAGTTAAGACAACTGGTAAGCTACAGCCTAGCCACAACAAAGGTCGAAGTATCAGAAAACGTGTACAAGATAAAAGAGCATCAGATATTCTTGCAGCAATTGCTCTGGACCCGAACATCTCGACTAGATGAATTGAAATCGATGCTGGAATAAGTCGCTCCACTGCTTGGAGAGTTTTAAAAACAAACAAATTGGATCTATACCATATCTTTACACCAGAAACTTGAAGAGCGGGATTTTCAAGATAGGTTGAATTTTTGTGAATGGATGTCTCATAAAAATTATAATTTCCATTACAAAATTTTATGGACATTCAAAAAGAACGGAGTTGTTAATTTACATAATGCTCACTACTGGAGTAATGAAAACCCTCATTGGTTAAGAGAAGTTGATAATCAACACGTGTGGACCCTTAATGTCTGGTGTGGTATTTTAGGAAACCAAATAATACCTAATAACATCAGCATATAAAACCTTCGAGGTTTGTAAACACCATGTTGACACATTCAATACATTGATAATAATAATTTATTTTACTTCAAATATTCACGAACATCAATTATACATAACAAAAAAGCAAAGCCTGCTTGAGGAAATTGAGTGTTGAATGGATAACTAATTTTCAATTTAGTTATTTTAGTTTATTTTTGTAATTATGCAAAATATTAAAAAAACATTTTAATAAAATATTTAATTGATGAGGCGGATACATGATGAAACTCCATAATACTATTTGAAATAAAACAACACAGTTGGGAGGGTTTCACTTTAATTGTTGAACACTGCAACATGTTTCACCACACGTTGGACAAACTGGACGTAGCTTCCCAGATCGCATTTCAGAACATCAAAAATGCTTTCAATTTAAGAAAACCTCTTCAACCTACGCCAATCATTTAATCGAATACCAACATAACTTTAACCCTAAATTCAAAATTTTGCACGAATGTAACAAAAGTCGTAAATTAAACTTATTAGAAGAATTAGAAATTAATAAATATAATAAAAAAGGTATTCTATTAAATGACCAAATAGAAGTAAACAACTCACCCCTAATCAATATTTAGTCGCTCAAAATTGTTTGTATTAGTTTCAGCCTAATTACCTTATTAACCCCCCCCCCCCTTCTATTAACTTAATTGCATTAGTATATAAGCTCTTACCTGTACTTTGTAAAATCATTATTTCATCTGCCTGATGAAGCCACTGTGTGGTGAAACATGTTGCAGTGTTCAACAATTAAAGTGAAACCCTCCCAACTGTGTTGTTTTATTTCAAATATTTTAATAAAAGTTGTTTCTTTTAAAAAGACCTATCAATTAATACCATACTCGACCTATGTTGCCATTTGAAATTTTAAAGTTAGTTCCGGTTCCGGGTACTTTCGGATTATTTCGGTAAAAAATAAATTTATCAGTGGATTCCTTGGGTTCACTTTGGTAATAACATTTTTTGTCCCAGTCACATTCGACCAAGCGTTGTCGAAATAAAAGGCGGGTACGGGTGGTCTGAGACACCCTGTATATACGCCTACATCACAAATCCCTCGGCTTTAGATAACAAGAAATGTTTAATCACTTCTAGGAATTTTTTCAACGGGAGTGTGCGAATGTGCAGGTGCGACTTATTGTAAAATACAATGCCATAGTAGTTGGTTCCCGTTTTTGATTTGGTAAGACGGGCCCTTCTGTGATAAACGTTGAACTTTGTTCTCGTGTCGTGTCGATGGTGCACATTATGAGTCTGGTAGTTTCCATCGTTCACTTTAATGAATTTAAGACATTCCAGAATGTATAAACTCGGCAGTGTTAATATTCTCAAGTTTATAAAACAGGTCCTACAATCTGTTCGGTACCCAATGCCACCGACGATTCGAATTGCCCTTCTTTGAAGTGCGAATATGCGATGACGAATTGCTGAGTGTCCCCATATTATAATCCCATACTTAAGATGGGACTGAACCATGGCAAAATATGCTGTTCGCAGAGCACTTCTGGTTACAGCATCTGATGTGCTTCTGAGTAGAAAAATATTCTTAGCTAACTTATTGGCTAGTTGATTTCCATGCTCTGACTATTTTAATTGTTTGTTAATGTGAACACCCAGTAGTTTAGCATGCGTTGTTACCGGAGTGAACACATCTGTATTTGGTCTCAATGAAAAGAGCAGTGTGTTTGTTTTTTTTCCATGTTCATGTGTAGCTTATTACTCAAAAACCACTTAGACGCCGCATCCAGAGATGTCTTATGCAATTCGTCTAGATGTCTGGATATTTTTGTTGCGTTGGTAATCGTTGTAGCGTCGGCAAAGAGAACACGTTTCGTATCATCTATACACGCTGGAAGATCATTAATATAAATTAAAAAAGGATAGGGCCAAGGACAGACCCCTGTGGGACCCCCATATTATTACCTCTTAAATCGGACACTTCACCGTTATATGTAACTGTTTGCTGCCTGTTTGTGAGATATGAAGTTAATAATTTGCAGCTATCAGGATATATGTTGTAGGCATACAACTTACGAATTAAAATTTCATGTGAGACGCAGTCGAATGCTTTAGAGAGATCGACGAATGAGGACATTGCAAATTCCCCGTTCTCAAAGCAGTCGCAGAGACAATCTACAAAATCACCGATTGCATTTTCCGTGCATCGCCCCTGCCTGAATCCAAACTGTTTGTCATTTAAAATATTGTTATCGTTCAAGTAAATTAATAGCTGTTTTTTAAGTATTTGTTCGTATATTTTTGACAATATAGGCAATAAACTTATGGGCCTGTAGTTAGATGGATTGTTTGGATCTCCTTTTTTAAAAATTGGTATGATATTTGCAATTTTAAAGGTATTTTGAAAGGTTTTATTTGCTATGCATAAATTGATTAATTTACAGATTGGTGGAATTAATATATTTTTAGTAATTTTTATCATCTCAGCACTAATTCCATAAATGTCAAAACTTTTACTGGCTTTCATATAATCAATTGCATTTCTCACATCATTCTGCGTCACACAATAAAGGTTGAAGTAAACATTTAGGTTTGGCACATTACGACACATTAAAATAAGTGGATCTTCATCTCATTCAGATGAGGTATTTTGGATGAATGAAGTTGCGTTTACAAAAAAGCTATTAAATTCATCCGCAGATGTACTGCACTGATTTTTCTGCAATTTTATATCTTTTAGTTTGAGAATTCGCCATAGATGCTTTGGGGAATAGTTGAGACTTTGCATATACTTTGTGAAAGAATGAATTTTGCTTTCTTTAATTGCACCTTTATACTTATTTCTATATGCGTTTCTTATTGATTTTAGTTTAGAATCGCTGCTTTGTTGTCTACAAATCGAGGTCATAAAATTTAGATTAGCTCTCATGTCTCTAAGGTGTTGATTGAACCAATTGAGCTGGGGTTTGTTGCTGCTGGCCTTCACTTGAACCATCTATTTTTAAAAGCTTTAGATGCTGCCTTAAATATTAGGTTATTGAGAGTTGTGGCGTTTTCATTAGCACTCAATTCATTATCTAGAAAATCCCAATTAATTTGTTCCAAATAATTATAAAATATGATTTTACCTTCACGTGTAATTGGCCTGATTTGTTTTGAATTTATTATATTATAATGTTTTTCAGAAATGAAAGTGGTATATATTCCTATATGGTCTGACAGTTCGAGATTAATCGTCTGTGAATTTAAATGCATGTTACTAAATACATTATCTAGGCAATTGTTGTAACGTGTTGGTGAACAAAAATTACTACTCAACCCAAAAGTGTGCAGGAAATCAATAAGTTGATCCTTATGAGGATCATCCCCATTGAATCTAACGTTGAAGTCTCCGGTTAAAATAATATTGGTAGACAAAGAAGACAAATTGTTTAAAACTAGAGATAAAGTATTGGTCAACGAAACAAAGTCACCTACTGGAGAGCGATAAACTGTAATTAGATTACAATTTAAAGTTTTAATATATACTCCAGCGAGTTCGCAGTCTTTCTCGATTGAGTACTTGGGAATATCTAAATTACAGCTCTCATATGTGCCATCGGATAGAATCATGACGCCGCCTTGTTTAAATTTTGATCGAGAAAAATGTGAGACGACTTTAAAATTATTTATTTGAAATAAAACAACGCAGTTGGGAGGGTTTCACTTTTATTGTTGAACACTGCAACATGTTTCACCACACAGTGGCTTCATCAGGCAGATGAAATAAATCATTTATTTCATCTGCCTGATGAAGCCCCTGTGTGGTGAAACATGTTGCAGTGTTCAACAATAAAAGTGAAACCCTCCCAACTGCGTTGTTTTATTTCAAATAGTATTATGGAGTTTCATCATGTATCCGCCTCATCAATTAAATATTTAAAATTATTTATACAGACATTATGCGATTCTAAATTATTTAGCCAATGCTCACAAATGCAAATAAAGGACAGTTTTAAAGTATTCTCCATCAAAACTGACTCAAATTCTAGAATTTTACTTCTTAAACATTGAATATTTTGATGGAGTACACTTAATAATTGTTCTGTTGTTTTTCTTGAATCCCTATGATCTTCTCCTTGGACCTTTGGATATGGAATAAAAAACGTCTGATGACTACTCCTTGGGGCCACATATCCGGGTTTTCTATATCCTCTCTCTTATGGAACGGGACTGTAACTTTAAAGGAACTATACTCTTCAGGATGGCGAGAGTCTAATTTTTTACATTGCACATCAGCTATGTTCTTCTTATTCAGATAGGTCGTAAGTGATTCCTCGTTGGTTTTCGGGTCCAGTCGATATATATGAAAATGGGCTTTCTTTTCGACTCCTTTAATTTCCTCTTGGTTTGCACTTTTACCGGTGCCAAGTATATTCTTCTTTCTATACTTCTTTTTTTTTACAACTTCTGACCATTTCTCATCTGTAACTTCTGTTGGAGAGTTCGAGTTCGTGAGAATATCTTGGTTTAAACCGCTTAGCGCGTCTTTAATTAACGGATCTGTATTTGATTTATTTTTAGCTATATTGATTTTTGGCGTAAATGAGTTGCCTATGTTAACATCGCGTGTGTTTAATTTTAGTTTTAAATGTTCGCTATTTTGCCGCGCGCGAGGTTTGTTAACATTTCTTTAACCTCCAAACACAGGGCACTGTTTTCTGATTGCAGGCGTTCCACTTTTTCGGTAAGCAAATCATTACTTACTTTTAGTTGTTTAACAAGCTCTTTCAAATAGAAGTAGGCATCTTTTTCGAAGTCTAGTAAACTGTCATTATCAGCGTTTGTTTTCGTACCTGTTGCAAGAGAGTGCTCACAGCATATTTTGCCCTTTTTACACAACTTGAGTGGTACCAAGTTTTGCAGATTGGACATTCGCTGCCTGATCTTGCTACGGCTCCGCACACACAAGACTTTTTGTTTAATTCACCTTGTTTACTTATAGTTCTTTGATTCAAATCACTGCCATCTGCTTCGTTCGGCATGTTGATAACTATATTCAAATTGACCAAAACACTAACAAAAAAGCCATATGACATTATTAAATTTGTCAAAATCAGCAGGCAAATTACAAAACACGTAAAAATTTATAAAATTAACTTAGAACAATTTAATAAAATAGGGGTTTCCCACAGAAGAAAGTTATATTAAAAGGTCAGTGAAAAAAATCTTGAATCAGGAAAATGCCTGAAAAATTTCACATTCCAGATTGTGGCTACCATGTCGGTTTTATTTTAAATAATATTAAACAAAATTTTGAAAACTAGATTATTATCTTTAAAAACATTTTCAGTTATTTAATGTTCCTATCAAAGCATTCAGTTTGAAGTTTCGAACGAGCGTTTCCACTCCCAGGCTAAGCATGAAGTAAAATTTCGAGTTTAGCAAAGCCCCGTGAAAATTTGTCGAAGGTCGCGCAGCGACCCGAGACAAATTTTCTAGGCTTTTCTAAACTCGAAATTTTACTTCATGCGCCACGCGTATAAAACAGAGATTTAACGACAAATTTAAAAACACACAAAAGAAGATTTTCAAGTTAATCCTCAAAATTGATTCGAATTATTTTTGACGATTCAAAACCTTTTGTAAGTATTCGAATTCTTTTAAACATATTCGAATCCTTTTATAAGGATTCGAATCACCCACATTTGGATTCGAATTCGAATCCTCTTAAAAAAATGTAACGAATCCGGATCACGAATCCAGTTGAACTAAAGTATTCGAATGCATCTTTTGAATCCTCTAAAAGGATTCGAATCCTGAATGATTCGAATCCTGTCCAGTTCTGGTAGAATTTTATTTAGTTTCTGTAATCTATATATACTCTAATCAAAATTGATTATAGAACAGACTATTCTATTATAAATATAACATGATTCTATCCTGCATGCTTTTGAGTTTACGTGAAGAGATTATTACACACAAAAAGACTGTTATTCTTTACTTCACTTTTTATTTGTATCGTTAGATGTACATTTCAAGAAACAAAGTGCTCATTATCAATAACAAACTAAGAACTGTATTCTTCATTCAACGGTAAAAAAAAGGAATAATAAAAAATGATTAACGTAAATTTAAATTAATTTATCTTTGAATGAATTTCTTTGATAACAAAGATTTCTTGTTGTGGAAAATAGTTTCCAAAAACCTACTGACATTTTTTTCCAACTTGGTTTTCAATAATGTGAGCGGGCCCATTATTGAAAACCAAGTTGGAAAAAAAAATTCAGTAGGTTTTTGGGAGATAGTTTGCACAACAACGAATCAGAGACAACAGTTTGGAGTTTACAACTGTTGGAGAATTCTCTGATGACCATAATGTTAATCGTGAACGTGTTTAGGATTATTGCAATCGGACAAAATAGACTGGCCGGAAAACCGTTCATTAGATACCAACATACATCACAAACAAATCCAAGCATATTGAATATTGAACATTTTGATGAACGGGCCCAATCACTTGATGAAACATGTTTACAATATTGATAATTGAATAAATAAATACTTGATTTCTTTCATTACTGTATTTACTGTTATACCTGTTTTCACTACTGTTTTTATTCATCACTTAGTTGGATGAAGTTGGAGAACATAAAAACAGCACTGATAATTTATTGAATTAATTTCTCATCTGGCACTAGGTGAAACATATTAGAATATGTAAAGTCATTTAATCTAAAAACATTTGGTTTTGTTTCACAAATTAAAATTTAAAATTAATTTGTGAAACAGTATCAAGTGTTTTTAATTTAAATAACTGTACATATAAAAACAGCAGTGAAACAAACCAAGTTACTTTTATTCAATCATCACTACTGATATTTTACATTTTATAGGAAACAATTTTAATCATCCAGGTTTGATATATTTTATTTCATCTCAGAATAGTTGATTATAAATTATTTTTATATTTTAATCAGTCACACGTGAAATGTGACGCATTCATTCTAGAGTTGAGCGTTCGTATTTATCTCCTATATTATTCACGTCTGGAACGTGTTTAACCACATCCATATTGTATTAATAGATTGTTTTTGATAATTTGATGATTAAATAATTTCACTGAAATCCCTGCGATTATTTTACAATACATCTTAAAAGCACATTACTAATGATTAATATACATGATTTTTCTTTTACGTATACATATTCTGATGTATACGCTTTGATTTGTTGGTTCTCACAAAATTTCATAAAGATTTGAAGTTTATGCATATTTAAAGTTTTAAAATCAGTAACATTTAATTATATACCACACTTTTTGACGTTCAATTGGAAAACTATCGATGGGTATATATTTAGATTTTGATATATTTTGAAATAGTAATCTTTTCTTAATACACTCATAAAATATGTAGTTATTTAAATTAAAAACATTTGGTATTGTTTCACAAATTAAAACTTTATTCCGACTAGTTTTGGTTTATTAGACCATGTTCAAAGGAATGTCTTTGAAAATGGTCTAACAAACCGAAACTAGTCGGAATAAAGTTTTAATTTGTGAAATCTAATATGTTTCGCCAAGTGCCAGATGAGAAATTAATTCAAGAAATCACTTATAAAAGTATAAAAAGATCTCATTAAAATTTATGAAGTTATGATTGTCTTAATTCTTTAAATATATTATTTAAAAAAAACACACACTTTTCGATATAATAATAACTCAAAATCAATCGATGAGATATTTTAAGATTTGTATATGATCAGAAAGAGCAACGATTTCTTAGTAACTACACAAAATTCTATGAAAATATCTCTAAGAATATACATATTGTGAATGATTTAAACATTAATTTAGATAAATTTCACAAAATTTATTTTTTTCGACCATCAATTGAAAATACTCCAAAACTATCGATAGAGTATTTTATGTTTTTGACATATTCTGAAAGCGCAATATCTTCTTAGATTCCGCACAAAATTTCATCAAGATTTCATGAATCATTTCCATATTGTGAATGTTTTAAACATTAATGTACCTAAATATTTACACAAAATTCAATTTATTCGATTTTCAATTGAAAATAACCAAAAAAAAAAAACTATAGATGGCGTATTTTTTGTTTTTGATATATTTTGAAAGCGCAATATCTTATTAGCTTCCACACAAAATTTCATCTAGATTTTTTGAATAATTTCCATATTTACAAATTATTAAATAATTCAATTGATTGTCCAGAGATTGTTGCTCAGATTAAATTTTACGTTCCCCATGGCTTAAGACACAACAGATTTTTTCAACTTTCAATTCCCAAAACAAATGTTATGATAGATCACCTATATTTTCAATGTGTGATGTGTACAATAAATTACTATCATTAGATCCTGCTCTTGACATTTTCAATATGATTAATTCAAAAATATGTTTTAACTATATATTAGAATTAATGCACGGCTCATAATTATCTTTTATGTATTCATTGTTTTATGTTTTATATTTAGTTATATTAGTTTAAGTGATGTACAATCTTATATAGGAAATGTAATTTCCGTGATTGTATAAATAAATAAATAAATAAATAAATATTGTGAATGTTTTAAACTTTAATTGTTCTAAATATTTCCACAAAGTTCAATTTATTCGATTTGCAATTGAAAAAAAATATTTATGGCGTATTTTTTGTTATTGTGATATTCTGAAGAAGCAACGTCTTCTTAACACCCACATGAAATTCTATGAAGATTTCTCAGAGAATTTCCATATTGTAAATGTTTTAAATTCTAATTTCTCTGAATATTTCCAAAAAATTAAATTTGTTCGACTTTCAATTGATAACAACTCGAAAACTATCGATGGTGTATTTTTAGTTTTTGACATATTCTGAAAGCGCAATGTCTTTATAATATCCACACAAAATTTTATGAAGATTTCTCAAAGAATTTCCATATTGTGAATGTTTTAAACTTTAATTTTCCTGAATATTTCTTAAAAATTAATTTTTTTCAACTTTCAATTGAAAATAACTCAAAAACTATCGATGGCATATTTTTTGTTTCTAGCATATTCTAAAAGAGCAATGTCTTCTCAACATCAACACAAAATTTCATGAAGATTTCGCAAAGAATTTCCATATTGTGAATATTCTAATTTCCTTGAATATTTTCGCAAAATTCATTTTTGACTCTTAATCAAAAATAACTCGAAAACAATCAATAGGGTATTTTTTGTTTTTAGCATATTTTGAAAGAGCATTGTCTTTTCAATATCCACACAAAATTTCATAAAGATTTCTCAAAGAATTTTCATATTGTAAATGTTTTGAATTTTAATTTTCCTGAATATTTTCACCAAAGTGCAATTTTTTACATTCAATTGAAAATAACTCAAAAACTATGAATAGCGTACTTGTTTGTTTTTGACATATTCTGAAAGCACAATGTTTTTTTAATATCCTCACAAAATTTTATAAAGGTTTCTCAAAGAATTTCTAAATTGTAAATGTTTTAAACTTTAATTTTCCCGAATCTTCTTAAAAATTTTTTTTTTTTTGGACTATCAATTGAAATTAACTCAATAACTATCGATGGCGTGTTTTTTGTTTTTGATATATTCTGAAAGAGCAATGTCTTCTCAACATCAACACAAAATTCTATGAAGATTTCTTAAAGAATTTTCATATTGTGAATATATTAATTTCCTTGAATATTTCCGCAAAATTCATTTTTTGACATTCAATTGAAAATAACTCAAAAATTAGTTACGGCGTATTATTTTGTTTTTGACATATTCTGAAAGCGCATTGTCTTCTTAACATCCACACAAAATTCCATAAAGATTTCTTAAAGAATTTCCATATTGTAAATGTTTTAAACTTTAATTTCCCTGAATATTTCCACAAAATTAAATTTTTTGACTTTCAATTGAAAATAACTCGATAAAAAATAACTCGAAAACTATCGCCTATTTTTTATTTTTGACATATTCTGAAAGCGCAATGTCTTTTTTATATCCACACAAAATTTCACGAAGATTTCTTAAAGAATTTTCATATTGTGAAAGTTTTAAACTCTAATTGCCCTAAATATTCCCACAAATTTAATTTTTTTCGACTTTCAATTAAAAATAACTCGAAAACTATCAATGGCGTATTTTTTGTTTTTGACATATTCTGGAAGAGGAATGTTTTTTTAATATCCACACAAAATTCCATAGAGACATTTTTTTTTTCAAATATCCACACTGTGAATGTTTGAAACTTAAATATTCCTGGATATTTCAAAAATGTTTCACCACGGGTTAAGTGAGAAATTAATTAAAGATATTAAATATTCCTACAAAATTCATGTTTTCTTATTTTCAATTGGAAATTACTTAAAAACTTCCAATGGCATGTTTTTGACATATTCTGAAAGCGCAATATCTTCTTAACATCCACACAAAAGTCCATGAAGATATTTCAAAGAATTTCCATATTGTGAATGTTTTAAACATAATTTTCCCTGAATATTTCCACAAAATTCAATTTTTATGACTTTCAATGGAAAATAATTCGAAAACTATCGATGACTTATTTTTTGATTTTGACATATTCTGAAAGCGCAATGTCTTTTTTATATCCACACAAAATTTTACAAAGATTTTTTAAAGAATTTCCATATTTTGAAAAAGCTCTCTTATTTCCCTAAACATTCCCAAAAAAAATGGTTATGCATACTTCATTCTTGCTTTAAAAGTGAAATTTTTTTTAAGGTTTTTGTTTTTTTAGAAAACCTACTAACGCTTTTATGTGCAATTCAGTTTTAAAAGTTACGATCTTCTGATAATGTAGATATTCTATTTTTATTTGGTAATAACAATGTAGTTAAATTTAAGGGAGATAAAATCTGTGAACAAAAGGAAGGAAGAGGGAACATATAGTGCAATTCGCAGAGGCCGATCTACGCAATTAGAGCCGAGGGGCTGTTTAAAGAGAGCGGGAAGCACGTGCGTACGTATGATCTATAAAATTAAACAATTCCTCGTGCTCATCTTGGTACATTTCCAAATAAAATATGCACTTAATTTCGAGGCAAGCCCGTCTGAAACGTAATACAGATGAGTATAATAGAACCTGCTCTTTGTATGCACAGTAGGAACTCATTCTGTTTCAATACCCCGTTTTGCTGGTGTTTGTTTTCCGCCCCCCAACCCTCGAAGCCCGACGTTCTCATAACGCACGATACAAAACTGAAACTTATTCTCGGGATATCTCGGGGAGAGTGAAGAAAACTCGGATCCATCCCCTTTGTGAAGCGTCCGCGTGTTTTACCAAATAGACGACGGGACTGTTAAATATTATTAAATTAAGAAGAAAAGGCGCGCCTCGCCGAAGCGGAAACTCCAAGGCGGGCGGGCGGCTGGAAATTTCAACTATGGGCGACGAATTAATAAGCGCGAAAGAAAACCCGGATAAAAACAAATGGCGCGCGTTACGTGCAACGCACCCCTTTCCGAAGGAAAACCCTTGAAATTCATTTAATCCGGGTAAATATGGAGTATTTGTCGGGGAGGGTGTAAACACCGATTGTATCGTCTTTATTTACCGGGAAAAGCGCGAGGAAAACAAGATGTTGATTAAATTTTATGCACAATCAGGTGCCCATAAGCTCAATTTTAATCTCTATTATGTACTTTTCAATTCAATGAGTTAAACGCAAATACGTATTTTATTTAAATTAGTCAACAATTTGAAAATCGACCGATATCTAATGATATCTAATGAATTTAGCCACGATCTTTTTTTTTAATGCCATTGCTATTATCTCAGAAAAGGAGCGTACAAAGTGTATATCAGATTTTTCACAATTCTACTGGTTACCGAGATACAAAAAAAATATGTATTTTCGAGTTTAGAAAATCCTAAAAAGCTAGTCGCGCCCCGGCCAATCCAGATTTTCAGGCTTTTCTGAACTCGAAATTTTACTTCATGCGCCACGCGTATACAACAGTGAAATGTTGAGCAAAAAATATACTGCTTACGATTTATCTTACGTTAATAAACACTGCAAATGTTAAGCTACATTTCGGTAGAACATGAAGTCATTTGGCAATTTTCGGATTTTCGCCAAAATTTGACCTTTTCCACGTCCCTTAAGAAATTATAAAATTTTGATGAAAATTTTGTCCTCTCAAAAAAATTTGAAATAATTCACAAAGGCCCTTAATGATGGTAGAAAGAACGTGGACTACTTAGTTTAAGAAAAAATAATCATTTTCATTCATTTCGGGCCACTTGGGTCGCTCCGATAAATTAACATGGGGCCTTATGGGAACGGTTTAAGGGCGGCCCGCCGATTGGCCGTTTCGAACACGGCGGCGGTTGGACCAAGATTACAAGATTTACAGAAAAGATAAAAGGACAGGTTTTTAGCATTCGATTCTTAATGAATGCAGCTACATTTGTGTTAATGGTTAACTTTCCAGGTTGTTTCTGACCGCCAGAAAAAAAGTCGCAAAGTCGAGTAATATGTTCGTCCACTTTGCGAAGGCCCACTTTGAGAGTGGACTAACCGAAAACTAATTTCTCAATTTGGCTTAACTTCTTACAGATCATCCTCCTATTCTTTAGCTACATTTTGGTGTAACATGAAGTAATTTGGCGATTTTCGGATTTTCGCCGAAATTTGACTTTTTCCATGCATACCTAGGGTGACGGATTTATAACATAAAAAAACGGGACAAAAGATAATTATAGAGGGGATAAAATAAATAATTAAAATTATATTTTTATTATAACATTACTTTTAATGTTTAAACGTGAACAATTTTTTATATTTTCTCTGGATTATACAATTTGGCACTACACTTTTTTGGATATTATATTTATCAGATCCATTAAGAAGAGTTTTTTTACCTTGTAATCATTTGGACTGCGTCAGAAGAAAATTGTAGAAATTATTACATGTACAATTTTTAACATGATTTTAACATAGTACTTCATTCTTTACGAGGAAAGGATTTTTCTCATCTGTCCATGGCGCATTGTAATCAAAAATATTCTGTTTACCACTGCACTTGTTCCTGAAATAGCAAGAGCGAATTGAACAAGCATTAGAATATTTGTAAAACAAATGGTTTCGCTATCTAGAAACTTAATATCTCACACCATTTTTGTTTAACTCTTGTAGATTTCATGTTTCATTCCGCAAATGGCTACATTTACCAAAAAATCTATCTTAATTCAAACTATCAATATATTTGTTAGTTTGTATTAAATATTTTAAAGTTTCCTTGATTTCAGCCCAAGTAGGACAGTCTATTATTTGAGATGAACACTTTATTTAAGTGGTGTGAATTCATACCCCATTTCTCGATATACGAAGGAAAGACACATTTAGCAATTCTATAATATCCTCAGAAGGATTGTTTTGTTATTTTTAGAGCTTATTTACTAGTATTAGGTATTTTTGTCAATAGAGATTTAACATTAAAATTAATAGGAAGGTCGTCACTGTTCAATTTAATATCGTAGACAATTTTTAGAATATGAGAAGAGTTTTTTTTACAAAACACATGCACTAGTTCCGAAAAAGATTGCTATTGCTTTGCTATATATGTTGCTAATTTATGTGTAGGAGAACATAAAATTTAGCTTTTCTCTTGGTGTAATTACAATTTTCAAGTCGTCAGCTAAGTTAGCAGCTTTAATTTTGTTTTTAGTAATTTTTTCTAGATATGTGGTTGGATGATCGGATGCTGTTTTCTATACGTTAGGTCATCTCAAAGTTCACAAATTTTGTTGTAGTTATTCCAATTCATTACCATAGTGGAATTCCCCTTCTCTGCGGGAAGAACGATTTGAGATGTGTTTTGTTTTAATAATTTGATGGCCTTGTGTTCTTCCTTCATGGTGGCGACCAATTACAGATTAAATTACCCTAACTCTTCCCTGATTCTAAATGTTCTCCCTGACCTCTCAAAATAATAAATAATGCATCTGAATTTGCTTTTGTTGTAAATTTGAACTAAAAAACAACATTAACTCTATTTATTTTACGTCATAAATTTGGTAATTAGCATATTAAAGCAAAATAAATTTAGTATGTCAATTACGGAGAAATTGATGGACAATTCACCATTTCTTAATTTTGTTTCATTTTATTTATGTTGCATGTTTATTATTTTTATTATTTATTTAAAAATTTCCTGACTTTTCGCTTAAAAGGCCGAATTTCTCTGACTTTTCAGGATGAATAAAATCGTTTGACTTTCCCGGTTAGTTCCCACCCTATTCTTTCGAGATGTTGGATTTAGTCTCTCTTTCCATGTGGTAACTTTTCATTCTTAAAATTCTTTGATGATTTCCATTTCGCTTTAGGTCTTCTCCTTCTTCTTTTTCCTAATATGATGGTTTCCATCAGCTACATTGGTATTATATTGTTGTTCATTCTCATTATGTGGCCCTACCACCTTAATCTTTCACCTTTTATTACTGCTACAAAATTTGGTTTATTCTATAGTTTTTGTAGTTCATTATTTGTTCTTCTTTCCCATACTTCTTGAACTTTTTTCACACAGTATTTTCCTGTGTACTTTCCTTTCCTATACACTCAACATTCTTTGTTTCATTGTTGTGATCGACTTGCATATTTTTTATATTTAGTTTTCTACTTATCTGTTTATTATACAATATTCTTCTCAATCCTTGTGTGCTCCTGTTGCCATTCCTTAGTCTTATTTGTATTTCTTCTTTGATATTTGATCTCCTATAAAATTCCGTTGTTATTAAACGTGTCATTGACGATGCCACTATAGAACATTAGATGGCGTTAGCTATCGAATTTCTTAATAGTCTTCACATATTGGCATGATATTGTCAGAAATGTTCTAACATTCCTAACCGAGCGATTAAGCTGTTGCATGATAATGCAATAAGCAGAATCACTCGGTTAGTAAATGGAATTCGTAATCACGCTGTGTTTCCGGCGGAATGGAAGAAGGCCATTGTAATCACCATCCCCAAAGGGGAGAAAGACCCGTCGAGAGTGGAGAATAGGAGGCCCATCAGTTTGATATCCGGGCTGGCCAAAATCGCGGAAAAAACAATCAAGAACGACATCCAGAAAATCACGGAGGAAAAACAGATTCTACCGCCGAATCAGTTCGGTTTCCGCACCCGGCTCGCCGCCGTCCAGCAAGCAGAAAACCTAGTCAGCACCGCCAGGAAGCTAACTTTACGAAGCAACTCCGCCATGATTACGCTGCTGGACGTGGAGAAGGCGTACGACAGGGTGTGGAAAGACGGACTGATTTACAAACTATTGGCACAGGATATCCCGTTTTGGCTAGCGCGGCTAATAGATGATTGGCTGACAAACAGAAAATTCCGGATCCGAATTAACGATGCACTCTCGACGTGGAGATCGGCTACAGAGGGGTTACCACAAGGCTCTCCAATCTCTCCCTCCTTGTACAATTTATTCGTCGCCGACGTACCGAAATTTACAAGGAAAAACGGAGTGAAAATCTTCCAGTTCGCCGACGACACGGCCCTCCTGGTACAAGGACGGGGCTTCGACCGGGCTCACGACAAAACAGCAGCGGCATACCGAGAAATAGAGAACTACGCGAAAAAGTGGAAAATTCGCTTAAACTCTAAAAAGACAGAAAGCATTAAGCGGCCGAAAAGAAGCTACATCTACTTGGACCGGAAACACAAAATCCAGCTAAAAAACTCAGTTACCTATCTAGGAGTCACACTAGATAGGAAACAGATTTGAAACACACGCTGCGAGGAGAGGATTTCTCGCTCGTAAAAAAGCGAGAAAACTCTACTGCTTACTTAAAGAGGATGGCCCGCTGAGCGTCCGGAACAGGAAAAAGATCTTGACCACTGTGCTAAATCCGGTTGCCGAATATGGACAAGAACTAGCAATAACAGGCAGCATCGCGACCAAGAAAAAGATGCAAATCACCAGCAACGTGCTAACAAGAAAAGCACTAGGAGCTCCGTTCTACGTAACAAACGAAAATCTGAAAAAAGATCTAAAAATAGAAGACCCGATTACGAAAGCAGAGAAGAGACGCGAGGACATGATAACCCGATTACGACAACATCCAATACCTGAAATCGCCGCCATCGGCGACGGTTTAAACTTGAATTAATTTAAGAATTAGATTAATTCAAGTTTAAATCTAATACAAATACCCACCGAGGAAAAAAGAAACAAATCCGATAGCCCCTGCCAATCGGATAACCCACAAGAAAATAAGTCATAGTCAGTCTGGAACTTATTATTTAGGAAGAAAACAAAAAAGAAATGTTCAGTATTCTTCAATTCTAGGTTGGGACCACACTGACGAGAACTTGAAGTCCGAAACGCGTCTGTGATTCTTCCAACTTCGGTTTTGAATAAGCATACATGAATTCAAATTTCCGGTTGTATGAGTACATGCACTAGAAATAGTAAAATCAAACAAAACGGGACAATTAGCATCCCTTTTCAAGTTTATCGGGACAACGGGACACGAACCTAAAAAAAGGGATAATCCCGTTAAAAACGGGACGCATGGTCACCCTATGCATACCCCTTTAGATATTTTCAAATTTCCGTGAACATTTTTTTCTTTTCAAAAAATCTGAAATAATTCACAAAGGCCTTTGATTATAGCAGAAAGAACGTGGACTACTTGGTTTCCCGAAAAATAATCATTTTCATTCATTTCGGGCCACTTGGTTTGCTCTGAGAAATTAATGTGGGGTCTTATGGGAACGGTTAAAGGGCGGCTCGCCGATTGGCAGTTTTGGACGCGTCTGCGGATGGACCAAGATTACAAGGTTTACAGAAAAGATAAAAGGGCGGGTCTATAGCATTAGATTTTTAAAGAATGCAGCTTTATTTTCACCAATGGTTATCTTGCCAGGTCATCTGAGACAGCCAGAAAAAAAAATCCAAGAAAAATGTTCTTCCACTTTGCGAAGACCCACATTGAGAGCAGGCTAACCGAAAACTAATTCCTTGATTGTGCTCAACTTCTCACAGATTATGCTCCTATTCATTAGCTACCGCTAGAAAAAAAATCGCAAAATCGAGCAAAACTTTCGCCCACTTTGAGAGCAGGCTAACCAAAAACCAATTCCTTGATTTTGCTCAACTTCTTACAGATTATGCTCCCATTCTTTTGCTACATTTTGGTATAACATGAAGTTATTTGGCGATTTTAGGATTTTCGCCGAAATTTGACTTTTTCCATTAAGATATTTTCAAATGTTGGTGAATTAGAAAATCATTAAAAGAAGTGCAGAATTCTACCGAACAAACACTTCTATATTTGTGTAATATTTCCAAATGTAAGTGAATTTTATAAGCATTAAAAATATTGGGGGAACTAGAACTGAGCTATGGGGTACACCAGATATTATAAAGATATGAATAAATTTCACTCAAAATAACACAAAAACTCATATTTTAAGGAACTAATCTGTTGAGATTAACACTCAAACGTGATAGATAAAGTTAATTGTTTATGGATTTTCAGAATGTATTTAATCGAAGAAATTTGACTCAAATCCCCACAAATCCCCACAAATTTTCTAACTATGATCATTCTATTTGATTTTTTTAAATCAAATCATTATGGTTTATAATTATTCCTATTTCTCCGGAGCATACAGATACAGGGAGTTTTTATTTTAAGTATACGTATTCCAAATTCAGCCTATTTTCTGTAAATCTTTAGATATTCCTTGTTTTCTTTTTAAGTTTAATTTGAAGGTTTAAACTAGTATTTTCCACTCCCAGAATAAACATGAAGTAAAATTTTGAGTTTAAAAAAGCCCCGTGAACATTTTTCTGGGCTTTTCTAAACTCGAAATTTTACTTTATGCGCCACGCGTATAAAACGCTGATTTTATGTGAATGGTCATTAACCAATTAACAAGTGAAATACATCTAGTATCATTATTTTTTGTACTTGTTTTTGTGTAACTTTATAAAAATAAATTTATGAAACAAAATACTAACTCTAATCCCGCCCCATCACAAAAAGCTATCTACGCCACTGTATGGTACCATGCTGAAATGGCGTCCCTGTGTTTTTACAATTTGATGAATCCAAATAGCCTGTCGGTCCACGTGTGCACAGCTTTGCGTATTTACACAAAGTGATATTAAAGTTGTTTACAACCGTTCGGAAAAGAGAGGGTATTCTTCAGGAATGCCGACTGAGGACACACACACGTGCAATTTGGGGGAAACGAAAATACAGTAAAGTAAAGGTTTATTGCCGAGTTGAGGATTTGTGAGTTGGGATGATAAACAATGATGCGCTGTGTGAGTGTGCCAAGACACCGTGACGATACGCATCATATCGTAATGGCCGCACGGTGTCGTCGTCGTCGGGCAGATCGGGGCGAAGGACAAAACAAGCGATCCGTCTTCGGGGGTAACAAATAGGTGCATCCACGGTACATTATGCGCGCACATCCTGGGTGAATCACGCGGACAATGCGGCCATTTCCCGCGACGAGCACCCCCCCGCATGACTCAGCAATCACCCCTATTTCCCGTGCAAATGCCGCATGTGCCCTTTTCTCCTAGGTACAAGGGGTGCATGCATAGAAAAGAGCCGACGCGACCCACCCCCTGCGAAAACCCATTAATCCTCGGACCGAGTCTTGATTCAATTAGCGCGCGTATCGCGACCAATCACAAGGATACTCACCTGCTCCGAATCAATACAAGGAGGAGCCCGCGATCCCAGTGCGCACCTGCAGCCCCAGGTAACCCCAGAGCGCATGAAAGAAACCGCTCCCTTCGCAGACCAATCAGAGGGATACCACCTGCACACCCGCTACCTGTTCCAGGTGGGCGTCTCGTTTTTCTTCAGCCAATCCTACCCTTAAAACATCCACAGGTGCTCGCCTTCGCGTTTCCCTCCCGACGGGCTATTGTTCTCCCATTAGAGGGGCTTCTTCTCCGGTTCTCCAGCTCTCCAGTTCGAACAATTACTTTTTGCGCGAAAAGCTGTCGTGAACAAGCGACAGATGCGTGCTCGAGAAAATGGAAAATTAATCGCAGAAACACACCTTAAAACCCTCCCAACTTTTTTTTCCTTGTCAAGAGAATTGTATAATTGTGACAGGGTCCGGTGTGGAGAGAAGAAATGATAAATATGCATGCCGCATAAATTAACAGGTTTATGCTTTCTTATTACTGCACTCTCAATTTTTTTGTTCAACATTTCACAGAATAATATACAGGGTGCCTCCTAAAAAGCGCCGCAGGCCATAACTTCCTTATTAATTCACCGATTTTTAAAAATCAAAGAACAATTAAAATGGCTCTACAAGATCTACAAACACGCTTTAATTTTACTTCTTTATCAAATCAAGTTTCATGTCAGCGATAGTCAACTTTTTTTTTCAAGTGGCCATGTATATTTTTTTAAATATTTCTGATAGAGGTTACTTTTCTAAATCCAAACGTATACAACAAGTTGGCTTTAGTGCAATATTCATTAGTAAAAAAAATGTTTATTTACATAAAGTTGGAGTCATAGATTTCTTTAAGTGTGCCATAGAAAGATAAAACTGAAGACAATAACTGTTATCTAAGTGACAGTGTCTCAAATTCAATTTTTTTGTCAGCCAAATTTATTATTATCGGTGAAGTAACTCAAGTGATGGCTAAAAATATTAACAGTTTATTGACCGATGTTACAAGTGTTTTTCGAATGCAATAAAAATCGCGATCAAGCATTGCTCCTGTACATGGACCGCTTTCCGAACAGGGAGGTCCCAGAGCCTCGAAAATTTGGAAAACTTGAAAACAACGTAAGAAAGTATAGTGCTTTTAAGAAACCCAAGAAAGAGGCACGTGTATTTCGCGAAAATGTAGAATTAGATGTTCTTCTTAGTGTGCAAGAAAATCCAATAACATCAATTTGGGAAATATCAAATAACACTGACACTTCAAAGAGAACTGTAAATTCAATTCTGAAGAAACACAAAGTCAAACCATACATACCTCAAAAAGTACATGGGTTGGAGGAAAATGATCCGGGCCGACGACAGCAATTTTGCCATTTTTATTTAAATATGATCAGAAGAGATCCGATTTTTTATAGAAAAAACATTTGGACAGATGAATGCACTTTTACCAATAATGGTATTTATAATAGAAACCACCATCGATATTAGGCACAGGAAAATCCAAATATTTTCATTGAAAATAATTTTTCACTAAGATTTAGTGTGAATGTGTGGTGCGGTATTTTGGGCGATCGATTAATTGGGCCATTTTTCATAGACGGCAACCTAAATCAAGTGAAATATCATCAACTATTGACTGAAGGTGTTGAAGATGTGTTAGATGATTTGCCTCTTGCAGAACGCAGGAGACTTTATTTTCAACAAGATGGAGCAACACCTCATAATGCCAGAAGAAATATAAATTGGTTAAATAAAAACTTCGGTGAAAAGTGGCTTGGAACCAATGGTCCAGTTCGGTGGCCTGCACGTTCGCCCGATCTTACACTACTCGACTTTTGGCTTTGGGGTTATCTTAAAGATAATGTTTATGTAACCAGACAACGAAGACATTCTGAGGCAGAGAATTATAAAATCTTGTCGCGAAATAGCCCTTAAATGTATGAATACAACCTACTCAGTAACAAGAAGATGCCAGTTATGTATTTAACAACGTGGTCATCAGTTTGAGCAGTTCTTGTAGATATGTTTGTAATTTTTTATGATGCATATTTTACATTATTTTAATAAAGTATTCCACATTGTTTTCCATGGCACACTTAAAATATTTATAATAAAACAATATTATGTTAACATTGGTGCATCATTTTGCTTATTTAATACACGCTGGAGCGTGTATAAATTACTATTAAAAAATGCGTTTTAAACACGCATTTTTTAATAGTCTATGAGCAACGTCAACAAATTGAAATAAAGTCAGGCATAAATGAAAACATACGCCTTCTTTACGATGTTCACTTATACTTTGACATACGATTTTTTTTACTTATGAATATTACACAAAAGCCAACTTGTTGTACATGTTTGAATTTAGAAAAATATCCTCTATCAGAATAAATTTTAAAAAATATATGTATCAATTTGAAAAAAAAAGTTGAATATCGCTGACATGAAAGTTGATTTGGTGAAAAACTCAAATCAAGGCTTCTTTGAAGATCTGGTGGAGCCATTTTAATTTTTTTTTGTTTTTTTTGAAATTGCTTAATAAATAAAGAAGGTATGGCCTGCGGCGTTATTTAGGAGACACCATGTATAAAATTACGAAAATGTTATTCGTGAAAATGCAAACAATGTCTTAATTAATAAGACAACTTAAGACAATAAATATCCATTGAAACAACTACTTCCGATGCAAATACACCTCCGGATATTGAATTATACAACAAAATATTAAAAATCTTATTTTATTTTATTTGTTACAGCGCTCTATTAAAGTATATGTAACATTTAAATCAAATTCTCTTCAAACCAACTAACGAATACAAATTAAAAATAAAAGAAGAAATCACAAGAAATTAGAAATGAAAGGACTTGGGTTAAAACTAATGTCTTAGGCCATCTATAGACGCGTTTCGAGATTTATCTCTTTTCAGTATAGTTTTGCTTGTGACGTTTTAAAAAATTAAGGAATAAAATTGAAATAAACTTACTTGGAAAAAGTGTGTGGAATTTCACAGAATATTTTTCTACTTATATACAGGGATGTAGCTTTTAAGTATACAGAGTGTTCCGCTAATGTGGGGAAATATTATGATTCCTGGGAATAAAATAAAATCTATATCCAAAACTTTACAGTTAAGCCGGGATCAGTCTTTAAAGTTCAATAAAATATTAGTTTTTTTAATAACGATTGAGAGTTATATTTGATTTGACTGAACTTTATAATAGGTGATAATCACAATATAACACATAATTTAAGTTATTATGCACCTTATGAAAATTAAAAAAATATTACTTCAAAGATTGAAAACTTTTTTGTCTTTTAATAATGTTTGATATCTTGTACGGCTTTGCCACAAAAATATAAAATATGAATATGGTATCCTCAATTTCCTTGGCAAAACCCTGATACAAGCAACATATAGTGATTTTTTCTTTAGGTAAACATATGCATAAGCTGTAAATTTTCCGACGTTGTTTTTTTAAAGAGTTCAATTTGAAGCTTTGAACGAGTGTTTTCCACTCCCAGACTAAGCATGAAGTAAAATTTCGAGTTTAGAAAAGCCCTGTGAAAATTTGTCGAGGGTCGCGCAGCGACCCGAGACAAATTTTCTGGGCTTTTCTAAACTCGAAATTTTATTTCATGCGCCACGCGTATAAAACACCGATTTCAAGTGAAGTTCAAAATTACATAAATAATACAATATTTTAGTGTTTTATACGCGTGGCGCATGAAGTAAAATTTCGAGTTTAGAAAAGCCCTGTGAAAATTTGTCGAGGGTCGCGCAGCGACCCGAGACAAATTTTAGTCTTTTAGTCTGGGAGTGGAAAACACTCGTTCAAAGCTTTAAATTGAACTCCTAAAAATAAAACAACGTCGGAAAATTTACAGCTTATGCATATGTTTACCTAAAGAAAAAATCACTATATGTTGCTTGTATCAGGATTTTGCCAAGGAAATTGAGGATACCATATTCATATTTTATATTTTTTAGTCTGGGAGTGGAAAGCACCCGTTTAAAGCTTCAAAATGAACTTCAAAAAAAAAACAAGGAATATCTAAACATAGAGAAACAGAAAATAGGCTAAATTTGGAATACGTATACTTAAAAGAAAAACTCCTTGTTTGCTCCGGAGAAATATGAATAATTATAAACCACAATGATTTGATTTGAAAAATAGAATGATCATAGTTGGAAAATTTGTGGGGATTTGAAATTGTGGGGCTTCTACTAGGACAGCAGTCAGGGTATACGAAGTACCCATGATTTTTGTGTGAGTGGGACAGTCGAAGTAGACATCAACATTGGAAGAAAAAGGACTGGATAGGAAGAGATAATTTAACTCCCGGATAAAAAAAATGTTCTGCATGAAAATCTTGTTGATCCACAAAAAATCTTGTTACCTCCACTGCATTAATATGTAGTGGAAGTAACAAGATTTTTTTGTGGGTCAACAAGACTTTCGTGCAAAACATTTAGGATTAATGAAACAATACGTTTAAGCTTTAAATAAAGATGGAGTCTGTTTCAAATACCTTTGTAGAAAATTTCCTGCTATCTCAGATGCAAAAATAAAGGAAGGATTTTTTGTCGGTCCTTAAATAAGGAGATTAACAAAAGATCAAGAATTTGTTAATACAATGACCGAAACTAAGAAAGATGTATGGATTTCATTTGCTAATGTTATTGTGTTTTGGGAAACAACAAGAATCCTAACTACAAGGAAATTGTGAAAAACATGCTACAGAAATTTGTGGAATTGGGATGTAATATGAGCATAAAAGTTCACTTATTACACTCGCATCTTGATTACTTCCTCAAAAATCTTGGTGATGTGAGTGAGGAGCAAGGTGAGAGGTTCCACCAAGCGATGAATGAAATGGAACGCAGGTATCAAGGTCGGTGGAATATTTCAATGATAGCTGATTACTGCTGATCAATAACAAGGGACAATCCGGTCTTGGAATACAGAAGAAAATCCACTAAACGAAGTTTTTTATCCAAGAGAGAAAGATCTTCTGGAAAGAAAATAAATTAAAGATTGTTTAAGACTTTTTTCAATTTAGTTTACTATTTGTAATTTGTTTTAGTCAACTTCTACCCATAAGTCACTTATTTTGAACATTCGCTTATTTTTGTATATTACTTTTCACATACACTGTTACATTGACAGATTTTTTTATATAAATGAATATGTTTAAATGTTATTTTAATAAGTGTTTTATTTAGATAGTATATTGAATTTCTATGTAATATTTTTTATATTATTCTAAAAATATTATACATTTTTGACCTGTGTAAAGATTATTCTGGTAACTCTAAATAAATATTATTATTATTATTCCTTCGTTTGGGTAAATCGCAAAATGCGATTAAATTTCGTGGACCAAAATTATTTAATATTTTACCAAATTCGATTAAAGCACTGAAGCTGACAACCTTTCGCCAAGTTTTGAAGAGATATCTGGAAATGGAACCTGGAATTTTTTAGTTAATCGGAATGTCTATCTAGTAATTTTTCCGGCCTAGTTGTATAATAAGTTTTAATCTGTATGTGATTGTAATCTAATTTCTTATTTTTATACTATTATAATTATTAACCTGTGTAAGCATTTCTGTAGTAACACAAAATTGATTAAATAAAAATAAAAAATATGACTATGTATGAAACCTGAATTTCTATGATCTATGATCCCGAGACAAAACAGCAATCCATGGAATCCATCAGATTATTGAACGCGAAATCTCCTGGAAAAATTCTTGCTTCCGTGTTTTGGGATAATCATGGCAATCAATTCTTGATTACCTTGACAAGGAGAAAACCATAACTGGAGTCTGATATTCAGCATTATTAGCAAAAGTGCGCAAAACAATGACGCGGAATGGTCCCTAGAGAAATTTTGTTTTCTTTTTTATCAAATTTAGTGCACATATTTAGCCAAAGGTAATTCCCTCAAGCTTATCACATCAGAGAATAAGTTTTTATTTATTAAAGAAATCAAGATGATAATTTAGTAAATGAAAAATTGAGTAAGTTCAATTGAGGAATAGATGGATATTGACCGGCTAGTACGGAGTCCATGTTCCTTCCCCAACATAAATATAAATAGAATACTTGAGAGTCACCTGCAACCCCTGAAAAGATACCCTCTTCTCTCCAACTCACACTCACACACAGCCATACATATTTCCAACCTGAATAATATTTCATGCGCCCAGGCCACATGTGCTATCTCCTTGATATGTCGTCCCATATGGTTTGTTTATTTGCTTTTTATACACCGCGACGAGCGGAGCCGGGACGGTCCCACGGGACATCGAGTTATACCTCAGATTTACCTATTCATAAGCCCTGCGATACATACATTTATAACACACACCCGCAGAATAAAAAAAGAAAATGTTAAGTCAACCGCCCGCCGTTCGCTGTTGTATGAAGTAGAAGTAGCGACGTTGAGGATGATACTTGTATTGGCCGCATTCCAACAGGCTAGGCTGCATTCAATCCAAGGCTTGTGTATGCAACGTCGGGAAATTTGATTTCATATTTTGGAAATTAATACGCTATAAAGTGGCTTGAAATTATTTTATGCGGTCCTCGCGGGTGATTACACATGAAATATCCGCGCAGACAGCGCGTTTTAAGAGCCAAAGATTATAATTAAAACGAATAAATATTAAAAATGCCTTATTATTATCTTTTTGCTGCTAGGGGCTTCGGGGGCGGGGGGTTGGAAAAAGCAACAAGGGAAGGAAAGGACGCTTGTTGACATTTCTATTAGTGTCTGTCTCCTTCAGAGAGCGCGCGCGGCGCGGTCATCAATTAGTGCTCTCAGCCGAATCGCCGCTGAACAAATCACTAAAGTTTGCAGAGGATGGAACACCGAGTGATCCCCAACTAATGCCGTCTAATTGACAGGTTGTGTTCGATCGCAACGTTACACGGATATAGGTAATTAATGTCAGGACCCGTGTTCCTAGAGCGACATTGGCCTAGTATTAGAGTCGGGCTCGCGTTACGTTACACGTATTTAGGGCCGACCGCTACACGCCAACTAATGCCCCTTTAATTACAAATACTCCTCCTCATTCAACTCTTTGCAATTTTTTAAATCAAATCAAACATTCAACTCTTATTCATGTTAAAATCAGAACAGAAATTAATTAAGAATATTAACAAGACTAATTGAGGGGCTCAGTGGGAAAGTGGTATGTGGTATATGTGCTATTCTCTTAAAAATGTATATGAGTACAGACATCTACAAATGAGATTCATATTTAGTGATAGAAAAAAATGGGAAAATTAATCTTATGTCACTTGTGCCAGTTTTCCACTCAGCCCCTCAATTCAATTCGTCTCATTTTGAAATCAATCCTGAAATTTATAATTAATATAAAATCAACTCTTTTTCATTTTAAAATAAAACCATAAATTAATTATAACTAATACTCATCTTCGCTTAAAAATAAAAGCGAGAATTGATGCGTATTTTAGACAGACACGCAGTGGTAACTAAAAATGCGTGCCTCTGGCATTTATTTGTGTACAAAGTCAGGTTAAGAACCTCCTTACAAATAACCTCTCAATAACCGAACGTTAAACGGCGTCGTAAAACGGCATTCTTCTGAAGTTTACAACCGGTGTGGCGCAACGACGCGCGTCTTCAATCGTCGGTTAATGGTCGGACGGCGTCGCTTTTGATAAATCCGACCATTATACACATGTTTCTATTGCTCGCATCGACGAAAGATATCTTAAAACCTTATCGGAAATAGCCGACACCGCAAATACATTATTGTTCTGTCCACATTTACATTTTATGTACCCACACACTATTTTATTCATTACTCACGACAACATCTTATATATTTATTGCTTGTTTTTCCTTGATGCACATATTTTTAATTAAATCAGAAATATTTTCTTTTTAAAACTTCAATATTTGGATTTTAAATTAAGGAAAATTCAAGGAGTAATTCCCGATTAGTATACTTAAATTAAATTTAATACAACTGAATGCCTTGATTTCTGCACGAATGTTTTCTTTTAGTTGTAGAATTGTCTAAGGTTTATTCACAAACACTCTTTCTTTCAAGTATCCCTAGTCAAATAAGTCAGTCAGTGCAAGAAACACATTTTCACACACGTAAACAATTAACATGACCTTTAAATAGAGGTAAATAGAGGAAATGAAAAGTACATGGTCAGCTCGGCTTAAATTTAAATTGATGTTAGAATGGGTTTTTATGTTTATTTTATTAAATATATAATAATAATAATAATAATATTTATTGTCCAACAGAAAACAATCCTAATTACAAGACAATATATAATTTTTACAAAAAATAGGTGATGTAAAAAGAAATGTAAATGCACAGTAACATGAAAGAACATACAGATAATAAATATAAATAAATTAATAGAGTTTAATGAGAGACGATAATGTGTCAGCAAAAATATCACAGGTTGATGGTAATTGATTAAAAATATTACAGATTATGCTGAACGGTGACTTAGAGCCATAAATTATGCGATTAGAAGCAACATTAAATGTGCTTTTATTCCTACTATTAAAAGTTGAAACACGTAGACTGATAGAATTAAGAATGACGGGGCAATTAATTCTATTATGAAGAATTTTATATAAGAATGATATTCCCACTATATGTCTAACTTTTGAAGTGCGTCAAGATTGAATTTATTCAGTAGTGCTTCTCGACCGAAACCTCTTAATGGGTAGATGCCCTCCACTTAAAAACATAAAAACTTCAAAAATTTGCGCTGGACGCTTTCAATAAAATTAATCTGATATTGAGTTTGAGGGTACCAAATCAAAGATGCGTATTCCAACTTTGATCGCACAAAGGCATTAAAAAGTGATTTCAAAGCTGTGGCATTCTGAAGATCCAAGGAGTTTCGGTGGATGAAACCTAAAGCCTTAAATGAGCTACGAACAGTTTCTTGTACATGCATATTACAGGTAAATGAATCATCAAACCATATACCCAGATCCCTGAATGCCTTAGCCTCTTCCAGCTGATTATTGCAAATATTATAATCGAACTTGACAATGTTAATCTTTCTAGTAAATCTTATATACTTGCACTTGCTACCATTCAGCAATAAATTTTTTGAAGTACACCGGTTTGAAACTATTTCTAGTTGATGTTGTAACTGCTCACAGTCAGTCAATGATGACACAGGTGTATATAGCTTTAAATCATTGGATATAAAAGATGTTTACACTTAAGTGCAGCCGAGAGATCAAAAATAAATAAATTAAATAGTAAGGGGTCCAAAAAGGATCCCTGTGGAACACCTGAGCTTGGAAAGTACGATTTTGATTTAAAATTATTAACAGAGACATAAGTTTCACGGTTATTCAGATAAGATCCCAAAAGCAATAGTGGACCAGTAGTGACCCTAAAACAGTCCAACTTGTTGAACAGCAATTTGCGGTCGACTCTATCGAACGCAATAAACATATCTGTGTACACCACATCAACTTCACCCGATGAATCCAGATCTCTAGATATGTCATGTGTAATAACAGATAAATTCGTAACAGTGAAACGCTTAGTAATGAATCCATGTTGATGCATAGATAAATATAGTGCAACGTGTAGGTACATTTGATCATGAAGCACTTTTTCAAAGATTTTTCCAATATGTGAAAGAATCGTTATAGGACGGTAGTTAGCAATATTTCGGGTATTCACCGAGGGTTTAGGTATGGGACAAATTGAAGCCATCTTTAATTTACTAGGAAATGTAGGAGTTTAAAGTGATAACTTAAAAATAATTGAAAGAGGATTGCAGAAAATAGGAGCACAATTCTTTAAAAGAAAGGCAGGTAAATTGTCGTCGACTGAGGAGAACTTATTAGGAAGTTTCCTTAGGTGTTTAAGGATACAATCAGAAGAAATATGGGAAAAGAAAAATGAAGGCAACTTAGAAAAGGTATCAGTGCAAGGTTTATTTAAAGGGGGGATAAAGACATATTCAAAGTGTTTACGAAATCCATCAATAATGTCATTGGGCGTTCCATAGGTCTCACCATCATTAACCATATCAGCCGGTATAACTGAAGCATTTGATATTTTTGTATTCACATAGGTCCAAAATTGCTTAGGGTCTGTAGAGAGTTGGTTTTCTGTGCTAGTAATATATAATTTATGAGCTTTTTTGATTTTAGATTTGAAAAGTGACCTTAATTTCTTAAAGGTTGAATCAGAATGGGGAGTAATTTTTGCGACATTTATGCAAACGTTTTTTCTCTTTAATAAGGCCTATGATTTCAATAGAAAACCGTCGCGGAAACTTAGGTTTCTGTTTGACTTTAGGAATGAATATACTGAGTGCATTGTTTACCAGATTATAAAAATAATCAAGTGCCAAGTTCACATCTGAAAATTTTAAGAGCAGGTTCCAATTAACAGAGGTCAAGTAAGAGTACAGTCCTACGTAATCATTTTTTTGAAAGTTGAATTTAGTAACATTTCCATTGATAGCAGACACGTCCGAGATTATGAGTGATAACATCCATGTGCAAATAATTACCTCAGAAAACGGCGCAACTTTTGAATCCAGCAAAATAATGAATAATAAAACTTGAAACCCACAGCCCCAAAAATCACTTAATGTGCGATATCCAAGTTTCCCAAGGCAAGGGTTGGAGAGGAAAGGAAAGAGTGGAGGAGGGCTCGGCAAACTTTAATTAAAGCAATATTTTCGTTATAAAACAGTAATGAAATAATAATATATATAAGATTCGTGGTATTTATTTATGATGGGTCGCAGCCGCGATATTTCGAAGAGAAGTAGAGGAGAGCGGCTGGCGGCTGGCGCGGAACGAGAACGAACGGGTTCATTTCCTCCTCCTTCCCTCGAAAAACTTGCCGGCACTCAGCCATCTTTTATGCCACAAGGTAATTTTACAAGTAATTAGAGGCAATTACACCATGTCATTATACCGCATTGCTCAGAAATATATCTTCCGACTTGCAAAACTTTCCTCGAGTTGCGGAAAGGAAAATATTATCTCGTGTGTTTGAGTGAGCGAGTGTATGTGCATTTTCCTTCGCGGGGGTTGGAACCGAGGGTTTCTTACTTACTTTTGCAGTTTTAACCCACCCTACTTTAAATCCGTTTCATGTATCAGTGCTCCACCTTAATTACTGTTAATTTACTAAATATTTACATACGGATAATTTCTACCCTCTTAATAGTTTACTACTACAAGTAGTAATTTTTAATTAAAGATTATAAATAGTGATGCAACCGATAGTAATTTGGACGGATACCTGGTATCCACCACAGTTCGTTGTATAATTATAGTAGGAATTGTGTTATACACTGCGAAAAATGGCAGAATCGTAGGTAGGAAATCGGCGAGATAATTCGACCGGTTCGTGGCGAAGGGAGGGCCCCAATTACCTTAAATTCAGATTTCAATTAACGATCTCGAGCGGAAAACGCTCGACAAGCATCTATGAATGTCGTTTCACAAATGATTTCTCCCGGCCGCAGCCGTTAACCTCCCCGAATTGCAAAACTTCGCACGAAGCGAAGAAGCCTACCGCACCTATAACCATCCGCAGCTAGTGTTCCCTTTAATTAAAACGACGCCCTTAATATTTTTCAATTTTGAGCGAAATTAAACGCGCCCGTTCTCTTGTGGAGGGCAGGGAAGAAAAAAATGAAGAGCGCACTCGCGTTTTATGATCCCTTTCCTCCTCGTTTCCTTCCGCGCGCCATTAATTGAAAACATTGTTTCTTTCGCGGTCGCAATTAGCGAACGGGGGGAGGAAAAGCGCGTATCCCTTCCCCTTTTACAGCCGCGATCAATAATAAACATCGGCCTCTTTAATCTGCACTTATTATCATTCTCGGCCCATATCAATCAGAGCCGTTCCGTTCTCCTCATCAGTATTCCGACGGCCTGTTCAGGACGCCGCAACGCTTAACGACGGCAATGTTTGGCTTTGACATAACCAGTTAGTCCGTATTAATAACTTTGCTCGAGTTTGTAAGAAAAAGCGAATAGAAAAATGACATGTTTTTTTTTGCTTTACTCCTTCTCCTCCTCCTCCTCAGCGTCCTTTCTTTAAAAACAAAATTGTTTGCCGCAGTTTAGTTAACATCGAGTTGAAAGGTAGTGGCTGGAAAAATGCATGTCGGCGACAGCGAACTAAATTGAAGTATAATACTTTCATTACACATGACATGGCATTAAGCAAATGAGCTTTCCACTCTTTCGGAATGACGTTTACGTTAGCGTTTAGTTTTATCCTGTTTTTCTTACCACTTACATAATACCCCACTTTTTTCCATTATTCAAATTTAAAGCATACATACGTATTTATAAACTTGCGTTTATTTTTATATCAACAATCTTAAAGCATTTGTTTAGTAGTTTATGATGTTGGCTAATTCTATGTATAACTTCATTCTGAAGCTTCTAACGAGTGTTTTTACTCCCAGGTTAAGCATTTAGTAAAATTTCGAGTTTAGAAAAGCCTAAAAATTTGGTTTGGTCGCTCCGCGTTTTTTTTTAAGAATTCACTTTGAAGCTTAAAACGAGTATTTTCCACTCCCAGACTAAGCATGAAGTAAAATTTCGAGTTTAGAAAAGCCCCGTGAAAATTTGTCGAGGGTCGCGCAGCGACCCGAGACAAATTTTCTGGGCTTTTCTAAACTCGAAATTTTACTTCATGCGCCACGCGTATTAAACACTAAAAACACTGAAATATTGTGAACGTGTAACCTTCGCTTGAAATCAGTGTCTAATACGCGTGGCGCATAAAGTAAAATTTCGAGTTTGGTAAAGCTCAGAAAATTTGTCTCGGGTCGCCGCGCGACCCTCGACAAATTTTCACGGGGCTTTTCTAAACTCGAAATTTTACTTCATGCTTAGTCTGGGAGTGGAAAACACTCGTTTTAAGCTTCAAAGTGAACTCTTAAAAAAAAAGCGCGGAGCGACCAAACCAAATTTTCAGGCTTTTCTAAACTCGAAATTTTACTTAATGCTTAACCTTTTTTTTATTTTGGGTGTAAAAACACCCGTTAGAAGCTTCAGAATAAAGTTATTCATAGAATTTGCTACGCGACCAAACCAAATTTTCAGATTATTCTAAACTCGAAATTTTACATCATGCTTAATCTGGGAGCGGAAAACACACGTTAGAAACTTTAATTATTATTAATAATAATAATAATAATAACAATCTTTATTGTCCAATAGATATACCATAAAAGGACAAATAACAAAAAGTATATAAAGTTCATTCAATTGAACAAACACAGCGCATAAAACGAAATATATTTACTAAAAAGAAAAATTCTCTGTATATATACACATTTAAAAAAAAAACGACTAATCCATTAAAGTAATAATTAAAACATATTTGAAATTTAAATAATCAATGTTTTTATAAATTAATCGTAAAGAAGCCCGATTTTCTATGAGTTTCGCGGTGGCTTTATCCCGCACTGCGCTCATATATTTATTAGTTTTAAAATTAAGAAGGCGCACAGAAGTTTCTATTTCAAGAGACGAGAGCGAGCGGACAAGGCAAACTTTAAAATCGATAACGTACGTATATTATAAATCACACGCGTCGCTACTTAAATTTTGCATTACACCATAAGTTATGCACGCGGATTATTTATATTAGGTGCTTCCGCAATAAATTCCCTAACATATTGTTTATATTTTATGCGCGAATGTGTCGCGCCTCGCGGATTTATTTCACGTTCGGTTCTCCCCAAAAATGTTGCGTCGAGGAAATATTGTAAATGAATAAGATTTCATGGTTAATAATAATAATATAAAATAGGGAATGTTAAAAATAGAAAAATCGATGATTTTTGCAAATAAATGCAAATAGAAAGACTGTTATTCCTTACTTCACTTTTTATTTTTATGTTAGATGTACATTTCGAGACACAAGGTGCTCATTATCAATAACAAACTTTTAGTTTGTTATTGATAATGAGCACCGTGTGTCTCGAAATGTACATCTAACATAAAAATAAAAAGTGAAGTAAGGAATAACAGTCTTTCTATTTGTGATTAATCACTTCACGTAAACTCGAAACAATACAGTTACAAATAAATGCATTCTGATTATCAGATTAAAATAATTTCCAGATATCTAGTATTAATTAATAAAAAAAACTAAAGCTCATCAAGCCAAGAGTAGATCCTGAGAGCAATTGTAAGGGGGAGAATCGTCTTTCAACTGCTCATAGATTATGCTTCCATTCTATAGGTCCATTTTGGTATAGCATAAAGCCATTTAACGATTTTCGGATTTTCTCCGAAATTTGACTTTTTCCATGCATATTTTCAAATTTCGATGATTTTTTTCTCTCCAAAAAATCTGAAATAATTCACGAAGGTCCTTGATGATAGTAGAAAAAACGTGGACTACTTAGTTTTCCGAAAATATCATTTTGAGTCATTTCGGGCCACTTAGGTCGCTCCGAGAAATTAACATGGAGCACTATGGGAACGGTTTGAGAGAGGCCCGCCGATTGGCCGTTTCGGACGCGTCTGCGGTTGGACCAAGATTAAAAGTGTACAGAGAAGATAAAATGACAGAGTTTTAGCATTGGATTTTTAAAGAATACAGCAACATTTTCACCAAAGGTCAGCTTTCCAGGTCATCTGCGACCGCCAGAAAAAAATAGCAAAGTCGAGCATAATTTTCGCCCACTTTGCGAAGGCCCACTTTAAGAGCGGGCTTACCAAAAACTAATTTCTCGATTTGATCCAACTTCTCACAGATTATGCTCCCATTCTTTAGCTACATTTTAGTATAACATGAAGTCATTTGGCAATTTTTGGATTTTTGCCGAAATTTGACTTTTTCCATGCATTAAGATCTTCTTAAATTTCTGTGAACATTTTTTTCTCTCCAAAAAAATCTGAAATAATTCACGAAGGTCCTTGATGATGGCAGAAAGAACGTATACTACTTAGTTTCCCGAAAAATAATCATTTTGATTCATTTCGGGCCACTTGGGTCGCTCCAAGAAATTAACATGGGGCCTTATGGGAACGGTTTAAGTGCGGCCCGCCGATTTGCCGTTTCGGACGCGTCTGCGGTTGAACCAAGATTCACAGAAATGATAGCAGGACGCAATTTTCAGCATTGAATTTTTAAAAAATGCATCAATATTTTTCTAATGGTCATCTTTCCAGGTCATCTGAGACCGCTAGAAAAAAATCGCAAAATCAAGCAAAACTTTCACCCACTTTGCGAAGGCCCACTTTGAGAATGGGCTAACTGAAAACTAATTTCTCGATTTGGCTCAACTTCTCACAGATTGTACTCCTATTCTTTAGACACATTTTCGTATAATATGAAGTCATTTGGCGATTTTCAGATTCTCGCCAAAATTTGATTTTGTATTAAGATATTTTCAAATTTCGTGAAATTTTTTTTCTCTCCAAAAAATCTGAAATAATTCACGAATGCCCTTGATGATAATCGAAAGAACGTGGACTGCTTAGCTTTCCAAAAAATAATCATTTTCATTCATTTCGGGCCACTTGAAGAAAGGAATTACTACAATAATTAATAGAAAACACTTCATGTAACTAAAAGAAGAATAGTTGTTGTAACTTTAAGATTTTGAGATTTTAATACATTATCTTTTTCATGTTTAATCATCATTTCAATAACGAATGAACACAAATGTTCAATCAGAATAAACAGATTCTGATTGTAAAACTATTGGTAATTATTAACTTTTGTTATCTTTGATTAAGTTATAATGTAATAATATTTTGGGTGGTATGTAACGTGATAGATGAAGTGTTAGAAGCGCGTCTGTTCGAGTCGAGTGTAATATTTTGTGGCGTGTATAATGCCCCGAGTGTTTATTATTTTAGTAATGCAAGATGTCGTGTACTTGTACTAATAAAATGGAAATAATCCGGCGTGGATTCCTTGACGAGTATTTAATTAACACCACATCACAACTTCTTAAGTGTCGCACGTTGTAAAGCTCACAATAACAGAGCTGTAAAACGGGAAATATATAAACCGTACACTTTGTGTATTGTATCATATTATGGGAGGTGTAGTTATTATTGAGGAAATGCTTTTATGTGTTCACATGGTTATTCGGTTCTGTTAACTTTAATTACGCTAATCAAAAATTACTCCTTGATTGATTTGATTTATAAGTGGTGATAATGGAGATCCTCGAGGAACACCTTGTCCTGAAATGAAGATACGAGAGAGATGAAACCGTAAGCAAACTAACTATTAATATACTATTGGATTCTGTTAAATTTAATTATACTAATCAAAAATTACTCCTTAATTGATTTGATTTATAAGTGGTGATAATGGAGAACCTCGAGGAACACTTTGAATACACTGAAGTGTTGTGAACACTAAGCGAACTTCACTTGAAATCAGTGTTTTATACGCGTGGCGCATGAAGTAAAATTTCGAGTTTAGAAAAGCCCAGAAAATTTGTCTCGGGTCGCTGCGCGACCCTCGACAAATTTTGACGGGGCTTTTCTAAACTCGAAATTTTACTTCATGCTTAGTCTGGGATTGGAAAACACTTAATTATAGCTTCAAATAAAACTCTTTAAAAAAAGAAACAATGAATATCTGAAGATTTACAGCATATAATTGGGATATGTTTACTTAAAATAGGTACAACTACTCATTGTCAGAGGTCAAGGAAATCTATGAGTCAAATACCAATCAACTTCCCCAAATTTCTTTTACATTAGAAAAATAGTATTGATGTAGCATAAACTTATGTAAGCTCTTGCGACCAACATCAATAACGCATTTCTATTATTATTATTATTAAAAAGCCCATATCTTAACTCAGGTTGAAAAGGGGATGAATTGAAGATATCTTCTATTTCTCAAAGATTTTTATCTCGCATCAATCGCACAGTTTTATTTCCTGAATATAAATAAGATCTATATATTTCCTTTATTTGTCTCAAAAGGAACTTAAGTTAGAGGCTTGATATAGAAAAAAGAGATACATAAGAAGTATTTAGTTTACAGATGCAACAGAAAGACCATGAGATGGAAATGTATGGATACTTGCAAGCAATTTTGGCTGAAAATTGAAGAGAGTAAAAACGTATCCATTGGAAGAGGACATAAAAGAAATAATTAAATGTCCGTCGGGGTATTAGCCCGGGAAGTAGTTGTTTCAATGAGTGCTTGATATAGTCTTTGTAAGACTAACTTGTTGTAGATTGCGAAAATAATCACACTTTTAATGTTTGAAGTGTTCTGCAACCAAGAATTGGCAATTTCATTTATACTAATGTTTGAACGGTAACGTGACCGCCAGTCTAAGGTGTCAAATTGTTTAGAGGGAATGGCAAAGCTATACTGATGAGAGATATATCTCGAAACGCGTCTATAGATGGCCTGAATAATTTGACCCAAATTGTTACATTTGCAGTAGGTTGCTGTATGTAACAGCAAATACCTGTTTTATAATTCAATGTCCGTCGGCATATTAGCTCGGAAAGTAGTTGTTTCAATAAGTGTTTGATATAGTCTTTGTAAGTCTAACTTTTTGTAGATTGCGAAAAGAATCTTGGCACTTTTAATGTTTGATAAAAGAAATCGTCCCCACTGAAAGCTTTTGTTGACTGCAACTGGACAGAAAATGAGAAATATTTCCACCCTGAATGTCTAAGGCAGTTAACAGGTGAAACATTCGCTTCTTGTGTTCGACGATAAATCACGAGCAAAACACCGTTTTCCGCTAATGAGAGATAAATGAATATATTCCGTTCCGTATAGATACGGTGACTTATAAAAGCATTTGTCATGAGAGAGAATCGCGCTCCTCCTCCTCCGCCTCCTCCAGGGGGGCGAGAGCTATCGCTCCCGCTGTTGCTCCACGTAAAGACTCCACATCATCAGCCTAATCCAATATCGGGACCATTTATCTTCATTTAGCGACTCCTTCATTAACTGGAACTTTTAAAACGGTCGCGCACTCTCTCTCGGCAGGTCTGTCTGTCTATCTGTGTGTATCGGTGTCTTCTTCTTCTTCTTCATCTCTCTCGCGCGGTGGGTAGTGATACATTGGAGTTGTCAGTCGCAGTCAAATGTATTCAGTTTATACCGCATTAAATGAAATGAGGATCGGAATAAGATGTATGCTACTCTACCGTATTTCCCGGGATGATGGATGGCGCTGCTTAGTCCCGCTAAATGATGTAGAAACGCTTCTACTTCGTACGTACCTGAAACAAGACGTACTAGAATTAGATACATATACTGTTGCTACTCTCTTTGTGTCAGCCGGATTAAGTTTTCTTTTTCCTTCTTTCATAAACAAGCGCATTTATCAGATTCATGTTTATTTTTTCAGACCCGTTTAGAATTATTTTAAAAAAAGTGTATGTCTGTCTATCGCTGTATTTCCCAACTTTTTTTTTAACATGTCCCACCTTTAACATACACCATGGTTAATTATTCTCGAATGAAAAGGTCCTTAACACGTTCGCTACCAGGGCCTTAGAGTAAAATTCGAAAGCAGTTGTCTTTTTTTTAACATTCCCACCTTTAACATACACCATGGTTAATTATTCTTGAATGAAAAAAAAGGTCCCTAACACGTTCGCTACCAGATCCTCAGAGTAAAATTTGAAAGCAGATGTCTTTATAATTGTTTAATAAATTGAATAATTGCTTAAAAATCTATAAAAGGGTAATTATCTCTTGGCACAGATCTTCCTGCAGGCTTTTCAGTTTTTATAATCAGTCAATCTCCCTGCGATATGATTTTGTAGAGCGAATTATAATGATGATATCAAAAAATGTGTGTGATATATACGTGACGTTGGTAGCGAACGTATTAATGAATTTAATCTAGTATGTCTGTTTTTTGACATTTTACCTGAAAAAATATGTAACAGACATACTAGCCTTAGTAGAAATATATCTTGTAGCAATTATGTCTAAATTGATTATACATTGAACCTGTTATTCAAGTTGTATACAATATAGATTGCAAATATCGTTACTATATTAATATTCAATACAGAAACGATAATGTCTATATCCAGAATAAAAATGTGTGTTACATACGTGACGCTGGTAGCGAACGTATTATTGAATTTAATCTAGTATGTCTGTTATATATTTGTTGACAATTCACCTGAAAAAATATGTAACAGACATACTAGCCCTAGTAGAAAAGTCTCTTGTAGCAATTATGTCAAAATTGATTATACCTTGAACCTGTTATTCAAGGTGTATACAATATAGAAACAATATAGGTTGCAAATATCGTTACTATATTAATATTCAATATAGAAACCATAATGTCTATATCCAAAATAGAACAAATAGATATTCAATGTGTATAAAATATAGAAACAATATTGATTGCATATATTGTTACAATATTAATACTAAATATAGAAACAATATTGTCTATATCCTGAATAAAAATAATAGATATCTGTGTATGTGTAGTTGAAGCAGAGCTTCAGCAGAATTGAGATTTAAACATTATTGTATCAACATGAGACAATATTGTATCAAATTGACACAATCTTGTATTAATATTTATTTTCAAGTTGTATTTGAATCATGTTACAACCCAGTATCGTGTTAACATCCCAATATACATACAGGGGATTTTTCTTTCAAGTAAACTAATGCATACGCTTTGTTAAAAGAGTTCAATTTGAAGCTTTAAACGAGTGTCGTCCACTCGCAGGTTAAGCATGAAGTAAAATTTCGAGTTTAGAAAAGCCTGCAAATTTGGTTTGGACGGTCCACTCAGCGGAGCGGCTAAACCAAATTTTCAAGCTTTTCTCAACTCGAAATTTTACTTCATGCGCCAAGCGTGTTAGACACTGAAAGCACTGAAATATTGTGAAGCAGTAAACTTCGCTTGAAATCAGTGTCTTATACACGTGGCGCATAAAGTAAAATTTCAAGTTTAGAAAAGCCTGAAAATTCGGTTTGGCCGCTCCGCGCTTCGCGCTACGCGACCAAACCAAATTTTCAGGCTTTTCTAAACTTGAAATTTTACTTCTTGCTTAACCTGGGAGTGGAAACCCTCGTTTAACAATCAATCAGCAATGTATTTAATCAGCAATTATTGAAATAAATGGAATTTAATTTAATTAAAAAAATACGATGATAAAATAACACAGTGCGACAAATTCAAACTTTTTTTTTCTGAATTGAAATCTAAAAACAAAAATTAAAAATTTGTGTAAAAGAAGAAATACAACTAACTGTTTTTTATGATATTAGGTCAGGATTTTATCGAGGTCTGAAGTTTCGAAGTTTTTATCAAAAAGATCACCTAAAATGGCCCATAGTAAGATCAGATTTATAATTAGACGCGTAATTTTAGGTAAAAGAAGTTAAATAATTTTAATTCGATTAGTTTTTCAATTTTGGATGAGAAAAGTTTAATAAAAACGCATGAAACATATTCATTTTGATGCGTTATTTTTTTTACTTTTTGCATCCAAAATTGAAAAACTTCTCGAATTTAAATTATTTAACTTCTTTCACCCAAAATTACGTGTCTTATTGCAAATCAGATCACGAAAAACTTCGAAACTTCAGACCTCCATAAAATCCTGAAATGATCTAATATAGCAAAAAATAGTTATATGTATTTATTATGTAAAGAATAAAATATTCTTCAGATAAAGAATCTTTCAATTAAACTGAATCGAAAGCCACTGTTGCCTATCTGTCTATTATATTACAAGATTTAAAAATGGATAAATTTATTGCAAAGACTTCCAACTTCAATAAATTGTATATGACTTTAATTTAATTGATTGCTTATTAAATTTGAAAAAATTTAGCATTCATACTAATGAATGGTTTGGATTATTGTTAGAATATCAATCTGTGATGTGTGCAGAATTTCTAATTCTGATTCTAATGCGGAAATACGTTTAAATACGCATTACGTGACCATTGACTAAGCCGAAAATAATTTATGCCCGAGGCATGCCTCAAGAGTACACTTGTAAAATAGTCGCGATCACAATGAGTGCAATAAATCGCAATTGAACGTGATTCCTCCCAGCGGGGCAGACAAGCGACGATCGGATCAGGTAAACCGGAAAATCCCCCACGTCGTCGACACATGTTCAACATCTTTCGGAATCACCAGCCGTGGGAGTGAATTTACCGCGAAATTACACGCGTTTTATTTATTTATTATTTCGCGCGCTAATTATTTATATTTTTTTTCGCACGTTGCGTATTCACAGGATGAAGCTTGTGAGAAAATGAGAAAATCTCGCGGGATGGAAATAAACGCGTCTCACCTTTGTTCGGGTTTTCGGGTATTTTTACACCTGTCAGCGGACGACAGGCAGTCATTCTCGGTTTCCATCGGGGAAAGAAACGCGGGCGGCGCGAAGACAGCAAATGGCGCCGTTAAAAATAGCAAGTGACGAGAGTAGGTAAAACTAATGGTAATTAGTTAACCGGGCATCGACGTGGGAGGGTTTCTCCTCCGCGCCGTTAAAAGGATTCCACGGTCATTTCCTGTCCGGCGGAGCGGGGAAAACCGAAAAATGCAATTTGCCTTCAGGAAAAACGAAATTACGAAAATACACCCTCGATCAACTAATTACTTGCTTCGAACTATAGTTTTGTTTTGTCTTTGTTGCGCTCTTCTAGACACCAATTTTTGAGAACACGTAGTTTTAGTGTTAACTATAATGTCATTGAAAATTCTAACGAGTGTTTTCCACTCCCATATAAGCATGAAGTAAAATTTCGAGATTAGAAAAGCCTGAAAATTTGGTTGGGTCGCGTAGCGCGAAGCGCGGAGCGACCAAACCAAATTTTCAGGCTTTTCTAAACTCGAAATTTTACTTCATGCGCCAGGCGTTCAAATCACTGATTTATTCTGAAATTGTAAAACACCCAATTAATCTTTTATTGTTGCCAAATGTGTAGTTAAACCTGTGAATTTACATGATGTATTAACGATTCGTTTTTAATAGGCTATATTTATAGTTGCAATCCAAATTTATATAAAATTTTGAAGGGTTTAACATTTCCTCTGTTGCAATTCATGTAACCTTAACATATTGCTGTCTTCACATATCGAGTGAAAAAATTATGTATTATATTATTGGTAACATACGAATGTTTGTACCATGGTAAATTATCCTGGAGTGAAAAAGTTCCTTAATGAATTTGATCTCCCTGGTAGAAATTATATCTTGAAACAATCTTGAAGCAATATGGAATTTCAATTCTACAATTTTGTATATACAGGGAGTTTTCTTTTAAGTATACATATCAAAATTACAGCGTATATGCTGCAAATCTTATGATATTCGTTGTTTTTTTAAGAGTTGATTTTGAAGCTTTAAACGACTGTTATCTACTTCCAGGTTAAGCATGAAGTAAAATTTCGAGTTTAGAGAAGCCTGAAAAATTGGATTTGCAGGGGCGCGGGAGCAAAGCGAGCCGCGCTTCGGCAAATCCAAATTTTCAGACTTTTCTAAACTCGAAATTTTACTTCATGCGCCAAGCGTATAAAACACTGATTTCAGGTGAATTTATCTTTATTAATATATAGCGGACCATTTACAAAATATGACTTAACAGTAAGAATATTACAATACAAATTAACTTAATTTTATGTTTAATCTCACATCAATTAATTTAACAAATGTTTATTGCGTTTAACTAAATCTTACGCTTTCAAAATTTGAGCAATTTGGTTTTAGATATGTACAGTCGACGCAACCCAAATCTGAACGCCGAAATTTAATGGTGTAATTTACACTTTGCATCATAGTTGTTCGTTGCAATTAAATTTGATAGCTCTCAAAAATTATTGTCAACAATTATTTTCAAAAATTGATGATGACGCCTCTCTTTGTAATACTACTGGCCAAAGCCAGAATTACAGGAATGAATTTCAGTAACAAATACCATGACAAACAAAGAGCGTTCACATTTGGGTTTCGTCGACTGTACGTGTACTCAAAGTAAAAATCTTTAGATAACATTTTTTGATGTTCTTTTACCGCTGACCTTGTAAATATGCATAGTGAATAAAGCATTTGTTTTTATTTCATAGAATAAAAGACGTGATGAATTTTGTACGCTGTAACTGTCAATTTCAAGAGGCACTGTTCCTAGAAATTTGTTCGTTATAACCGATGTGTTCGTTGTAAGCAACATCAATGATTTTTTGTATACGCCATACTACGGACCGACTATTTTGTTTGTTATATTCAATTGAACAATATATCCGGTGTCGTTATAAACGATTTTGACTGTAGTTGGCTGTTGTTTAAAAAACTTTTATGCTTAACTAGTTTCTATTGATTTGTCTTTGTAATTATTATTCCATACATTCTGTTTAATGATCCAAACGCTTAAGTAAATGAATGAAGAGAGGGGTTACGGAGGTTTACTTTAAAGTGATTCATTCCCACCTAAAATAGCTTTATGTACCTTTGCGAGCATTTGTTCCCTGGGATAAAAGTAGCGTTTGTTTTGGTTGGAATGTAAATACCGCGACAAGAACACGGCCCGGCTGTTGGGCTGCTGCTGGATATGGATATGGATACCACTATCTTCGGCTTTATTTGCTTTCCTGTCGTTCGGATCCTTATCTCCGACGTCCAACGCTGATTTGCTGTTTACTCACTCACAGTGTGTACCGTACAAGTAGCTTCAATTTAATATATTTACAGAATGGCCCAACTCTAATCTATGAATTGCGCTTGCTTTTACTCTTTAGCAGTTCATATTAATGGATAATTTTCTATAGCCAGATAACCGATATATCTGATTTTGGTTTACACACTTACCGAATTAGCCGGCAATTTAATGATGGTGACAAGTTCATCACCATAATTAAATTACCGGCTAATTCGGTAAGTGTGTGAACTAGAGATGGGCGAAATGGCTCTTTTCAGTGAGCTGGTTCAAAAGATCTGACTTACTTTAAAGAGCTGCTTCAGTGAGCTAGCTCAAAAGAGTTACATGACTCAGTTCGAGCTAGCGATCCGCCGAGAGTTCTGACTCTTACAGATCCATCTGATTCGCCAACTTATTGAATTGAGCGAGGTGTTGATTAATTATTTCGGTTATACGATGATTGCAATAACTTAACCATAATTTATATAAAAACGTAAGAGTCAATATTGAATCATAATTATAGTAAACGAGTATTCATTTCGTGCAATTACACTTCAAGTATGTTTAAATATATTGAATACATGTGCGCGCCTATAAAAACACATACATAATTCTGTACATCGCGATCCAAGTCCGAACCTCGGAGTTGAATTCCGATGAGTGAGGTATAGCTCAGTCGGATTCAAAATATCCGTAAAACGAGCTAGTTCAGTTGGATTTGAAAGCCGTCGTGAATCATCGCGATCCAACTCCGAACCGCGGAGTTGGATCTCGATGAGTGAGCTAGCTCAGTCCGCTCAGTCGGATTCAACAGCCGCCGTGGATCTTTTAGAGTCGATTCGCCAACTCAATGGGTTTATTTAACTCCATTCGCACGCGTCGTAATTCGAATCGATGATGCTACAATAACATGATAGAAATATAACAATAGCTATTTTCTTACTACAAGAACAAACACCTCTTATTAAATTTACAATTTTGGTTCCAAAAAAGGTGAGAAAAGAATAATTGCACTTAATGTTTATTAGACAGTAAACAACGGCGTTTGCTTATGATATTTTAAATTATAGTATCTGTGAACTAAGAAGAGGAAAATTTCAATAGAAATAAACGAATAACGCAGGTTTAGAAATTGACGTGAAAAATATTCAGTTTTTAGAAATGAACTGAGTAGTGTACAAATGGAAAAAGTAAAAAGTGCATGTTCAGTAGGGCTGAGAGTAGCCGGCCTGCTGATCTACGAGCCGAGTGAAAATTAAGATCTGTTAATGCATTGCGAATCTACATTCACTCTAGAAGAGCGGGCGATTCAAAATGAGTCATGGCTCAAAAAGAGCTGCATATATCGAACTGATTTACTTGGGTCACCAGCTCACTTCACTGAGCTGACTCTTTGATTCGATTCGCTCAGGAGTTACCCATCTTTAGTGTGAACCAAAATCAAATATATCGGTTAACTGGCTATGGAAAATTAACAAAATTAATAGTAAATTTAGAGGAAACGTTCAAAACTGCTGCAATAATAATCATTCCTTTAAAGATTTGTCTAGTCTAAATTTTTTTAATAGGTCTGGGCCCCTATTCACAGCACTGATGCAATTTGTCATTGGTGAGAAGTCGCACTGAAATGACGTCATTTTGGGAAGAATGTACCAAGCCGTATGGAGTACAATGGCGTCATTTTAGAGCAAGTTCTCATCGATGACAAATTGCATAAGTGCTGTAAATACGGGCCCTATTCGTTACATGAACTATACCTTTTCAAGTTCAAAAAGGTATATTTAACTTCAAGTTGGCACTAGACAAATTCAAGTTAGTAATAATCAAAATCAAGTTGACACTAATCAAATGCAACTTCAATGTGATTAGTGACAACTTGATTTTGATTAGTGCCAATTTGTATTTGTTCAGTGCCAACTTGAACTTGAAAAGGTATAGTAGTGCAGCATTGATTTACACATTTCTGCACTGCACTTAGGCCTCATTAAGCCTATTGTGCATTTGTGAATCTATTCGTTACAGTAATTAAACACCTGCAATTGTAAATAAAAAGTTACACTAACTTGAACTGTGACGTCACAAAGTTGAGCCCCGTTAAACTTAGTGCGGTACAAACTAACAAACCTAATAATAAAACATTTACTATTAGTTATAATAATTTTGTTTTTTGTGTGTGTGTATTAATATTCAATGTAACAATAGCAAACCGTTTTCAGGTGAATTAGCATATCGGTCAGTGTTTAGGCTAGATTACCAGCGCACACAAATTTACAAGCAAACTTCGGCCAAGGTAAACTTCCGCTACCGCCCGAAAACGAGCGGGCGAAATTTGAATATTGATGTCCATACACGTCCATATAGATTTGAATTATTTCCGCGGAAAACACTCGTGCGACAAAGAACTCGGAAAGAAGTGGACATCACAATAACATTATCTCGGACGGTCCTTTCTTCTCCGGACCGTGTTTGTGCATTTTTATATGGCATAAGTTAGTTTCTGAAAGTTTCTAAAATAATATTTATCATGCCCCCCCGCTTTATAGAAGTAGGTATTTCGGACCTTTATGGCCCCGTCGTCATTGTGTCGCTGGCTTTTGTTGGATTCCGGTCCCGGAAACTCCTCAATTTTCAGGCCCACCCCGTGCGCGCCTTCACAGATCAACCTGTGACGGATTTTTCGAATTTCGAACCTTACTTTATTTTCAGGCGAGTACAATAAACATAAAAGCGACCCTGGGTGCAGGTAGACGCCCTTGGAATTGGGGAATTTCAAGAAAAGCACGTTTCGCAGCCAATCGTGCGGCTGGTTGTCAGGTGAAACTCCACCTGTTTTTGATCAACTATCAACCTGTTGCCACCTGAGGAGGAGTTTATTTCACCTGTATTGTATTTACCTTGCGAAGAAAATGGCAGTTTATATTACCTGCATTCTAAGAAAAAAAAAATGGCGTTCATTCCTAAAAAACAGTTTTCCATAATTAACTGTATGTTTTTGAGTTTACGTGAAGTGATTATGACACATAAAAAAGACTGTTATTCCTTACTTCACTTTTTCTTTGTATCGTTGGTATCGTTAATGGTATCGTTAGTTTGTTATTGATAATAAGCACCTTGTGTCTCGAAATGTACATCTAACGATACAAATAAAAAGTGAAGTAAGGAATAACAGTCTTTTTTATGTGCACTTTTAATGTTTGAAGTTTATACTTATAATGTTAAGTTTAAAAACACTCAAAAGCAATAATGACACAACAATGTCTGTGGGTCATTCTCATTTAAATTGACGATTTCAGGTGATCGGGAGAAACTATATTATAAACAAAATCCGTCTAATTACTTTGACGAATACGTTTTTAGGCCCTCTAAACTGTCCTTTTTATGTTTCAAGCAGGTTGATGCGAGTTCCTTACCTTTCTAAATTTTAACGGTTTTTTTTAAAACTATATAATAATTTTTAGGTGTCCAATACATTACCTGTTTGAAACACGTTATAAATGCTATACGCTTACTTTTAGCTAAGCCTTCGTAATGTTACACAAAAATGTTCATTGAAAATTGAGAAGTTTTGTGAAGACCAACCCTTTACAAAACTTCTCAATTTTCAATGAAAATATTTATTTTTTAAAAAATCTGATAAAATTCCCAAATTTTATCTTTGATAACTTTAACGAACTATTTTCTTGTGGAAAAAATAATTTCACAAACATTTTGCAACAAAATTTCGTATTTTTATCATGAAAACTATGTTTAACTTGAATCCTAGAAGTCAGAACTTAATTTTGTTAAATCGTTGTTTAAATAATTTGTAGCAAACATTTTAGTGACATCATTTTTTCCACAGGAAACTACCTAGTTGAAGTTATTTCGAACATCAAAGACAACATGTAGAAATTTTATCAGATTTTTTGAAAAATGAAGATTTTCATCGAAAATTGAGAAATATGGTGAAAAAAAAACACTTGTTTTGTTTTCAGTTTCGGTCTTTACAGATCATTCTCAAAGGTTAAACTAGTCAGTTTAACCTTTGAGAATGATCAGTGAAAGTAAAATCATAGAACAAAACAAGTATTTTTCTTCACTAAATTTGTACATCCGGTCCCATCAAGAGTGTAGCGCAACAAGCATTAACTATATGAAAATTAAGAAGTTTGGTAAGAAACATTCAGATTCTGACACCCAAATTTTTATTTATTAAAAATAAATCACAAATACTTGTAAAACCATTAGAAACAATGCAAGCAATTTATTTAGTCAAGGAGAAAATATTACATCCATTTTTTCCACTTATTTAAAATTAGAGGAGATAAATCATCCGATTAAAATATACTTTTGAGCGTTCGTGCTAAGCACAATTTTGAAATTTGTAAAAATGTTTTTACTTCAATTTTAAGCTCATTTAATTCTAAATCGCACATTCTTTCAATAATTTAAATCTGTTAAGTATTTTTTTTGAATACAATAGTGTAAGAAATCGAAAAATCCGCTATTTCGAAAATAAAGTTAGTGTAAAGTTGAAGTTAAAAAACAAATGAAAATGATTTTAAGAGAATGAATTCAAGATTAAATATGCTTTGAATTGGTAAAAATTATGTATGTCTATCGTCAAAATTGTGCTCAGGATAGATGCGGAAAGATGAAATATCTATACACTGATAGTTTCTAAGTGATTTTAATTAAAGTCCGGTTCACGAGAGATGTCCTGTGACATTTAAGATTTAAGATAATAACGATAATTACGACACAAAAGGATAAAAATAAATTATTAACTTTGTTTTAAACCTTTTGTGTGATCAATCGCAATGTGTACTTATAAAAATACCTGAAAGAAAAGTTGTACAATCGATTCAAAATCTGTAATCATGAGACACCTCTCGTGAATTCTACTATACATAGATAAAATTTCTATGAGATTATTTTATTTACATAGACAAAATTTGCTCAAGCAATTACTGACATCAAATGAAATAACTAAGATTGTTTTCGCGCAGCGACTAAACTAAATTTTCATGAATCAAACTCGAAACTTTACTTTATGTAACAGTAAAATATTATGAAAGTAAGAATAGACTTCTAAATTTGTATTAAAGACAAGCACTGAAGTATTGTGAAATTAAAAATATGGGTACTTCTAAATCAGTATTACAAATAAACTGTTAAAGCTGGATGCTAAATAAGAATATATTGAATTTCACAATCTTTCAGTGTTTAATACGCGTGGCGCATGAAGTAAAATTTCGAGTTTAGAACAGCCTGAACCAAATTTTCAGACTTTTCTAAACTAGAAATTTTCCTTCATACTTAGCCTGGGAGTGGAGGACACTTGATTTTGCGAGTATTATTAACCAACTTTCAGCGCCCGTATAAAATCATTCAATTTGTCTAATAAAAAGTGTCTCAAATCAAAACGTATTTAATCCTAAAAGTAATGCTCAATCAGATGGTAGGAAGAATTTACATATAATTGTATAAAATTTGTCACACTTCAAAGAAAATTAAAATATCTCATGTAATTCTGAAAGAAATTGAGATATTAAGAAGATATTAAAATAAAAGCACGAATAGTTTGTTTCCAAAAAATTAATAGAGACTGAATAAATTGGTTAATTATGGTAAATCCACACAAAAAATAGCTGTTACATTTAATGAAAATTAATTAAATTACGTTAGATAACACCCTACTAACCTAGTCTTAGTTGGTTAGGTTTGTTAACGGTCGGGTTAATTTAGATTATCAACAATTGTTGAAGAAAGGTTCCAAGTGTTTTAGGAACCTTTCTTTAACAATTGTTGAAGAAAGATTTTAAGTGTATTTATCAAAATTATTAAAATCTTTAAGTAACTCAATCAATCCAAATTAGATTATTAGGTTTGATTATATGGCTAGTTTAGAAGACTACAGTTATTTTAGATGAGAATTAGGTTAATTTAGAAAGCAGTTAGACAGATTATTAAGTTAGTAAAAACAAATAGTCTCTAATCACCTATATTTGTTTTTTTTATTGACCAACCAGATTTGGGATTTATTTTTAATAATAATAATAATAATAAACGTCTTTATTCAAATTATGAGTAATTTTACAAAACAAAATGTGTAACAAGTATAGGCGAAGTTCAGTCAGCATTATCTGTTATTGTTCTTCCACTTAACCTATTATAATTATGCCAATTAAAATATATAAAGGTTATAAAGTGAGTATTTATAAACATGTACAAAAAAATCTTATAGTCTCTTTGGTTTCTATACCCTATCAATCTCAGAGCTCATTTTGGAATATTAATTTGCGCATCTGTTTTTTGAATGTTAATAATGTCGCAGATTTCAGGTATGAGGGGATCATATTGTATAACTTGTAAATATTATAAGTATAACTTCTTAGAAAGAAAGCAGTTTTATATTTCGGAGGTGATATTAGCCCCCGAAACCTGACGTTAATATTGTGAATGTCGGTTCTAAAGACAATTCTGCGGTACAAGTAGGGAGGCTTTTGAAGAATGATTATCTTATGATATAATGTGTAAGAGTGAAGTTTTCTTCGATCAGCCATATTCAACCAATTCAGTTCAGAACACTTGCCACTGATGTGTTCATACTTTCTTATCCCTAAAATTAATCGTATACAAAAATTTTGGACTTTTTGTATACGATCTTTCGTCACCTTGTCCAGGCAAGCGCTGTAAACTACATCAGAAAAATTGAAGTGACTTAATACTATAATCTGTTTAATAACTAGGAGGAGCGTTTTAAATTTTACGCGCCAAAACCTACAACTTTGATTGGACGAGAGCACGCCCATTCTACACTATGCTAATTACGTCAATATTAGACGTAACAGCTGACATAACCTTAATTCGAAGTGTTACCGAGTTGCAACTTTGTCTGTTTCGTAATAACCTTTTGTGTGGTGTTTCTTTAGCATAGTTAAAAGTTAGTTTTGTTTATATTGTTGTGATGGATTATGGACCCAGTACAAGCTCGGTGATAATATCACCTTCACCTCCAAAACAGCGTAAGAAGTTGGATTTTGGTCATTTATATCTGTGTGAAAAACAGTGCATAATAAACATGTATAAGCAGATGATAATAGTTGATTCACATATGAAAATGACTACTGTTGTATCAAACATTGTTGGTGCAGTAGGTGAGATATCAAATAGCATAAGAATATGCATCAAATAATGAAATGTTTAATTTTTAGGAGTTGTAAATTCCACTGTCTATCGTACCAATAGTGAATATAAGAAATCTGAAGAGATCTGTAGCCCTAAACAGCTTGGAGGAAATAATTACAAGTTTTGATGAAGTAGTGAAGAGATCCGTGCATAGTTTCTTCTACAAAATTGAACTGCCAACTTTGAATAAAGTTTTAAAAGAAGTAAACGATCATGCAGGCACGCCGAAGATGAGTCGTTCTACCTTGTATAGTTTTATGAAACAAATCAATTTTAAGTAAGATAGAGACCAGAGCTGGGCAGGATTAGAATCATTCAGGATTCGAATCCTGGATTAGAATCGTTTTAGAGGATTCAAAAGAGGATTCGTTACATTTTTTTAAGAGGACTCGTATTCGAGTCTAAATGTGGGTAATTCGAATCCTTATAAAAGGATTCGAATCCTTGTAAAAGGACTCGAATACTTATAAAAGGATTTGAATCGTCAAAAATAATTCGAATTAATTGTGAGGAATAACATGAAATATGTTTTTTTTGTGTGTTTTTAAATTTTTAGTTAAATCACTGTTTTATGCGCGTGGCGCATGTCGTAAAATTTCGAGTTTAGAAAAGCCCAGAAAATTTGTTTCGGGTCGCTGCGCGACCCTCGACAAATTTTCACGGGCTTTTCTAAACTCGAAATTTTACTTCATGCTTAGTCTGGGAGTGGAAACGCTCGTTCGAAACTTCAAAGTGAATGCTTTGATAAGAACATTAAATCATTGAAAATGTTTTTAAAGGTAATAATCTAGTTTTCAAAATTTTGTTTAATATTGTTAGAAGTAAAACTGACATGGTAGCCACAATCTGAAATGTTAAATTTTTCCGACATTTCCCTGACTAAAGATTTTTTCCCTGGTCTTTTAATATAACTTTCTTCTGTGGGAAACCCCCATTCTGTTTAATAGTTTTCATTGTTTTTGCTAATATTTAAGTTAATTTTATAAATATTTACGTGTTTTGTAGATTGCTTGCTGATTTTGACAAATTTAATAATATCATATAGCTTTTTTGTTAGTGTTTTGGTCAATTTGAATATAATTCCATGACTTTTCTCTGACTTTCCCGGTTTTAATGATATTCAGTGAATTTTTTATTTACGTAAATTTCAGGCATTAGTCGATTTTATAATAGAGTTCAATTTGGAGTTTTGAACGAGTGTTTCCACTCCCAGGCTAAGCATGAAGTAAAATTTCGAGTTTAGAAAAGCCCCGTGAAAATTTGTCGAGGGTCGCGCAGCGACCCGAGACAAATTTTCGGGCTTTTCTAAATTCGAAATTTTACTTCATGCGCCACGCGTACAAAACACTGATTTGAAGTGGAGTTCAGAAACACACAAATACATCTTTTAATTGAACTGACGATGGAAAAGAAAATACTTAACTACAATTAAGAAGTACAAAATGGATATTTGATTTTATTTAAAGAGTAATTATGAAATTTTTTAAAATTGCCGCTAAATTTATCTAGTGGTATTTCTGGTAACTTTTTATAGTGTAAATTGGGCTTTGGCACTTACTCCTTCTAGTTTTTAAACAGACTATAGCGTATCACAAAGAATACGTTTAGTGTTTTTATTTAAAATTTTCCTGTATGAGTATATCATAGGTTCTTAGATTATTTGGGTGTCCCTACTGTTTCTCATGTTATTTATTTCACAGAAAAGTGGTAATAAAATACCGAAAGTAATGTTCTGCCACATAATTAATTTTTATGATGGATTAATTAATCACATGGCAACCTTGTGGAAAAAAGGACCTCAAATTTATTTTGAAGGCAAAAGTCACAATTACAACCAGAGTATCCAACCAAGTATCCAACATTATAAAAAAATCACTAGATCTGGTTCGCCAATAAAAAAACTGAATATATATACTGCTAAATGTAATCCTCAATTGAATAGAAGGAAGAATTAACACATAAATGTATAACATTTGTCGTCCTTCAAAGAAAATTTAAATATCTCATTGAATTTTGAAAGCTATTGAGCCAAGGTTAAAGTATTCTGATGAAATCACGAATATTTTATTTAGAAAAAGCAACCGATATTTTTAGCTTTTTCTAAACTGGAAATTTTACCTCATACTTAATTAAGGATAAGAAACACTCGTTAGTAGCTTCAAACTAAACTCATTAAATAAACAACGAATGCCTCGAAATGCATACGCTAAATCGGGATATGTATATTTGATAGAAAAATCCCCTGCATTCATCTAGGAGTTGTTTTTTTTTTTATTCAAGCTTGAACATCTCGATTTCTCCGAAATATCCACCTCAGTGGTTTATGATGTCTGGAACTCCCGCTACGTTTAAAACATAAAACCTGTCCGACCCTCATCCCCCGAAAACGTGTTTTTTCCCACATCTTCAGGTAGTCGGTAGGTTCCCCCTTTTAAAAATTCAAGGCCACGTTTTCCAGATGCGCTCGCCAACCCGAACTTTTCCAATCCTGAAAGCTCACCTTTCCACCTGTCTGTGAAAACCACCTGTTGGCGGCGGGAAGCGCGGGCGGGGCTTATCGCCCACCTGAAGAAGAGCCCGATTTACCTGCACAGGTAAAATGGCGATCGAAATATATGCGGCCATTTCTAATAAACACCGATGGTATGATGATTAAATTTAAACATACGTTAAATTGCCAATACTTGGTTGCAGAAAACTTCAAACTATAAATGTGCGTGCGATTCTTTACGCAATCTGCAAGAAGTTAGTCTTACAAAGAATTTTCCAAAAGATTTTACGTACCAAGTGTTTGTAAACATTTTGAACTAAATTTTCTTTTTAGCGATATTTGTCTTCGGATGTATATCATATTTATCATAATATACAGGGTGTCTCCTAAAAAAACGCCGCAGGCCATAACTTCTTTATTTATTGACCGATTTTAAAAAATCAAAAAACAATTAAAATGACTCCACAGGATCTACAAACAAGATTTAATTTTACTTTTTTAACAAATCGAGTTTCATGTCAGCGATAGTCGACTTTTTTTTTCAAATGGCCACGTATATTTTTTTAAATTGATTTTGATAGAGGTTACTTTTTTAAATCCAAACGTATACAACAAGTTGGCGTTGGTGCAATATTCATTCGTAAAAAAATGTTTATTAACTTAAAGTTGGAGTCTTATAGATTTTTTTGAGTGTGCCATGGAAAAATAAAACTGAACACATAAAACAATAACTGTTATATAAGTGACAGTGTCTCAGATTTGATTTTTTTGTCAGCCAAGTTTATTATTATTGGTGAAATAACTCAAGTGCTGCTAACAATATTAACAGTTTATTGACCGATATGTCACAAGTGTTTTTCGAATGCAATAAAAATCGCGATCAAGCAGTGCTCCTGTACATGAACCGCTTTCCGAACAGGGAAGTCCCAGAGCCTCGAAAATTTGGAAGACTTGAAAACAACTTAAGAAAGTATCGTGCTTTTAAGAAACCCAAGAAAGAGGTACGTGTATTTCGCGTAAATGTAGAATTAGATGTTCTTCTTATCGGCAAGAAAATCCAAGAAAATCAATTCGCAAAATATCAAATAACATTGGCACTTCAAAGAGAACTGTAAATTCAATTCTGAAGAAACACAAAGTCAAACCATACATACCTCAAAAAGTACATGGGTTGGAGGAAAATGATCCGGGCCGACGACGGCAATTTTGCCATTTTTATTTAAATATGATCAGAAGAGATCCGATTTTTTATAGAAAAATCATTTGGACAGATGAATGCACTTTTACCAATAATGGTATTTATAATAGAAACAACCATCAATATTGGGCACAGGAAAATCCAAATATTTTCATTGAAAATAATTTTCAACGAAGATTTAGTGTGAATGTGTGGGGCGGTATTTTGGGCGATCGATTAATTGGGCCATTTTTCATAGAGGGCAACCTAAATGAAGTGAAATATCATCAACTATTGACTGAAGGTGTTGAAGATGTGTTAGATGATTTGCCTCTTGCAGAACACAGGAGACTTTATTTGCAACAAGATGGAGCAACACCTCATAATGCCAGAAGAAATATTAATTGGTTAAATGAAAACTTCGGTGAAAAGTAGCTTGGAACCAATGGTCCAGTTCGGTGGTCTGCACGTTCGCCCGATCTTACACCACTCGACTTTTGGCTTTGGGACTTTTTTCTTAAAGATAATGTTTATGTAACCAAACCAGACAACAAAGAAATTGAGAGGCAGAGAATTATAAAATCTTGTCGCGAAATACCCCGTAAATGTATATTGAATACGACCTACTCAGTAACGAGAAGATGCCAGTTATGTATTCAACAACGTGGTCATCAGTTTGAGCAGTTCTTGTAGATATGTTTGTAACTTTGTATGATGAATATTTTACATTATTTTAATAAAGTATTCCAAATTGTTTTCTATGGCACACTTTTATAATAAAACAACCTTATGGTTACATTGGTGCATCAATTTGCTTATTCTAACACGCTGGAGCGTGTAAAAATTAACTATTAAAAAATGCGTGTTTTAAAGTTGCTATAAGCAACGTCAACAAACTTAAATAAAGTCAGGCATAAATGAAAAGATACACCTTCATTACGATGTCCACGTATACTTGGATATACTATTTTTTTTACTTATGAATATTACACAAATGTCAACTTGTTGTACATGTTTGAATTTAGAAAAATATCCTCTATCAGAATAAATTTTAAAAAATATACGCAGCCATTTTAAAAAAAAAGTTGACCATAGTCGACATGAAACTTGATTTGATAAAAAACTCAAATCAAGGTTTCTTTGTAGATCTGGTGGAGCCATTTTAATTGTTTTTTGGTTTTTCGAAATCGCTCAATAAATAAAGAAGTTATGGCCTGCGACGTTTCTTAGGAGTATTTCTTGTAAGTATAAATATCCCAATTATTGTAATAATAAACGTTCATATTAACAGTAATTTCAAAATGATATGAAAGTATAGGCGAAGTTCAGTCAACAATATCTGTTTACAATTCTTCCACATAACCTACTGTAAATCATTAGATATTCGTTGTTATCTTTTTAAAGTTCAATTCAAAGCTTTAAAAGAGTGTTTTCAACTCCCAGGTAAGCATGAAGTAAAATTTCGAGTTTAGAAAAGCCTGAAAATTTGGATTTGCCGGCACGAGCGAAGCGAGTGACGGCAAATCCAAATTTTCAGGATTTTCTGAACTCGAAATTTTACTTCATGCGCCACGCGTGTAAAACTCTGAATTATGGTGAAGTTTAATAACACACACATCATCCTTAATTCCAATAAAACCATTTGGTCTGTAATCAACTATTTTCAGTGTTAAATAAGAAATAATTAAGTTTGCAATATTTTTTTTATAAAAACTGGTAACTGTTGGACTTGCAGATTTTTTTTAATAAATCTGATGAGATTTATAAATATTGAGGACACTAACAAAAACATTACAATTATACAACATACTCAAATGCAGTTGGACTTGCAAATCATTATTTTTTTGTAGAATAAAGCTGTTTGGATTTTTAAAGATTTAGTAAACACTAACAAAAACTTCACAATTTTTCAGTGTTCTACACGCGTGGCGCATGAAGTAAAATTCCGAGTTTAGAAAAGCCTGAAAATTTGGATTTGCCGTCACTCGCTTCGCTCGTGCCGGCAAATCCAAATTTTCAGGCTTTTCTAAACTTGAAATTTTACTTCATGCTTAACCTGGAAGAGGAAAACACTCGTTTAAAGCTTTAAATTAAACTCATAAAAAAAAACAACGAATATCTAATGATTTACAGTAGGTTATGTGGAAGAATTGTAAACAGATATTGTTTACTTCATGCTTAATCTGGGAGTGCCATTTGAAAAAAAAAGTTGACCATAGTCGACATGAAAGTTGATTTGATAAAAAAAACTCAAATCAAGGCTTCTTTGTAGATCTGGTGGAGCCATTTTAATTGTTTTTTGGTTTTTAGAAATCGCTCAATAAATAAAGAAGTTATGGCCTGCGGCGTTTTTTAGGAGACACCCTGTATAAGGAGTATTTCTTGTAAGTATAAATATCCCAATTATTGTAATAATAAACGTTCATTTTAAGAGTAATTTAAAAATGATATAAAAGTATAGGCGAAGTTCAGTCAATAATATCTGTTTACAATTCTTCCACATAACCTACTGTAAATCATTAGATATTCGTTGTTTTTTTTTTAAGTTCAATTCGCAGCTTTAAAAGAGTGTTTTCCACGCCCAGGTTAAGCATGAAGTAAAATTTCGAGTTTAGAAAAGCCTGAAAATTTGGATTTGCCGGCACGAGCGAAGCGAGTGACGGCAAATCCAAATTTTCAGGCTTTTCTAAACTCGAAATTTTACTTCATGCGCCACGCGTGTAATACTCTGAATTATGGTGAAGTTTAATAACACACACATCATCCTTAATTCCAATAAAACCATTTCGTCTGTAATCAACTATTTTTAGTGTTAAATAAGAAATAATTAGGTTTGCAATATTTTTTTTTATAAAAACTGGTAACTGTTGGACTTGCAGATTTTTTTAAATTAATCTAATGAGATTTATAAAGATTGAGGACACTAACAAAAACATTACAATTATACAACATACTCAAATGCAGTTGGACTTGCAAATCATTTTTTTTTTGTAGAATAAAGCTGTTTGGATTTTTAAAGATTTAGTAAACACTAACAAAAACTTCACAATTTTTCAGTGTTCTACACGCGTGGCGCATGAAGTAAAATTCCGAGTTTAGAAAAGCCTGAAAATTTGGATTTGCCGTCACTCGCTTCGCTCGTGCCGGCAAATCCAAATTTTCAGGCTTTTCTAAACTCGAAATTTTACTTCATGCTTAACCTGGAAGAGGAAAAGACTCGTTTAAAACTTTAAATTAAACTTTTAAAAAAAACAACGAATATCTAATGATTTACAGTAGGTTATGTGGAAGAATTGTAAACAGATATTGTTTACTTCATGCTTAATCTGGGAGTGGAAAATACTCGTTTAAAGCCTCAAATTGAAATCTTTTAAAAAAAGCGTTGCATATGTATACTTAAAAGAAAAATTCCCTGTATGTATACCCTAAAGAGAAATTCCCTGTATATAGATATTTACAAACCCTGATATGTATTATGAATATTTTTCAATCCAAAAAAAAAAAAACACAAATATCGTAGGTCACCGGGTAAAACGCTCCCAAAGAGTGCAATTTAAATTGGATTTTAGAAAATACTTCTATTTCTGAGTCAAACTTCATGGATTCTTTTTCTTTAAGAAGTTGATATACAGGGTGTTTCACCTAAAACTCCCCAGACTAATTAACAAGAAACTAAAAATGTTATTAAAGTTTCGTTTGTTGTAATCAATAGATGTCATTTGAGGCTTAAAATTAAGATAGAATTAGTATCACTCATAATTACCGTTTCGCTGTCAAAGACGTAAGAAAATGCCATTCGATGATCAGAACTTTGGGAGTGACTTTTTCTAAAAGAATACAATATTTTAAGACATTTTTATCATACGCATATTTTGAATTAAATTGGCCATTTTTAAGTTATAGCTAATTTTGAAATTTTTAAGAACTTTTAAAATACACATTTCGAATAGTACAACTTCTCAAAACAAGTTTATCTAACAATAACAATTATTAAAATACATTGAAAATTACAAAACAATAATAATATTGGATAGATATTTTGATAAATATCATGAAATTTCCGAACCCTGCTTTTTAGGATTATTATTGCTGACAACTGACTGAATATTTTTAATGCTGAAATTTTAGTAAAATTAAAGTTCTGGATGTATAGATTATTAAGAGGTGAACAAGTGTGGAATGATTGGTTAGATTGCGATTGAACAAGACGAGAGGCAGCAAAGTTGAAAAATATTACATCCCTGAGTACACACGAAGAGGAGAGTACTGGAATTAAAAAAAAATGGTGGGTTCGTGAAAAGTTGAATTCACTTCATTCCGTATTGAAACGAGGTAAAAATAAACCAATTTATAGGGCGGACATAATGGAAAAGTAAAAAGAAAGGCGAAGTCAAATAAAAAGGGCCCAGATGGAAATAATGGATCGCTTTAACGATACCTTGAACCGTACTCGAAGAAGGCAAGAGTTGGCTTTTAATACGAAATTGCAGCGGGTTTTATAAAAGTTGGGAGTGGAGGAGGAATATAAATATATACATGACTGGCTATAATATCAAGATTGCGCGTGGAATGGGGTGCGAGCGGCTGTTGAGGCGCTTTAGCCCGCTGGCCCGTTTAATGGGCTTAATCTTTACACCTTTATTTAATACCCCGGGGGAGACGTGTTTATTTTCAGGCGCGCCTCCGCGCCTATTCGCATTAATTTTAATTTTAATTTCGCGCGATTTTAAATCACAAACAAGTGTGAAGCATTAGCTGGAATAAAATGCCAATTTTAGCGGGGGGCGGAGGATCGATAGGATCGGGAGTGAAAGGTCAGCGGGAGCGGGAGAATAAAACCGGCTCCCCCGGGTGGTTCAGGTTACAATGAATAAGTCAACGAAGCAGGGAAAGATCTAAATTGCATTTTATACGTGTGTCAAGGATGGGAGCGCGGAGAAAAAAAAACCTCACCCGGTTATGATTTACGAGGGCCCTTGAGGAGCTCTTTGTTTTGTACTGTCGGATAATCAGGAAATACAATTAGGTAGATAAATGTAAAAAGTGGAATAATTAAAGACTACAAAGCTCCGAATTCATCATATTAAAAATAAGCGTTAAAATCGCGATGGAAACGAAAGAAAAACAAAGGGGGTGCCGGGCGCTCTGAAGGGTTGTCAGTTGCGCTTCTGAATCAGCGGAGAACAAAAACAATGAAAAGTCTCTCATTGTTTCGGGGCACCGCGCGCCCGCTCCCAGAGCAGGAACAACTCCTTCGATAATCACTCATTCTGACGAGTGGGGCCCCCCGTTTGATCGCATCCCTCCGCCGCCACCGTCGAACTTCACGCTTTCACGCACCCCCAACCCCCCGGCATTCCGCGACGGACTCTCCTCTCTCTCCGCTTGTTCTTTTAATATCATCCATATAAATCAGCGGGCGCGCTTTTAAATCGCCGCGAATGCATTCATTTTTACATTTCCCGTTACATTTATTATTTTTATTGTCCGCTTGTCTCCTCTTACACGCGTTTTACACTTGCAATCGCCGATATACGCACACACTAGGGGGGCGCTTTTATTGAATCCGAGCTTTTTCAATTACCCATTCTAAAACTAAACACGCACTTTTCCACAGACTTAATAAATCACTAATTCGACACAGGAAGACGTGTATAAATTTGATCAAATCATCCAAATGTACGTCTTGTATAAACTACCAAAGTGAAGGTCTCCAAATTGCCAAATACTTGCTTAAAATAATTGAATATAGTCAATTTTAAGAGCGATTTAATCACGGCACATGTGGAAATCCTCTAATGATGTAAAAAGTCAAGCTTGTTATTACGGTCAGAGGTCTGCTTTGTTGAATATATTCAACCTTTGCACGATTTAATTACCTTGATTATTGACGCCATAAGTGGAAATCCCAAAGAATTTTGAAACGTAAATTTGGTTTAAAACTACCGTGCGATCATTTAAAACATGATTTAGAGTAGGATTTGAATTTTAAATTAGATTGGTACCACTGACTGTTAACACATAGTTTACCATAATCTCAAATTTATTCTATCATTCAATTAGCATTCTGGACCACCACACAAAAAAATGCCGCCTACTCTAAATCATAATTTAAACGATCGCACGGTATTTCATATACAGGGTGATTCAAAATAGTTAAAAAAATCACACCTTTTTCAGGGGCATATTTCAGGTAGACGCGAAACTGCGGAGGGTATTTGGATTACCCCCCTAAATAGTCGGACGATAAAAAAAAATATTTATATATACCTAGACAATATTTTTCTGTACATTCCTTTGAAAATGGTCTAACAAACCGAAACTAGTCGGAATAAAGTTTTAATTTGTGAAACAATACCAAGTGATTTTAATTTAAATAACTTTACATATTCTAATATGTTTCACCAAGTGCCAGATGAGAAATTAATTCAAGAAAAAAAAACTTATACTACTTCCAAAGCTTTTTTTGCATATGTAGGTATACTAAATTACTAAACCTGAATCTGGTGTCTGAATAATGTTAGATTGATTAAAGAGCATGTTTTTTAGCATACTTAATTACGATTCTTCAGACTTTCAATTAAGTATATCCATGAGTCATATTGGTTGCGTACGTACGAGTAGGAAGCAATTGCGCGCGCGAAACCCATCGTTAACAAACAAAACACACCACTGTTCATGTGTGAGCCATTAAAAACGGAGCCGGAGAGGAATGGAATTAACGCAATAAAAAACATATAGTGAACAGACACCGTGAGTGATCTGAATAACCTTCGGGGGCGCACATGTTGCCCGCCTCTCCGTCGGCGACGAAAACAAGTACCGTCAAATGTGTACAAATGACGTCACCGCGCCTAAAAACCGAACGGTGTAAACGCGGACGGACAACACACACATGTCACAGCGATGATGATAATAAAGTAATTACCTACACGTTTTGTAGTTTGGCGAGCTGTGAGCTGGTGGGATATAAAACACACCCAGCGCGAGCACACCTTCGTTTTTATGTACCTGTCACACCCGGTTGGAGCTTTTGCAAAATGATTGAAAACGGCCCCACAGATGTACCATTCAATTGAATGCGAGAGTTGGTTGGGGATCTCACGGCATACAGAAAAAGGTCAATCACACTCGTTTGAGTTGTGGAGAAGTCATCACCCGCCCTCACTTTAAATTAATTTTAATTGCAACGATATTTTCTACTTCTGTGTTTATGGCCAAATAACAGTAACATTATTTTTCTATAAAAAGTAGGAAAAACAACAGCTCTTTCTGGTGGATAAGTGAAACCAGTACTGTTGCTAAAGAACTAATGTTGAACTTGCTCTTCCCTATTATCCAGATATTTTTCGTAGATTATTATTTTAACCTGAGATCTAATTTAAATACTGTATAGTTGAGGCTGTTAGTTGTTAAAACTCCATAATATCACTTTATTAAAACACCTAATTTTTGTAGGTTTCAAAATTATATTTATTGTACTACAACAATTGTTTCACCACACTGTAGCTTCATCAGGTAGATGAATTGTAATACAAATTTAAAATCAAACTAATGAACCTATGAAACACTAAATTCAGAGGCGGCTGATGGCCAACTTCATGTGAAACTGAAATGCAAATTCATCTTGGCATTAAAAGGTGAGCCTGTTTCGCTGCCAGATTCATGTATTGATGACGCATTCTGTGACGTGATAAGCATTGAAAAACAAAGTGCATATAAAGTGAATTTAACCTCAGATTTTGTATCTTAGATTTGAGCCTCACATGAAGTATACATTTTGAACTTTACAATAAATCATGTCACAAGTCAAGGTAGTTAAATCACCCTTAAGGTCGACGATTTTACAACAAAGCAGAGCATTTACGGTTTTAATAACCTTGATCTCTAGCACAATGGGCCTAATGAGGCCTAAGTGCTGTGCAGAAATGCGCACTCCCCAAAGAACTAGAACCTTGACCTCTGACCAGTAGCGAAGTTAGCCTTCCAATTTTGAGAGAGCGCAAGCCCTAGAACATTGTCAATATAATATTAGGTACGATTACGATTTTACCAATTTTAAGGAAACTAATTTTAAACCCTGCGATCACGAGATATTAATAGTGAGCAACGAAAAAATCACCACCCTGTATAAAAATCGTGACATTTTTATAATTTTCGTAAATTCTAATAAACCCCTTCAGTACTTTGGTTAGTTTTGACGATTCCAATTTTTCTATTTCATATGTATCTGGGTATGGCCACATATACAGAATTTTTCTTTTAGGTATTACGATTTTTCGATATAAATTTTAAGTATTCGTTGTTTTTATAAAAGCTTTAAATTTGAAGCTTGCATTTGTTTTCATTTCATAGAACAAAAGACGTGATGAATGTGTACGCTGTAACTGATCATTTCAACCCATATAGCACATCACATGTTCATTAATTTCACAAATGTTTAAATGGAATATATGAAAGTATACTTTTTTACTTTGTTTGTATACCACTTAAAAAGGGTTATACCAACAAATTAAAAAGTGTTTTATTGTAAACTAACATGTATTTTTGTGACAATTCAACCTCGCTAATAGCATCTTATCTTACGTATGCAGCGATAAATAATTTTAAATCGAACTCATACTTTCTAATTTCAGGTGTACACCAAGGATTGATTTTTTGAACCTTTTTATAAATGATCTTTCTTATTTATTACAGTGTAAACACCTGTTAAACGCGGATCACTTAAACATTTACTCAACAATTGCTAACCCTGCTGACTGTCAACGCTTACAAAATCAACTTGACGTTATCTCGCATTGGTGTAATACTAATAATCTTAATTTGAATAGCAATAAGGGCAAATGTATATCCTTTACCAAAAAATCTAAACTAATCTCATTTAATTATATAGTTAGCCATAATTCTATTGAGCAAGTCACAGTCTTCAAAGATTTAGGGATTTGGTTTGATGACAATTTTACATTTAATCCTCACGTTCAAGCACTTGTTAAGAGTTCCTTCAAAGCATTAGGTTTTATACATCGTAATTCTGCAAATTTACGAAATCCGAATGCTTTGAAATCTCTTTTTAATGTTTATGTCCGTTCAAAGTTGGAATATGCATCTTTAATTTGGTATCCACGAACTCAACTTCAGATTAACCTAGTAGAAAGTTTTCAACATAAGTTCCTGAAGTTTCTGCACTTCAAAGTTGAGGGACTTTACTCTGACAGAGGCTGTGATCATTCACTATTGCTAGACAAATTTAATGTCGAATCTCTTGAATGCCGACGTCACCGACTAGGCATCATGTTTTTACACAAACTTCTGCATGATCGAATTGACAGCCCTGATATTTTACAGCTAGTTGGCTTGCATATTCCAACTTTCAATAGCAGACATAAGATCACATTCAATATGAAGTAAAATAGACCTAATTTTGGATTAAAATCGCCTATTAATGTGATCTGCGATTTGTTTAATCAACTTCCACCAACTTGTGTCTCATTTTTTCAACCATTGACATCCTTATTAGAATTTTGTTAATTACGAAGTAAAATGTTATTATTTTTAGTCTATAGTTCTAAAACTTTTTTTGTTAATACTAAAATATCTTGTAATTAGGAATTTGTTTCCTGTTGGGCAATAAATATTATTATTATTATTATTATTATTATAACCAAGTAATAGCCTCCACAATACAGAATATGAAAGTATACTTAAAAGACAAAATCCCTGCTTGTCAATATTTAAAAAAAATCACAAATTGTAAATAATTATTACTCCTATTATTTTAACAAGATAAATTCAAATTCAAAACTATTTGAATTCGAGAAAATAAGCTTACGCTTCTTATAGTTTGCACACTTTAAACATAATATATAAAATTACGAAAAAACTATTCGTGAAAATGCAAACAGTGTCTTAATTAATAAGACAATTTAAGACGATAAATATCCATTGAAACAACTACTTCCCGTGCAAATACACCTTCGGATATTGAATTATACAATGAAATATTTAAAATCTTATTTAATTTGATTTGTTACAACGCTCTATTAAAGTATATGTAACATTTAGGTCAAATTCTCTTCAAACCAACTAACAGTACATTTAAAATGAAAGGAGAGATTGCAGAAATTAGATGTGAAAGGACTTGGATTAAAACTAATGTCTTAGGCCATCTATAGACGCGTTTCGAGATTTATCTCTCTTCAGTATAGCTTTGCTTATGACGTTTAAAAAAAAATAGGAATAAAATTAAAACAAACTTACTTGGAAAAAGTGTTGTGTGTGTTCTGTGTACCTGTTCATTCCACACACAACACTTTTTCTAAGTAAGTTTGTTTTAATTTTATTCCTAATTTTTTAAACGTCATAAGCAAAGCTATACTGAAGAGAGATAAATCTAGAAACGCGTCTATAGATGGCCTAAGACATTAATTTTAATCCAAGTCCTTTCACATCTAAATTGTTGCAATCTCTCCTTTCATTTTAAATTGTACTGTTAGTTGGTTTGAAGAGAATTTGACCTAAATGTTACATATACTTTAATAGAGCGTTGTAACAAATCAAATTAAATAAGATTTTAAATATTTCATTGTATAATTCAATATCCGGAGGTGTATTTGCACGGGAAGTAGTTGTTTCAATGGATATTTATCGTCTTAAATTGTCTTATTAATTAAGACACTGTTTGCATTTTCACGAATAGTTTTTTCGTAATTTTATATATTATGCCTATTATTTTAAATAAAATCGTTTAAACCTACACACATCATAATACTTTACAAAAACTTTAGAACTGTGAAAATCAGGACAAATTGATAAAAATGTAACAATTGACATAATCAACAAAAATCAAAAATTCTAAACAAGTAATTGATTAGTGGAATTTAACCTAAATTTTAAAACAGTCTTTGAAAGACGGATCCGCCCTGATTATAAGAAAGAAACACATTTATGTAATTCAATTTCATTTAATTTATTTGAAAGAAATATTAGTTTAGAAACACACTGCTCCAAAAAATTAAAGCACCACTTGCAATTTCTTGTAAATTTTACAAATGTGTGCACTTTTTTCCACCGTTACTTGATTATTCTTGTGTTTATAAGTTTGATTGTTAAAATGTAAGTAAAATATACCTTCAAATAAGTTCATCCTTGTTTCTGTAATCAAAAAATAAATTAAACACAACGCTAAACTTAAAAAGTTAAAATTTTAAGAAAATTTGTAATTTCTTGGAGCCACTATATTCACTTATATTGTTAATCCATTGATAATGGTCATTTTGTGTCCGAAATGTATGTATATTTAGTAATTCAAATAAACGTGTGAAGAAAGGTTATTAGTGCTTTATTCGTCAAACTATATTCGAATTTTTAATTGGATGAAATGATGAAATTTTGCAATATTTTTTAAATTTAAGTAACTTAAAACAATGTATAACTATTTAAAGATATAAACGATTCATAAGGCGCTGATTTGAATGAACCGTTGTGAACGTTTCCGCTCGATTGAATAATTTACAAAGTGCACGTACGTGTAGGTGCTTTAGAAAAGTTGTACCTGGTCGTAAATTTTTATTAACGCCCCCTTTCGCTTCGGCTGATGGAGTAATTCGCGTTGATTGCGCAATTTACGATCAGTTTCGGCAACCGCTCGATCTATCTCCACCTTTTAAGAACACTAAAGTTACCGGTTCCGTAAGCGGTAAACGGTAAACGGTTTTCCCAGCGCGCCGATACTCTCTTACTCTTTTACACGCCCGCCCGATGGAGGTACATAAAGAACCGCAGATAAGGCCCGACATAATATAAGGGAAATGCATACGTAATTTGATTTCCTGCCCTGATTCTTATATCGCCTATGAATTTACTCTCTTATACTGAAAACACGATAAATCAGATTACAATTTTTTTTTCTGCTTTTTAGTGCGAGTCGTTATTATTTCCCCGGAAAGTGCGAGTGTATCTGATAAATTATGCCCTCCCCCCGCAGCGCATCGATTGTAAATTATTATTTTTTCCTTGTAGGGGGGCTAACATATCGCGAAAACTTAATATCCATCGCGGGGACATAAAAATAAAATAGTGGATGGAATTGAATAGATTAATGGGTTATACCGTGCCTTCCGCGTTTTATACGATTTTGGACTCCGGGCCGCTTCGGTTGAGGTGAGATTGACGTTTTGAGCAGTAATACTTCAACCGTTATCAAAAGTTTGTCGAACGTGAGAAATGAGGAGAGGGATGATGAATGGATTTTCCGACAGACGCACTCAACTTAAAAAAACCTATTTGTAAATACACTCAAGTGTTGTTGTTATACAATTCTTTACGTATACATTTCAATATTGTTTCATTTAATACCTACTTGTATGTGAAAACTAATTAGCTCGATTCGATTATTTTTTAATTTTGAAGGCGTTTCATTCAAGACCTACTTGTTTCATCCACATTGGCTTGACAAAGAAGAACCGACATAAAATCAAACACTACGAATATTAGAATCAATTGGAAATTATGGGTTTCAATCAAGGCTGTAGCTAGGGGGGGGGATATGAGGGTTCAAACCCCCTCCCTCTGAAATTTTCAAAATGTTAGATTTTGGTATGCAAAAGCGGCCCTGAAAGAGCAAAAACAATTTTAAACAAGTTTCTCAACTTTCACGTGCTCTTTGAGAATGACTCAAAGTCGAAACTAGTTCGGATAAAAAACCAAAATATTCAGATATTAGTTGTTTTTTTAAAGAGTTAAAGTTGAAGCTTAAAACGAGTGTTTTTCACTCCCAGATTAAGCATGAAGTAAAATTTCGAGTTTAAAAAATCCTGAAAATTTGGGCTTTTCTAAACTTTAAATTTTTCTTCATGCGCCACGCGCTTCGAGTGAAGTTCAGAATACACTATTAAAGTGGTATACTAAAGATATGCACTTTGATCTTTACAATATTTCAATGTTTTATACGCGTGGCGCATGAAGTAAAATTTCGAGTTTAGAAAAGCCCCGTGAAAATTTGTCTCGGGTCGCTGCGCGACCCTCGACAAATTTTTTACGCGGGGCTTTTCTAAACTCGAAATTTTACTTCATGCTTAGTCTGGGAGTGAAAGACACTCGCTACTTTAAAATATATCACAAGTGTTTTGTCGAAACTAGTTGAAATAAAAAAACAAAATTTTACTGATATTTAACCAAGTGTTTCTTTTTCGAATCAGACCAAAAACAATGTTTTACCAGTATATGGGCCTAGGGCGCATCTTACTGAAAATCTGCCCTTGGCACACTGGGCGTAATTTTCAAGTATTGCATATTTATTGTAGCTGAAATTATAGCTTATTTAATTCGGAATTCAGGAATGTTTAACGGGAAAAAAAGTTTGGATAATTTTAAGTTATAAATGCGGCAAGTACAGAAATCATAAAATTATCTATTATTTTCAACAACACACTAAATTCGTGTTTTAGACGCGTGGCGCATGAAATAAAATTTCGAGTTTAGAAAAGCCTGAAGCCAAATTTTCAGCCTTTTCTAAACTCAAAATTTTACTTCATGCTTAATCTGGGAGTGGAAAACACTCGTTTAACATTTAATTCTTTTATAAAAACAACCAATATCTGAAGATTTACAACATGCCTACTGTAAAATTGGGATATAAATACTTAAAAAAAACTCCTTGGATATTAAATTAATTTTTGACTTTACTCGTAGTGAAACATTTTTCAATGTAATTATGTGAAATAAACGTTGTTTTTTTAAAGAGTTAAATTTGAAGCTTTAAACAAGTGCTTTCCACGAAGCATAAAGTAAAATTTCGAGTTTAGAAAAGCCTGAAAATTTGGTTGGTTTTTGTCTGTCTTCTGTTTGTCTTGAAAAATGCTGAGATATAGACAGAAGACAGACTTCTATCTATATCTCAGCATTTTTTTCAAATATTTTACTAATTATTTTAAATGTTTAAAAATGTTTCCGATGAAAGTTGAAAAAATCAACTGTCATATAAATACTTTTTTATGTAGTTTCTTTGTTTTCGGAAATATTCGCATAAATAAGTTCATTTCTGACATATTTTATCCATTGTTTACTCAATCGATTTTTTTTAATTCAAAAAATTCAGGTTCAGGTTCACCGTAGTTTCTATGTTTTTCGAAATATCCGCAAAACTAAGTTTATTTCGGTAAAATTTATTAGTTATGACCTGTAAACGATAAAGTTTATGGGAAACGTATTTACATTGCATTTTTTGTAATACTGTAAAAAGAAGAAATCCGTCAATAAATAAATAAAGAAATAAATAAACGTTCCCGATTTTTTAAATTTATATTATTGTATTCAAATAGAAAATGTAGTAATCTTCTTACATGTGAGCCATGGATAAAAATATTTTGTTTTAAGGGGCAATAAGTAAAAAAAAGTTTAAAAAACACTGATTTAACCAAACCAAAATCTTCGTCAAATAATTTAGAATTTAAAATATATCGTAAAGATAGTTTAACAGAAGGTGTAAATGTTCAGGTATTCGCTAACTTTTAAAAAAACGTTCAGCTTTAAAAGAGTGTTTTCCACTCTCAGATTAAGCATAAAGTAAAATTTCGAGTTTAGAAAAGCCTGAAAATTTGGATTTGCCGGAGCGCGCGAGCGAAGCGAGTCGCGCCCCGGCAAATCCAAATATTCAGGCATATTTAAACTTGAAATTATACTGCATGCGCCACCCGTATAAGACACGGATTTAAATTTAAGTTAAAAATATACGGCTCAAGATTGATCTGAGGTTAATAAATTATATAAATACGTATTTTATCTAACCAAATATTGCGCTTAAAAAATTGAGAAATGAAAGAATAACAATTAATCGAAAAAAATGTAAGAACTTTACTTAATACCAGTGTTTTGTACGCGTGGCGCATGAAGTAAAATTTGGTTTGGTCACTGCGCGAAGAGGGCCTTTCTAAACTCGAAATTTTACTTCATGCGCCACGCGTAAAAAAAACACTAGTATTAAGTTAAGTTCTTACAATTTTTTTCTATTAATCCTTCATGCTCAATCTGAGAGTGGAAGCCTTCGCTAGAAACTTCAAACTAACCGCTTTTAAAAGCCACCGAGTGCCTTTAAATTTACAGCATATGTATCTGGATATGTATACTTAAAAAACATTATCTGTGTAGGAAATATTGTAAAATAGATTTCTGTGATTGTATTACAAGTAAATTAATAAATTAATACATTTTTAATTGAATTCACTTGGTTTGCCTTACTAATATTACTAGAAAAACAAACCAAGTGAATTCAATTAAAAACCTATATATTGTTAGACATGTTTTACCAGGTGATCAACGAGAAACAATTTAAGACACATTTTGTTTGTGATCGGCTGGTTTGAGACCCCTCGTATATAGATTTAGTACTAAGACTAATAGAGTAATTAGGGTAGATATTTATAGTGACAGGTCAGTGAAATAAAAGTAAATAAAAGTCCAGTTATAAACAGTACCTTAACTCCACATAATAGAAGTAATAAAAATAACAGTCGGAAACCAAAGTCTTTTGTATTGTTTCGGCCACAAGCCAGTGAGCACGTCGTCCTGCAGGGTCGGCCCCTGCACACACACACAGACATTCAGAGAAACAGACAGAAGGCCCTCTGAAGCAAAGAGAAAAGAAGAAGAGGAAAAAGCTGCGACTCCCTAATTGTATAGAACACGATACTAATTGCCTTACTGCTGTTTTGTGCGCCGCTGTCCGACTGGAAGAGACTGCATTTCTTTCTCGTCCTCATCCTCGGCCTTTTTAGACCTGGGTAGCCTACGCCCCGTGTATTTATGTCCTCCTCTCGCGCTGCGAGAAAACGAGTATATAGTATACGGGATTAGTTGGCTGGGCTGCAGCGTTTCCAGAGATCCACTGTCGCCGTAAATGAGCCGACTTCTGTTTTCCGCCCGACCTCCGACAAATGAACTTTTTTTCCTACGTTATTCTGGCACTTCAAGGGGGCACCTATATATCACAATTAATCACCGCGATGTTTTCCCCCTTATCCTCTCCCACCGCTTTTAATTAAATTAAAGTTACGACCCGGGGAGGACCTAGCCAGGTGATTTTTTTAATGAAGTTCCTAGTATTTCCGGATTATAAGGGCGGGCGCGCTTTAATTTCAGAATTTCAGCGGAAAAGTGTATAAGACTTGTTTACTTAGCAGGGAGTTCACTCGAGCAAACACTGGCCCTCTTTAACTCGTTACGATTGTACAAATTTTAAAGAACAAAGTTTACAGCTTGATAATATTATTAAAAGCGATTATTAGAAAGCACAACTTTTACATTAACAATAATTAAAACTTCAGGTAAGCACTTCTAAGAAGTACACATGAATAAAAATCCTATTAATCCATCTTAAAATGCATAAAAATATATAAAAGTAAAATTCGCGTTTTGGTGGATGCGCCGGGCACGCTGTTTTTACAGGACGAACTTGAAAGTGTATAAAGCAAAAACAGGATATCTCCGCCTAATTATGCTATTATATTCTTTAATAAATCACCTGAGAATATGAAAGACATCCATAAAATTGACGTTAGACACAAAATAATAGCAATTCTACACTTCAAAAAATGCATTAGAAGGAAATGCAACGTTGTTTTAAATAAATTGAAATAAAACTGAATTGGGAGAAACCCACCCAATTTAGTTGATTTATTTCAAGTGTTGAATAAATAAAAAAATAGTATTGTTGAACACTGCAACATGTTTCGTCATACAGTGGCTCCATCAGGAACTTAAATGGCAAATGATGATATGCATCTGCCTAATAAATTCACTGTGTGGCAAAACATGTTGCAATGTTCAAACAATAGAGTGAAACCCTAACAAATCTGTTGTTTTATTTTAAGTGTTAATTAATATGAAGTTTCATCATGTATCCGCCTCATCAATTAAATATTAGAAATATTCTTGGTAAAAAAAAACAGATAAATGAATTTGGTTGAGTTAATAATAACTTGAAATAAAATACTTTTAACCTTTTTTCACAAATGTGCGAAGAAAGTTTAAACATGTTCTATTTAAAAAAACTCAGTTTAATCTGTACTTGAATTTTGTAGATTAATCTAATAAAGAGTTCTTCACTTCAAATCAGGTTAAATCTAGCTCTTCAATTTCTATCCACGTTCTTCAACTATTATTTATAATATTAAAAAATACAAATTTAGGGAAGTAACGCCATGAAGTAAGCGGAAGTGGGTATAATAACGTCTAAAGCTATATAAGCAAACTCTTCTTTTCAAATCCAATATTTCGCCAACCGTGTCGGCTTCCTCGAGGACATCAGGGACTTCCTCACGGGGCTTTTCCAAATATGAAATTTTACTTCATGCGCAAGGCGTATAAAACATTGAAATATTGTAAAGATCAAAACGCATATCTTTAGTATACCAATTTAATAGTGTATTTTGAACTTCACTCGAAATCAGTGTCCAATACGCGTGACGCATGAAGTAAAATTTCGAGTTTAGAAAAGCCTGAAAATTTGGTTTGGCCGCTCCGCTTCCCTGAGCGACCAAACCAAATTTTCAGGCATTTCTAAACTCGAAATTTTACTTCACTTCATACTTAATTTGGGAGTGGAAAACACTCGTTTAAAGCTTCAAATTGAACTCTATTAAAAAACAACGTTTGTTTCATATAATTACACTCAAAAATATTTCACCACGGGTTAAGTAAGAAATTAATTAAATATACAGGGAGTTTTTCGGTTAGGTATATATGTCGCAATCACAACAGATATGCTGTAAGTCTTCAGATATTGGTTCTTTTTTTAAAGAGTTAAATTTAAACCTTTAAACGAGTGTTCTCCACTCCCAGATTAAGCGCGGCCAAACCAAATTTTCAGGCTTTCCTAAACTTGAAATTTTACTTCATGCGCCACGCGCATTAGACACTGATTTCGAGTGAAGTTCAAAATACACTATTAAAGTGGTATACTAAGGATATGCATTTTGATCTTTACAATATTTCAATATTTTATACGCGTGGCGTATAAAGTAAAATTTCGAGTTTAGAAAAGCCCCGTGAAAACTTGTCTCGGGTCGCTGCGCGACCCTCGACATTTCTACGCGGGGCTTTGTTAAACTCAAAATTTTACTTCATGCTTAGTCTGGGAGTGGAAGACACTCGCTACTTTAAGATATATCACAAGTGTTGAAATGTGTATGAACTATCACAAAGCGGCCAAACCAAATTTTTAGGGTTTTCTAAACTCGAAATTTTAATGTATGCGCCACGCGTATACAACTATGACATATTGTGAAATTAAATATATACTGCTAAATCAGTATTTTAATAAAAATATACTGCTAAAGCAGGATTAAAAATATACTACTAAACAGGAATACCGTGCGTTTTATTTGAGTATGGTCACAGGGATTTACATGCTAAAAAATATACCCCATGTTAACTTTTGTTGTCGTTTAAATTTAGAACAATTTTTTGGTTTTATTGATAAATCAACATTTTATCTACAAAATTTACAATGCTCGAAGAAGATAAATATGTTAGATTTCTTTATTTTCGGTTTCAAGTTGAAATGAATAATACAAATAATTAAGCCAAAAAATTTAACTTGGCGATAATGTCATAATGTAAGTATTTGTTTTGCTAAACTTGAAAGCTAATACAAAGAATTCTAGCATGTTTATGTTCTAACAATGAACATTTCGTAGAAAAGTGTTTGATTTATTGATAAAAACAAAAAATTGTTTTAAATTTGGACAACAACAAAAGTTAACGTGGGGTACAATTTTTACGATGTAAATCCCTATGGCCATACTTAAATAAAACGTACGGTATACTGCTAAATCAGTATTTTTAAAAAATATACTACTAAAGCAGGATTTAAAATATACTACTAAGCAAAAATATATTGTATTTCACAATATTTCAGCGTTTTATACGCGTAGCTTCAAATTTGAAAATACAACAGATGCTTGAACACATTTTCATAAATCTAATCTTTCAATAAGTTTTAAGTAACTTTGGTGGATTATTAATAAATTAGTGGATTATTAATAAATAAGAAAGTTACTCTAAAAAGTACAACCTTCTTCCTTTAATACCTCCAGCATTGAGTTATTAAACAACATGTGGTTGTATTTCTTCGTGTGGGTGTTTTCTTTCCTGTTACAATTTTTTCACCTAATACGCACATTATCACAGCTTAATTGCCACACTTTCTCTCTCTCTCTCTCTCTCTCTCTCTCTTCTCTCACAGACTGATGATTTTTACAGAATGCCCGTTCGGGATTTATTTAACGTTCTACACACGTTGACATATGTTGCCATCGGATATCGAGGAGCTGTTAATGGCCGTGTGTGTGTGTTAGTCTTCGTATTACCGCTTTAATGGACGAGATGTTGTTTTTTTGCTTTTTCCACGGTGCCCTCAAATTAATTATCCGTGGAAAAAAAGGAAAAATATGTCGTCTTATAGCCATTAATTTACGGCCCCCTCTACCTTTTCATATCATAAAAAAACTGAAAAAACAATAAATGGTTTTATCTTCTCATAGTTCATTTTTTTCTTTTTGAATTCGTCTTTCAATCATTTCGTTTTTATATTTTATAGTTCAGTCATAACAATGACATACTTGTATAGTTTATATCATGTTGATTTATTTTATTCTTTGGTATTTGCTGCAATTGACCGGTTCGTGCCAATTGTATTCACAAAAAAACCCACTGAGCAAAAAATAAACAAATAACGTTTTATCAACGTTGTAATAACATTAAACGTTGTTTTAATGTTGATGAAATGTTATTTAAATGTATTTGTTCTGAATTGATTATTTCGCGGATCGAAAATGATATTAGATATAATTCAAGCGCGTTTTTGAAATATGTTAATTCGACTAGATCTAATTGTTCCTTATTGCCTCATTCATTTGTCAGCAATGTCACAATTTCTGGCCAGCATAACATTTTAAGTTTATTTGCTGATTTTGTTGGTTCTGTATATATTCCGTATGTCCCGTTAACAACAGAACATACTTTTATTGACTCGAATCACATCAATTTACAGCATGGTCCTGAAATTCCGATTTCTACTGTATACGAAGAATTGTCAAAACTGAAGGCATCGAACTCTCTCGGTCCGGATGGCTTACTGAGTATATTACTCAAGGAATGCGCATTCATACTTACTAGACCTATTTGGCTATTATATAATGTATCTCTAAAACTGGGATATTTTCCGTCCTGCTAGAAGTATGCACTGAACACGCCAATTCATAAGTCTGATCCTAAGAATAATGTTGGTAACTATCGACCTGTCTCCATCTTGTCAACAATTCCCAAGATCTTTGATAAAATTATGTCACAATATCTGACTTACCATTTAAACCCAATGCTAATAGAACATAGACATGGTTTCAGAGCTGGTTGCTCGACTGCAACTTGTTGGTTTATGGTCAGAATATTGCGGATATCTTGGAAAATAGGTCTTCGGTTGACGTCGTCTATACTGATTTTTCCAAGGCGTTCGATACCGTTGACCATAAACTTTTGCTACGAAAGCTTCACCATATTGGTATTGGTGGTGGTGTATTAAGTTGGATTGAGTCGTATCTAACAGTCAGAACGCAATCTGTTCGTATTGGTAATCTAATATCAATCCCTATTAAAGTTACCTCAGGTGTGCCTCAAGGGTCCCACCTGGGGCCTTTATTATTCAATATATTTACAAACGAAGTTTACAACTGTTTTAAATACTGCCAGTACCTACTATATGCCGACGACATGAAGGTATTTCTTAATAAACTGAATCGCAGAATATGCAGGAGAATCTAAATAGATTGAGCCCAATGGTGTATCTCGAATAGACTGAGATTAAATATCGTTTCACTATATCTTTTTAGCGAAAACAAACTGTAATGCGAAGTGCTTATAATCTCAGTGGTATTCCACTAAATCGGGTATACCAAATTAAAGATCTGGGGGGTTGTTCTAACCAGTAATTGGTCTTTTTCAGTTTATATTTCCATTATATTATCTAAAGCAAACGAAATGCTTGGATTTATTAGGAGAAACACTGCTCATTTTACTAACATCGAAACAGTATTATATCTTTATAAGACATTGGTTAGGCCTCAGCTGGAGTATTGCTCTGTTATATGGTGCTCTTTTACAGCAAAAGATATCTCGGTTTTAGAGAGAACTCAGCGGAGGTTCCTGAATTATATCTCTTATAAATTTAATATTTTAGGAGCCTACGATGTTATATTACAAACTGTCGGTATGCAATATCTCGAAAAACGACGAACAAATAGTGACGTATTACTCGGTTATCAATTAATCAATGGTATAATTAAATCTCCCACCCATGTTAGTTCATTTGGCATTCATGTTCCGAGTAGAGTAGTTCGCAGCAGAAGTACCTTTCATATACCCTTAATAAGAAAGGACTATGTCAGGAACTTCGGTATATGTCGAATAGCGGCCAATTGCAATGCTTGCAGTTTTAACTTTTTTCATAACGACATAAAGTTTGTACGTCGTTACCTTAAGGAGTAGCGTTCTCTCTAGTTGATATTTGTCTGTTTTGTTAGTAATTAGATATTATTTTGATATGTATTTTAATTTAAGCTCAGTGAGCAATCACCTCTTTTGTAAATGGTGTAATCCGTATATTTGAATAAAATAAAATGACTAAGAATTTATCATAAAAGAAAATATAAAAGAAATACTTGAATTCAAAGAGATGAGCAGATTTTTTGTGTAGTTTTAAAATTATGATTTCTTGACGCCCAGATGGGGTTATCATAATTTATGTTGTGTGTGAAATGTTAACATTGATTAAATCATAGTAAAATCCGAAAGGTCATCTATGGATATAAATGGTGTGTGCGCCGGCAGGTGGTTAATTCCCACGGATCCATCTGATTAAATTTGGAATTTCTAGTGAAACGAAACTGATACGAAAGATCGGCTTGATGCGCGCGTGTTGCGCTGTGAATTCATGTAAATGATATTAGTATTTGTTGTGATAAAAGCCCCCGGGCTGGAAGCCGTATTATGTCAAAATGGATTAACCATCATTGTGCTGTAGCAATATTAAAACATCGCATGTGGATGAATTAACCTATTCTATTTTAATACTTTAGCAAATTGCGCCGGAACAAATCCGCGGTGGCGCGGCATTATTAAACCAATTAATTCCAAAACCGAAATCCCGAGTAAATTCCGTTCGGAAAAAATAAAATAATAAAAATGTGTGTGTGTGTGTACACAAAAGAGGGGGGCTAATACTCTTTTAGCTTTTATGTCCTACAATTGCAGCGTATTAATTGTTTAATATCTTGTGGAACACGTGTTTTAAGCCTCCGTTTGCGGGATTTACTTTACGAACGTTAATTGCCTTTCGAATATAAGGCGCGTGAAATATTGCCCCGCAACCAATACCCCAGAGGTATTGTATATTTAAAATTGTATTTAATTAATTAATCCCATAGATAGCATGTTTGTTGTATCGAATTTCATTCGTACAAGTCCTTTATATATCTGCATGTGAGCTATGTATCTCCCTAATTGCTAGTTCTAGTTTATGCAGTTCTAGAATTGGATTGCGGTAAAATACGCTGTGTGGTTTCTAGCAACTCCACGAGGACCTGTCTGTACGTTCCTATTACGAGAGGTGATATATCAGATGCGCGGCAATGACAATATTTTATTAAATCGAACTGTTTAACAGAATTACTCCCCCGGTTTTCAGACCGGTCTCTGCGCTGCCGGAGGGATGAGAAGATAGGAGGTTCCATCCACTACCTACCACCTAAATCTTCATGAAACTCAATTTAATCTCTCCACAGTCCGCATGCACAAATCAATTGAGGAAACGACCTACAAACTATCACTTAGGATAAGAGCTGTAAGAAAAACAGAGCGTTACAAACATTACAAAGATTAAATATAAAACGTAATATACAATCCATAGTGGTTCTTAACTTTCTTTTTCATAAGTATGAATTAAATTGCCAATACTTGGTTGCAGAATACTTCAAAACATTAAAACTGTTGTTCTTTACGCAATCTACAACAAATTTATATTTACGTAAGGATCTTGAATTACGTGCCTATAAAATACAGCTCGTGCAACAATTAAAGCCAAATGACCATCGTTTACGTCGCATTTTTGCTGATTGGGCTAATTTGAAACTGGCCGAAGATGAGCATTTTTATCGAAGAATTGTGTTTAGTGATGAAGCACATTTCTGGTTAAATGGCTTCGTCAATAAGCAAAATTGCCGTATATGGAGCGAAGACAATCCTCAAGCCATTAATGAAACACTGTTACATTCATTGAAATTGACTGTTTGGTGCGATTTACGCGCTGGCGGCATCATCGGTCCTTATTTCTTTCGCAATGAGGAAGCAGCTACCGTTACAGTGAATGGCGAGCACTATCGAGCCATGCTGACTGATTTTTTGTTTCCAAAAACTAATCAGCTAAACATCGACCACATTTGGTTGCAACAAGACGGCGCAAATTGCCATACAGCGCGCTTAACCATCAATTTATTGCAAAATCAATTTGGTGACAACTTTATTTCCAGAAGTGGTCCTGGTAACTGGCACCTCGTTCGTGCGACTTAACGCCTCTCGATTACTTTTTATGTGGCTATGTTAAGTCATTGGTTTATGCCAATAAACCAGCAACTCTTGAATCATTAGAAGCCAATGTTCAAGCCACCATTGACGCCATATGGCCAGATTTATTGGAAAAAGTAGTGAGAAATTAGACTGATCGAATGGACCATGCGAATACTCATCAAGTCGGAAATCATATTTAAAAAATAAATGCCATGAAATTATCTACCAGATTATAATAATAATAAATAATTCCCACAATATTTCTGTCTTGTATTATTATTTAAAGTTCTTAAGCTCTAAAAAAAAAACACCCTTTATTATACTACAGTAAAATCCATTTATTTTATTATAATATTTATATTTTATCTTTTGGAAATTTAAAATTGATTATATCTGGGTACACTTAAAACGATTTCAGCTAAGATTTTTTTTTGGTGCATTTTCAATGTCAGATTAATTCACTTTTACAAAAAATCCGCATTGACTATAAACTTAGATTAAATCAAAGTGTTAAAATTGTATCACATACTATATTTGTGTGATAAATTAGTTTCTCACTACTTCCTCACTATATTTGTTTTTCTCAATAAAAATTCACAAATAAATCTGAGAAACGTCGGATTTTAATTAAAAAAAAACAAAGTATTAAAGTTGTGTAAACATGAATATTTCAAATTAAAAACTATAGGCTTACGTTTCTTTTAGCGTAATAAACACAGATGTGATGTCATCTTCAGACTACAAGTTTTTAGCATACTGCTTTAGTAGAATATTTTGTACTTCACCTAAAATCAGTGTTTTATACGCGTGGCGCATGAAGTAAAATTTCGAGTTTAGAAAAGCCCAGAAAATTTGTCTCGGGTCGCTGCGCGACCCTCGACAAATTTTCACGGGGCTTTTCTAAACTCGAAATTTTACTTCATGCTTAATCTGGGAGTAGAAACACTCGTTAGAAGTTTCAAATTGAATACTTTTATAAAAACAACGAATGGCTTGAACATTTACAAAGTATGCATCGGGATATCACTCACATATCCTGATGCATACTTTGTAAATGTTCAAGCCATTCGTTGTTTTTATAAGTGTTCAATTTGAAACTAGGTCGTTTCCTCAATTGAATTTGTTTAACTGCAAAACTTACATTCTCCACTTTTTGTGAAAATTGAGTTGGTGGTTTTTTTATGTCCGCCATGTTAAAGTACAGGTGTTTTTTTGCAATTTCCCAAAAGTTTTAAAAGTGGAGAATGGTAGTTTTGCAGTTAGAATACTTATGTATACTCCCTGTATGAATTTGTATATACAGGGATTTTTTTTGCTGATCCCTTCAATAAATAATTTAATAAAATAACTAATTAATTAAAGAACGATATAAACCCACTTTTATCTTATCCCCCTTTCAACCTTTCTTCATTCGACCCCTCCCGCGAATGCTGGCTTTTATTTTAATTATGGAAACCTCAGATTATTCGGAACGTCCGTCTCGTCTCATTTAATTAAATTGTCAGGGGAGTTTGAAATTTCTGAAGGTGCGCGGCGCGCTCTCAAGAAATAATAAAATTTTAGGGAGATAGTTAAAAAAAGACGCCAGAGTGATAAAAGTTACTCATAATACCGCCATTATGCAAATCGAGTCGATGCACGAATAACCTAGGCCCCTGTGCTCTTTTATTTCCGAGAGATTTTTTGTACTTGCTTCGCGAGAAAGGAAAAGCATATGCAAATCGGGTCGGTGAATATTTTTACAGTGTTTATAATTTGCGTTTTTTTGCGAGCTAAGAGGGGTCATTAACGTGCAATAGGGGTGGTTTTAGAGTGGGGGTGAATGAAGAAATAATAGGACCATAATGAAGAGGTAGATATATTGAAAAAATGGACACTCTTTCCTAAATAAAAACTTAAAATAAATATTACAAAATTTTACATTCATTTCTAAATGAAATATAACAAATAAATCAAATCATACTGATGATCTTCTCTGATTCTTTAAAATCTCAATTTAAAATCTCAATTTAACCAAAAAATTATGAAATATTAAAACCTACTTATACAGTTTGTAACGATTTGAAATTGAGACGCTGATCGGGTTGCCTACGTTATAGTTTTATACGGGTGAAAAATCCGCCAAGGTGGTTTGAGACGGATTTGCGCGCGCAGGAAATTAAGATATTTTGCCGTAGCGAAGAAAGATGGTGGCGAATCCTCGAAGAGGACCGCGAGTTATTGGTATTTGTTGCGGAAATTATCGCTAAGGTAAGCTTTAAAATTATTCAACGTAAGTGTGCAAATTTTGTTATTAAAACAATTAAACAGGCGGGTGCTTTCGGGCCTGTTTTATCGTTGCCGAACGTGAATTTAATAACTGGCACGTATCGTGGTATCGATTGGCAAATGGCGATCGCTCTCTGGTCATAGTGCATATTGCTAGAATTTCGGAAGCTACACCAGTCACCGTATCTACCGCACGATCCTACCGACGTCAGCTGCTGCTAGCATACCGCTTCGGTAGTCTTCGCTATCGACCGCCGCTACCGCCGCTACCAATCGGAGGCAATCCGTTGATCTGCGCAGACGCATCCCGTACCGTCAAATTCTGGCATTTGTATGTATCACCAACACAGCTCGAGGCTACAGATAAGGTCAGGAATCTTATTGACATTTTTTGAATTGCGATAGCGCTTTGAACCGTTTGTGAAGGATATGCGGTTATTCAAAATTTATTGCGATCATTTAAATTAAACCGCGTCACGCTTTTCTGGGGAGACATTTTTATTTAGTCAATATTGTTTTAGGATATTTTTGATTATCGTTTTTTTATGTATTTAATTTTGATTCCGCCTCAAGGTAGTGGCCTTGAGTGGCGCTCAACGTATTTTAGAATTAAGAATTTATTTTGTTATTAAGTATTTATTCTTTTTATTTCTGAATTTAGTTTTAGTTAGGCAGAAAGAAAAGGAAATATTTTAATTGATTTATAAGTACCAATTTATGTTTATTTTTATTCTAAAGATCATTATTTTTTATTAAAAATCAATTTTAAGTTCTGTTCATGGTTAATCTGTTTTAAACCCACCTCCCATGTTCACCTAGATAATTTCAGAGGAGCAATAATAAATAAATTTAGTGCTTAAGAAGATGATTCAACAATTTATGATTTATTTATAATTTTCTTAACAAGATTTTAATTAAACTGGTATTTGTGGAGGCTTCTACTTCGTTATACATTAATATTTACACAAATAAATCTCTGAGTTTCACTTTGAGTTTGAAAATGACAAGGTAAAGTTATCGAAACTATAGTCACTTAATAAAGTCTCAGTTATACAAACAAAGTTAAAATCTTGTTTCATTTGCAAACATAATACTAACCACAAATTAAAAACAAATTTTAATTTGTGTTCAGTATTCCGGCACGAAACCAAAGACGCGTTTTAGACTTCAAGGTCCTCGTCAGTATAGTTCCAACCCAGTGCTTAGAAATACTGAACATTTCTGACTATTTCAAGACAAGATGTGAAAGCCATTAAAAAATAAAGATATATGGCGTAGCTATCTTAATAATTGTACGATGTTTTTACTAAATCTCAACTTTGGTACGATTTTACAGAAAAACCAATTGAAATATTTTATTCCTGACTTCAGGATCTTACAACTTGTTTATTTCTAAGTAAAATTGAAGTTTTTTAAGTCGATTCTATGTTTAGTGATTTTTTTATAATTTTTCGAATAAGGTTATCTTAAAATCACTAAAATCTCAACATTGACATGATTTGAAAAAAAAACTGTTGAAATATTTTAACCCCAACTTCAGGATCTTAAAGTTTGTGGATTTTGAAGCAAAATTCGTAATTACAAAGTTGATTTATCAATTCAAAACATTTTTATAACTTTTCAAACAAGATTACCCTAAAATCTAACGATGCTTTCACTGAATCTCTACTTTGGCACGGTTTTTCAGAAAAACTATTTAAGCTATTTTAACCTTAACTTCAGAATCTTCAAAGCGTGTTTATTTCTAAGCAAAATTGAAGCTTTTAAAGTTGATTTAATAATTTATAATTTTTATATAATTTTTTAAACAAGATTACCTCAAATCCTCACGATTTTTTCACTAAATATTAACTTTAACATAATTTTTGGGAATAATCAGTCGAGATTTTTTAACCGCAACTCAGGATCTTAAAGTTTGTTCATTTTAAAGCAAATTTAGTGATTTAAAAGTTGATTTAATAATTAATTATTATTTATTCATTTTTCAAACAAGATTCCCTAAAAATCTAACGATGTTTTTACTGAATCTCAACTTTGACACGATTTTTCAGAAAAACTATTCAAGATATTTTGACCTCAACTTCAGGATCCTAAATTTTGTTTATTTGAAGCAAAATTCGTAATTATAAAGTTGATTTAACTATTCATAATTTTTTGATAATTTTTAAAACAACATTACCTCAAAATATTTGTTCAACCTTCAGGATCTACAAGGCGTGTTTATTTCTAAGCAAAATTACAGCTTTTAAAATTGATTTAATAATTCATAATTTTTTATATAATTTTCCAAACAAGATTATCTCAAATCCTTACGATTTTTTCACTAAATCTCAAGTTTGACATAATTTTTCGGAAAAACCAGTTGAAATATTTAAACCGCAACTTCAGTATTTCAAAGTTGTTTTTATTTTAAAGCAAAATTACTGATTTAATAGTAAATTTAACAATTAATATTTTTTATAATTTTTCAAACAAGATTACCTTGAAATCTAACAATGTTTTTTCTGAATCTCAATTTTGACACGATTTTTTAGAAAAACTATTCAAGATATTTTAACCCCAACTTTAGAATCTTAAAGTTTGCTTATTTTAAAGCAAAATTCGTAATTACAAAACTGATTTAAGAATTCATAATTTTTCTATCATTTTTCAAACAAGATTATCTCAAAATCTAAGGATGGTTTCACTAAATCTCAACTTTGGCACAGTTTTTCAGAAAAACTATTCTAGATAATTTAACCTTTACTTCAGGATCTTTAAAGCGTGTTTACTTCTAAGCAAAATTGAAGCTTTTAAAGTTGATTTATTAATTTATAATTTTTTATATAATTTTCCAAACAAGATTACCTTCAAATCCTTACGATTTTTTCACTAGGTTTAGATATTTCAACCGCAACTTTAGGATCTTAAATTTAATTCATTTTAAAGCAAAATTGGTGATTTAAAAGTTAATTTAACAATTAACTAGTTTTTTATAATTTTTCAAACAACATTACCCCAAAATCTGAATCTCAATTTTGACACAATTTTTCAGAAAAACTGTTCAAGATATTTTAATCCTAACTTTAGTATGTTAAAGTGGGTTTATTTCTAAGTAAATTTAAAACTTTGATTTAATAGTTTATAATTTTTATATAATTTTCCAAACAAGATTACCTCAAAATCTAACGATTTTTTCACTAAATCCAAACTTTTCACATAATTTTTCCAGAAAAACCAGTTGAGATATTTTAATTCCAAATTCAGAATCTTAAAGCGTGTTTATATCCGAGCAAAATTTGTGCATTTAAAGATCATTTAATAACTCATGATTTATTTAGCATTTTCCAAAAAAAATTCATGGTCATCTTTTGGATGTTTTTACTATATACGCATTAAAGCAAAATTACTGATTTCAGAGTTGATTTGACCCATTAGCGGCCGAGCAATTATAGAATTAACTCTAAAAGTTTATTTAAGGTAAAATTCTACACTTATTTTTATGATTTTTACGAATGAATGGTTGTATTACATACTGAGAATTTTTCTTTTAAACATACATAATGTATACGCTGTAAATGTAAGGCATTCGTCGATTTTGTCTAAAAACGCGCAATATGAAGTTTAGAACGAGTATTTCCACTACCAGACTAAGCATGAAGTAGAATTTCGAGTTTAGAAAAGCCCCGCGTAGAAAATTTTCACGGGGCTTTTCTAAACTCGAAATTTTACTTCATGCGCCACGAGTATAAAATACTGAAATATTGTGAAGTTAGAAATACACTGATTTTTTTTTTAATCTGTAATAATTGAGATATTTAAATAACAAAATATTTACGTTTTTCTTCATACATTTTCAAGTCAAGTCAAATGATATAATATATATAATTAACTTATTTAGTAATTTAATCAACATAAAAATTAATAGTTTGTTATTGATAATGAGCACTTTGTGTCTTGAAATGTACATCTAACGATACAAATAAAAAGTGAAGTAAGGAATAACAGTCTTTTTTAGTGTAATAATCATTTCACGTAAACTCAAAAACATACAGTTATAAAATTAATAATGCTGCATATATGCATCAATGGCGCCTAATGGGTTAAATAATCATTTTTTAGTAATTTTCCTAACAAGATTACCGCAAAATCAAACGATGTTTACACTAAATCTCGACTTTGACAGAAATTTCAGAAAAACTAGCTAAGATATTTTAATCCCAACTATAGGATCTTAAAGCGTCTTTATTTCTATGCAAAATTGGAGCTTTTGGAGTTGATTTAATAGTTTAAAATTTTTTTTTAATTTGAAAATATGGTTTTATCAAGAAAGTAGCAGAACGAGTATGGAATATGATAAACGTTACTTCTAGTTTTTTTACATAGAGAGTTTTTTTGACTTTACACCCCCTTTTGTATACAATTTTTACAGTAAATTCAAATCGAAAAGGTTTGTCAACGTTTGTCTATATAAAAATGTATGTTGACATATGTGTGAGAAAGTTTTAAACGATTTGAATTTGAAATATTTTATGAGTTTAAAATTTGTTATATTTTTTAGCAAAGGTTTGTCAACGTTTGTCTATATAAAAATGTATGTTGACATATGTGTGAGAAAGTTTTAAACGATTTGAATTTGAAATATTTTATGAGTTTAAATTTTGTTATATTTTTTTTTTGTCAATTAAATGCATTATAAAATGTAAATGTATTATTGTAATATTAAATTGGAGATACCGTTAATAAATTTAATAAATGAATAAATTAAATGAAATTTACTGTAAGAATCGTATAAAAATGAGGGTGTCAAGCCTTCATGAGCGTACTTTATATAGAAAAAACAAGAAGCAACATTTATCATTATTTTCTTGAAGTTAAATTAAATTTTTTTTATGATAGACAAAAGTACTAATACCACTTATGCACTCTTAAAATAATTGCTTAATTAATACTTGGTGAAGCATTTTTAAACAATTAGGTTAAAATTAAGCTTTAGTGGTACACATTTAGGACATCGAATTCTTCTGTTTTAACATAAGTATGAATTAAATTGCCAATACTAGATTCTAGAATATTTCAAAACATAAAAAGTGCAATTTATTTCGCAATTTACAACAAAGTTGTTTTTGAAAGACAAATTTTTTTTTGTAAGACAAATTTGTTGAATATTGCGGAAATAATTGCTATTTTGTTTTATTTAACGTCGGTATTTTAACTTTTAAAAACGTCATCTAACAGATTACTAATACTAACTTTCCAAGTACAATATTCCTTTCTAAAAACGTAGAGAGATTATTTAAAGGGGTAATTTAAGTAGTTTGAAATTCAAATCCATAAAATTCATATAGAATAAGTAAGGGGATACTCTCCTGAGGTAGCGCTTAGTTTAAACATAAGGGAAACACATCGCACCTTCAGGAATTGTTCTCGGGACGGTCACTGTATCTTGCGGGTCAAAGAATAAACCAGCAAGTTGCTAAGTAACCGGAGGACCTCCGGTGTAACTCTAATTTACAGCCCTCTTGGAGGTTAACTACATTAACTTATGTATTAAAATAAATTACACGATGATGTAACACGTTACAAGAAAGCGGCTAGATATTATATATATGTATGTATACCAGCACAAGAAGTAAGTCTGTCTATATATATATATATATATATATATATATATATATATACAGAAGTAATTGTTCTTTCAAATATATAGGGTGAACAAGATAAATTCAAATTTAAAACTATTTGAATTCGAGAAAATAAGCTTACGCTTCTTATAGTTTGCACACTTTAAACATAATATATAAAATTACGAAAAAACTATTCGTGAAAATGCAAACAGTGTCTTAATTAATAAGACAATATAAGACGATAAATATCCATTGAAACAACTACTTCCCGTGCAAATACACCTCCGGATATTGAATTATACAATGAAATATTTAAAATCTTATTTAATTTGATTTTTTACAACGCTCTATTAAAGTATATGTAACGTTTAGGTCAAATTCTCTTCAAACCAACTAACAATACAATTTTAAATAAAAGGAGAGATAGCAACAAATTAGAAGTGAATGGACTTGGATTAAAACTAATGTCTTAGGCCATCTATAGACGCGTTTCGAGATTTATCTCTCTTCAGTATAGCTTTGCTTATGACGTTTAAGAAATTAGGAATTAAATTAAAATAAACTTACTTGGAAAAAGTGTTGTGTGTGGAATGAACAGGTACACAGAAATGGAATGAGTGAAAATGATAGACGGTATTTATAGGTAAAAAAGGGGATTATTGCATTTTCACGAATAGTTTTTTCGTAATTTTATATATTATATAAAGGGTGAGTTATTTATCTTGAGACACTCAAATATCTCAACAATTAATGCTGTGGCATCAGTGAATGGTGGGTTAAGTACAAACATTGCATTTTTAGGAAATTTAAATTGCAAGTTTGTATTTTTTTCCAAAATCGCATGATTTATAAAAAAATCAATGATTGCCCCAAAATATTTAATTGGCAATTGCTCTTTAGGCTCATAAGGTTTTTATTTTAATTTTGTTAAATTTTCAATAATTTTATAACAATTAAAAAAATATATATGTACATAGCCCAATTTACACTAAATTCATTAGTACAAAGCGTGTCAAGTTATTATTTTAATTATTAATAAAATTTCATTACTGCAACTAATAATAATATTTTTTTTTTGTGGTTCGGTGCATCAAAACGGTACATTTTGAACATATTTCTTTATTGTAACAGCCTTTATTGAAACAGAAAAAGGTACAATATATTTTCAAGGTAAGAAAGTGCAAAACAAAATTTCAATACGATCTAAAAAGTTATTACAATCAATTGGCTGTATCCCCGAGTTGTACTTCATCGGGATACACGTCCGTTGTATCGTCCCTAGTAAAAACTTTTAAAAATTGGACTTATAAATGTAAGTGAATCAATCAAATCTTCTTTCTTTTCGGCCGATATTAGTTGAGAGTAAGTATATCTAATTGGAGGCGATAATTTTAACACTTTTCCTTTCCTTCTAAAATTAACTGTCCTAAAATCTTCATCGTTATCAAGCGTCTGTTTAAAGAAATGTATGCCAGAGTTCTCTGCTTCATACCTCAGCCATCTTACTTTATTCCAAATGATTGCGTTATTGTTATTGTCCGTTTTTCTGTTCCTTAAGGGTGTTTACAACAGCGAAGAGTAGTTTAAAAAGTCGGTGTTTTTCATTTCGGTACCGTCAAATTTCTTTTTCTCCACAGTATCACGCATTAACTGGACCCAATCATGTGGGCGTTCGATTAGTCCATTGATTTTTTGTTGTTTTTTCTTAATCAATGCATGTGAAGTGCCACATTCCTTATGCGTGTGCCCCGAAACAAGAAACTTGTGTTTTATACTTTTTAAGTTGCTTGAATTTTGAAGGGCTACCCAGCACATGACTGCAATATGTCTGTTCTTATTTTGGCCAGGGCACGAATCCGAGTACATTGTTACAGTTTTTACGGAAGGCTTAAGTTTTTTAGTAAAATAATGGTAGAGACACGATGCAATTTCGTTGGCTACACGACCGGCCATGGCTTCGTGCCACACGTGACAATATATTTGGTTTGGGTTGGAATCGAATATTGTTAAGTTATAAGTCCATAAAGTCCGTTTATAGAAAGATACTGAATTTTTTAACAATGGAGTCGCGCGGCACTGTTGTAAGTCGAAAGTTATAGTTTTCTTTGAATTTTTTTTTTCTGAACCTTCCTTGTCGATCTGTTTATACTTCATAAGCTCGGTTTGCGTCTAATTGATGTTGATGTAGTTTTTCTAATATCGAAGCTTTGTTCTCGACTTGGACAACCCTTTCTTCAAGGATCAATCTATCATATGTCGCGCAGGTGTCGACTTTAGGTTTTTTAATAAACAGTTTCATTTTTTGAAACTCTTCCCAAAAGACTGAAAATGAAGCTAGTCGGCTTTCTAATTCGGATGATTTTTTGTATTCTTCGTGAAGCATTGTGGTGGTTATGAAACTTTTTTGAGCAATCTCGCCTAGAATAATGACTTTCATACACTGGTATTTTATTAAGAAAATCTTGTATACCTTTTCTGAGTATTTTGCCGTAGTCACTAGAAAATGAGCCTCTGCTATCCGCCGGTAAAATACAGTATCTTGTTTCATTTTAATCGCTGTCGAAATGAACCGTCTAGTTTCGCCAAATATCAATCTTTGAAAATTTTTGTTCGCGAACCGTTAATTTCAACATTGTGTTCGACTGTTATCTGTTTCCTAGCTTTCGTTTTACTTTTGGGTGTTTTAAAGTTTAAAAGCCTTGGAATAAAACAAAGCCGTCCATTAAACAACAACAAAATGTAACACAGGACTAATTTTAAAAACTGTTCATTTGTGTAAATTGAGCTTGGTGTAAGGAAAAACAACATGGCTCACTTTTCACAAAAAAGTTTTATTTTGGAAATACAGCTTCGAATTTACAATTGTATTTTTTTGTTGTTGTAATTGGAATAGGATTTACAATTGTATTTTTTTGTTGTTGTAATTGGAATATCTGTTAGTCCATTAAATACAAAGAAAGAAAAAAAATCTAGTTTCTGGTGATGAATATAACTCGATATTCACAAAAATGCATTTAATCCACTATTCACTGATGTCATGAATGATTCTATGAGAATTTTTTTTATTATTATCTTACATTAATTTATCTATATTTTATACTATACTATTAAACATCTTTTGTTTACGTTTTGAAATTTTAGTTCAATTGTTGAAGATATTTCAAATTACATTATTAAAAATAAACTTATATCATAATAAAATATCACATTTAACGTGTTTTAAGCATGTTCAGCCTTATTAGTAGAATTGTCGTTAACATCATTATAGTTTAATGCTAGTTAATCTCTACTAGACGCATACAAACGTGACACTAACATTTCGTATTAATAGAACAAAATCTGCATGCTATTAGTTAGTTTTAAAATAATGATAAAATTAACTGGCAATATTACATTTTCATGTGTTCTAACTTCATTGTAATCATATAATTTAGAAGGTATGTTAAACTGTTTTTACTATGTTTGTAAAAATGTATTTCTTGTAATAAATTATTAGATTGAAGTTTACTTTTAACGAGTGTCTCCACTCCCAGACTAAGCATGAAGTAAAATTTCGAGTTTAGAAAAGTTAAAAATTTGGCTCGGGCGCGTAGCGAAGCGGAGCGACCGAGCCAAATTTGGCTTTTCTAAACTCGAAATTTTACTTCATGCGCCACGCGTATAAAACACTGATTTCATGTGAATTTCAAAATATACTGATAAGGTTTATTCATTTATGATTTATTGCCTTAATAAATAAATTCTAAATAACACTATTTTTTATGACAATTGAGGTTATGTATAAGACTTAAACTAGGGCTATTGAATTATTAGTTATAAAATAACAATAGTAATCTACTAAAACGTTTTATTAATCCGAAAATGTCAATATCATCCTTAGAACAGTGTTAAAGCTGTATGCTATTTATCTTGAAATATAATATATAAAATTACGAAAAGCTATTCATGAAAATGCAAACAATGTCTTAATTAATAAGACAACTTAAGACGATAAATATCCATTGAAACAACTACTTCCCGTGCTAACACACCTCCGGATATTGAATTATACAATGAAATATTTAAAATCTTTTTTAATTTGATTTGTTACAACGCTCGATTAATATATATGTAACGTGTAGGTCAAATTCTCTTCAAACCAACTAACAAATAGAAATTTAAAATGAAAGGAGAGATAACAAAAAAAATTAGAAGTGAATGGACTTGGATTAAAACTAATGTCTTAGGCCATCTATAGACGCGTTTCGAGATTTATCTCTCTTCAGTATAGCTTTGCTTATGACGTTTTTTAAAAAAAATTAGGAATAAAATTAAAATAAACTTACTTGGCAAAAGTGTTATGAGTGGTATGAACAGGTACACAGAAATGGAATGAGTGAAAAAATAAATAAATACCGACCATATTTTTCACTCATTCCATTTTTGTGTAACTGTTCATTCCACACACAACACTTTTTCCAAGTAAGTTTAATTTAATTTTATTCCTACTTTAAAAAAAACGTCATAAGCAAAGCTATACTGAAGAGAGATAAATCTCGAAACGCGTCTATAGATGGCCTAAGACATTAGTTTTAATCCAAGTCCTTTCAACTTCTTTATCTCTCCTTTCATTTTAAATTTGTATTTGTTAGTTGGTTTGAAGAAAATTTGACCTAAACGTTACATATACTTTAATAGAGCGTTGTAACAAATCAAATTAAATAATATTTTAAATATTTCATTGTATAATTCAATATCCCGAGGTGTATTAGCACGGGAAGTAGTTTTAATGGATATTTATCGTTTTAAGTTATCTTATTATTTAAGACATTGTTTTCATTTTCACGAATAGTTTTTCGTAATTTTATATATTATGTTTAAAGTGTGCAAACTATAAGAAGCGTAAGCTTATTTTCTCAAATTCGAATAATTTTGAATTTGAATTTATCTTATCTTGAGATACTCAAATATCTCAACAATTAATGATTTTATGAGAAAAAGTTTAAACAAACCCCCCTTATTTTAGATCTGTAGCGAAAAGAAGTTGGTACAAGGCCCCCATGGGGGCTCACGGGGGTCAACTTCATAATTTCCAATGGGTACCCCCATTTTTTATTTTTGATTCGTATAGTTAACTCAAAACGAATTTACTTTTATATGAACTTTTTTTTCTAATCTCTATAGATAGCGTCAACTTAATTTATGATTTTAACACAAGTTTTAAGCTGAAGCAAATATTGGCTTTGTTTACAGAGCGCAATAGTCCATAAAAAGGGATTTGTGTGTATTAAAAAAATAAAAATAGCGTGAATAGGGGTTGAATGAAATAAAAAAAAGCAAAGTGTTGAGGGTAGAAATTAAATGGAATTTGATTTAAAGCCAATATTAAATAGGAATGAATAACTGGCTCTAAACAGTTTATAGTGATTTACAACAATGGAGGTCGTTTAAATAACGTGGTGTATAAATCAGCGGAGAGTGTAATGTGATTATTTGTGTTTAATGTGATTTGTTGATCTGACGGCCGTGCTGCACCTCGGCGCTGACAGCCGCGTGCGTCGCCCGGCAGCGTCGGCAGCGTCGCGGCGACCTGTCAAATCAGGCGGAACTGCCGAATGACAAATGCACTCGGCTTATATTCGGGTGCAGATTGTATAAAACGTAATTGAATCATGTATTGTTATTACACTCATCGCTGAAAGTGATGCATTACACTCCCCACCCTCGCACCCCACTCACCAAATCATCATCATCATTGCTCACAAAACATGTTTTGTTATTAATAAAATCCATGTGAGGATATTAACCAACTATTTATTAAATACGGAACGCGGGTCGAAATTAAAGGCTTGTTTATTAAGTGCCGAAACATTCTGCATGATTCGCATTAGCTTAATGTTCGTAACACTTTATTTCGTGTTTGTGTTGCGGTCGAGATTTTCCTCTGGGAGAACTTAGAGTGGTCATTGTTTATTTAACTCCCCGCGTTTTCCCGGTGCGCTCACGACTCGACCACTGTCCATATATGTGTGTGTGTCTCCCCTCTGGCTATCTCAAATCACACACACACACATATGCACACACAGAAACATTTATGAAGATCTCATAAAATGCGTTGAAAATAACAAGTGTTTAATTTTCTTTTCACAATGTGCAGATTTAATTACAACCTCAGTATCTTATGTAAAGTTATTTGAATTAGAAAACACTTGGTATTGTTTCACAAATTAAAACTTTATTCCGAATAGTTTCGGTTTGTTAGACCATTTTCAAATTCCTTTGAAAAAACACTTGGTATTGTTTCACAAATTAAAACTTTATTCCGACTAGTTTCAGTTTGTTAGACCATTTTAAAATTCATTTGAAAAGGGTCTAACAAACCGAAACTAGTCGGAATAAAGTTTTAATTTGTGAAACAATACCAAGGGTTTTTTAATTTAAACACCTTTACATACCTAATTTGTTTCACCAAGTGCCAGCTAAGAAATTAACTCAGTATCTTGCAGAGTTCTTAAAAAAAAAGTTTTTTTCATTTTAATTGAAACAGTTTTTTTTACAAAACGTGTTTTTTTCACTGAAACAGTGTTTAAACATGTTTTGAATGGTCTTAATTGTTAATGTTTTAAATTAACAATTAAGACCATTCAAAACATGTTTAAAACATACACAACCTTATTAATAGATGTTAGCATACAGCTTTAACACAGTTCTAATGATGATATTGACATTTTTGGATTAATAAAACGTTTCAGTAGATTACTATTGTTAGTTTATAACTAATAATTCAATAGCCCTAGTTTAAATCTTATACATAACCTCAATTGTCATAACAAAATAGAGTTATGGTTACCAGCCTTATTAATAGACGTTAGCATACAGCTTTAACATAGTTCTAAGGATGATATTGACATATTCGGAATAATAAAACGTTATAGCAGATTATTATTGTTAGTTTACAACTAATAATTCAATAGCTCTAGTTTAAGTCTTATACATAACCTCAATTGTCATAACAAAATAGGGTTATGATTACTAGCCATATTAATAAACCTTAGCAAACAGCTTTAACACAGTTCTTAGGATGATATTGACATTTTCGGATTAACAAAACATTTAAGTAGATTACTATTGTTAGCTTACAACTAACAATAGCCCTAGTTTAAGTCTTATATATAACCTCAATTGTCACAATAAAATATCGTTATTTAAAATGTATTTAATAATGCAATAAATCATAAATGTATAAACCTTATCAGTATATTTTGAAATCACATGAAATCAGTGTTTTATACGCGTGGCGCGTGAAGTAAAATTTCGAGTTTAGAAAAGCCTAATTTGGCTCGGTCGCTCCGCTTCGCTACGCGCCCGAGCCAAATTTTGAGGCTTTTCTAAACTCGAAATTTTACTTCATGCTTAGTCTGGGAGTGAAGACACTCGTTAGAAGTAAACTTTAATCTAATAATTTATTAGAAGAAATACATTTTCACAAACATAGAAAAAAAACAGTGTAACATACCTTTTAAATTACTTGATTATAATGAAGTTAGAACACATGAAAATGTAATGTTGCCACGTTAATTTTATCATTATTTTAAAACTAACTAATAGCATGCATATTTTGTTCTATTAATACGAAATGTTAGTATCGTGTTTATATGCGTCTAGTAGAGATTAACTAGTATTAAACTATAATGATAACTAATAAGGCTAACCATGTTTAAAACACGTTTTAAATCACATTTATGCACACATAAATGTGATATTTTATTATGATAAAAGTTCATTTTTAATAATGTGATTTGAGATATCTTCAACAATTTAACTAAAATTTGAAAATGTAAACAAAAGATGTTCAATAGTGTAGTATAAAATATAGTGTTCGGTTTTGTTTAATTCCCGTGAAAAGGGCCAAATGTAGAATATTTGATTTTTGATTTACATTTTGAATATTCGCGCGCTTGGAAAGTGGTAGGGGTGGGGCCACTTGCAGTCGAGTGAGACGCGTGCAACGCGAGTATGTTCGTTAAAATACAACTCCAACCTAAAAAGACTATCATGTCCTTAAGCCATTCGACCATCGAAGCACACATAACACAAAACCGGGGTAAGTCACCCTCAAAACACCACTTTCCAGCGGGGTCCGCAGATCAGAAAAATAAATAATTAGTGTAAGCGCCTGTATACGCGCATCACAATCCTTCAGCCAAAAACTGAAGTTGTGAATTATAAATAAATTGATTGTAAGTTACGTGAAGATCAAATTAATTTTACGAATGAAGCACTAATAACCTTTCTTCACACTTTTATTTGAATTACCAAATGTACATTTCGGACACAAAGTGACCATTATCAATGGATTAACACTGTGTTAATCCATTGATAATGGTCACTTTGTGTCCGAAATGTACATTTGGTAATTCAAATAAAAGTGTGAAGAAAGGTTATTAGTGCTTCATTCGTTAAATTGTGAATTATACATATAATTTAACTAATTTAAGATAATTGAAAAAAATTAAACAAATTTAACGTTTAAAACATGTTTTAGACGAATTTAACATTTAAAACATCTTTAAAACAAAACCGTTCAAAACGACGGCTGTTTTTAAACATGTTTAAATCACTGTTTTAAAACAAGGTGTTTTAAACACAACAACTCTGGTATCTTGTACGCAATAATCCTATTTATTGTTAATATGTATGAAATTAAAGTGATTTCATAATCACTTCATTTGTTTAGGTTTCAAGGTATTATAATTATAATTTTGAAACCTAAACAAATTAAGTGTTTTAGTAAAGTGATATTATGGAGTTTCAACAACAACAACCTCAACTATACAGTATATGTATGAAAGCTGAATATCAATATCAAATTTTAATTTGTTTTAACATTTAACATATTATTTATATATATTATTTCATATCATTTAAAACAAACAGTTAATCTATCGTAAAAAAATTATTCCCTCCCTTCATTTACACCCATTGATTAAGCATACAGTAAAATTTCGAGTTTAGAAAAGCCTGGAAATTAGGATTGGTCACTTAGCGAAACGAAGCGGCCAATCCAAATTCTCAGGCGTTTTTAAACTCGTAATTTTCTAAACTCGTAATTTTACATTATACTTATAGGTGTCCAAAACGTTTTTATTAAATACAAGGCTTAATTAGTAACCGGGATTTACGAAAATAATATATATTATATATTAGTCAAGTCTATTAATATGTGTTTAAAAATATTACACAAAAAACGCGTTATAAACTGTAAACAAAATAATTGAGAACTTATTTTACTCGCTTATAAATTTTTAGATATAATTTCTAAAAACGGATTTATATTCAAAAAACGAATTAAAACACTTTGTCGGATGCTTTTTTTGATAAAATATTTTTTCCAATAATTTTTGAAAAACTAGCTCCGACAAAGATTTTGTAATGTGATCTAGTATATACTAAAAATTCTTTACTTCTTTTTTTTGTATCGTTAGATGTACATTTCGAGACACAAGTTGCTCATTATCAATAACAAACTGTTTGTTATTGATAATGAGCACCTTGTGTCTCGAAATGTACATCTAACGGTACAAATAAAAAGTGAAGTAAGGAATAACAGTCTATATTAGTGTAATAATACTTCACGTAAACTCAAAAATATACAGTTATGATCTAGTATACACTTACAAAATTTCATAATTTTTAAAGCCACAATAAAAACATCTTTGAGCATCGGTAAAATAGCCTTAACCAAGGAGTTCATTTTTAATTAACGACCACCACTAAAGAATATAATTGCATATTCACAATTTTGAATAAATAAATTAATAAAGCATGTCGGCGCAATGAATGTTTTACCTCTATTGAAAATTGCAGGTTTAAATTGTTAACCCATCCTTTTTTTTCGAGAGGACATACTCGCAATTCAAAGATAACGAAAATTCTTGCAAGCGAATTTTTTTTTGTTTGTTTGGGTTTGGCTTTTGCCTGGCCTTAGTTATATAACTATTAGCCAACATCAATGTTTATTTTTTAACTATCTTTTAAAAAAAAAAAAAAAAAAAAAAAAAAAAAAAAAAAAAAAAAAATTGTGAAACAAACCAAGTGTAATTTAATTTAAACCTTCATTATCAATATCTTTTAGTTTGTAACTAATACTAGTATATGAATTTAACAGATATTTGGACGTCACAACACATTCGCACCACACCCAGGGTCACGACGAGAAATTATTTTTAAATAAAATCTCGCCGTGCACGGAAATCGAACCCGAATTGTGGCTCGCCGGGCGATACAGCCCGGCGACGTTACCGCTCGGCCACCACCTGCCCGCACGCGAATAAATGCAAGAAATATACAATACAACGTATACATGCGTATTCATTTTATTAATAAATCGATTTCACGGTTTTTTGTTTTTTATTCAATCCGTGTTTAACCCTTTCAGCCCTGGAGTTTTTATGGTGGCTAAAGAAATGTTTTGTACACTGCATATTATTTATTACTATCTCAGATATACAGAGAGTTTTTCTTTTAAGTATACACATAGGGAACTTTTCTTTCAGGTATACATATACCTACGCTTTATCTAAGAGAGTTCAATTTAAAGCTTTATATATATATACAAATCTGCAATATTTGCGTACCATATTTGTTAGACACAGCGATATACATACCTACAACACGCGTATTCGATTGCTCTTTGAAACGTCATCACATGTAAGTAAACTCTATCAAAAATCGGCAATGAGCGTTTGGATTTGGACGCGAAGCGTCCAAATCCAAACTTAGGCTTTTCTAAACTCGAAATTTTACTTCATGCGCCAAGCGTACTAGACACTGATGTGATTTGATGTCCAAAATACACGTTTTTAGCAAACTGCTTTAGTAGAATATTTTAAACTTCACCTGAAAACAGTGTCTTATACGCGTGGCGTATGAAGTAAAATTTCAAGTTTAGAAAAGCCTGAAAATTTGGTTTGGTCGCGTAGCCCGAAGCGCGGAGCGACCAAACCAAATTTTCAGGCTTTTCTAAACTCGAAATTTTACTTCATGCTGAATCTGGGAGTGGAAAACACTCGTTAAAGATTTCAACTTAAATTATTTAAAAAAAACAAACGATTATCGGAAAAGTTACAGCTCATGCATACATGTATGTTTATTTAGAAGAAAAATTCCCAGTATGTTTATCAAATTTTAGTGGTGGCAAATGCCACTGCCAGGGCCGAAAGGGTTAATAACACTTGTTTATTAATTAAAAATAAAATTAAACTAAAATTCTACTAGACATGTACGGTTTATTCTATAAACATTTAACCTCATGTATTCAAATTTTCATAGCATTGGAAACTTATACATTTGTTAAATAATAAATACTAAGTCTAAATCTGTTGTATTTTTATATTTCTTTCCGCTTTTCCGAGTAATGAATATGTAAAAGGTCGACCTTTCTGGGCCACAGAAAAAAATGTATAGCAGCCAGAGTGCATATCCTATTTAATCCTTGAACAAAATTTTAAACTCAGCATACCTGTAAATCTTATTGATTATTGCTTTGGAAACGTAATTGTTGTGACTTTTGCTTCGCGATACATTTTGAATAAAACACAAAAAAACCTAACCAGAAACAATTATACAGACAGTTCGCCCAATCTAATTATTTTGATGCTAAAAACTGGAACCAAGGATTTAGGGCGAGACAGTTTTTGGAATCTAAGCTTTTACGTTTCAATAAAGATGATCATCAGTGAAAATGAAGCTGCTTTCTTTAAAAATTTAATGCTAAAAACCTTGTCCTTGTTTTAGAAAGAAAAAAAATTTCTTCGAAATTTGAAAATATCAAAATATCTTGAGGGGTATGCATGGAAAAAGCCAAATTTCGGCGAAAATCAGAAAATCGCTAAATTACTTCATGTTATACCAAAATGTAGCTAAAGAATGAAGGCATAATCAGTGAGAAGTTGAGCCAAATCGAGGAATTAGTTTTCGGTAAGCCCGCTCTCAAAGTGGACCTTCGCAAAGTGGGCAAAAATTTTGCTTAACTTTGCGATTTTTTTTCTGGCGGTCACAGATGACCCGGAAAAATGACCATTAGTAAAAATGTAGCTGCAAGTTTTAAAAATATAATGTTGAAAATCCCGTCCTTCTATCTTTTTTGTGAACCTTGTAATCTTGATCCAACCGCAGACGCGTCTGAAACGGCCAATCGGCGGGCCGCCCTTAAACCGTTCCCATAAGGCCCTATGCTCATGTCTCTGGGCAACCAAAGTGGCCCGAAATGGATGAAATTATGTGAATGGAGGTACGATCTGTGAGATTTTGTTTCAATCATAATTTGGTTTCCTGAATTCCCTATCCCATGGACTGTCTGTATAATTGTCTGTGACGTAACTTGTGATGTTTAATATTACTTTCATTTTGTAACTACATAGTTTTAGCACTTCACTTCTCATCATTAAGATATCATCAAATTGACAATGACCAGCCAGCATTCTTTGTTGAAACTAGTAACAAAATCAAATACGTAAAATAAAAGTGATTCATGACGAAGTTAGGTGTTTTTTTTTTTAATTATTGGTTTGATTGTACCCTAAAGAATAAGAAATTTACAGTAACTCAAGCATTCCGAAATAAGAAATTAAAACAAGAGCGCCCGGAAAATTCCATTCCACGTTGAGTAATCAGCGATGTTTGTATAGCTTAATAATCGTCGAAGCCATTAGCGATCTCGATATAAAAATGAAATAAAAATCCCTTCCCCTAACGAAGGGGCACTTCCTTGTTTGAGATGTCTTAAAGGTATCAATTTTTTTATCGGAGCCCCGAGAGGAAACAATTACTTCCGGCTGCGTAAAAGGTAGAGATTAAAATGCGTTTTTCAATCAAAGGGTATTTAGCGTCGGAACGGGAAAGGAGCGGGAAATCCCCGCGAACCACGGGAAATGGGTCGCTTTCATTACTCCGATACGTGCTCTATTTAATGGAGTTTCCTTGTAAAAAATCCTAGGTAAGAAGCCATTTATTACTTGAAGTTTTTTTCCTTCGGCTCCTGTTCGCTCTCTCAATTTGAAAGTAAATGAAATGGAATTTCCGGTTGGCTTTGGCTTCGTTGGGTTGGGTTGGGTTATTCCGTCTCACGGGGATACACACACCTATCGCACCCTCTGGCTCACGGCTCATAGTTGTTGCGGCAACAAAGCCAATTCAGATTCCTCGCGCTAATGGCATATTACATTGTTACCTTCCTCGCATCATCCCTCTATTCTTAGCAGACGCACTCAAGTGCTTGTCGCTTATCCCGCTCCGGCCCGCGTGCTGATTCGGGAGGATCCGGAGCGTCCCTCTTTGTCTAGGCCTGTCATTGAAAGCAATAGCTTCATCTCTCGTTATGATGGATAACGGTGGGGCATCAATTAAGATTAGGCCTCGACAATACCTAGGAGGGTGAGGAGACGCTTACATTCGGACCTGCCATTGTGAGATGCGCTTTCCCGGGTGTAGCTTTATACACGACACAAGCACTTTACTGTATTGAATTTGGGCGACGGTTTTTGCGCCCCGAGGAGGCAAAAACTCTACTTTACATCGCCCTGAGTGTGCCCAAGGTGTAATCTGATAACTAGCAATTAGGCAAATGCAGTCATTTATCAAAGCCTGTTACGCGTTATTAAAGTATAATTAAATTTCTATATAATTTCCAAAGGGTCAGCCTTTCCAGAGAAATCACTTTATATATAACGGACACTCAATGAGATCACAAACGGGACGCGCTGACAACAATAGAGGAGAGAAATATAATACCGAAATGACTCATTGGATATATCGCAAGCTCCATTGAATCCGAAAGAACTTTTTCAAGCTCATATAAGGTGGGTAATATCCTTAGATAGAGACACTCTCTCAAAAATATGACAACCGAATATCCAGAGCCGTGAGTAATCAGCGCGACAGAACCAATTACTTAAGTTCCGGTCGCGATTGATCAAGGTTATGACTACAGTCAGATCAGTTTATGGCGACGTGCACGCGTTACTCTCTGAAGGAATGGAAGGGAGGAGGAGAGGGGAGCTATAGTACAATATCCGGCGCCATCTGCAAGGTGGCCCCGGATATTGGCTAGTTTTATTACCCGGAGTGGTCAGCGGACGTGAGACGCTCTCTGCATGTTTTTTCTTCATATCATCTCATATCTGAGGTGAACCGGCGACATAACCGCGCGGAAACCTGGCTCCGATGAAGAAATAACATTTTATGTTATTTTTACAGGCGACCGCCTGAAATTGCGTGCGCCCTCTATAAAATAAAGGAATTATACTTTGAATTAATATCCCACCCCCCATCCGGGACATAAAATTAATATTGCACCCTTTCCATATACTACAACACTCAAACTCCTTTACTTACACGTGCATCAACAATGGCCCATTAAATATCTTATTACCATCATCTTTAAATTAGATTAAATTCTTTACACGTTATTACATTGCATTTTATAATTGTAATACACATTAAAACTTCCAATTAACTTATATTTTTCCCACACCAAAGAGAGCGTTTATTTCATTCTTTGAGCGATTTTTAGATTTACAGCTGTAAATTAATTTTAAAATAAGTCCATCATGTCATCAGAGGCGGATATCTCATTAGACCCGAGCCTTGGGCGCCAAATTGCACTTTCTAGTACGAACAAATAATAAAATTTGTAATTTACAGCGATTTAAAAATTATTCAGTTCTTAATAAATCTCTTATAAATATTTTTTTGTTTATTGCTAAAATGTTGCCCTTAATCGACGTTTTATTCAAAAAGCACACTTTTAAATTTTTGCACTTGATATATTTAAAGTGATGTTTCACGAAAAAGTGAATTGATTTAATTTATTTGAAAATCTATCTGTTAACAAGTGAAAAGGGATTTAATTTAATGTACAAAATGTTTCTGGGACTTAAAAATTGTGCTTAGTACGGACGCTCAAAGATCAAATTTAATAGGTTGATAAATTTTCCGAAATTTTTAAAAGGGCAAAATTTTTGTAAAATATTTTCTTCCCGCAAAAACAAATATCGCACATTATTACTGATATTAATATGAGTGTCTCTGATTCTTTTGGATTTTTTCAAAAATATTTTTTTTAAAAACATTTTCCATACCCACCCCTTACCAAAAATGCGATTTTTCGATAATAATAATATAATAATAATAATATATATTGGTGTTAATACAAGATTATTTACACAGGTCACAGGTAATTTGAAATACTACTATGTATAATAACATTCACAATGGCGACCACGTAACATATTAAAAGTATACATTATTTATACCAGATCACAGATTATTGGTATGAAACAGACATCTACTATGAACAAACAAAACATGTTAAAAATATGGTTGTATATGATAAAATAATTTTCTGGACAAAACTAACATATTAAAAGCATAAATTACAAATAATTGATATAAAACAAACATTTACTATGACCAAACAGAAACATGATGAAAATATGGTTGTATATAATAAAACATTGTTTTGAACAAAACAAACATATTAAAATTTGTTTCTTGCACTCCTGAAAGTATTCCTCGAAGGAATAGAAAGCATTTTGAGCCAAAAACGATTTACACCAAACTTTTAAATGTTTTGGTTTTAGCTGTTGGATTTGTGTAGGAGGAGCATTAAAAAATTGTATACAGTGGTATCGTATTCCGGTTTTAGCTTTTGTGAGCCTTTGAAATTGTATCCGGATATCATTGTTTGCTCTTATATTGTGCTCATGATAAAACCTATTACTTTCGTATTTATCTTTATTGTTTGTTAAATGCAAAACGCATTCCAGTATAAAAACACACGGGACTGTTAAAATGTTCAAATCTATAAAGCATTGTTTACAGTCCGATCTATAACTTATTCCTGCCAGCACTCTGAATAGCTCGACGTTGCAAACGAAAGATGTTTGACAAGATGCTTGAATGACCCCACAATATGATTCCGTAGGACATGTGCGAATGAAAATATGCATAATAGATATTTGTTAGCATTTTGGCCGTGATAGACCTGGATAAGTTTCTTAAGACATATACTTGCTTGGCAAGTCTGGCTTCAAGTTCTTGTCCATGCTTTATCCAGGTTAGTTTTGAATCGACAAATATGCCTAGGAATTTTATTGATGAGTGTTCTATAGGTTGGTTTTGCTTTAAGGTGAAAAATATTTTTTGAGTTTTGTCCGCATTAAGTTTAAGGCAATTACAATCGAACCAACATTTTATAGAGCTCATATCTTCATCAAGACAATTCTCTATCTCCATTACGGTACTACCCCTGAAAATTTTGTTTTTTTAAAACCTGAAAAAATCATAGGTAATCTTATCAATATCATTAATAATGTTACCGATTTATTTTTTTGATAAAAAAATTATTTCATCAGCATTTCGGATTTAGAAATCATTTAAAAACTGTAGAAAACGTAAAACTCCAACTTTAAGCATCCATTATGAATACAATTTTTATGATACAAATTTGTAATTAACAGCGATTTAAAAGTTATTCAATTCCTAATTAATTTCTTCTAAATATTTTTTGTTTATTGTAAAAATTTTGCCCTTAATCGACGTTGAATTCAAAAAAGCACATTTTTCAATTTTTGCACTTGATGTATTTAAAATGATCTGTTTCATGAAAAAGTGAATTGATTTATTTTTTTTCGAAAAGCCAACTGTTAACGATTGAAAGAGCTTTAATTTGATGCACAAAACGTAGGTTGATAAATTTTCTGAAATTTTTAAAAGGGCAAAATGTTCGCGAAATATTTTCTACCCGTAGAAACAAATAGCGCACATTATTACTGGTATGAGTTTCTCTGATTTTTTTGGATTTTTTCAAAAATATTTTTTTTTTGTAAAATGTTTCTATACCAACATTTTTCCATACCAAAAATGCAATTTTTCGATGAAAATTTTGATTTTTTTTAAAAACCTGGAAAAAATCAAAGTTATGCCCGGTATTATAAACAATTTATAAATCATTAGATAACTATTTGTGGAGTAAATTTATTTACCTAGTAAACTAATGGGCAAATAAAATGGAGTAATATAAAGCAAACCTACCAAATAAATAGCAATTCTAGAAATAAATAATTTAATTAGTAGATTACAGACCGAAATTATACATTTTCATTGTGGTTATAGCTGGAACCACCAATTTGTTAAATTGAATTGTCAATATTTTAAATTAAATTGTCAATCAAATTGGAAATTTAGTATAATTCCTTATAATTATGGAGAATAACCGCGGAATAGGACAGAATTACACAGAACAAGAAAAAAAAAGCTTATTATAAATTATAAACGACTTAAATGAGTGTTTTCCACTCCCAGGCTAAGCATGAAGTAAAATTTCGAGTTTTACGAAATTGTACTTCATGCGCTACGCGTACAAGACACTGATTTCAAGTAAAGTTCACTTATTCACAATATTTCAGTGCTTTCAGTGTGAAATACGCGTGGCGCATGAAGTAAAATTTCGAGTTTAGAAAAGCCTGAAAATTTGGTTTGGTCGCTCCGCGCTTCGCGCTACGCGACCAAACCAAATTTTCAGGCTTTTCTAAACTCGAAATTTTACTTCATGCTTAGTCTGGGAGTGGAAAACACTCGTTTGAAACTTTAAATGGAACTAATTTTAAAAACGCGTAAGCATAAGTATGAAAATCCCTGGTTATGTCTAATTTGAAAAACTCTAGGTCTTCGACTTCTAAAAATAAATAATTTAATTAGTAGATTATAGACCGAAATTATACATTTTCATTGTGGCCATAGCTGGAACCTCCAATTTGTTAAATTGAATTGTCAATATTTCAAATTAAATTGTCAATCAAATTAGAAATTTTGTATAATTCCTTATAATTATGGAGAATAACCGTGGAATAGGACAGAATTACACAGAACAAGAAAAAGAAAGCTTATTAGAAATTATAAAAGACTTAAACGAGTGTTTCCCACTCCCAGGCTAAGCATGAAGTAACATTTCGAGTTTAGAAAGGCATGAAAATTTGGTTTGGTCGCGTAGCGCGAAGCGCGGAGCGGCCAAACCAAATTTTCAGGCTTTTCCAAACTCGAAATTTTACTTCATGCGCTACGCGTACAAGACACTTATTTCAAGTAAAGTTCACTTGTTCACAATATTTCAGTGCTTTCAGTGTTAAATACGCGTGGCGCATGAAGTAAAATTTCGAGTTTAGAAAAGCCTGAAAATTTGGTTTGGTCGCTCCGCGCTTCGCGCTACACAACCAAACCAAATTTTCAGGCTTTTCTAAACTCGAAATTTTACTTCATGCTTAGTCTGGGAGTGGAAAACACTCGTTTAAACTTTAAATGGAACTAATTTTAAAAATGCGTAAGGACAAGTATAAAAATCCCTGGTTATGTCTAATTTAAAAAACTCTAGGTCTTCGACTTCTAAAAATAAATAATTTAATTAGTAGATTATAGACCGAAATTATACATTTTCATTGTGGCCATAGCTGGAACCACCAATTTGTTAAATTGAATTTTCAATATTTCAAATTAAATTGTCAATCAAATTGGAAATTTAGTATAATTTCTTATAATTATGGAGAATAACCGTGGAATAGGACAGAATCACACAGAACAAGAAAAAGAAAGCTTATTAGAAATTATAAAAGACTTAAACGAGTGTTTTCCACTCCCAGGCTAAGCATGAAGTAACATTTCGAGTTTAGAAAAGCCTGAAAATTTGGTTTGGTCGCGTAGCGCGAAGCGCGGAGCGGCCAAACCAAATTTTCAGGCTTTTCTAAACTCGAAATGTTACTTCATGCGCTACGCGTACAAGACACTGATTTCAAGTAAAGTTCACTTGTTCACAATATTTCAGTGCTTTCAGTGTTAAATACGCGTGGCGCATGAAGTAAAATTTCGAGTTTAGAAAAGCCTGAAAATTTGGTTTGGTCGTTCCGCGCTTCGCGCTACGCGACCAAACTCGAAATTTTACTTCATGCTTAGTCTGGGAGTGGAAAACACTCGTTTAAAACTATAAATGGAACTAATTTTAAAAACGCGTAAGGATAAGTATAAAAATCCCTGGTTATGTCTAATTTGAAAAACTATAGGTCTTCGACTTCTAAAAATAAATAATTTAATTAGTAGATTATAGACCGAAATTATACATTTTCATTGTGGCCATAGCTGGAACCACCAATTTGTTAAATTGAATTCTCAATATTTCAAATTAAATTGTCAATCAAATTGGAAATTTAGTATAAGTCCTTATAATTATGGAGAATAACCGTGGAATAGGACAGAATTACACAGAACAAGAAAAAGAAAGCTTTTTAGAAATTATAAAAGACTTAAACGAGTGTTTCCCACTCCCAGGCTAAGCATGAAGTAACATTTCGAGTTTAGAAAAGCCTGAAAATTTAGCTTGGTCGCGTAGTGCGAAGCGGCCAAACCAAATTTTCAGGCTTTTCTAAACTCGAAATTTTACTTCATGCGCTACGCGTACAAGACACTGATTTCAAGTAAAGTTCACTTGTTCACAATATTTCAGTGCTTTCAGTGTTAAATACGCGTGGCGCATGAAGTAAAATTTCGAGTTTAGAAAAGCCTAATTTGGCTCGGTCGCTCCGCTTCGCTACGCGCCCGAGCCAAATTTTCAGGCTTTTCTAAACTCGAAATTTTACTTCATGCTTAGTCTGGGAGTGGAAAACACTCGTTTGAAACTTTAAATGGAACTAATTGTAAAAACGCGTATGCATAAGTATAAAAATCCCTGGTTATGTCTGATTTGAAAAACTTTAGGTCTCTGAATCCTTAGAATGTCTTGTGGTTCAAATTAATCACTGTCAGAGAAGTTACTATGAGCGAACTTAAATCTGACACGGATGATATGGTAGACATGATAACCGTAATGAAATTAATAAATACAAGTAGTAGAATCTAAAGTACTTAAAACAATATAATACACTTTTGACGTTTAACTGTGAAATTTGGTGTATTTAAAGTGATCTGTTTCATTAAAAAGTGAATTGATTTAATTTTTTTGAAAAGCTAACTGTTAACAAGTGATAGAGCTTTAATTTGACGTACAGAACGTTTTTGGGACTTAAAAATTGTGCTTAGTACGGACGTCCAAAGATCAAATTTAGTGGGTTGATACATTTTCAGAAATTTTTAAAAGGGCAAAGATGCGAAATATTTTCTTCCCGCAAAAACAAATAGCAAACATTATTACCGATATTAGTATAAGTGTCTCTGAATTTTTTGGATTTTTTCAAAAAAAAAAAGTTGTTTGATAAATTTATCCATACCTACACCCGTTTACCAAAAATGCAATTTTCGATGAAAATTTTGATATTTTTAAAAATCTGAAGAAAAAACACAGTTAATCTCATCAATATTAGAAATAATGTTATCGATTTATTTTCTTGATAAAGAAAAATATTTCACCAACATTCTGGCTTTAGAAATCTAAAAACTGTAGAAAACGTAAAACTCCAACTTTAGGCATCCATTATAAATACAATTTTTATGATACAAATTTGTAATTAACAGCGATTTAAAAGCTATTCAGTTCTTAATACATCTCTTATAAATTTTTTTTGTTTATTGTTAAAATGTTGCCCTTAAAATTAAATTACTTCATGCGCTATGCGTATACAACACTGAATTTTTGTAATGTTATTACATTTAAAACAAATGTAGAAGGAGCAATAATCAAAATATTCAAATAACAATATATTTACGTTTTTATTTACAGAATTTCAAGTGAGGTCAAATAATAAAATGTTATTAAATTAGCTTACTTAGGTATTAAAAAATAAAAGTTGTTGCAAGTGTAAACTGGTGGATGCGCCGGGTCAATTAAAGATATCTCCTAAAAACAATGGAATTCATGTTCGTTTTCTGGTGTTTAACCACCGAGCAAATAAATTTAGGTAATGTTTAATCAACGTTTCACATCATTTGCGTCGTGTTGTTTTTTTTTTTTTCTTCAATTAATTCCTAGTAGATTTGAATAATGTCAGATAATTGAATATGTTAAATATAAAAATAAATTTCTAAAAAAGAGGGGTGCACGTGAAACATGAACAAATTCTAGTGTGATAAATGGCGACAGATTCGAGCAGTTGGGGCCCCCCTTTGGCGTGTAAAATGCTAAGGGCCGTTTAAATAAAGCAAAACATTAAGGTGAGGAAAAATGCACCCCTTCGCGAAGGAGGAGGCGCGAACGTGACGGTGTCTTTGAAGTGCGTCGCGTTTTAATAAGGCAGAAATATGTACACTTGATCTTTAAACGAGGCTGATTTGAGTTCAGAGTTCAGTATTCTCTCTTCGAAAGGCGACAGTTGTTCGTGTGTGTGTGTTTGATTAAATTCTAATCGCGCGGAATGTGTATTTGCACGTCGGGCTTTCCAATAGGTATTCGGTGCGAGAGATCCCGGAGGAAAATAAAAGTAATCCGCCTGTAAATGTGTCACTGTAAAGTCTTCTTTGTGAAGGTATCGGCGATTGTTCGCAGCGATACGTGATATATGTGACACGGCGCGCTGGGAAATTAGTTTCCGAAGACAAAGATTCCGCATACCAGTTTCGTTCCAACCCCCGCGTTCCGCTCGGACCCGTTTCATCCGATTATACTTGTATCGTTAACGATATATGGGGCTTAATCGAATCTAATCGGACGCACCGAGCACTCAAAAGAATTTCATTTCGCGTTGATTTAGATTTAGATTTAAATTTAGGCTCGGTGAATTTGAATTCGAACCTAATGCAAATTGAGTATTACACTGACAAAATGAGGGGTTGAGTAATAAGGTTGTTTTTCCGCTTGAGGAGGATGGATATGCGTATATATATATAGATAAAATGATCGGTCTTTCATATTGGATGTATATTCCTGACCGGCGGGGCGAAGACGCAATAACAGACCTCGGCTCTGCATACATCAAGTGGACCCCTCTCGGACAAGGAGCCACCGCTTGTTCGCCCGTGGCCTTTGAGGCGGCCCTGTTGAGACACTTTGCCTAATAAAAATACTGATATGCGGCCGGACATAGGTTCAACGTATAAAGGAGGTATGCGCCCTTCGATATTCGATATTGTATTACTTTTTGTCATTCTTGCCACGATGTTTATATTCCGTAATTGATACGCTCTCTACCCCTCAGGGAAGGAAAATACGAATTACTTTAGACACGTCATGCCTGTTCTATGTTTCTGTCACAATCGCAGATGCCGATTTATGTATTGCTTAACTCAACCAGTTCACACTGGCTTAACATTAAAGAAGGGCATATCTGCTACGTTTGAATCACGGTGCTACTTGTGATTGCTAGTTTTTAATTATAGTTTTTGCTCACAAGAGTTCCCAGATAATTATCTTATCACAAGTAGTAACTAATTCAACAAAAATTCCGCATAGGTGAATTTAAAAACAAGATGTTCAAATTAATATTCTTATAAAGGGTGTTTTGTTTAGAGGTATAAAACTTCTTTTTCAAATAAAACACATAAAAATCAATAAAACAACAGATGTTTTGGCTTTAATAGCTAGCCAATGTAATGGCATTTAGTATTTAAAAATAACTTCGGGCATGTGACAACCGCGACTGCGTCTTAGACAAACCATTCTACTGGTTCAATTTTTCATAACTTTTTCCAATGTGGCCAGGCTAATGTCGCCAATTCCGCGGCAAATGTTGACCTCTAAGTCTTCAATCATTCCCCGTTTAGCATAGACCAGTGATTGACGTAGCCCCACAAAAAGTGGTCCAATAGGATCAAATTACACGATCTAGGCGGTCAATTAACAGGCTCATGTATTAAAATAATTTGATTACCAAACGTCCCTTTCCAACAATATGAGGGTTTTACGCGGGGTGTGGCAAGTTGCGCCGTTCTGTTGAAACCATTTAGTTCTTAACAGATTTATATTAACGTTGGGGATCAAAAAATGTCGAATCATTGACCTAAAGCGCTCGCCATTGGCGGTAACATTGGCTCCGTCTTCATTTTTGAAAAACTAGGGGTCAATTTAGTAGTATGAGCTCGTTTTGGGTTGACATTGTCCACAAGTGTGTATGTAGCCATAAATCGAGCCTTCATATGCCATATATGCTGGTCAGATGGACGATTATGAGCACAACGAAATGGGAAAAAAAGTACTCTATAAGTTTGACGCACAGAGCGCGCACTTTGGAAATAAATTTCCACAATTTGTAATCGTTGCTCGACTGAAAGCTTTGGCATGATAATTTGCCAAAGCTTACTGAACAAAATTGCCACCAACTGCTTCCCATTGTGACATTGGTTTGACAGATATCCATCATTGAAGTTCTACACCACTAAAAAAACATCCATTACAAAGTTCTAACTAAATTTTATTAATGTTGATGAGTATCATCAATTTTGTTTCTTAAATCTTGTTATGTATTATTATTATTAATAAAACGATGAAGTGTGTTTTGAAAGTTCACAATATTTCAGTGATGTAAACGCGTGACGCATAAAGTAAAGTTTCGAGTTTAGAAAAAAAATATTCTCTTACCAAACTAAATGAATTAACAGGTAATTGAAATAAACTGAAAAAATTACAGGGAATTAATATTAATTGTCTTAAGCCATCTATAGACGCGTTTCGAGATTTATCCCTCATCAGTATAGCTATGCTTTAGACCAGTGGTGGGGAAACTTTTTTTAAGACGGGCCATTTGTAATAACCAGACAATCGTAGCGGGCCAAAGAATAATGCTTAATCGTAGGTAGGTAGTTTTTATGCGGGTCGTCACATTACGAAGTAAGAACGCGTTCAAACATTCTCACGACGGCACTCTTAAACGGGCCGGATTAAACCTTTCCGCGGGCCGGACTTGGCCCGCGGGCCGTAGTTTCCCCATCACTGCTTTAGACTTTCAATACAAAAAAATATTAAAATAAATAGGAAATTTACAGGAATGTCGAAGTGTGTCATCGAAACAGGTACACAAAACTGGGGCGAGTGAAAATGAAGGGATGTTATTTATAGCTACAGGGATTAAGTCATTAATAGGTGAGAACAATTTGATACCTTAAAGAGTGACATACCGCCTTTAACGGTGCAGGTTAACATAAAGACAAATTTTTGCAGAAAGTCGATATCAGTTTTAATTCGTTTTTATATTTTGTAAATATTCTGCAAACTATTGACAAACTCCATTTTTCTTTATGTTAAATTTTCTTTATATGATTAAAAAACAAACCGCTAGATGGACCACCCTTTATATAAAACATACGAAAATGTTTTTCGTGTAAAATGCAAACGATGTGTCTTAATTAATAAGACAACTTAAAACAATGGATATTTATTGACTTCAGTTGTCTTACACCAAAAACATTTTCGTAATTTTTATAAATTATATAGAAATAACTTCTTTATTTAAAAAGATATTGACTTTATTGGACGTAAAATAAATAAATAAATTAATTGATATCAAGTACCTCGTACATTATTAACAATATTATCATCGCAATATCAAATTGAATAATGTAATCCACCTAGATTTCAGCGCGAAATGTAAAATTTGATTATAAACTCCGTCCCGAGCGATAATTAAGCCGTTCTCCCGTTTTCTATTTCTTTTTGCGGATTATTTCATGTGCCGAATCAAAATTTGTCTAATTTTAATTGTTTTCGTGATTTATGCCAAGGCTAAAAAAATTTGCAATTTACAAAAAATAGGGCAATTAATAATGTAATGTTTCTGTTGTAAATTTTCAACCATTCGCTGATTTCATAAAGGTGTTAAATTTAAACGAGTGTTTCCACTCCCAGACTAAGCATGAAGTAACATTTTGAGTTTAGAAAAGCCCCGTGAAAATTTGTCGAGGGTCGCGCAGCGACCCGAGACTAATTTTCTGGGTTTTTCTAAACTCGAAATTTTACTTCATGCGCCACGCATATAAAACATTGTCTTAATATGAAGTTTAAAATATACTGAGAAATACTTTTAAAACATATTGACTTTATTGGACGTAAAGAAATAAATTAATTAAAATCAAGTACCTCGTACATAATTAACAATATTATCATCGCAATATCAAATTAAATAAACTAATCCACCTAGATTTCAACGCGAACTGTAAAATCTGATTATAAACTCCGTCCCGAGCGATAATTAAGCTGTCCTCCCGTTTTCCACGTTCTTCTGGAGGTCGACCGAAGTCGCGCCGCGCCGTTAGGGCTCCCCTAGGTGCAATTAAAAATTAACCCTTTCCCCAAAAAAAGGGCAACAACAACCGCTCGCAAGTTTAAAGAACAGGTTGGTGATGCCACGCTCGAGACTTACTTATTATGTTTTATTCATTTTCCGCTCGTGTATCAATCTTTGTTGTTCGCCCCCCTGATTCATAAAGCGCACGAGATGACGAGGACTGTTCAAGGAATACAGATAAAATCGTGGTTTAATATGATTTGTGAGAAAACGCATGCAATTAATTATGGGAGAAGGTGAGTCAAGTGTTTATGAATTACTAGTGTACAGAGAGAGATTAATTGAATAAATTTATAGAGGAATACAAATCGCTTGCTTAATATTAATATCTGAGTGACATTTTTTTTATTTTTAATTTATGATGTTACAAGGCTCTATGTAAATCGATGCACATAGAGCCTTGTAACATCACAAATTGAAAATCGAAAAAAATGTCATATTGAGGCTCATTTGCACCCCGACTGATTAATTTTAATCATCCACTAATCATTGATTAAGCCTCTGATTAAGTCGAAATTCTAGAATATAAGAATGTTATGAAGAACAATGGGCAAATTTCAGATAATATGCCCGATTGACGGCGGCGGATAAGAAGTTGATGGTAACATTTGTCATCAAAAATGACTTCGACCACTTCAGGGTCAACCCAAAATTCACTGAGCATCAGTCTCAAAATCAGCAATTGTTAATTTTATTTAATCGTTATTATAAACACTTAAAAATTCATACTAATAATGATCTTCATCACCAACATCTACTGGGGCTAAGTTGTCGAAAAAGTGGTCAAGATTTGCTGCCGGAGATTTCAGATCGTCAATTTTCCAATCATGTACAAGATACCAGATAACTGTCATGATGTGACTGCAGCAACCAGCAGTTCTACTTCCTGCGAAACAACCACATGTATAACCAACAATCAGATCAAGATCAGAACCGTTCAAATTGAGAAGTACATTTTGATAATAGTTTTTGTATTGTGGAGGCTTCTACTTCGTTATACATGTTAATTTATTAATAAAAAACGGTTTAACTTTGTTTGTATAACACAATTTATTTTTATGTGACTGCAGTTTCGGCAAATTTAGGTTGCCATTATTAAACATGTTTAATAATGGCAAGCTAAATTTGCCGAAACTGCAGTCACATAAAAATAAATTGTGTTATACAAACAAAGTTAAACCGTTTTTTATTAATAGTTTTTGTTCTTCTTGTGTCTTGAGAACAAACGACAGTTTATCCAAACATAGTCAGCGTTATCAATATCAAAGTAATCATCGTAGTCAATAATATTGTCTTTTAGAACTCGATACTTCAATGAACCATTATGTTTAATAGTTTGAAAATAGTATGACGGCGCTTGTCGAAGCTGATAAATTCCAAGTGCAAATGATCTGAGCTGATCTAGCGTAAGTGATGGTATGTCTAGTTCCTCCATCGCTTTCTCTATGAACCAGGACTTAGTGGCATTGATATTCTTTGTTTCAATCATTTCGTCTAACTTGTTTGGCTTATGTAATATGTCGTTCAAAGTGCTAGCATATTCAAGTTGATGTCCTTGATCAGATTCAATTGAATTGCGAGTGTAATTATATATTGCGCAGGCAATCATGAAATCTTGGGACACGTGTTCGATGTTGGTATTCCTGATGATGTCATGAAAATAATGGAACTTGCTCTTCAAATGACCATTAACTGTTTCAACCACAAATAAAATGTTTGTTATGAAGCGTTGTCTATTGCTTTCAAGTGCAGTCAGTCTTCGCTTACTAACACATGGTATCATTTCAACCTTAAATTGGCTTTCTAGCAACCATTTCTCAGCATCTCGAAATCCTCGATCTAAAACAAATACATCACCAGGTTTGAAGAATGCTTGGCTTTCTCAGTTTGAAAAAACTTAACTAATATCTGGCTATCTGACTTTTTACCAGAATATGGCATCGCAACAGACACTATACGTCCTGAACTAGTGATCATCATGAAACAGTTATAGCTTCTGTATGAACACCAGGAATCGATTTGAAAGTCATAGTTAGAACTTTTCTCACATTTCAAATACGTTGAGTCGCATATGACAATTAAACTTGAGCTAACATCAGTTGTTACTTGTTCGAATAATACTTTTGCAAATGATGATTGATCGTCTATTAGCAAAGGTATAAATTCGTCATACAAAAGGTTTCGTACTTTCTCTATTCTTCTGCAAATCGTTTGCCGATCGAGATTGAATTTAATACCGAAAGCTGCGTACGTAATATTTCGTCTTAATCGCATCATAAATAATCCAAATGAAAAACGTTCTTTATTTGTTGTACCAATACGGTCACTGAAATAGTTAAACTGTTCACGAGTCAAACCAATCTCATATCGCAAAGAATCGTCTTGAATATTATAGAAATAAGCTTACTGGTTCCATCCTTTAATCTTAACAATGTAACGAAATTGTCTAGTATCTGAACGATTGAATTATAATCGAGTCGAGCTTTATTTGTTGCTGGTGTCAAATCAGGTAGTTCTTCGAAGTTTAACTAACCATTTTCATGGAAATGTTTGACGCACGCTCTTGATCTAATGTCAAACAAGATTTCTGTTTCATATATAATAAGCAAAGATTCTTATTGTTGATATCCTTACAATCTTGTTTTCTTGACATTAAAAATGCTATCAGTAACACCTTTCGAATGTCTTGCTTTTGGTAAATTGATTACAATTGAATCAGCGCTTAGCGTCTCTCTGCTTGTTCTCAAACTTGAAAGGCTTCGATCTCTTGATTTAGAAACACATTTGTCACAAACACGCTCGCCTTCAAGTAATGTCCATCCTTGAGATCCAGTTTTGCCTCGATTTGGGCGATTGTTACAATTAGAGCGAGAACAAACGTTCAAATTTGATGAAGACATCTTCAAAAAGTAAAAAACTAGCTAACCTCACTCTTAAAAAACCAAACAAATAACCTAGGGACCGTTCCCGAAGATCAATATTTTATTTAATGTTTAGTTCATGATTGAAATGTCAACAGGTGTCGCGTAGAATGCTTAAAACGGAAAAAGAGCAATTATCGTTTTTCAGGCTTATGCTTACTGAATATCGACTTGACCTTGAAGTGGTCGAAGTCATTATTGATGGCAAATGTTATTGTGAACTTTTTATCTGCCGTCACCTTTCGGGCATATTACCTCAAATTTCCCCATTATTCTTTGTAAGATATCCTAAACATGCCTCTTTCATCAATATGCGATTGTGTGAACAATTTTTAAATAAAATTGTAGTATTTTTTAGAAGTACTTATCACTGATTAATTTAACCGACTTAGGTGCAAACAGGCATGAACCTTGTAATATTAAGCCAGCGAAATTTTGAAAGAAACCTCATGCAGGAGTAGATAATTTTCAGGATACACTAAAAGAAAACCAACCAATTCTTTCAGTGTATCCTGAAAATTGTATACTCTAATATTATGTTTTTTGTTGCTAAGCTAAAAAGTATACTTCACGTAAAGTTATACAAAAAAACTTTCCATTAATCTTCCACGGCATTAATTAATAATTCCATTTTTTTACCCCGGCGAAATTTATAATTACATCTAATGAAAGACCTCTAGTACTCCTGAAAGGCCATTCATTACTTCCCTCTGTACTCCAGATAAATGGGAAAATTGTTTTTGATGGTGATGAGCTCACTCACGTGCACTTGCCTCTGTGTTAGTTCATGTTAGTGTGTGTGTGAGTAAATTAACCTCCGCTCTTACAAAGTATAAAATTAGTTAAATAGGTTTAAATTAAAAACATCCGGCCGCAAACAGGTGAACGCTGCCGGTGCACCTACATTAACCAATTAACGCGACAATAAAAACTCTCATTGATGGGGGAAAGTGATGAGTCACGAGTTAGTGTGTGCAATAATGGATGATTTACGTGTGGGTGGAATTTTCGCGCGCGTTAAGGGGGGTGGGATTGCGCGGAGGCGGCGGAGGGAAAAAAGGGAAATTCCTGTAGTGGTCCGGTGGCGGCATCTCTTGGGGGCGCAGTTGCTGTAAAGGCCGCTACGCGCCGCCTCCGTGCAGTTATCTCGCGAAATACAGAGTATTTCGAATTATCAATATAATACAGACAGATAATAACCTTCAGACGCAAACTTTAAGATCCTGGAGATTGCATTAAAATATCTCAATTGGTTTTTCTCAAATCTAGTGAGAGTTTAGATAATTGAATCGCCTATTTCCAAAAAATCATAAATCCATTTTTTTAAATGGATTGAAGAGTTTTTGGAAATAGGCGACTCAACTGATTAAAAACCCGTTGCAATTTAAAGGTAATAAACAAATAAATAATTATATTCATGTTCGATAATGGCAAGCTAAATTTGCCGAAACTGCAGTCACATAAAAATAAAGTGTGTTAAGTTAAAACGTTTTTTATTGATGGATAATATTTTGTTTGAATAATTATACAGAATAAATTACGCTTTGAAGAACTTTGCAAGTACATGTGAGGCACTTAGGAGCAAAAAACTGAAATTAATGCTAAAAATGTGTAAAATAACAGAAAAAGCTATTCCCCTTGCATGTCCTATTTTATACCCCACTTATACCCCTAAGTGGCAATTTAAAAAAAATAGTACATACAAGAGGAGTCGTTTTTTTTGTTGTTATTTTACACATTTTTAGCATTAATTTCGATTGTCTAATCTATAACAATATTTTCCACTTTTTTTTCCACGCACAAACGCATTAAGAAATAATGAAAATCCGTCTTTTCATTCGAGATAACATATTAATTTAGAGAATTTTTTGGCCCATACGCAACAGAATTTAATTGAATAATTGCTTGAAAAAATGCGCCACTAATAAATAATTAAATTAAGTAATCATTTCTTAAGTACTTGAAGTAATATAGTTTATTCTTTCCATCATTTAGCTAGCGGTATTATTTAAATCTCACTTGAAATCAGTGTTTTACACGCGGGGCGCATGAAGTAAAATTTCGAGTTTAGAAAAGCCTGAAAATTTGGTTTGGTCGCGTAGCGCTACGCGCTACGCGACCAAACCAAATTTTAAGGCTTTTCTAAACTCGAAATTTTACTTCATGCTTAGTCTGGGAGTGGAAAACACTCGTTCGAAACTTCAAATTTAACGCTTATCAAAAAACGACATATGTCCCAAAAATTACAGCGTATACATCTTGATATATGTATATAAAAAAACAAAATCTCTGTGTGTAAGATACACAATGTCATTTACATCAATAAATTAAAGTGAAAAAGATACATTTCTGACGAGAAAAGTAATTTGATCTACATTTTGTGTTTCAAAAAATTTTAATTCTTAGAGATATCTTCTTGAAATTTTATGTAGATATACGCAAATATTACTTTTTTATAATATGTAGTAATCTAGTAATCTAAAAATGCGCTTTCAATAGTTTTTGAGTTATTTTGAGTTGAATGCCGAACGAGTAATTTTATCCATATTTTATAATTAACAAAATTTCAACGAATCATAACCGGCTAATATTTAGAGATACCTTCTTAAAATTTTGTGTGGATATTAAGCGAATGTTACTCTTTCAAACTCTCTAATAATCGAAAAATACGCTATTAACAGTTTTTGAGTTATTTTAAGTTGAACGCCGAACGAGTAATTTTATCCATATTTCAGGATTAACAAAATTTCAACGAATCATAACCGGCCAATATTTAGAGATACCTTCTTGAAATTTTGTATGGATATTAGGCAAATATTACTCTTTCGAAATCTCTAATTATCCAAAATACCGGTATTAATATTTTTTTAGTTATTTTAAGTTGAACGCCAAACGAGTAATTTTATCCATATTTCAGGATTAACAAAATTTCAACGAATCATAACCGCCTAATTTTTTGAGATACCTTCTTGAAATTTTGTGTGAGTATTAAACAAATATTACTCTTTCCAACTCTCTAATAATCCAAAAATACACTATTAATAGTTTTTGAGTTATTTTAAGTTAAACGCCGAACGAGTAATTTAATCCATATTTCAGGATTAACAAAATTTCAACGAATCATAACCGGTTAATCTTTACAGATACATTCTTAAAATTGTGTGTGGATATTAGGCAAATGTTACTCTTTCAAACTCTCTAATAATCCAAAAATACGCTATTAATAGTTTTTGAGTTATTTTAAGTTGAACGCCGAACTAGTAATTTTATCTATTTTTTAGGAGTAACAAAATTTCAAATTTCAAATAATTATAATCGCCTAATTTAGAGATATATTTTTGAAATGTTCTGTAGATTTGCCCAATATGTTACTCTTTTGAAATCTTTAATAATCAAAATAACCACTATTAATAGTTTTTGAGTTATTTCAAGTTAAACGAGGAATTTTATCCATATTTCAATATTAAAAAAATTTCAACGAATCATAACCGGCCAATATCTAGAGATACTTTCTTCAAATTTTGTATGGATATTATGCAAATGTAACTCTTTTAAAATCCAAAAATACGCTATTAATAGTTTTTGAGTTATTTTAAGTTAAACGCCGAACGAGTAATTTTATCCATATTTCAGGATTAACAAAATTTCAACGAATTATAACCGGCCAATATTTAGAGATACTTTCTTCAAATTTTGTATGGATATTATGCAAATGTTACTCTTTCAAAATCTTTTAAAATCCAAAAATACGCTATTAATAGTTTTTGAGTTATTTTAAGTTAAACGCCGAACGAGTAATTTTATCCATATTGCAGGATTAAAAAAATTTCAACGAATCATAACCGGCCAATATTCAGAGATACTTTCTTAAAATTTTGTAAGGATATTAAGCAAATGTTACTCTTTCAAAATCTTTTAAAATCCAAAAATACGCTATTAATAGTTTTTGAGTTATTTTAAGTTAAACGCCGAACGAGTAATTTCATCCATATTTCAGGATTAACAAAATTTCAACGAATCATAACTTGCTAATATTTACAGATACATTCTTAAAATTTTGTGTGGATATTAGGCAAATGTTACTCTTTCAAACTCACTAATAATCCAAAAATACGCTATAAATAGTTTTTGAGTTATTTTAAGTTGAACGCCGAACTAGTAATTTTATTAGCTCGAGAAGTAGTTGTTTCAATGAATATTTGGAGACAAACTTTTTGCAGAAAGCCAATATTAATTTTAATTCGTATTTATATTTTGTAAATATTCTGCAACCTATTGACAAACTCAATTTTTCTTTATGATAAATTGTCTTTATGTAGTAATTTTATCTATTATTCAGGAGTAACAAAATTTCAAATAATTATAACCGCCTAATATTTAGAGATATCTTTTTGAAATTTTCTGTAGATTTGCCCAATATATTGCTCTTTCGAAATCTTTAATAATCAAAATAACCACTATTAATAGTTTTTGAGTTATTTCAAGTTAAACGCCGAACGAGTAATTTTATCCATATTTCAGGATTAACAAAATTTCAACGAATCATAACCGGTGAATATTTAGAGATACTTTCTTAAAATTTTGTATGGATATTAAAAAAATGTCACTCTTTCAAAATCTCTTAAGATCCAAAAATACGCTATTATTAGTTTTTGAGTTATTTTAAGTTAAACGCCGAACGAATAATTTAATCCCTATTTCAGGACAAAAAAAATGTCAATGAACCATAACTGGTTATTTTTTTAAGATATACATATAACCATTCTGCTATTTTATTTGCTGGTTTTAATATAAACTCAACTTTAAAACCAGGTTTCTCATTATTTTTATTAGTCACTTACATCCCTTTGCTTCGAGGTGATTCATATCATCTTTCAATTTCGACGGATTTTTAACTAGTTATTTAATTTGGCACTAGATTTGTGAAAACGAAAAAATTAATAAACCTGAAATATTTAATTTACTTCCTGATATATTGAGCTTAGATTATTTAAACATAAATGAAACTTGAAAACTGGATTTTTTTTTTTTTTATTAGTCACTTACATATCTTTGCATCTAGCTGATTCATTTTATCTTTAAATTTCGACGGTTTTTCAACTACTTATCTAATTTCTTAATAGATTTGTGAAAACTAAAAAATTAATACACCTGAAATATTTCACATCGGGTAAAGTTGAACACTTGTATTGTTCCATGTTTTTAAAACTTTAAACAATGTGAAAATCTGGTTTCATCAAAAAAGTAGCAGAACAAGTATCGAATATATTCAAATATTTCATTTATTTTCTGATGAATTTAACTTATAGAAAATTTAACATAAAGAAAAATTGAGTTTGTAAATAGTTTGCAGAATATTTACAAAATATAAAATCGAATTAAAATTAATAACGGCTTTCTGCAAAAAGTTTGTCTCCAAATATTCATTGAAACAACTACTTCTCGAGCTAATAAAATTATTAGTTCAGCGTTCAACTTAAAATAACTCAAAAACTATTTATAGCGTATTTTTGGATTATTAGAGAGTTTGAAAGAGTAACATTTGCCTTTGACTTTCTGCAAAAATGTTGTGTCATTAAGACAAGTCTCTAAATATTCATTGAAACAACTACTTCTCGTGCTAATACCCCGACAGATATTGAATTATACAATGAATATTTGAGTTACACGAGAAGTAGTTGTTTCAATAAATATTTGTTAAGAAAAATAAAAAAAAAACGCTAAGAGTCAAGTACTACTTCCAGTTTCCGCATTTTCACCAAAAGTTGATCGAATACTACTATTGTAATAAAAAGCTTAACTTTATAGTGTCATCTTAACAGCTCAATCAGTTTAGACTTTATCGTGGCGACATAATTACAGAAGGACAGAATTACAGACAGACATTTCAATCAACTTAATTTTGAGGTTGCCCAAAATGGATATATACATACACTAAAATTTTTGATTTAAAAATGTTCGCGAAATGTTCTTTGTTTTGCTTATGGGGGTAAGTAAAAAACTGATTTTGATTGAGAATTTGTTCAAATATACCTTATTGAAAGTATCAAATAAAAATTGATTGTTATATTTTCAACATTCCAGTAATAAAATCCCAATACCTCAATCAAATAAAGTTTACGAGCAATTCACCATATTTACGATTAATGCACGCTAAGCACCGCTACCTGTTCTCGAACATAAACCCGGCCACCCCCGACGTAAAACAGTTATAAAAGCTCCTCAACAAACCGAGCAACTTTAAACTCCCGGCTCGCAATAAACATGACAACCAATTAAGATGTAGATTGGGACGTATTTACATGATGTAGGTGCGCACCGCACCGCCGGTGTTTGTTCTGTATCCGTGTGTTCGGAATAAACTCGGGAAAAGGCAGAGGAAACGCCTAAGACTTTATGTTAATTTATTCTCTTCATTTTCCGTGTTTTCCCGGTGCGCGAGTTTGTTGAGTTTGGGTACACACGAGCCACACAACTTCCTCTCTATTTGCCCTTTGCCGATGTTTATCAACTTATAAGCTACGCGTGAAATCGTTCGTCTTAATTATGGAGATTTTGAAATATTTAAAGTTCGCGTTACGCACTACGCCAAGCCTGTAAAAGGACCGTCGACTAGTAAGCCCTTGGTTAATTAAGAGCTTTGCATTTATCCTCCCCGCAGGGTTTAATTGAAGTAATCCAGAAAGAAAAAGTAACTCAATTATGTGTAATTAATTAATTGATTAACAGGTGTTTATTTTCATAAGGATTTTCGATTCAAGAACAGTTAAACAAGGCATTTTTCTTGAGTATAAATCGCAACGAATTTGGAGCTGAAGAAATGTTAAGAATTTAAATATATCATTTAGGTAAAATTTCACGCATTCGTTGTTTTATAAAAGTATCCAATTTGATGCTTCTAACGAGTGTTTCCACTCCCAGATTAAGCATGAAGTAAAATTTCGAGTTTAGCAAAGCCTAAAAATTTGGTTTGGACGCGTAGCGCGAAGCGTGAAGCGACCAAACCAAATTTTCAGGCTTATCTAAACTCGAAATTTTACTTCATTCGCCACGCGTATTAAACACTGAAAACACTGAAATATTGTGAACAGGCGAACTTCACTTGAAATCAATGTCTTATACACGTGGCGCATGAAGTGAAATTTCGAGTTTAATATAGCCTAAAAATTTGGTTTGGTCGCTCCGCTTCGCGGAGTGACTAAACCAAATTTTTAGGCTTTTTTATACTCGAAATGTTACTTCATGCTTAGCCTGGGAGTGGAAACACTCGTTTAAGCTTCAAATTGAACCCTTTTAAAAAAACAACGAATGTCGCAACATTTACAGCAGATAATATATTATATATTAATATTTTCTAATAACCCTTATATAAGTTGTGACATAGGTGATCCTATTTGTAATCCAGATAGTTATCATCCGCCTTTGCATAAAGACTTTGATGCTGCAGTTGCTAATGATGATTCAAATGAGGAATTTTATTTGGACTTTACGAACTATAATATTAATGCTATTTGTAATGACATAAGCAGTATCAATTGGGTATACCATTAAGAATCTAATTGTATTGATGATGCTGTTGATATTTTCTATGAAATATTATACAATATCTTGTATAAACATGTTCCAGTTAGGAGAACATTAACGTCTCATTTTCCTTAATGGTTTTCGCTATCGTTAATTAAGTTAACTAAAATTAAACGTTTTGCACACAAAAAATTTAAGAATACTGAATGTATAAAAGATTGCAACACCTTTTCCAAATCAAGATCAGATTGCAAAAGACGCATTCAAAATGACCACCTTATCTACATTCGTAATATTGAAAATAACATACCAAATAATGTTTATGCTTTTTGGAAATACTGCAAATCTAAAAGAGATAGGGTTGGTACTTTTCCATCATGTATGCACAAAGGAACAGCGATGACAACTTCTAATATAGATATAGCCAATTTATTCGCCAGTTTTTTTCAAACTGGGTCCTATTTTTACCGTAGAGTCAAATATAACATTCAATTATCTTCATCTTACTGAATCTGATATCGTAGAATCAAGTTCTGATATCAACGCAAATAGTTCTCCTGGTTCTAATGGAATTCCTCCGTCAATAATTAAAGCATGTACCAATGAGCTATGCATTCCTCTAACCTTGCTGTTTAACAAATCTCTTCAAGATGGTAAGTTTCCTACTGTTTGGAAACGTTGCTACGTCGTCCCTATTTTTAAGTCGGGTATCAAAAAGGATGTACAAAATTATCATCCTATAGCCATTCAGTCATGTATCCCGAAACTGTTTGACAAAATTGTCTATAAATATATGATGCTGCACTTTTCACCCACAATAATTGATCAACAACATGGATTCTTTCCTTCCAGATCTACAGAAACAAATCTTTTTATTTATTCAAACTTTATATCGGATACTTTGGAAAAAGGCTCAGTTGTGGATTCTATCTACATCGACTTCTCCAAAGCCTTTGACAGAGTTAATCAAACAAGGCTTTTGTATAAAATTTGCTCATATGGCATTTCGGAACTCATGCTTGAATGGCTAAGGTCCTTTATTTGTAACAGGGAAATGTTAGTTAAATTAAATAATATTACCTCAGATATTATAATTACCGCAACCTCAGGGGTACTACAAGGCTCCCATTTAGGACCGTTACTTTTTCTTATATTTGTAAATGATATTGGTAAAAGTCTTACTTCAAATATTCTTCTATACGCAGATGATATGAAAGTATTTCGTAATATAAAGTCTATACATGATTGTAATACCCTTCAAAATGATCTAAATCAGATCACGGTTTGGTGTAATGAGAATAATCTATATTTAAATATAAGTAAGTGTAAGTCCATGCGTTTTTTTGCGTAAAATAGACTTAATATTACATTTTGAGTATTCATTAAATAATCTTATTCTTTAGAAAGTTGACTCAATTAATGATTTGGGAGTGTTTTTTGATGTCAAACTTCAGCTTAATAATCACATCAACATAATCTCGGCCAAAGCGTTGCAGATGTTTGGATTTATAGGTATATTTACTTCATATTTTGATGCAATTAGAACTTTTGTATCTCTCTATATATCTTATGTAAGGCCTATTATGGATTACTGTGCAATTATATGGTCACCTTATTATAAATGTCACGTAGATCGGCTAGAAAATGTACAATGTAAAATGATCAAATTTATTTGTTTTCGCTGTCATCTATTTTATGATGATTACAATATGATACTTAAATATCTTGGGTTCCTTTCTAAGTTAAACGAAGAATATACTTTTCATAAAGTTTTGCGTATTGCATATTAAATTGTAGAATTAATTGTCCTGAGATACTCTCATCTATTTCATTATATGTTCCTATGCGCATTACTAGGCAGCAGCAGCTTCTTGCTAGCAAGTATTACGCAACAAATTATGCTTACAACGGCCCTAGAAATGTTTTAATTAATAACATTAATATGCATTGTAAATTAATTGATGTTTTTGGTGTCAATTTACAACGCTTCAAAAGTAATTGTAAAAATGTGCTAGAAAGTAGTGCTTAGGGTATGTATGCATCTATATATATATATATGTATATATATATATAAATATATATTTTTCTTTTTAGTTTTAGTAGATATTCATTTTGTAATGTATGTTTTTTTTGTTTTGCTATTATTTCCTTTTGTTCAAAAATCTGTATACCATTGTTATTTGTATTTGTTATTAAGATGTAATAGCCTACCGTTATAATAAATAAATAAATAAATTAGGGTATGTATACTTAAAACAAAAGCTCCCGGTATATTTTAGAATCAATTCATTTGATTTCTTTAAAACTTCATGGGAAAAATGAATAATAATGAGCAAAAACAGCAATGAGAACCTTGGGGTTCCCCCTCCTCAATGAAACTAATATCATTTAGGGGGTATCCCAAGGTTCTCATTACTGTTTTTGCTTTTTATTATTCAAATATCTACGATTAAGTTCTTGATTTTCACCCATGAATGAAATTTTGAGTGACTCAAGCACTGCCGTTTCAAAATATCTAAGTTTTTCTCTTTAATAATTTTAAATTAAATGATTGTCCGCTCATATTAAAGACAGTGCAGCAACGCATATAAAAATTTTACTATTAATAAACATACACAGAACGAGTGAAAGTGGGCGTCTTTTAACAGGTGCAAGAGCGGTGGACGCGACCTCTCTTATTGACATTAATTGGCTGAGAATGTTAATGAACAGGTTGGATCTATTTTAAAAGATGATGCATCACCGTATTGTGACGAGCTATAAAACACTTTTCACCTATTAAACCACCTCTAGCTCTGCCAACCGGACAACAATAACTAACGTTCGCCACAGCTGACCAAACAAATCATCCTCTTTGAATCGCTAGTAACGTTCAGAATGAACTAATTTTATAGATGTAAATATAAAAAGGCAAATTTCATCCTCTTTAAAGCGCTAGTAACGTTTAGAATGAACTAATTTTATAGATGTAAATATAAAAAGGCAAATTTCGTTCATTTTTACGATTTTTTTTAAAGAAAACACATTTGGTCGGTGCACAAGAAATGTGATACAACTTAAAAATCCTCTTTTTTGAGTAAAATAATGTAAAATGTTTATAAAAAGATCGACTTTTATCGGAAAAAATGACCTAAAGATAGTTCATGAAATACTGGGTAAAAAGACCATGTGTCACTTTGCCATGCGAAAGAATTTATGACCCCTACTCAGAATAAACGTCACTGATGGTCAAGTTAATATATTTTTTTAAATAGTATTATTAAACCATCACAATCAAGAAACATTATAACATTCTAGAAAATGTTCGTTTTATAACTTCAAAATGAACAACAATATTATTTTGAAATCGATCCCTTTAAAAATGGGGATTTTCGAGATGTGTCACTTTTCTTGTGCACTGGCGATTTGTTGCACTTTTAAAATGCATGGAAATTAACCTGTGCTTAAGTTATAGTGGAATATTCGAGAGAGATGTCCTATGATTCATTGATGTGAAATGTGTGGTTCAAATTGTTTAGAGAGTATGTCGAAAGTTATATCTGTAACGATTTTTCATATTTGTGTCAAATTTTGACGTTACATGTGAATGTCATACTGTTTAGGTCGCGAGTATAAAGTGTTCTTTCTTTTAGAAAGGCTTTAGATCATATTTTTTTGTGATTTTTTTTCTTTTGAGTATACGTATTCCAATTACGTGTTGTAGATTTTTAAATATTCGTTGATTTCTTAAAACAGGTCAATTTGAATTTTAAACGAGTGTTTTCCACTCCCAGACTTAGCAGGAAGTAAAATTTCGAGTTTAGATAAGCCTGAAAATTTGGTTTGGTCGCGTAGCGCGAAGCCCGGAGCGGCCAAACCAAATTTTCAGGCTTTTCTAAACTCGAAATTTTACTTCATGCGCCACGCGTATAAGACACTGATTTCAGACGAAGTTTTCTCGTTCACAATATTTCAGTGCTTTCAGAGTTTAATACGCGTGGCGCATGAAGTAAAATTTCGAGTTTAGAAAAGCCTGAAAATTTGGTTTGGTCGCTCCGCGCTTCGCGCTACGCGGCCAAACCAAATTTTCAGGCTTTTCTAAACTCGAAATTTTACTTCATGCTTGGTCTGGGAGTGGAAAACACTCGTTTCGGCTTAATACCATTATTAAAAATGAAGTTCAAAGGGATTTGTTTGTGAATATATACATTTTTTCGTTTTATTGAGCAATAAGGTCATTTAATCTGTTATTTATAACTTTTGACGGAACTAAAGATAATATCAACATCTAATGTTTCTTTGATTTTATTTTTTGACATACCACCTTATATTGAATTTAAACTATCAGGCAAGACTCTAATACTGTTTTCGCCAACAATTATTTTCGTACTTAAACAAAGAGTGTAAAAGCAATAAATGAACTCTGAGTGTATTCATAACGCTCATTTCGCCATCACCGAACGGATAAAGTACAAGTAAGCGTTTTTAAATGTTTTATGACAATGATGGATCGCGTATGCTAAATAGGCGTGTGTATTCCTCTGCATCTCCCATCAGGGTATCTTTTATTCATAAGAACGTCTCCCGACAAATTAATAACCACTCCGACGATAAATTATAATTACTGTTTTGCCCACTGAATCTGAGCGCACTTATCTTAAAAGTATCCGTAAACAAATCAAAAAAAATGGAGTATTTTGTGATGATGAATATTTTGAGTCATTCATGGTTTGCTTCTTTTACTTTTTTTTTGTTTGGTTTGCGGATAGAAAGTGACGTACGCTAAGTGTGCTCGTAATGGACCGAAGAAATGTTAGACAATGGCTCTTGTTGCTAATTTTGGTGAGCCTGTGTTCCATTCACGCTTTGTGCATATTTGCTGTCGACAAGACGCACTCGATTTTTCAGAGGCGGTTTAAGTTAAGCAAGAATGTCAGAGTCAAAAACTGAATAAATAAATTTAAAAAGAAGAACATTTCTTTATAGTAATCTAAGTTAAATTCTAAATATAAAAACGAATTAAAATTATTATCGACTTCCTGCAAAAATGTTGTCTTATTGAGACATTGATCGTAAAAAAATATCTTGTTAAGAAAAGTTTTAGATAATCAAAAACATAGCATTTAATGTTTATACACATAGTCTCCTACTCCTCACCTGTTTTTGTTTGTTATTTTATTGTCTATATGTTGAATTATTAAGATTATAGTCACTTCCAAGGCACAGTGGAAGAACAGGGCATGTTTCGACATCCACTTGAACTTCTGTCTTGTTTTCCTTATCATTATAAATGTGATAGATAATTCTTTGTATTTCTATTAAAAGTAATGTATTAAATGCAAGGAAAATAAATATGAATTATTATTACTATTAAAGTATATTCAAAATCTCATAAAAATGTCATTAAAATTATCAAAATCGAAGAAATTTGGCAGTTTTCGTAAATTTCTTCGATTTTGATAATTTTAATGACATTTTTATGAGATTTTGGATATACTTTAATAGTAATAATAATTTATATTTATTTTCCTTGCATTTAATACATTACTTTTCATAGAAATACAAATAATTCTTTGTATTTCTATTAAAAGTAATGTATTAAATGCAAGGAAAATAAATATAAATTATTATTACTATTAAAGTATATCCAAAATCTCATAAAAATGTCATTAAAATTATCAAAATCGAAGAAATTTACGAAAACTGCCAAGGTTTTAAAAGTAGACTGAAAATTTAAATATTCAATGAGCAGTATATTTTGAACTTCACACTAAATCAGTGTTTTATACGCGTGGCGCATGAAGTAAAATTTCGAGTTGAGAAAAGCCCGAATTTGGATTTGGACGCTGTGCGTCCAAATCCAAATTCTTGGGGCTTTTCTCAACTCGAAATTTTACTTCATGCTTAGTCTGGAAGTGGAAACACTCGTTAGAGAATAATTAACAACTTTTTCAAAGAATTTTATTAATTTATAAAATCTGGACGGTTTTCAAGATTTTCGTCAATTTTAAATGTTTTCCAATTTTCATGAATTTTTACCATCATTAATTTATAAAAAATTGAATTTACATGGTTTCATTTTTTTTTTTAAATCATGGCGGTTTTTGTGAATTTCCAAATTTTTTATAATTTTCAAAAGTTCAGATGAATTTCAGAATTTACTAGATTTTCGATAATTCGGAAAACTCTAATATTTTTCATGAATTTTTAATTCATAACATTGAGATTTTTAAATTCTTAGCAATATTTGTGAATTTATAAATGTTGAAGTTTTTCATGCAATTACAAGATTTCCGTTGATTTTTTAAATTTTGATTATATTTGATAAATTTTATATTTCTTATGAATTTTCGAACTTTTTCTGGGACGCCACTGGGGTCGGATCGATTTTATCGTACTCTACGCTGCATCTATATGGGGTTTCAAGAAAAAAAAATCAATTGGTAAATTTCGAAAAAAGTTGTTTCCTCCAGCACAAACGGTAGGTGCGCCACTGGTCAATTTTCCGGATTGAACAAACAATTAGGTGGGTGGCGATCATTTGCGTCATGATAGCTAAAAAGTTGAGCCTCCGTGTGCGCCCCCTGAGTACGCCACTGGACCGCCGTTACGATTTTCGTTTTCACCGTAGTTCCATATGGGAGTTGTCAAAAAAAAATATTCCAATCGGATAATTTTGAAACGAGTTGCCCGGGGAAACCCTGGAAAACCTATCGGTACGCCACTGACCTCCGTCAATGCGCCGTTTAGCCCTCAACGTATGGAAGCGACCGTCGAAAATTCGAAGATTTTCGGTGAACTATAAGCGAATCAGGGGCTTGTACGCCACTGCGCATGCGCACGTTCGCTTCGGCTTTTTTCGAAGCAGATCGGGCGCAACTTTTACTGCGGAGCGCCAAAATCTGCATATTTTTCTACGGTCTACCGTTCGGCCGCCATAATTGAATGAAGGTCGAAACTTTAAAATTAAATTTAAAAAAATCCGGGACATCTGCTATAGCCTAGTCGGTGCGGGACACCTAGGACCACGTCCGGTCAAAGTTTAGGCAAAAGTTACTGGGGATCTTCGGAGATTACCCCATTATGACACTTTGCCATAAGAACACATGTACATTTTTGCGACTTTCAAAAGATGTTTTGACCCTGAAGACTTTAATTCGAAACGTCGAAATTTGATATATCGTAGAGGGCGCGGGTTTCTACCTTGGTTATTATTTTGGTATTTTTAGGTCCAGTCGTTGGGGAGATTTTAGCGTTTCCATTCCCCCCATAAATATTGTAAATCTTTTTTTTTTTTTCTGTGGGGGCCGTCTTCCTTTCGGATCCGGATGCACTGCAGCCTATGTGGCTTATTGTACTGCCCCAATATTATTACACTCACGCAACTATTCCGAACTCGATGCCCTGCACTAGCTTGTGCAGGTCCTTCAGAGGTTGCGCGTGGAAATCATTTGGTTCCATTTGTCTGTTCCCAAATATGAGCCGTCTTTTGCTCTCCAGCGCATTGCACCTGCACAGAACGTGCATAGTTGTTTCCGGTGCCGTATTACAGAGGCGACAGTTGGTGTCGCCGTTGTATAGCCCGATTTTCCTTAGATGCTCTTTAACAGTCATGTGGCCTGTGAGCAGTCCTATGGTTGTTTTCAGCTGTGCCCTACTCAATGTTAGTAGTCCTGCAGCTTGGCTTGAGTTAGGCCCTTTTATAAGGGCCTTACTATGGTTAAGGCCTGGTCTGTTTTCCCAGTATTCCTTGTGTTTGTTGCGAGTCCACTTCCTGACTTCAAGGCGACTCGACTTTTTTGTTATGCCCAAGGCAGGTTCGGGTCCCATAAATGAAATGGTGGCTCCCTGCCTTGCTAGCTCGTCAGCTTTCTCATTACCCGCAATACCAGAGTGACCCGGCGTCCAGACAAGCGTAACCTTGTTCTGTCTCGCTAGGTCATTCAGGGTATTAAAGCATTCCAATACCAGTTTGGATGAAGTCTTTTGATTCTGGAGAGCCTTCAGTGCCGCCTGGCTATCGGACATGATATAGATTTGCCTGTTTCGACAGTCCTTCTCTATGTTGGTTCTCGCACATTCTATGATTGCGAATATTTCTGCTTGAAAGACTAATGCCAGGCTACCCAATGGTTGAGCATAGCCTGTCCTCATGTTTTCATTATAGATTCCTGATCCAGTACCTGTGGTTGATTTGAAAATCTTATAAACAATTCATCAAAAGTTTTAAAAGTTAACTGAAAATTTAAATATTAAATGAACAGTATATTTTGAACTTTACACTAAATCAGTGTTTTATACGAGTGGCGCATGAAGTAAAATTTCGAGTTGAGAAAAGCCCGAATTTGGATTTGGACAAGTTTAGCTTGTCATTATCAAACATGAAGTCATAATGACAAGCTAAATTTGTCGAAACTGCAGTCACATTCAATACAAAAGTGTTATACAAACAAATTAAAAAGTGTTTTATTACAAAATTAAATGTTTGTACATAATCAATTGAATGAAATGTAATCAATTTAATTGAAATGGTCTTAAACTAATTTACAAGTTAAATAAGTTTAGTATGTTAATTATCAATTGTTTAAATGACAGGAAAAGTTTTATGATGGACACATCACTATTTATATACACAAGTTTTTACTTATGTTTCCATAAAATTTCTGATTTATTGGAATCAATAATTATCCGAGGAAGATTCATGCACACATATAAAAAAAGGCTAACCGCATTTGATTTGATAACGCAAAAGAAGACTCGTAAATCGATTGAAAGGAATTAATTTATTTTATTGGCGCGGAGGAAAAATTATCTGGGTCAAAAATGACATCCCCATGCATCGGCTAGAGGGTTTTTAAAGTTTTGATCAGCGACCGCAGATACGTATATATAAAAATCAATCCGCAAAGTGATCCAACACACACAGTTGTAACGCCGCCCCCCGACTACCAGCCCGCGAGAGTAACGCAATTTAATAACAATCCAATAAATTCGAGAATTCGTGGAAGTGGGGGGCGGCTCGGGGGAGCGATTCCGCCGCCGCCGCCACCGCCGAGGAAAAGTATTCTGCATTCGGGAGAACAGGTGGGAGACAGCGGTCGTTTCGTACGTTCGGATTCAGTTAAAATTCTTTATGGTCCGTGTAATTCGGTTATGTGCCTGCAAGACGCAAACCATATGCGCGCCTCAGGACGCACATTTTCTCCTCCACCGTTTAAATATCTCTTGTGTATTCATTCTAATTATATTCTAATTTAACGCAGTATATTTTGTTGCTCATAAACTTCACTGTCATATTTAGGCAACTAAATATACAAATAATAGATTGAGTCGAGTTTAGGCAACTAAAAATACAGGGTTATTCAAAATGAAGGAACAGATTTTAACCATTTATTTCTTCCAAACTACAAAAGATAGAAACACAATTCCAACGTTCCTGAAAAAAGAAAAGATCAATTTTTATGCATTCAATATGACCACCACGACAAATATCAAAACGGTGGCTCATTTCTTGCCAGGCACGAATCTGCTGGTCTTTAGTTATTGAATTCACAGCTTCAACAATTCGATGTTACATATTTTCAAGAGAGGTTTTTGGGCACCTTTTCGTAAACTGTACGAATAAGTTCGATATTTTCATTCGATGTGCGTACCAGAGCTGGGACGAATCCTCGTAAAAAGGATTCACGAATCACGAATCCGAATCACCTAGTATAATTCGAATCACGAATACTCTAATAAAGGATTCGTAAGAGATAAATATGATTCGAATCCTGTTTTTTCGAATCACGAATACAAATCCTTTAAGAATAAATTTGATTTAATTATTTTTTTGCAACCATTAATATATAAATATCGTTACCAGTTGTTTTAACAAAAATATTCAAAACCTAATTATTTATTATTAACACTAAACATTGTTAATAACAGACTAAATAACTCCCTGTTACTCTGATTAAAGATGTATTTGTGTGTTTTTAAACTTCACTTCAAATCAGTGTTTTGTACGCGTGGCGCATGAAGTAAAATTTCGAGTTTAGAAAAGCCCGAAAATTTGTCTCGGGTCGCTGCGCGACCCTCGACAAATTTTCACGGGGCTTTTCTAAACTCGAAATTTTACTTCATGCTTAGCCTGGGAGTGGAAACACCCGCTCAAAACTTCAAATTGAACTCTATTATAAAATCGACGAATGCCTAAAAATTACGTAAATAAAAATTCATCGAATATCATTAAAACCGGGAAAGTCAGAGAAAAGTCATGGAATTATATTTAAATTGACCAAAACACTAACAAAAAAGCCATATGATATTATTAAATTTGTCAAAATCAACGAGCAAATTACAAAACACGTAAAAATTTATAAAATTAACTTAAATATTGACAAAAACAATAAAAACAATTTAACAAAATAGGGATTTCCCACAGAAGAAAGTTATGTTAAAAGGTCTGGAAAAAAAATCTTGAATCAGGGAAATGTCGGAAAAATTTAACATTTCAGATTGTGGCTACCATGTCAGTTTTACTTCAAATAATATTAAAAAAAATTTTTTTTCTTTTCTTTATTGGCCTCGGATACTTGTCCATATGGCCAGCTCAATATATATTTAGGATAAAACAAGGATACAATTCTTCACGTTAAGGGGTCTTTCATAACGACTTTTATAATCTTTACACAGCACATTACTCGACCACGGAACGAAGGGATTGATAACACAGGTATAAAACAGAGGATAAATTATATTTTCATATTTGAATTTTTAATAAATTTCACCATGCAGTCAAAAATATCCATATTGTTAATGGAAAGAAGATTTACGAGATTAAACGGAGGTAAATAATTTAAACAAGCTAAGTCATTCATGAGGATTGTTCTAGGTTGCTCAGTTAATGCACACGAAAAAAATATATGATTTAGGTCTCCATCTTCGGCACCACAAGTGCATACTTTGCTAGCCAGTACACCTATTTTATGGAGATGCGCTGGAAAACATCCATGACCCAATTTGAGGCGTGTAATAGTAGATGACAAAAATCTATTGGTCATAGTTTGGAAAATATCTACAACAAGTTAGTCTTACAAAGACTATATCGTTTGATATAGTCTTTGTAAGACTAACTTGTTGTAGATTGCGAAAAGAATCGCACTTTTAATGTTTGAAGTATTCTGCAACCAAGAATTGGCAATTTCATTTATCCTTATGTTTGAACGGTAACGTGACCGCCAGTCTAAGGTGTCAAATTATTTAGAGGGAATGGCAAAGCTATACTGATGAGAGATAAATCTCGAAACGCGTCTATAGATGGCCTGAATAATTTGACCCAAATTGTTACATTTGCAGTAGGTTACTGTATGTAACAGCAAACACTTGTTGTATAATTCAATGTCCATCGGGGTATTAGCTGGGAAGTAGTTGTTTCAATGAGTGTTTGATATAGTCTTTGTAAGACTAACTTGTTGTAGATTGCGAAAAGAATCGCACTTTTAATGTTTAAAAGTTACTTTAATAGGTAGTAGAGAGTAACATAATTGGTTTATAGTACTTATAAGGTTTGTTCTGAATATGCCATTGTTTAATGATTTTATAACGGATAGAGAGTCTGAATATATAATGATATTTGAAAATGATGCCAACTTATCGCGGTTTGATAAACACCAACTTAGAGCTATATTGATGGCTAAGGCCTCTAACGAGAAAATTGTTGCAAATGTACATACCGATGCAGAGTAGGACAATATAAATTCTGGTATAAAGCAGGCAATTCCTGCATGAGCTAAACTTTTACTTGCATCCGTATATACAGACAAAGCATTTGAAAATGTGTTTTTAATTTCCTTATACAGTGCATGATTTTCGATACTGTTCTCACCAAATTGTGCAACCATACTAGACATTTTTTTAAATAAGCTTCGTATGGATATTTATATGACGTATGGTTTTCAATATATGATGCATAATATGCAGTTGATCTAAATGCCACTGCTAGTGGTGGACATCTTTTTTTATTCCAATAAGCGTTAGTAAGGCTATCTATACTGAGATTATATAATTTCGGGAATATCCTCCCTTTTGACCTAAGTTTGCTAATAAATTTTTGTGCGATGTACTCACGTCTATAGCTCAGAGGTATTTCTTGGGCTTCTGCCAAAGCAGCAATATTGGGTGACGATTTCATAGCTCCAATACATATTTTAACAGCCTTGTATTGGATACGATCTATGATATTCAAGCTGGTTTTACACGCACTACCATAGAGTGTACAAGCATAGTCAAGTATAGAACGAATATAACATTTATAAAATCATAATGAAATACTCGGATCGGCTCCCCACCAAGTCCGAGTTATAGTTTTAAGTAAATTAATTCCCTTTTCGGATTTTTAGGATACTTGATTTACATGCTCTTTCCAGGTAAGTGTTTTGTCCAGAATGACACCGAGATATAAAAAAAAATTGAAAACTAGATTATTATCTTTAAAAACATTTTCAGCTATTTAATGTTCTTATCAAAGCATTCAGTTTGAAGTTTCGAACGAGCGTTTCCACTCCCAGACTAAGCATGAAGTAAAATTTCGAGTTTAGAAAAGCCCCGTGAAAATTTGTCGAGGGTCGCGCAGCGACCCGAGACAAATTTTCTGGGCTTTTCTAAACTCGAAATTTTACTTCATGCGCCACACGTGTAAGAGAGTGATTTAACGAGAAATTTAAAAGCACACAAAAGACATTTTTTATGTTAATTCTTACAATTAATTCGAATTATTTTTGACGATTCAAATCCTTTTGTAGGATTCGAATCCTTTTATAAATACACACACACACATTTGGATTCGAATACGAATCCTCTTAAAAAATGCAACGAATCCGGATCACGAATCCAGTAGAACTAAAGTATTCGAATGGCTCTTTTAAATGCTCTAAAAGGATTCGAATCCAGGATTCCAATCTTGGATGATTCGAATCCTGCCCAGCTCTGGTGCGTACACATCCCGTGCTTTTCTGTTTGCAGATGCAACCATCGTCTACGAATTTTCGATACCACTGGTAAATCTGCTCATGAATAGGCGGTTGTTTATTAAAATGACGGCGAAATAATAATAATAATAAGTCTTTATTGCCCAACAGGAAAATTACATCCCAATTACAAGACAATATGTAAAATAGATTAATTACATGGCCGTATGCGTGTATACATATACAAATAAACAAAAAACGAAAAATACAGATACGTGAAAATATTATGTTAAGTTATCTGCTCTTTCAAATGTGATAATAGAGATTTAATGTTGTCATAAAATATGTCGCAGGAATAAGGTAACGCATTATAAACACTACACATGCAAATGCAAATGCACGTTGAACTTTCATAATAGACTCTAGTTTTGCCAATTGCAGCACACAAAATGCTTGTTCTTGTTGTGTCGCCATTTTACTACAGACAATCAACATGACAAGTAACAGCGCCAATGTGGCCGTGGTTGGAACTTCTGCCTGGACTTAAAATTTTTAACTTTTGTCTGTCCAGGAACGTTGGAATTATGGTTCTACCTTTTGTAGTTTGAAAGAAATGAATGGTTGAAATCTGTTCCTTCGTTTTGAATTGCCTTGTACAAATAATAGATTGATTCGTATTTAGGCAACTAAATTTACAAATAATAGATTGAGTCGTGCTTAGGCAAATAAATATACAAATAAATAGATTGAGTCGTGTTCAGGCAAATAAATATACAAATAATAGATTGTATCTTGTTTAGGCAACTAAATATACAAATTATAGATTGAGTCGTGTTTAGGCAACGAAATATACAAATAGATTGAGTCGTGTTTAGGCAACTAAATATACAAATAATAGATTGAGTCGTGTTTAGGCAACTAAATATACAAATAATAGATTGAGTCGTGTTTAGGCAACTAAATATACAAATAATAGATTGAGTCGTGTTTAGGCAACTAAATATACAAATAATAGATTGAGTCGTGTTTAGGCAACTAAATATACAAATAATAGATTGAGTCGTGTTTAGGCAACTAAATATACAAATAATAGATTGAGTCGTGTTTAGGCAACTAAATATACAAATAATAGATTAAGTCGTAACTCGTTGGCCTTAAAATATGCTGATACTGGTGATTCTACCGGTGTTTAAAAATTATTATTGTATATGAATGAATAGGAAATGAAAATATGTTTAAATATAAAATATGATTAGTACTTAAGTAATTTGAGTGTGTAAATAGAATAATATAAATCATATTAAACCGAATGGGCTGATTTTATAGAGTTATTAATTTAAAGCTTAACCACCTCGCGCGTTTCGTCGGGAACAACGTGTAAAAGTGCGCACGGTTGAATTATTCGCCACAGGTGATATACATCAGAAATACCCGGTGGCGTCGGCGGCGGCGGCGTCGATGTCGGCGTCTCACGGGCGTTAATGCGGCGTGCGATGGCAGTTGCGGGCGCAGGTTAATAACGGAAGGTGCTCGAGACAAATGATTGCGGTATCGTCCAGAACGGCGGCGTCATTTGCCGGAAACTTAGGGCGACGTCACATCCTCGCAAGGTTGCCAACGTGATCAATCATCGGACGCCTGGGCCTTAATCACGGTCCCGAGGAATATTAAATCCAGTTTGTCCGGCAACCAGCGGCCATCACTGCCCCGGTGAATAATTGCTAATTTGCTTGCGGAAGGGACAGGTGGTCTTTATGCAAACAAAACACCATCATCATCAGTTGGAACAACAACTGACTAACGTCCATTTCGCAGCCCAAACCTGGCCTCACCTAACGCTTACATATATAATGTATTGATAGTGGATGTGTACGGCTAATATCAACATCCGTCTGTGGTCGATGATAATGTGTAAATAAACAGGAATTAATTATAATTATTAAAACACACCTACCTAACACATAATTTTATCCTTGATATACCGAATACAATAGCACACTCCTATATCTTGTTCTTTTATGTATACTGAGGGTTAAAAAACAAATCTGGCCATTACAAAATTGAGTTCTTCTTCTATTTGACAACTAATCCCTTTCGACCAGTTACAGATCAAAATTGAATTATATATGTGGAAGTGCAACTCCATTTATAAATCATGTATTATGATACTTTTGAGGGAAATATATCAATTTTTATTAATTTTCCCAACTAATTATACATTTTTAATTATTCCCGATAAAAGAAAAATGTTAGATTATTAGAACATTGGAGGGCAGAAAGACCGAAGGTCGATAGCCCAGACAAGGGCGTACTAACAAACTCATTTATTGATTATATTATTATTTATACACAAAAAATGTTATGTCTGAATAAAGATGATTTATATACAGAACATTGGAAATAAAATCAATTTCGTGAAAATCATAAGCATTCGCGCTCAAAAACGATGTCCTGCTAGAATTTCATATCCAGTTAGAACACTTAAAAAAAACAATAGATAAAGTAAGCTTTAATTTGTGTTGTAGCATGTATTTGTTGTGCAAAAATTGAACTTTGCACAAGCGCTTAAAGTCGGACAAGAAGTAAATTTATTGATTTTTCTATTTTACACCATGTTTTCAACTTTTAGAAAGAATAGAAAATCAATAAAAACATTTTTTCAGGGGGAAAATACAAAGTATTTCTATTGTATTTCACTTTACATCCAATATGTATTTCTTTAGGGTTTAATTGAAGTAATCCAGGAAGAAAAAATAACTCAATTATGTGTAATTAATTAATTGAATAACAAATAGGTGTTTGTTTTCTTAAGGATTTTCAATTCAAGAATAATTAACAATGATTTTTTTTAGTACCGTCCCAATGTATGCGCTGTAAAATTTTAGACATTCGTTGTTTTATAAGTGTATCCAATATGATGTTTCTAACGAGTGTTTCCACTCCCAGATTAAGCATGAAGTAAAATTTCGAGTTTAGAAAAGCCTTAAAATTTGGTTTGGTCGCTCCGCGAAGCGGAGCGGCCAAACCAAATTTTCAGGCTTTTTCTAAAACACTGAAAGTTTGTCAAGTCAGAAACACACTTAAATACACTTTTCCAAAATAAGTAACACCATTTTCATCACCTGTGGTGAAATATTACCACTCATATCAACGCTGATACTGAACATCTTTTGCCGTGATATCATGTCTATGACATTTTCACAAAACACGACGACGTAAACGCCATCTGTTACCAATTTACTAAGCTACTGACAATGCCACTTAGCAATTGGGTAACAGATGGCGTTTACGTCATCGTGTTTTGAGAAAACTTCATATACCGTGATATATTGCTCAAAGATGTTCAGTATTCTTTAAGCACGGGACTATACTGATGATAGCGTTGAAGCCTGAAACGCGTGTATAATTAACCGACGAATAAATGAATACTGAATACAAATTAATATTTTTGATATTGATGTATAGTTAAACTCAATTATTGCATTCCAATTGCATCAATCATTAAACTTTGTTAGTACATGTAGGTATTAATAACAATTCGCAAAATAAATAGCGTCGCTGGCGGAGCTCGACAGCGCGGCATAAATCCAGTATTTATTACCTGTTTATTGATGCTAATTTAATAAATAAGGCCTGATTGTATGATTTAGCTTGTTTATTACACGTGTTTCTGATTTATCGCCCTCAAACCAACCCCCGCTTCGGAGCCGGAGCTTCTATAATCAAAATTCTGTTATGAACACTTGTTTACCGAAGAGAGGAGGGAGTAAATACAGGAAGGAAGTTAATACGCTCTAAGGTATACGAGGTAAAATTAATAAAGTGAACACGCGCTGCGCAAACAGATATTTATCCACTGTTTATTTTACATGCATGTATTAATATTGTTTTATAAATTAAGACCTCTTTTTGTGTTTACATTTACAACAATTTAAAAAAGTAAATTTGTGAGCGAATTATTAAAAAAATCCGATTATTTTGTGTAGATTTAATTAATTAGCAGGTGCGCAAACAGATATTTATCCACTGTTCAATTTACATGCATGAATTAATATTGTTTTATAAATTAAGACCTCTTTTTGTGTTTACATTTACAACAATTTAAAAAAGTAAATTTAAGAGCGAATTATTAAAAAAAATCCGATTATTTTGTGTAGATTTAATTAATTAGCAGGTGCGCAAACAGATATTTATCCACTGTTCATTTTACATGCATGAATTAATATTGTTTTATAAATTAAGACCTCTTTTTGTGTTTACATTTACAACAATTTAAAAAAGTAAAGTTGACAGCGAATTATTCAAAAAAATACCGATTATTTTGTACAATTTAATTAATTAGCAGGTGTGTGTATGTTTTAGTGTTTAATTAAGCAAGCATTGAATCAGCGGTTAGATGGCTTTTGGGTAGTCTCGCCACTTGTAGCGGCTTCATTAGTTGTTCGCGCGCTCTTTCCTGCTGACACCGTATTGTTGCATATGCATAAAGTGCACCGTGTCGCGAGGCGTTCTATTGGAAATTATAATACAATCCAGGATTAATTTTGTTCCCAACTCCGTTATGTATTCCATAATTAAGTATTCTGTAAAATTAATTAGAATGTTTAAGTTTAATATTGGAGTCCCCGGCGGGATCTCCTCCTTTCCTCTCTTCTTCACTAAATTATGTGCATAATTCGGAATCTGGAGCTTATGAATTCGACTTTTGCTCTTTTTATTAACATTGCTTTCATTCTTATTGATTTTACTTACTTATTAGTACTATTATTGTTATTTAAATAACCGCAATATTTTAATAACAAAACTAATTGTTTAAAACAGTGCAACACGTTAGACGCTAACGTGGCAATTAAATACACATTCAAACATATTAGGTTGCCTATAATTATTGTTTTAAACAATTGATTTAATGTGGATACCTGATTTAGTGTAATTCTAATTATAGATGATACATAAATACATGTTTATGTTTCTTAACTTCACTTGAAATCTGTGCTTTATACGCATGGCGCATGAAGTAAAATTTCGAGTTTAGAAAAGCCCCGTGAAAATTTGTCTCGGGTCGCTGCGCGACCCTCGACAAATTTTCTACGCGGGGCTTTTCTAAACTCGAAATTTTACTTCATGCTTAGTCTGGGAGTGGACGACACTCTTTTATGCCTATATTCAGTGTTTCAATTATTATGTGCATAATTCGAAATCTTGAGCTTATGAATTCGACGTTTGCTCTTTATTAATATTGCTTTAATTCTTATTGATTTTACTTACTTATTAGTACTATTATTGTTATTTAAATAACCGCTATATTTTAATAATAAAACTAATTATTTTGAACAGTGCAACACGTTAGACACTAACGTGGCAATTAAATACACATTCAAACATATTGGGTTGCCTATAATTACTGTTTAAAATAATTGATTTAATGTGTTTATGTTTCTCAACTTCACTTGAAATCTGTGCTTTATACGCGTGGCGCATGAAGTAAAAATTCGAGTTTACAAAAGCCCCGTGAAAATTTGTCTCGGGTCGCTGCGCGACCCTGACAAATTTTCTACGCGGGGCCTTTCTAAACTCGAAATTTTACTTCATGCTTAGTCTGGGAGTGGACGATACTCGTTTATAGCTTCAAGTGAACTCTTAAAAAAAAAACAACGAATATCAGAAGATTTACACCTTATACGCAGTAATTGACAGTCACATCTCTAATCTTCAATTTTGAATGCCAGAGACTCCACTAAGTCACTAAGAAACGTTCTGCAGTAACTAATTTGCCCATTATTACGCATGATATAGCCAAATCATTAGATTCATCGGGGCAAATTGATGTAATTTATACTGATTGTCAAAAGCGTTTGACAGGGTGGACCATCAATTGTTAATGGGTAAACTTAGCTACTTTAGTTTTTGTGACAATTCAACCTTGTTTATAGCATCTTATCTTACAGATCGTGAATCGTATGTCGCAATAAATAGTTTTAAATCGAACTCATACTTTCCAAGTTCAGGTGTACCCCAAGGCTCGATTATGGGTCCCTTACTTTCAACCTTTTTATAAATGATCTTTCTTATTTATTAAAGAGTAAACACTTGTTATACGCGGATGACTTAAAGATTTATTCAACAATTGCTAACCCTGCTGACTGTCAACGCTTACAAAATCAACTTGATGTTATCTTGAATTGGTGTAGTAATAATAATCCTAATTTGAATAGCAATAAGAACAAATTTATATCCTTTACCAAAAAAATCGAAACCAATCTCATTTAATTATAGTTAGCAATAATTCTATTGAGCAAGTCACAGTCTTTAAAGATTTAGGTATTTGGTTTAATGACAATTTTATATGTAATCCTCACGTTCAAACACTCGTCAAGAGTTCCTTCAAAGTATTAGGATTTATACATCGTAATTCTGAGAATCTCTATTTAATGTTTATGTTCATTCAAAGTTGGAATATGCATCTTTAATTTTGTATCCACAAACTTAACTTCAGATTTACCTAGTAGAAAGTGTTTAACGTAAGTTCCTGAAGTTTCTGCACTTCAAAGTAGAGGCACTTTACCCTGACAGAGGCTGTGATCACATTCACTATTGCTAGACAAATTTAATGTCAAATCTCTTGAATGCCGACGTCACAGACTAGGCATCACGTTCTTACACAAGCTTCTGCATGATCGAATTGACAGCCCTGATATTTTACAGCTAGTTGGCTCGCATACTTCAACTTTCAATAGTAGATATAAGACCACATTCAATATGAAGTATAATAGAACTAATTTTGGATTAAAATCGCCTATTTATGTGATCTGCAATTTGTTTAATCAACTTCCACCAACTTGTGACGTATTTTTTCAACCATTAAAATTTTGTTAGTTAGGAAGTGAAATGTTATTATTTTTAGTCTATAGTTTTGAAACTTTTTTTGTAACACTAAATTGTCTTGTAATTAGGAATTTGTTTCCTGTTGGCCAATAGACATTATTATTATTATTAAAAAAGAATTAAAGACTCCGCTAAGTCTCTAAACTCCAATAAGTGTATAAGCCCCCTGTCCTCCACACAAGTGTTATTATTCAGTTTCAGCTTTCAATTACTTCATTCACAACTCTATAATTAAGAAAAATTACGAAATTTGAATATTTTGTGAGGATAACTTGAAATTTTAATAATGATTAATTTACGTATTATTTATTTGTCATTTGTAAAAATAGTTCAAGTTCGATATAATTCACCTTTAGCTGTAGCACAAGATGCTATCGCGTATATTGTTTTATTTCCCTATTGTTTGTTGGAACAGCGGGGGGTCGAAAACAGCGCAAGAGGTAAAGTATATACACAAGATGTTGTTTCAACTGTCTGCCATCTGATAAATCGGGGATTTAAATTCCAAATTAACTTGTAATGTAAACAATTGTATAAATCTCGGCAACAAAGCCAAAGAAGGCCGAACGCGGAGCGGTGGAGAGGGAAGGTGAATTATATCGGAGATTATGCATCTTCGGGAGCCACCTCTTGTTTTATAAAGATAACCATAATAATTAAATCCCCGTCTTAATGTCGGGGCTCGAACTTTCCGCGGAGTGAATCCGCCGCCCGAATTCCGTTACCTATATGACAATGACGATGATGAGACTCGGTAGGAATAACATGGAAGATACGAAAGGCCCACCTAATCCCACCCTCCCCGTCCTCAAAACCACACACACTCGCACAACAGAGACGTACATCTTTAATTGTAAATTGCGCTGATCCTTTTCGCAGACATATCTTGTTAAAATTACAATAGTCTCTTCCCCTCCGCAAATCTCTATTCCACTTGTAAACTTTAATACACCGCATATACATAACGCATAATTAAGGATCTGCTATTGTTTCACGACAATACATTTTCATCTCCAACTAATTACTAATATATAACCTGTTTTACAAATTACACTCATTTTATAAAATTGACTGTAAACAAAAATGAAAATTATGTAGAGTCAATTTTTCTTTTAAGGATTCATATCCCTGTTCCCGGGGATTATTTTAATCTCCCGCAACAAGAATTGTAATTCAGATTCATAATGCTTACCTTCTTTAAAATGAGTTCGCACCTAGCAATTAACTAATTGGCCCGAAGGATTATCTCCTGCGGTTCGGACCGTACTCGGGCTAACATCTACCTGGACGGGCGGCAATTATGGGAGAGGACTAATGATCCCCGTTGCAATTTGGAAGAAGAGAGATTATAAATTTTTGCACTTATTTCAAATTGCAGCTTAACGGTGTTTGGATGTAAGGGTTCGTAGACGTAATTATCTTAGTTCTGGTCCTTTGAGGAGTGTGCATTTCTGCACTGCACTTAGGCCCCATTAGGCCCATTGTGCTTCCTTCCGTCGATTACCCAGCCTCAGCTTAGCCAGCCTACCTGGTTTAGGTAGTCTACCAAAGCCGAGGTGGGCAGATCCGTTATGTAGGCCATTGTAGGCCATCTTTCACCCAGTAAGGAGCCTCTAGTTGACGAGAGTGCCAGGTAATTGTCTTCTTTGTGATAATTATTTTCTAGCGAATTTTTTGTCTACAGTCACGTAGTCCTCAAAACATCCCTTCTCACCGCCATTTTCCGTGGCATAAATCCCGGAGTCCACTCTGGTGCTGTACAGGGGACAGTATGTAGACTCAAGAGGACTTTCTATTCCTCGATTCTTCTGTCTAAGCCAAGGAGCTTTGACCGATGTCGACGCCAAACGTTTCAGCCGTCGTTCCTGTCGCCGGTCCAGAAGAAGCCAACAACAGGAAACAACCCGACGCCGACGTCAGCCGTCCCAGCCTCGACGCCATAACGATGCTACCAGTGTAGTATTCGTTGCTTCCGCCGGATCCAGTCCAGGTGAGCAACCTACCGACTACTCCAAGAATCTTTGCCCAACGCCAGCCGTTCCTCCAGTCAATACCGACGCTTAGCCTCAAGGTTGCCAGAGCAGCCACCTTGACGTCCAACACTACCAGCATAGTGTTTCCTGCTGCCACCGGATCCTGCCAGATTAGGTATCTAACCCTTGCTAGGGCCTCACATTGGCACAGGATGTGGAGAGGGTCCTCCTCTTCTTCCTGGCAGAATCTACATATTGCATCCTCTGCCAGAACTATTTTGCTCATGTGTTTGTTGAGCCTACACTGTCCTGTCAGTACTATAGCCTTAACCGTTTTTCTCTCTTGAATCCAGCCAGACGCAACACCCCATCGACGCTGACGCCACATCCCGTCGCCGAACAAAGGACGAGGTCTTACACCTGGACGCTGTTCTAACACCTGGACGCCGCCTCCATCTGGACGCCGCCTCCATCCAGACGCCGCCACCAGCGGCACCGACGCGCGACGCCACACCAGGTGTGTCCTGTTACTTCGTGCATTGTGTTACTTCTCTTCTTGTTTTATTGCCTTGGTATGAAAATGCCTTCGCATACCTTCTGTTATCCCATCCACTTGTGGGAAATATAACAATAGATTATGTCCAATTTGGTGACCATCAAGAAAACTTGTCTATTCGTTTATACTTATGTGAGTATCATACTTATAGATAAAGAATATGGCGCCATCTGTTGTTAAAAATACTAGACATTCTGCTGTTTTATATCTATGTGAGTATCGTACATATTGACAAAATACACCTTTAGTACCTATGTGCGTATCTTACATATTAAGAAAACAGCATGACGCTATCTGTTGCTAAAAAGGCTCAACATCCTTGGAAGGGATTTGAACCCCCATAATCACCCCCCCCCCCCCTGGCTACGGCCTTAGTTCTCAGATAATTAGTGATGTTTCTGGCATTCAAATGCAAAGATCAGAGATCTGAACTGAAAAAAACATTTTCAATCAGAATCAGAGATTTGAGAAAGAGAGAGAGAGAGAGAAAGAGGGGGGGGGAGAAAGCGCACCCACTTCGAGCCTATATTTTCCCGGTTCAATAGACCAGGAAATGCGGTTTTCCGCATTCTAAAGAGTGCACCAAATCTTTGTTACAAGTTCCAAATTCGGAACGCTAGACAAGGGATTCTTTTTCTTCAATTACCGAGTTTTAGAAAATAGAAACTGGACCTCAAAAATCTGGACTGGGGCTTAAAAATCGGGACTGTGTCTGGAAAATAGTACATCCCTATTTACCGATTTTTAAGCCACAGTCCAGATTTTTCAGCCCTAGTTTCGATTTCCTAAAACTTGTTGATTAAAGAAAAAGAATTCCTTGTCTAGCGTCCCGAATTTTGAACTTGTAACTTGTAACTTTTGTTCATAAAAATGCATTGCACATCGCAATCTAAGCTTGGAAATATTTTTCTTACTAGTTATGTAAAGATGCATTAATGATTACAAGAAAATAACTGATAATATACATACCTATCATCCCCTAAAATATATTTAACCCTCGAAACAAATTCCAATAAAAAAAACCTCCCTGTATGCCAATACGCTCGCAATCGAAGCGAACTGTTTCACCCACGACAAACTGATCAAACACCTGGGACACTATTTGCAATCTTGACTTCGGGGGTGAGATTGATATATTACACACGAATGCACGCACACGAGACCGTTTTTATTCTCGGATTAATTTTCAGTAAAATCATTCGGAAGACAAGCGTGTTTTAACCGCACTGACACAAAGAGAAGCTCTGGTATCCGCGTTCGCGTCCAGTTTTGATAATGTTTGTGTACACTGTGTTACGAAAACATTTGAATTATGATAATAACTGACCCTGAACCTATCGGTATTGCTTGCCCAGGTAAGACAATGGGGAGTGTTAATGAAAAACAATTGGAAATTCTGCTACGCAATCAAATCGTTAAGAACTTTTACGCATGAAAATGTCTACGTTGTCCTAAAATATTTGAATTAAACTAACCTTTAGATGTTTTAAGATGTATAGATTGTTCAAGAATTCTTTAGATATTAAATCGTAAAGGACCAAGGATGGAAATATATTCAGAGATTTTTTTCTTTTAAGTATACATATCCTGATTGGTAAATTTGCTTACGATGATTTTGTAAAGAGTTCAATTTGAAGCGTCTAACAAGTGTTTTCACTCCCAGACTAAGCATGAAGTAAAATTTCGAGTTTAGAAAAGCCTGAAAATTTGGTTTGGTCGCGTAGCGCGAAGCGCGCAGCGGCCAAACCAAATTTTCAGGCTTTTCTAAACTCGAAATTTTACTTCATGCGTCATGCGTATAAATCGCTAAAATATTGTGAGCATTAGGTATTTTTGAAATCAGTGTGTTATGCGCGTGGCGCATAAAGTAAAATTTCGAGTTTAGAAAAGCCCAGAACATTTTTACGGGGCTTTTCTAAACTCGAAATTTTACTTCATGCTTAGTCTGGGAGTGGAAACACTCGTTAGACATTTCAAAATCATTGCTTTTCAATAACAACGAATTCCTGGAAAATGTACAGTGCATATATCGAGGTATGTATACTTTAAAGAAAAATTCCCTGCATGTTCATATAATTTGGATAATCTTTACGTATCCCCGATGTTTATTGATTTACATGTTTCATGAAATTCGTTCAGATAGTTTAGGCTGACTGAAAAACTCAATTGATTCTTAAATCTGGAGATATTTTTCGACGGCAATAAGACATCAGCCGCAAGGAAATAAACAAAAGTCGACTCCCCGCCGTTTGATGCCGGAGTAATTCGCGTGATGTAAAACACGCGCAAGCAAAAGGGAAAAAATTCCCGCAGTAAATTCCCATTTGGCCACCTTTGTCTGAGTTTTTCGGTCGCGCTTAAGGTAATTCGAAACGTACACTTTAACGTACACAGGGATATTAGAGAATGATGGATAGTGTCAGTTTGGCCCTTCGCCAATTCGACTCCGGTGTGCGCGCGGATTTCTTTCTATTTTTACGCGGAACAACATCCATCCACAAATACGCCGCGCGACGGTGTTTCTGTTTCCCCGTTTCCGTTTCCTCCAGCGCGCCCGTCTTTTGTTGTTGATTAAAATTCTCGCGCGGAAAATTAACTAATCTGTTTAGCGGTCGGGGCCCCCGGAGCGCCTTCAGTCCCCTAGGTCATCAAGCGAGGAGTGCTAGGCGTCTAGTGCTCCACCTGAATGAAACAAGCACGAGTTTACCTCGTGTAATTGCCAAAGTTAAATGTTGGAATCAATCATTCGTTGATGGGATTATTAATTGTGTTTTAGAAGGGTTGGTTTTTTGCTGAAAGGGAGGAAGTTTGAGCGCCAGTAATCCGAAACGCATTATACGAACAGATACAAATTAAACTAATCAAGTAGGCCATAACTGGGCAGTGTCCGCGCAGTTATATCAGGTTCGGCGCTAATTAAGGGGCCTCTGTTCATTATGAGCGGCCCCGTAATTTATTGAATAATAACCGATAAATCACCTACATAAATCTCCATTAGATTCTAGTGTAGTGTTTCAATATGGCCGCGTATAAATAAAAAGCCGGCGCCGGCGACGAGGAGTCACTGTTTGATCAATTTAATTGCGGCCGCCAGGCACTCGTCAAGGTGCCCCCCATAAAGAATTACAACCACTTAAAGAGCTAACTTCATTATTATTATTGCTTCGCCAAGCTTAAACTACTGGAGAATTCCTGAAAAAAATCAGCTTACCGGCAATACAGTCAAATTAATAAGCAATGATCATTCCCAATTTAAAGAAAATATTGTATTAAAAGAAGATATTCAGAACTAAAGTTATTAATTGAACTTTACGCGACAGTAAGTGATTTAATATTGTTTAGAAAATACACGTGCATCTCGGTTCCAGTCCCCTACAGAGAAAATGTGAGGCTCGGTACAGATAATATTTTTGTGACCCTTCATAAACATATTTTTTTAAACAAGAATCAGGTCTTCTTTCTCTTGTCAATATCTTTACCTTTTATTTTACACCTGTAACTCTTCTGGTAACATTAGGTAATAAAATATGAAATGGCTGTTTTTTAACTTCAGAATAAATAAATACTTATGCTTGCAAGTCAAAATATAGGCTTCTGGTAAGTCAAAATATAACCCAGCCACAGATTAAAATATTCCCTTATACTAGAGTCAAAGATATTGTCTTATCATAGGTCAAAATATAGCCTTATCGCAGGCTAAATAGTCATCCAGTCGTAGGTCAAAATATAACCTTGTTTCAAGTTAAAATCAAACTTTGTCGCAAGTTAAAATATAGACCTGTAGTATGGTAAAATATTGCCCTATCACAGGTCAAAGTATAGCCTAATCGTAGGTCAATATAAAGCCTTGTAGCAGGTTAAAATTAAACTTTGTCGCATGTTAAAATATAGACCTGTAGTATGTTAAAATATTGCCCTATCGCAGGTCAAAGTGTACTATATTCGTAGGTCAATATAAAGCCTTGTTGCAGGTTAAAATTTAGCCTTAATGAAGGTAAACATGTTCTCATATTATAAGTAAAAATATAACCCTGTTCCAGGTCAAAACCTAACTTTGTCGCAAGTCAAAATGTAGTCCTGTAGTAATTCAATACATAGTCCTGTTGCAGATACAAATATAGTCTCGTTAGGGGTCAAAATATAGCCTTGCCAGAGACCAATAAAGAGCCTGGTCACGGGCGCATATTACAAATCAAAGTATAATCTGGTCGTAGGTTAAAATACAGCCTTGTTACAGATTAAAATTTAACTTTGTCGCAAGCTAAAATATAGGCCTGAAGTAGGTAAAAACAAGGCTACATTTTATTATGTGAAAACAATTCATTTCGACTTACGACCAGGCCATACCGCAGGTCAAAGTACAGCTTAGTTTTAAGTCGCAGTCAATATATTTTACTGCTATAATTTGACCTGTGATAAGACTATATTTGGACCTAAAATAAGGCTCTATGTAAGCCGCTTGTAAGGCTATATTTTAACCCTTAACGAGGATATGTTTGATATGTTTGTATACTTTAAAGTATACGTTTTCCAAATTCAGCTTATGTTCTTTAAATCTTTGCATATTCGTTGTTTCTTTTTTAAAAAAGAGTTTAATTTAAAGCTTTAAACGAGTGTTTTCCACTCCCAGACTAAGCATGAAGTAAAATTTCGAGTTTAGAAAAGCCCCGTCAAAATTTGTCGAGGGTCGCGCAGCGACCCGAGACAAATTTTCTGGGCTTTTCTAAACTCGAAATTTTACTTCATGCGCCACGCGTATACAACACTGATTTCAAGTGAGGTTCAAATATACATAAATTTTACAATATTTTAGTGTTTTATACGCGTGAAAATTTGTCGAGAGTCGCGCAGCGACCCGAGACAAATTTTCAGGACTTTTCTAAACTCTAAATTTTACTTCATGCGCCACGCGTATAAAACTTTGATTTCAAGTAAAGTTCAAAATTCAAAATTGGTTTGGAATACTGATTTAGAAGTACATTTTAAACTTCACAATATGTCAGTTTTATACGCATGGCGCATGAAGTCGAATTAATTTGTTTGTACATACTTAAATTAAGCCTTATTATAGTTCAAAATACAGACTTATCACTGTCAAAATTTACTCTTATTTTAAGTGAAAATATAGCCTTGTCCCAGGTCAAAGTATAGCCTTGTCGATCTAACCTAACCTAGACTGTGATCTAACCTAACGTGAATGTGATCTAACCTAACCTAGGCCTGGCACATGAAGTAAGTCGAATTAATTTTTGTTCATATACCTAATTTTAGCCTTGTTATATGTCAAAATACAGTCAAATCACCGTCAAAATTTACTCTTATTGTAAGTGAAAATATAGCATTGTCCCAGGTTAAAGTATAGCCTTGACGATCTAACCTAACCTAGACTGTGATCTAACCTAACTAACCTAATTCGACTTACTTCATGCGCCAGACCTAGGTTAGGTTAGATCACAGTCTACATTAGGTTAGATCACAGCCTAGGTTAGGTTAGATCACAGCCTAGGATCTAACCTAACCTAGGCTGTGATCTAACCTAATGTAGACTGTGATCTAACCTAACCTAGGCCTGGCGCATGAAGTAAGTCGAATTCATTTTTGTTCACATACTTAAATTTAGCCTTATTATGGGCCAAAATACAGTCATATCACTGTCAAAATTTATTCTTATTGTAAGTGAAAATATAGCCTTGTCCCAGGCCTTGTCGCAGTTCCAAATATAGCATTGCTTTAGGTCAAAACATAGGTTAAAATATCGCCTTATAGCAGGTCAATATGTAGCCTTGTTACAGGTAAAAAGAGAGCTGATTGTGTTACAAACAAATAGTACAGAAGTGCATTGACCCGCGTTATCTTCAGATATACCTACATAGAGAATTTGTATATAGGTGAATAAAATTGTATGTATTCCGATTAACGAGCTTTATTTAATTTCTCGAAAAAAAACTTCTAATTACCGAACATTATTAAAGAGTATTAGGATTTACCAGGGTTGTTATGTTTTTTTTTAAGGGGCAAGGAACGGAAGTTAAGGTTATTTCTGCCCTAGCACCGCAGCCGTGTGGCTTATTGTACTTTTTCCGTTTCCGTAGTTAATCAAAGAGCTCTGTTTCATTAGCTTTGTTGATATGATTAAAACACTAGTGTTTTAAACATGTTTAAAAACAGCCGTCGTGTTTTAAACGGTTTTGTTTTACACATGTTTTAAATGTTGAATTAGTTTAAAACATGTTTTAAACGTTAAATTTGTTTAAAACGTTTTTCTTTATTGTCTTAAATTATTTAAACTATATTTTATACTATTTTCGTTTCTAAATTTTCGAGTTATTTTCGATTGAAAGTTAAAAACGTAGAAACATTTATGGAAATCAAAGTTTTAGACATTTAAAACATAAAAATTCTTTAAGAAATTTTCATGAAATTTCGTATGAATGTTAACAAGACATTGTTCTTTCAGAATATGCGAAAAATAAAAACATTGGTCGTCGGCAGTTTTCGAGATATTTTCAATTGAAAGACAAAAAAGTAGAATGCTATGGAAATATTTAGGTAAACTAAAGTCGAGTATTTTAATATAATTGTCGAAACATATATAAAAACGTCGTAACTGTTAAAACATATCATTACTGTAACCAAAAACCATAATGTCAAAAAAATTATAATAGACACAAATTTTAAAAATATCAAAACTGTAAACATAAACACGTAAAATAAATTTGTTGTTCAAATTTAGAACAAACACAAATTCGTGTGCGTTAAAAAATCAAGTTTTATACAATCAACATAACATTACTTAGAATTAATAGCAGTTAAAATGCTATATAGAAAATTAAATTATGACAGCGCGTTTTACTAAAATATTGAACAAAAGTTAAAGTTATGCAATTTTTCTTTTAAGTGTAATTTAAAGCTTCTAACGAGTGTTTTCCACTCCTTGATTAAGCATGAAGTAAAATTTCAAGTTTAGAAAAGCCTAAAAATTTTTAGGCTTTTCTAAACTCGAAATTCATGCGCCAGGCGTATAAAACACTAACGTATTGTGATGTTTAAAATATACTTCTAAATCAGTATGCTGAAAAAGTGTATTTTAAACTTCAGATTATTTCAGTGTTTTACACGCGCGGCGCATGAAGTAAAATTTCGAGTTTAGAAAAGCCTGAAAATTTGGTTTGGTCGCGTAGCGCGTAGCGCTACGCGACCAAACCAAATTTTCAGGCTTCTCTAAACTCGAAATTTTACTTCATGCTTAACCTAGGAGTGGAAAACACTCGTTTAAAGCTTCAATTTAAACTTTTACAAAAATAACGAATGCCTCAATTCACCGATTTTAAGGGAACGTTTATTTCGTGAGAATTATAAAAATTCAACGAATTATCAAATCAACCTAAAATTCACAGAGTCTAAACAGAAATGAATAAACTTTGATTGGCCGTAATGAAAATTTAAAGTTGATATTTCGCGATAAAATTGACAATTTTTGGAGAATGAATTGTAAAAAATTGAAATTTTATACCATCAACGTGAAATTCACACAATTTACTTAAAATTTATTGGACTTAACATCTTATAAAAAGAAAATATAATTTTAGTGACGTATTTTCTGAAAATATTCAGTCAAAGTTGAAATTATATAATAAAATTACCAATTTTGGGGCATTTTCTTTCAAAAATTGTAAAAAATTAAAATTTTATACTAACGTGAAATTCATAGAATTTACTCGGAATTCATTGCACTAGTATACTATAAAAAGAAAATTAAATTATCTCGTCACGTTTTTTTAAAACATTCAGCGCAGAATTTTACTCACGTTTTATTTACATCCACATATTGGATTGCTAAAGCCGTATATTTTAAACTTTGCGATATTTCAATGTTTTAGATGTGTGGCGCATGAAGTAAAATTTCGAGTTTAGAAAAGCCTATTTGGATTGGCCGCTCCGCTTCGCTACGCGGCCAATCCAAATTTTCAGGCTTTTCTAAACTCGAAATTTTACTTTATGCTTAGTCTGGGAGTGGAAAACCCTCGCCTAAAAATTTAAATTGAAATCTTTAAAAAAAACAATGAATGTAAAATTTACAGTGTATGAAAAAAAAATCCTGTATTTAAAAATCATATTTATGCACACATATTTGAAATTTTCTTGTAATAAAATGTTATGTTTAATAATTTGAAATATCTTCAACAATTTAGCTAAAGTTTAAAAACGTAAACAAAAAATTTACGCTACGCGACCAAACCAAATTTTCAGGCTTTTCTAAACTCGAAATTTTACTTCATGCTTAACCTAGGAGTGGAAAACACTCGTTTAAAGCTTCAATTTAAACTTTTACAAAAATAACGAATGCCTCAATTCACCGATTTTAGGGAACGTTTATTTCGAGAGAATTATAAAAATTCAACGAATTATCAAATCAACCTAAAATTCACAGAGTCTAAACAGAAATGAATAAACTTTGATTGGCTGTAATGAAAATTTAAAGTTGAAATTTCGCGATAAAATTGACCATTTTTGGAGAATGAATTGTAAAAAATTGAAATTTTATACCATCAACGTAAAATTCACACAATTTACTTAAAATTGATTGGACTTAACATCTTATAGAAAGAAAATATAATTTTAGTGACGTATTTTCTGAAAATATTCAGTCAAAGTTGAAATTATATAATAAAATTAACAATTTTGGGGCATTTTCTTTAAAAAAATTGTAAAAAATGAAAATTTTATACTAACGTGACATTCATAGAATTGACTCGGAATTCATTGCACTAGTATACTATAAAAAGAAAATTAAATTATCTCGTCACTTTTTTTAAAACATTCAGCGAAAGTTGAAATTATGCCTGAAAATTTGGTTTGGTCGCGTAGCGCTACGCGCTACGCGACCAAACCAAATTTTCAGGCTTTTATAAACTGAAAATATAACAAGAAAATTAAATTATCTCGTCACTTTTTTTAAAAACATTCAGCGAAAGTTGAAATTATGCAATAAAATTGACAATTTTTGAAGAATTTTTTCTTTGAAAAATCCGAAGTTTTAGTAATTTTTCACATTTTTTTAAAACACATCATAAATGGGATTTTAACACCGTTTTAAACACGTTTTAAACGTGTTTTAAACATGTTTTTAATTGTTAATGGTTTAAACGTTGTTTTAATAAAAAAAAACACGTTTTGTATAAAGAAAACTGTTTTAATCAAAGTGAAAAAATTGTTTTTTTAACAACCCTGGCGGAAACCCACGCCACGCCACTGACTTACAAACAATGTTATGTTTTAAACACGTTTTAAACGTGTTTTAAACATGTTTTTAATTGTTAATGTTTTAAATGCTGTGTCAATGAAAAAACTGTTTGTTTTAATTAAAGTGCAAAAAATGTTTTTTTAACTACCGTGGGATTTACTGGCATTAAAAACAAAAAACGTCAAATTACCGGAAACTTTTAAAGAGTGTTAGGATTTACTAGGATTATTCCGATTAACGAGCTTTATTTAATTTCCCGAAAAAAAAAAAAAAAAACTCAAATTACCGGAAACTTTTAAAGAGTAAAAAGATAGTCAAGAGTTACTATCCCTGATATCCAATAAATAAAACTGATTTACGCTAAAAAAAGTAAAGCGAAGTTTTTTTTGCAAGTAAATGAAAAGATGAGAGATGTAAATTACTTGAAGCAAACATATAAATCTCGACGGTAACAGGCTTTGGCAAATGATAATGAAATAGCCAGAACGCGGATTTATCGTAAATTAGAAGGTGAACCGTTCTTGTAGAACGTAATTTTAGCCAAAGGAATGTGTGATGTAATGCGGACCGAACGGAAATAACAAAGTGGATCTGTGAATTCAATTTGGCTTGGGAGAGAGAGAGGAGAGCTAGGTAGGATAAAAAGCCGAACGGAATAAACAAAACCTGTTCCAGTTTAACTTCAAAGCCGCGCCGCTTTGATTTACCTTTTTGATTACCCGATTCCCGAAACGGGAATACTCTTAGGTATTAAGGGGAGTCGATCTCTCCGGAGGGCCCGCTTCCATAAGCTACATTTATGACGGCATAAAATTAATGCAAATCTCGAGATACACCTTGTTTGTCTGGGTAGGAATAAGTTATAAAATTCCGAGGCGTTTACCTTCCCTCCCCGCCGCCTCCGCCTCCGCCTCCAGGCGCTCAGCCCCAAGTCAAACACGGCTTCTTGAAATATGCAAAGTGAGAAACACTTAGGGGTTAATACAACAAACGCGCCACTTTTAATCGGATTTTCATGTCTGCTAATTAAAATACATCAACGTTGAAATACGCCGTGGAACCTCCTAATTGCTAATTATAACTCTGTGTATTTTATAAATTGAGATTCTAATCGCCGATCATGATAATGAATTAATCGCTGAATTGTGCCCGCGCGAGGAGATGAACAACTTTTAATTACTCCCCGAACTTCTTACGAATTACTTTCGAATAAGGTGCTATCTCTGCATCTCTCGATTTACGAAAGAGGGGAGCGCGCGCGCAAAAAAAAAACCGTATGCTTGTGATTTTATTTAAAAAGCGACCGCTTAATTTTAATAAGCACTTAGCCGACTGGTATCCGAGATCGAAAAGAATCCGGTGGAATTGCGAATTGATGCATTGCGCGCTCGTAAAATAAATTGAATTCAGTCACGACCGAAATTTAGACATTGGAATCCGGTTAATACCGTTCGCATTGGCTTTATAATATATGACAAAAAGTAATCAACCACATGTCGTAATTATGAAAAAATAAAATCGTCAAAACTGCAAATTATTATTCAAGTTTAGACGTTAACTCACTATGAGTCATGAGCAGGGTTGTTATGTTTAAAACACTTAGTTTTAAAACAGTGTTTTAAACATGTTTAAAAACTGCCGTCGTGTTTTAAACGGTTTTGTTTTAAACATGTTTTAAACAATAAATTAGTATAAAACTTTTTTATTATTATTTTAAATTTGCTAAATTATATTTTATACTACTTCATTAAAATTTTTTGTTTACGTTTTTAAACTTTAGCTAAATTGTTGAAGATATTTCAAATTATTAAACATAACATTTTATTACAAGAAAATATCAAATATGTGTGCATAAATATGATTTTTAAATACAGGATTTTTTTTTCATACACTGTAAATTTTACGACATTCAATGTTTTTTTTAAAGATTTCAATTTAAATTTTTAGACGAGGGTTTTCCACTCCCAGACTAAGCATAAAGTAAAATTTCGAGTTTAGAAAAGCCTGAAAATTTGGATTGGCCGCGTAGCGAAGCGGAGCGGCCAATCCAAATAGGCTTTTCTAAACTCGAAATTTTACTTCATGCGCCACACATCTAAAACATTGAAATATCGCAAAGTTTAAAATATACGGCTTTAGCAATCCAATATGTGGTTGTAAATAAAACGTGAGTAAAATTCTGCGCTGAACAAATTGTTTAAAACAGTGACAGTTGCCTATAATCGTTGTTGTATGTGTGTGTTTTTTAAACTTCACTGTAAATCAGTGTTTTTAAGCGTGGCGCATGAAGTAAAATTTCGAGTTTAGAAAAGCCTAATTTGTATTGGCCGCTCCGCTTCGCTACGCGGCCAATCCAAATTCTTAGGCTTTTCTAAACTCGAAATTTTACTTCATGCTTAGTCTGGGAGTGGAAAACACTCGTTAAAAGCCTCAAATTAACCGCTTTTAAACAACGAATTCCCGCAAATTTAAAAAACGCTGTAATTATCAGGATATGTATACTTAAAAGAAAAATGCCGTGTATGTTCTGTTTCAAACAGGTTTTAAACGTATTTCAAACATGTTTTAAACACGTTTTACATATGTTTTTAATTGTTAATGTTTTAAACGCTGTTTTAATAAAAAAAAACACGTTTTATTAAAAAAAAACCGTTTGTTTTAATTAAAATGAAAAAAAAAGTTTTTTTTTAACAACCCTGCTTCTGAACGATTGATTGTCGTATTACTATAGTAATTAACTTTATTAACATTACTTAGCTAACTGGTAACCAACTTAGTATAACTAAGTATACGGAAATAAATCTAAATACGTGTAGTTGGTATCTGAGCCAGGGTTAGGTTAGAAGGCAGATTCTGAAGTTATGTGTTACTATTTTTAGGTTAGGTTACTTTACCAAATTCCCTAGGGTAAGTTGGATGCTATATACTTCAGTAAAAATCAACTAATTTGACTTGGGGGCCTGCTGGCCAACTTAATCTAGCCAGGCTTAGGTAAATAACTTAATCTAGCTGGGGCAATGTTATTCTGTTATATAATCTAATACTAACTAGACTGTAAAGTTGAAGTTTTTAGGAGAGGTATGTTCTCGATTTGTCAGGTTAAGTTAGTCACCACTGAAGTAGGTTAGTTTATAAAAGCTTTAAATTTGAAACTTACAAAAAGTGTTTCCACTCCTTGTTTAAGCATGAAGTCAAATTTCGAGTTTGGAAGAGCCACTTTTATTAAACACTGATTTGATGAGAACTTGAAAATATACTACTTAGATGTTTCGTGCAAGATCCATGAAATAGCTTGATTCTTGCAACTGATAGATCTTTTCAAGCAGATCGATACATTAACTACTCGATCATTACTTGCTCGATTCTTGAGATACTCAATTTTGCCCATCACTAGTATTTATTGACTGTCATTCGATAACATTGACGTAATTAACTAAATTGACAATCGTCGACGTTATACGTCAATTTTTATATACCGGGTATTTCATTTAACCTGGAATAGCGTATATCTTGAAAAATACGCATCGTACAGAAAAAATTGCAGGATCCAAAGTTAAATATTTACGTCTGAGAAGTCCGTTAAAACTGCAACTCCCCCCACTGTAAATCTTCAGATATTCGTTTTTTTTAAGAGTTCAATTTGAGCTTCAAACGAGTGTCGTCCACTCCTAGACTAAGCATGAAGTAAAATTTCGAGTAAATCCAAACTCAGGCTTATCTAAACTCGAAATTTTACTTCATGCGCCACAAGTATAAATCACTAAAATATTGTGAAATAAATAAAAAATACACTGTTAAATCAGTATTAAAAAAAACACTGCTAACGCAGGATTAAAAATATATTGCTAATAAAGAGTATTTTCAACTTCACTTGAAATTTGTGCTTTATACGCGTGGCGCATGAAGTAAAATTTTGAGTTTAGAAAAGCCCCGTGAAAATTTGTCTCGGGTCGCTGCGCGACCCTCGACAAATTTTCTACGCGGGGCTTTTCTAAACTTGAAATTGTACTTCATGCTTAGTCTGAGAGTGGACGACAGTCGTTTATAGCTTCAAACTGAACCCTTAAGTTAGGTTAGTTACCTGTTATTTATGGTAACTAGCCTTACTTAAGGCGTTAGTTTCTAGCTAATTACTAAGGTAAGATACCAGATCTAATCTTAGGTTAAATACTAGCTTTTATAACTTCCTAAAATTACTTTAGTTGCCAGTTACTAGAGTTGATCAATAATTGGAAATGAGATAGTATATTAGGGTAGGTTAGTTGGCAGTTTCATGAGTTAAGCTATTTAGGATATGTTAATTGCCAGATATAAACTACTCAGCAACTAACCTAAATAACTACGTATTTTGCAACTCATTTAACCAGCTGGCATCTAAGCTGCAGATGTGCTATTATCTAGAAGCACATTGTGAAATCGTCAAAATTGCAAATTATTATTCAAGTTTAGACGTTAACTCACTATGAGTCATGAGTAGGGTTGTTATGTTTAAAACACTTTGTTTTAAAACAGTGTTTTAAACATGTTTAAAAACTGCCGTCGTGTTTTAAACGGTTTTGTTTTAAACATGTTTCAAACATTAAATTAGTCTAAAAATTTTTTATTATTATTTTAAATTTGCTAAATTATATTTCATACTACTTCATTAACATTTTTTGTTTACGTTTTTAAACTTTAGATAAATTGTTAAAGATATTTCAAATTATTAAACATAACATTTTATTACAAGAAAATATCAAATATGTGTGCATAAATATGATTTTTAAATACAGGATTTTTTCATACACTGTAAATTTTACGACATTCATTGTTTTTTTTAAAGATTTCAATTTAAATTTTTAGACGAGGGTTTTCCACTCCCAGACTAAGCATAAAGTAAAATTTCGAGTTTAGAAAAGCCTGAAAATTTGGATTGGCCGCGTAGCGAAGCGGAGCGGCCAATCCAAATAGGCTTTTCTAAACTCGAAATTTTACTTCATGCGCCACATATCTAAAACATTGAAATATCGCAAAGTTTAAAATATACGGCTTTAGCAATCCAATATGTGGATGTAAATAAAACGTGAGTAAAATTCTGCGCTGAACAAATTGTTTAAAACAGTGACAGTTGCCTATAATCGTTGTTGTATGTGTGTGTTTTTTAAACTTCACTGTAAATCAGTGTTTTTAAGAGTGGCGCATGAAGTAAAATTTCGAGTTTAGAAAAGCCTAATTTGTATTGGCCGCTCCGCTTCGCTACGCGGCCAATCCAAATTCTTAGGCTTTTCTAAACTCGAAATTTTACTTCATGCTTAGTCTGGGAGTGGAAAACACTCGTTAAAAGCCTCAAATTAACCGCTTTTAAACAACGAATTCCCGCAAATTTAAAAAACGCTGTAATTATCAGGATATGTATACTCAAAAGAAAAATGCCCTGTATGTTCTGTTTTAAACAGGTTTTAAACGTATTTCAAACATGTTTTAAACACGTTTTACCTATGTTTTTAATTGTTAATGTTTTAAACGCTGTTTTGATAAAAAAAACACGTTTTATTAAAAAAAACTGTTTGTTTTAATTAAAATGAAAAAAAAAGTTTTTTTTAACAACCCTGCTTCTGAAATAAACGATTGATTGTCATATTACTATAGTAATTAACTTTATTAACATTACTTAGCTCACTGGTAACTAACTTAGTATAACTAAGTATACGGAAATAAATCTAAATACGTGTAGTTGGTATCTGAGCTAGGGTTAGGTTAGAAGGCAGATTCTGAAGTTGTGTTACTATTTTTAGGTTAGGTTAGTTTACCAAATTCCCTAGGGTAAGTTGGATGCTAGATACTTCAGTAAAAATCAACTAATTTGACTTGGGGGCCTGCTGGCCAACTTAATCTAGCCAGGCTTAGGTAAATAACTTAATATAGCTGGGGGCAATGTTATTCTGTTATATAATCTAATACTAACTAGACTGTAAAGTTGAAGTTTTTAGGAGAGGTATGTTCTCGATTTGTCAGGTTAAGTTAGTCACCACTGAAGTAGGTTGGTTCATAAAAGTTTTAAATTTAAAACTTACAAAAAGTGTTTCCACTCCTTGTTTAGGCATGAAGTCAAATTTCGAGTTTGGAAGAGCTAGTTTTATTAAACACTGATTTGACAAAACGAAACGAAACATATCTAAGTAGTATATTTTCAAGTTCTCATGAAAATATACTACTTAGATATGTTTCGTGCAAGATCCATGAAAAAGCTTGATTCTTGCAACTGATAGATCTTTTCAAGCAGTTCGATACATCAACTACTCGATCATTACTTGCTCGATTCTTGAGATACTCAATTTTGCCCATCACTAGTATTTATTGACTGTCATTCGATAACATTGACGTAATTAACTAAATTGACAATCGTCGACGTTATACGTCAATTTTTATACATCGGGTATTTCATTTAACCTGGAATAGCGTATATCTTGAAAAATACGCATCGTACAGAAAAAAATGCAGGATCCAAAGTTAAATATTTACGTCTGAGAAGTCCGTTAAAACTGCAACTCCCCCCACTGTAAATCTTCAGATATTCGTTTTTTTTAAGAGTTCAATTTGAGCTTCAAAGGAGTGTCGTCCACTCCTAGACTAAGCATGAAGTAAAATTTCGAGTGAATCCAAACTCAGGCTTTTCTAAACTCGAAATTTTACTTCATGCGCCACAAGTATAAATCACTAAAATATTGTGAAATAAATAAAAAATACACTGTTAAATCCTTTGAAAATGATCTAACAAACCGAAACTAGTCGGAGTAAAGATTTAATTGTGAAACAATACCAAGTGCCTTTCCTTTAATTAACTTTACATACTGTTAAATCAGTATTAAAAAAAACACTGCTAACGCAGGATTAAAAATATATTGCTAATAAAGAGTATTTTAAACTTCACTTGAAATTTGTGCTTTATACGCGTGGCGCATGAAGTAAAATTTTGAGTTTAGAAAAGCCCCGTGAAAATTTGTCTCGGGTCGCTGCGCGACCCTCGACAAATTTTCTACGCGGGGCTTTTCTAAACTCGAAATTTTACTTCATGCTTAGTCTGGGAGTGGACGACACTCGTTTATAGCTTTAAACTGAACCCTTAAGTTAGGTTAGTTACCTGTTATTTATGGTAAGTAGCCTTACTTAAGACGTTAGTTTCTAGCTAATTACTAAGGTAAGATACCAGATCTAATCTTAGGTTAAATACTAGCTTTTATAACTTACTAAAATTACTTTAGTTGCCAGTTACTAGAGTTGATCAATAATTGGAAATGAGATAGTATATTAGGGTAGGTTAGTTGGCAGTTTCATGAGTTAAGCTATTTAGGATATGTTAATTGCCAGATATAAACTACTCAGCAACTAACCTAAATAACTACGTATTTTGCAACTCATTTAACCAGCTGGCATCTAAGCTGCAGATGTGCTATTATCTAGAAGCACATTGTGAAGCGGTCTTAGGTCGTAATTAACTATTTTTAATTTACATTAGCTGCCAGTTGCTTGTTTATTTATTTAACGGAAGTACATTTAAATTAGTATCTGAAAGCTTAAACTAAAATGAAATATAAATACAAATACATAATAAATATAAGTACATAAAGAGTAAAAAAACAAACAACAGATTAAAATATGCAGACTATACAACTTGTCGGACAACCTGAGACGTTCTTTAGAGCATTCCGGCTAATTGCAGCAAAGTCGGGATTGATGGTGTAACGCCATTATTGGCGATTCTAGCCATATCAAAATTTTTACCATAGTCCGTCCTACAATATGGTACATGGAACAGATCGACAGAACGCAAACTTCTAGCTAGCACATTGATTTTAAGTTGGTTACGTAAATAGGGGCAATCAATCGCCAAATTTATTAAATGTATCCTAGCATTACGTCTCTGTTCTAACGAATAGATATTTAAAAATTATAGGACGTCATTGTAGGAGCCGACAATCCCAAACTTGTAGGAGATAAATTTTGTGAATTTAACTTGGACCCTCTCGACCATTTTTACGTCAGATTTGCTATGAGGATTCCAAATAGTGCAAGAGGACTCAAGGTGGGAGCGGACAAGGGATACATACAAGGTCGTAAGGGTATGAATGTTTGAGAAATCTCTGCTATTACGTTTTAAAAAACCCAGAACACGATTAATTTAATTTAAGGCAATTATCATAGCAGAAGAAAATCTTAATATAAACATCTGAAGCTTGTTCTATTTAACTAGACAGGAAATTGGAGAAGACATTTGTACATATAAATCAGATTTTTATCAAATTTTCATTCGTGCATACAAATTAGATTTTTATAACATTTTCAGAAAGTTGGAAATGCAACAATTAATGAGCTTTATTTTTGTGTGAACCGACGCGAATTTTTTCGATCACGAAAAAAATTACAGGAGCCCAGATTTGAAAGACATAATTAAATAGATTTATAATGGATAAAATAAATATTTATATATTTATCTACTTGGAATAGCATTTCGAAATCGATTCAGAGGCGACAAAACAACTTTCACCATTCCGTTAGATAAATATTTATCAAAGGGTTGAATGATTGTTTACGGTGGAGAACATTAAATCCGTCCCGTGATAACCCAAGTGCACTCAACCTGAGACGCTCGTTTTTTTTTTATATATGTATGCACATTTCGGTCGACGACGCGCTAAAATTGAAGTCGCACGACAAACAAACAATCCTCGCACATAAATCAATTTCGAAGACGCACCGCGCGACAAAATATCATTTCAACCGCAATCCTTTTCACTTTTGACGCAGGAATTCTCCCGTGTGTTTGACAATAGAGAGTAATCAGCTAAAAATACACGCGCACACACAACACGTCTGCTGTTGGAGTGATTATGTTTGATGGTTTAATTAGTTAGCAGTCAGAGGAACGCGAAGCTATCATCAGTTTTTCTTTTTTATTCTTCAAAGAAAACAACACACGCAGCAATTTAATTCGTGGTGTAATAAAAATGAAGTCGAATCTAATCATAGAAAATGCTCAGTTTTCGATGATTAGATAGGTAAGGTCACTTTAATAAAACACCTAATTTGTTTAGGTTTCAAAATTATATTTTTTGTACTACAACAATTGTTTCACCACACTGTGGCTTCATCAGGTAGATGAATGGTATTAATATTAGGTAAGATATGATTCATAAGAGGTGTCCCATGGTTTCCTTGATTTGTACTGCTTTCTGCACCAATGCATGTAATACGAAAATAGTTTTTTCATAATATGTCTGCTATGTTTTTTAGATGGAAAATGCGAAAACGTATGTTCCGGTATGTAGTAGATTACGTGTGTGAAAAGAGATAAAAAACTTCATAATATGTCTGCTATGGTTTTTAGATAGAACATGCGAAAACGTATGTTCCGGTATGTAGTTTTAAAACTTTGAGGTAAACGTCACTTTTTGACAATGTCTTTGTAAAACCAAATCTGCGAAAACCCAGCCACAAATCATTTTAATTAATGTGCACAATCGTTTTTAAATGTGAGTTTAAGTGGTATAATTCCAATTTCCACATCTACTAAATAGTGTAGGTATTTAAAGAAATAAATAATGCATTTATGTTGATTTTGTGTAAACTCAAACGAAAATGTGAGTTGAATCGAATTCAACGCATTTCAGTTGATTTGGCAAATAGTCATCGGATTAATCTGTTAATACAGGAATTTTTTCTTGTAAGTATACATACAGGGAATTTTCTGTTAGGTATATATATGCATAAGCTTTTCTTTTAAAGAGTTTAATTTGAAGTTTAAAACGTGTGTTTTCTACTCCCAGACTAAGCATGAAGTAAAATTTCGAGTTTAGAAAAGCCCCATGAAAATTTGTCGAGGGTCGCAGCGACCCGAGACAAATTTTCTGGGCTTCTCTAAACTCGAAATTTTACTTCATGCGCCACGCGTATTAAACACTGAAAGCACTGAAATATTGTGAACGAGTAAACTTCGCTTAAAATCAGTGTATTATACGCGTGACACATGAAGTAAAATTTCGAGTTTAGAAAAGCCTGAAATATTTACTTCATGCGCCAGGCGTGTTAACCACTGATTTAACCTGAAGTTAAAACAATATAAATTATCGATTAATATGCAAATTTAAATTTACTTAAATAATAAACATAATAATTATCCTACCACGTTTCAACCTGTATATACTTCACTTACTTATTTTTTATGGAGTAATCTATAAAATTAACTAAATAATAAAGTACGCAAATTGCAAAATATACAGAAATAATTAACACTTAAAGCAGCAATAACGGTGGATTAAGGTACTAATAATAATACCGTTAAATAATTAAAAGTTACTCAACATAATGAAGAAGCTAACTCAATTTAAAGTGAGATTACACTTTGAGTGGATGTAAGAAGAGGAAGAGGGGCGGGGGCGAAATAGGGGTGTATTAACAAGAAAGAATAAGTTAGTAGGTGTATTACACGAGTAAAAGTTTTGGTCGTGCGGTGTTGGTGAGTCGCCTACCTATCACTTACCATGCAAATTAAATAATTACAAAGTAGGTGGATGGCATTTACCCGGGCGCTGATGTTCAAAGTGCGGCGGGCTAAATAAATATTAGCGAGGGACAGAACTTTTATAATTATCGGGCCCTCACTCTCTGAAGTTTCTTATAAATATTTTAATCATTTTTTAATATAAAACACGTCGCGCGCAAGACGCGACGCGATTAAATAAGATGGATTTTTTTGCACCTTGTTTGCCCCGGGGTAGAAAAAAATTAGGAAAGTTTTATGTGCTGGTGAAAAAATAATAAGTTTCCTTCAACGTCCTTAAAAAAAAGTAATCTGTAAGTAATAATACAACTAATAAACACTAACTAGACTTTAATCCTCATTGTCTCACACTCATCAGCACTATCGTTTTCATTCAGGCTAGATTAGATTAGAATAGATATTTGTAGAGGTGGCCTCTTGGCCTGTACCACCGCGACCTTTGCAGATCTATTGTAGATCCCTTTTATCCTAGACGACGTACTCGCCTCTTTGATTAGCCCTATTAACCCTGACAGTGAGCATTGGGTGTAGTTCTCTGCGCTTGGTTTAGTATTTCCCAGCTTTAGGTATCTAACCCTTGCTAGGGCCTCACATTGGCACAGGATGTGGAGAGGGTCCTCCTCTTCTTCCTGGCAGAATCTACATTTTGTATCCTCTGCCAGACCTATTTTCGACAGAACAAAACCCGAGACAAAGTTTTCCTACCTACCGTAGGCAAGTAGATTACCCTTACACTTTGCCACGCCCTTGGTACGTGTCCCTATGCCAGACAGGCTTTAAAGATCTTTGACAGATGCGGCACCAGCTCCTCTATGCCCTTCGGTAGCAGGATGAGATAAATTCCATCCATCCCAGCGGGCTTATAAGGTTAAAACCTGCTTATGGCTTATCTGATTCTGCTTGGTCTTGTGACCTCTGTGGCTAACCTCCAATCATTTCGGTATGGCTTTTTTCGCCGTTGGCCGGCATTGTCGAGTATGCCCTCCTCTGACAGGATTGTTGAGGCTAGAAAGTAGACTTTTAGTAATTCCTTGAGACTTTCCTTCTTTGTTTCAGTTTCAGTATAGGTCCCGTCAGATTTTCTAAGGAAACCTACCTCTTTTGCAGCACTTCCATCCTTTGCCAGGACTTTGCGGATTCTCGAACATGCCGGAGTATCAATTAACTGTTCGCAGACCTTCCTCCACGAGTCTCTCTTGGCTTTTCGGATATCTCTGTTGTACTGCGTAAGCTTTTTCTTATAGGTCTCCCAATTCTGTGTGTTTTTGGCCCTATTGAATACCCTTTGAACCTGGGCTCTTAGCTTTTCAAGGTTCTTGTTCCACCAGATTGTTAGGCAGCCGAGCAGTTTTCAAAGTAATTATTCAGGATAAGGTAAAACTTGAATATTTTAAAAATACTGGTCTGAACCGCATTTTAACTCCTGCGTGAGTTTAAAGAAATTAGAAATAATTCAATTTTGATCCAAATTCTTCGTTAGTATGACCGAAATATGAATGAAGAAAAGTATCTTGAAAATTAACAACAAACTTGGATTATTTCTAACTCTTTTTAAGTATATCTTCTAAATAGTTTTTCTCTTGTTAAATTACAACGGTCAGTGAATGATTGAATATACAGCACATAGGAGATTGCCAAAATGTAACGGATCTTATAATCCAGCAGCAAACATTGTTGTTTTTCTCAATTCAACAAAACCACTTAATGATTTCTGTTATTTCTGATTACTCCTTGAGAATGACGATAAGTCGAAACTGGTGGGAGAGAATAAAAAATAGTAGTAAAACAAACGAAGTGACTTTTATTCAATTATCAATTCTGTAATAAAGATTTAAAATAAATAAATAAAAAAGGCTCTAATTATTAATTAGTGTCTTGTGTACTTATATATTGTATTAAACATATGTGTAATCACTATTTGAACTGATGAAAAACATTAGGGGGCGGGTTAATAGTAAAAAGGACATTATTAATGATGTCCGTTCACGCTGCGGCAATATAAATTCACCTGAGCGGGCGCATCAATTAAAAGTTAACGTAAACACGAGTAAATCGCGAGTCCATAGTTTTGTTTGGTCAGGGAAAAATCTCATTTTGATAAACCGCCGGTCATTAATCACCGGGTTTTATCTGAACGTGACGTGAAAGGATGTCGCATCACGTTGGCTTTGACCGGCAATGTCTCACCAGTGAGACCTCTCCCGGCTCTCTCTTTGCCCGGTATATTATACATGTGGACGCACCTTCGCTTTGGATCCCATGGCAATTTACCGATTCCGATCCGCGTGACGCGAATACGTTAGTAACCCAGGCAGGATGCAATCGTGGGTTATTCATAAAAAAAAGTAAGGGAACAAATAGATGAAACAATTGCTATTTATAAATCATTTTTGTTTTTAGATAATATTCTTTTATATATAGAACATCTTTATTCAGACAATTACAATAATATAATACATATATATTTATTTATTTATATACAATGTAGGGTAAGTCTGCCTGGGCTATCGACCAGAGGTCTTTCTGCCCTGTCTTGAATTTACAGCATAAGGATTTAAATTGAAACTTCTAACGAGGGTTTTCAGTCCCAGGCTAAGCATGAAATTAAATTTCGAGTTTAGAATGCCCTTTTTAGGTCAAAAAATGAACTTTTTACTTCAAATCCTCGCTAGTTACATAAAAATCAATATTTTTTAAATTCCATACGCATTTCTCTAGTTATACTTATGCGGATTCAGAATTATATTTTATTTTGTTCCAAATTCAATTTCACGGCATTTATGCTGCGCGGCGCGGATCGCTATAAAGTCCCTGTACTTACACACACAATTTCCGTGCACTGATAAATTAGATCAATTGTCAATACATTCTTGCGCAATTGTAAGCTCTCCCTTGTAAATAATCTGTATCTGATCCTGTAGGAAGGAAACTTGGAAACACACCCACATTTCACGAGACACGCATTTGCTAATTACATCAGCACTGACGTGCCAACAAATCCGCGATGATTGATTGCTGTTTATAGGTGGGATCAGTTTTCCTTTCACCTTTATACGCGTCTCTGCGTTTCTTTGTCGGGGATCTCGTCAGTTTTGTGATCTTCCAATGAATAGAAAAAAAGCGAGCGCGCGCGCGCGCGGAAATTTCCCGCTGAAACAATCGAAGCTTTTTAGGTAGTTAAGGTTTTAGTTCGCAGGATGATTAATGGGCCGTTTATCAAAGTAATCAGCCTCTTTACATGCAAACCCTTTACGTCAGTCAGGGAATTGTTTCCATTGTCTGCAGCGACTCGAAATGCGGGGGGTGAGTACACCTTGTGCTCGCGTGATTTAATCCGCCCGAGGCCCGACACCTGAGTACATTGGCCGTGGGGAATAATGGCCACTAAAACTAAATGGAACGGTCCACGCTCCCTTTTCGGCTCTCCTCTCTCACGTGGGCACATCTGGCGCGAGGTGCGTAAGGGAGATCGTATTCACTCTTTGTCTAAATGCATATGTATTGTGCGTCCCACCTCAAGTTACCCTCATCTGCCATCTGCCAGTCACCGGTACCTATACACACAGCCACCCCAGCCCCGGCCCCCGATCCAATTTAGAAGTGATTGCAATCTGCACTTTGTACTAATCAATACGTGCTATGTGACTTGCTCCATACACACCATATATTATTCCAAAAGCCAATCATAATAATTACTTGCAATAAAATGGATACAGACATCACATTTTTGAAAATAGTATGCTTTTCATACCTTAGAAACAGTCACAATAAGCCAACTTAAAAGAAAACGCGAAAGTTTTAAACATCCTAGTTGATAACTGTATGTTTTTGAGTTTACGTGAAGTGATTATTACACATAAAAATACTGTTGTTTACCTTACCTTACTTTTATATTGTTGAAATGAACAACTAGGATGTCTAAAGCTTCCGCGTTTTCTTTTAACGTTGGCTTATTGTGACTTGTCCTCGTTACTCGTAGATAAACAAAATAATAAAAATTACGTTTGACACGTATGCAAATATTAAATACTAAAACTGATTTTTCGCTTTCGTGTTCTAGAGCATTCGCAAACAAACAATAAACGCGTTCTAATTCAACCCAAAATTTCGCAACAGCGCGTCGTCTTTTCTGTAGTTTAAACAAACTATTGATTATAATAATTTTTCAGCTTGAAGTTGTAGAGAATGACAATATGAACACTTTTTGCGCAATTTTGGGGCCTCTTTCATTGAACTGCACGCCTAAATCCGGCTCTGAGCGAGTAAGTAGCCGATCCGCAGGGAAATAATCCCGAAGAGGAGTGAGGAGAGAGAGGATGTTGTCCGTAACCAAAGTCTGTGCAGAGAGAGGATACCTATTCGAGCACGTAACTTGAGCCGAGACCGACGGTCAACCGAGTGTGAAGCGGGGGCTGGCAGAACGTGATAGCGGGAATTACAGGCCGGAACAGAATAGTGGACGCGCGAGGATTAGTGCCGAGGTAGCGATGAAGGTAAACGGCCAAGGAGATAAGACGCCGTGCTGCGGGACCCAGATAGTCCAAGGTAATGAAGGAACCGACCGAGTGGAAATGCGAAACGATCTCCAATTGCGCTCACCGCTCGAGAGAAAAAAAAATACTTTTATTAACACTTGGCCAAGCTTTAGTTAATCAATTTACCCGGAGAGGCCGTAACCCCGGAGCTTTTAATGACAGTTATCATCAAGTTATATACCAGTAAAGTTAATCGGTCTCGCAGCGCCGCGCGGCCACTCCAGGGCCGTTACCAAATGGGAAAGTTATGTCGTCGGCGCAGGTTAAACGGATTATTCTCCCCCCGGATCCGCCACGGCACACGGGCCGAAAGAGACATCTTTGTTACGACTATCTACCTCCGCTACGAACTACACAGATTACGGATTAAACCGGACCTCGCTTGATCATTTAACTCTAAGCTCCAGAAACTTCAACTTCGGCCCTCTCGGAATCAATGGCCGAACGCGGATTAAACTTGCATTATTCCCACTTAAGGTACATTCATGCTCTTCCTGCTAATGGATTTCCCAAGGGTTAATTCCACACATCGATTTTCTCAAGAAAATTTACAACAACTATCATTCACATTCAATATAACCATGAAGAAGAATACTTTAACAGCCAACCAATTGCAGAGGAAATAGCAAAAGTTAGGTTAGGTTAGATGTTATAACGTCAAATTAAGTTAGGTTAGATGTCACCTTATTAAGTTAGGTTAGATTAAATTAGATATGGCATCGTCAAGTTAAGTTAGGTTAGATGTCACTTTATCAAATTAGGTTAGATGTCAGTTTGTTAAGTTAGGTTAGATCTCAGTTTATATACAAGTCGCCTATTTCCAAAAAAGTTTTGGAAATAGGCCGCTCATACAAGGTGCGGCAGGGAGACTTGCTGATTTGAATTAGGCGCCGATGAGCAAGACGTGGTCAGAAAGGGGTAAGGAGGGTCTCATTCGATAGAGGGGGTCTTGAAGTTTTGTTACCGCTCAAGCCAGTTGTCGTCATGCGTTGGACAAAGGAGGAGCGTGAGACCTACTTTACCAATGGCCGTTCGGTGGTTGCCACACAATGTGCCTTCCGAACTCGGTTCAATATTCATCCCACGGGTCCCGTTCCTGGCCGGCAATCAATAGTTTCTCGGGTGGACGCATTCAGGGAAAGTTGCAGTGTGGCAAAAAAAAGGAGTTGGGATAATTGGGCCTTACTTTTTCGAGAAAGAAGAACACATTGTTACTGTGAATGCAGTTCGCTACAGAGAAATGATTGAGGAATTTTTTTCTTCCAAAACTTGAAGAAATGGAACTTGGGGACACATGGTTCCAGCAGGATAGAGCCACGGCACACACAGCGAGAACTTCAATGGAACTTTTGAGGGAACACTTCCACGAGCGCCTAATCTCCTTGAGGGGTGACGTACCGACTTGGCTCCCTGTGACTTCTTTTTATGGGGACATCTCAAATCCATTGTTTACAATGACAAACCACGGACCCTGCAACACCTGAAGGACAACATTTGCTATCGCCAACATTCTTATCGATATGCTCGAAAGAGTGGATCAAAACTTCAAAAAGCGGGTGGATCGCTAATGAGGGCCGCCATTTTTGAAACCACTTGGAACAAAAATTCAGGATGTGTACAATACAATAAAAAAATCATTAAATCGATATGTGAAACACTTTTTCTTTTATTGACCTTTTAAATCAGCAAGTTTCCCTGCCGCACCCTGTATATCCATTTAGTCAGCCTTTATATATAATTTAGAAACTGAGTTCGGATTAGGGATGTTCCGATTCCAAAAAAATCGACATTGAGTATTGATTATATCGCATAGCAAAGTATCGGTTTCGTAAAATATCGTAGTGAAAAGTTTCGATATTCAAAATATCGATGATTTACGGTACATTAGATTTGACATATATAATTATTTTCATAAACTGTGTATACAGAGTATTTATATTAAGTATACATGTGTATAGGCTTTTTTTAAAGTTCAATTATAGCTACAAACAAGCGTTTTCCATTCCCAGATTAAGCATGAAGTAAAATTTCGAGTTTAGAAAAGCCTGAAAATTTGGTTTGATCGCATAGCGCGAAGCGCGGAGCGACCAAACAAAATTTTCAGGCTTTTCTAAACTCGAAATTTTACTTCATGTGCCACGCGTATAAAACTCTGGTTTTAAGGTGGAGTTCAAAATATACGTCTTGAGCATACTTGAGCATACATATGCTTTAGTAGTATGTTATAACTTCACACTATTTCAGTGTTTTGTACGCGTGAAGTAAAATTTCAAGTTTAGTAAAGCCTGAACATTTTACATCATGCTTAACCTGGGAGTGGAAAACACTCGTTTAAATCTTCAAATTGAACCCCTAAAAAGCATATACGTTGTAATTGGTATATGTATACTTAGAAGAAAAATTCACTGTACCAAGCACACATTCAAAAATACTCCAAATTTAGAAGATGAATACAAAACATGTTAAATTAATACTGCTTAAATTATTATTACTTTCATATCATAATACTAATGTCAAATAAATAACTAGTATTGAATATAACGATACCAACCATATGGTATCGATATTAGCGATATATCGGAAAAGGAAATATCGATATAAATATATAAATTTAAATGCATGAAAATATCGATATTCCAAGATATCGATATATGAGTCGCCTGTATCCAAAAACCCCTAAATCCATTTGAAAACAATGGATTTAGGGGTTTTTGCAAATAGGCGACTCATATATCGAAGATCCCTAGTTTGAGTGTTGTTGCTGGGTGCGAGACTTGTGATTGATGTATATAGTTGGCTATCTTACTGTTACTCCACTTTCCGATCATTGGCTCCTCTTGGTTAAATATTACTTTGACAAGTTATGTTAGATGTTACTCTGTGGCGCGAACGCTGACTTAAAACAACTCTCATTATGACTTATGTCAACAGTCATTATGGTTAAAATATCAACTGCAACGCCAACGTATGTCAATTGTCATTATAGAATAAAATCTACGTCAACCACCTTCCCAACTTTAGGGTGGCCATACACGATCGCGCCTAGCAGCGATTGAAACAAAATGCTGGAATCACTCGACTGGCTTGACGCCAACCGTGTATGGCCACCCTATGGTTAGGGATTACTAAATACATTGTTAAATCGCTATTTCGATTTTTTGGGATTAATTACTATGAGTATTAAACTAAACGTGAATGCATTTATTTTATTTAATATACAAACTTAAATCGATAAACATTTAATGTGTATTTACAGTAAAAACCGACGGTATAAATATAAAATAACCATCGCTTGTAAAAGTCAAACACGGCGTAAAACCGATCCGCAAAAATCTATAAAACTCTCCACACATATAGACTGAATCTATTTTGTTCCGTGTCGACGTTGTCACACAGATGTTTGATGGATTTTTCCACGCCGCGCGGGAAAATAAATAAACCCGTTTTTGCCGGGGCGCTAATTCCTGCAACAAACCCGCGCGTAAACAAGAAAATAAAGTTAACGTCAACATATAATATTTATAGATTAAAATGTAGGTTGGGAAAGAGTTTTCGCGTGCGCGCAAAGACCACTGTGCGCGCATAATAAACCTCACACGGCGGAGGCCGGAAGTTGCGGACGCATTAAAATTAGATTTGTCCATAACCTGACATTAACGTTTGTTTATTTGTGTCGACTTGCTTTAGTGGAAAACGTAATCATATTTGAAAAATCCCATGTATTGAAAAAAAAGCGTGCAAGTTAGAAAGTGTTGGTGGTGCTATAATTCAAACTATAAAAAATTAAATTTATCGAAAGTCGTTGGACCAAGGTAATGGAGCCAAATTAGAAAAACGTATTTTGAGAAGTGAAGCTGTGTTCTTTATTTCTTTAAAAAAAAGACAAAATAGTATGAAGAAATTGATTTATTTTAAATCTAGGCTCTAGATTGGCGATTAGCAAATATAAAATAACAATTGAAACACGATTTTAACTTTGTTTGTATAACTGAGACTTTATTAAGTGATTATAGTTTCGACAACTTTAAGTTGTCATTTTCAAATTCAAACTCAAAGTCAAACACACTTTGAATTTGAAAATGACAAGTTAAAGTTGTCGAAACTATAGTCACTTAATAAAGTCTCAGTTATACAAAGTTAAAATCGTGTTTCAATTGTGAATTATGATGTATAACGAAGTAGAAGCCTCCGCCGTTAACAAATATAAGATATAATACGGGTCTCAGAATGGAGCCTTGAGGCACCATCTCTATTACTTAAATTCCTTAGGGCCAGTTGCACCAAACACGTTGAACCCGATCATTTCTGAACTTAAGTTCAACGTGACATTAGAGCTATAGGAACTGTCATCTTGAACTCAAGTTCACAGATGAACTAGTTCAACGTTTTCTGGTGCAAAAACAAATAGTTTTGCTTGGATAATATTATTATCCAAGCAAAACTATTTGTTCTTTTTTTTCAATTTTCTAAAACAGTATTGTTTTTAAAAAAACAAGGGATTAGCCTACTTCAAGAAGCTGCGTAATTAACAAAAAAAAATCTTTTCTTGAAACCTATACTTGTACAATAAGCACAGCAGTAATTCCAGGGATTTTATTTTTGTACAGGTATGCCGGCGAGAGCCTCGAGAGGGAATTCCTCCTCGGCACCGTCCGGAATTAATCAAAACTTAACCTTAAAATAGCGCACCCCTGGAACAATGCGAACAATGGAGGGCCGGGTTAAAAATGTTTACCTGCGTGTCGGGGATTCTCAGACCGTCACCTCTCGCGCGCGCGGACAAAGTCGTCAGATTATTTTTATCCGCGATAAATTTCGTTTTATTCCCCGTGAGTCACGCATTTCGATCCAGGAATAGCCAACCCGCTGTACAGGTGAGAAAGAGCCAACGGACTCTGCCCGAGCGCGCAAACATCGCCATGTTTTGAACACAAAGGAGAATAAGAATAGGTGCAGTTTGCGATTTGTAAAGTGTAATCTAATGTTATGAATAAGGGACAAAAGCTGATAAAAAATATTAAAAAACTTCGTTTTTGTAAAGTAGTGTTCCTAAATGAATTTGGGTGAGCTATGTGAAGATGATAATAACTAATTTGGATGACTTATGTGAAGATGATAATAACTTGAAATAATACACTTTTAACCTTTGTTCACAAATTTATTCTTTACTTAATGTACATTTTGGACACAAAGTGACCATTACAAATGGGAGAAGTGCTAATCGAGTAGAAAAGGAAAGACTATGGGCAGGATGTGGGGTACGAGCAAGATAGACGACTATATACACCAATCACAGGTCTCACTTCTGGATGCAGCATCAAAACTCTGTTACCAAATTTTATACAGAGACTGGCTAACTGTACATATATATGAACTGTGCTATTATCAATGGTTTGATAATGTATCCATTGATAATAGTCACTTTGTGTTCATTGATAATGGTCACTTTGTGTCCGAAATGTACATTTAGTAAAGAATAAATGTGTGAACAAAGGTTGAAAGTGTATTAGTTTTATTATCATTTTCACATAACTCACAGAAATTGATTTAGGAATACTACTTTACAAAAACCAAGATTTTGAATACTTTCAAGTAGCGTTTGATACAGTATCAAACCATTGATAATGACACAGTTCATATATATACACTTAGCCAGTTTCTGTATAAAATTTGGTAATTGCGTTTGGATGCTGCATCCAGAAGTGAGACCGGTGATTGGTGTATATAGTCATCTGTCTTAGTCGTACCCCACAACCTGACCATAGTCTCTCCTCTTCTACTCGATTTCCAGTTCTCCCATAAGCATTGGCCAACCTTTGTAATGGTCACTTTGTGTCCGAAATGTACATTTGTGATGAAAGGTTAAAAGTGTTTTATATCAAGTTAGTATTCCTAATTTGGCGCTTTAATAGAATCGGTACCTCAAGGCTCTATCGTTGGACCCTTGATATATTTATTTATCAACCTAAAGTAACCTAATGTAATGAATAGGGGCCAATGGTGCTCAAATTTCTGCAGGTTCTTCAAAAATATTCAGAATCTTGATTTTTGTAAAGCAGTATTCCTAATTTGGCGTTTTCATAGAGTGGATACGTCAAGCCTCTCTCCTAGGACTCTTGAATTATTCATCGACAGTATTGTAATTTGCACAATAAATGGAATCAACCGCACTTTTAATTAAAAAAAAAACGACTAGTTTTGCTTAAAAATAACACTATGTGAGATTTAGGTCATTGATAATAAATACTTGCTTATAAAATATTCAAAATTAACAAAGAAAAGTCTATTTATTATACATTTTTTTCGTTTGAAAAATGTTATATCAACGTGTATATACAAATCAAATCTTGAAAGTTATTAGCTAAGATAATTTGTGATTTAGATAAGTTGATTGATTAAGTTAAGTGAAGATCAAATTAATTTGACGCATAAAGCACTAATAACCTTTCTTCACGCGTTTATTTGAATTATCAAATGTATGTGTCCGAAATGTGTGTACATTTGGTAATTCACATTAACGTGCGAAGAAAAGTTATTAGTGCTTTATTCATCAAAGTGATTTAGATAATCTGTCACTTAATTAAAACGCAGTTATATTTCTTCTTTAATAAAAGTGTAGAAAGGAATATAACTGCGTTTCAATTAAGTGACTTAAAATTCACGTAACTCAAATAACTACATTAATTTAGATAATCTGTATTTGACGTAAACCTTTAGAAGAAACAAAAAACACTCCTACTTGAAAATAATTCGGCAATATTAATTACGGTCGATGCTTCATCTGTAGGTGTCAGATTCACTCGGATGTGCATTAAACACATTGGATAAGGGAAACAAGATGTTTTATGTGTGATGGTGTGTGTGTCTGTGTGGGTGTGTGTGCGTGTGGGGGAGTTATTTGTAACCGTCATGACAGGTATGTTTTACACCTGAACGAACGTCCATTGGTCGAGCCCACTAAATTATCCCTTTCCCTTTCAATGGAGATGAATGCACGAACAGCAGGTAGCGTGATGGGTGGTGGCACCATTTTCCTTTTTCATTGTGCGATGATGAGCAGACTGTAAAAAGCTCGTTTAAATAAAGTGTGTGTGTGTTGTGTGTGTGTGTGTGTGTGTGTGTGTGTGTGTGTGTGTGTGTGTGTGTGTGTGTGTGTGTGTGTGTGAGATGATTTTTCTCTTGGTTTATTAATTTATTATTCACGTAAATAAAAATTACATTCGTTTTTTTTGTAAAAAAATGTATTTTTCAGTAAATTTCTAACTTCTCAATATATCAGTGTTTTATACGCGTGGCGCATGAAGTAAAATTTCGAGTTTAGAGAAGCCCAGAAAATTTCAAAGGGCTTTTTTAAACTCGAAATTTTATTTCATGCTTAGTCTGGAAGTGGAAAACACTCGTTTAAAGCTTCAAATTTACCGCTTATGTAAAATCGACGAATGTCGGAAAATTTACAAGTAGCCCAATATAGATGAAAATAATTATTTGTCGGGAAACTAAGTAGTTTCATTTCTTTCTACTATCATTAAGGGCCATCTTGAATTATTTCAGATTTTGTAGAGAAAACAAAAATTGCATGGAAAAAGTCAAACTTCGGCAAAAATCCGAAAATCGCCAAATGGCTTCATCTTATACCGAAATGTAGCTAAAGAATAAGAGCATAATCAAGCCGAATCGAGAAATTAGTTTTCGGTTAGCCCGCTCTCAAAGTGGGGCTTCGCAACGTGAGCGAACATTTTGCAAAAATTTAATGCCAAAAACCCGTACTTCTATCTTTACTGTGAACCTTGTAATCTTGCTCTGACCGCAGACGCATCCGAAACGGCTACTCGACTCGCTGCCCTTAAACCGTTCCCAAAAGGCCCCATGTTAATTTCTTGGGGCGACCTCAGTGGCCCAAAATGGATGAAAATAATTATTTTTTGGGAAACTAAGTAGTTCACGTTCTTTCTACTATCATCAAGGGCCTTCGTGAATTAATTCAGATTTTTTGAAGAAGAAAAAAGTTTCACCTAAATTTGAAAATATTTTAAGGGGTATTGATGGAAAAAGTCAAATTTCGTCAAAAATCTGAAAATGGTCAAATGGCTTCATCTTATACTAAAATGTAGCTAAAGAATGGAAGCATGATCTGTGAAAAATTGAGCCAACTCGAAAACTTAGTTTTCGGTTAGCCCGTTCTTAAAGTGGTCCTTCGTAAAGTTGGCGAACATTTTGCTCGACTTTGCGATTTTTTTCTGGCGGTCACAAACAACCTGAAAATATGACCATTAAAATGTAGCTGCATTCTTTAAGAATCTTATGCTAAAAAACCCGTACTTCTATCTTTTCTGTGAACCTTGTATTCTTGGTCCAACCGCAGACGCGTCCGAAATGGCCAATCGGCGGGCCGCCCTTAAACCGTTCCCAAAATGGATGAAAATAATTATTTTTTGGGAAACTAAGTAATTCATGTTTATTTTTCTACTATCATCAAGGACATTCGTAGATTATTTCAGATTTTTTGGAGATTTTTTTTAAAAATATCTTAAGGCGTATGCATGGAAAAAATTTCGGCGAAAATCCGAAAATAGCCAAATAGCTTCATGTTACACCAAAATGTAGCTAAAAAATGGGAGCATAATCTGTGAAAAATTGAGCCAAATCCAGAAATTAGTTTTCGATTAGCCCGCTCTCAACGTGGGCCTTCGCAAAGTGGGCAAGTGGGTGAAAATGTAGCTGCATTCTTTAAAAATCTAATGCTAAAAAACACGCCTTCTTATCTTTTCTGTGAACCTTGTAATCTTGATCCAACCGCAGAAGACCGTTGGCAAAAAGGCCCCATGTTAAATAATTAGTTTCCCGAAAAATAAATATTTTCATCCATTTTGGGCCACTTGAGTTGCCCCTGGAAAGGGCAACTCAAGTGGCCCAAAATGGATGAAAATATTTATTTTTCGGGAAACTAATTATTTTACGTTTTTTCTACTATCATCAAGGGCCTTCGTGAACTATTTCAGATTTTTTGGAGAAATGGAAACAGTCAAATTTTGGCGAAAATCCGAAAATCGCCAAATGGCTTCATCTTATACCAAAATGTAGCTAAAGAATGGGAGCATAATCTGTGAGAAATAGAGTCAAATGGAGAAATTAGTTTTCGCTTAACCCGTTCTCAAAGTGGGCCTTCGCAAAGTAGAGAAACATTTTTCCCGACTTTGCGATTTTTTTCTGGCGGTCACAGATAACCTGAAAAGACGGCCATTGATGAAAATGTAGCTGCATTCCTTAAGAATTTAAAGCCAAAAAACCTGTTCTATATTTTCTGTGAACCTTGTAATCTTGCTCCAACCGCAGTCGCGTCCGAAATCGCCAATCGGCGGGCCGCCCTTAAACCGTTCCCATAAGGCCCCATGTTAATTTCTCGGGGCGACCCAAGTGGCCCGAAATGGATGAAAATAATTATTTTTCGAGAAACTAAGTAGTTCGTGTTTTTTTTACTATCATCAAGGGCCTTTGTGAATTATTTTAGATTTTTTAGAGAAAAAAAAAATTTCACCGAAATTTGAAAATATCTTAAGGAAATTTCGGCAAAAATCCGAAAATCGCTAAATGGCTTCATGTTATATTAAAATGTAGCTAAAGAATGGAAGCATAATCTGTGAGAAATTGAGCCAAATAATAGTATGTAATATAATAAGTTATTCATAGAAATTATAAATAGAAGTGCAGAATTTTACCTAAAATCAACTTTTAGAGACAACTCCATAATTTCTCGGTCATTAATGGGTTAATCTGTTAACTGTAATTTGTGTGGAACTTCAACAGATTCTGAATTAAAAAAAACAGTGATGATAAATTTCAATGTAAACGCATAGAAGTTATAGAAAGGGGAGAAATCTATCGCCGGTTAAACTCTTAAACTCCCATTACCGTCCAAGGTGCGAGTTTATATGACGAAAATCGATTCCTGCAAAAATAACGAGCGTCGCAGGTTTCCCTCACCACCAACAACACAACCCTCAACATAAACAGCGCTTAATTTCAGGAGTTAACAGTGAACAGCGTTAGAAGCCTTGATATTACAGTGACCACTGAACATTTTCCTCGAGAGGGCAGAGGCTTCTACACAGGGGCGTACTTGGGGTGTTTCAGAAATCCAGTATAAATCATAAATATATTATTAAAAGATACAAGCGCAGAGTTTCAGTGTTAAAAATATATATCGTGCGTAATTATGTTCTTGATGTTGTGGTTTTGTAGTGTTTACATTTCCCCCGGGCGCTCGGCAATTGAATAATTCCCGTAAAATACGGCACTGAATAATCTCTTCCAGTGGAAACTCAATAATACTCGGCAGCAGGTGCAAAGGAGAGGTGTCAGCGGCAGGGGTCTCGGCGCCCTTACCTAATAAATGAGGTAATTTCCACACTTCCAGGCCCCGCCGCAAGGCGTCACTCGCCTCCGCTTATTAGAACTTGTACCTGATGTTCGAACACGATTGTTCCCTTCCAACCGTGGACCACTTCCGGCGCACGCAAATTGCACATCATTTCCAAATTTCGATTTTACTCGCGCCAATAAAGATCGACTGTACGGAGGGGATGTTTGCCTTTGACGTTTAATACAAATAAAAACAAGAAATATTAACACGCCGAGAGAAAGGTGCTCTTTTATAAAAATGAAATAGACTTTGGAGCTCTCTAGAGTGATCTCTAAATTGGGGTATGCGATCATTATTGTTTTATCCTTTGTTAATATAACGTCACTCAGGAAATTAAGAATTATTCAATAATAAATAAAGAATAACAAAAATTAACCAAAATATGTTTGATTGAATCTTTGTAAGACAAATTTGTTGTAGATTTGCGAAAAGGTACCACTTTTGATGTTTCAAAATAGTTTTGTTTGTGTTCAATACCTCCAAGACTATGGGACAACTATATACACGTTTCGGACTATTAGCCTTCATCAGTATAGTGTATTTCCTAGTGCTTGTTTGTAATCATGAAGCTTGAAAAATGTCGCAAGCGACCTCTATTACACAAAAGTACGTTCATCAATTGTAAGGTTTTATGAAAACAACGAAAGTCTGAAAATTCACAGCGATAAATCGTGATATATAGGATGTCTCGTTCATGTGGGGAAATGGCTTAACCATAGATTCCTGGGATAAAAATTTAACATAACTAATCTATATCCAAAAGTTTACAGTTAAGCCAGGATTAGGCCTGAAAGTTCAAAAATTATTATTAATTTTATTTATAACAATTGAACGCTATATTCGATCCGACTAAAATTTTTTGTTGATTATCATAATATAACACATCATTTCAGTTATTATGGTCATCAACAAGAGGAAAATCTAAATATAATCATCTAAAGCTTGTTTCTTCCATTAAATCAGGCGGGAAATTGAAAGCATATAAAACGAAAAGTACTAAGAAGTGACTTGATTAACTAATCTCAAGTGAATTATACTATCGAAATGCCATTTTTTAGGTAAATCAGTAATTAGACACACAGTTCCCTATATTTTTAGGTAAATCAGTAATTAGTCACACAGATCCACTTCGCAGTGATTAAAATATGTCTGCATTTCTCGTCTAGTTGTTCCATTTAACTAGACGAGAAATGCAGACATATTTTAATCACTGGGAAGTGGATATGTGGAGCTTTATTTGAATAATTTTTAATTACATATTTCTCAAATTTTTTGTCTTATTTTGGATTTTGTTAAATCCAGAACAGGACGTGGAGCCAGCATTAAATATTTTTTTTGGGTTTTGTTTAATAGCACCCTAGTAGACATGAATCTTGTATTTACATTTCAGCAATATTGTATTAATATTTATATCTTGAAATTGTTAATCAATGGGCACACAATATTGTCACAACATTGTTTGCGGTTATTGATTCTATAATAATATTCATTGTAGATACAATATTGTATAAATACAGTATACAAATAATTTAGTTTTCAATATTGTATCAACAATAATAATTCAATAATAGACATTCAATGTTTGTCCAGTATTGAGTCAATATTAAATATAATTGATTACACAATAACAGACATTCAGTTTCTGTACAATATTGTATAAATAGTAAATATCATTAGTCTTTTAATATAAATATACTGCCTTTCAAAAAAATCAGAACACAAAGTATTTATTGGACGATTTTAATGAAATTTACAGAATTTGATCATGTAAATGAACTGCATCGATGATCAAAAAATCAATTGTTTTGGTTACTATTTAATGGTATTTTTCCTTGATTTCACCATTATGAAGAGCTGCTGATTTTTTAATGTAATTGCTTCTAATATCCAAGTAGCCTCTGAGTAGTTTGACGTTTCAGTTTGTAAAACATAAAAAGATGCCCCGTGTTCGTCGGCGTGCACAATATCATCATCTAAGTGAATTTGAAAGGGGTCGCATTATTGGAATGCGAGAAGCGGGTTTTTCGGTTCGTGCTATTGCTGAAAGGGTAGGCCGTAGTGTATCGGTGATCGTACGCTGCTGGTCTAGATGGTCCGAAGCTGGGGAGAATCGACGTAGACTTGGATCAGGACGTCCAAGAAGCACCACTGAGCGTGAAGATCGAGCTCTTCGTCTTACAACTTTAAGGGACAGATTTACAACGTCGCGGGCATTGGGAAATGACTGGTTGGCTCTAAATGGCCAAAGAGTATCCATGGCTACTGTTTACAGAAGAATCCGCAGTTTTGGTATAAGATCCTACCGTCCACAATTGTGTCTACCTCTTACCCCGCAGCATCGCAGAGCAAGACTTGATTGGTGCAGGCAAAGACAACATTGGACCCATGAATGGAATAACATTATCTTCAGCGATGAGTCTCGGTTCTGTTTATGGGCTCATGATGGTCGCAGAAGAGTGAGACGTCGACGCGGTGAACGCAGAATTTTACAATTTGCTGTTGAAAGACATACGGCTCTTACACAGGGAGTTATGGTTTGGGGGGCGATAGCATATGGTAGTCGGTCTCCTCTAGTTTTTGTAGAAGCAAGTCTTAGCGCGATTCGGTATATTGACAACATTTTACGGCCAGTGTTAGTGCTCTATGTAAATGGCTTGCAGAACCCCATTTTTCAGCAAGATAATGCTCGACCTCACACAGCGGCCATTACAAGACAGTTTTTTGATAGTGCCGAAATCAATTTGTTACCTTGGCCATCTCGTTCTCCAGATCTATCGCCAATAGAACATGTTTGGGATATGATAGGTGTTAGAATAAGTAACTTACAGCGCCCCGCTAACACTGTAATGGAACTTAGAGGTCAAATTATCGAAGTTTGGAATGAAATACCCCAAGTCGATATTGACAGCCTGATTTCTAGCATGCCTCGACGTGTTAATGAGTGTTTGGGAAATCGTGGAGGCCCAACACATTATTCATTTTTATTCATTTGGTTTTTTGTTTTTCAAGTTGATTTTTTGATCATCGATACAGTTCGTTTACATGATCAAATTGTGTAAATTTTATTAAAATGGTGCAATAAATACTTGGTGTTCTGATTTTTTTGAAAGGCAGTATATTTAATACATGTACAATATTGTATAAATCGTATCATTTAATATAGACATTCAATTTTTGTGCAAAAAAATTGTTGGTTCAGCTTAGCCGCAGCATGGCAAACGCCTGTTTTTCCTCTTTCCGTTTTCCTCTTGTACAGCAGTGATTCTGTGTGATGAAATTATTAAGTCATTGATAATTTCTATAATACATCAATACATATAAATGTGGGCTTGCATGTAATGCAATGATTGCGAACTTTGACACCACCAATAAAACATAACCTCAAAATAAAACCTTTTTGTAGATGAGTTGCTTGCTTTCTGGCAATTTGAAATCAGCTATAAAGAAGGTGCGTTATTGAATGTCCTTACTCATCAGCCTAGGACAGGCGCAGATTTACACCTTTAACAGCCCCGCTGTCTCCTAGGAAAATTGGTATCCATTGCCGAGTTTCACATAATACCCCAGAAGAATCTACCGGAAAATCGCCCAGGCCAACTTCGAGGATGGGGCAAAGACCCCTTCAGAATAATATAATAACAGAATAATAATAATATTGTTTTGTCGGGATTTACCCTAGAATAATTGAAAGATTGTATAAATATCAATTTAACAATCTTGTAACAAAAATTAAATATTAACACGAGGTCATGTAACAATATAGAATTAAAATATAAAAATCGTTAATAAAAATGTGTTTGTATTCACAATGAATTAATAGTGTATCAACATATATCATCTTATGAACGGCGGAGGCTTCTATTTCGTTATACATTCTAATATCTTGCCCAGTTAAACGAAACGCTATCTACTATATATAGTTTAAAATTTCTGTTTTGTATTTAGTGTTAATCCATTGATAATGGTCACTTTGTGTCCTGTACATTTCGGACACAAAGTGACCATTATCAATGGATTGGTAACTGAAATAAAATTGCGAAGAAAGGTTATTAGTGCTTTATTCATTAAATTAATTTTATCTTCACGTAACTCACAATCAATGTATTTATTTAATTCGTTATACATGTTAATTCAATAAAATAAAACAAGACAATATTTTTATTTTCGTGACTGCAGTTTCGGCAACTCAACTTGCCATTATTGCCATTATCAAACTCTGTTTGATAATGGCAAGTTGAGTTGCCGAAACTGCAGTCACGAAAATAAAAATATTGTGGTGTTATACAAACAAAGTTAAAGTGTTTTATTTTATTTAATGTATCATCTTGTTACAATAATTTTTCAATAAAATATATTCTCAATTATGATTTTCAAATTTTAGTTCAATATTGTTACGTGTTAAAATTTAATTATCGTTACAATATTGTAAAATTGTTTTTCTAATATTTATACAAGATTCGATGTATACTAAGCAGAGCTGGGACGAATCCTCGTTAAAAGGATTCGAATCACGAATCCGAATCACCTAATATGATTCGAATCAGGAATACTCGAATAAAGGATTCGTAAGAGATAAATATGATTCGAATCAAAGATTCGAATCCTGTTTTTTCCAATCACGAATACAAATCGTTTAAGAATAAATTTGATTTTATTATTTTTTTACAAACATTAACATATAAATATCGTTATCAGTTGTTTTAACAAAAATATTCACAACCTAATTATTTATTATTAGCACTGAACATCGTTGATAACAGACTAAATTTCTGTGTTACTCTGATTAAAGATGTATTTGTCTGTTTTTGAACTACACTTCAAATCAATGGTTTATACGCGTGGCGCATGAAGTAAAATTTCGAGTTTAGAAAAGCCTCGTGAAAATTTGTCTCGGGTCGCTGCGCGACCCTCGACAAATTTTCTACGCGGGGCTTTTCTAAACTCGAAATTTTACTTCATGCTTAGTCTGGTAGTGGAAGACACTCGTTACTTTAAAATATGTCACAACTGTTAAAGTATGTATCGTCGGATACCCGTCTTCAGGGGTGATATGTAAGCAAATTATGGGTCCTAGGAGTTGCCAAATAAGTGAGTTACTCAACTCTTTGAAAAACCAAAATATTAAAATTTTACATATAAAATGTACAATAAACTATAAGTGTGATACATCATTGAATTCAGTAAACAATATTCTTACAAAAAATATCAAAATCCAAAATGGCGCCCATAAGAAAAACAAAAGTTAGCTATGGTCCCTAGGTAAATGTTATAGTTATCTTAAAATAAAATATGTTACTATACACCATTCCATTTGTTTCTGGATCTCGCCTAGCCATGCTTTCGTGTTGTTATGTTGCAGTATCAACATTTACTTTTTATATTAGTTGCCACTCCTGATTCCTTATTTTAACAGTGTTGCAATAATTTATGATATCATAAGTAATCCTCTTTTTAATTTTCAAGAGGTTTATTGTTAATCTTGCAACAATTATTTCGCCACGCGGTCGCTTCTTCGAGCATTTTATTATTAAATCAAATTAATCTAGTGTTGCAATGCTGTGTCAATGTCAAAGTGAAAAATGACTGGACAAAACACATGGGCAACCTTTCTTTTGAAACCATTCCTCCTTTTATTATTTCGCTTGGGGAATCTGGCTCAGAACAAACATCAGAAGATTCTCTTGACTAAATAATAAAAGTGGAATGAGGGCTTGAAAATTGTTTGACATGAAAATTATCAGTATCACAAGAGGGTGGGAATAAATTTGCAATTCTACAAAAAAATACTGAGGGCCAACAGAAGAGAGAATGACCAAAATTAAGGTGGATGGATGGAGTTGATCAAAATGTGTTAACGGGAAGACCCAAGCGAGAAATACAAATGGATGACGAAATAAGTTTGCAGAGCCGAATTCATTATATTTGTTATATACAATATTATTGCTGTGTTTGTATGTACAAAAACCAAGTAGTAAATTTTGTTAATCTTAAAACTGCATATTATTATCCTTTTATATCTGAAAATTTGTAAAACAGGCAACAGTGTAAGATCACAATAGTCAGAAATTATAACCTTAAAATCGAACATCTGACAGTGACATTTAAAAACCCTGATTTAAAACACAACCAGCCCCATTTACAATACTTAAACTGTCACTTTTCCATAGCTAGGCGAGATCCAGAAACAAATGGAATCGTGTATAGATTTATCGTTAAAAGTGCCTATAATGTCAAAGTTGTAAATGTCTGGATTTAATAGTTTTTGAATAAAAAAATAAAAACGAATTTTCAAAAATATGTTTTTTGACAATATCTCATTAAGGAAATTAGATATTTCAAACGTGTTTTTGGGTTATTATTGGGCCCTAAATTATGCAACTTTTCCCCAATTTAACCGACTCTCTATCTCTTTAAATAACCGAGATCCCCATACATTCTGTTGAAATACGGACACCCGGTATAATAATAATAATAATATAAAATTTATTGTATTGTTATTTTCTAAGTATTTTAATTAAATAAATATTTTACATTGTTTGCCGTATATTTACGAATATATTAAAAATAAATACTTATTTCAGTAATTCAATATTAATTATACCATCAAATGTCTAAAAGTCTTGTGTTAAAAATCACCAGAAATAATTAGATGTTTTATTATTAAACGAATTTAACTATGGCTTTCGACGTATAAGTCAAAAAATGTTTGAAACAAAAGTTGTAGCCAACGAAAAAATAAACCTCAGCTCTTTTGTTTTTGAATTAGAAACTAAAAAATCTAGTGGAGATTTGTTGATCTCCACCAGTTTTTTTAGTCACCGATTATGGCTTTCGACGTCTAAATCAAAAAATGTTTCAAACAAAAGTTGTTGTTGCCAACGAAAAAATAAACCACTTTTACCTAAACACTTTTCACCTTAGCTGTTTTGTTTTTGTTCAATAAACCGAGAAAGATTTTTTTTGAAAATAAATACACAACTTTATGACAACTTTATGATAATTCGAAAATTTACGAACGAGTGTTTTCCACTCCCAGACTAAGCATGAAGTAAAATTTCGAGTTTAGAAAAGCCCCGCGTAGAAAATTTGTCGAGGGTCGCGCAGCGACCCGAGACAAATTTTCACGGGGCTTTTCTAAACTCGAAATTTTACTTCATGCGCCACGCGTATAAAACAGTGATTTAACGAGAAATTTAAAAACATACAAAACAAATTTTTCATGTTAATCCTTACGATTAATTCGAATTATTTTTGACGATTCGAATCCTTTTGTAACTATTCGAATCCTTTTATAAATATTCGAATCCTTTTATGAGGATTCAAATCCTTTTATGAGGATTCGAATACTTTTACAAGGATTCGAATCCTTTTATGAGGATTCGAATGACCAGCATTTGGATTCGAATACGAATCCTTTTAAAAAAGTGTAACGAATCCGGATCACGAATCCAGTTTAACTAAAGTATTCGAATACCTCTTTTGAATCCTCTAAAAGGATTCGAATCCCGAATGATTCGAATCCTGCCCAGCTCTGATACTAGGGCATTGAATCTTACCACACGCGAAGATGAAGATTTTTTTTTTTTCTAATTCACTGCCAATCAAACGTAAACCAAAACAGATGCTCTGCGTATCAAGTGTGTGTATGCTAAGCGTGAGACTTGCCACCTGGATTCTCAGCGATTCCTTTGCAAACAGCGTAATATTATGACATAATCAGAAAATCCGTTCAAATCGTAACTTATTGTTCGGAAAACGTAAGGTTTTTATTCAAGGATGATTTAACAACAAAATAGAGTCTGTTTGCATTTAAATACATTAGTAGATAGCGTTTCGTTTAACTGGGCAAGATATTAGAACACATTGTGCACATACAATCAGAAGTTTTCAGAAGCGACTTATTTATTTATTTTATCAAAACTGAATTACGTGTCAAAATGTCATTGTGTTTAGGCAAATTAGTTATAGAGGAAAACTTTTACCATAAAAATAAAAATATAGCCGGATTTTTCCCGTAGTTAAATAGCACAAACATTTTTAATCAAGGATAATTCAACAAAAAACGAAATATTTCCAATTTTATTATATAAATTATATAAATACATGTATAATTTCGTTATAAAGTTGCATGTGCAAAATTTAAAATATTAAAGTAAACATATTTTAATTTTGTATAAAGTTAGATCAAGGTCCATCACTTTTGTGAACATTTTAAGTATGTTGTACTTAAGATCAGTTTAAAAGTATTGTTTTTAATACATTTTTTGTTTTTTCTCCATACAGGGATTTTTTTTAAAGCATTCTGAAAAAAAAATCACTGTGTGGAGAAAAAACAAAAAATGTATTACAAAAATTTTTTGGCACTTGTTTTTTTTTAAAAGAGTTCAATTCAAAGCTTTAAACGAGTGTTTTCCACTCCCAGGCTAAGCATGAAGTAAAATTTCGAGTTTAGAAAAGCCTGAAAATTTGGTTTGGTCGCGTAGCGCGAAGCGCGGAGTGACCAAACCAAATTTTCAGGCTTTTCTAAACTCGAAATTTTACTTCATGCGCCACGCGTATAAAACACTGATTTATTTCAATGTTTTCGATCATCTCAATTATCAAGACTTTTCGCTCATTTTTAACTACATGTTAAAATGTGTTGGGTTGCTGTCGCGAACATATTTACGAAAATCATTATATCTTCAACAGTTTTATTAATTTTTTATAGTTTCAATGTTTTGTTATAACTTTAAGAATTGCGATAATTAAATAAATAAACTTCTATTTGTTTTGATATTCTTAATACTCTCGATATTTTTTAATTTTTAAAGTCCTCTTCAGTTAGCTGCGCTCCTGATTATAATTATATTTCGTCCTCCCATAAAAAAAATTCTGCAGGCTCCTATGTCCACCAATCTCTTTATTAAATATATTATTATTATTAAATTATCGTATGTTCAATTAAAAAAAAAACTCTAGAATGCCATGAAAAATATTATGTCCACCAATCTCTTTATTAAATATATTATTATTATTAAATTATCGTATGTTCAATTAAAAATAAAAACTCTAGAATACCATGAAAAATATTATAGGTTGGCAACTCTGAAATTATGTATCATAATTATTATGTCTGACGTTTTATATGTCAATTCTTAAAGCGCGTAGCCAACTTGAATTTTAAAAAAAATAAAATCATGGCACTTTAGAGGTTTTTTTTTATTGAACATATGATATATAATACATCCAATAATACTCTATTGAATTCATGGAGATCTATTTTAATTTTTTATCTCAGTGCAATTATGTTCTATTTTTCGTGAGTCGGGCACGTGCGATTAAACCCAGGGTCTCATTTGTAATAATTGGTCCGCGTGCGTCGGGACCTCGGGGGCAAAAGCGGTCAATCAATGGCTGAATGAGGCACGTGTAACACACGCGGGCCGCCGTAACTAAACCAGGTGAAGGGTGCGTTCTCACGACCGCCACCCTCAAAGAGCTCGAAGGGTTGCAGTTGCCGTAAATTATATAAGCCACCTTTGCGAATCGGCGAGTTGTTTGCTTGTAATGTGTGCATTTCAGAAATGAAAAGCAACAAATCGACAGGTTTTCAGAAAAAATTCCCACAAATAACAGATTAGACAACAAATGCTATTTCGTCGCTCGCGCTACAAAAATGTGAGAAAATTAGGTTCGCGCACTCGGTTTATAAATCACTATTAGGAACCGTGTGTGTAGCCGCATGAAAATTCTAATCTCTATTGTCAACAAATGCTATTTTGACGCTCGTTCTTCAAAAATGTGAGAAAATTAGGTGCCCACACTCGTTTTATAAATCACTATTAGGCATTTTTTAGAGAGTATGTCGACAGTTGTATCTGCAACGATTTTTCTTAGTTGTGTCAAATTTTGACGTTACATGACAATGTCATACTGTTTAGGTCATGAGTATATCAGTATTCTTTATTTTAGAACAGCTTTAAATCATAATTTCTTGTGCATTTTATTTTAAGTATACATATCCCAATTACGTGTTGTATATTTTTAAATATTCGTTGTTTTCTTAATAGAGATCAATTTGAAGTTTAAACGAGTGTTTTCCACTCCCAGGTTAAGCATAAAGTAAAATTTCGAGTTTAGAAAAGCCTGAAAACCTAATTTTCAGGCTTTTCTAAACTCGAAATTTTACTTCATGCGCCACACGTATAAGACACTGATTTTAAGCGAAGTTTACTCGTTCACGATATTTCAGTGATTTCAATGTTTAATACGCGTGGCGCATGAAGTAAAATTTCGAGTTTAGAAAAGCCTGAAAATTTGGTTTGGCCGCTCCGCGCTTCGCTTTTCTAAACTCGAAATTTTACTTCATGCTCAACCTGGGAGTGGAAAACACTCGTTTAAACTTCAAATTGATCTCTTTTAAAAAAACAACGAATATTTAAAAATATACAACACGTAATTGGGATATGTATACTTAAAAAAAATTCACAAGAAATTATGATTTAAAGCTTTTCTAAAAGAAAGAATACTGATATACTTTTACTTCATGCTTAGTCTGGGAGTGGAAAACACTCGTTTTAAGCTTTAAATTAAACTGTTTAAAAAAACGTATGCATATGTATACCTAATAGGAAATTCCCTGTATGTATACTTAAAAGATAAATTCCCTGTATTAACAGATTAATCCGATGATTATTTGCCAAATCTACTGAATGCGCTGAATTCGATTTAACTAACATTTTCGTTTGAGCTTACACAAAATCAGCAAAATCGCTAGTGCTTCAAAAATGTGAGAAAATTAGGTTCTCGCACTCGATTTATAAATCACTATTAGGAACCGTGTGTGTAGCCGCATAAAAATTCTAATCTCTATTGACAACAAATGCTATTTCGACGGCCGTGCTTCAAAAATGTAAGAAAATTAGGTTCTCGTACTCGGATTATAAATCACTATTAGGAACCGTGTGTGTAGCCGCATGACACATCTAATCTCTATTAACAACAAATGCTATTTCGTCAGTCGGGCTTAAAAAATGTGAGAAAATTAGGTTCCCTCACTCGTTTTATAAATCACTATTAGGAACCGTGCGTGTAATCGCATAAAAAAAATAACTGCATCCGCATTTCTCAATTTCATCATAACCTGTTTAGTTAACGCTCTATTTTCACATCGCCCAGGAAGCACCTATCCCCGCTACAAAGCGCTATTCATCCCGAATAAAAAAAGGATATTTACTTCCCCCCTCCGCTCCAAAAAAAGAATAGGTACTTATTTCGAACATACGCACAAGTGATGGTTTATTGTGCGAGAATATTCATATTACCTTGTGTGTTGCATGGGGGCTTATTATGTGTACACCTTGATTATATTTAGCGGAATAAGAGAGGAGCTCTAGACGTATATATTATCCTATATTTACAAAACAATGAGTTAACATACATTTATGCATTACTTATACACTTAGTATGCATAGAATGGTTGACAGCCTATTCTTAAAATAAACCCTCTTTCCACTGCGCACATATTTTGAATTATATGTTCCTGTATGTGTACATGTATGCTGGAAACGCAACAATTTATGCTCTCAATAATGCATTTAATTTCCGTTTAAAATCACGCTATATCGACTTCAGAAAATTCCGATATTTTTTCCTAGTGAGGAGGATTTTCTAATATTTTTGTCTTTTAGGCCCAGTTGCATCAAAAACGTTGAACTCGAGTTCAAGCTGAACTTAAGTTCAAGATTCAAGATAACATCTCCTTTCTCCCGAAAACAATAATCTTCTCTCTGGGGCTCAATATGGCTTTAGAAAAGGAAAAATTACTACTGATGCAATAATTCTTTTTGTAGAAAAAATATGATCATCATTTAAAAACGGAAACTAAGCCATGGCACGTTTTTAGATCTAAGTAAGGCTTTCGATTGTGTCTCTCATAGCATACTTTTAAGGAAACTATATTTTTATAATTTTAATCCTTGTGCATGTAATTTAATTTTATCATTTTTATCCAGAAGATCTCAAATTGTAAAAATTAAGAATGTAAGATCTGAAGAGCTGTATATAAACCAAGGTGTTCCTCAGGGTTCTACTCTGGGACCACTACTGTATCTAATGTATTGTAATGACTTTGCTGGCTGTTTAAATGATATAGATGTTGTGTTATTCGCAGATGATACTAATTTTATATCATCAGCCCAAACGTTAGAGGCAGCGCTTCAAGATGAACATCATGGTTTAATGCAAACAAATTAAGCTTAGATGCCAATAAAAGTGTTAAAATGCTCTTTACCCTAAAATACTACAATAGCACGCAAATAAATTTACAGGGAAATGTAAAATTCTTAGGTGTGCACATAGACAACCAGTATATCTTTATATATCTGGCCTTGGTTACAGAGAAGATTGTAGGCACACGTTTAAAGAATTAAATATATTTACACTTCCCTGTTTATTTATATATGAGTGCCTAATTTATGTGAGAAAAACATAACCACATATATTCAACCTATGAGCACGAATATGATACAAAAAATAAAAATGATGTTTGTAATAGAGCATTGAGATTACAGAGAAGTTGAGTTGGCACAAATTACTATGGAATCAAATTCTACAACTTGCTTCCCCAATCTGTTAAGCAATTACCACTAGATTGTTTTAAAAAATATGTAAAAAATCACCTAATAAAAAACGATTTTTTTTAAAATTTGTATGAATACAGTAAGCATGCGTATAAGGTGAATGCGCCAGTGAATGTTTTTATAATGTTTATATATGGCATTTTTTGTATTTTTTTATATTGACTTGTATAAGAATCTAATTTTATGACACTAATAAAGAAAGTTAAGGTTATTATTCTATAGTCACTTTGAACTCAAGTTCAGAGTTGAACCAATTCGACGTGTTTGGTGCAACTGGCCTTTAGTGATTAGATTTCTGCTATGTGTTTTATTTTGCCTCGTGAGGAAGATTTCGTACTGTTTTTTTGCTTTCTATGTGTGTGTAATAACCCGTAAGGGTTTTGCTATTGTTTATTCTGTTTATCTATTTGGGATGATTCAGTTTCTGTGTGTGTGTGCGAGTCGAGGGAAGTTTTATGAGTATTCCTGTCCGAGTGCGACAGGGCCAGAATAAATGCCCGAAGGCCAAAGGGATTCGGTTGCCTCACCTTTGTGTACCCTAGGTATATTGTATTTTGTATATTTGTCCAAACTACTCACGCATCGATATAGAATCAAACGCGCGCACACACAGCTGTTAGTCCATAGAGAATATTAAATATACTGCAGAGTCTTGATTACTTTGATCCTTTTGTGTCAGATATACAGAGAGTTTTTCATTTAAGTATACATATCTCAATATACTGTATACGCTGTAAATCTTCAAATATTCGTTGTTTTTGCAAATATTTCAAATTGAACTTTTAAACGAGTGTTATCCACTCCCAGATTAAGCATGAAGTAAAATTTCGAGTTTAGAAAAGCTTGAAAATTTGATTTGGTCGCGTAGCGCGTAGAGCTACGCGACTAAACCAAATTTTCAGGCTTTTCTAAACTAGAAATTTTACTTCATGCGCCACGCGTACTTAACACTGATGTGATGTGAAGTTCAGAATACACGTTTTTAGCATACTGCTTTAGTAGAATATTTTAACCTTTATCTAAAATCAGTGTTTTACACGCGTGACGCATGAAGTAAAATTTCGAGTTTAGAAAAGCCTGAAAATTTGGTTTAGTCGCGTAGCGCTACGCGCTACACGACCAGTCAAAATTTTCAGGCTTTTCTAAGCTCGAAATTTTACTTCATGCTTAATCTGGGAGTGGAAAACCCTCGTTTAAGACTTCAAATTAAACTATTTTAAAAAAACGACTGTCGGAAAGGTTACAGCTCATGCATACATGTGTGTACATTTAAAATAAAATTGTTCAGTATGTTTACCAAATTTTAGTAGTGGAAAATACCACCGTCAGGGTCGAAAGGGTTACAATACCTCTTTATAATAATGATGTAATAACAAAAATATTAAAAATGACTCAAACACTTTTAACACGTTCTTTTAAAATGTTATTTATACACTTGTATATGAAATTAAACCAACTCAAGTCTCACCAATATCATTAATGTATAAAATTGACCTAAATATCAATATAATATATAAAATTACGAAAAAACTATTCGTGAAAATGCAAACAATGTCTTAATTAATAAGACAACTTAAGACGATAAATATCCATTGAAACAACTACTTCCCGTGCAAATACACCTCCGAATATTGAATTATACAATGAAATATTTAAAATCTTATTTAATTTGATTTGTTACAACGCTCTATTAAAGTATATGTAACGTTTAGGTCAAATTCTCTTCAAACCAACTAACAATACAAATTTAAAATGAAAGGAAAGATAGCAACAAATTAGAAGTGAATGGACTTGGATTAAAACTAATGTCTTAGGCCATCTATAGACGCGTTTCGAGATTTATCTCTCTTCAGTATAGCTTTTCTTATGACGTTTAATAAATTAGGAATAAAATTAAAACAAACTTACTTTTTCCAAGTAAGTTTGTTTTAATGTTATTCCTAATTTTTTAAACGTCATAAGCAAAGCTATACTGAAGAGAGATAAATCTCGAAACGCGTCTATAGATGGCCTAAGACATTAGTTTTAATCCAAGTGCTTTCACTTCTAATTTGTTGCTATCTCTCCTTTCATTTTAAATTTGTATTGTTAGTTGGTTTGAAGAGAATTTGACCTAAACGTTACATATACTTTAATAGAGCGTTGTAACAAATCAAATTAAATAAGATTTTAAATATTTCATTGTATAATTCAATATCCGGAGGTGTATTTGCACGGGAAGTAGTTGTTTCAATGGATATTTATCGTCTTAAGTTGTCTTATTAATTAAGACATTGTTTGCATTTTCACGAATAGTTTTTTCGTAATTTAATATATTATGTTTAAAGTGTGCAAACTATAAGAAGCGTAAGCTTATTTTCTCGAATTCAAATAGTTTTGAATTTGAATTTAAATATCAATAGTTACTTCACATTCAACACTTCACAGGTCAACGTGTAATAACTATAGACCAATATCCCTACTACCAACCATATCTAAGATATTTTAAAAAATCATATTTGAATAAATGGTTAACTGATTACAATTAATGATATTAAATTTATTAAGAAATTTAATATCATTAATTGTAATCAGTATGGCTTTCGAAGAAATATATGTCGAAGTAATATATAATGATTTTGAAAATAGTGCTAATTTATTGGCAACATTTCTAGACCTCAGCAAGGCTTTTGATTGCATTCTACATCATGTGCTCTTGCCAAAATTGTATTATTACAATTTCGATCCCAGAAGTTGTAGATTAATAAACTCATATTTGAGCTCTCGACATCAACAAGTTCTTGTTAATAACCAACTATTGAACAAATGTAAATCTACATTTGGGGTTCCCCAGGTATCTATTCTGGGACCGCTCTTATTTTTAACCTACATCAACGACCTTTCTTATCAACTGAAAAAATCATTAGTTATACTATTTTATCAATTAAGACCTTTGCAAAAACAGTCGATGAATCCGTATTGTTAAATGAAGAGTCAGTTAGTCAGATATCTCAGTGGTTAGACATTAACAGACTATGCTTGAATTTGGATAAATCTGTTAACGTTACTTTTTCATTAAATTATAGTACCACTATAACGTACGTCAAATTGGAGTATACATAGACAGTAGGCTAAATTTTCAAAAGCACCAAGATGAAACTGCGAGAAAATTATGCAAAACAACTTACATGTTGCGGCAGGTAAAGTTTTGGCTTCCTAGAAGTGTCCTAGTACAAATATACCACGCCCTGTTTCAATTGCATCTAAATTATGCTGTAGTTGTGTGGGGTCACACCAGCATTACTACTACGCTGTTTAAATTGCAAAAAAGGAGCAATACGGACTCTTAGCTCTCTTGGCTACCGCGAAGACTGTAGGCACATATTCTTGGAGTTAAAAATATTAACCTTGCCCTGTATTTTTATACTTCAATGCTTAACCTATGTGCGTGAACATATAACATCCTATAGTCAACGCAATCAAACACACTCTCATAATACAACGGGAGCATCTGAAATGAATTTGCCTAAACTTAGACTCAGTAAGTCACATAGGGGTGTGAATTATTATGGACCTAAATTTTATAATAAATTACCAGAAATAGTAAAGTCGCTATCTGCACCTAGGTTCATAAAATACATAAAAAGTTACTTAGAGAGCAAAGCCTTCTATAATATTGAAGAATTTTTAAATAGCAATCTTTCGGAGATGAAATGTTAGCACGTTCAATTTTAAATGTGATTTTTTTGTCTTATTTATAATACTTTATTCAAATATTTTAATTTGTTTTTAATATGTATACGTATACTTAAGAACTGCCATATTATTATACTATTATATAACTTGTGTAAAACCCTATGTTGTTGGTACCAATAAATTTAAAGCAAGATCAATAGGCTTGAAAATTTTACTTCATGCTTAATCAAGGAGTACAAAACACTTGTTAGATGTTTCAAATTGAACACTTATAAAAACAACGAATGCCTGAACATTTACAGAGTATACATCGGGATGTGTATACTTAAAAGAAACATTCCCTGTGTATTCCCTAACTTTGAGGATTTGTGCTGAATATGAATGGAGAGTTGATGTTTTCTGAATTTAGAATTTAAATCAAGGGGGCAGAGCGCGGAGGCGTGGAAACAATCAAGCAGTAAATCAGTATCTCAATTCGTTCCCAGCTCGAGTCCAGCTAGTGGAGTTATCTGCCGGTGGACAGCCGAAGCAGAGATAAGAGTCCGCAGAGCGCGGCGTGCAGGCAACGGTAAGCCGCGAACGGAACCCCCGGCGCTTACACCGGAAGAGCGTGGCGTTCGGCGGATGATTGGTTGCGATTACCGGTGCGGTCAACGTCGCAGGATTTGTGGCTCCGGGCCAGAGGTAGCACAAGATCCCCTTTCCCCCCCATCTAGAAGCATGAGGGAAAGGGGAGTCGAGTCGACGTTAACCTATGACTTATATCTTACTACATATATCAAAGATAAAATATGAATTCCCGCTGGAATTTATGCCTGTGCGTCTATTTATATTTTCCGTTTATCTAGTAAATTGTTTTTTATGTGCCGGCCTGACCTCTGACCCAGAATGACGCAGACACGAGGTGCTTTTGCTGATACGCACTACTTCCTAGGTATCACACAAATAATCATTTATGGATTCGAGGAAATTACGCGCAGGGCCGTCGCAACCGTTTTCAACAAGTTTGTCACGTTTATGGTACGTTAAATTCTGAATAAATTGGTAGTATTTTAAAATACAGATTTAAAAATACAAAGAAAATATATCTAAGCGTTAAGCTTATTATTCATAAAATAATAAAATTTCTCACACTTGGTGAAACATGAATAAATATTTTTATATTTAAAATTAAAATAAAATTTTTAGATGATGGGGAAATACAAATTTATTAAAAATAAAAGGTAGTTCTTCTCTCTACCTTTTATTTTTAATAAATGTGTGTTTCCCCATAGTGGAAGTTAATGAATAATTGATTTAAACGAATTAACGTGGAAAATAGTGGTGTGTTAAAGGCAATTATTTGTTCAACCGAGGGGGCGCAGGGAATAAATAAAATAAATTGGCAGAGTGAGCGATTCAATTAAAACGAGATTTATAAAATTATAACAGAGCCCCCCAATTAAAAACACTATCATATTAGTGACCCAGATTATGCCCGGCACAGACGTGCGCGCCAATAAATTTCATTATTTTTAATAGGAATAATTCAAAACAACAATACAAGTCACGAACAAATCCGGGCAGCGAACATCGCTTTTACCGGTCGCGTTCGGATCCCCATGAAAACCGGTAACGCACACATACAGACACACACACACACACATACAGTGGAGTTTGGATAATGAATGTGCTCGCCGGTTTCGCAATTACATAGTTTAATTCGAATGTAATTTATAATTCCGCATTGTCATGCACGTGATGTGCACAGTTTGCTAAATGGATGAATGTTTTGCAGCGCGTAGGTGAATTTCGCGGTGCTGGGACAAAAAGCCGTCTGGTCGACCGTAAAGTTAACAACACGGCTACCGGATAGTCTCTACACGCGTTTTATTAATCCGGTTAAACGTTCTCATTTAAATTCAATACGAGCTAATGCCCCGTTCCGTCAATATTTAAACAAAAATTCAATACGCACACACACACAAACTACAAAAACACGCTGATGCAATTTTGCGACTGAAACGAATTTCCACAATTCTATACTATTGTAAAATTCACAATTTGTTATATGGTTTTTTTTGTAATACTTATCTGAAAACACTGTGTTTCCAAATGCCTCTAGAATAATGAAAATGTCTAGATTTTAAATCACCGCACGAAAAACATTTGTGCGCTCATTCCGTGCGCTAACCAGGTTTCAATACCACCGATGTATTTTTAACTGAAGTTTTATTTATTATTATTTCAAAACTTTTTACAAAAAAAGTAATTCTTGCATTTTTGCTACATCTCAATAAATATTGATTACCATCACATCTAAGCGTTATACACACACCGGCAAAATTAAAGGAACGCAGATAAATTCGATATTTTTTTCTCCGTGCAACTTTTTTTGGGCAATTTCAGCGGCATGTCGTACAACCAAGGTAAACTAACTAATAGCAGTTCCTTTTGCAAAGCTATGTGCCATTGTGAAACCTCTTAAAAAAATAAACCAAAAAGTAGCGTTTTTGCTCTAGAAGAATTATACACTTTGACTTTGTTTAAACATGTAATAAATAAGAGAAATTAAACATATTATTTTTTTAATATCGTGTATTGCCTCCACGAGCCCTTATGACTGCAGTCATCCGCCTTCCCATACTTCTGATGGCGCCGTCGATCATTTCTTGAGGCAAATTATCCCATTCTTCATTTAAAGCAGCTTTCACTTCTTCTGTGTTTTGGACAGCAGGAATTCTTGACCTAAGTCGTCTACCTAGTATGTCCCAGACATGTTCAATCGGATTCAGGTCCGGAGAACATGCTGGCTAATTTATTTTTGTTATACCCATTTGGTTTAAATAGGCAATTACACAGCGAGCGACGTGCGGGCGAGCATTGTCTTGCATTAAGACAAAATTTTCCCCAATATGTGGAGCGAAAGGTATCACATGGTCTTGCAGGATATCCCTAATGTACCTATCCGCATTTAAAGTGCCGTCCTGAATCACCACCAACTCTGTGCGTGCCCCTAAACATACGCCGCCCCATACCATAACTGAGCCTCCACCAAAAGAGACAGCAGGAGTAAAATTAAATGGTGCAATTTGTTCTCCTTGACGTCGATACAATCTTTCCCTACCGTCAATCGAATTTACGCCGAAACGGCTCTCATCCGTAAACAAAACATGACCCCATTGGTCATAATTCCAATGCTGGTATTCTCGAGCGAAGTCTAGTCGCGCTACTCGATGTCCTCTCTGAAGTTTTGGGGCTTTTATTGGCACATACGACTTCAAACCAACTTCTTTAAGTCTTCTTCTTACTGAACGTTCACTTATATTGGTTCCACGAACTTCTTCCAGTACGTTTCTTGTTTGAACTGCAGTTTGACGTCTGTTTCGCAGTGTTTGCAACGCTATAAATCTATGGCAGTGGTTGAGCGTTTTCTACCCTGACCTCATCTTCTGACATACAAACCAGTCTGTCTCCAACGGGTAACACTGCGATGGATCGTTAATTTTGATTTTCCAAACATTTGGGCAACCTCTCGGAAGGTCCGATCATTTCTATTGCCCTAGCGATATCAGTCGGTGCTAAATCACCCATTATTAACTGGTTGATAACCAAATTGACGATTGTAAATAAAAAAACAAATTCGAACGATAACTTATTAAAAAATACGAACTTTTGTCCAAAGAAAACACGCGTTTCAAATGTAAGGCAACAATTAACACAATACTATACAACTTAAAGAGATGTCAACATGTAATTACAAGTCTCAAGTTTTAACTAATGTTTTAAAAAATGACATATGGTAGTAGGAAATGCGACGCCGTCTAGATCTAGCCAGTAAAAAAAGAAATTTAATGAATAAAATTAAATGTTGTATCCGTTCCTTTAATTTTGCCGGTGTGTGTATATTTTTAACTTAACTGTAAATCAGTGCTTTATACGCGTGGCGCATGAAGTAAAATTTCGAGTTTAGAAAAGCCCCGTGAAAATTTGTCGAGGGTCGCGCAGCGACCCGAGACAAATTTTCTACGCGGGGCTTTTCTAAACTCGAAATTTTACTTCATGCTAAGTCTGGGAGTGGAAGACACTCGTTAGTTTCAAATACATCACAACTGTTAAAATATGTATCGTATTAGTATTTTGTCATCAAATCACTATATTGACCGTATTTTATAGAGTGATTTAAAGTGACTTACAATCATAACATCATAATAGCCGAAATACAGTCCATAGAGAGCAGACAAAATCCTAGCATAGTCAAAAGACAGTTAATCAACCCACTTACAGTCACAGAAGTCAAAACACGGTCAATAAAGATATAATATGAAAAAATCCTATGATGGTCCAAAGACAGTCAAGCAATTTATTAAGATTCAAAATGTCATACCAGTATTTCGTTTTTAAACAAATACATTTATTATCAGTACAGTAATTAATCAGCTGGATGCCCGTCTTCAGGAGTGATACATAAGCAAATTATGGGTCCTAGGAGTTATCAAATAAGTGAGTTACTCAACTGTTTAAAAGGCACTCTTTACAAAAATTAAAATTTTGTTTTTAGTTGAATGTGAAGATGTATAATCTTTCAGCTATGTTGTTACGTCTGGGGTTCTACAGGGCTCAAATCTTGGACCGTTGCTATTTTTACTTTTTATTAACGACGTCTGCGACACAATCAGATCGTCATACCTTCTTTATGTTGATGATTTGAAGATTTTCAGGAAAATAGAAAACGAAATTGACTGTGGTATCCTTCAGGATGATTTAAATAATATTTGTAACTGGTGTGATATCAATGGTTTATCATTAAATATAGTGTTATGACATTTTCGAGGAAAGTGAATACGATTTTTAAGAATTTTTTAATACGTATTGAACCTTTACAGAGAGTTAATCGTTTTAAGGATCTGGGTGTACTACGATACGATAATAAACTTACGTTCAATGATCATATTGACAAACTTGTTAAGGAATGTTATCGTACACTAGGTTTCATCATTAGAAATAGCAAGTCATTTTCTCCAGTGGATGCATTAAAATCGCTATTTAATGTTTACATCTGCAGTAAATTGGAATGTTGCTCTGTTATATGAGCACCGCAGTTTCATAAATACATTAAACTATTAGAGAGCGTTCAGCGCAAATTTTTAAAATATCTATATTTTATCAAATATAAATCGTACCCAGACAGAACGATTAGCTACTCCAGTTTACTCCTAGAATTTAACACAATTTCTATAAATGATAGGCATAGACGTATCTCATGCCTATATCTGTACAAACTAGTTAACAGCATCATTGATGATACCACTGCCATTGACTTACTTAACTTTCATATACCTAGGTTAGCAAGGAGATTTTGCAGCACCTTTTCTTGCAATACTCCTAATTCACTCATCATAATAATTCTCCACTATATAAGTTGTACAAATCATGCCATAGTGTGCAATGTAATGCAGATATATTTGGTGATTCTTTCAGTACATTTCTTAGTCACATTAACCAATGCCTAATTTGTAATTGCGTCCAAGTGCTTATTTATTGTACATTTTGTATTTATTTTTATATTTCATATTTTATGTTGTGATTACCTTTAAATTTGTTTGTATACTTAAATTATGATGTTACCCTGTCACTGGATTGTGTATCTGTTGGGTAATAAAGTATTATTATTATTATAAATACGGGCACCCTGTATACCTTGATCATGAAATTAGAATATCCAGAAATAACCAGACCTTTTTTGCAAACCAACAATTTTATTTAAACGCCATTTCCGAAAACTACCGGTAACATATTTAAAAGCAATATTCCGATATGCCGAGAGGAAAGTATATGACCAATGTATTCTGCCTGTTCTTGCTTATGGGGACGGAAACCTTAACTTCAACCGCCAAAACGGTAAGGAATCTTAAAATAACCCAACGTGAAATGAAAAGATCAATGATCGTAGTATCCCCACAATACTATACTAGAAATGAGGACCTACGGACGAAAACTAAAGTGGCAAACGTAATTGAGCGCATAACAAAACTTAAGTGGAGATGGGCTGGCCACGTGGGTCGAATGAAGGACGGGAGATGAACAAAGAAGCTATTAGTGTGGACCCCAAGAGCGGACAAGCGTAGCAGAGGAAGAGCACCTACGCGTTGGACTGATGACCTAAAAAAGATTCCAAATAACTGAATCCACAAAACTTAAGACAGAAGACGATGGACAGTAGTGGACGGAACGGGCTGGTTAATAATGATAGTAACTTAAAATAAAATACTTTTAAACTTTCTTCACAAATTTATTCTTTACCAGATGTACATTTCAGACACAAAGTGACCATTATCAATGGTTAGATACTGTATCAGTATCAAACCATTCATAATGGTTACTTTGTGTCCAAAATGATCATCTGGTAAAGAATAATTTGTGAAGAAAGGTTATACCATAAGTGATTTAATTCAAATTATTATCATCTTCGCGTAACTCGCCCAACTTCATTTAATGATGATGATGATGATACCTAAAAGAAAAAATCCCTGTATGTATCTTCAATGTATGTCAAGAGGTTGAAACAGGAATTTTTATTATCATTTTACTTGTTAGAATTTAAGACATTCTGCTAAGAAATAAAGCAGAAATTATTTCTTACAGCGTTTTTTTTTTTATCTTTTGAAGACGAGAAGCTAAGTGCATCGTAAACCTGAATAAAAAGCAGTCGTTTCCCCCCGACAGGAAAAATAAATTCCAAACCCATCTCGCAATGGCAATATAGACAATGATGTTATATTGGCCAGCCGCACACCCACACCCACACACACACATACACCTTAGGAAATCCGTGAGTAACATAATATTAGCAGATCCCTCCAGTCAGCCTAACATCCCTTACGATGGCGTATATTTTATAAGAACAAGGGGGCCCCTGTTTAATATTGTATGTTGCGGCTGGCGCTCCTCTCTTTTCCTTTTCCTTTATTCATTGTCCTGTCCTAAACTGATTACCGTGTCGACGAGGTACGGCATTATGCCGTACTCTATAACAACGTATATAATCGTTTATCAAAACCAACGTCAGCCGGATCCCAGGGTTGCGCAAAAAAACATTAATAATTTATCAATCTCGCGAAAATGGGACCTTTTTACACGGCAACTTTCAAACGCATATAAATATAATTAATTACTTCCGAGTGTCGATAATTTCCACCGTATCAACATTAATCACTTATTGTTCATTTTCTAAATAATTGTCTACTCACCCTCTTTAAAACTCACTTGCCACTACAAGCATTATTATTTCACATTAGGTAAAGTTAAACACTTGTATTGTTCCATGTTTTTATTTTCAGTTGCCTGACACGTGTTTAACTTTACCCAATGTGAAAATCTGGTTCCATCAAGAAAGTAGCAGAACGAGTATCGAATGTATTAAAAGATTTATTATTTCCAAGTCTCAAATTTAGTATATAAATCAAGTATGATAATCTAATTTATTTAATTTTATCTACTAGCACTAGGGTAATAAAGGTGTAAGAAAATAAAGCCGCCTTTTAAATGCAAATAAGCGAAATACATTAGAACCCAGCGCGGGGAGGACATAAAAATTCCCCAGGAATAGGTACGACTTGTTTGGCAGAATAAGCACCGGTGTAAACTTTATTACGTTGAAAATGACGAGACCCGCGCTGAGTCTTGACAAGATTAGGTATTCACTACTTGTTTCGAGCGGGGCCATTACTAAAAATGCAAAAGGGCTTCGATACTTGAATGACTAATTAATTACATTTCGCCACTCGTTAGCATAAATTACTTATAGAAAATTCCCCGCCCGTAAAATAAGACGTGCAAGAGAAAATGTGAGAGCGGAGGGAGGAGGAAAAAACTGGGCAAACAGTAATTCCAAGATTACACGAGACTATCGTAAAGAATTTCAGACACAAATGGGACAAAGCTCACCTCGTATCTTGTAATCCATTGTGCGGTTCAAAGTTCCCTTCGAGATCAAACCTATGATTGTAATGGATTTAATAGAATGGATTAAGCGCATATCTCCGGCGGGACATCTAGGGGATAGGAAAAAGTGTGATTGCACAAATGTGCTAACGTTGAAAATCAAGATTAATAACAAATGAAAATATTAATAAGACTTAAGTACGTGTAGATATTTCAATAAATATTTTGAGCATAATCTATAAACTTTAAACTACGATAATGTTCGTATAATGTTCGTATAAATCTTTTTAATCTTAGTTAAAAAGTTACACAAATTATGATTATAAACATATTCTCTAATATGAACTTTTTTGCTTAAAATGACATCCGGAATACGCCCCTTAAGTGGCGTCGTGAATCACCCTGTATATCAGGATATGTATACTTAAAAAAATAAGGTTTGTTGATTGTATGAAATATTGTAATATTGTAAATTAGGAAAAATGATCATAGTTGCTTCCACCTGGACAAAATTAAGTAATTCCTCAATCAAAACGAATCTCCTCAATTGTTTGCGCAGAAATAAAACCATATTGTTTAGTAAATTCTATACTCTATGTCCTTAACTACCTCACATTTTAACAGTAGCAAGAGGGGGATGTTATAAAATGTTTGATCCGTAAAGCTAATATTTACAGAAGCTAACATTACAAAAGGGCGGGGGTTCGGGATAAGGAGGAAAAAATTCCTCCCTAATTTAAGCGACCCCAAACTCTGTTTACAAAAAAATAAAGAATAAGAGAAGAAGCGAAAAAAAGCGTACCTTATTAATGCATTTATCAAAACTTCCCGAAATTGAAACCGGAACGCTGATTACCTCCCATAAATCTCTTAATGGCCGAGTTAATTACCCCGAGATTAGGTGGAGGATAAAAATTAAAAGACCCCGGACTTTCCCTTTGATGAATAATTTATTCCAATCTTAAACGCTATAATATGCACCTTCTTCTTCTCCTCCTTTAAACCGCCATCTTTTCCGGCACAAATTGTTAATGCAATTAGGTGGAATAAAAAAGGGTCTCTCCCGGTGTGTATTGATTATTAAATTAATTGAGTTCCGCGGGGGTAAAAATTAAGAGCGGGGTAGTTACCCCCTTCTGATTGAAGCGCGCATCTCATCAGCATATGAATAAAGCCGAAATTAGTCTTAGTGCTTGTCTTCTCCTATTTTTTAAACACATCCCTGCCGCTGGAGGGTAGCACAAGGGGGTGTACCTTCACCTCAACCCCCTGATTGTACAGTGAGTCACAGCCAACCCCTCACCTATTACCGTTACGTTACCGGATACCGCAGCATCTGTGTGTGGATGTGTGTGTGTGCTTGCAGATCAAAGTAATCAAGATACACTTGTTTATATATATAAAACGAGGTTTCGGAAGGAATGTTTGTATCGGGTGCGGTTTTATCAAAAGAATACTCGCTTTAATTGGGGCCCCGATTGAAACGCGCGCAGCGCTTTTTCCAGGAAATCGAATCATTTTCTCGATGGCTGTTTGGAATAAGTGGGTTGTATCTGGAGTTCCAGGTAATTTTGCTTTGATATCCAAACCTGCTTGGTTGGGAACTAATCCTTTTGAATTGTTGATGAGTAGGTAAGCGAAAAGCGGGATAGTTTTTACCAAAAACAAAAATTATATGACTTTAAATAAAAATACTTTTTAACTTTTCTCCATAATTTTATTTTATACTAGATGTACATTTCGGTCACAAGGTGAACATTATCAATGGTTTAATAATGGTCACCTTGTGACCGAAATGTACATCTGGTATAAAATAAATTTGTGAAGATAGGTTAAAAAGTGTTTTTATTAAAAGTAATTATCATCTTCACGTAACTTACTCATATTTAAAAATTATATGGTTTTGTATCAATGTTGGCCATGGCCGCGGCCGCCCGCAGAATCTTTTACAGGGGGGAGGGCAAAATATAATAATAATAAAGTTTATGGTCATTATCTAGAAGTTGTATGCTCTGTCAGTGGTGCGCAAAGCACGGAAAAGTGGTGAAATGTCAGGTAGAAATGTTGACATTTCGCTGGCTTAATATTACAAGGTTTTATGTAACACTTTTTTCGATTTTCAATTTGTGATGTGCACACATAGAGCCTTGAAATATCATAAACTGAAAATCGAAAAAAATGTCACATAGAACCTTGTAATATTAAGCCACCATTTTGTCAACATTTTGAAAAAATGAAAAATAATTTGAGAAAATGTTGAAACAATATCATAAAGTGATATTGAAATTTGACAACATTTTGAAGTATGTCGAAAAGTGATAATCTGTAATAAATCAATGATTTGAATATTTTAAACTTAACAATTAATCAATGTTTTTATGCGCGTGGCGAAAAGCCTGAGTTTGTATTTCAAATCCAAACGCTCAGGCTTTTCTCAACTCGAAATTTTACTTCATGCTTAGTCTGGGAGTGGAAAACATTCGATAAACAATAATCACTGGCGTTTTACAATATTTTCATTAATTTACAAAATCTTGAAAGTTTTTAAGTTTTGATCAATTTTGAAAACCTTGTCAATTTTCGTAAATTTCCAAGATATTAAATTATTTTCAAAATTTTGACAACCCGTGAATTTATCGATAGGTTCGTTAATTTCCAAACTTTTATTTATTGAAAAATAAAAATCTTGAAAAATTCATAGATTTTTAAAATTATTGAAAATCTTTGGATTTCACAAAAACCGTCGGAATTTTTAAATTTATTAAAAATCTTTTAAATTTACAAAAAGAGTTTAGATTTTTAATATTCGCGAATAATAAAATCGTGAAAATTCATTAACGAAATTTTAGGAAATTCACGAAAATTGCTAACGTTTTCAAATCCGACGAATATTTCGAAAATTCATAAATGGTACTCGTATCAACATTTTATAATTTATGAAATTTACAAAAACTGTCAGAATTTTGAAAATTAACGAAAATCTTGAAATTTTATGAAACGCGTCAACGTTTTTAAAATTAATAAAAATCTTGGGGAAATTCAGAAAAACTAGAAAATTGAAATAATGTATTAAAATTTTCAAAATTAACGAAAATCTTAGCATTTCAGGAGTTTTAACAATTAAAAAAAAACTGGAAAATTGACTTAATGTTTTAAAATTTTTAAAATTGACGAAAATCTAAGCATTTCAGGAATTCTAACAATTAAAGGAAATCTTGGGAAAGTTACGAAAAGCGTTACAGATTAGGTAAAATTTTGGAAATTCATTATAAAATTTTCGAAACTTTGAAAATGAACTGAATACTTTAAGTCTAAATTCATTAAAAAATTTAAAATTTTTAAAATTGCTAAAAATCTCGGGGAAATTCACAAAAACTAGAAAATTGACCTAAACATTTTAGGAATTTTCATAATTAAAGGAAATCTTGGGAAAGTTACGAAAAGCGTTGAAAGATTAAGCAAAATTTTGGAAATTCATTATAAAATTTTTAAAACTTTGAAAATGAACTAAAATCTTCTAAATTCATAGAAAAACATTAAAATTTTCAAAATTAATAAAAATGTTGGGGAAATTCACAAAAACTACAAAATTTACCTAACGTATCAACATTTTCAAAACTAACAAAAATCTAAACATTTCAGGAATTTTAAAAATTAAAAGAAATCTTGGTAAATTTACGCACAGCGTTAAAGATTGACAAACATTTTGGAAATTCATTATATAATTTTCTAAACTTTAAAAATGAACTAAAATCTTCTAAATTCATGCAAAACTTTGAATTTTTTTAAATTAATAAAAATCTTAGGGAAATTCACAAAAACTAGAAAATTGACCTAATGTATTAAAATTTTCAAAACTAACGAAAATCTACACATTTCAGGAATTTTAAAACTAAAGGAAATCTTGGGAAAGTTACGAAAAGCGTTGAAGATTAAGTAGAATTATGTAAATTCATTATAAAATTTTTATAACTTTAAAAATGAACTAAAATCTTCTAATTTCATGCAAAAATTTGAAATTTTTAAAATTAATAAAAATCTTAGGGAATTTCACAAAAACTAGGAAATTGACCTAATGTATAAAAATTTTCAAAACTAACGAAAATCTAAACATTTCAGGAATTTTAAAAACTAAAGGAAATCTTGGGAAAGTTACGAAAAGCATTGAAGATTAAGTACAATTTTGGAAATTCGTTATAAAATTTTCAAAACTTTAAAAACAAACTAAAATCTTCTAAATTTATGCAAAAATTGTAAATTTTTAAAATAAATAAAAATCTTAGGGAAATTCACAAAAACTAGAAAATTGACCTAATGTATTAAATATTTAATTGATGAGGCGGATACATGCTCAAACTCCATAATACTATTTGAAATATAACAACGCAGTTGGGAGGGTTTCACTTTTATTGTTGAACACTGCAACATGTTTCACCACACAGTGGCATCATCAGGCAGATGAAATAAATCATTTATTTCATCTGCCTGATGAAGCCACTGTGTGGTGAAACATGTTGCAGTGTTCAACAATAAAAGTGAAACCCTCCCAACTGCGTTGTTTTATTTCAAATAATAATGTATTAAAATTTTCATAACTAACGAAAATCTAAACATTTCAGGAATTTAAAAATTTGAGGAAAGTTACGAAAAGCATTAAAGATTAACTAAACCCTTGCTAATTCATTAAAAATTCTCGAAACTTTAAAAATGAACTGAAATCTTCTAAATTCATGAATATTTTTTTTATTAACGGAAAGTTACGAACAATAACATAACAACAACAACAATATCATATTTATTAGCAATTCAATATAGTAAAAAGTAACAGTATGACAATAATTGTAATAAAATTTGAATTGACAACAGGTTAACGACCAGTGGTCTTTCTGCCCATATTTATATAGTTTATTGATTCTTGATTTGAGAAATATTTTGTAAAATAATAATTAAGTATAATATTTACTTTTTTATTTAATATATAAAATTCCGCAAATGTTATTCGTGGAAATGATTAATAATAATAATTAAGTGTTTAATTCTTTATAGATTGATATGTTGATAAATATGATTCGAAAATAATTGATAATGAAATGAAATCCACAAAACAAAAATTAATCCCCTCTCTTCGAAGCTTTTTAGATTTAGTATATATACCTGTGTAACTCGTGTTTTAAGTACTTAGTCTGAAAATGATTACCGTGTAATTGAAACTAGTCACGAAAGTAGAATAAAACTGGTATAAAAGAGTTAAGTGTTTTCTTTACATCATAATTGAAAATGTACCACGAAGTGAACGCCTCCAAAATTCAAGAATTAATTGATAAGGGTTTTTTGAATTTTGGTTGAATATTTGGATTTCAAACTTTACAAAATAATGACAGAATTTGGAAAGTTAATTTTAAAATGAACGAATTAAAATTTCTTTCGATAATTTTTTAATAAACAAAATCATAAACATGTTATTTATAATTAAAAATAGGCAGTGTTTAAAAATAATGAAATTTAATGGAACTTCTTATTTTTTTTTATTGCGGAAAAAAGTCGCTAACATTATTTCCAACATATGTTGGAATAATAATAGATTATTATATGTGTTGTAATTGTCTTGAATACCTAATGACGCATGCATCCGCTTAGTATACGGCATATTATTTCTATAATGTAATAATAATAATAATAATAATAATACCAACTTTATTGCCCAACAGTATACACCAATAACAGGACAACAAAAAATAATCAAAAATCAATAAAAATCATAATAAAATAAAACTAAAGCTAATTAGTAATGATAAATTTGAACTACATTAGGAGCAAAAAAAAAACAAAAATAATAATATCAATGACGCAACAGAATCAACCTATAACTTACAAGTTACATTTCAAGATTAAATTATGTAATATACAACCATTGTACAATCATAATAACATAAAACCGGGAGACTGCAGGGGCGCCTATACAAAAATGTCATCAAATAATTTATTCGCATTTTTACTGATTACGTGTAACGGTGACTTTTGTAATGTAATCGTTCTGGCAGTAGGAGTGTAAAAGGTAACAACATGCCGTGACGCTAACCTCGGTACCAAAAAGTTAACCCTTGATAACAGCACAGGACAATCAACTTTGTTGTGGATTAAGCAATGCATAAATGTAGCACTAGAAGCTTCCCTACGTTTAAATAGAGAGTGAAAATCATGCCGCTGTAGGAGAGATTCATAGTCTATCCCCCTCTTTGGATAAGACCCGTCACATTTAAAACTTAGGAATTTTAAGCACCTTCTCTGTATTTTTTCCACTGCAAGTGACAAGTAATTATAGTGAGGGTACCAGACTAAATAAGCATATTCCAGACGACTACGAACAAATGCGAAATATTACATTTTAATGACGTCACAACTGTTGAAATGTTTGCTCGTACGCATAACGAAGCCCAGCATTCTTGAGCCAGATGCACATACAGATAGAATGTGCTGTTTACAAGTGATTTCATTATCAAAAAGCACACCCAGATCCTTTATTTCTGTTAATTTATGTAAAACTTGCCCGTTAATGTTGTAATGGTAGTTCATTCGATCCATGCGTCCGCGAGCAAACGTAACGGTGGAGCACTTGCTTACATTAAGATTCAGGTTGTTATCCTTGCACCACTTGTATATCATTTCAAGATTATCTTGCAATATAATTGAATCCCTTGAATCACTAATAGTAGAGAATATCTTTAAATCATCCGCGTATGCCAGGACGTTACAGGATAAAGAATTAAGAAGATCATTAATGAAAGTAACGAATAAAAGAGGCCCCAGGTTCGAACCTTGGGGTACCCCGGAAGTAGAAGTAAATTCAAAAGACTTATACCCATTGTAATGTACATAATTACACCGACAGGACAGATAAGATTTCATAAGATTAATGGTACGTTGCCCAAATCCAAAGGTTGCAAGTTTATTTAGTAGTATTTTGTGATCGACACAGTCAAATGCTCGGGTGAAATCAGTGTATATCACGTCTGTCTGACAACGATTTTCTAATGATTCACTAATATATTGGGTGACAATTGCTAGAATAGTAACTACAGATCGACCCTGAATAAAGCCATGTTGATGTGGAGAAATTGATGACCTAATATGATTATAAAAAGGTTTATACAGCACGTGTTCAAAGACTTTGGAAAAATTCGACAAAATGGCTATTGGTCTATAATTTAATATGTTGGACTTGTCACCCTTTTTGTATACTGGAGCCAGACGCGCACGCTTCCATAAATGGGGAAACGTTTGTGTCCGAATGGCCAGGTTAATGATTGACAACATGGGTTTGACAAATATGAATTTACAGTCTTTTATGAAGAAGCTTGGCAATTGATCTTCACCAGAAGTTTTATTATTTTTTAATTTATTAAAAGCAGCAAGTATTTCGCATTCCTCAACGTTAGAGAGATCGAATGAGTTACTGTACGTGCATGGTTCAGAAACCGTGTCATTAGTGGGCGCGGAGTAAACATTAGAGAATGCAGTAGCAAATGAATTAACAATATCATCTGGTTTGTTGTAAGTAACGTCATCATAATGCATCTCAGCAGGGATTCTCGAGGTTCCACTTTTGGTTTGTACGAAGTTCCATACTTTCTTAGGATTACTTACAATATCACGTTCAGCCTCAGCTATGTAAACTCGATAGGCAGCGTTAATCAAATTTTTACAAATTCGTCTGGTTCTGTTAAAGTGTGAGTGATACACATTCATTTTTGTGGATAGCCACTTACGCCGATAATAAGCTTTAAGCCTGATAGCGGTTTTAATTTCGCGAGTAAACCATGCGGGATAGGTAGAACCGGATTGGCGATATAACGGAACCGTAGAATCCAAAACGTTAGAGATTAAAGAGTAGAATATATCCAGCGACTCATTAACATCCTTAAAAGTATCTAAGACAGACCAATCGACAGACAGTAGTGAATTGTATAGTTCCAGGTAGTCGGCATTGCGGAAATCGTAAGACATGCTATTACTAGCGTATATGTATTGGTGGCTACACAAATAAATGAAGTAAATTGCGAATTTTTAGAGATTTTTAGAATAATATTTTTTTTTTTTTTTTTTGGGCAGAAAGGCTTTTAGTCGATAGCCCTTACTTGGAACCTACATGCGTGTCACAAACCAAATATTATTACTAAAATGTATTATATATAACAACTTCAATTAATGTATGTTCTAGAGTAATAAAGATTTGATAGTAGTATTGTTTTTTTCAGAAAATCCACTATTACGAGAAATACAATTTTCATGAAAAAAACATTTACATTTTCTTTTATCTCAAAAATTTCACATAGATAGCGAATTTTTCAAGATTTTTAGAATAAAATTTGTTATCTTTTTCAGAAAATCCACATTTACGAGAAATTCAATTTTTATAAAAAAAACATTTACATTATTTTTTAATCTCAACAATGTCTAAAATAATCAAATCAAATCGAATCAAATCTCTATAAATAATGTGGTGTATTTATTTATTTAAAAGTTTGTTGAATCCAATTTACATATTTTTTTTATAAATTAGACGATTATTTAACAAACTTTCAAATAAATAAACACAAGACATTATTCATAGTATTAATGAAAATGTATGTGAAACTTTTGTAATTAAATAAAATTTATATTCTTTTATGAAAATTGAATTTCTTGTAAAAGTGAATTTTCTGAAATATTTATTTAGGAATTTTATGAACTCAATATATTTTTTAAATAACTTTGACATCCTAAGGTTTTGAAAATAAATAATTATTTCAGATACTTTAAATAATTAGTCATAAGCAAACGTAATATCTAGCTTAATTTACTGTAATATTCAGCCAAAATTAAAATGTTGTTTGTGGCAATATCGCATTTTAATCTGGTCCAACTTAATTCTAATTAAATTTGAAGTGATTTAGAAGTTATGTTACACTGTTTTCGTTCGTAAAAATGTATTTTACCTGCTGAATCGTTTGATTGAAATTTACTTCTAGCAAGTGTTTCCACTCCCAGACTAAGCATGAAGTAAAATTTCGAGTTTAGAAAAGCCCCGTGAAAATTTGTCGAGGGTCGCGCAGCGACCCGAGACAAATTTTCTGGGCTTTTCTAAACTCGAAATTTTACTTCATGCGCCACGCGTATAAAACACTGATTTTAAGTAAGTTTTAAATATACATAAATTCATAATATTTTTGGTTTATACGTGTGGCGCATAAAGTAATTTTTCGAGTTTAGAAAAGCCCAGAACGCGACCCTCGACAAATTTTCACGGGGCTTTTCTAAACTCGAAATTTTACTTCATGCTTAGTCTGGGAGTGGAAAACACTTATTTATAGCTTCAAATTGAACTCTTCTAAAAAAAAAACAACGTGAACATTTTTGTTTTAGTTAAATATATGCATAAGCTGTGTATTTTCCGACATCCATTATTTTTCAAAAGAGCTTAGTTTGAAACTTTAAGCGAGTGTTTTCCACTCCCAGACTAAGCATGAAGTAAAATTTCGAGTTTAGAAAAGCTCTGTGAAAATTTGTCTCGGGTCGCGCAGCGACCCGAGACAAATTTTCTGGGCTTTTGTAAACTCGAAATTTTACTTCAAGCGCCACGCGTATAGAACACTGATTTTAAGTGAGGTTCAAATATACATAAATTCATAATATTTTTGGTATATACGTGTGGCGCATGAAGTAAACTTCCGAGTTTAGAAAAGCCCAGAAAATTTGTCTCGGATCGCTGCGCGACCCTCGACAAATGATCACGGGGCTTTTCTAAACTCGAAATTTTACTTCATGGTTAGTCTGGAAGTGGAAAACATTCGTTTATAGCTTCAAATTGAACTCTTCTAAAAAAAACAACGTGAACATTTTTGTTTTTGGCAAACATATGCATAAGCTGTGAATTTTCCGACCTCCGTTGTTTTTTCAAAAGAGCCTAATTTGAAACTTTAAACGAGTGTTTTCCACTCCCAGACTAAGCATGAAGTAAAATTTCGAGTTTAGAAAAGCCCCGTGAAAATTTGTCGAGGGTCGCGCAGCGACCCGAGACAAATTTTCTGGGCTTTTCTAAACTCGAAATTTTACTTCATGCGCCACGCGTATAAAACACTGATTTCAAGTGAGGTTTAAATATACATAAAATCATAACATGTTTGTTTTGTACGTGTGGCGCAGGAAGTAAAATTTCGAGTTTAGAAAAGCCCAGAAAATTTGTCTCGGGTCGCTGCGCGACCCACGACAAATTTTCACGGGGCTTTTCTAAACTCGAAATTTTACTTCATGCTTAGTCTGGGAGTGGAAAACACTTATTTATAGCTTCAAATTGAACTCTTCTAAAACAAAACAACGTGAACATTTTTGTTTTAGTTAAATATATGCATAAGCTGTGCATTTTCCGACATCCATTACTTTTCAAAAGAGCTTAGTTTGAAACTTTAAGCGAGTGTTTTCCACTCCCAGACTAAGCATGAAGTAAAATTTCGAGTTTAGAAAAGCTCTGTGAAAATTTGTCTCGGGTCGCGCAGCGACCCGAGACAAATTTTCTGGGCTTTTCTAAACTCGAAATTTTACTTCATGCGCCACGCGTATAGAACATTGATTTTAAGTGAGGTTCAAATATACATAAATTCATAATATTTTTGGTTTATACGTGTGGCGCATGAAGTAAACTTTCGAGTTTAGAAAAGCCCAGAAAATTTGTCTCGGATCGCTGCGCGACCCTCGACAAATGTTCACGGGGCTTTTCTAAACTCGAAATTTTACTTCATGCTTAGTCTGGAAGTGGAAAACACTCGATTATAGCTTCAAATTGAACTCTTCTAAAAAAAACAACGTAAACATTTTTGTTTTTGGCAAACATATGCATAAGCTGTGAATTTTCCGACCTCCGTTGTTTTTTCAAAAGAGCCTAATTTGAAACTTTAAACGAGTGTTTTCCACTCCCAGACGAAGCATGAAGTAAACTTTCGAGTTTAGAAAAGCCCCGTGAAAATTTGTCGAGGGTCGCGCAGCGACCCGAGACAAATTTTCTGGGCTTTTCTAAACTCGAAATTTTACTTCATGCGCCACGCGTATAAAACACTGATTTCAAGTGAGGTTTAAATATACATTAAATCATAACATGTTTGTTTTGTACGTGTGGCGCATGAAGTAAAATTTCGAGTTTAGAAAAGCCCAGAAAATTTGTCTCGGGTCGCTGCGCGACCCTCGACAAATTTTCACGGGGCTTTTCTAAACTCGAAATTTTACTTCATGCTTAGTCTGGGAGTGGAGAACACTCTTTTATAGCTTCAAATTGAACTCTTCTAAAAAAACAACGTAAACATTTTTTTTTTTAGGTAAACATGTGCACAAGCTGTGAATTTTCGGACATCCGTTGTTTTTCAGAAGATCTTAATTTGAAACTTTAAACCAGTGTTTTCCACTCCCAGACTAAGCATATAGTAAAAATTCGAGTTTAGAAAACCCCCGTGAAAATTTGTCGAGGGTCGCGCAGCGACCCGAGACAAATCTTCTGGGCTTTTCTAAACTCGAAATTTTACTTCAAGCGCCAAGTGTATAAACACTGATTTATTTTAAAGCCCAAAATATATTGATCATGTGTGTACATTTACAAATCATAGCATAAATAAATATATTCGGTCAATTTTCTGCGTACTGGTATTAATAATTGGAAACTGGGAATTCCAGGGACCGGCCCATATCTGCGGGCGCCCATGCTGTTGGCTAATGACTAGTGAAAATTAAAATGATTAAAACAATGTAGTAATTTCCGAACAGAACATTTGCGATTGATTCAATTAAAATCCGCATACATCAAACCCAGCTTTTACAGTTGTGGGGGCTCCCTTTCATGTCTGGAAACTGGCTATATGTAGTTACTTAACTCCCATTTGTTTTTGCGCGAAACACGTTCCGCTGGCGTATGAAATATAGGTGTGATATATGAAAGAGATGCGATAGAGGTGCGAGAGGTCGGAACAGCTGTGGACGTCTTTTGCACCTGCTGGCCAGAGACCGCACATCCTGCTAAACTGCTAAAGCCGGCTAAAATGACTTTTCTTCCACGCCAATGATCAAAGTTGGCCGTTTGTCTGAAAGATTTTTAATTTGTTTCACTTCGAAATGACAGGCTCAAAATTTTGTCTTTTAATTTTCGTGCTTGAGTGAGTAAAATACTTGTTGTATAAGATATTAATAACAAACCTGTCAAAACATGTTATTTTTATTACGCCAGGAAGGTGCTTGTAATTAGCGCTGGCAGGAGGGAACTTTGTCGACATAAATTTTGTGAAAATCGCTTTGAATAATTCTGGGTTCGTGTCGGGCACACATGAAAATCGAAGCCGGGGTTTATGGGGTTTTCGGGGGATGCAGGTGACGTGACGCGAGTCCACTGTACCAATTTGCCACCGTGATTCGTGTAATTGCTGATGCGTCCATGTTCTGCTTCACCGAATTACACGTTCCTGCTAATAATAACCGCGTTTTCGAGCGCCGTTTAGAATAATTTCGCCCCGGATCCGAAATTGTTTCCATGTATTTTCTCTCTGTGTGCATGCGTCGATCTAGCATCCGTGCTATTTGCATCTGCGTTATTCAATATTCGACACGTTTTTATAATGCTGCATACAAACCGATCCTCTCGTCATATTTTATTAATTGCTTTTTGTTTAAAAAAAAATCTCTCTCTTTAGCAATTCTAACACAAATAGCAATTCTGTAATTTCAAATAGGATTTTAACTATTTTGACTTATTTCGAACAACACCCCTATTGTTGCAACAATCGCTCTGCGTAATAAGCATTAAAGTTTTAGAAGCCCCAAAAAGCGTCCACTTTAGAAAGACACCCCTCCGTAAAAAGCATTGTACCTTAATCATCCGTGCGGGCCCATAATCTGCCTATGCACGGTGAGAGGGTTTCGACAATGTGCCATAGGTGCGCACCTTCCGCGATCGGATGGGATTAAGGCCACCCCATACACAGGCGAACACACACCCTATATAGTGTTACATTTCCATACCGGGCGGGGGAGAGAGGATCGAGAAAATCGCTTTATTTTAAATGCAATTTGTTTTGTTGTACGACGCCCTGCATAAGGGAGTTACTTATAATTCCACTGGCTAATAAACGCCCTGATACTTTTTTACTTTCCCCCGTATGTAATACAAAGGGAAAGTATTGTTTTCGTGAAAATTGTCGAATCAAAAATTTTTGCGGAAATATCCGTTTTGAGGTCCCCTAAGTCGAATAAGACCATTTTTGAAAAATGTCTGTCTGTCTGTGTGTCTGTGTGTGTGTGTCTGTGTGCGCTGTACCGCAAAAACCGCTAAAGATGTCGAGATGAAACTTGAAACTTAAGCTTTTTGTTACAATCGGAAGAACTGAAAAGCTTTTGGTGAAAATCGGAAAACCGGAAGTGGTACTTTACTCTTAGCGTTTTTCAGTTTTTTCAGATTTTTTTATTAAATGTTCATCAAACAAAAAATTCTTTCAAATAAAAGTTGTAGATAATAACAAAATGAAGATATATTGTTTATTTACTTTTTGTCATAGCACTCTTAGTTTTTGAGATATTTTAAAAGTTGTTTGTTTTATCTAGTTATTGATGTGTGACAGTGTATGTGTCGATACAATTGAAAAATGTTTCAAATAAAAGTTGTAGGAAATAAAAAAGTAAAGATATTTTGTGGACTCACTTTTTGTCATAGCACTCTTAGTTTTTGAGATATTTAATAAATAGAGCTTTTTATCTAGTCATTGATTTGTGTCAGTGTGTGTGTTGATACAATTGGAAAATGTTTCAAATAAAAGTTGTAGGTAATAAAATATTAAAGATTTTTTGTAGATTCACTTTTTGTCATAGCACTCTTAGTTTTTGAGATATTCAATAAATAGTGTTTTTTATCTAGTCATTGGTTTGTGTCAGTATGTGTTGATTCAATTGAAAAATGTTTCAAATAAAAGTTGTAATTATCAAAAAGTTGAAGACATTTTAAAAATAATATTGCTACAAATATTTTAAAAGTGATTTAATACGCAATTTACGGGGGAAAGTACTATGATGGACACATCACCATTTTTATATCTGCTTCCAAAAATGGCTACTTTATCGTTTAAAGATGTATAGAAATTTATAAGATAGGATAAAGGGTGCTGAAGAATCAGTAGCGTAACTATAGTCAACACATTACCCTTTCACCCTGACGCACAGTAGGCTAAAGCATGAAAAAACCTGGCCAAAATGGAAAAAAAAAGTTTACCGACCGAATTCTAATTCATAAAATTAGATGTAGATGGCATTAGTGTACGCTGATTCAGTGCTGGAATGACATTTCAGTCGCCAATCTCCTTTAAATGACCCACCGAAGAGAAGTGAAATCAAAATAGTGAACAGTGACCGTTTTGAAAGCTGTAATTGTGAGTGTGCTGAGCGAATAATTTGCAATCCTGGCCTCGATTCGCGTCTCCCAAAAATGGATTGCACTCCGAACGGTAAGTTTACCAGATATACACACGAATGTATTGAATATATCTTCAAAAATCTCCAAACATTATGAAAAAAAATCACCAGATCTGGTTGGCCAATTAAGAGAAAACAGAATATACGATATTATATTAATTATGTTTTATCGTTATATTAGATAAAATGTTAAATTTATGATGGGAGCAAAGATTTGCTTTAATAAAAAAAAAGTTTCGTTTAAATTTTGAGAGAGAAGAAAAAAACACACTGTGGTTTTTAATTTCAGCATCGCAATTCATCTTCCTTATTCTTTAGTAAACACTTGTCAATTTCGATGTCACCTCTAATACATCAAGGTGAGGCGGCGTCGGGAGACGTGACTAAAATTAATACGACATTCGCAGACGCGTCACTTATGAAAATAATTTCTTAAACAAACACGAGCTTTGGGGGCGGACGATTTGTCGTTTTCGCGAAAGATGGAGTGAGAGCCCTCTGAAGGAGGAGGAAATATCGCATCGCATTCTCATTACAAGATAAGGCCAATATAAATATGAGAAGGACGAGAAAAAGAAAAACAATGCGAATTATATTATTTCTAATATCGTGGAAAAATTATGCCGATTTATCACATCGATATGGAATCCAATGATACAAATGACGGGACATTTTTTTCGCTACTCCATGCCAACAGCACAAACAGATAATATCTTCACTATTTATTAAATGATACGAAAAAGAGAGGGTGGAGGAGGAATAAAACGTGATTTTATTGCGACGCCCATTGTTTCTGACGCTTAAAAAAGGAGAGAAGCGGCGACGCGAGAAAGGTGCTAATGTTTTCACTTTGCGTTTACAAGAGGAGACGTTCAGGAAATTAAATTTTGCTTGTAAAGAAATAAGGTGGAGGTGTTCTTTCTGTGTCTGACGGGCCGGGAGTGACGCCCGTAATGGAAGAGCAGATGGTGTGAATGAGCAATTCGGTTTTAATTTACGCAGGTGGAATTCGCCCGCGGAAATTCGACGCTTTTTTACGTTCTAGGGGTGGGAATAGGCGTCATTCCAGTTTTCCCCGGTTTTCTGCAATTTAATATTCATATTTTTGATTCGCCCGCACCGATACGGGACTATCTTGAACTTGAACGCGCGAGGAGTGGAAACACTCATTGCTGTTTTTATCCCCCATCAAACCCGGATCATGGGGTGAATTATATTTTTATAACAAGACATAAATCTACTTCAATATTTTACTTCTGATTATAGAATTTACACACAGAAGTCAACATTTATTAAAACAATTACTAATATTATAGAAATTCAAGTAATTTCCCAAAAAGATTTTTTTTTTAAGTTAGAATCATTTCTTAACAAGGGTAATGATATGATGATAGCTATTGATAATGGGTACATAGTACCCGAAATGTACATCTAGCATCGAAAAATAAAAGTGAAGAAAGGAATATAACTGCGTTTTAATTAGGTGACTTAAAATCTTCACGTAACTCAAATAACTAAATTACTCTTTAAAATGAATTTATGAATTTTATAAAAATCTATATTTTCCTGCGATTTTGTTAAAAAGCATTCAATCAACTAATTTTACAATTTTCCAGAATCGTAATTTAAGTAAAATTCGTCTTGAAAAACTAAGAAATAAATGCATTTTCTCCGAGCATAAAACTTGGCAGGGTAAAGTGAGACGGTGACTGGTTTAAATGATACATTAACCTCCAAACCAATAAATCTCCCGAGCACTTTTAAAACGTGCACAATATTAATGTCTGCGTGAAAGAAGGGCGTTCGGGATTAAAATCTAAATGGCGTGTTAAAATATCTCACTAAAGAATAACATTTGTCAATAAACTCACTAAACAATACTATTTTCTAAACAAAGCTAACATTTGGTTTGGTTGCTCCACTTCGCTACGCAACCAAACCAAATTTTTAGGCTTTTATAAACTCGAAATTTTACTTCATGCTTAACCTGGAAGTGAAAAAAACTCGTTGGAAGCATCAACTTCCATTCTTGCTGAAACACCCAGGATGGTATGTATATAAATATTTTCGAGATATTTGAAAAAAAACACTTTTTTAAAAATGTACAGAATTTTTTTTAAACTTTTACACATGTCCACTTAATGTTTTTCCATTCCGCACAAAGTGATCCCTAAAAATAAATTTGGAGAAGAAAAAAAAAAGTGGCGACGAGCGGTAGCCGCAGTAAAATTAATGATGCATCAGTACCAGTGGTGTAACATTCCGAACGGGCTTTGATTTATATATTTACGAGGACTTTGACGGTCGGGTCCGGGGAGATGTCTTTGTTGGCGTTGCGGACTGATTGAAATTTTATTATCCGCGCTCACTTAACTATTATTATAAATCATAAAAGGAGGAGGCTAATTTTTGTGGACGTAAAGATTCACCTATAAAATGAAAATGTTTTACTGGCGCGACTTTGATGTCCACAGAAAACAGAAAGTCGCTGGAAATGTATCCCAATTAAGTGCCTACCAATTTATACAAAAATAAAGAAACAATTACTATTTATAAAAACAATTGGACACGATCAAAATATATACACGGTCTCTTACGAATACAATTTTAAAAATTTCTTTTAAGAAACAATTTTTTTGTTTAGCATAGTGGGCATTGGAAACAAAATCAAGACAATTGGTTTTAAATAAAATATTTACAGTTGACATAACATTAAGTAGAATATTTTTTTATTTAAAATTGCAGGTTTTAATAGAGAAATTGCGAAATATTACAAATATTTAAATTTTTAAAAGTTGGTACCTATTTTGTTTTTTTAAGTTTTAATTTAAAAACTATTGTCAAATTTATGGTACAAAATATGTGTGGATGTTTTGATAGGGTTTCAAAACAATCAATTTCTTTTTTTAAATAGATTTAGTTTAAGTACACATAGCCCAATGCTTAAAAATAAAAAGGTTTAATTTAAAGTTTCAAACGATTATTTCCACTCCCAGACTAAGCATAAAGTGAAATTTCACCCCTCTCCTATCCCCCCTTTGGCTACGCCCATGATGGATATGTGCAGTGGACTAAGCACTTCCGTACATTTATAAATTTGCCATTTCTTGTGCGTGCAAATGCTTGAAAATATTTGCTTTGGCTCTTTGCCTGTAGTTAACAAGGCATTCAGGTAGTTGGCGCTTGTAATTATAGACCAGAAAAATCGCCTCTAGCAAATTATTGTGTGTCAACCGGAGGCGGAAGTTTCAATTCTGTACCTCCAACAAAGATTCTCTTAAAAATTCGATTGCGGGGATAATTTAATTTAGGAATCGCCAATATATAGTGTATTCAATCATTATTACAGTCGTATATGGTTTGAGTATCGTATGTTCAATTAAAAAAACCTCTAGAGTGCCATTTTTTTTTAAATTAAAGTTGGTTACATGCTTTACGAATTGACATACAAAATATCACACATAACCTCGAAACGGTAAACAACAAAAAATTGTCAACTCTAATCTCTAAGGGCCAGTTGCACCAAACAAGTCGAACTAGTTCAACTCTGAACTCGAGTAGTTTAAAGGGACATTAGAACAATAGGAACTGTCATCTTGAACTCAAGTTCTGGTGCAACCGGGCCCTAAACTTACGGAATGACATAAAGGCAAATAGGTGGTTCAAGTTTAATTGTCAAATTTCAGAGTTGCCAACCTTCAATATTTTCCATGGCACTATAGAGCAGGGGTTCTCAACCTTTTTTAGGTCGCCCCCTCCCCCTCATAACACCACGCCCCCCTTTTTGATTTAATGTCCGTTGTTTAGTTAGATTGAAACACCATTAGAGCCTTATTTTACTTAACCTACTCTTTAGGAAATCTGTTGCTCCCCCTTAATGGGGTTACATAGAATTAGTTGAAAATCGAGTGTTTCTTATTAAAGTCGTGCATGTTTTGTTAATGAAATTTAAATTGAGGTGAATCTATAATTAAAGTTAAACAATTTATAGTCTATATTTTTCTCAGCATCCAAGAAAATATGTATACTTTAAATTCATCCTCACATCCCACCTAGCCATAGATCAAATTAGTGGCTAATTAAAATCTCCCCATATTATTTATAACGCCAGGCGTAATTTTCAACACCTGCAACCGAGCCCGCTGCCATCAACACCTCATTACCACCTCTGTTTATCAACGGGGAAATTCCAGAAATGAATAGCGCAATTATTTCCTATTGCCCATTATTCATTGTGCGATTTAAGGTGGCTGGGCGGGCTTTCCCCTTCTTCCGATCGATTCACACGCAGAAACCTCGGGTGTAGCATGGTATTTTAATAGCGCCAATTTAGGGCCCTAATTACGCCTCATCAAGACATACTTATATCCTGTCTGAATGTCCCAAATTATAGGTGAGCACTTCACTTTGCACGAAATAATTTACCTCCGACGACATAACTGCGATAACTATGCCGCCTACCCTTCAATTAACAGGGAGCATCTTCAATCGCTAATTAGTTTTGTATTCAACACACATACACACACCAGATGAGAACAACTTGTTAGTGATTCGCGTCTTTCAATGAACACAATGAACAAGTAATACAAATCAAAAACGAGCAAGTTTTCAGAAAAATGTGTTTAAATTTGTTAAATTTTTACTTTTCTAGTAAATGAAAAGTGAGGGCAATTCCACCTGTACAGTGGAAAGGGTTGTTACTGTAACTGTATGCGAATTTACTTGTTACGGTAACGGTGCAGCGAATCTCGGGACTTACCTCGGTGTTCTCGGCTTTCGGTCTATTGGCTTTTTTGAGCGTTTCGCACGCGTCTCCTTCTTCTTGACTTAACGACAATTAACGATAACGATTATTAAATAAATGAAAAGTGACGGCAATTCCACCTGTGCAGTGGAAAGGGTTTTTATAGTATATGCGAATTTATTTTTTACAGAAGCGGTCAGCGGATCTCGGGACCTACCTCGGTGTTCTCGGCTTCTGGTCTTTTGGCTTTTTTGAGCGTCTCGCACGCATCTCCTTCTTCTTGACCTAACGACAACTCACGATAACAATAATCAAATAAATGAAAAGTGACGGCAATTCTACCTGTGCAATGGAAAGGGTTGTTATAGTGGACTGTATGCGAATATATTTTTTACGGTAGCGGTGCAGTGAATCTCGGAACTTACCTCGGTGTTCTCGGCTTTTGGTCTTTTGGTTTTTTGGAGCGTCTCGCACGCGTCTCCTTCTTCTTCTTAACTTAACGATAACGATAATACGACACAAACACTGACGATGTTCTCTCGACCACCATCTTTAGTCTTCCTCTACGGACTCGCTGTTCGCGAGCTTATGCAAAGTCGCGCATGGGCATAGCTCCTAAATAAGCTGCAGCAGCTCAATACAAACATTTGTAAAACGCGGCAAATTCATTAATCCTTCTGGATGCAATTACCGAACAATAAAGAAAAACAAAATTGATTTACTGATAGGATTATAAATCCAAATTTACTGCGAATATTGTTAAATATAACCAGAAGAAGTGGACATTTATGTATAAGCACGATTTATAAACACAGAAAATATCAATCTCTTATTACTTTCTTTTGTTTATTTTGTGTTATAGGTAAGATCATTATAGTGTTTTTTAAATTAAACACTAAATCAGTATTGAGTATTTAAAAAAAAGCGTAGGCATATGTATACTTAATACAAAATTCCTTGTATGTATACTTAAAAGAAAAATTCCCTTTATTAACAGATTAATCTGATGACTATTTACCAAATCTGTAAATACCTGAACTATTTAGTAGATGTGAAAATTGGAATTATACCACTTAAACTCAGATTTAAAAGGATTGTGCATATTAATCAAAATAATTTGTGGCTGGGTTCTCGCAGATTTAGTTTTACGAAGACATTGTCAAAATGTGACGTTTAACCTTAAAATGTTAAAGCTGCACACCGGAACATACGTGTTCTCATGTTCCATCTAAAAATCATAGCAGGCATATTATAAAGTTTTCTGTCTCTTTTCAAACACGTAATCTGATGACATCAAACTATTTTCGTATTACATGTATTGGTGTAGAAAGCACTACAAATCAAGAAAACCATGGAACACCTCTCGAGAATCGTACCTTATTTTTATATTTTAGTGGAAGCTATTTTTTGTTTACTTAATTAGAAATTAGAGAAAACTGCGAGGAAAAGGAAAGTTGATAAGGGCAGGTCCGAGATTTATAATCCGGTAACAAATTGGATCGGCCGTAGTTTTTGATAGGTAATTATATTTGAAAAACAGAAGTTTTCTAAGACTATCATCGGGCGTAATCGAGTTTATCTTTGATTTCGCGAAAGTTACTTGGCACGTCCTGTCCGCTGATAAATGCCAGCTTATTAGCCGACCTTGTAATGAATTTAGGAATTTACGCGCAGGTAATTTTCTTGGCAATTTGGCGATGTTTGTTCAGCGGCGGCGTAATTTATTGGCTCAACACGCTTCTTACTTACCTGTCGTCCTCAGGATGTTGTTGATTCTGTCCCGCGCGAGATTAATGTGCGCCCGCGTACGCCCACGCCGTTTATGCTCCCACTAATGGTTTTCTGACATACTCTATGATCTTTTCATAAAAAATAAAAAAGCGCGCCCGCCGCACGTAGGCGCAGGTGAAATATTGTTTTTAATATTAGCTCGCGCCGCTATCTCCGCGCTCGTCACTTTTGTCTCGACCGACTTAATGACGTGAAACATCGTTTGTCATAGTTTCAAATCTTAAAAATTACTTCACGCGTACAAAAAATGCACCGTGCGTATAATTTTCAAATTTGTAATGCTTCACAAGAAGATACGGATCTTTGCCAACCTCTTAAATAATCCTTTTTTACCAACTTTTACAAAAATTAACATACTAAATATTTCTGTATGTTTAATTAATTTCTCACTTAAACCGTGGTGAAACATTTTTGAATCTAATTCTGGATATTTAATTAAAACACTTGTGCCAGTTTGCTTCCAAGTCGATTAAATTAATCAGTGATTAGTACTCCTTAAAAATACAGCAATTTTATGTATAAATTATTTACAAAATCGCATAATAATAAAAGAGACATGTTTCGGATATCTTACAAATTTAAAACATTCTTATATTCTAGAATTATGACTTAATCAGAGGTTTAATCAATGATCAGTGGTTGATTAAAGTTTATCAGTCAGGGTGCAAATAGGCATTGGTTTGTTTCACTGATTTATATTTTCTAGGACTAGTTTCGTCCATTGGTCATCTTCAAGGAGGAATATCTCTGAGTCATGCGATACGTATTTATTGAACTTCTCAATGTATTTACAATGTGATTGCTTTTAAATTGGAGAAAAGCGCCCAAACAAATTAATAATAGTGTAGCACGCACGTGCATGTTTAATCGGTTAACGAATTTAAGAAACACTTAACCCAAATAAAGCAACGACACCCATGAATTAAGCACAAATATGTCATCAGTTACATCAGATTATAATAATAATAATAATAATGCTACCTATCCATAATTTGATCAAGAGAGAGAACTAATTGTATAAGCTCATGTCCTGAAATTCTGGTTTAGACCAGCAATATAACTGGGGCGAGTGAAAATGAAGGGATGTTATTTATAGGTAAAGGGATTAAGTCATTCGTAGGTATCTCTGGATATTGATGAAAGTAAAGAGAAATTAGTGGAAAAGTTCGACGACCCAATCGAAATTTTAACAACCCGAGTTACGTTCATAATAATTCATTAGTTTCTCGAGTCGCTGAAGGCAAGAGTTACGCGAAAAAAAAAAACTTAAAAATGGGTGGGTTTTATTATCAGTCACGACGTTCGGAAATCTCCTTCTTTAATTTATCCCCTTTATACCTTTCAGCCGCGAGCACTCAACGCTTGACATATATAAACTGCCGCACCTTACATCCCCCTCCTAACTTCAGGGAATAGTGGATAGGTGCAATCGGAAACTGCGAAACACATAATTTATCCCAATTTTTATTTCTCCTTTTTTGCATTTTGAAAATCATACGTCTTTCCAATTTAAAAAACCTTATTTTGTGCTATAAACATAAAAAGTCATATTTTTTTACTTCTGTTTGAAGCTTCTAACGAGTGTTTCCACTCCCAGATTAAGCATGAAGTAAAATTTCGAGTTTAGAAAAGCCTGAAAATTTGGATTTGCTAAGGTGCGCGAGCGAAGCGAGTCGCGCCCCTGCAAATCCAAATTCATTCATGCGCCACGCATCTGAAACACTGACATATCTTGGAGTTTAAAATATCCGTGTTTAGCAGTATATTTTAAATCCTGCTTAAATACATATACATATACATATATATATATATATATATATATATTTAATTAAGCGGTATATATTTAATATAAATGAATCAATTGTATAAATCAGTGATTTTCGGCAACCCGATACCAGTAATGTGTATTGGGTTGCCTATAATCGTTGTTTCGTATGTTTCCTAACTTCACTTGAAATCAGTATCTAATACGCGTGCCACATGAAGTAAAATTTCGAGTTTAGAGAAGCCTGAAAATTTCGTTTGGTCGCGACCAAACCAAATTTTCAGGCTATTCTAAACTCGAAATTTTACTTCATGCTTAATCTGGGAGTGGAAACACTCGTTAAAAGCTTCAAATTAAACCTTTTAAAAAACAATGAATACCCAAAAATTGACATTGTATGCTTTAGGATGTGTATACTTAAAGAAAATTGACTGTATGTAAATTACCAATATATCTTCAATTGGGTTCTCATTAATCTCTTGATGAAACATGTTTACAATATTGATAATTATTACTCCTTGAGAATGACAATAAGTCGAAACTAGTCGGAGAGAATAAAAAATGGTAGTGAAGCAAACCAAGTGACTTTTATTTAATTATCAATATTACCAATATACATGGACGCCGGCACATATTGGCAAGGGGGGGAACCCTGATTTATCGATTATTTATTACAGTACGCTGAAAATCAACCAAATATTTTTATTTATGCTATGATTTTTGTAAATGTACACACATAATCAATATATTTTGACCTTTAGAATTAATCAGTGTTTTTATACGCGTGGCGCATAAAGTAAAATTATGAGTTTAGAAAAGCCTGAAAATTTGGTTTGGCGACCAAACAAAATTTTCAAGCTTTTCTAAACTCGAAATTTTACTTCATGCTTAATCTAGGAGTAGAAAACACTTGTTTTAAGCTTCAAATTGAAGGCTTTTAAAAATCACGAACGCTCGAAAATTTACAGTATATATATTTAAATATATCTTAAAAACTAATATTTAGGTTTGCTTTTGTAATAATCAAAATCTCTAAAATAGACATAAGTTTATTATATTCTGAAAATCTTAATCATTTTACATTGAATTTAGCAATTGCACCAAATTTTCAACGAGTATGTCAATTTTGATGATGATATAAGTGACTTGACTGTCGTTTCTGCAAATTAAATTAAGCAATTTTTCAATTTTTGTGAAATTCCCCGAGATTTTCATTAATTTCCAAAATTTGGACGCGTTTCATGAGATTCCAAGATTTTCGGTAACTTTTAAAATTCTGACGGTTTTCATGAATTTCCTAAACTTTTGTTAATTTTTATAAATTTCCACAATTTTTCGTAATATTCAGACCATTTTTCGTGAATTTTCAACGTTTATATATTTTGATACATTCCGGCAATTTTCCAACTTTTGTGAATTTTGAAAATTTTAACGCGTTTCATGAAATTCCAAGTTTTGTTAATTTTGAAAATTCTGACGGTTTTCATGAATTTCCTAAACTCTTATTAATTTTCACGAATTTCCACAATTTTTGTTAATATTTAAAACCAAGGCGGAGGTTTTGAGTATTAACAAAAATCGTGTACATTCATAAATATTCAACGTTTTTAGTCAATTTAAAAAATCTAAACGCTTTTCGTAAATTTCCAAGATTTCCGTTAATTTTCAAAATTCCGACGGTTTTCGTGAAATCCAAAGATTTTCACTAATTTTAAAAATCTAGACGTTTATTATGAAATTTTCAAGATTTTCGTAAACCTTTAAAACCAAGAATTTGAAAGATTTTTACTGTCAACTGTCGTTATTTACTGATTGTTTACTTGAATTATGTATAGTATTTAACCGCAATGAAAACACTTTTTGTTCCTTACCTAACTTTTATTTTTATTCGTTAGATGTACATTTCGAGTGCTAAGCACTCATTATCAATAACTAATATTATTAATAATGAGTGACTAGAATTCGAAATGTACATCTAACGAATAAAAATTAAAGTGAAGTAAGGAACAAAAAGTGTATTCATTGTGTACTGTAAACCATCAACTGTTATTTTTGAAAAAAAAACAAATACCAGTCATTTTTTTTTACTATCAAACCGTTAACTGTCATTTTCACTATTAATCTGTCAACTGGTATTTTTTAATAGTCAAGCATAAATAATTTTAAAAAAAATAAAGCGAAAACTGTCACCTGTATTTTTTGTTTACTGTCAAATCGTCAACTACATCTTTTGTACTTGCAATTCTCACTACTGATTGTGGACTGTTATTTTCTAATGTCGATAGTCAACTGTCTTTTTTTAATGAATTTCGCAGGATTATCTTTTATGACGCTTCATCACTTTTCGGCATTTTCCAAAATTTCAACTACGAAATGTCAATCGAGGTTTATTAGATTAAAAAATATTCATGTTATTATTACTGTTGACATAGTGGCTTAATGTCGAAATTATTGAAAATAATCATTTGTGGGCTTTTCACGCGTATAAAACACTTAATTATTGTGAAATTTATGTATATTCGAACTTTACTTGAAATCTGTGTTTTATACGCGTGGCGCTTGAAGTAAAATTGCGAGTTTAGAAAAGCCCAGAAAATTTGTCTCGGGTCGCTGCGCGACCCTCGACTAAATTTAGATCTTTTATAAAATCGCCGTATGTAATATAATAAAACATTCATTGAAATCATAGAAAAAGATGGAAAATTTTACTTAAAATCAACTTTTAGAGTTAACTTATGCTTATGTTTAACAAATGTTTATTTTGTCTAAAAAGCTCGACCTACAGCAGAACGAAATATTGCTCTAGGTCGAGTTTTTTAGACAAAATAAACATATATCAAACATAAACAGTATATTATGAACTTCACACGAAACTAGTAATTTATACGAGTGGCGCATGAAGTAAAATTTCGAGTTTAGAAAAGCCCAGAAAATTTGTCTCGGGTCGCTCGACAAATTTTCACGGGGCTTTTCTAAACTCGAAATTTTACTTTATGCTTAGTCTGGGAGTGGAAAACATTCGTTTAGAGCTTTGGATTGAAGTCTTTTAAAAAACAACGAATGTCCAAAAATTTACAGCTTATGCATATGTTTACCTAAAAGAAAAATTCACTGTATCTTACTTGTATTACGATTTCGCCAAGGAAATTGAGGATACCATATTCATATTTTATATTTTTGTGGCAAAACCGTACAAGATATCAAACATTACTAACAGACAAAAAAGCTTTCAAATGAACCAATCATTGAAGTAATATTTTATTCATTTTTATAAAATAATTGCGCCAATAAAAACATATTTTACGCTTAATGTTGTGGTACTACTGTTTTTTTATACTGCTTGTCAATCAATGATAATCATAATAACTTAAATGATGTGTTATATTATGATAATCAACCATAATAAATTTTAGTCAAATCGAATACAGCGCTGAATCGTTACAAATAAAATTGATAATATTTTTTTGAACTTTAAAGACTAATTCCGGCTTTACCGTACATTTTTGGATATAGATAAGTTGTGTTAAATCATCATATTTTTATCCCAGGAATCTATGGCCATTTCCCCACATTAACGGGACACCCTGTATATAAACATCTTTATCAACAAAAATTGTATATAGATGAACATATCGAGTATTACAATACATAGTCATATTAATACATTTATTTCCGTAATTCTGCTATCGACCAGTGGTCTCTCGGCCTTTTTTTATATTTCAATGTGATTTACAACATTTATTTAAAATTTGTTTCGATATTCTCAATTATTACTAAAATATGGCAATACATTAGCAATCTATCATAAAATTTAATATATTTACACCTTGATCAAAATGACAAGGGGGTTGTAGGTAACAGATGACGACGTAAACCGCCAATATTTACGATCAATTCCCTTCCCTATTCACCCCTCGATGGGAAGGAAGAAGAAAAAGGGCGCGGGTGGGTTCGCGTTCCTCCACACCTGCAAAAATACGCTAGTTTCCGCCTCTTATATAGGTAGATAATGCTTCATAACTCATCGTGAAATTGCTCTCGCTTCCATTTCAGTCCGCAATAAACCAGCTCGAGCACATTTCTGGTGGTGTGTTCGCCACCTCTCTCGTAAACCACCCCACTTATTGAAGGTTTCGGCATTTATCGAATTGCACATTGCTCTGATGTTGTAACACCCGACCGACGCGATTTTCTTCCATTTTCATATTTGCAAGTGCAAATGTAGTGAGATATAATACAATGTCACGGCGGGAGAGCTATAGATGGCGTTAGCTGTCAACTTTTATGAATGTGTTCACTGGATATAGTCTTTAATTTACATTTATCTTAAATGCTGTAATTTCTGTGTGGTAAATTGAAATATGAAATCTAATTAATAATAGTGTAGATAATAATTTCAGTTCCGCGCGTCAATTTGTGACATTATTGGGGGTTTGGGGGGTTGAAAATGATCACGAATGAAAGGGCTGTTTAGCGCGAATCCCCATATCTACCTACGTCTGCAGAATGAAATAATTGGCGCGGTGAACGGTATATTGCCTTCTATTGTTGGCCCGTTATTACTCGGCCATTGTAATGGTGTCATATACGGTGAAACTTTCCTTTATCTGCAGTCGTCATCTCGTTGCAGGCTGGCTCCTTGTGCGAAATGAGATTTTTCCTTTGTCCAACTAACTGCTTATAAGTAATAAAAGGTATCGCGGCAGTTGTTGCTCTTAAAAGCTCGCCCTCTTTCTCTCCTCTCTCCTCAAGAAGCGTCACAGGTTGGCCTCAAGTGTTATTACGGTTGACGCTTCCGGACACTGCCGGTATTAGAATCCGGACGGAGTCAGCGCGTATTGCGCTGATTCCCAGTTTCAATTTTTATACTCATCTCTTGTATCTGTCTGTCTGGATAAGTGTGTGTTAGTGTTAGAGTTTCTGTATTTAAGTCTGCGTGTGTAAGAGAGAGGGATTGTATGGTTGTATGTGTGCGGTTTACATTGAGATCGTTTTTATTTTTATTATTTCCCGCGGGACGGAAAGGGTACATTAGACGCCGCGTTTATGCACGTGTTACGCGACATTTCTAAGCCGGCGCTTTCCGGATTAACATGTGAATCAGGGTAATTTTTATTCTTCCTTTTCCTTTACGTAAATTCCCTTGCCAAAAATACACCGCCCCACTCATATTTGCAAACATTTATTTTATTCCTAATTACTCAAAATATATATACAAAAATAATAATTAATATAATAATAATAATAATAATAATTAAATATATATATATATATATATATATATATATATATATATATATATAAGTTTAGTGTTTCACCCCCTTCTAACGTTTTTTATTTTAATAGTAAAGTATAACAAACTATGTATGTTTGCAAACGGCAGAAAGTTCTCTAATTATTAGCGTCCTAGAATTGACAATACGATGACAACTCTCAAGGTAGCGATAGTCAACTTTTTTTCTCAAATGACAGCATACTAATTTTTTTGTTTAATTCGGATAGAGGGCAGTACCCTACATCCGCATATTTATCTCAACTATACGCTTAGATAAAAAAAATAATAGTTATAGTTTATTGGTGCGCAAACCATGGAAGAGTGATGAAATGTCAAGGTGAAAATGTTGAAATTTGCCGGAATTTTTAAAATTGTCGAAAAATGATGAAATGGTTTAATTTAAGAAAATGTTGAAACAATGTCAAAAAGTAATGAAATGTCAAGAAATATTGAAATTTTCCAACATTTTAAAGTATGTCGAAAAGTGATAATCTGTAATAAAAACATGTTTTAGTATTTTAAACTTGACAATTAATCAGTGTTTTTATGCGTGTGGCGCATGAAGTAAAATTTCGAGTTTAGAAAAGCCCAGAAAATTTGTCTCGGGTCGCTGCGCGACCCTCGACAAATTTTCACGGGGCTTTTCTAAACTCGAAATTTTACTTCATGCTTAGTCTGGGAGTGGAAAATACTCGTTTAGAGCTTCAAATTGAACTTAAAAAAAAACAAGGAATATCTAAAGATTTACAAAAAATACGCTGAATTTGGAATACGTATACTTAAAAGAAAAACTCCCTGTATCTGTTTGCTCCGGAGGAATATGAATAATTATAAACCATAATGAAAATAACAATTAATTTTTTAAAAACACTCGTTAATAATATTATACACAATTGACGTTTGTTAAACAATGGCGGCGACCAAGAAAAAACATGTATTTTTAATCACCCGAAAAACTAGATTTCGTTTTTACTAAAGAATAAAAAATAATGTATTTGCATTTTTTTTTTTTTTTGTGGCAAAACCATACAAGATATCAAAAATTATTAACAGACAAAAAAGCTTTTAAATAAAGCATACTTTGAAGTAATATTTTATTAATTTTTATAAGGCGCGCCAATAAAAATATATTTTAGTTTTTTGTTCTAGTACTATTGTTTTTATACTTCTTGTCAATTATTGATTATTGATAATAATTGAAATGATGTATTTTATTATGATAATCGACCACAATAAATTTTAGTCGGATCGAATATAGGGTTCAATTGTTATAAATAAAATTAATAATATTTTTTTTGAACTTCGAAGACTAATTCCGGCTTAAGAGTAAACTTTTGGGTATAGATAACTTATGTTAAATTATCGTTTGTTGATTGCAGGAATCTATGGTTAAGTGATTTTCCCCACATTAACAGGACACCATGTAAATGGAAAAAATCGAATTTTTAAATGAACGTGTTTTTTAAAAAATATTTCAGCTGGAGGTGTTAGGAATTTTTTTCAAGGAGAAATGAATAGATAAAATTGTTTCTAATATTTATAAGAATGTCTGCATTTTTTTTAAGATTTTTTAAAATAAAAAATTTTATCCGAAAACTCGCAAGAAATGAAATGGAAAAAAAAAAGATTTTTTTTATTTTTTAAAAAACCTTAAAAAATTCCCAGATATTTCTGCCAGTATTGTTAACAATCCACGTAAGTGATTTTTACAATAAAAAAAATATTCCAACATGATTACCCACTTTTAAAATCATCAGAAAATCAACAATTTTCTTTAAATCCAGTTTTGAGTGCCTGCCTAAGCACATTTTTTAAGTTTATAAAACTTTTTGAACATTAAATTAAAGTTTATTTAATGCTGAATCGATTAATTTGCAAAAAATAAAATTAGTTAAGAAATTTAGGAAAAAGAGCGTTTTAAATAGAGAAAGTAAACACTATTAATCGAGGTGGCTGATAGTTGTTGAAAGTTCATATTCATTACTTTAAGTAAAACACTTTGTTTATAACTTTCAAAAATTGTTTATTTTGTATTCACAACAAATGTTTCGAAACACTGTGGCTTCTTCAGGTGAAGAACAAGTCTTGTTCTTCACCTGAAGAAGCCACAGTGTGGCGAAACATTTGTTGTGAATACAAAATAAACAATTTTTGAAAGTTATAAACAAAGTGTTTTACTTAAAGTAAAGAAAGTAAACAAATTGAGAAATCTGCTTTTCTTAAAAATCAGTTAATTAGTAAAGTAATCAATACGAACATTGACGATTGCTTTCATGAATAGGATTAAGAATAAGTTAAGCTTTAATTTGAGCAAAATTTCTGGTTTGTAGCTTAAAAATTGGGGTATGTACAAGCGCTTAAAGTTAAAAGTTTGTTTAAAATCGACATTTTTCTGGTACAAATATTCCAGCTAGAGGTGTTCAAACAAATGTTCAGGAAAAAATATATAGCCAAAATTGTTTCTAATATTTACAAGAATGTCTGCAATTTTATTTTAATTTCTTTTAAATAAAAAAAATTATCCAAAAATTTGTAAAATTCGTATGGAAAAAACTCGAATTTTTGGATTGAAATTTTTATTTTTTAATAATTCTCAAAAAATGCCCATATATTTCTATCAATATTATAAATAACGTCAGCATTTTTTTTTATAATAAAAAAAATATTCCAACATTATTACCCACTTTTACCATCTTGGGAAAATGAACAACACTCAGTAAATACAACTTTGAGCGCTTGCACTAAGCACAATTTTCAAGTTTATCAAACTGGCCGAACATTAAATTAAAGTTTATTTATTGCTAAATCGATTATTTTGCAAAATAATGAAAGTACCTAAAAAAATTAGAAAGAAGATCGTTTTAAATGAAGAAACTGGAAAAATTGGGAAATTGACTTTTCTTGGAAATCAGTAATTTATTAAAATAAATAATACGAAAATTATTTTTTTTAAGCATAGTATTAGGGATTAGTTGAGTTTTAATTTGAGCAAAATTGCTGGTTTGTAGCTTGAAAATTGCGTAATGTACAAGCGCTCAAAACTGAAAGTTTGTTAAAAATGGACTTTTTACAGGTAACAATACTGCAGCTGGAGGTATTAAGATTTTTTTTCAGGGACAAATGAATAGCCAAAATTGTTTCTAGTATTTATAAGAATGTCTGTAATTTTTTTGGGAATTTTTAAAAATAAAAATTTTTGTTCGAAAATTTGTAATTTCTTTAAAAGAAAAGTCGAATTGTTGCATAAATTTTTTTATTTTTTAAAAAATCTCAAAAAATTCCTCGATAAGTCTATCAATGTTATAAACAATCTTGGCAATTTTTTTTTTACAATAAAAAAATTATTTCAACCCACTTTTAAAATCACGAGAAAATCAACAACTTTCTGTAAATCCAACTTTGAGCGCCTGCACTAAGTACAATTAAGTTTATAAAACTCGTTGAACTTTAAATTAAAGTTTATTTATAGCCGAATCGATTACTTTGAGAAAGAATTACATTACTTTAGAAATTTAGGCAGAAGAGCGTTTTAAATGGAGAAAGTGAAAAAATTGAGAAATTTACCTTTTTTGCCAAGTTTCCGAAAGATCAGCACTACGAATCCTCACAAAACTCAGACATCCAACGAATCCTCTCCATAATCCATCAAACATCATTCTCTACGAAACTACTTAAGTAACACCATTCTCCTAACGCATATTAACCCTCAGCGAAAAATTCGCTGCCAATACCTATAACCTAGACCTTCTAAACAAATTCTGTATTCCTAGAAACCTAAATATCCATTCTAAATACAAACATCCTATTCTCACTATATATCAATTCATTTGCACCGTTCATCAAGACAGTTCACAAGCCTAACATTCTATCACATTGTTTTAAATAAAATAAATTCTAGACAGGACAGAAAGACCTCTGGTCGATAGCCTAGACAGACTAACCCCATAGTGTAAATAGATAAATAAATATATATGTATTATATAATTTTATTGTAATTGTCTGAATAATGATGTTCATATATACAGGGTGAGTCGGGAGGAGCGCACCAAACTCTAGGAGTGTATTATACACGTGAAAATAATGTAAAAAAACTCATTTGTTCTTATCCGATTTTCATTTGTTTTCAAGTTATGGCGTAATTAAAAATGTTCATCTAGCTTTCCACTTCTATCTGAATTTTAACATTATCAAAGTATGCCATGTTCGAGGCTTATAAACATTTGATAATTCTGACGTTTTGATGAACTGTCAGTGTACGGTGAACAGTAACTGAACGTTTAAGTTCGAATTAATGTAATTGTTAGTGTTGCAAAATGCCACATACTTATTCAAATTTAGAATATGCAAATATGGTGTTTGTATATGGTTTCTGTAATGGAAATGCTACAGCTGCTGTTGAAGAATATCTTGAACGTTTTCCACACCAAAGACATCCTGATAAAAACATATTTATTAGAGTTTTCAACAAATTGTGCGAGACTGGTAAGCTTCCCAGTGCTATGTTATGTTAGCGCTGCTCGACAAGGTTTTGTAGAAGTAGAAAATATTCTGCATCTAGTAGAAGAAGATGCAACTACTAGCTCACGGAGAATTGCCACTCAATTGGCAATTCCACAAAAAAGAGTGATGAACACGCTACACGAGCAAGGCTTATATCCTTATCACGTTCAGAGAGTACAGCACCTACAACCAGGGGATTACGCTAACCGTACGGAATTTTGTCGGTGGATAAATAATAATCATCGTAATGTATCGAAGCAGAAAATGTTTAGAAGTCAATGGCGGTATTTTTGAATATTTGTTGAAAGAACGCTATGATTAAGAACATTTTTTGTATAATAACTTGTTTATTTGTTAATATGCTATAACTTGAAAACAAATAAAAATCGGATAAGAACAAATGAGTTTTTTTACATTATTTTCACGTGTATAATACACTCCTAGAGTTTGGTGCGCTCCTCCCGACTCACCCTGTATATATGACCTTTTTTAAAAAACAATTACTTAATAAGTTAATAATAATAATAGTATATTGACCCACTTACAGAGCAATTTCACAATAATATAAAAATTACAAATTATACGAACATTGACAATTGCTTTAAAGTGTAGTATTAAGAACTAGTTGAGCTTTAATTTGAGCAAACATTCTGATTCGTAGCTTAAAAATTGCGTTATGCACAAGCGCGATAAATACGAACATTAAAACTTGCTTTTCAGCATAGTAAGTAAGTAAGTAAGCATTTAGTAAGCTAAAGTTCTGGTTTGTACTTTAACAATTGGGTCGGTTTAGATTGATTTAACAAATAATAATTTTATTACAAATAATAGCGAAACATACACAAGGATGTGTTAATTTCTATTTTAATTTGAAGGCTCAAACGAGTAATTGATAAATTAAGCACTAATAACCTTTCTTTAGGTTAGGATATATATACTTAGGAGAAATATTTCCTGTATGTAAACTCTATTGTACAGTGCGATCATTTAAAACATGATTTACAGTAGGCTTTAAATTTTAAATTAGATTGACACTACTGACTGTTAACACATAGTTTACCATAACCTCAAATAATAGATTAGTCAGTAGTGCCAATCTATCATTTGAGGTTATGGTAAACTATGTGTTAACAGTCACATAGTATAGCATAACCTCACATTTATTTTATCATTCAATTAGCATTCTGCGCAACCGCACAAAAAAAATACCGCCTACTCTTTATCATAATTTAAAAAGTCGCACGGAACTAGCATAAAAGTTATTAAAAATAAATAATAAAAATTAGAAAATAATTTCGTTAAAAAGTGTATATTTGAGCGTTTACATTCAAATGGCAACAAAGTAATTATTGAATAATGTAAAATTGATACAAATAATTTTTATCACATGATAATTTTCATCTATAGGTATGTCATGACGTATGTCAAAAAGTCGACGGGAAAACATGCAAAACTACTAATATCTGCAAAATACAAACACCCGAAGGAGAAAAGGACTGCGAGTGCGTTTGCACGTGCGCTTGCGAATCGGGCGATTGTAGCAAGTGCGATTGTAAATGCAACTGCTCTTTAGAAAATGCCCAAAAAATCCAAACTGCTGATGGCGTTAAATACCGATGCGAACGTACATGTAAATATAAGGCTAAATTAATATTGATTTTAACTTTAAAAACATTGCATTTCTTCCATATCAATTATTTATTTAAATAGATTAACTTTTGTATAAATACCTAGATTTTATGTTTATTAAAGATGACATAAAAAAATAGACAAAATAAATAATATATTGTAAAAGGAAACAATTGATGTTTTTATTTATTTATTTTTAAAACTACTACCACGTGATAATTTAAAACATGATTTTGAGTAGGCTTTGAATTTTAAATTAGATTTGTAGTACTGACTGTTAACACATAGTTTACCTCAAATTTATTCCATCACTCAATTAACATTCTGGGCAATCGCACAAACGAAATTCCGTATACTCTAAATCATAATTTAAATGAAATTTCCATAAATCAACAAAAATCACAAAATATTAAAAAATTTATGTGTGTTGAAAATTTTTATAAATCAACGAAAATGTTTGGGCCTGCCGTGGCCGAGCGGTTGAGCCGCCGCACAATGTGCCAAATCCGAGCGCGAGCGCCAGGGGGGGATTTGGAGGAAAAAAATTAAATTAAAAATTTCGAGAAAAAAACATATCCACTCCATTGTAGATACATGAAACCCTTATAATCTTGCATGTTTATATTTTTTAACCCCCTATATTATTAACAATTAACGCTTAAAGTTGAGCAATTTAGAAAACATCGATTTTACGGCATTTCATTCGCAAGTTTAAATAATTTATTACATGGATAGTAGGCGTACTATAAATATAACATTATACACTATTGTTTATAACATAATACTGTATATTATGGTTGAAAGATCAACTCTCTAAATATTTTAGAAAAAAAGTTAAAAAAATTTGAATATGAAATATATTTTAAATATAAATTTTAACTTTAGAAAGTGTTATAAAAAAAATGCCAACTCGATGAGGTCTGTGACTATCACTAAAAATTAGTTCTATGTTTTCTCTAACTACCCTCAAAATTTCGTATCTCCACCGGTGCGTTTTTGGGGTCTTTTTAATTTTTTTATTCGACGCCACCAATTAAAATTGGGTCGGGCGAGGCCCGTGTGCGGTGGCATCGCGGAGTCGAGCTCGCTATTCTCGAGCAGCACGCAACATTATTTCTACGTTGGCCCCGAACAAAAAAATAATAAAAACGCACTTAAAACGCACATGTAAAAATTCAAAAAAATTAGGGCTGTTACAGAAAATATTGACAAATGTTTACATAATAGTCATAATCCTCACAATCTACAATTTTTCTAATATACAGGTATATATCATAGGGAAATTATTTCTTCTCTGAGTATTTTTTGCAGCATTTAAATCACATTTACAAAAATAGTTTTATGGGTTTTTTTCTTATTGATATATAAGGGTGTACATCTGTTACTGATAAAGGTCATCTGGTTTGTGTTTACATTTTTATTAGGGGTCCGATTGAAGCTGTCATTTACCGTAACAAATGGCATTCTTGTCACACAGTTTTTACGGTTTAAGTATCTGAAATGGATTATTCTTAATTTTCTTGAAAGCAAAATATGCGTTTAGTGTTGAACGAAGTCTCCAACAGTTCACATATTTTTCTGATCCATAAGCGAACGATTGAACATTATAAAGTAATTATTAATTAAGTTAGTGTTAAGTGTTATTTAATTTGTTGACTATATACTCTTTCTTTGATGTAGTGTTTTTTTGTGTATAAAATAGTTTACTTTAATTAAACTAGTGTTTAGTGTTAGTGTAATTTAATTAATCCAAAACGCTGAGTGATAATGGAGAAAATTAAAATTACAAACGGTGATTTATATAAGGTATGGTACGAACTAAAACCTAAAAACCTTATTCAGTCAAGCAATACCATTGATTATTTAATAAAATATATTGAAAATGTTTCGACGAAAAACAATAGTGAAAATGATGACATTCTTAAAAAAGTTAAGGGTTTCTGCAGTACTCTTAATAGAAAGTGGAAAATGTGCTCAAGATCTCATATCAATTTCATAAAAAAAAAAAATAGAAATTGGTTACTGCTGCCTTTTAAATACAACGAGGGTTCTGTCTTAATTGAAAATACAAACCCCTTTGAAAATATAGAAAATATTTCACCAATACCAAGTACATCAGGTACACAGTTCACAATACAAAGTAATACATCTAAAAGAAGACAAACTAATTTATTGATCACCGAAAATACATAATATATAAATTAGATTTGAAGAAAACAACTACTCACGGATGTACGATAGAAGAGAAAAATAATATATTTAGTCGGAAAACTAGAATACAAAAACTATTACGTAAATAGTTAGGGATAAGGGTTGATATTGTTGTGCAAGGAGGAGGTACTTCAAATACTGGCAACGTTGCTCGAATATTTTTTCGAAATTATGAGAAAGTAGCTGTCATCACTGAATTGAATGAAGAATTATTGAACAGATTTTATACAATTCTTATAACAATGTCGAGTTCTCGTAATATAAATGTATTGATGTTTGATAAATATGCAGAAGATACGGCCCGGCCCGACTTTACACCTTGTTATATGGATGGTATAGAATGCCTCCTAGTGTCCATAAAATTTTAATTCACGGGAGCAAAATAATTGGACAATGTCTTTTACCAATCGGAGAACTTTCGGAAGAGGCACAGGAAGCAACCAATAAAATATATAAGAGAGTTAGAGAAAACCATACTAGGAAAAACTCTAGGCTTAATACAATTCGAGATTTATTTAATATGCTTCTTGTATGTTCTGATCCAATAATTTCTTCTTTGAGAAGCGATGTAAAAATTCATAAAAAACAACTACCTGCAGACGCTAAAAAATTAGTTATTTGTGAAACGGACACAAGTGACAGCGAAGACGAACAGACTGATGAGGATACTGACAATTTTTCATTTTAAAAAAGTAAGTAAATAAAACAGTATAAAATACATAACTTCGTTGTGCAAAATCAGAAAAATGTAATGTATATTCTGATTAAAAATTCATATTTTAAACAACAGATTAAATTATTTTTAAACTACAGCAGATACTTTTCACATTTGTAGGTTTTTTTGAGGTGCTTTATTTTTTATTAGGCGCAACCGATAAAAATCGACTCGGTCATTCGCAAAAACCTGACACAAAACGCACATGTAGAGATACGAAGTTTTTAGGGCATTTAAAAACATACCACAGTTTTTGGTGAAAGTCACAACCTATGTAATGATTATAACAATTGTATATAATTTTGCTGCCTTGAATTATTATTATATTATTTTTCTAGAAGATTGCAAACCGGAAGAACTGTGACTATCATATAAACATTTGTTAATATTTTCTGTAACTGCCCTAATTTTTTTGAATTTTTACATGTGCGTTTTAAGTGCGTTTTTATTATTTTTTGTTCGGGGCCAACGTAAAAATCATGTTGCGTGCTGCTCGAGAATAGCGCGCGCTCGACTCCACGATACTCACCGCACACGGGCCTCGCCCGACCCAACTTTAATTGGTGGCGTCAAATAAAAAAATTAAAAAGACCCCAAAAACGCACCGGTGGAGATACGAAATTTTGAGGGTAGTTAGAGAAAACATAGAACTAATTTTTAGTGATAGTCCCAGACCTCATCGAGTTGACATTTTTTTTATAACACTTTCTAAAGTTAAAATTTATATTTAAAATATATTTCATATTCAATTTTTTTTTAACTTTTGTTCTAAAATATTTAGAGACTTAATTTTTCAACCATAATATACAGTATTATGTTATAAACAATAGTGTATAATGTTATATTGATAGTACGCCTACTATCCATGTAATAAATTATTTAAACTTGCGAGTGAAATGCCGTAAAATTGATGTTTTCTAAATCGCTTAACTTTAAGAGTTAATTGTTAATAATATAGGGGGTTGAAAAATATAAACATGCAAGATTAGAAGGGTTTCGTGTATCTACAATGGAGTGGATATGTTTTTTTCTCAAAATTTTTAATTTGATTTTTTTCCTCAAAATCCCCCCCTGGCGCTCGCGCTCGGATTTGGCACATTGTGCGCCGGTTTCGCCAATCGGACACGGATTTTTATAACGAAAAATACTCGTCTCCGGTTCCATGGATGTGTGTGAATGTGTTGTGACGTCCAAATAGTCGAAATATATGTTAATATAGATATTATAAATCAACGTTAGTGGCTGAATGGTAATACCTATGCCAAAAAAACAAAAAAAAACAAAAAACGAAAATGTTGAAATTTTGAAAATGTGATGAAAATTATATGAATTGACGAAAATCAGGAAATATCAAAAATTTCATCAACATTTTATAATTCGACAAAAATCTCGAAATATCGAAAATCTGATGAAAACCTCGAAAAATTGAAAATCTCATGAAATTTGTCTAAATCGACGAATATCTTGAAGTGTTGAAAATCTCATGAAACTTTTATAAATCGACAAAATCTCGATATGTTGCAAATTTTATCAAAATGTTATATATCAACCAAACGAGTGTCTTCCACTCCCAGACTAAGCATGAAGTAAAATTTCGAGTTTAGAAAAGCCCCGCGTAGAAAATTTGTCGAGGGTCGCGCAGCGACCCGAGACAAATTTTCGGGGCTTTTCTAAACTCGAAATTTTACTTCATGCGCCACCCGCATAAAACAATTATTTCACATTTGACATTTGATATTGACATTTCATATTTCATATTTGACAGTTAACATTTGACATTTGCCGTATTGTGACATGCGCCACCGGGATAAAACAATAATTTCACATTTGACATTTGATATTGACATTTCATATTTCACATTTGACTGTTCACATTTGCGGTATTTTGACAGATAGACTTTTTTGACAGATGACGGCTTTTTTGACATATTGAAAATATCTTTAAACGTAATTTTTTAGTGTATTATATTGAATTAAAATTTATAAAATATTATATACATTTTTAATCAAGATCCTGAACTTGTATGTTGATAATCAAAATCTATAAAAGACCGTTTTCACGGTATTTAAAAGTTTCTATTTTTATCATGATTTTCGTTTATTTATTCGTCAAAAATTGATTTTGTATAAATGACGAATATCTAAATATTGAAATATTGAAAATCTGATGAGACTTTTATAAATCGACAAAAGCTCAATATGTTGAAAATCTCAACATTTTATAAATCGAAAAAACGAGTGTCGTCCACTCACAGACTAAGCATGAAGTAAAATTTCGAGTTTAGAAAAGCCCCAAGAGAAAATTTGTCGAGGGTCGCGCAGCGACCTGAACCAAATTTTCGGGGCTTTTCTAAACTCGAAATTTTACTTCATGGTCCACCCGCATAAACCAACTAAATTTCAAAATATACACTTATAACCGATTGATTTTTAGATAAAATCCACTTAAATTAAAGTTCACGTTAAACAATTATACAAATGTTTGCATCGTCCAATCTAATTTTGCTATTTTATTTCTGAATTGAATATATTTTTTTAGAAAACAAATTTAAAAAGCCCAAATTTTATGGAATTCGTAAGTAATTTCATATCGCTGTTCAAAATAGTAAAATATGTTTATTATTCTTTAATTTCAATAATACCTATCTATAAGTTATCGATATATATTGGGTGGAAAAATGTAATATAAACCTTCGGGCAAAGTGAAGTGCAAATGCGAAAACTCGTTTGGAGTGTTGATGATGGCACCTGCAGTGAATAGGCGTATCGATTGCGCCGGTGAGCCCGAAAAGGGGGATCGGGCCCCCCCAATTCGCGCGATTACGGTGTTTATTGTTTCACCTTGGGTAGGGGCGAGTTCGGCTCCCGTACGGCCCTCCGGGGATTCGCAATCCCAACACGGGGCTCACAAGTGGCTTTGTCTCCCCGTGCTCAACTAGGAATCAGTTAGTAAATCATGTTAGCCCGCTATAGATCTCTTTATATTGTCTCTGCGTCCCTTGTTTTATCTACAGATTATCACCGTCTAATGATGTTTATTGTCTCGCGACATGAATTTATAAATACCCATAAATAAACTCGATTCTGAATCGAGAATCCAGGCGGTTCAATTGAACGCTTTGTTTTCCCACCTAGATTGGGTTAATCGAGAATTACCAGTTATCTACAGAGGACACATCCGCGTAAAATCCCTGGCCATGCGAATTTGCTAAGTTTGAGGATATATACAGTGTACATTAAAAGCGTCCCATCAAATCCCTAGCGCGTACGGATATGAATATTCAGGTAAAGGGATCTGCAAAACATCACAAAGGTATTCAAAGTGAGGATCGCGACGGATACGCCGGGAGTAAACACCGTTAAATCTCGGGATGTCACGAATTAATTACAATATTGCATAATTACTGGAGGACATAATGGAAATTAAACGATTTGTCGACTGCTAAATTGGCACGGCCCTCGTAATTAATGCACACGGCATCCAACCATTTCATCCAAACACTTACTTTATATTAGCATTATAAAATTTTCATTTATATAAATCAAATATCATTAATAAATATTAAAAAACTGCAAACGTTATGAGTCTTCCTCGGCCTTATCAAAAATATCAACGTTTTAATAATAAATAATAAACAATAAATAATTTTACATGCGCTCAGCGCTCATTTAAAATTCAATAATTTTTTAGGCTTTCGCTGATTTCGTAAGTGGTTTGGACGCGGCCAAACCAAATTTTCAGGCTTTTCTAAACTCGAAATTTTACTTCATGCGCCCCGCGTTTTAGACACTGAAATATTGCGATGTTCAGTACACTTCGAACTCCCACTTATAATCAGTTGTTTTTACGCTTGGCGCAAGAAAATGAATTTCGCATGAAAATTTGGATTTGCCAGTGCATTACGTGGCGCGCACTGTATACTAAAACACGAAGTGGGTGTATTTTTCCAGTTCTTCCAGTGTGTTTCAACAAACTAGCTAGGATTTTGACGAGGCCATAATCTGCCAATTTTTACTTATTAACATAACGTATGCTCAATAAAAAAAACCTCTAGAATGCCATGATGTAATCTTTTTTCAAATTTAAGTTGGGTCCTTTCAAATATTACAAAATACAACCGATCTCTTTTCGGAGCTAGCACGTCCCTGATATGGATATTGATTTTTAGCAAGGATTTTAACAGTTATTCAACGTTCCTCTATGATCAATTTCGAAAATCCCGCGCTCGTCCGCTATCTGGTGCAATTTCCCATCGTCCGGTTGGCAGCAATTGCTGCCCGTATCAGCCTGTTAATAACTTTTCTTTGCGAGTTGGGAAAGCACTTGAAACCGAAAACATGACGAAGTGCAAGTGGTTCTGCGATGCCCTGTGAACCGTTTCAACTGCACGCCCGCACCCGCACGTGATACCCAGTGTGCAACCGTGAATTCACCGCGTGTCCGAACCTCGCGCCGTCGACGATGTCGTCCATACAGTACGTCGTGCACCCGCTGCCTGGCTCCGAGGAGCAGTTCAACGACAGGAAATTTTAGGAATAGATATATGAAACGTCAGACATAAAAATTATAATATACAATTTCAGAGTTACCAACCTACAATATTTTCCATGGCACTCTAGAGGTTTTTTTTTTATTGAACATACGATACATACACGTACGTTAATAAGTAAAAATTGGCAGATTGGCAGACATACATGAATGTTAATAAGTAAAGATTGGCAGATTTTGGCCTTGTCAAAATCCTAGCTTCTTTGTTGAAACACACTGGAAGAACTCAAGCCACCCAGTTCACGACACTGAGAGACAGTGAAAGAAACTAAAAAACATTGAAAAAGTAAACTTAAAAATATAACACCGATGCGATTGTTTAAATTATGATTTAGAGTAGGCGGTATTTTTTTATGCGGTTTCCCAGAATACTAATTGAACGATGGAATAAATTTGAGGTTATGGTAAACTATGTGTTAACAGTCAGTAGGGCCAATCTAATTTAAAACTCAAAGCCTACTCTAAATCATGTTTTAAACGATCGCACGGTATTTGATTAATACTACTTAAAAATGAATTATAAGCTCATTAGGGAATCACCTTCGATAGGAATGAATGAATGAACGCACGCCACCATTTCAAAATCGGCGAATGGGGGAACAAAGGGCCGTCAGAGACAGCCGAAAGAGCGGCCATGTCGTCGCGGCCATTAAAGAGGAAAGAAAAGGTAGGGAACCAGGTTGATGACAGGTGAAATCCAGGCGGCGGGCGGGGGAGTTCAGAATACTCCGGAGGGCCGAATGGAACGCGAAGGTGTCGTCACGCATCGGAGGGGAAAATGCGATCGATTCGCAAATAAAAAGGCGACAAAAGATTAAATCCCACAAGAGAGTTTAAATACATAATTATACAAGGTGGTCCTCGGAAAAGGAAAATTTTGGAAACGTCATAATCCAGAAAGTAAATATATTTATTTAAAGTAAGTATATTATTAATTAAACGAATAAAGCACTAATAACCTTTCTTCACACTTTTATTTGAATTACCAAATGTACATTTCGGACACAAAGTGACCATTATCAATGGATTAACACTGTGAACAAAGTTTATTAGTGCTTTATTCGTCAAATTAATTTGATCTTCACGTAACTCTTAATTAATTTATTTGATTAATAATATAGCTAATATATGCCATTTTTATTTCTTAAAAATTATGCCTGTTGAATAACCTCTCTTTCTTTGTGTGCATTCTTGAAAGCGAACAGTACAATTTTGCAGATCTCAAACCTATTTTTCATTAGAAATGTTACATTTCTAATGGAAAATTGGTAATTATTTTAGAGATTCTTTCTTTTGATTCCTATATACTTCTTGGCTTGTTAGCAAAAACTTTGTGTTTTAAGAAGCCCTATAAGAAGTAATCGCAAGACGAAAGGTCCGGTGACCTCGGAAGCCATTCGATATCACCACACCTGGATATATTGTGACCAGGAAACAATCTTTGCAAGGCATTTATTGATCCTCTTGTAGTTTTAGAAGTAGCCCCATCTTGCTAGAACTATGTATCTTCGTTTCCTGGAAACAGGTTTAATTGTTGCGCCAGGAACTCGTTGATTATTTCGACATAACGATGAGAACTGACTGTCACAGCATTTTCAGCATTATCTTTAAAAAAAAATAGGGACCTATCAGTGTCATTGAAGAAACTGCAGACCAAACAGTTAATTTCGGACTATGTATGAAAATTGGTAATTTTTTCAGGGATTCTTTCTTTTGATTCCTGTATACTCTTCTTGGCTTCATAGCAAAAACTCTGTGCTTCAAGTAGCCCCATAAGAAGTAATCGCAAGACGAAAGGTCCGGTGACCTCGGAGACCATTCGATATCACCACACCTGGATATATTGTGACCAGGAAACAATCCTTGCCAGGCATTTATTGATCCTCTTGTAGAACATGTAAACATGTTTAATTATAGCGCCAGGGAGTCGTCGATCATTTCGACATAACGATGAGAATTGGCTGTCACAGCATTTTCAGCATTATCTTTAAAAAAATAGGAACCTATCAGTCTCATTGAAGAAACTGCAGACCAACCAATTAATTTCGGACTATGTATGAAAATTGGTAATTTATTCAGGGACTCTTTCTTTTAATTCCTGTATACTTCTTGGCTTGTTAGCAAAAACTCTGTGCTTTAAGTAGCCCCATAAGAAGTAATCGCAAGACGAAAGGTCTGGTGACCTAGGAGGCCGTACGATATCACCATGCCTCGATATAATATGACCAGGAAACAAACAATCCTTGCAAGGCATTAATTGATCCTCTTGTAGTGTGAGAAGTAGCCCCATCTTGCTGGAACTATGTAGCTTCGTTTCCTAGAAACATGTTTAATTGTAGCGCCAGGAAGTCGTTGATCATTTCGACATAACGATAAGAATTGACTGTTACAGCATTTTCAGCATTATTTTTAAAAAAATAGGGACCTATCAGAAAAAACTGCAGACCAAACAGTTAATTTCGGACTATGTAATGGTTGTTAGTAAAGCTCTTGATGATTCTCGAGTGCCCAGTATCTGTAGTTTTGTTTATTCGTATGGCCTGATGAATAAAAATGTGCCTCGTCGGAAAACCACAAGTTGTGAATATCAATTCCGCGTTGTAACATCACTTCACAAACATGTAGGTTGAACTATTTGAATTTTGTACGAATAAAGATTCAGATCCTTGTGTAAAATTCGAAGCAAAGTTGTTTTACATGAACGTAACGTGTAGGCTCGTTTTCGGACTGAACGTTTTGAACTGTGCTCTATAGATGCTCGAACCTGATCAATGTTTTTTTGGGATTTCGACAGTTTTACTAGGTCCTCTGTATATGATTTTGTTGGCATCTAATATTTACAATACAAATAAATCAGCGAAAAGCTTAAAAACAAGGGAAGTACATTTATATTTTATAAATCTGGAAAAAGCATTCGACCGAGTGAGAAGAGAAGACATACAGAAGGGGCTGAAAAAATGAGGAGTAGACACAAGGGTGATCGAAGTAGTTAAAGCTATGACAACAAAACATAGTTCAAACAAACGATGAATAGTCGAGAAAGTTTGTGACAACGATAAGAGTAAAAAAAAACAAGGATGTCTTATGAGCCAGCTACTATTAACAGTGGTACTTAGATGAAGCTATCAATATTAGGTAATTTAAAATTAAAACACTTGTTTAGTTTCATGTTGTTGTATTCAGTTTCCTGACACGTGTTCGGTCAATGACGACCTTTCTCAAAGGAATTACAAAAATAACTAGTTATTTCTCTGGAAACTTTTCTAGTTATTTTTGTAATTCATTTGAGAATAGTCGTCATTGACCGAAACACGTGTCAGGAACCTGAATACAACAACATGAAACTAAAGAAGTGTTATTATTTGAAATTACCTAATATTATAATTTAGTTTCACAAGAGGGCAGTGAACAAAGTATTTACCGTATTAGAAACTATCAAGGTAGCAAACGAAGCAAAGAAGAAAACTAAACACACTAAAATTAGGATACTGAAAAATTAAATTAAAATACTTAGGAGAATGAATGAATAAACTGAAATACTCTTCACTATAAACAATGGTAAAGGCTCACTTACATTTATCACTTTGGATGTTAAATTTGGAGCAATCATCCAAAGTAATAAATGTAAACTGCCTTACATTTTTCGCAGATGATATAGAGATAGTGGCAGAGACAGAGAAATACTTGAAGCATAACATACAGATACTCGACAAGGCTTCAACAAAAATAAACATGAAGATAAATATGGCCAAAACCAACGCAATGATAATATCTAGCGAAAACATATTACATACAATGAAATTGCATGGAAAGCAGATCGAATAGGTAGAAAGTTACAAATATTTAGGAACACTAATAGAAAATAATGGGAAGATCGACAAAGATAGAACAACAAGAAGAATATATGAAACAAAGCTCAAGATAAAAATTAGAGAAGAAGCGGAATGAAAGCATATAGACTGGAGGAAGATCAAACAATTAACATAAGACAGAAAAGCATGGAGAGATAAACATAGAAACAGACAATAAGCAAAACTCCTTACATCCAGCAGAAGAAAGATTGAAAAAAAAGCATCAGAATATATCGCACTCGTGTTTCAATAGAGCCATAACCTGGATATAGAAACATGCAATAAGCAAAACTCCTTACATCCAGCAGTAGATCGATATAGAAACAGACAATAAGCAAAACTCCTTACATCCAGCAGTAGAAAGATTGAAAAAAAAAACATCGGAATATATCGCACTCTTGTTTCAATAGAGCGATAACTTAATAAATGGTAATTTTACAAGAGAGACAAAACAAACACGATTATGAATCTAATATTTTTGTGATCAGCTTTTTCGGTACTTAAGCTTACCAAATTCGGTATACATATACATGTAAGATGTCTTTACTAATTAGTGAGGTGAAGTTTAATATGAAATCTACAGTTATCCTAAAAATGATCTGTTTAGGGATATGGCACTATTAAAACAATGGTGCGATATACCCTTTATAGAAATATTTGTTGTATGAAGAGATTAAGTAAGAATAAATCTTGTATGTTTTGTTCGAGCGGTTGAATTATTTAGTTGAAAATAGACTGTCCGCTCGCGGTAATCCAGCCGTTGAAGAAGAAGCGGGATTCGTATAAAAGTTGGCCGTTATCAAACTCCGGGACGGAATGGGACAGTAGGTAATCTGGAAGTTATAGTGGAGCAGAATAGATGGTTATCTCTGTGCAGGTACAGATTTACGGGCGTCTTAAGCTGGATGGCTCACATAACAGTGATCCTAATTTAGCTGCGGGTCCCGGGAGCAGAGAAGTGAGCTTTTAGTAATTATGTTATCTCCGCTTTGGGTGCTCACCTTGCGCCATACATTAGCTCTTCTACCTGCGCGCCTCCGGCAATGAGGAAACTTTCCCGCAGATTAGTGCGATTGCCGCGAGACGGCCGCAATCACTGGAGCATGAAGGTGATAAGAGAGCGCAAGGTGGATGACTCGACCCGGGAACCATTCTGCTGTTATACATTGCAAACCCACACCTTAATTACGCACATTTCCAAAGCTCGGGGAGGAGATTATTAAGATAGCCTAATCAGATAATTGGATATGGATTGGTCTTTTCTTAAATACGATATGCGCGCTAAGTACTTTTCCCCCGAATTCATCTGATCTGCCAGGGTTGGGGGTAGGGGGTTAGAGGGTGATAAATTCGCAGAACTTTCATTTGCAGTAATACGTTTTTGGACGGCTTCCAGTTAAAAGCTTTAAAACAATAATCTTAAAATGAAACAATTCAGAGGGAGAAAAGTGAAAAAATGAAGGTGAGGACGGTGAATTACTCCCGAACAAAATACAAATCAAATGGAGGTAAAGAACGCCGCTGCGGGGGACAAAGGGTCTTGAAACTCTCTGGAAACTTTTCTTTCATCAGCGGTAATGGTTTTCAATTCTTCGCGGCCCGCGGCGTGACCTGAAGACCCGGAATAAAAGTCCTCTCCCCCAACGGACAGGTGGGGGAGAGTGGAACAATCGGTGTTACACTTTACTATTTCCATTTATTATATTCCTCCACCTCCTCCTCCTCCCTTTCCTTCAACTTAAATTATCCCCATTCAAATCTTACTCATATTTTCAACGATGTGTGACGCACGTGGGTAATTCTTTTCAGAAGGTATATTCAGGAAAATTTCCAGTGAGGAGAAAATGAGACATGCGATTTCTTTTTTATTTTTTCCAGTAAAGATATCAGAAATCTCACCGGGAGTGAAAATTGAGAGTAATAAAGTGCTGACGCATAATTCAGCGCGGCATTCACAGACAGGGAGAGGAGGAACAGTACACCTACGGTATCTGTCAATTAGGTGTGAATTACAGCCGAGCGTCGCGATAAAACTGCACTAATTATTTAAGATTATGAATTTATGTTTGCTTAGTTTACGGCGCGCGCTTTTTCTTCGGTAACGAGATTGCCCGGCGCGGCGCGCACGGTTAAAATGTGACAAATTGATTTCCCCGCGTAATAACCAGAGAGATTAATCTCCTCCTCTCTGCTCCTTGCTAGCCACTTCCTCATTATACACACAAAAATAAACACATTCCAAAAGAATTTTTTGGGTAAAACAAAATTAACAACAAAATACACGTACCTACACATAAAAAAAACTGGTAAACGAAAACACGGGGATTTTTTTCTTTTAAGTATATATTCACAAATTCATTATAAACATTTGTAAAATGAATCAACATGAAATCAAACCGAACCAGTATATTTAAAACTCTACAGGGAATCAGTGTTTTATACGCGTCGCGCATGAAGTAAAATTTCGAGTTTAGAAAAGCCTGAAAATTTGGTTTGGTCGCTCCGCGCTTCGCGCTACGCAACCAAACCAAATTTTCAGGCTTTTCTAAACTCGAAATTTTACTTCATGCTTAATCTGGGATTTGAAACACTCGGTAAAAGCTTCAAATTAAAAGCTTTTATAAAAATGGCGAATACCTCAAAAATTACATCGAAAAATAGTGATATGTATACGTACAAAAACGTATATGAATCATAACCTTCGCGTCTAAATTTATTGGATACTTTTTTGTATCTTTTGGTGTCTTTTAATATCATTCAGTTTCTCTCAGCGTTTTTCAGTGCCTTTCAGTATCTCTCAGCGTTTTTCAGTGCCTTTTAGTGTATTCTAGTATCTTTCAGTGTATTCTATCGTCTAACATTTTCAGTGCCTGTTAAATTTAAAATCAAACCTCACGTGTAAATAAAATAAATAAAGGTGAATCCAAAAAATTGGGTTGAGGTAAAACCGCAGTTCGATAAGGAACTCTTTCAGCGAGACGGAGCGCGTAATCTAAATCTTCCGCACAAAGGTCATGCATTACAGCAGACATACATCTATTGCTGGTACAATGGCTGGCACAGACGCTCGCTAAAAAGTAAAAAAATCATGAAGGAATTTATAGACACCGTATACTTGTATACTAAGTACAAGTGGTCCACCATTGTAGACACGATTTATTATTAACCTAGATGCGCGATAATTATTATCTTCGCATTCCAACATTTTCTTACACTAATAATTCTAAATAAGAAACACTAACGTCAACTAAAACTGTATTCAATTTATACAAAGAAACAAAACCCTATTGAATTTTCTTCTTTAACCCCTTAAGGATCAATTAATTTGAGATTTTTCGGTGAAACAAAAAGCATTTTTCTTTTTTTTACGTAGTTATTTAATACCATGACCAACTATGGACCTAGTATACTCTAAAACTATTAAGTAGCAATTTAATATTATTTTTATGCCTCCCCCCGCGCATAAATAAAAATTCCCGATTAAAATATGCGAACATTTGCCCGTGCTAGACACGGGGCTGAGCGCTAAGGGGTTAAGAGGGCCAATGTTCGCTGGTTGTGTGTTTCTGGTATACGAGATGGCGCAGTAATAGAAAAATTACAGAAAGTGGTTTTGACTATGTATTGGTTTATAGTGCCTGCCGAATTTGATCACAACGAATAATAAAAATAATGAGTGTGGAGCCCTGGTTTTTGTTTGTTTACACAGCGCCGTGCAAATGAATGAATGGGTATTGAATTACAGAAGACATTAGTAAACTGGATAAATATTTACTATTTTAATTTCTATCAACATACTTACAACTGTATGCCTTTTTAGTTTGATATTCCATTTGAGTATATACAGGGAGTTTTTCTTTAAAGTATACGTATTCTAAATCCAGATTATTTTCTTTAAATATTTAGATATTCGTTGTATTTTAAAAGAGTTCAATTTGAAATTTTAAACGAGTGTTTTCCACTTGTGAAAATTTGTCGAGGGTCGCGCAGCGACCCGAGACAAATTTTCTAGGCTTTTCTAAACTCGAAATTTTACTTCATGCGCCACGGGTATAAAACACTAAAATACTGTGAAATTTATGTATATTTGAACCTCACTTGAAATCAGTGCTTTATACGCGTGGCGCATAAAGTAAAATTTCGAGTTTAGAAAAGCCCAGAAAATTTGTCTCAGGCTGCTGCGCGACCCACGAAAAATGTTTACAGCTCTTTTTTAACTAGAAAATTTACTTCATGCTTAGTCTGGGAGTGGAAAACACTTGTTTAAAGCTTTAAATTAAACTCTTTTAAAAAACAACGGATGTCGAAAAATTTTTCTTTTAGGTAAACACATGCATAAGCTGATGTGTTTACCTAAAAGAAAAATTCGTAGTATTTATAATATTGTAGACAAACAGTTAAATTCTGGCAACATAAAATATATATTCATGTTATTTCACATAAGTGATTTAAATTATTACTATTAAAAATCAAATATCGTACGACTGTCGCGTGCTGCACTCCTTAATTTGGTAAATTGCAATAAAGCACACAAAAGGAATAGATGCGAACGCGAGAGGAGGTCTACCCTCTAAGCTGGGTATGCGACACTTCAAGCTGAGTGAGCTAAGCCGTTTAATAAGTTAGGATAAAATAAAATATTTGAACTCATTGGTTTCCTCTTTTATACAGTACTGACTGAATTGCAAAAAGCCTAAGTCGAAAAAACAAAAACAGGGCAAACGCACTGTCTGTTGGGGCTAATTATTAATTATCTTCCAGAAATATTTCTCTGTGAATTGGATTTTTATGGTTAACTCCAACTTACAATAATCCTTAGCTTATTCCATCATACGTGTCCGTAAACAAACGTCGCTCACCTGAAACACAGACAAAAACAAAAGGTTAGCTTAAGTAAGATAAATCAAACGGAATTTATTAATATATCATCAACTATAGTTAATGCTTGTTGCGCTACACTCTTGATAGAACCGGATATAGACATTTTATTGTTATGTTCCATGGTTTTATTTTCAGTTTCCTGAAAAACTGAAAATAAAACCATGGAACATAATAAGTGATTTTCTTCACAAATTTGTTGATATCTTTAACTTGTTATTCATTTACCATTTGGTGAAACATGATTAATTATTAAAAAAAAATCACTTCAATAGTTTCACCTAAAAAAAGTGAAAATAAAGAAGTGATTTTACTTTTATTTTGTGTTGTAGGCGTTCACTTTGTGGTACATTTTAAATACACTTGTAAATAACACACTTTTTACTTTTATAAATGAAATTGCCAATTCTAGGTTGCAGAATACTTCAAACATTAAAAGTGCTTTTTGCAATCTACAACAAGTTAGTCTTACAAAGACTATATCAAACACTCATTGAAATAACTACTTTTCGAGCTAATACCCCGACGGACATTGAATTATACAACAGGTGTTTGCTGTTACATACAGTAACCTACTGCAAATGTAACAATTTGGGTCAAATTATTCAGGCCATCTATAGACGCGTTTCGAGATATATCACTCATCAGTATAGCTTTGCCATTCCCTCTAAACAATTTGACACATTAGACTGGCGGTCACGTTACCGTTCAAACATAAGTATAAATGAAATTGCCAATTCTTGGTTGTAGAATACTTCAAACATTAAGAGTGTGATTCTTTTCGCAATGTACAATAAGTTAGAGTGTTTGATATAGTCTTTGTAAAACTAACTTGTTGTAGATTGCAAAAAGAATCGCACTTTTAATGTGAAAACTTTTTACTTTGTTTAACCACTATATTTTGCACTTAATTTGTGACTATAGTTTAGACTATCTAGTAGTCATTATCATTCATTAGTTTGATAATGACTACTAGATAGGCAAAACGTGATTTATTTACAAGTGATTTTACTTTTATTTATTTATGTTTGTAAGTGATTTTATATTTTTTTTAAGCAGACTAACTCAATTGATTTTTATTATAATTCTTTTAATAGTAATTAATCAAAGAATAAGCGTGATTTCATTGATGCCGAAATGGAGGAAAAACGATCGACTTCTGGTTGTTGGTTTTATTTCGGTTGAGCGTCGACGCTAATGGCCTATCCTTGTTCCAGCGGGACGCGGCACAAAAATAAATGGATGATTATAGTTTTATTGTCTTCTTTGAAGAGGAGGAGAGAGTGAGAGTGGTGTTGCGACCGAAATAAATCGGCAGGTGTGGAGGCTATTAAAATTTACGCTATTTATCCCGTGACATTCATTGCAATATTCAGCCGGGGTATTTTCGGATCCCGGTGGTCGCTTTCGAAACGTTTACAAAATAAAAGTCGGGCGTTATTGTCGGAATCAATCCGCCCTGGGTTCTTTAAAAATGTCATGATGAGACGCGTCCTATTCAGACTGGATAACATCGATCGAAAACATTCACAAATAGAAATTAATCAACAATAGTTTAACATGTGATGTGATGTGTGTATGTAAAATTAATTCAATCAATAAACTGTTAGGTTAAATGATAAGAAGTATTGTAAAATAATATTGAAAACAGCTGCACATATCTTGGAATAAGATGCTAAATCTGACCCCCGAGGGACACCTACAATACAAGCTTTGATTATATTAAAATAATTTTCTGGCATTCGTTGTTTGTAAAGGGTGTTTTTTTAAGAGCTTGAGAACTTTGAATAATAATACAAGACAGAAATATTGTTGGAAATATTAATTATTATTATAATCTGGTAGATAATTTCATGGCATTTATTTTTTAAATATGATTTCCGATCAGTCTAATTTCTCACTACTTCTTCCAATAAATCTGGCCGTATAGCGTCAATGGTGGCTTGAATATTGGCTTCCAATGCTTCAAGAGTTGCTGGTTTGTTGGCATAAACCAATGACTTACCATAGCCCCATAAAAAGTAATCGAAAGGCGTTAAGTCCCACTAACGAGGGGGGAAGTTAAAAGGACCACTTCTGGAAATATAGTTGTGACCAAATTGATTTTGCAATAAATTGATGGTTAAGCGGTTAAGCGTCTTGTTGCAACCAAATGTTGTCGATGTTTAGCTGAATAATTTTTTGAAACAAAAAATCAGTCAGCATGGCTCGATAGCGCTCGCCATTCACCATAACGGCAGCTCCTTCCTCATTGCGAAAGAAATAAGGAGCGATGATGCCGCCAGCGTGTAAACCGCACCAAACATTCAATTTTAATGGATGTAACAGTGTTTCCTTAATGGCTTGAGGATTGTCTTCGCTCTATATACGGCAATTTTGCTTATTGACGAAGCCACTTAACCAGAAATAAGCTTCATCACTAAACACAATTCTTCGATAAAAATGCTCATGTTCGGCCAGTTTCAAATTAGCAAAATCAGCAAAAATGTGACGTAAACGATGGTCATTTGGCTTTAATTGTTGCACGAGCTGTATTTTATAGGCACGTAATCCAAGAACCTTACGTAAAATTTTCCACGTAGTCGAAGGACAAAGACCAACAAGTTGAGAACGGCGACGAATCGACATTTCGGCGTCACTTCGCTCTACAGCAGCAATATTCTCTTCGGTACGCACATTTCTTTGTCTTGTTGATGGTTTTGAATCGAGAAGAGTAAAATTAGTGCACGAATTGCTTGCTCACTAGGCCGATTATATTGACCGCAGAACGGACGAAGTGCTCTATGAACTTCGCGAACAGATTTATTTTATTTAAAGTATATTTCCACAATTTGGAAGCGTTGTTGTGGCGTTAAACGATTCATGATAAATTGCCTAACCTTACTCAACAGAAATGTCAACACAGTTTGCCATCTCATTGAGTATAGATAGACAACTACCATTGAAACTTCTCATGCAGCTAAAAAAACATCCTTTATATATAATCCGGCACCCTTTTACCGTAAGGTGTTGGGTTTTTCTATTTCCTCACAAATGTTTTTATTTTTCCCTATTTGCGGATATCATTTTTGCTTCCATCCTTGTTTTCTCTCTCCTCTATTGCTCTTGTCATTGCTTGGGTAACTTTTTTTTTTCCATTTCCTCACAATTTTTTATTTGTTTTTCCCTATTTTCAATTATCATTTTTGCTTTTATCCTTGTTTTTCCTCTTTCCTCTATTGTTCTTGTTATTGCTTGATCCCATGTTGTTCTGGGTTTTCCTCTTTTCTTTTTTTTCCTGTATTTTAGCTCCCCATACTCTTTTCACTTGTCGTGCTTCTTGGTCAGCATCTATGATTCGCATCTATAGGTAAGTACCGGTCTATACAGGACTAGATATTCAAGTCACTGTATAGACCGCTACCTACCTATGGATGCAAATCATGGACGCTGACTAAGAAGCAGGAAAGCAGGATACAAGCAGCCGAAGTGCCAAAGTGCTCTTAGTATGTAGTATAGTTTGGAGGATTTTTCTATTCTTGTGTTTATTTTTGGCTCTTGTGTTTCTTTGCTGTCTATATTTATTCCTTAATAAAAATTGAACAGGTACCCATATACAAGGGTACCTGTTCAATTTTCATCCCTTATATTTCTATGTCTATCTCCTCCTGTTCTTCTCCTATTATCATTATTTTTATTTTTTCTCTGATCATTTTCATGCCATATTTTTATAATGTTTAGTTCTATATTTGTAAGTTTTGTTTAAGTTCTTTTTAGTTCTTCGTGAATGTTACTATGTGGTCTAAATATTCCTTCCGATACTGTCACTTTTTTAGATTTGTTGTTTTTATAAAAACGTTTAATATGATGATTGTAACGAGTGTTTGCACTCCTTGATTAAGCATAAAGTAAAATTTTAAGCTTTGATGTTACTACATGCGCCACGCCAATGATTTCGAGTGAGTTCAAAATAAACTCCTCATGTTTGATCTCGTTTTACAATTGCTTATTTTGTCAAACCAAATCTACCAAAATCCGATCACTTGGAACAATTTGCTTTGTATTATATAATATATATATAGTACATCTTTATTCAGACAGTAGTTACAATTAGTTTTATAACATTTTCATATACATATAAATAATTTGTTAGTCTGTCTGGGCTATCGATCAACGGTCTTTCTGCCCTGTCTGAATCTACTATTTGTTATTTAAGAATTAATAATCAGTAGGTTGTAATAATCAGTAGGTTGTTTAATTGTCTGAATGAAACGAGCTAATGAATTGGTACAGTGTTTCTGTTGGGAATTTGTATTTGGACGTGATGTTAGGATTTCGGAGAATACAGAATTTGTTCAAAATTTCAAAATTGTTGGGGTTGGTAAAGAATTTGGTACTTAGGATAAGTATACGCTGTTCTATTAAGGGTGGTTTTGTGGTTTTGTAGAGAAGTTCGTTCGAAGGGTTATGAAGAGGATTGTTAGGATGCCTAAGTTTGGTGATGGTTCTGATGGCTACTTGGATATGATATAAAGTGGAGGGACGGATCTGGTTAAAGAGGATGCACCTAAAGTCCAACAAGGGGCGACAAATTGCTGTATAAATATTGACTGCAGTTTTAATAGAAATTCCTTGATTTTTGTATGTTAGTCCTCTGAAGTGCCGCGCCCTTGTCTTTATTTTAGATAAAGTATGTGTGGTTTAAAGGATAATTTTGAGTCGAATAGGATACCAAGGTATTTACAGGAATACACTGGGTTAATTGGGGTGTTATTAAGGGACACATATCGTGATCTGGGATTGATTTTGTGGTAGGGAAAGAATAGTTGGGATTTTACTGGGTTGATTTTGATTCACCACTTTGAGCACCATTTTTTGTATGGAGTACAAGGATTTTCGAAGGGATATTTGGGCATTTTTTAGGGTTGCAGCATGGGAGATGAGGCCTGCATTATCCGCAAATAGGAGGAAATATTGCGAAGGGTTGAAGTATGTCGGGTCTGGATTGTATATATCACAGCAGTATAAATTGTACAATACTGGGGATAAGGGAGAATCTTGGGGAACACCTTGTACGAGGGGGAGTAAAAATGAATATGATTGCTGGATTTAATTTGGGATATTCTTTCTGATAGGATGCTATTTAATAATATTATTAGGTGACGGGGTAGGTTTAAAAGGAAACATTTGTAAAGCAGACCTTGATGCCATACCGAATCAAAGGCCTTTTCTACGTGTCGATGAAGAGCACTGCGGTCTTCTGACCTTCAAGGTGGGATGTTTGAATATTGGACGTCAGGATCGAAAGGATGAGTATGGTTGATTTTTAAGGGGAAGATCCAAATTGGTATTCCGGGATAGAGGTTTTGCAGGAATTTTGGATTTTATCTTTGAACAAATATTCGAAAAGTTTTTCGATCACAGGGAGGAGTGTAATAGAACGATAATTGGAAATAAGTGAGGAATCATTACTTGTTTTAGGGATACAAATTATTACAATTTGTTCCAATCTGGTGGAAAATATTGGTGTTTGTAGCAATAAATGAATATTTTTAGAATAAATAAATGGATTTCAGGAGATAATTTTTTAAAGACAGCTCTAGGAATGTTATCGGCACCAGGAGTGGAGTTTTTACCAGAATGCAATATCGAGTAATAGTCCGTTTCGTCCAATGTGTCATCGTCAGTTTGTTACGGTGTTGTAAAAGATGTTGTCAAAATTAATATTATCTGTTGTCTCATACGTTTTTTTAAAGTGTCGTGCAAATGCTTTGTATTATTTAGTTATATTTTTATTTATTTATTTATTTATTTACGGATTTCTCCTTTTTCAGTATTACAAAAAATAGGTACATATAAATTACAATATATAAATATCGCGCTCAACACTTAATAAATTGAACTAAACAGAAATGTTAGTAATTTATAATAACATCCAAATCAATGAAAGATAAGTGGCGTTTAATCACATTATATGAGTTATATGAGTTAAAATATACTAATTAACAATATCCAGATTAATAACATCCAAATCAATGAAAGATAAGTGGCGTTTAATCACATTATATGAGTTATATGAGTTAAAATATACTAATTAACAATATCCAGATTAATAAGCTGTAAATGGCGTTTGAATACACTATAGGAATTACTAAAAATGTAAAAGTTAGGATACAACATAAGGACATTACAATACCGCATTATACGTGCCACAGGATTATGGGAACCATACACTGTTCGATGGAAGTTTAAACGAAATAAGGGCCTACAACGAACTGGAGTTGTTAAAAAAAAATTAAAGTTCAACAATGATAATAAAAAACTGCAATTGACATGTCCATTAATCAGTTTGAACCCATAGCATAAGTCAAGTGATATTCTTCTATATTCTAAAGATTTTAAATTAAGACAATTCAATATGTGTGACCGACTATAGTCAATGCGTGCGATCCCCATTTTAAAAGATACTAGTAGTAAGAACCTATTCTGAACTTTTTCAATGATTTCAATGTTACAGTTGTGGTAAGGAGACCAAATTGCAGAACAATATTCCAAATGTGGCCTTACCAAACTGACGTAAAGGGTTTTGAACGTATCCACGCCAAAGTGTTTCGAAAATCTATTAATGAAACCGAGCATAGAAAGAGCTTTACCAGAGATCTTATTCAAATGGGTAACAAAATTTAAGCGAGAATCAAATATAATACCCAAATCACGCACTGTCTCGACCAGGGGCAATTTATTATCATTAATTGAATAGTCAAACTTGCTATTATTGCTATGGCGACAAAAAGAAATTGACATACATTATTTCAAATTGAGATGAAGATGATTGCATGCACACCAATTAGCCAAGTTATATAAATCAGATTGTAAAAGCGCATGATCCGAACTTCTCTCAATTACTTTGAATATTTTAACATCATCAGCAAACATCAGAAATTGACTATTTTTAATATAACTCCCAATATCATTTATAAAGATCAAGAACAGAATTGGCCCACAGTGTGAGCCCTGGGGGACCCCAGATGTAACGTTGATTGCTCTGGAGACGAAGTTATCAATCTTAACAAACTGTTTACGTTCCCGTAAATAGCTTGCGAACCATTTTGTCACAAAATCACTAAATCCCAAGCCTTCAAGTTTATTTAAGAGAACAGAGTGATTAACACGATCGAAGGCTTTGGAAAAATCAGTGTAAACAGAATCAACCTGACGACCCCTTTCCAAAGCACTCATCAGGTACATCTGGTAGGAAAGCAAATTAGACGTTGTAGACCTGCCCTTCAAAAATCCATGTTGTTCGTCACAAATAATATTCCTGCAGCACCAAATGAGTTGATCAGATATTAGTTTATCTAGCATTTTAGGAATTGCGGACTGGATAGAAACTCCCCTATAATTTTGTATGACTTCCCTCGAGCCCTCTTTGAAAATAGGGTTGATGTAAGAATGTTTCCAAAAAGTAGGAAACACCCCGGTATTAATAGATTTATTGAATAATGTTTCAATCGGGGTAGTCAGTGAATAAATACATTGTTTTACAAAATAAGGGGGTAAACCATCCGGCCCAGAGCTAAGTGAGTCACTTAACTCATTGATTGAATTAAATATATCGGAAGTTTTTAGACTAAACCTTGAGCAAGATATTTTATGATCATAATTGAATAATGGAGCATCAATTTTAATGAACAAAATCCTGTAAGTTTTTTTATTAATATGGTTAAAGGTTTATCCGCGTGGATTGAGCAAATTCGCACCCGCAATAAAACCGGAGATCCCTTTTGCAGGTAGGTTGTAATATTATTGGAAATTTGGGCGTAAATCCCGATAACAGAGTCTGGCGACGTGTGGAATATATAGTTCGTTCGTTGTTCTGCAACACACACACATACACACATGGTGAAACCCTAGCACACCTGCCTTATCGTGCAGATCTCGTTCAGCGTTTGAGCTTTCCAATCCAATTTCGGGGGAAATATTGCGACGATTCGCCGGATTGGTTTTCCGCACACCGCAACATAAAGCACCAGCCTAATATTATGAATGTTGGATGTAACATCTGTATTCGGGACCCGGCATCAGTCTCTCGGCCTGCGTGTGTGGAAGAGGTGTCGGGACTTTCGCGCCGCATAAATATCTACAATAAAAACACTTCATTCGGGGGCGAATGGGAGGATTAAAAATTTATGGAAGCCGGAGAGGAGCGCGGCCCATGTAGATCACGTCGTTTCATAAATTATTCACATTCCGATCTCATCGATAATGGAATCTGATTTGAGATTTCGGAAATGCATAATGAAAAGTCCGCGACTGATTTAAGGGGCGAGGAGCGCTCTTTTTCTTCTCCGTCTCCTCCTCAATTGTTGACATTTATATAAACTTGCACGTATATTTAGAATTAATTTGAATTTCAAACAGGCTACACTCAGACGGACTTTTATGTACTTGTTTTGATAAACATTTTATACTTCTGGTGAAGGCTATTAATAAATCAATACGGGATTTTGATGGTATCTTGAAAAATACACGAAATTATTCGTCGCGAAATTTATAAATCATTTTTATACACAGAGAATTTTTTTAAGTGTACATTTTCGATGCACCCGCTTCAACATTTCAGGCATTCATTGCTTTTTTTAAAAGGGTTCCACTTAAAGTTAATATCGAGTATTTCCACTCCCAGACTAAGCATGAAGTAAAATTTCGAGTTTAGAAAAGCCTGAAAATTTGGTTTGGTCGCGTAGCGCCTAGAGCTACGCGACCAAACCAAATTTTCAGGCTTTTCTAAACTCGAAATTTTACTTCATGCGCCACGCGTATAAACCATAAACCGTATAAACCGGATATTTGTGAAATATTCTAAAATTGCATTGGCAATTTAATTTATACTAGATGCAAAAATATACTTTGTAGAATTAACACCTTAAATTTATACTTCTTAAATATTCTTGGGATGCTTAAGCATATATACCACACTGGTTTCAAGTGAAGTTTAAAATATTCTAATTTTGTAGTGTATTTTTAATACTTGAAATATACACTGCACCAAAAGCAGTATTAAAAATACACTACAAAATTAGAATATTTTAAACTTCACTTAAAATCAGTGTTGTATACGCGTGGCGCATGAAGTAAAATTTCGAGTTTAGAATAGCCTGAAAACTTGGCTTGGTCGCGTAGCGCTCGCTACACGCTACGCAACCAAACCAAATTTTAAGGCTTTTCTAAACTCGAAATTTTACTTCATGCTTAGTCTGGGAGTGAAAACACTCGTTCGAAGCTTCAAATTGAACGCTTTTTATCGTTTTGTTCGTCAATATTAAAGAAATTCAGAAGGCTCCACGAAAATCAATAGATCTTTTACTAAAATAAAAAACAAGAATCAGTATTCTTGAATTCTATCACATCAATTAACCCAGAAGTTGGTTTTCATATACATAAACGATTTAATTCAAGTTTCTTATACATTTTCAACATTTTTACAAACTCTAAGGTTCTCATCCAAAATTCATGAATTTCGTCCATATCACAAATGTCGTGAAATCAATGAATTTTGCATGAAAATCTTAAAACTTGTAAAAATGTCGAGATTGTTAAAAACAATCAAAATTGTTGAATTGATAAAACTTGTAAAAATGTAGACATTGTTGAAAACAACCAAATTGTTGAATTGATTGTTAACAAATATTAATTATTCATAATATCTCAACATTTCTTTTTACTTTTCATCACTTTTTTTCGACAAATTTCAACTTTTTTGATATTTCAACAGTTCCCAATATTTTCCCAAATTTTAACTTTTTTTACATTTTGTGGTTTATAATGTTGAAGTTATTAAAAGTATAGTCAAATGACAGTAAAAAAAATATTTCGTAAAAGTCAAAATGCTGACGACAAAGTGACCTAATGTCGAAATTGTTAAAAACAGTCAAAATCGTTAAACTAATTTTTTTTATTAGTAAGAATTAGTAATATATCGATTCTACGGCAACATTCTCTGTTAAAGTTTCATTTTCCCAAATTTCAACTTTTTTGATATTTCGTGGTTATATAATAATAATAATAATAATAATAATAATAATTCGTTTATTTCCCAACAGATACAAAGGATCTAATAACAGGGAAAATATATCAAACATTCAAACTTAAATATAATAACATAAAACAAAGTTGAGTATACATACAATCAATGACACACATATATAAAGTAAAATGTATTTGTGGTGGTTGGTGCGTATTACAACAACATATAGTCATGAAATCATTAAATATTTCCAAATTTTGACACGATAGTTTTACAAGTCATTAATTATTCTCTAACGAGTGTTTTCCACTCCCAGAATAAGCATGAAGTAAAATTTCGAGTTGAGAAAAGCGCGAAGAATTTGGATTTGGACGCGCAGCGTCCAAATCCAAATTCGGGCTTTTCTCAACTCGAAATTTTACTTCATGCGCCACGCGCATAAAAACACTGATTAATTGTCAAGTTTAAAAACATAGAATAAGAATTTTTATTACAGATTAACATTTTCAGCATATTTCAAAATGATTTCAAGTTTCTATATATCTTGACATTTCATCACTTTCTGACATTGTATCAACATTTTCTCAAATTTAAAGTTTTCATCGATTTTCGACAATTTTCGATTTTTTTTTCTAAATTTCGAAAAATTTCAACATTTTACCTTGACTTTCATCACTTTTCGACATTTTCCCAAATTTCAACTTTTTTCAAAATTTCGTGGTTATATAGTCATGAAATCATTAAATATATCAACATTTTGACACGATTGTTATACGTCATTAATTATTCTCTAACGAGTGTTTTCCTCTCCCAGACTAAGCATGAAGTAAAATTTCGAGTTGAGAAAAGCCCGAAGAATTTGGATTTGGACGCGCAGCGTCCAAATCCAAATTCGGGCTTTTCTCAACTCGAAATTTTACTTCATGCGCCACGCGCATGAAAACACTGATTAATTGCCAAGTTTAAAATATTTTAATAACAATTTTTTTACAGATTATCACTTTTCGACATACTTCAAAATGATTTCAAATCTTTATCTTTTGACTTTTATCTTTTACGTGGTATGCGGCTTTAATTATTGTTTGTAAATGTTTATTTATTAATTTATTTTAAAACACTATTTTTAGCTTCTACATCAGGTGCATCGTCAAACAGAATTTGTTTATATATTTTGGGGTTGGTGATCTGACATTTCTGCTCAATTTTTTATAAAAACAGTACTTGTATCCTCTTACTTTTATGTATGGTAATTTATTATTATTATATTAGTAACATTTTATTATAATTATTAGATTATTATTATTATTATTATTATTATTATTAGATTATTGTTTATTGTTTATTTACGGATATCCATTTAAAATAAATACACAATGCTTAGTCTAAAATAAGTTAAAAGTAATAATTAAGTTAAAATATATAAAATCACAAACAATATACACAACAGATTAAAATCAAAATGCATTATTATTATTATTATTAGATTATTAATATTATAATTAAGTTATTATTATTATTATGGGCGTGTGTAAAACAATTGTTAAAGCACTAATAAAAAAAAAAAATTGTTTCAACATTTTCTCAAATTTCAAGTTTTTATTGCTTTCAACATATTTCGATTATTTTTAAAATTCTTGAAAATTTCAACATTTTTACCTTGACTTTCCACTTTTCCATGGTTTGCGCACCACTGACAAACGATAAAATTCTAGATAAAGTCAATAAACTCTACTATTATTATATTTTTATACAATATCATTCAAATGATCTTTGGAAGATAAAATGCGTTATTTACTTTTACAATAGTAAACAAAGAAATGAAAAGTACAGACGTGTGAAAATCAAAGAGTGTGTGCATTATTAGCGCGCCCGGATGAGAAGTTTTATCCGCAAAACGGCGCACGTGAAGTTTTCCACTCACACACTCAATAATTTATCTTTCGCCCACACGAATTTCGCTGCTGCAGTGGAAACGAGGCTCGGGGGTTGAATACGTATTAGATTCAGATAACACACCTCAAAGGTGGAAGAGGGAACCTTTCGGAATCACTAAGCGCGGCACGTCTAACTAGACAAGTAGCTGTGTAGTGCCAATAAGAAGACGGCGAAGGGAAACAAAAGGTGAGCGCCGAAGTTTGTCTGCGTGTGTGTGTGTGCGAGAGAGAGATTTTCCTCCAAGGTCCCACAGGATGTCCAATCGATCTCACAAAGGACGGAATGGACGTTTGATTTTCATCCCTGTCAACGTGTCAATGTATTCAATAACGCGGGTTTTTATTTAATTAAATGTCTGCTGCTAGTACCTGAGAATTTTGATTAAATAAAACGCTGTTTCTTTTATTTTATTTTATAAGACATTAATTGAATATTTGGAAATTCGTGTGTGAAAAATGAGTTGTCGCTACACTAAATCGAAATAAAAAATGGTGATGTGTCCATCATAGTACTTTCCCCCGTAAATTGCGTATTAAATCACTTTTAAAATATTTGTAGCATTATTATTTTCAAAATGTCTTCAACTTTTTGATAACTACAACTTTTATTTGAAACATTTTTCAATTGGATCAACACATACTGACACAAACCAATGACTAGATAAAAAACACTATTTATTGAATATCTCAAAAACTAAGAGTGCTATGACAAAAAGTGAAGATACAAAAAATCTTTAATATTTTATTACCTACAACTTTTATTTGAAACATTTGCCAATTATATCAACACACACACTGACACAAATCAATGACTAGATAAAAAACACTATTTATTAAATATCTCAAAAACTAAGAGTGCTATGACAAAAAGTAAGTGAACCATACATCTTTATTTTGTTATTATCTACAACTTTTATTTGAAAGAATTTTTTGTTTGATGAACATTTATTGAAAAAATCTGAAAAAACTGAAAAACTCTAAGAGTAAAGTACCACTTCCGGTTTTCCGATTTTCACCAAAAGCTTTTCAGTTCTTCCGATTATAACAAAAAGCTTAAGTTTCAAGTTTCATCTCGATATCTTTAGCGGTTTTTGCGGTACAGCGCACACAGACAGACAGACAGACAGACAGACAGACAGACATTTTTCAAAAATGGTCTTATTCGACTCAGGGGACCTCAAAACGGATATTTCCGCTAAAATTTTTGATTCGAAAATTTTCACGAAAACAATACTTTCCCTTTGTATTACATACGGGGGAAAGTAAAAATAACATAACTGCATACTTTTTTACCGAAGCTAAAACATGGGCGGGTGAAACGAGTTTAATCAACACTTCTTAAAATTAGTAGTAGGAGACGGATTTCAAATCAAATCAGTTAAAAATATCAAAAACTGGACAATATAAAACTTAGACAAAACTTGTTTCTAACAAAATGTGAATGCAATCAACAGCGGTCCTGAAACCAAACCTTGAAGCACACCCTACTTTAGTTTTCTCTTAAAATGTTTACTCTTATGACACATTTAAAAAAAAATAATTGAGATTTTTTTAGATTTAAAAAAAACGAGCGCTTGTGCTGAACACAATGTTTGAGAATTAACAATTTTTTATACATCAAATTGAAGCTCTATTTATGCTTAATCGCCTACTTTTTGAATAAATTAAATCCTTTTTAACATTAAAGTTTAACGTTAATCCATTGGTAATCGTCACTTTGTGTCCGAAATGTAGGTACACGTAACTCAATCAATCAACTTAACAAATAGTACATCCATTTTAATAAGAACTTTCTTCGTGAGGCACCTGTCTCCCCTGACCAGTCGTCACTGTAATACAGGCAACCCAAAACCGTTAGTGTGTATTGGGTTGCCTATAACTGCTGTTGAAAGTTCATTGTTAAAGTATATTGGGTATCTATAATCATTGTTGTATGTGCTTTGGAATTTGAATTCAAATCAGTGCTGTATACGCGTGGCGCATAAAGTAAAATTTCGAGTTTAGAAATGCCAGAAAATTTGGTTTGGTCGCCTAGCGCTACGCGCTACGCGATCAAACCAAATTTTCAGGCTTTTCTAAACTCGAAATTTTACTTCATGCTTAATATTGAAGTGGAAAACACTCGCTAGGAGTATAAATAAAATCTAAATAACACAATGGCCAGGTTTCTTGGTTAACATATCAGAATTTTATATGCGCGAATGTTTTTCTTTAATTAAATTAAAAGATATAATTAAAACGCTGAATGACGAATACGAATGTTTTCCTCGAGATCAAATTTATAGCTTAGAATAATTAGTAAGCATCTTATCGTTCCTGGCAGCAGTCCACCGGTAATATAGCAAATATAATTAAGACCGCTTAATCAAAATAAATTAGCAGGACTCGGACTCGGCGCAAATAAGTTAGGCTCATATTTGTACTTGTAACGCACTTTTTATAGCCTCGCGTGATAAACTAGGCACCTTCCTCCGCGATAAACTTATTTATACACTCGCAAATTCGCGAAATTGGCTTCATCCCTCCTCGCACACCCCCGTCTTGTCAAAACGGGAACTCGACATTTATAAGATGCAATCCACTATAGGAAAGAAAGACTTTGCCGCGGGGGCTAAGAATAATAGATCCTCTAACTTACATAGGTATCCACTGTTGTGCATTGTAAAGTGTTGTCTAACCTGAAATAATGACCGAGATTTGCGACGCGTCCTTCTGCGGAATACACAAGTTTATTCGCAGAAGGAGAAGAGAAATATACACGAAATTATGAGCTTTGCTTGAAAGGGAACGAAATCCGATGTGATATATCGTTGTCCGACTCCACAAAAGGAATCCGCGGAATAATATATAGGTTGAATGTGTTTTTAGGAGAAGGAAAAGGTGGATTATTCGGAATACCTTTCGTGATAGAGAGATGGAAAACGTGAATCGTTTGGATTTACTTCATATACAAGGTGTCCGTATTTCGACAGAATGTATGGGGATCTCAGTTATTTGAAGAGATAGAGAGTCGGTTAAATTAGGGCAAAGTTGCTTATTTTAGGGCCTAACAATAATCTGAAAACAATTTTAAAATATCTTTTTTTGTTTTCGAGATATCAAAGAAAAACTGATTTTTTTTAAAATAGTTTTTATTTTTTTATTCAAAAACTACTGAATCTGGATATATAGAACTTTGACAATATACGGCACTGTTTATTAAGGAATCTGGTAGAATATTTTTTAAAGATAACTATAACATTTACCCGGGGACCATAGCTAACTTTTGTTTTTCTTACGGGCGCCATTTTGAATTTACATAATTTTTGAAAGAATATTTTTTTCTGAACTCAGTGATGTATCACACTGATAATTTATTTTAGATTTGATATTTAAAATTATAATATTTTCTCTTTTGCAAAGAGTGCCTTGGAAACAATGAGGTCTAATTTCGAAAAGTCATTAAAGAGTTTTTGATTGGAAATGCATTCTACAGTTGGGACGAATACCTAAATTTTAATTTTACAAATTTTTAACATGTGTTTCAATGTACTCGCATTTACCTATATGTATATTTACCGTGTGTGTGAATGTATCTATATATTAGTTATAATTTACTTATTTGTCTATTAATTTATTTTTATATTTATTAATATTTTTAGTTGCCTAATTATTTGTATATTTACTTGTTTATCTATTTCTTTATTTATTCATTTTACTTTTAACTCAAAGCGTAATTCCAGTAATTTCGTAGGTTTTTGTCTCAAATATTCAACTTTCATGTTAGTAGTATTAAGTAACATATCGTATTGACAAGTGTAAAGCTTCTTGCTGTTAACACAATAAATTTATTTATTTATTTATTTATTAATAAATAAAATTTTGACAGCAATTTTGACAATCATTGTTAGCAGTGAAAATTATTTAATAACTGTCAATCTTTTGTAATTATAATAATAAGTATCGATTATCACACAGAACATAAATTTAAAAAAATGGTGATGTGTCCATCATAGCACTTTCCCGGTTAAAGATATGATGACCATCAACAGTATGGAAAAGTTGCACAAACAAAATTTATTCTTCTTTCATTATTATTATTCCAAAACTATTCACAAAAAAATAATTCCTCCATTTTTACTACATCTCAATAAATATTGATCACCATCACATTTAAGCGTTACATATTTTTAAATTTACTGTAAATCAGTGGTTTATACGCGTGGCGCATGAAGTAAAATTTCGAGTTTAGAAAAGCCCCGTGAAAATTTGTCTCGGGTCGCTGCGCGACCCTCGACAAATTTTCTACGCGGGGCTTTTCTAAACTCAAAATTTTACTTCATGCTTAGTCTGGGAGTGGAAAACAGTCGTTAGTTCAAAATACATTACAACTGGTAATGTATTTTAACAACAATTATGGGTCCTAGGAGTTGTCAAATGAGTTCAAGGCACTCTTTACAAAAAAACAAAAGATTAAAATTGTACATATAAAATATACAATAAACTATAAGTATGATACATAATTGAATTCAGAAAAAAATATTCTTCAAAAAAATATGAAAATCCAAAATGGCGCCCATAAGAAAAACACAAGTTGGCTATGGTCCCTGGGTAAATGTTATAATTACCTTAAAATAAAATACGTTACTAGATTTTTCGTTAAAAAGTGCCTGTATAATGTCAAAGTTGTAAATGTCTGGAATCAATGGTTTTTGAATACAAAAATAAAAACGAAATTTCAAAAAATCCGTTTTTTGACAATATCTCAAAAACGAAAAAAAATATTTTAATTTGTTTTCAGATCATTATTGGGCCCTAAAATACGCAACTTTGGGCCAATTTAACCAACTCTCTATCTTTTCAAATAAACAAGATCCCCATACATTCTGTTGAAATACAGGCACCCTGTATTGCGTTGAATTATAAAAAATCTACCTTTATTTATTGAATCTGTCTCGATTTTTTTAAACTTCATTTTCCCTCTTTAAGAAGTACACCAAATGCTATCAGATATAAGAACACGGCGCAGTAATACTAAAACTGTGTAAAACATGGCGCAGTAATGTCATCGACTGCGCCATGTTTTATGCACATGACGCAGTCGATGCAATGTTCGTTATAGATCTTAGATTCTATATTAGAATATTTTATATATACTCAATTCATTTTAATCCTATTTTTTTATATTCTAGTATATTTTAAACGTTATAATTATAGTATCTATTTTATATTTTACTGTATATGTATTACTTTTGTAATTTTATGTGATGTTTTATTTAATGTATTTTGATTATGTATCATGACCTGTGTAAAACGATTGTTACGAGCACCAATAAAGTATTATTATTATTACTATTATTATTATTATTATTATTATTACGCGCCATGTACAGGGAGGGGCAGAAAAAGCTATCCGATTTCAAATCCCTTTTTCTCAGAAGAGGGAACAGGTAGAGTAGTGGGGTAAAAACCGTTAGAAAGCCGGTTTTGTGCCATTTGTCATTAGTCAACATGCCTTGGTCTGGTGAACATCGTGCTTTTGTTATTGAGCGGTTTATCGAAAACGGCGGTTCGATAATTGCTACACAACGTGCTTTTCGAATTCATTTCGGATTTGGGCGTTATGATCCTGTTCCACATCACGCTACGATTAAAGTGTGGGTGTCAAATTTTCGACAGACGGGTTCAGCATTGAAAAAGAAGTCGCCTGGACGTTCCAGGACAGCAACAGGACCTGAAAATGTGGCCAATGTGAGAGCCGCATTGAACGCTCCCCGCGTCGTTCGGCACGAAAACATTCGCTCGCTTTGGCGATTTCCAACCGCAGTATTCGGCGAATTTTGCACCGGGACCACAAAATGCATCCCTACAAAATGGTTGTTGCACAGGAATTAATTGAAAGGGATTTTGAAACCCGTATGAACCTGTGTCGCGATCTCCGAGAACTCCCAATAGACGATGTTGTGCTCTTCACGGACGAAGCCCATTTTCACCTTTGTGGCGCCGTAAACAGGCAGAATTTTCGATATTGGAGTGACGAAAATCCTCGGGAAATCCATCAGAAACCCCTCCATAGCCCAAAAGTGACTGTGTGGTGTGCTCTTTCCCCACTAGGCGTCTGGGGGCCTTACTATTTTAAAGAAAATGAGCAAACCGTAACGGTCAACAGCGAGCGCTATTGTTTCATGCTGGAAAATTTTTTCAGCCCAAAATGGAAGAAAATGGCGTGGAAAATGTGTGGTTTCAACAGGATGGTGCAACCGCCCACACATCGCGACGATCAATGGACATTCTCAGGGAAATGTTTCCCGGACGCCTCATTTCTCTGAGAGGTGATATTGGCTGGCCGCCGCGCTTACCGGATCTCACTCCATGTGACTTCTTCCTTTGGGGTTACCACAAATCGAAGGTATTCCAGCATCGACCAAGGACCCTTCTTGCTTTACGAAGGGAAATTGCTCGGGCAATTGAAGAAATTCCTGTGGAAATGACGGTGAAAGTCATGGAAAGCTACCGCGAGCACCTAAATCAGTGTATCCGCTCCCAAGGACGACATTTGAGTGATGTGCTTTTCAAAACTTAAATTTAAAAATTGCATAAAATTTGCGATATGTTAATAAAAAAATTTTTTTGTCAAGTTGAGTGGTTTTAATTTTATAACGTTTCGAAATCGGATAGGTTATTCTGCCCCACCCTGTATTATACAGTGTTTAGGATTACTGCGTGATGTTCTTGTATTTAAAAGCATTTTGTTCTTGATATCTAAAAAAAAAAATCAAGTTGTTTCAATTTTGCTGAAATTCGCGTGGAATAATTGTACCGTTTTGGCTTTTTGAATATTTTTAATTCGTAGATGAATGTGTACGATTTAAAGTTTCCACTCGGAACTCATCCACCTCTTCGCAGCAAGTCATTCACCGTTAATTTTCAGGCAATTCACATGGAGAATTGCTCTCATCCTGTGTTTCACTAAAAAGATGCTTTCAGACTAAATAAACTCGGCGCACTCGGGAGAGTGAGAGAGCCTCTCCGGTGGTGGAGGAGGAGGAGGAAATTCAATTAATCCAGACAGTTTCAGGTGGGCCGCCGGAATTCCAAAAATCCTAACCGAGAGGCAGTTAGAATTCCCCTGCAACCTCAAGGCGCGATATAATTCTGAAAACATAAACCCACCCACATATTCAGCGCAAATAAATTGCCGGTAACAAATTAAAGCCACCGGTATTAATTGTGCCTCCTCTCCGTTACGCGACCATCATTCTTAATTTTCTATGCCGTTAGACATTTTAATTAATCCAAATAATTCGAATTACAACCAACTTTTTTGAAATCCTTATCTGTATAAGCGAAAAAAGCGCAAACTCCTGACACTTTTCATAACTCTGGAAGGGAAATAAATTAAAAAACTGTAATTAAAAGTACATCAAACTTATCGGGGGAAACAAATATCGTTAAAGGGTTGTATAAATCTAGAAGGTGAACTGACATTATCAGAAGTTATGGTCCTCCTCGATTTCCTTTCAACCGCCCCCCCTCGCAACCCGCGCTCGAAACGTCTTCTGTCGCTTCAGCAGAAAAAAAGCAGCAGCACGAAGGGACACAGTGTCAGTGTCCGCCAATAGTTGCCGAAGGGGAGAATATATGGACAGGTGCAATCAGGGACTTCCTAAGGGAGACGCGTCACTGCAAAAAGAGGGAGTTCAGACGGATGGGGAGAGACCGCAATTTTAAATCAATACTTGCAGCGTCACAATCTCTTTAAGTGTGTCACAAAATGCACCCTAACGTTACTTTTATCCGCGCTATTTTTCATTGTCACACTTTTTTTTATTACTGCGTGTAAAATGATTCATCAAATAAAACAGATTGTCATTTTCAAATCCCAAAATTAAAACCTGTATTGTTAGGTGAATGGTTATTGATACAATATTAACATGTATTGAATATATATATATATTGAATGATCAATGGTATTCAATATTGAAACAATATTATACATGTGTATAAAATTACGAAAATGTTATTCGTAAAAATGCAAACATTGTGTTAATTAATAAGACAATTTAAGACAATAAATATCCTTTGAAACAACTACTTCCCGTGCAAATACACCTCCGGATATTGAATTATATAATGAAATGTTTAAAATCTTATTTGATTTCATTTCTTACAACGCTCTATCAAAGTATATGTCACATTTAGGTCAAATTCTCTTCAAACCAACTAACAAATAAAAATTAAAAATGAAAGGAGAAATAACAAGAAATTAAAAATGAAAGGACTTGGATTAAAGCTAATGTCTTAGGCCATCTATAGACGCGTTTCAAGATTTATCTCTCTTCAGTTAGCTTTGCTTATGACGTTTTTGAAAAAAAATATTGTACATGGTTTAAATATCTATATTGAAGAATCAATGGTACTCAATATTGATACAATATTGTGAAGAAATTGAATGTCTATACTGAGTGTTTAATTATATTCATTATTGATACAATATTATACAGATATTGAATATCTATCATTGATTTTGATTGTAGAAATCCACTGGGAAGTCCGAAGTGGTCCATCAAACTAAAATCAAGGTAACCAACCATCTCAAAGGCTTGTAGAAAAACAGGTTGAGATTGAAAAGATTATTATTATCAAAAAAGCTACGAAAAATCCTCAGTCCTTAACAGTCAGTCTTGTTATTCTAAAAAACTTGTTTTGCAATAGGCAGGTTTAGCGATTAACAGTCGTTATATTCAAATTTAAAACAATATGCCTTAATTCAAGATGCAATAGTTCAATTTATACTGATTAAAGTCCTATTCTAATGTAAATTTATTGATTTAGAAAAGGCACGCTATGCCACACAAAACTCTTATTAAAACCTTTCCAAGTCAGCCGCTGAATATTTTTTGTAACATCATTGTCCAAATATAAGCGCAGTACCATTAAATTTCATCGCTTTAGTGTTAAAAAGGATTTTATTTATTCAAAAAGTAGGCGATTAAGCATAAAAAGAGCTTCAATTTGTTGTATGAAAAATTGCTGATTTCACTGGTCGGCATGAAAATCGGCCCTGACACCATTCCTGCTGATTCTTATGTAAAATGACCTCCTGAATCCGAATATGACCCCCGTTTTCCCCCATCACCCACCGTTTTCGGGGGAGGCCCCCCCACCTATTTTTATCACTTTTCTATAATTTGGAGGGATGAAAAGGATTATTTTAGCCTTTACGTTTTTTCTGAGGGGCTAGAGAGGTGAAAAGTTCCAAAACATGAACATTTGTAGCAAGGAGGTAGATTTGGGGGGGGATTTGCCCCCTTAAATTGTAAAAAAATCCTTAAAAATGATCGATTTTTCCGTTTTTTCGCAGTTTTTTCACTTGTTTTCTACATATTCCAGCTTCCATCCCCCCTCATCCCCCCCAAACAATAAAAATATATGGCAACAATATATAGCAACAATAATAAAAATATATAGCAACAATAATAAAAATATATAGCAACAGTTCGGAAGATTCGCTGTACCACGCTGGCGATCTCAATACCTCGCGCGCACAGGTTTGCCCAGGAATTTTCATGCTTTGACAGGTTTAAACTTGCATTGCTCTTGTCACTATAGCGCAACGAAAACCCCTTTCTCCGCTTCTTAAAACTGCTTATAAATTTTATATTGATTGCCAAGTTGGCGATCAGGACAAGAATTGGGCTCCAACAGTTTGCTGCACTACTTGTTACAGTAGCTTGACCAAATGGCTCAAAGGTACCCGTAAATCAATGCCATTTGCTGTGCCCATGGTTTGGCGCGAACCTCGCTGTCATCTCACAGATTGTTACTTTTGTATGACTTCCACCGTCGGGTTATCTAGCAAAAGTAAGCATACAATTCAGTATCCTAATATCCCTTCAGCTCTAAGACCAGTTCCTCACAACGAATCTTTGCCAATCCCAGTGCCCCCAAAAACCTATACTCTAGAGCTAGAAACGGATTTGAAAGACTTTGAGCCACAGCCTGGACCATCTTATGATACGTTCACCGATGATGAAGTGTTCTGCTGATTCAGCTCATCGAAAACCTCACCTCGTTACTCAGTCGGAATTGAATGATCTCGTCAGGGATTTGGAGTTACCTAAGAGTAAATCTCAACTTCTTGGATCTCGACTTCAGCAGTGGAATCTCTTAGAAAAGGGTGTAAAAATCTCTTCTTACAGGACTAGGCAGTCAACCCTGAAATTACTTTTTTCGGCAGATGAAGGCTTAGTGTTCTGCCCTAATTCAAATGCATTGATGATACAACTGAAGATGCCATGTGACCCAGACAAATGGAGACTGTTTATAGACTCATCAAAGACAAGCTTGAAAGTTGTCCTATTGGCCAATGGGAATGAGTTACCATCACTCCCGGTTGCATACTCTGTGGATATGAAGGAGACGTACGAAAATATCAGCCGGATCCTTGATAAAATCAAATACCATGATTATAATTGGAAACTTTGCGCTGACTTAAAAGTTGTTGCTCTACTCATAGGCCTGCAATCGAACTTCACAAAATACTGCTGCTTCCTATGCGAATGGGACAGCCGAGCCCGAGACAAACATTACATCGTACGGAACTGGCCTCTGCGAGAAAGTTTTACTCCCGGTCAGAAAAACGTCGCTCACGATCCTCTGGTCCTGAAGGAAAATATTTACTTGCCGCCTTTGCACATCAAACTCGGATTGATCAAACAGTTTGTGAAAGCAATGGACAAGACCGGTGATGCATTTCAATTTTTGAAAACTAAATTCCCTCGTCTTAGTGAGGCTAAAATCAAGGAAGGAGTTTTCGTGGGGTCCCAGATTAGACAACTTTTCCAAGATTCGACGTTTATTGAACACCTGAATCGAAAAGAAAAACGAGCTTGGATTGCATTCCAAAAGGTGTGTGAGAACTTTTTGGGTAACAACAAAAGTGATGATTATGTCGCTCATGTCGAGGAATTGCTGTCAGCGTACAAGGCCATGGGGTGTAACATGTCTCTTAAAGTGCATTTCCTTCACTCACACCTGGACTTCTTCCCTGAAAATTTAGGAGCAGTTTCGGATGAACACGGGGAACGATTTCATCAAGACATCTCTAAGTTCGAGAGGAGATTTTCGGGGAAGTGGAATGCGAGCATGTTAGCAAAGTACTACTGGTTTTTGATACGAGAAACTTCTACCTCAGGGTACAAAATGAAAGCAAGCATCAAATGAAGGTACTTATCTTAGTTATTTATTATTCTTTACATTTATTATTTTACATTTATTATTTTACTTTTTATTTATTATTCTTTACAGCTAAAATAATCCTTTTCACCCCTCCAATGGATGGGGGAAACGGGGGGAGTATTGAGAGCGCCAGCGTGGTACAGTGAATCTTCCGAACTGTTGCTATATATTTTTATTATTGTTGCTATATATTTTTATTATTGTTGCTATATATTGTTGTTGGGAATGGAAGCTGGAATATGTAGAAAATAAGTAAAAAAACTGCGAAAAAAACGGAAAAAATTGATCATTTTTAATGATTTTTTTACAATTTAAGGGGGCAAATCCCCCCCCCCCCCCCCAAATCTACCTCCTTGCTATAAATGTTCATGTTTTGGAACTTTTCACCTCTCTAGCCCCTCAGAAGAAATGTAAAGGCTAAAATAATCCTTTTCATCCCTCCCAATTATCGAAAAGTGATAAAAATAGGTGGGGGGGGGGGCTCCCCCGCAAACGGTGGGTGATGGGGAAAAACGGAGGTCATATTCGGATTCAGGAGGTCATTTTACATAAGAATCAGAAGGAATGGTGTCAGGGCTCGAAAAAAAAATTTTTTTGCAGACCAGTGTTCTCGAACATCGTGTTCAGCACAAGAGCTCAAACAGAAATTATGGTGTGCGTAATATTTTTTTAAAAGTGAACAGAAATAAATGAAATATTATTTTCTTGAACAAATGAATAGCACACATTGTTTCTAACATTGCTAAGAGTGTCTGTGAATTTAAAAAAAAAAACTTTTTTTTGGGCAAATCCGATTTTTTTCTATACCCTAATGAATTTTACAAATTTTAGATGAAAATTTTTAACTTTTACAAAATTTTTAAAAAATCTCAAGTATTCTTTATGATGTTAGAAATAGCTTGGTCTATTTTTTTGTTATGAACAAAATATTTTACTTAAATTTCTCCTGCTGGTGTGTTTATTAATTTTCGTTATTTTTTCAAAGGGAGTAAAAATAAATGATTTTTTTTTTCTTTGAAAAATAAATAGCACGCATTGTTTTAACACTGCTAAGAATATCTGTGAAATTTTAGGAATTTAAAAAAAAAAAATTTTCATGTGAAAATCCGATTTTTGCCGTACCCACCCCTAATGAATTTTGCAAATTTTAGATACAAATTTTAATTTTTAAAAAAATCTAAAAAAAATCTCGGGTATTCCTTATGATATTAGAAATAGCCTTGGCTATTTTTTTTGTTATGAAAAAAATATGTCACTTAAATTTCCGCTGCTGGTGTGTTTATTGATTTTCATTATTTTTTTCAAAGTGAGTAAAAATAAATGGAATATTTGATTGTTTTGGGAAATAAACAGCACGCATCGTTTTTAACATTGCTAAGAGCCTCTGTGAATTTTTAAGGATTTTCTTTTTTTAATAAAAAATTTCTTGTAAAAATCCTATTTTTTCTCTCATGAATTTTGCAAATTTTACATGAAAATTGTAATTTTCAAAAATAACAATGTTCATCTAAAATTTGCAAAATTTATAAGGTAAAATTTTAACACGAAATTTTTAATTTTTAAAAAAATCCCTAAATATTCACAGACACTTTTAACAATCTTAGAAATAATGCGTGCTATTTATTTCACAAAGAAAAAAATATTTCTTTATTTTTACACATTTTGAAAAAATAATGAAAATTAATAAACACACCAACAGCAGAAATGTAAGTGAAATATTTTTTTCATAATAAAAGAAGTAACCCAGGCTATTTCTAATATTATAAAGAATACTTGAGATTTTATTTAGATTTATCTAAATCTAAATAAAATCTCAAGTATTCTTTATAATATTAGAAATAGCCTGGGTTACTTCTTTTATTATGAAAAAAATATTTCTCTTACATTTCTAAATAAAATCTCAAGTATTCTTTATAATATTAGAAATAGCCTGGGTTACTTCTTTTATTATGAAAAAAATATTTCACTTACATTTCTAAATAAAATCTCAAGTATTCTTTATAATATTAGAAATAGCCTGTGTTACTTCTTTTATTATGAAAAAAATATTTCACTTACATTTCTTCTGTTGGTGTGTTTATTAATTTTTATTATTTTTTCAAAATGAGTAAAAATAAAGAAATATTTTTTTTCTTTGCGAAATAAATAGCACGCATTATTTCTAACTTTGTTAAAAGTGTCTGTGAATATTTAGGGATTTTTTTAAAAATTAAAAATTTCGTGTTAAAATTTTACCTTATAAATTTTGCAAATTTTAGATAAACATTATTGTTATTTTTTAAAAAATCTAAAAAAAATCTCAACTATATTTTACTTGAATTTCTGCTGTTGGTGTGTTAGTCAATTTTCTGTATTTTTTCAAAGTGAGTAAACATAGATAAAAGATTTTTTCATGGCGAAATAAATAGCTCGCATTGTTTCTGACATTGCTAAGAGTGTCTGTAATTTTTAGGAATTTAAAAAAAAATAAAACATTTTGTGTGAAAATCTGAACTTTTTCTATAAAAATCCATATTTTTTTTCTTGTTTTATAATTTACAATTATTACACGCAAATAAGCACAATTGAAACCACCTGAATTTTTTTTATAGATTTAAAAAAATCAAATACAATCAGATGTAAGAACATGGCGCAGTTATTCTAATTACTGCACCATGCGCAGTAATTTTACCGACTGTGCCATGTTTTATACCTTATCCTTGTTTTATAAATAAAGTTTTAATTTGCTTATTTTATACTTAATTATCTTAACCCATTAACGGGAGAACAATTATAGAGTTACCTCTAAAACTTGATTTTAGGTAAATTTCTGCACTTCTTTTTATGATCTCTATGAATGACTTATTGTATTACTTACTGTGAATTTTTCTTTTAAATATGCGTAATGTATACACTGTTAATATTCAAGCATTCGTCGATTTTATATAAAAACGTGCAGTATGAAGTTTGGGATAAGTGTTTCCACTCCCAGACTAAGCATGAAGTAAAATTTCGAGTTTAGAAAAGCCTTAAAATTTTCAGGCTTTTCTAAACTCGAAATTTTACTTCATGCGCCACGCGTATAAAACACTGAAATATTTTTAAGTTAGAATTACATTGACATTATTTTTTTTTGAGTAATAATCGAAATATTTAAATAACAACATATTTACATTTTTCATTATACATTTTCAAGTCAGGTCAAATGATATAATATATCAAATTAACTTATTTAGTAGTTTAAGTAACAAAAAAATAATAATGTTGCGTGTATGCATCAATGGCTTAATGGGTTAATAAAATAATATTTAATGTCAATATTAGCTACTAAAAAAAGGAGAGTAGTTACATAATTAATAAGAGTAATTTTTGTTTAATCTACCTTAATTTGATTAAAACTTTAAATTAATGAAGGTAGGTCGAAAGTCTCTCTTCCACGTCCCGATATTTAGCAATTCCCCTGCAGTGGCCACCACCACCGTCAGCAATCCTGCGCGACCCCAGCCAGCCTCTCTCACTCTCACCGTTAGTAGCGGTAATGAGTGCTTGTGCTGCAGGTTCCACTTCCGCTTCTCCCCCTTAACCCCTTTCAATCATAGACGTCCGGGATGGATAGTACAAAGGATCAAAGAGCCCAACCGTGCATTTATTAAAGCTAAAGCACTTTTAATAGAACTGCTAATTAGCAATATCGGGGACCGTGGAATTATCAACATGCATCATGCGAGAGAGCGAAAATTGTTTGAAATTGAACGTTTGCTCTCGCCCTACCCCCACCTCCTCTGCGTAAAAAAAGAGTGGTAATGATTTAAAAAAGAAAACACTTGGTTAAATTTCAAGTATATATATATTAGTGATATTTAACCAAGTGTTTTCTTTTCTAAATCAAAGTTAAATATATTTCACCAAGTGAAAGATAAGAAACTTGTTCAAGATAAAGAGTGGTAATTATTTAATTTAATAATTACAACAAACATTTTAATTAAAACATCCTCAATTGTACTTTTTGTACATCAATTTGGATTAAGGTTTAAATTATGCGATGGCAAAAATCGATGGATAACCGAGGGCGAGTCGACTGGATAAAATTGATTGTCTAGAAAATTGTAAATGAAAGTATTGCGAGTGTAATGTATGTAAAGTGGGACGAGAGTTGATGTCGAATGTTAGTGTAGTGGATTGTCGGTCGGTCCCCAGAGAGGGAGTCAGGATCGTTCCCACGCCATCGCCCCCCGGGACCACTTGCCACCGCATTAACTGCACTGCGCGGATTGCCAACGATCACAAACACACACACACACACGCACATACATGCAGACATATAGACACACCTATCATGACTATTAATTCCGTTTATTGCTCACATACACCCTTTTCATATAAACTTCAAATAGGCGTTGTGATTTTTTTAAATTTTTTGCACCATCAATAATATTTCACAACGTGAAAGAAAGCAGATGAACCAATAATAATTCTTCATTTAAATTTAAACCAAATGTTTATTTTTCCCTATGATATATCACTCATTCTCCACACTAACTTAAAAATAGCTGTGCATTAGAAACTAAGTAATATCCCAGCGCATTTACCACATAAATTTGCAAAAAAATCGGCTGTGTTAAGAAACGTTATATGAAAGTTGTAGAGTGTTTCACAACTTTTATATAACGTTTCTTAACACAGCCGATTTTTTCTGCAAAATTATGTGGTAATAAATACTACTTACTTTATGGACTCTCTAAAACAATATGACTAGAGATAATAGACAGTTTTAAGACCGATATCTACAAGCAAATAAAGTTTAGGAGGGCCTGAACATTTGGATTTGCCAAGCGCGGTTTTCACGAATTTATTTTAATTTTCAATGTTTTCTTTATGGTTGAGAGTGATTTTTATTGATATATATATATATGAACATCTTCATTGTGCACTAATAAATTACAGTTTGTTTATTTTTACAATTATATTTTATTATATAATTCTTGGCTATCGACCGTCAGTCTTTCAGCCTGAGTTGTAGTTGTCATTGTCTTGTCGGTTAGTTATGATATTTTTATTGATTGAATCGTGTTTACCGTATAGTTTTATGCCAACAGTTTTAGTTAATTATAAATTTAAAGTAGTTTTAATAATACCATTAGAGAAAATATTATATCTACCTGTTTTCTAGCATTTAACGTTATTTTCTCGTGGTCGAGTTTTATGGTGGATGCGCCGGGTGAACGACGGCCGGGCATGCAGATTGATGTGCAACAGTTATTGGAAAAATCTGCAGGAGGTGACCACTAACTCAGGAGTCTAGGGAAATATAGACCCCCCCTCCCGGCCCTTTGAAATGTGACGCCGTAATAAAAGGAGAGGTCCAGTTATCGTTTCGATTTCGACGGTTCACTGGACGCTCCCCGAGGAACAAAAAAAGGGAGCGAATAAACTTTCATCTTTTACCGCTCACGTGTCGCCTTCGGGACGTGCAAAATCACACACACACACATATTCAGAAAAGGAACCGCATAGCAGGAAAAATAAAAAATTCACAGATATTTATTACGATCTTTATACACATAAGCAGGAGCGTAGCTACCGTTACAAGAGTAAAATTAGCTACGACAACCATATATTGCAACCTCTAAACCATATGTATCAAACCAGAACGAAGGACAACCTGTATGTTCCAAACTTTAAATTGCAAAGATTTAGAATTGGTGTAAATTACTATGGCCTAACATTTTTCAATGTTCTACCAAATAACTACAAAAATCTTGACATGCTGTTATTCAAGGCTAAGATTAAAGCATTACTACTGGACAAAGCTTTTTATTGTTGGGGGGATTTTCTGGACCATACATTCTGATATCCAACTCTGAATGTCTTTTAATGTGTACTTACTATATGTAATTTTTTTAATTTTAATGTGTATGTGTTCGTTGGAATTTTAAGTATTTATAGTAGAATATTTTTACACATAACCATTTTTTAAACGTCTGTTTTTTGGATTTTACATTTCAAGTTTCAAAATTTTAATTTTAGATTTTAAGTTTTAGGTTTTAAATTTTATTATTTATATTATATTTTTTTATTATAGTCATTATTTCACTGTATATGTATTACTTTTGTAATTTTGATGTGATGTCCTCCTGATGAATTTTAATAATGAAATTTAATGTATCTTATCTGACCTGTGTAAAACTAACTTCACGAGCACTAATAAAGTATTATTAATATTATTAAAAGGGCCAATCCGCCCCTGTTTATAACAATCCGTATTCCAATAAATCACGCATATTAATGTGTTAGTAGTCTGTATTAAAAAATGCGTTGTGTATTATTTTCACATAACCAGGTAAAGCTCGTAAAAACTAAAACGCTGTTAGTTACACGTTAATGTTTGCAATTCGAATTGTGTGCAAATATGGTAATGCAAAAAACACATAGCGCTTTTATATTTCATTATCAGTATTAATAGAGAATTATTCATAGGTGCAATTTTTAGCGCGCGCAATCTGTTAATATATAGTCGCAACGATAACTGGATCTGGCAGAATTATAAAATAAACCCCAGCGGGAATAATGCGATTAAAATGTTTTTTTTGTGCGCATGTTTTGTGAAACACGCCGCTTGTTGCGGTTTATGTGATTCGAATTTTATTTGCGCGTATAATTTTAAAAACAAGAGAGTTAGGAAAAAAATACAAGAGGGGGATTGTGCATTGTTATCTCCGTGGCGGAGGCGCCGAGTAGGCTGGTGTTATTACCTTTCACGGTCGATATTTTCGGCTGGACTTGCCACCTTTATACAGCGATTGATGTTGTACATTATACCGTAATATATAAAGGTTGTTACGTTACGTCGGCCCGATTTTCTATAAGTTATTGGTTGTGGGTTTCCTTCCTTGAGAAAAAAAAAAATAAAGGAGGAGGAGAGGGTTTTCTTTCGCTTCTCCCTCTTTTACCCGGAGATACAGATACCAGGAGGAGGGGTGTTTGTCATATTCCACGGCCCGAGGCTTGTTTATCATTCTTCTACGCACGCGATCACTGTTATTGCCTACCTTTCCTGTATGCACGAGGGAATATTGGATATCCTGGAAATTCTAAATATTTTATTTTCGCCGCGCCGAGCACGATCTTGGTTTACATATGTCGGACGTGATTCGAACGCGATTTTTATCGCTGGGGAACTTTCGGCGTTTATTCTCATCCTCATCCTCATTGAAATGTTTTTGTTTCTAAGGACTGCGAGGAGTACATCAGGCTGCGGGGTTGAATTCGTCCGCTGAGGAGGGGTTGGGAGGAAGATACAGCATCTCTCGGCGCTATATATATTCATTGTGACCCTCTGGGCGATGTTTTCGTGGCCATTTCTACGCTCACCTGAGCACCGGAATAGTCAGATAAAAAGGTTTTAGTAGTTTAGACCTTTAGGGCTGCTTTTACAGTGGGGCCTGAATATTGCATCTCTAACCATAACATTATTTTATACTACCTTCGGTTGTATATAATGCATTCTTTGTTATGTTAAAGATAAAAATCCGCGCTGTTTAGCAATATAAGCGCGCCTTACTTTATAAAAAATTATGTACACTTCTCAACGTTGACACTAGTGCCCAACTAATTAACTTAAACATTAAAAGTGCAATTTTTTTCGCAATCCACAAGTTAGTCTTACAAAGATTGTATCAAACACTCATTGAAACAACTACTTCCCGAGCTACTACCCCGACGGATGTGTATGTAACGACAAACACTTGTTGTATAATTCAATGTCCGTCGGGGTATTAGCTCATCAAGTAGTTTCAATGAGTTTTTGATATAGTCTTTGTAAGACTAACTTGTTGTAGATTGCGAAAAGAATCGAACTTTTAATGTTTGAAGTATTCTGCAACTAAGAATTGGCAATTTTATTTATACTCAATTAACTTAATCAGTGATTAGTACTTCTTAAAAACACAAGAATTGTATTTACTGATTCTTTACACAGTTGCATAAAAGAGATATGTTTAGGATATCTTACAAATTTATAACATTCTCATATTCTAGAATTTTGACTTAATCAAAGGTTTAATCAATGAATAGTGGATGATTAAAGTTAATCAGTCAAGGTGCAAATGGGTCTAGGTCTGTTCGTTAGTTACACATGGTGGTGACCAATTTGAAATGTTAGATGTTAAACTTTTCGTGACTCATCCCTGATGCCAGATTTTTTCGCTGACCCCTTAAAATAATTTCATATAAGCAAACAAAATATAAGGGAGAAAAAAGTGATTTAGGCTATATTAAGAGGTGAAAATAAAACATATAAAACACAAATTTAGAAATAGCAAGATTTCATAGAACTTTTTTAAATTTATTAACGGGAAATCAAACATAAGCAGTATATTTTAAACTTTACAATATTGTCAATGTTGTATACGCGTGACGCATAAAGTAATATTTCGAGTTTAGAAAAGCCTAAAAATTTGGATTTGCCGGGGCGCGACTCGCTTCGCTCGCGCGCCTCCGAAAATCCAATTTTTCAGGCTTTTCTAAACTCGAAATTTTACTTCATGCTTAGTTTGGGAGTGAACGACACTCGTTACAAATTCAAATTTAACTCTTCGATAGTTTTTCAGTTATTTCCAATTGAACGTCGAAATGTTGAATTCCTTCGACATTCTTGGTGAATAAAAAATTAAATAAGCAATAACTAGGACAATTATAGAAATATCGCGATGAAATTTTGTGTTTATATCAAGAAAATATCGTTTTTTTTTCAAAATATTTAAGAAATTGGAAAACACCTGATCGAGAAGTTTTGAATTATTGTCAAAAAGTTGAATTTAATCGATATTTTATACATACATACAATCGATGTCAAATACAAATACTTGACACGAGTTTGAATTGAATTATAATGAGATTGCCTTGTTATTTTTTTTCTCTGTAACAGTTACGTTACACATTTTAACACTTTAAAGTTTTATTTATTTAAAATGAATTTCGTTGTTATAACAATTGCTGAAAACGATGAAAGTTCGTAAATTAAAGTTTAGAAAAACGCGTGTCTTCCACTCCCAGACTAAGCATGAAGTAAAATTTCGAGTTTAGAAAAGCCCCGAGTAGAAAATTTGTCGAGGGTCGCGCAGCGACCCGAGACAAATTTTCACGGGGCTTTTCTAAACTCGAAATTTTACTTCATGCGCCACGCGTGTAAAACACTATTTTAAACTGAAATTCAAAATATCTACTATACTTATTAGTGTAAACTTATTGACGAATAGTCAACACTTGATTGTTATTTCAAAATTACGCATTGGAATGCTATATCGTACAAAAAAAACATAATTTCTGCTCATATCTGCAATAATTTTAAAATTTCTTGATATCTAGAGGATACAAGTGTTCATCACCTATCGTGAGCGAGAAAATGTTGTTAACATGTGCTCCTGTACTCGAGTAGATTCAGTGTACTTGTTCTCAGCACTTGAGTAGATTCAGTGTTCTTGTATTCAGCACTCGAGTATATACACGTTTAATATACTCGAGTACTGACTACAAGTGCACTAAATCTACTCGAGTACTGAGTACAAGTACACTAAATCTACTCGAGTACTGAGTACAATTACACTAAATCTACTCGAGTACTGAGTACAATTACACTAAATCTACTCGAGTACTGAGTACAAGTAAACTGAATCTACTCGAGTACTCAGTACAGGTAAACTGAATTTGCTCGAGTACTGAGTACAAGTACACTAAATCTACTCGAGTACTTAGTACAAGTAAACTGAATTTTCTCGAGTACTGAGTACAAGTACAATAAATCTACTCGAGTACTCAGTACAAGTAAACTGAATTTGCTTAAGTACTGAGTACAAGTACACTAAATCTACTCGAATACTTAGTACAAGTAAACTGAATTTGCTCGAGTACTGAGTACAAGTACACTAAATCTACTCGAGTACTCAGTGGAAGTAAATTGAATTTGCTTAAGTACTGAGTACAAGTACACTAAATTGACTTGAGTGCAGCTCAGTACAGTTCTGATCGAACCATAGCCCACTTGATAACCAGATACTAACTGGGAGTTTACAGAAAATTGTTTGTTAGATCGTAAAACCAGTTGAAAACTTGAAACATATAAATCATTTTCTTGTTGATGAGGTATTTGTAGAAATAACTTAACGCGAACGGTTATAAAGCAAGGATCCGCCGTAACGAATCGAGTCGTGGGTGCCAAAACAAGTGACATAAAACAGCGTCCGGCTAATTGTTCTAATATTTATGAATCCCCTCGACTTTCCCAACACGTATAATTATATTTATAAACGTAAAGCCCGACGATACGCGACTTTTATTGGGCATGACATGCGTTTGAAGCCGACGCGCGTCTCTCTTGTGAAATCATTCAATTGCCCGTTTTATTCGTGCGGATGCAGCTTCTTAGATCTGTAGGCGAGTTATTACGACTTAATTATTCACATCTGCGCCGAATGCTCGCACCTTTATGCTAGGAATTTCTATAAATAATGACTTTATTGCTTCATCTTTGGTGGTAAACACCCGTGTGATATATGCGTTTTATTTATTAGCTGTAAATTAATATCATTTGTCGTTTAATTAATGTTCCGCGGGGGGTATTAATTGGTTGGGAAAGGTGGACGAAGAAAAGGCTGGGCTTTTGCGGTATGTGGAAGAATTTGTCATCATATTTCACGTGTCAGTTAACCATTTGCCGGGTCACTTGCGTCTGCAGTCAGCGCCCCGCCAACTGGACGTGATTGAAGACTTACTATTCGGCACTACCTAAGGGAAACTATTTGTGTGTATGTGTGAGTGTTCTGCATGAAACAATATGTGATGCTGACCGTATTCACAGGTAATAAATTACAAACAAAAAGTTTTCATCGTAATTTTTACTTGCCAAAGCTCAATTATCACATCACCAAAAAATAATTCATCTCAAAATAAGGACGTAGTTAAGACGAGAATATGTTACGTTTAGACCTCCCCTTTAAATTTGTTTTGAAAAAAATTCGGTTTACGCCACTGTTATGAGTAACATCATATAAAAATGTGGAAATAAATGTATGAATAATTGAAATAGAACACACGTGTTTCAAATTAAAAACAAACACGCACACGGCGAGGCGACCTTTTTATCGGCGCAACCCAAATAAAACCCATTAAAACAAGAAGCCAATAAATAACAATCTCCGTGTTGTTTTATCTATCGTAGTTTTATCGAGTGCGACTCAGCCATAGGTTATCGGACTTGGGGGGGTTATCAGAAAGCGCGCACACACACACACACAAAAGCGCCCTCCGCCGCCTGTCGCGCTGCTCCGAAGGGAAGAGAGTGCGCCCAGGTATTATTAAAGCAATGAAAAAGTTATTTGTTCCCTCGCGCAAATATACTTGAGCTAGGTGTAGCCACCCGCCATCTGTTCTCCATACAAATCTCTTCTCCCCGAACGGAAAATGAATATCGTAAATTTCACCGATAAATAAATTCCGGTACGTGCGTGTGTGAGTGTGAAGTACTGCTGCGGTGTAATTAAATGGTTTTCTATTAAACTCTATTAATTGTAACATGTGCATCGGCTGGGGGATTAATAATTAGCCAGACTTTAATTAATTCGGCTTTAATTTGTGTAGTTTTGGGGTTAAATTCTATTACAACAACATATTTACTCTAAACTGCATTTATGTACAATCGCTGAATTAATATTCGTTTAGTACATTTTCTTTCTTTTTATCAGTTGTGGTGGGTTTTGCGGTCAAGTTGTGGTTGATTATATTTCTAAATTGGAATGTATAAAATATTTCAGACTGCAGTCTATTATGAACAGCACTCGTGACTAATTTTATCTTTAAAGTATTGATGTTGAGGGGCAAATTAAACTTATTTATATAGACCTGAAGCGTTTTTATGTTATCAAAGTAAACACCTTCAGCTTTTGTGAGTTATCTATATTATATATAAGTGGTTCTCATACTCGTAAAATTTATTATATGTATATGGAACTCTAAGGTTCCACTTTAGTTTAGTTTTAGTTTTTTTTTTAGTTTTAGTTTAGTTTTTAGTTTTGTACCATAGGGTTTGGAACTCTGGGGTACCTTAAGGTTCCACTTAATTTAGTTTTAGTTTTTTTTTTGTTTTAGTTTCGTTTTTAGTTTTAGTTTAGTACCCCAGAGTTTGGAACTCTGGGGTACCTTAAGGTTCCACTCTACTCAATCTTTGTTAATCCGTAACTTCTTAGCATTTGCACTACGTTGATGATCTAATAATCTATAGCACAAAAGCAGATACAATTTAACGTGCTCTCGGACTAAGGCCCAGTTGCACCAAAAACATTGAACTCGAGCTTAAGCTAAACTTCAGTTTAAGCTGAACTTCAGTTCAAGATGAACATCAGTTTAAGACGACAGTTAATATTGTTCTAATGTCGCTTTGAACGAGTTCCAGTTTAGAGTTGAACCAGTTCGACGTATTTGGTGTAATTGGCTCTTAATCTAAGCATCGTGAAATGTAAACATGTTATATCGTATGTTCAATTAAAAAAAATCTCTAGACTGCCATGGAAAATATTCTAGGTTGACAACTCTGAAAATATACAATATAATTATTGTGTCTGACGTTTTATATGTCAATTCCTGAAGTGTGTAGCCAACTTAAATTTGAAAAAAGATTAAATCATGGCACTCAAAGAGGTTTTTTTTAATTGAAAATATGATACAATCCAAAGAAATAAAGAAAGTAAATATTTCAATATTATTGTAGAGAGATTTGTACAAAATTAAATTAGGATAATTTTGCAGGTGTGTTGTGTGTATATATATATATATATATATATATATATATATATATATATATATATATATATATATATACGTGTGTAACTCGAGGATACAAGGATATAAAATGGTGGTCAGTCGAGTTTTTGGCAAAAGTGGACGCGCTCCCCCGCTACGGTGATGGCAACGGGGTGCCGACGACGCTACACAAACACATCGAGTGCCCCGATAAGACCGACTCTATGGAATTGTTTATCGGTAACACCGGACGGACCCATACGTAATGTGTTTATCTGCGATGGATGTTCCGTGTACGCGGCGGCCATGTTGCTGTAACACTTGACATGATTAATAGTTGCACCCCCCGCTGCCATTAGCAGCCCTTCCAAGTCGCAAAGCCGCCCTTACCTCTCTCCCATGGCCAGGTCGCCCGCCGCTTGTCTACTAAACTATTAACACTTTTAAAACTTCAATCAATCCACGTTTGTACTCGCCACGTCGAACCGAAACCCTTTACCACTCCCCAAACACGCGAAATAGGTAAATGTTTAAATAGAATTGCGACTTAATTAATGATTCTTGCGGTTATCCCCCTTTGTATATTATTTAAGAAGCAAAGTTGTAGATTGCGAAAAGTAAAGCAGTTTTAATGTATTTGCTCTAATCATTTTTGATCTTCACATTTCCTTTGTTACAATTCATGTGACTTAAGAGGGCCAATTTTTGCTGGTTGTGTGTTTCTGGGATACGAGATGGCGCAGAAATAGCAAAATTGCAAAAAGTAGTTTTGACTATGTATTGGTTTATAGTGCCCGCTGAATAATAAAAATGACGAGTGCGGAGCGCGTTGTTTGTTTACATAGCGCTGTGCGAATGAATGAATGAATGGGTATTGAATTACAGAAGACACAAGTAAACTAGATAAATATTTACGATTTTAAGTTCTATCAACATTCATACAACTGTATAACGCAACAGATGCCTGTTTAGTTTGATATTCCATATGAGTATATACAGGGAGTGTTTCTCTAAAGTACATGTATTCTAAATTCAGATTATTTTCTTTAAACATTTAGATATTTGTTGTTTTTTAAAAGAGCACAATTTGAACTTTTAAACGAGTGTTTTCCACTCCCAGACTAAGTATAAAGTAAAATTTCGAGTTTAGAGAAGCCCGAGACAAATTTTCTCGGTAAAGACAAATTTTCTCGGTAAATTTTCTGGGATATAAATGATTACTATCAAAAATCAAATATCATACATGACGGTCGCGTTCTGCACTCCTTAATTTGGTAAAATGCAATGAAGCACACAAAAGGAATAGATGCGAACACGAGAGGAGGTCTACCCTCTAAGCTGGGTAGGCGACACTTCAAACTGAGTAGGCTAAGCCGCTGCGCGCCGTACAAAAATGAGAAATTACAATTACCCAATTTGAACTCTAGACGCTAAGCTGACTAAGTGCCCCGGTAATCAAATCGCCGAGTGTCGCACCTTCAATTTTGTAAATAAATGAAAAAGGAATTTTTCGAGGTATTACTTGAATCAACATATACCGGCATTCCACATTCATATTTAACACATGAAACCAGAAATGCATTTATATTTAAATAATGTATATTGGGAAATATTTTAATAATGTCTTTCTTTGTTGTGTATCAACAACATAATCAATGAACAGTCCGCGGCAGAAAAATTACACTCGCAATTCAAGGCCGCGCACCGGGTACCCGTATCGCAACAAATGCCGTACACGAATTATACATATCAAACCCAATTTCTTTTCACATGTTGTTGGAAATTACAGTATAACTTTAAGATATTACTAAAATAGCACGATGCTGCCCCCTATTTATTAAAAGCATAATCAAAATTTAGATTGCTCTTATGGAGATTTCTAAGCAACGATTAATTTTATTTATCATTTATTTTAGATTAATATATTTAATACAACATCTTTATAATAATTACTTCAATAAATTAAAACAATATGAAGAAGAAATAATGTGTTCGATGGAAGTATTGCACGGATTTATGTGATCATTTAAGAGTGTTCTATTAATTGATTTATATATAATCTAAGAAACTTTTTTTTAAGAATAGTGTCAATTTATTCGCAAAGCTTCAATGTGCAATATATATAAGTTTCAAAGATCTATTTTTATTATTGTTGAAGATTAATCGTTGTTCATTCTTATGGGCAAATAACATATGAATTTCCACATGTCGAGTAAAAAGAATTATTTACACGGAGTCATCTTCCATAGTAAAAATAAGTTGGAAAGCACTGCTTTAGCGTCTAACCTTAGAGAGGACTAAGTTGATAGAGCTAAATTATCTCTATATTATACATTGTGTGTATTTTAAAGCTTTCAGTTAATGCAGTGCAATACGTTAACACTTTTATACTCATTAGAGGGAGGGAAACAATTAGGCTAGCGACCCTATTCGTAGGTAATTACGACAGGTCAATTTGCCGAAACGCACCCATTAATACAGTTAAGCCCTCTCCGCTTTCTGATGATGAAATTAAAATAAATAAAACCCGCAAAATTATTTCTACTCATTTTAATCGATTTGATTTTTTTTTTCACCAGCAGCTGGTTTGTTGCTTTTGTGGACAAGCTTTTTCGGACTTTTGTATTGTTGGGTATTGTAAGTGAGCGAGCGTGTGTTTAGAGGGGGCGCGTTGACTGCTGGTTGCTAGCTGCTAGCTGGTAGGTAAATCTAAGGGATCGGGATCCTTTTGCAGGGAGGCGTCCATGTGTGCACATTGTCAACCGCGCGCGTGCCTTTTGTGTACGTGTACGCCGTGACGAGCACCGGTTCTGCATTCACGATTATCCTGAATAAAATACGTGTTATTATAAGGTATTATTTTTTGCACACGTGCCGGATTACCTCCGTAAATTACTAGCAGAGACTCATTGCGTTGTTTTCTCTCTTTCCCATTTTTTTTTCCCGCAGGCCAGTGTTATTTGTGTGCGGCGCAGGATTCTTTCCGCGGTGGTCATTTGAATTTTAAAACCGGGAGATAACATTTAAATCCGGCCCTGTCGTCTGTATTTAAATTCCACACATTACATAATTGCTCGCGAATGGAATTGAATTAATTAAGCCCTCGTGCGGTTGTTTCTTGATTGCGTCAAGGTAGATTTCCATGAGGAACTCTAATCCCATCTCGAGTAATAATGCTGTGTAACAAGGTATATCATTAAGGCGACGTGGATTTTACTTTGCTTTCCTCGTAACTAACGAAAGTCGGCTCTCCCGCTTAATTGGAATCAGACGTCCAATCAATGATATACTTATTACGCTGTTTTATTACAAGGGTTGCCTTTTGAATTTTATACGCAGCCCTATTAGGACTCGCATTATATTACATCCTTGCTTACCATTAATTTTATTATTTTATAATTCTATATCTAAAGTTTAATCTAGATATCTGATGTCGTTTAGCTACAGCAATTGTTTAAAGTTGACGTTTAGTCGTGAACAGTTGACGTTCAGTCGTAACAAGTTTAGTCACGAAAGTATTTTTTTACAATTATCAACCCAAGTCCTACTGACTTCTTAACACTTCCAAACATTAAACATGAGCTGTGTGGACAACGCTACAGCAATTGTTTAAAGTTGACGTTTAGTCGTGAACAGTTGACGTTCAGTCGTGAACAGTTTAGTTACGAAATTAATCAGAGAATTTTTATAATTATCAACCCAAGTCCTAATGACTTCTTAACATTTCCAAACATCAAAAATGGGCTGTGTGGATAACGATTTCAGTCACCAGAAGACGCAGTCGAAGTGTTTAAAGTAGCTGTATTACTAGTCTTATCTGAAGAGTAGAATAACTGCTTTAACAATTGTTTCGAACAAATAAAAGGGTCACTAATTTTTTATTGAGTTATGTGGAGTATTTAATCACAATGAAAAAACTTTTATTCCTTACTTCACTTTTATTTTTATTCGTTAGATGTACAAAGCACTCATTATCAATAAGTAATGGTAATGAGTGCTTTGCACTCGAAATGTACATCTAACGAATAAAAATAAAATTGAAGTAAGGAATAAAAGTGTTTTTTATTGTAAATAAAAAGGTATATTAACCTTCGAGGAGAATACTTCAAAAAACAATCAAAATACTTCTAGTTTGATAATGAGAAGTTTAAGTTGTCAAAACTATAGTCACAATAAAAACCTCAGTTAAACCAACAATGTTTCAGTGTCTTATTTGTGAAAATAATGATGTATAACGAAGTTCACAGTTAACAGTTTAACAATAAGGGCCAGTTGCATCAGACACCTTGAACTGGTTCAACCCTAAACTCCAGTTCAAGATGACATTAAAACAATAGGAACTGTCATCTTAAACTCAAGTTCAGCTTAAACTCGAGTTCAACGTTTTTGGGGCAACTGATCCTAAACAATACATTTTTTTATCATTTTGTTTTCTAAGCAATAATATGCAAAACTTAAAGAACAACCCTCGTATATATATATATATATATATATATATATATATATATATATATAGATTAATTACAGTGCTTAATCTTTAAAATTATATTGATTTACCATAAGAAGTAAGATTTTAGTATAAATACATATTATTTTTTCAATATTCGTCCCTACACCAGTTGTACTTAACTTATAATGAAAAGTACTATAAAGGACACATTTCTTTTTTTTGTCGTAACAACCTTTATAATTTTTGATCAGTGTTCAACATACTTCCTGTCAATTGAGTGTTGAGTTTAGAAAAGAATAGACTTTTATTTAAGACACTTTTGATTATCCTAACATAATAATTGCGTCTTGTATGGACGCTGACAGTTCGTGCTGAATTAATGTCAGAAAAATTAGTGTTTTCTACTCCCAGGTTAAGCATGAAGTAAAATTTCGAGTTTAGAAAAGCCTGAAAATTTGGTTTGAAAAAACTAAAAATAAATCCCAAATAAAATATTGTTTGGTTTATAAATCTTCTCAATTGACTGTTCGATTTAGAAAAAATAGTTTTTCATTTAAAATGAATTTTGTTGTTGTAACAATTGCTGAAAACGCTGAAAGTTGGTAGATTATAGTTTTGAAAAACGCGTGTCTTACACTCCCAGACTAAGCATGAGGTAAAATTTCGAGTTTAGAAAAGCCCCGCGTAGATTATTTGTCTCGGGTCGCACAGCGACCCGAGACAAATTTTCACGGGGCTTTACTAAATATAAATTAGTTGTAGAATGCAAAAAGTATCGCACTTTCAATATTTTAAACAGTCAAGTCAGTGTTTCGCTGTGAGTTGTGAGTAAGACTAAAAAAAAGTTAGTATTTAAGTAAAAGTTGTGTAATCTAAAAGGGAAAGAAGTGATAGGGAAAGTAAAAGTGATGTAACCTTCAATTATTCTAGTCGCACGGACGTAAACACTGAAAACAACCGTGAAACGAAGATAAATTACGTTTTGAAAAGATGAGTTTTTAGAGTTCATCGACGTGAAGCCGGTATGAATTTGCGAATACATCAAAGTCTAAAAAGCTCGAGCCCACTTTTCATTATCCCCCGCGCGCCACCGAGGGGGCAGGGGTAGGGTTGGAGTGGCGGCGCCCCCGAGTCGTCGTCGTCGACGGCGGCACGAACTGCGACCAAGGTGCAACTAAAAACATTTTTCACGGAAAGAAATTCGCTTCCCTTCAAATACGGCAAGAAGTAATAACAAGTCGGCAGTCTCGAGACAGACGAATGGGATAAGCGATTACTTAGAAAGGAAGGTGGGCTGTTAAGACAATCGCTGTTTACAGAAAGCTAGATGAGGCGAAGATAAATATTTCACGTGACGTACAACTCGAAATAGAATTCCACAAGCGCATACACACTAGTAAATCATAGTTATTTATATTTTGTTATAGTGTACTCGAGCAGATCGCCATCGGCTAATGCCCAAAGCACAAATCAAAAGCGGAAGTGGAAGGGCGCGCGTACCTGGCCTTTTTGGCAGAGGTTCCACTACATGGAGCTCGTTAAAACTTTGTCATTCGCCCGCGATGCCTGAATTAATTTCGGGAAATGCGGCTTTCGCAACCCTTTCCTTTACCCCCCTCCCCTTACCGCTCCTCCGCTCCTTTCCAGAGATCCACTTCTGCAAATTGTTAACTCAATAAAACGGCCCGGCCCGCTGTGGATTATACATACGCGCGGGTTAAATTTACCATGTTAAATAAAACCGATGTTAATCACCAACGCGCCAATTATTAAAAGCCCGCTGTGTTTACAGATGGAACTTTTATATTAATAATTCATTATAGCTTCAACTACTTCATTTCAATTAATTACAATTTCTTTTGAAGTAGCTAATAACTGTTTTATAATAGTCTGGTAAAGCACGGGTAAAGCTAACCATCGATTAAGCGTTGAAAAAAAAATATTAATAACGGGAAAAATCAATTTTTATTATTAAATATTTTTTATTTGTAGAAGAAATTAACCTTTATTGGCACAATAAAAAAATACATACTTTTATACAAATTCAGACATATTTTTCTCGTATCCTACATTAAAATTATATAAATGGATAAAAACAAAAGCAGAAGAACGAACGACAACAAAAAATCTAAATAAATATCTCTTCTTTCAATGGTGTACGCTTAGCAGCTAGCTATATCTCCCTGGTCTTATTCTCCTTAGCTCTTTCACCACCTCTATCCCTCTTCCACTTCTTTATTTATAGTGAAAATACAAATGCATTATCGATTTTCTGCAAAAATGTAGTCTCGTTGAAATGTTGAAATTTTTCCATGGGTTAATTCGTTTTTACGCGTCCAAATCCAAATTAGAAATTTTACTTCATGCTTAAACTAAATGTATTCTACTTTTATTATTATTCCAAAACTATCAAAACAGCAGTAATTCTTGCATTTTTTGCTACATCTCGGTGAATATTGATCACTATCACATCAAACCGTTTTATATTTTTAAATTTACTGTAAATCAGCGTTTTATACGCGTCACGTAAAATTTCGAGTTTAGAAAAGCCACGTGAAACCATATTTTCAGGCAATTTAAAACTCGAAATTTTACTTCATGATTAACCTGGGACTGGACGATACTCGTTCGACAATAATTAAATTCTCATTTTGTACTTTTATTTATTAATATAGTTTAAATTCAAATAAATAGAGTAGGTGATTTTTTTTAAAGAGCAATTCTCCATTTGTTTCGTAAAAGCGGTCAAAACTTATAAATTATTTGGCATATTTTTATGAAATTTTGTGTAAAGATTAACAAAATATTGCTTTTTGAAATATGTAAAACTCCGAAAATACCCCATCAACAGATTTTGAGAAATTTGCAGTTGAATGCAAAAAGTGTGATTTTCTTTAACTTGTTTGGGAAACTGTGAATTTATAAAATTATAACTTAAAAATTCGTTAAAATATTTTTATGAGATTTCGTGTGAACATTAATCAAATATTGCTCTTTTAAAATATGTAAAAATCCAAAAATACCCCATCAGCAGATTTTGAGAAATTTCGAGATGAATGCAAAAAAGTGTGATTTTCTTTATCTTGTTAGGGAAACCGTAAATTAAACAAAATCATAACTTAATTTTTTGTTGAAATATTTTTATGAAATTTCGTGTAAACATTAATCAAATACCCCTTTTGAAATATCTAAAAATCCAAAAATACCCCATCAACAGATTTTGAGAAATTTGCAGTTAAATGCAAAGAGGTATGATTTTCTTTACCTTTTTAGGGAAACGGTAAATTAAAAAAAATCGTAACTTAAAAATTGTTTGAAATATTTTTATGAACTTTCCTGTGAACATTAATCAAATATTGTACTTTTGAAATATGTACAAATTCGAAAATATCCTGTCAACGGATTTTGAGAAATTTACAGTTGAATGCAAAAAGAGTGTGATCTTCTTTATCTTTTTAAGGAAACTGTGAATTTTTAAAATTGTAACTTAAAAATTATTTGAAATATTTTAATCAAATTTCGTGTGAACATTAATCAAATATTGCTCTTTTTAAATATGTAGAAATGCGAAAATACTCCATCAACAGGTATTGAGAAATTTGCAGTTGAATGCAAAAAAGTGTGATTTTCTTTATTTTATTAGGGCAGCATTAAATTAAAAAAATCATAACTTAATTATTCTTTAAAATATTTTGATAAAATGTCGTGTGAACATTAATTAAATATTGCACTTTTTAAATATGTAAAAATCCAAAAATACCACATCAACAGATTTTTATAAATTTGCAGTTGAATGCAAAAAAGTGTGATTTTCTTTATCATTTTAGGGAAACAGTAAATTAAAAAAATCATAACTTAAAAATTCTTTAAAATATTAGGATGAAATTTCGTGTGAACATTAATCAAACATTGCTCTTTCAAATTATATAGAAATCCGAAAATACCCCAACAACTGATTTTGAGAAATTAGCAGTTGAATGCAAAAAGGTGTGATTTTCTATATCTTATTAGGGAAACAGTAAATTAAAAAAATTATAACTTAAAAATTCTTTGAAATATTTTAATTAAATTTCGTGTGAACATTAATCAAATATTGTCCTTTTGAAACATGTAAAAATCCGAAAACACCGCATCAACAGATTTTGAGAAATTTCCAATTGAATGCAAAAAATGTTATTTTCTTAATCTTTTCAGGGTATTAATAATTTAAAGCAGTTTAAACTAAAAAACTAGATACATGTTTGCTTTTTAAATTCAGTTTGAATCAATGTTTTATACGCGTGGCGCATGAAGTAAAATTTCGAGTTTAGAAAAGCCTGAAAAGTTGGTTTGGTCGCGTAGCGCTACGCGCTACGCGACCAAACCAAATTTTAAGGCTTTTCTAAACTCGAAATTTTACTTCATGCTTAACCTGGGAGTGGAAACACTCGTGAGAGTTTTCAAATCGAACACATTTATAAAAACAACGAATGCCTGAACATTTACAGCGTATGCATCGGGATATGTATACTTAAAACAAAATTCCCTGCATATATATATATATATATATATATATATATATATATATATATATATATATATATATATATATATATATTTAATGTAAAGATTGAGAATTGAGGAGAAGGTACGTTGTCTTTCCGCATGTTATTATAAATTGGAAAACGTTAATCACGTGCTCAGCGTGGGGGCACTTCTAGGGGGGTTTCGCGAGGGTTGTAAATTCCGAAATTCGCGTTCCATAAAACAAGACCGTCGCTGCGTTAGTTTCGTTTTTATTCGGTCCGTGTCTTGTCCTGCACGGAGTGGACCCATTCATCATTTCGCCAGACTCACGGTCTCCCTTATCTTGATTTAACCTCCCCCTGGTATTCCCCCCTTTCCCTGAAAACACCCCACTTTAACTTTGCACTCGTACTTTTAACATCCCTCCTTTCCTTTGCGCAATAAAACAACCAATCCGAATATTTATGCAGATTACTACAATAAGTTCGGACCGTTTGAGTGAATAGCAGAAAAGTGGCTCCGATATTTCCTGCGGAATGGAGAACTCCCGATATTTTAAATAGTGCTTTTAGATTTATCGTTGTTTTGAAAGAATCAGTCTGCTTATTCGCTATAACGTCGAGTAGTTTATTTTTGATACTTGATTTCATTCTTTTCCCCGACCAAATCACTTAACTTTTATTGCTTATAAAGTTGCTCTCTGTTTCGATGTTTTTATATTTATAACCCATCCCCCTGCATATCTAAACACCCATCAAAATCCTACTTTCTCGATTAAAAATAGTTATTTAATCTCCAATACGATACATGAAAAATCTTCAACTATTTTTAATCCGATACTTCAGGAAAAATAAAGATTTCGATAAAAGTGAGGGGGAAATTAAATTATTTTTAAATCAATATTTCTGAAAGCAATCTCATCAAAAGTAAAGAACTCGATAAAATACACGAGCATAAAATTATTGTGATATAAATATAAAAATATAATACTCATGAAATAATTGTGATATAAATATATACGATCGTAATGCTCATAAAATGATTGTTATATAAATATATAAGATTATAATGCTCATAAAATGATTGTGAGATAAATACAGGCAATTTTTCTTTTAGGTAAACATGCATAAGCTGTAAATTTTCTGACATTCGTTGTTTTTTAAAAGAGTTCAATTTAAAGCTTTAAACAAGTGTTTTCTACTCCCAGACTAAGCATGAAGTAAAATTTCGAGTTTAGAAAAGCCCCGTGAAAACACTAAAATATTGTGAAATTTATGGGTATTTGAACTTCACTTGAAGTCTGCGTTTTGTACGCGTGGCGCATGAAGTAAAATTTCGAGTTTAGAAAAGCCCGGAAAATTTGTCTCGGGTCGCTGCGCGACCCTCGATAAATTTTCACGGGGCTTTTCTAAACTCGAAATTTTACTTCATGCTTAGCTGGGAGTGGAAAACACTTGTTTAAAGCTTGAACTTAAAAAAACAGGGAATATCTAATGATTTACAGAAAATAGGCTGAATTTAGAATACGTATACTTTAAAGAAAAACTCCCTGTATATAAGAATATAATGCTCATAACATTTATTAATGCGTATTTTTGAATGCATCAACAAAGCCTCGTGTTATTTTAATGCAACGTCTCTATATTGCGTTGAAAACGGATGGGAAGGTGCTGATTGTTTTGACTCCGCCAAAGTGTTACATTCTCTTTCGTTAATTTAAATCCGCAATAAACCGCAGCGTTTGATGCATTGTTTGTTAAATTGCTGGCACCGTATTAATTTAGATTTCGCAATTTACTCTAATATACGCGCGATTTTGTAACGTCGAGAAAAACAAGTGTTTTACAACTTAATTTATAATTTAATTTATATAATTAATTGACTACTTGCAATCTTATTAATAAACGTTAAAATGCGTATCCTTATGTAAACTGATCAAGGAAAAGAAAAAGAAAATCGTCTGCGAAAAAGTTTAATATTTTCTTTCTATTTTTGTCTCAGTAAATAACCAACTAATGTAATATTACACGCAAAGAGTAATAACAGTTAATTCTTCATGTATCTCAAGATTCAAAATACATAGACGATTAACTAAAATTAAATATACTTGATGAGTTTACAAAAAAGTAAAGCAGGTTGTTAAAGATCTAAAAAAATTGAATCGAATTTAATAGTTTCCAGTGGCGGATCCAGAGAGCAGTTTAGGGGGGGGGGGGTAACATTTACTAATAAAACCTGTTTTAAAAATGTGTTTATTATATATAAATACATATTATATTCTCTAATTTGTTAAAGGTATTATAAACTAGTAGAAACTAGGTGCTATTAATCTACATCTAAAAATATAAAACTTAATAAAAAAATACAATACTTTTTAATTGTCGGCTGATTTTTTGGGGAGGGAAATTTCGCGGCTGGTACTTTCAGAAGTGTAGCTTATGAAATGTTGATAATAATTAGTAATGGAACTGATTTGTGTTTTATTACTAATCATTGTCCCAATTTCATAAGCTGGCTTCGAACAATATAAAATTCGATTAATATTGTTTAACATAAAGAAAATTTAACAAAATGAAAAATTGAGTTTGTCAATAGTTTGCAGAATATTTACATAATATAAAAAGGAATTAAAATTAATATCGACTTTCTGCAAAAATGTTGCCTCATTGAGACAAGTCTCCAAATATTTATTGAAACAACTACTTCTCGAGCTAATACTTCGACAGATATTGAACGATACACTGAATATTTGAGTTACACGACAGCTTTACTGTTCTATGCATAATTTATATGCAAAAAGCAACATTAGGTCAAGTTATTGTCTCACCAAACTAAATGAAATAACAGGAAATTGAAATAAATTTAAAAAATTACAGGGAATGAATATTTATTTTCTTAAGCCATCTATAGACGCGTTTCGAAACTTATCCCTTATCAGTATAGCTATGCTTTAGACTTAGGCGAGTGAAAGTGAAAATGGAGACTTGTCTTATTGAGACAAATTTTTGCAGAAAGTCGATATTAATTTTAATTCGTTTTTACATTTTGTAAATATTGTTTAAGTTTTTATTGAAAACAAAAGTAAAACATAATATTCTATCCTAAGAATTTTAAATACGTAATTGTTAATCAGAGCATATTATTCTTAAGTGTGTATATTTTAAAAATCCATCATCAAACTCTCGTGTGAAACAGAGGTGCGATTATTTCTCACACGTGACGCAATCGAGACTTTGTTTATTTGGACATGAGCGTCTATACCTAATAAAGGTATGCCAGCGTGCGCAAGTGTTACTTATCGTCCTCATCCTGTTTATATTACGAGGTAATTCTGCAGAGTGGCCGGTGTGAGTCATCGCTCCAATTGATTACAAAGCGTAGGCTGCGCGAACCTCGATTAATTAAAACAAGGCGATTATTGTAATCGAGAGACCTGAGTTGATAACCTGTGCATTTTTTTAAATGAAAATGACTGGATATTTTAAAGAAGTTAAAGATGAATCTAATATTAATAATCTATAGGTTTTTGATATAAAGAAAATACTTAGCTTTTTTATACCACTTTTTATACCATACATTTACTGAATATTGGCCTCAGACCATTCCACCATTTCACATTTACTGGATATTGGCCTCAGACCATTCCACAATTTCACCTTTTATATTTAACTATATTTAGAAACACAAACACATTCACACATAGCCATGGGCCCAGGTGGTATTTGTACTTTAAAATGACCCCACCCGGCGGGACTCGAAACCGCGACCATTGGGTTAGGAGGCAGCGCCTTTACCCACTACTCCACCGGGGTCCGCAAAAGTAAGGTGTTTTCTTTATATCAAAATTCTTGTATCAAAATTGAAAATGGCTTTGTGGTAACTTAACCACTTAGTTGTATGTGTGATATACTTATTAGCTTTCTGCTTCAACTCGTGAATTGTTACTCTCACGTTTTCAAGCAAAAACAAAAGGACTTCTCTTAAACCAAGCCTAATACAACAGGGATGAGTATATAAAGTGTACTGACTTAAATCTACATCTCTGACATTTTATATTATATTGCTAAATTATATTTTATTTTCTGTATATGTAGTATATGTTAATCAATTTTGTACGGTTTTTATATGTTTATATTGATTATATTTAGTTAACATTTTACTACACATGAATATTATTTAAGTTATTAACGTGTATTATGATCATGACTAAAATAATTATGTATGATATTAGCTTTTATTGACAAGTGTAAAGCAGATTGCTATTTAGCACAATAAAGATATTTATTATTTTTGAGGAAAAACCAGTTAAGTCACCTTTTCAGGATTTCGAGTTATTTGCGTTTAAAGTTTTACAAGTCAACTTCTTAAGTACCTTAAAATAGCTCCAAATATCTATTCTATATCATTTATATTTTACAAAAAGAATTCATGTATAACTTGTAAAAATGTTTGTTATAATTTAATGTGCATCTAAATGGAACATAACTGGTTTTTCCGCAAAAAAATAACTCATAACTGGTTTTTCTCAAAAATGACACTTCACTGGTTAGGTTTTGTCCAAATTACGCGAAAGGTATGTCGATAACATCGTATCGAGGTCAGAAAATAAAAATGTAGATGAATATGTATTTAAGTTCGTACGTAACTCAATTTGACCAAAAAAGTGACTTAACTGGTTTTTCCTCAAAACCACAGATTTAGCATGTTAACTTGTATAACTATATTATTGTATATAACTGTATTATTATTATTAAATAAAAAATGGAAAAAAAAGTACCACAAATTGAAAACCTCCAAGATTTTAATTAAAATTCACCTAGTTTGTTTTACTGATAAACATTATTACTCGAATCAAGCCAATTTGGTTGAATAAGTAAACTACAAATATTTTGTTTAATATTTGAAACCTATATTAAGGCTGTAAATATACTGGAGCAACGATGCAGCGCTGTGAGATTTCGGTATCCGTGGATTATTAAGCGCAAAATTCTATTTCTGTACATAAGTGGAAAGTAAACTTTTCTACAATAATAGAATATTGTTATGTTGATGGATTAATATCGGATAAAATCGAGTGAAGATTCTATTGGTTAATCACCAAATATTTTGGTTGGGGTTAAGATGATGTTTCAAAATAATTTAAACAAAAATTTGATTATTAATGGATCCGATCTAATGCTCCATCGTCTGTAAAAAATTGATTGTTTGGAGACTCCAAAACGCTTACTATTTACACAATTCAAAAAGATCATCTAAATCTGTCAATTTCACATACTGCAGCATGATCTGTCAAAATAATTTAAACAAAAATTTGATTGTTCGGAGACTCCAAAACGCTTAATATTTATACAACGCAAAAATGTCATCTAAATCTGTCAATTTCACATACTGTAGCATGATGTGTCAAAATAATTTAAACAAAAATGTCATCTAAATTGGTCAATATCACATACTGTATGTAGCATGATGTGTCAAAATACTTTAAACACAAATTTGATTGTTCAGAGACTCCAAAACGCTTACTATTAACACAACGCAAAAATGTCATCTAAATCTGTCAATTTCACATACTGTAGCATCACTTCTAGGAGTTTATGCTAGCATCGTTGCTCTAGTATGTTCACGCCTTACCCAAACCTGTTGTTCGTTTTTCTTAAAATCCTGAATATTATCGCAAATTAATAATTCGTGATCGTACAGAAGTAATGTTTAATAAATGTTAGTTTATCTTTTTTTGTATATATTCAGATAAAAAAGTGTGGTTGATTAAAAGAATTCAGTTAACACGCTCAATCATTAATTTTCATCACCTCACCTCAGCGGGCTTAATTAAAGAATGCGGAGGGAAATACCGATAACCGGGAGCTCTACGGAAACAAATTGGACTCGAAATAAAGTGACTGTTAATTTAAAACATGAGAAACTCGCGTCGGGATAAAAAAAGAACCCTTTACCTTTGAAAAATTACGGGGCGAGCAATTAAGCAAAAAACAAGAGGCAAACGATTAATATTAACAAGAAATTTTAATTTAAAAGGTAATAATTGTTTTGTCACTCGCAGGAATTTATAAATGTGAGATCAAACATGGGAGGTGTATTTTGAACGTCACTTGGAATCAGTGTTTTACGCGCGTATCGCATAAAGTAAAATTTCGAGTTTAGAAAAGCCCAGACAAATTTGTCTCGGGTCGCTGCGCGACCCTCGACAAATTTTCACGGGGCTTTTCTAAACTCGAAATTTTACTTCATGCTTAACCTGGAAGTGGAAAACCCTGGTTAAACTGATATTGAAATACTTAAATTACAAGAAAATCGTTAATTGTGCTTAATTAAGACGAGGACTTAAATTTTAAAGATTTATGAAAGACAAGATTAAGGTTTACTTTTGTGTAAACACAAAGTACACTAAAATTATTGGAAGAGAAAAATATAAACATCCAGAAAATAGGGGTTCTAGATCTAGCGAAGTCTAGCCGCAGTCCAGGTGCAAACGCAGTCCAGTCGCAGTTCATTCACAGACCAGTAGCATTCTCGGCGCAGTCCAGTCGCAGTCCAGGTGCAAGCAGGTTATTCGCAGTCCAGTAGTATTCTAGGCGCAGTCCATTCGCAGTTCATTCGCAATTCAGTCGTAGTCCAATCGCAGTTCATTCGCAGTCCAGTAGTATTCTAGGCGCAGTCCATTCGCAATTCAGTGGCAGTCCAGGTGCAAGCGCAGTCCATTAGCAGTCCAGTCGCAGTTCATTCGCAGTCCAGTCAAAGTTTATTCGCAGCCCAGTCGCATTCCAGGAGCAATCGGGTCGCAGTTCAGGCGCAGTCCAGTCGCAGCCCAGGCGCAGTCCAGTCTCAGTTCAGGCGCAGTCCAATCGCAATTCAAGCGCAGTCCAGTCGCAGTTCAATTGCATGTTGGGCGCAGTCCAGTTGCAACACAATTCTGGCGGTTCCATTGAGTACTAAGTAAATTTACAAATACAAAAAACCTTAGCAACGTTAGGTTTTTTGTATTTGTAAATTTACTCAGTCGTCTTGATTAATTTATTTATATCTTCAGTTCTCAAGATCAAGTGAAATACGTTAAAATGAAGAATTCCTTATTTAATGATACAAGTCTTTTTTTAAACAAACTTTGTTACTTTGTTTTAGCAAACTGGAATTTACGATTAAGCGGAAAAACCCTTTTTACTTCTTCTATAATATTTAATAGTTCTAAAGGTAAAACACGAATCTGAATGACGACTTTTATTTCCTGTGTAATAAAAAATTGAAGATACAAATAGCATACGCGTTTTGGCGACACATTATAGGTCGACGAACCAAATATTTGGATTTGAATCAAGATCCGACTGATTAGGTGGGTAGCCTTATTATTTCTCCTCGATCACAAGCAAAAAAAATTTGCTAAATTGTGAGCGGCAGGTGCTGGGGCGACAGCGCCCGCTGAGAACCGTGTCAGCTCCGGAGGTGCTTGCACATTTCATCCGCAATAATAATTTCAAACGTGGAACCGGCGATTTATGCGCTTTATCCCGTTTTAATCATATAAATTATAAAATACGGAACAACACGGGCAGGGTCCGGTTTAAATTTAAACACGGGCGGGGAATTTATTCAGCGCGTGATATTCGAGCGTTCTAATCGTTCCCGCGCTAATTGGACCTGAAAATAAATCATTAACTTTTTTTTATTGGGACCAAGAGTTTGTTATCTGGAATAAAGAGCGCGTTCATTAAGTAAGGCAAGAAAAAGGTCAAAGGGGTACTTCTCTCGCTCTCTCTATGTCTTTCTTTCACTGATTGACGTTTGGAGAGAAGAAAATATATAATCAAAGGACGCTAATTGAATCTCGCTTCACGAATTGAGGGTGAAATTTAAAATTCTGATCATGTCTTTTTCTACCTATAAAAAATGTACGTCAGTATATAGTTAATGTAACTTATTATCATAAAATTATACAGGGAATTTGTCTTTTTTCTAAGGTGAGCAAATTTTGAAGATTGAAAAGTAGGAAGCTGATAATGTTCCAAATAATCGTTAATACCTCGATATATGTGTATGCTTTTGAACCTTAATTGAAATCTGTATTTTATACGCGTAGCGCATGAAGTAAAATTTCGAGTTTAGAGAAGCCTGAAAATTTGGATTTGTCGGGGCGCGACTCGCTTCGCTCGCGCGCCCCGGCAAATCCAAATTTTCAGGCTTTTCTAAACTCGAAATTTTACTTCATGCTTCGTCTAGGAGTGGAAACACTCGTTAGAATCTTCAAATTTAACACTTTTCAAAAACAATAAATGTATAAAAATTTACAATTGTAAAATTTACAATTGTAAATTATCTTAAATTGGCACAACAAAACGCAAAAACACATCATTAAATTTATCGAAATAGGAAAAATCGGAAAACCGACACATTTTGCGGAACATTCTTTACAATTTATCGGTATATCAGTAAAATGCAGAGCTGGGATGAATCCTCAAAAACATGATTCGAATCACGAATCCGAATCACCTAATATGATTCGAATCACGAATACTCGAGTAAAGGATTCGTAAGTGAAAAATATGATTCGAATCAAAGATTCGAATCCTCATTTTTGAATCACGGATACAAATCCTTTAAAAATAAATTTGAATCTATTATTTGCAACCAGTAATATTTTATTACATCAGTTTCTATTAACAAACATGTTCATTTACCGACTAAATATCTGATTATATAATGATTTTAATTAATGATGATATATGTGTTATTGAACTTCATTTTTAATCTGTGTTTTATACGCCTGGCGCATGAAGTAAAATTTCGAGTTTAGAAAAGCCCCGTGAAAATTTGTCTCGGGTCGCTGCGCGACCCTCGACAAATTTTCTACGCGGGGCTTTTCTAAACTCGAAATTTTACTTCATGCTTAGTCTCGGAGTGAACAACACTCGTTCTTAGAAGTTTCAAATTAAAGGATTACTCTAGATTACTAAGTTTATTACCAATTTACAAAGGCTACAGCTCGAAGGACCAATCATGGTCTTCGGAGACCGAAGGACTACAGGGAATCGAAGTTTATTTACAAGAAAACAACGAATATCTGAAGGTTTACAGCATGGATAGGAAAGAAAACATCCAATTTTGAAAAAATATCGAAGTTGGGTTGGTTTTCAGTGCGTTTTTTAACTTCACTTTAAATCAGTGATTTATACGCGGGGCGCATGAAGTAAAATTTCGAGTTTAGAAAAGCCCCGTGAAAATTTGTCTCGGGTCGCTGCGCGACCCGAGACAAATTTTCTACGCGGGGCTTTTCTAAACTCGAAATTTTACTTCATGCTTAGTCTGGGAGTGGACCGTCAAGATTTTCTACATGTCTGGATTTTTGATATTTCTAGATTTATATATTCACAGTTTGTTATTGTATTAAATGCAACATTAATATTAAATAAAAACGGCTTTTTTAGGAATAGAATATTCACCCATTAAGAGCCGAACAAATTATAAAGTTAACTCTAAAAGTTAATTTTAGGTAAAATTTTGCATCTTTTTCTATGATTTCAATGAATGATTTATTATACGTCGATTTTTTAAAAGAGTTAAATTTAAAATTCAAACGAGTGTTGTCCACTCCCAGACTAAGCATGAAGTAAAATTTCGAGTTTAGAAAAGCCCCGCGTAGGAAAATTGTCAAGGGTCGCGCAACGACCCGAGACAAATTTTCACGGGGCTTTTCTAAACTCGAAATTTTACTTCATGCGCCACGCGTATAAAACACTGATTTCAAGTGAAGTTAAAAATATATATATTAACGTTGGATATTTTTCATGGTTAAGTAACCAAATATGCATTCACAAATATTTGAATTATTCGAAAATTTTAATATTTATATTCAAATATGAATAATTTAGTGATTTAAATATTCATATTAGAATATTTAACTATTTGAATTAATCGAATTCGAATTCCAGCCTTAATAGCGATGATTCGAATTATTTAGGAGGATTGGAATCCATGTATCAGGATTCGAATTTTATAAGGATTCGATTCCTTTTATAAGGATTCGAATCATCTACGTTTGGATTCGAATACGAATCCTTTTAAAAAAATGTAACGAATCCGGATCACGAATCCGTTTTCACTAAAGTATTCGAATACCTCTTTTGAATCCTTTAAAAGGATTCGAATCCGGGAATCGAATCCTGAATGATTCGAATCCTGCCCAGCTCTGGTAAGCTGGTACTGGTACTAGGGTTCAAACCCCCCCACGAAATTTTTATATGTAAAAAAGGCTTTGTAATAGCAAAAACAATATTTTTACCGGTGTTTATGGTAACATTACAGAGCCGCTTTTACATATAAAAATTTGTATAACCCCCTCCAAATTCTTTTTTTGACTACAGCCTTGATTATATACATATTTTAAAGCAATTAATATTTTATATATCTAAAATAAACTTCTATCTAAATTTGTCTCTTGTTTATATTCGATTTTGAAGCAATTTTCAACTCTACGAGTTCTAAAATAAAATGCATGTGTGCACCTCAATAAAATTCCACATGTATACGTTTTCTGTTTTGATTTTTTTTTCTCGGGAATAACCTACACATATTTACACAGTAATTCAACCGGGCGATGGGTTTTCGCGAAATTTTATCATCTCTAAATATATTCAAGTGCATGTGTGTGTATTCTTGGCGCTCCGGACGGAATCCAGGGAGTGAGAGGGAGATTCCCAACATAGATACCCCGGTAAATTCCATTCGACGCCGACAGATTAATACGAAAGACGATCACAAACACGCACATAAATACAAACAACAAATAGGGATGAGGAGAGAGAGAGACAGAGAGAGTCAGGAAAAAACGAGCAAGATGAGAATGGGAAGGAAGGGAAAACGCGCGCACGGATTCACTCAAATTGGCCAAGGCTTAATTTTTATTATAAACTACATAAATCATAGACCAGTTTGGTTTTCTCATTATTGTACAATTGAGTCTTCTAGATGCAAAATTAGTTCATCCATTTGTTTCAAACTAACCTAACTACAATGTTAATTATCTCCAAAACTACGATATTTTGGCAACATTAGTTTTGGGGCTTTACCTTGTTTTTTTTTGCTCTCCTGAAAAAAAAAACATTTTTACCTGAGAAAATAAATAGCACGCATTCTTTTTAACATTGCTAAGAGTGTGTGTAATTTTATCTAAAAGTTTTTAAAAAATAAAAAAAATTCGAGTGAAAATCCGATTTTTTCTGTAAACTTGTTTATACAAATTTTTATTTTTTAAAAAATCTTTAAAAAATTCAAGTATTCCTCATGATGTTAAAAATAGCCTAGGCTATTTTTTTGTTAAGTAAAATATATTTCACTTAAATTTCTGCTGTTGATATGTTTATCGATTTTCTGTATTTTTTAAAGTGAGTAAAAATAAATAAAATATTTTTTATTTATATAATACAATATATATATAATAAATAGCAAGCAATGTTTTTAATATTGCCAAGAGTATCTGTGATTTTTTTGAGATTTAAAAAAAATAGAAAGTTTTATGTGAAAATCCAAATTTTTTTCGATAAAAATTTTTGTCAAATTTTGACAAAAAAATAAAAATGACATATTTTTTTCTTTGGAAAATAAATAGCACGCATTGTTTCTAACATTGCTAAGAGTGTCTGTTATTTTTTTGTTTTTTTAAAAATAAAGAAAATCGCGAGAAAATCCGATTTTTTCCTTATAAAACTTTTTTATCAAAATTTTTATTTTTTGAAAAATCTCAATATAATCTCAAGTATTCCTTATTATGTTAGAAATAGCCTAGGCTATTTATTTTTGGTAAGGAAAGAAAAATATCACTTATATTTCTGTTGTTGAAGTGTTCATAAATTTTCTGCATTTTTTAAAAGTGAGTAAAAACTAATTAAACATTTTTTCTTGAGGAAATAAATAGCTCGCATTGCTTTTAACATTGCTAAGAGTGTTTGTGATTAATTTAAAAAAATTTGAAAAATAAACAATTTCCTGTGAAAATCACTTTATTTTTCTATTAAAAATATTTATGAAAATTTTTATTTTTTAAAAAACTTCAAAACAATGTTAAGTAATCTTCATGATGTTACAAATGGTATGGGCTGTTTTTTTGTCAAGAAAAAAATATTTCACTTAAATTTCTGCTGTTGAATGTTTATTAAGTTTCTGCATTTTTTAAGTGAGTAAAAATGAATTAAATAATTTATTTCATGAGGAAATAAATAGTACGCATTGTTTTTAACATTGTTAAAAGTTAGTGATTTTTTTTGAAATTTTTTAAAGAATAAAAATGTTCATGTGAAAATCCGATTTTTATTCCTTAAAAAGAATTATTTGAAAATTTTTATTTTTTAAAAAACTTTTAAAAAATCTCAAGTATTCTTCAAGATGTTAAAAATAGCCTGGACTGTTTTTTATTCCTAAGAAAAAAAATATTTTACTTAAATTTCTGCTGTCGAAGTGTTTATAAATTTTCAGATTTTTTTAAAAGTGAGTAAAAAAGAATTAAGAATGTTTTTCTTGAGGAAATAAATAGCACGCATTGTTTTTAACATTGCTAAGAGTGTCTGTAATTTTTTGAGATTTTTTAAAAAAAAAAATTGTGTGAAAATACGATTTTCTATAAAAAAAAAATTATAAACATTATTTTTTTTAAAATCTCAAATATTCTTCATGATGTTAGCAATACTATTGATAACAGAGCTGGGATGAATCCTCAAAAACATGATTCGAATCACGAATCCGAATCACCTAATATGATTCGAATCACGAATACTCGAATAAAGGATTCGTAAGTGAAAAATATGATTCGAATCAAAGATTCGAATCCTCATTTTTGAATCACGGATACAAATCCTTTAAAAATAAATTTTAATCTATTATTTGTAACCAGTAATATTTTATTCCATCAGTTTCTGTTAACAAAAATGTACATTTACCGACTAAATATCTGATTATATAATGATTTTAATTAATAATGATATATGTGTTATTTAACTTCATTTTCAATTTGTGTTTTATACGCCTGGCGCATGAAGTAAAATTTCGAGTTTAGAAAAGCCCCGTGAAAATTTGTCTCGGGTCGCTGCGCGACCCTCGACAAATTTTCTACGCGGGGCTTTTCTAAACTCGAAATTTTACTTCATGCTTAGTCTGGGAGTGGACCGTCAAGATTTTCTACATATCGAGATTTTTGATATTTCTAGATTTATGTCGATTTATTCACAGTTTGTTATTGTATTAAATGCAACTTTAATATTAAATAAAAACGGTTTTTTTTAGGAATAGAATATTCACTCATTAAGAGCCGATCAAATTATAAAGTTAACTCTAAAAGTTAATTTTAGGTAAAATTTTGCATCTTTTTCTACGATTTCAATGAATGATTTATTATATTACATACGTCGATTTTTTAAAAGAGTTAAATTTAAAATTCAAACGAGTGTTGTCCACTCCTAGACTAAGCATGAAATAAAATTTCGAGTTTAGAAAAGCCCCGCGTAGAAAATTTGTCGAGAGTCGCGCAGCGACCCGAGACAAATTTTCACGGAGCTTTTCTAAATTCGAAATTTTACTTCATGCGCCACGCGTATAAAACACTGATTTCAAGTGAAGTTAAAAATATACTATTAACGTTGGATATTTTTCATGGTTAAGTAACCAAATATGCATTCACAAATATTTGAATTATTCGAAAATTTTAATATTTATATTCAAATATGAATAATTTAGTGATTTAAATATTCATATTAGAATATTTAACTATTTGAATTAATCGAATTCGAATCCCAGCCTTAATAGCGATGATTCGAATTATTTAGGAGGATTTGAATCCATGTATCAGGATTCGAATTTTATAAGGATTCGATTCCTTTTATAAGGATTCGAATCCTTTTATAAGAATTCGAATCCTTTTATAAGGATTCGAATCCTTTTATAACAATTCGAATCCTTTTATAAGGATTCGAATCATCTACGTTTGGATTCGAATACGAATCCTTTTAAAAAAATGTAACGAATCCGGAGCACGAATCCGTTTTCACTAAAGTATTCGATTACCTCTTTTGAATCCTCTAAAAGGATTCGAATCCGGGAATCGAATACTAAATGATTCGAATCCTGCCCAGCTCTGATTGCTAACATCATGAAGAATATTTGAGATTTTAAAAAAATAATGTTTATAATTTTCTATTTATAGAAAATCGTATTTTCACACAAAATTTATTTATTAAAAATTCTCAAAAAATTACAGACACTCTTAGCAAAGTTAAAAACAATGCGTGCTATTTATTTCCTCAAGAAAAAAATGTTTTTTTTTGCTAAGAAAAAAATATTTTACCTAAATTACTGCTGTTGAATTGTTTATAAACTTTCAGCATTTTTAAGTGAGTAAAAATTAAATAAATATTTTTTTCTTGGGGAAATAAATATCACGCATTGTTTTTAACATTGTTAGGAGTGTCTGTGATTTTTTTTAAGATTTTTAAAAAAATAGAGAATTTAATGTGAAAACCCGATTTTTTTATACATTTTTTTTAATTTTTATAAAATCTCAAAAAAATCTCAAGTATTTTCTCATTGTTGTAACAATTAGCCTTGGTTATTTTTTTGTAAAAAAAAATATTTCACTTGAATTTCTGCTGTTGAAGTGTTTATAAATTTTCTGCATTTTTTAAAAGTGAATAATAATGAATTAAATATTTTTTAGATGTAACCGATTTTACATCTACACGACTCAATTAACGATCAATTAAAATCACTAATTTATTTACTGATTAATTATACGAATCACCATTTTGTCCGCTAAACGATGTACCTAAGAATCCTAATCAGGTCCACTGGTATTTATCGATAGTTTGCTGTAATCTCTCTAGAATACTTCAATATTTACGATTATTCGTAAGTATTGAAGACTAATTAGTAATAGTAGCACGGTAAAAGGCATTCTGAAGAATGGCTAAATCGGATATTTAAGTGAAACATAGGATTCGAGTTGATTTTATCATTGAGCATGGATAAATAAGAGCACCCGGTCGTTGTGCGTATAAGAAAACACGATTGATTTTCGCTGCCGGTAATTAAAAATAAACGCGAAATTTGCATCTGTTTTTCATCAGAGCCATGGGGGAAAAAGGCAGTAGAGGCAGCAGCGCCATCCATCACCATCGACACGGATATCGGAGATGGACACGCGGGAAGTGACGCAACGACTATTAGTAGGTGCCTCTCCCGACCTGACTGCAGTTGCAATACACCCGGGAACTCATTTACATTTGATTTATAACGCGACGCCGCTGATAATGGAAGGTTATCAGTCCTGTAAGTTATTGCAGGAGTGTCCTGTGCGCTCCCGCTCCGTCCATCCGTAACGAGAAATCACGTTTCTTGTTTTTCACATTTCAATTTCTTTCGAATAATTATAATAATGTCCATAGTTTTGATTAATTATTAATTGCATCAAAGATTAGAAGGAGAGGAGAGACCATTTTGTGTGCGTGGAATGAATGAGGGAACGCGGTGTCGCTGGCCTCTCTCGCTCCGGCCAGTTTATGGCCGCCAAGGTTGAATTAATCGAGAGAAGTGGATAAACTTGTTTATTGCAGCAGATATAAATGGCCGGCTAATATTTGGTTTAACCTGCACTCAGGGAAAAATCATTCGCAATAAAAAAAAAACACATTCAATAGCAATTCCTCTTACATCTGAAATATTTACACCAAATTTTCAATACTTCTACTATAACTGTTTTGTGTTGTTGGCGTTCACTTTGTAGTACATCTTAAATACACTTGTAAATAAAACACGTTTTACTTTGTTTAACTACTGTATTTTGCACTTAATTTCTGACTATAGTTTCGACTATCTAGTAGTCATTATCAAACTTAAGTCGATAGTCAAAACTATAGTCACAAATTAAGTGCAAAATACAGTGGTTAAACAAAGTAAAAAGTGTTTTATTTACAACTTCTACAACACTTTGTGAGATTGGAAGAAAGAGCTGTAATATGCGCGTAATATAAATAGTAGTATACAATACAATAACGTATATTTTGCTAGAGATTACAATTTTATCTGGACGCGTTTTTTTCTACAGCAAGATAACCGGAGAATCAGAATAGTGCGCCAAATCGCGTCGTCGCTTCATAAAATACCGCTGAAAAAGAGCGGGCGCTCGTGCAACATATCGACGCTAAGGTACTGCCAATTTGGTTATCCGTGAAATATGCGCTCGCGTGAACTCACTTACATCACTTTTCTTATTTTATTAGGTTGTTGCTCAAGGATTTATAACCGCACACCAGCACGCGACAACATCATATATCAAAAACGGAGAAATAAATAATCATAACATAAATTAAAATACCAGAAAAAAATCTATGTTATACGCCTGTTAATTCTAATACGCTCAGTTTTTTGTTTGTTTTACATATAAGTGCATGATGATTCATATATTATACCTACGCTGCTATGTTTTCAATCAAGAAAAAAACTGCTACATTTTTCCTAATTTTCAATGCTTATTAAAAGGTTAAGAACCACTACTTTGTAACAGTTCCATGTGTATGTACGCGTATTCATAAGTAAAGTCTGTGAGGCATTTTCTGTTGTATGCGAGGGGGGGTTGGTGGAGGCAGCAAGTGTGAGCAAGTCTTGCGGAACGCCGCACCACCAGACCCGCTCGCGGTCGCTGCAGTTCCACGGAAAATTAGCTTACTTGTTACCTCGTCGCACCACTTACTAAATTAATCTATTAAATTAACGCGGTGTGCGGTGCGCGACTGTTCCTGTCACCTACATTGCGAGAAACACCTCCGCGCGCCTCCTCTTCTTTCCCGCTTCAAATTAACGCTCAACTAACGCTGTTTAAGTTGCTTCTCAGACAACGAGCACACGTTATTCATTAAGTTTACCTTCAAAATATTTGTGGGGAAATTATTCCGGATTAAACTCCATACATTTTTGTGAAAAGTTCTGCACCCATCACCGGATTTAAGTTTTAATAAACGAAAGAGTAATTGTATGGTTTACCTTTAACGAGTGTTTCCACTCCCAGGCTAAGCATGAAGTGAAATTTCGAGTTTAGAAAAGCCTGAAAATTTGGTTTGGTCGCGTAGCGCTACGCGACCAAACCAAATTTTCAGGCTTTCTTAAACTCGAAATTTTACTTCACGCGCCACACATATAAAACATTGATTAAAGTGAAGTTCATAAAACATATATTGTAAATAGAACAGATATTCTTACGTGGGTAAGTGAATGAATGAGTCCGTGAGTAAGTGCGTGGGTAAGTGAATGAGTAAGTTATTAGGTAAGTAAATGAGCTAGTGAGTAAGTCACTAAGAGAGTAATTGGGGCATGACTAACTGAGTGAGCCCGTAAGTAGATGGGTAAGTAAATAAGTGACTTATGTGAGTAAATTAATAAGTGAGTGAGTCAGGAAAAAAGTAAGCGAAGCACTGTAAGGAAAATTATTCCGAATTTAACTTTATACATTTGTATGAAAACTCTTAAAGTTCTGCACCCATCACCTGATCGAAGTTTTAACAAACGAAAAAGGAATAAAATAAATTTTATGGTTTACCTATAACGAGTGTTTCCACTCCCAGGCTAAGCATGAAGTAAAATTTCGAGTTTAGAAAAGCCTGAAAGTTTGGTTTGGTCGCTCCGCTACGCGGAGCGACCAAACCAAAGTTTCAGGCTTTTCTAAACTCGAAATTTTACTTCATGCGCCACGCGTCTAAAACACTGATTTCAAGTGAAGTTCATAAAACACATATATCAATTTGTTCGCGAATGTATCGCATCAAATTGGTTTAAAACAGCTCAAACAAAAAAATAAGAACTGTTGATTGTGCAAGTTGTGCAGAATCACGTAATCTAAAGATATAATCAGAAGAGTCATCCACATTGTAACAACAAATAGGTCATGGAGGCAAAGAACAAACATCTGCAAAACATTAGTTGTGAATAAATACTACTTTTTTAAAATTTTCATGTTTTCCGTTTTATCAAACTAAGGTTCAGGAAAATTTGAACAAATTGGACTGTGCTCGTCAAGAATGAAAAGAAGCGGTTAAATTCTAAAGTTATTTATTCATAATTTAATTAATAAATTCTCGAAATATTCATAATAACCCAAATATCTCTCTCTCTTTCTCTCTGGGTGTGTGTGTGTGTGTGTGTGTGTGAGGGTGAGAAATGGAATTAAACAAGACGCCGCGGCGCGATACACAAGTGGAAACAATAAGTTAATTAAAGGAGGAAATGGATGAGGCCGCAGACTTGAATTACAAGAGCAATCGTAGTGGATTACGCGGCATTATCCACCTTGTCTACCTCCGATAATTCTCCCCGTATTAACTTAATTCGCGGGCTGGTGTTTAAATTTCATAAACACTCGCTCTTCGCGCCCGCCGACGCGCGTTTACATTAACTTAATTACTCATTTAGGCGAGGGGCCAAACAATTACGCGTTTGAAAATATTCGACTTGATAAATTTCACCCATTCCAGAGATAACAAGCAGAAGAGAGAGAAAGTAAAAAAACAAAAAAACAAGTAATTTCATTATTACTTTCCTTCACTTCCTTGAAAATTGTCCCCACGATTATTTCATACAATTACGCAAAAATTGTCAAACACGTTTTAGGTAATTGCGTAAAATGTATCTTTAATTTGTATCCATTTATTTAGCAAAAAAAACATGGCTTCACCAACTTCAACAACTAAATGAGTCAATCTGTAAGTCAGTAAGAGAGCAATTAAGTGAATGAGTGAGTTATTAAGTGAGTAAATAAATGAGTGAATAAGCCAGTAAGAGAGTAAGTTAGGTATGAGTATATGAGTGAATTAATGACTAAGTGAGTTATTAAGTGAGTTAATGAATAATTGAAAGTCAGTGAGAAAGTTAGTGAGGCTTGAGTTAATAAATGAATGAGTGAGTCCGTGAGCAAGTAAGTAAATGAGCAGGTTATTAAGTGCATACAAGTTTAGGTAAGTGATTCAGTAAGAAAGTAAGTGAGGCATGAGTAAGTGAGTGACTAGGTGTGTGAGTACGTGGACAAGTAAGTAAGTTATTAAATGAGTTAACGAATGAGTAAGTCAGGAAGAGAGTAAGTGATGAGTTGTAAGTGAATGAGTAAGTAAATGAGTGAATGAGTAAGTAAATGAGTGAATGAGTAAGCCCGTGAGTGAATACATGGGTAGTGAGTGAATGAGTAAGCCCGTGAGTAAATACATGGGTAAGTGAATGAGTAAGTCCGTGAGTGAGGGCGTGGGTAAGCGAATGAGTGAGTTACTGAGTAATTAAATGAGGTAGTGAGTGAATTATTAGGTAAGTAAATGAGGTAGTGAGTGAGTCACTAAGAGAGTAAGTGAGGCATGAGTATCTGAATGAGTACGTGAGTAGGTGAACCAGTGAATAAGTGACTTATTATGTGAACAAATTACTAAGAGAGCGAGTAAGTGCGGCACTGTAAGTTAGGGAATGAGCAAGTCCGTAAGTGAGTACGTGAGTAAGTAAATACGTAAGTCCGTGAGTAAGTGCGTGGGTAAGTGGATAAGTTAGTTATTAGGTAAGTAAATAAGGTAGTGAGTAAGTCACTAAGAGAGTAAGTGAGGCATGAGTATCTGAATGAATCCGTCAGTAGGTGGGCAAGTGAATAAGTGACTTATGTAAATAAATTAATAAGAAAGCGAGTAAGTGCGGCACTGTAAGTAAGGGAATGAGCAAGTCCGTACGTGAGTACGTGGGTAAGTGAATGCGTGAGTCCGTGAGTAAATGCGTGGGTAAGTGAATAAGTAAGTAAATGAGTAAGCCCGTGAGTAAATACATATGTAAGAGAGTAAGTCCGTGAGTGAGGGCGTGGGTAAGTGAATGAGTCAGTTATTAGGTAAGTAAATAAGGTAGTGAGTGAGTCACTAAGAGAGTAAGTGAGGCATGAGTATCTTAATGAGTCCGTGAGTAGGTGGGCAAGTGAATAAGTGACATATTATGTGAGTAAATTAATAAGGAAGAGAGTAAGTCCGTGAGTGAGTACGTGGGTAAGTGAATGAGTAAGTCCGTGGGTAAGTGAATGAGTAAGTCCGTGGGTAAGTGAATGAGTGAGTTATTAGGTTAGTAAATGAGCTAGTGAGTGGGTTACTAAGAGAGTAATGGAGGCATGAGTAACTAAGTGAGTCTGTGAGTAGATGGTCCTGTGAATAAGTGACTTATAGTGAGGCAGGAAGAGAGCAAGTAAAGCACTATAAGTGAGTGAATGAGTAAGTCCGTGAGTGAGTACGTGGGTAAGTAAATAAGCGAGTCCGTGAGTGATTGCGTGAGTAAGTAATATAGTGAGTTATGAAATGAGTTAATGATCTAGTGAGTGACTCACTAAGAGAGTAATTGAGGCATGAGTAATTGAGTGAGTATGTTAGTAGGTAGATAAGTAAATGAGTGACTTAAGTAACTGAATAAATGATTAAGAGAATGAGCCAACAGAAGAAAAAGTAAGGCATGAGCGAATGAATGAATAAGTGAGGGACTCAATATGTGAATAAGTGAGGCAAGAGTGAATGAATGAATACGTGGGTAAATAAATACGCGAGTCTGTGAGTGATGACGTGAGTAAGTAATATAGTGAGTTATGAAATGAGTTAATGAGCTAGTGAGTGACCCACTAACAAAGTAATTGAGGCATGAGTAACTGATTGAGTTTGTTAGTAGGTAGGTAAGTAAATGAGTGACTTAAGTAACTGAATAAGTGAATAAGAGAATGAGCCAATAGAAGAAAAAGTAAGACATGAGCGAATAAATGAATAAGTGAGTGACTCATTATGTGAATAAGTGAACAAGTGAGGCACGAGTGAATGAATAAATACGTGGGTAAGTAAATAAGCGAGTCTGGGAGTGATTGCGTAAGTAAGTAAAGTTATGAAAAAGGTAATGAGCTAGTGAGTGACTCACTAAGAGAGTAATTGAGGCATGAGTAACTGAGTGAGTTTGTTAGTAGGTCGGTAAGTAAATATTGACTTAAGTAACTGAAAAAGTGAATAAGAGAATGAGCCAATAAAAGAAAAAGTAAGGCATAAGCGAATGAATGAATAAGTGAGTGACTTATTATGTGAATAAGTGAGAAAGTGAGGCACGAATGAATGAATGAATAAGTGAGTCGTAGGTAAATGAATGAGTGAGTTATTAAATCAATAATTGAGTAATTAAGTAACTGAATTCATGAGTATTTAACTTAAGATATAAAAAAATACTTAGAAGTTTCTTATTTTTTGTATACTCGCACTCACGTTTGTTTGTTTTATAGTGGAGGTGCCGGGATTGAGAGAAGGTTCAGGTTGTGGGTTAGTTGGAGTAAAACAGGGTGGTAACGTGACGCTCGTTCGCGTTTACAGTTCGGCTCGCACCTCAAACAAAATTTAATTGTGTGTGTGGCTCGTTAAATTAATTGTTAAATTTGCACTAAATCCAAACGCGCTGAGTGATTTATATTATTAACACTGAATAATCTGTGTTGTCGTAAGATAAAATTACGGGCACGCTCAACACCATTCCGGAATTAATATATACAGGGAGTTTTTCTTTTAAGTTTATCTACATATCCAAAATAAATTGCGCTTGAATTTTTAAAGATTTGTTTAGACGAAATAAACATTTGTAAAATGTTTTACATATGTTCGAAAGCCTAACCGCCATCTAATGCCCATTTGTAAAATATATTTACACGGGATCAAACAAAACCAGTATTTTTTAAACTTCAGAATATTTCAGAATTTTATACGTGTGCCGCATAAAGTAAAATTTTGCGTTTAGTAAAATAAACTAGTACTTTTTGAAAGGCCTTCACTTTAATGTTGCGAACGAGTGTTGTCCACTCCCAGACTAAGCATAAAGTAAAATTTCGAGTTTAGAAAAGCCCCGTGAACATTTTCTGGGCTTTATTAAACTCGAAATTTTACTTCATGAAACACTGATTTTCAAGTGAAGTTTAAAATATTCTTGTTTAGCAGCATATTTTTACTCCTGCTTTGGCAGTAGATTTTTATATACATACTGATTAAATTTCGAGTTTAGAAAAGCCTGAGCATTTGGCGTCCAAATCCAAATTTAGGCTTTCCTAAACTCGAAATTTTACTTCACGCGCCACACGTACACAACACTGTTTTAAGGTTAAATTTAAAACATACATATGCTGCTAAACAAGAATATTTTAAACTTTACTTGAAATCAGTGTTTTTACGCGTGGCGCATGAAGTAAAATTTCGAGTTTAGAAAAGCCTAGAAAATTTTCACGGGGCTTTTCTAGACTCGAAATTTTACTTCATGCTTAGTCTGGGAGTGGACAACACTCATTCGCAACTTTAAATTGGAAGCTTTTTAGAAAGTACAAGTTTATTTTTTGCTTCTCACTAATTGATGTACAGTTTTAGCTGCATATCTCTGAAATTATTTTAACTATGTAACAATTTTTGTATTATAGAGGCTCCTACTTCGTTATACAGATTAATTTAACTATTAAAAGATGACTTAACTCTGTTTGTATAATACTATCGTATGTTTAATAGAATAAAACCTCTAGAGTGCCATAGAATATATAGTAGGTTGGCAACTCTGAAATAATTTTTGTAAAATTTCATGGCACTCTAGATGTTTCATTTTATTGAACATACGATAGTATTACACAAACAGAGTTAAATATTACATATATATATACAGGGTGAGTTACTAAGCGGAAATCGGTTTATAGTGGGCGAATCGTTGAAAATAGCAAAAAACGTTTCAAATAAAAGTTGTTCAGAATCAAGTATTTCATAACCTAAAATTATTGCTAAATATGGCGGCCTTGCGGTTATACCGGAAGTAAACACCAACTTCCTTATTTTAAATACAACACCCTATATATTTTTACATTTTTGGATTGCTCGTTAAAAATAAACATGAGTTTATGCACACAGCATTGGGTCTCAGTTGAACCGTTTTCGAGTTATTTCATTTTTTTTTTTTGATAAATTTGACGATTTTAGAGCTAGACGCCATTAACAATATCTTCAAAACGAAATAAGTCAGAGTTGTGTGGCTTACGGTTTTGAATTCGGGAAGAAATGTAGTATTTGCTTAGGTTTTTGCCATTAGTCAGATTTTCTAAATTGAACCGAGTCCGTCGACGGCATTCTTCAGTACTTCAAACATGCATAACTTCATTTTTTTAAAGAACTATCTATCTTGAGATACTTTATCTGATGCAAAATTAAATGTCCTTTTTATTGATACCGGGTTGTTGCCATATCCTTCCAACAGTTTTTGAGAAATTTGCGATTTTGTAATAAATTTAATACATTTCGTATTATCGCGTTAGCCCTAGATACTGATGATGTTTGGTGATTTTGTTTTGACATTTAGTTAGTCATTGAGATATTCCCTGTTTTCTAAAGTTCATTTTAAAGCTTTAAACAAGTGATTTCCACTCCCAGACTAAGCATGAAGTAAAATTTCGAGTTTAGAAAAGCCCCGTGAAAATTTGTCTCGGGTCGCGCAGCGACCCGAGACAAATTTTCTGGGCTTTTCTAAACTCGAAATTTTACTTCATGCGCCACGCGTATAAATCACTCAAATATTGTGCAATTTATGTATATTCGAACTTCGCTTAAAATCTGTGTTTTATACGCGTGGCACATGAAGTAAAATTTCGAGATTAGAAAAGCCCAGAAAATTTGTCTCGGGTCGCTGCGCGACCCTCGACAAATTTTCACGCGGGCTTTTCTAAACTCGAAATTTTACTTCATGCTTAGTCTGGGAGTGGAAATCACTTGTTTATAGCTCTAAAATGAACTTTAATAAAAACAGGGTATATCTCAATGACTAACTAAATGTCTAAACAAAATCATCAAACGTCATCAGTATCCAGGGCTAACGCGATAATACGAAATGTATTAAAATTTTTACAAAATCGCAAATTTTTCAAAAACTGTTGGAAGGATATGGCAAAAACCCGGTATCAATAAAAAGGAAATATAATTTCGCATCAGATAAAGTATCTCATGATAGATGGTTCCATTTAAAAAAAATAAAGTTATGCATGTTTGAAGTACTGAAGAATACCGTCGACGGACTCGGTGCAATTTAGAAAATCTGACTAATGGCAAAAACCTAAACAAATACTACATTTCTTCCCGAATCCAAAACCGTAAGCCGCACAACTCTGACTTATTTCGTTTTGAAGATATTGTTAATGGCGTCGAGCTCTAAAATCGTCAAATTTATCAAAAAAATGAAATAACTCGAAAACGGTTCAACTGAGACCCAATGTTGTGTGCATAAACTCATGTTTATTTTTAATGAGCAATCCAAAAATGTAAAAATATATAGGGTGTTCTATTTAAAATAAGGAAGTTGGTGTTTACTTCCGGTATAACCGCAAGGCCGCCATATTTAGCAATAATTTTAGGTTATGAAAAACTTGATTCTGAACAACTTTTATTTGAAACTTTTTTTGCTATTTTCAACGATACGCCCACTATAGACCGATCTCCGCTTAGTGACTCACCCTATATATATATATATATATATATATATATATATATATATATATATATAAAAATCTTAAAGCGTCTAGCCAACTTAAATTTAAAAAAGATTAAACCATGGCACTCTAGAGGCTTTTTTTTTTATTGAGCATACGATATTTATATGAAGTATTGTTGATTTCTGCATTTGCGCATTTTAGGCGTTAAAGCAAAGTTTATACATTACTTAATTAATCTGCAATTAATTAGAATTAGGAACAGTAAAACATTAAACACGTGTTGACGTGCAAAATGTAACTACCCTCGATATTAGTTCCAACATTAATATAATATCTAATTATCAGAATATTACACAACTGATCAATCGACTCCCAACGGTGGTTTAATAATTGCATTAAAGTGTACGTAATAACGATATAATCCATAAACATCAAATAGCGCATAAATAAAAAAAGAGTATTAATTCCGCAGTGAATCTATAGTAAATGAAAATTGAATTGAAGTATAGTATTTTCCATTAAGATGTCGTATTTTAATTATTTAAAAACAATATTTTTTTTTATGATATAGTACCAACATATTTATTTCAAAACAATGTACAAACTCCACGATTAGTTGTGGAAAATAATATCTGGTAAACGGCGACCTCGCCTTCTATTCTATTAAAAAAGTTTTGCATCACATTTTAGCATTTTAACTTTGGCTCTTATTTGACTAATAACCGCTCAAATATTTTCTATAAGCGCTTAAATTGCGGTAATGTTCTCAGCTGACCTGGTGAACTGGCAATTTTACCTCAGTAATTTGTCAATTTTGCTCAAATTTACTAATAAGTTTCACAATGGCACGCCGAGAAGGTGATTTATACGAACGCTGCGGTCTGTCTAGGCGAAATTTTCACCATATTAATAATGAATTTTCACTATTTCTATACGTTGTTGGAACGTGTATCATTCCATTTTCTCAAATCGTACACTTTTCACTTGAAAAGTGTGAAACAATCAAGCCCCGCTATTTAACTCTTTAAAAATGCCAGGGGATTCAAAATGGGACATCTTAATGGAAAACTCATTATAATATAATCAAAAAAACAGTACAAAAAATTGTATCAAATCCGCAGTGAATCCGCAATAAATCAAATTTGAATTTAAGAGTAATTTAATCAAGAAACAGTGCTAATGTTATAAAGCGTGTTTAATGATAATAAATAAACTGATGATGTTTAAGAAGAGGAAGAAGAGTGATATTAATATTAGGAGACGCAAAGAATCAATCAAAATTGAATTTAAGTGTAATTTAATCAAAAAACAGTGCTAATGTAATAAAGCGTGTTTAATGTTAATAAATAAACTGATGATGTTTAAGAAGAGGAAGAAGAAGAAGAAGAAGAAGAAGAGTGATATTAATATTAGGAGGCGCAAAGAGACACCCGTGCTAAAGTAACTCAACTCTCCTGTTTATCATCCATCATCATTATTGCGATTTAGCTTATTACAGTAAAGTTGGAGTCGCTCCCATTCACCTAAGTTCTTAGGTATAATTATTTAAAGTCTAATTGTCTCTACTCGCGTTTAAGAGTACATTTATCATACAATTACCAGCGCGGAAGTTTGCGTCCCCCGATCTTCGAATAAGGAGCGAGAGAAGAGGCGCAGAGAGTTGGGGTCGGTCGAGAGTTGGCTCACCTGCAAAACAAAAAGAGGAAGTTTTAATTAAGTTTGTTATTAAACGACACAACTACACAGATTAGGATTTATTGTGGTTATAAAAGGGGTGCTTTAGGAGATGTAATATGTTAGATTTTCATCATTATTTTTCACATCGTTGATTGTTGCGGCATTTAAGTGTTGAAAATCCATATTACTTTACTTATTTTAAAGAAAAATCTCGTTGATTTTCAAAAATTAAAATGTTAATTCACTACAGTTGTTTCTCAAATGTATTGCTTTTTCAGGTGAAGAGAGTTAGGTAACTCTCTTCACCTGAAGAAGCAATACAGTTACGAAACAGTTGTAGTGAATAAACATTCCAATTTTTGAAAATCAACGAGTTTTTTCTTTAAAATAAGTAAAGTTTATTACTTTTATTGTTGACTGCTTACAAGATTTCATCTGCAGGATATAGATTGTTTCTTCATTTTCCTTGTTCGTTTTATGAACAAATTTCTTGCATTTTAAAATAAGCCAAGCCATCAGCAGCTTGAATTTTTATACTGAATCCCATCCTTAACCCTTTCGGCCCTGACGGTGGCATATGAGACAACTAACATTTGTTAAACATACTGGGAATTTTTCTTTTAAATATACATACATGTATGCATGAGCTGTAACTTTTCCGATAATCGTTCGTTTTTTTTAAATAGTTTAATTTAAAAGCTTAAACGAGGGGTTTCCACTCCCAGATTAAGCATGAAGTAAAATGTTCAGGCTTTTCTAAGTCGAAATTTTACTTTATGCGCCATGCGTATAAAACACTGATTTCAGGTAAAGTTCGAGATATTTTACTAAAGCAGTATGCTAAAAACGTGTATTCTGAGCATCACATCGCATTAGTGTTTAGTACGCGTGGCGCATGAAGTAAAATTTCGAGTTTAGAAAAGCCCCGTAAAAATTTGTCTCGGGTCGCTGCGCGACCCTCGACAAATTTTCTACGCGGGGCTTTTCTAAACTCGAAATTTTACTTCATGCTCAGTCTGGGAGCGGACAACACTCGTTTAATTTTCGTTAGATTTTATCAATTTATAAAATTTTCATCAGATTTCGATATTTTCAACAATATATAAAATGTCCTTCAAATTTTTAATATTTCCAGATTTTCGTCGATTTATAAAATGTTCAATACTTTGTGATTTTTGTCGATTTATAAAAAACTTCATGAGATTTTCAAAATGTTGTGAATTTCGTCAGATTTTCAATATTCAAAATATATGTTTTCATCAATTTATAAGATTTTCAATATTTCCAATTTTTCGTTAATTTATAAGTGACGTATAAAAATACGTCAACTGTGACATGAATGTCAATGTGCAATGTCAAATGTGGTGAAACAATTGTAGTACAATAAATATAATTTTGAAACCTAAACAAATTAAGTGTTTTATTAAAGTGATATTATGGAGTTCCAACAACTAACAGCCTCAACTATACAGTAATGAACTTCAATTTATGTCAGTGGTTTAGTCGTGTGGAGTAAATGTCGGCCAGCGCCTACTTGTGTCAACTGTCATCTGTCAATTTTGACATGTTATTATTTTAATTCTGTCCATATTTTTCACCTAATTTATCAATTTTGACGTTTTATTAATTTTTAATCTATCAATATATTTCACCTAATTTGTTAATTTTGATTTGATATGGTTTTAACTTTAGTTGAAATGAGTGTTTTATGCGGGTGGCGCATGAAGTAAAATTTCGAGTTTAGAAAAGCCCCGTAAAAATTTGTCTCGGGTCGCTGCGCGACCCTCGACAAATTTTCTACGCGGGGCTTTTCTAAACTCGAAATTTTACTTCATGCGCCACCCGCATAAAACACTCATTTCAACTAAAGTTAAAACCATATCAAATGTCTAGTCTGGGAGTGGAAGACACTCGTTAGTTTAAAACATGTCACAACTATCAAAATGTGTGTCGCAAGTGTCATAGCGAAAAACAATAACATGAGCATCTAATAATATATTTCAAATAATAGTTGTCTCTGTCGCCGATTGTGTCATGTTTGATAGATTGGACTAAATGTCATTTCAGTTGACAGGTTAGACTAATGTCTGCTTACGGCGACTCATGTCAAGTTGACACAATGGACTAAACGCCGACTATCGTCATCTTAAGTCAAGTTGACACGATAGACTAATGTCAGTCAATCAAGTGACTTACAATCATAAAGTCACAATAGTGAAGATATAGTCGATATTAACGATTTAATTAAAAATCATATCATAATCAAAAAACAAAAGACAGTTAAGTGACTTAGGGCCGCTTTTACAATCAATAGTTACACCTTTAATAGTAATGTAGACCCTCCGGTACTGTACTACCTAGTTTAAACCATTGGTAAACGGCCTTACCATTTTACAATTGTCTTAGTTGTTACCCACAGATTTTTTATCGTTGGTGTCAAAACAAAGTGAAGTGAATACCAGTGAGTTAGGATAACCTATGATTTACAAAAAATGATAGAAGATTTGGACGATAATGTATTTGAATCCGATAGCGATTCGAAGATTATTCATTATGTGGAGAGGTCTTTAAAACCCAGACGGTTCCGCATAAGGTAAGCAAGGGCTTGTAGACTTTTTAAGAGACATGTCGATAATTCACTAAGAACCATCCAGTGCTGCAACAAAATTATTTTAAATAATGCAAATTAGAAAATACACAACATTTGGAGAACTTTGAGTGAATTATCGTAAACACCTATTGTGTTAAACCAGTCAGGATTGTTGCGAGCCGAATATAGATACCACTTAGTGCCGGGTTATGGATTGGTACCTTTAACCGGCAAGCTTTTTGTCTCAAATAATTGTATCGTTTTATACAGCCCTAAATATTGATTTTTTTAAACAGTAATTAATATGAAAGCAACATATAATTTTGGTTTTATTATAGCGTCCACAATTTCGAAGAATTGGAAGTATGGGATTTTTTTATGAGTTATAGATTAACAAAAAATGTTATCAGGGGTTGATAGAATTGGTGAAAGACGAAATCACATCATCAATCGTACAAACTATACCAGGTACTACTCCTTTAATCGAATGATAAGAACATGTAATTTAGTTTGTTCTTCCCCTCATTTTAGATTATTTGATGCGTCATTAAATATTTAAGTTTTATCTAAAATTAATAGATTTGTCGGCTCTTTTTACCAATTTTTTATAAGCTCATCTTCAAAACCTATATTTCTTAATTAGTAAATGTTAATGTATACTTGTAGAATTAATTACTTTATTTGTATGTTATTCACTTTACTTTCTTTGTTATGATTTTTGTAAAAAAAAAGCATCGCCATAAATAAATATTATTATTATCAACCAATTAAAACTAAAATTAAAGTACTTTTAACCTTAAGGTTTTATGCAATTGGCTCAATGTTGCTAACTGTTAGTGATTTTGTTGGTGTAAGTGAAAGCTCAGCTTGTACAGGGTGGACCAACAGTCCGTTTAAATTTGAATCGGAGGGGTTACGAAGAGCGCAAGAGCGGCCAATGGGAATTCAGTACCATGGCGTCGTTCGCGAGTACTACCGCAACAACGATTCTCTTACTCTAGCGCAACGAAAATTTTGCGCTCATTACAACATACGTAAACGTTTGGTCCACCCTGTATTATATTAAAAGTTGTGACAGAAGCAATAGCAAATTGAAAATGAATTTATCACCACAAATCTAATAATCTATATCCATAGAAACTGCCCACCACATGTTTAACCTAAGCTTGAAGCACGGGGCGGACTGACGGTGAGGTAACTCAGCTTTACACACAACAATGTTTTGCCTCGCAATTGTAAAATAAACACCAAAGGTTTGATCCTTGGGTTAAGTTAACAGAGGTGTAACTATGGATCGTAAAAGCGGCTCTTACAGTCATAATATCGCAATAATGAATATACAGTGAACTAATGACAACATTTTATGTATTCTAAAAAAAAAAACAGAGGTGGAACTAAAACTCACTTTTTTTCAAAGCCGAACGAAAACAAAAATTTCTAGGTAAAAAAAAATCTGAAGTGATCTTAATCGAGTGAGGAGACCTCGAAACTAATATTTCCGCAGTTTTGATTTAAAAATTGCAAAAAAGTAGAAACTGTTGTAGAATTATACAAGTGTTCACGTGCGTGTTTCAACAAAAATATAGCAATTTTTTTTCGGTCTAGTTCCGGTTATTGTTCCGACAAAAATTACGGTTTTTTAAAAGCCCTGTTTTTAATGGAAAAAATATTGTGTTTGCTCTTACATAGCCGCATTTACATGCAAAAAATTAACATTTTTAAAATTTCGGAGTGGGATGAACCCGCATATCCCCCCCTTGTATTCTAGAGCTGAAAAGGTTAAAAAATCTTCGCGTCTATAAATGTAAGTGTATTCCAATACGAGTCGAATACTGGAAAAGTAACTCGGATTACTTTTTATTATATTCTTACGTGTAATACGCAATGAATTATTGGACAGTTGGGTGTATCCACCCAGTTCCCAGTTGTAGCAGTAAATGGCGTGATCTAAATGAAGATAGTTCTTTATTTAATCACCGGCCGGAGCCTTGTTTCCTACGAGAGGTGAAGGCACGTGAGCGAATTCCCAACAAACATCTTATTCAGCTCAAAGGCACCTGTACTCCCTTAGCCCTTGGATATGTGTGTATTTGTGAGTATGTGTGAAGGGATTTTTTTACGAGGGGGCACCTCTACTCGCTTATATGTGTGTGTGTGTGTGTGTGAAGGGGGTACAACTATACTCCCATATCTGTGTGTGTGAGGGGGGCGCACCTATACTCCCTTATATGTGTAGGGGGATGTTTTGGAGGCACCTTTATTTCTTTAGCCCTTAGATAAGTGTGTGTGTGCGTGGGTGAGGCACCTGTACTTCCTAAATGTGTCTGTGTGTGTGTGTGGGTGGGTGAGGCACCTGTATTCCTGAGTGTGTTTGTAGATAGGGGTGGATTGTGCTCGCCTGTCGCTATCCTCAGAGGCGAGAATCTATCACTGATGGGAACACCGTTCTCATTTACCGTTCCTTTATCTTCCACTCATCACTTCGCCGAATCCCCTCTGACTCACCTACCTAGCGGCGGTGGATGAGATGATGAAATCCAATTTAGGTCCAGGAGTTGCAGGGGTGGCGAACTCACCCCCCCTGCACGACCCGACGACCCTACGAGACGTCCTGCAGCCACTTACACCGCATCACAACAATGAGTGTTTATGATGGCGCCTACTCGGCTATCGTCATAGCAACCGTATAGGTGTGTGTTTCGCGCAAAGACCGGACTTCGGACCTTCGTTGGGGCTTGACTGATGTCTATGTGTTGGTGTGCGTGGGTGTGGGTGTGTATGAGTTGTAGTTGTAGTCGGCGATTCCTTCACGATCGAACTGTTTGCTTGTAAAGATTTACGCGGCATTAACTCGCTCCTGTAGTTTGTATTATTTAGATGGACCTTCTCCAACACAATGTTAAGAAATTCGTCTTAAACCTTATCGATCAACAAAAAGACAATGAAACTTTATCCTTATAAAGACAGAATAAATTAAATTATATTATTTATAACATAAAGCACCTAATAAATTTCTCTGCGAGAGATTTTACAACATAAATTTATATATATATATATTTATATATACAACCTCAAGTTTATGAAACAGCTGAAGTACTTGCATATACAATAATTAATGTTTTTATAAAAATGGAGCACTTTCTAAGTCAATTAAAAATCTTAAAAGTTAGTCCTGTTCACAAGAAGGGAAACAAATCACAGGCCCATAGCCAGGCCAGTATACCAACTATTGCAAAAGTTTATGAAAGAATTATTACCAATCGATTATATTATTTTATTAATAAAATCACTTGGTAAACACCAGTTTAACTATCGGAAAGTTAAGTCTACACTTAAAGCAATGTGTGAACTTGTGAAAAAATAATACATGCTTTAGAATTTTGGACCACTTTGGATTCTGCATACATAGATTTGAGCAAGTGGGACTGTGTGTGTCATGATTAGCTGCTAACCAAACTCGAATATTATGGCGCGATTAGTTTAAACAGGGGGAGCCAATGCTTATGGGAGAGCTGGAAATCGAGTAGAAAAGGAGAAACTATGGTCAGGGTGTGGGGTATGAGTAAGACAGACGACTATACACACCAACCATCGGTCTCGCTTCTGGATACAGCATCCAAACGCTGTTACCAAATTTTATACAGAGACTGGCTAACTAGATATATATAAACTGTGGTTTAAATTATTTGCCACTTATACTTTACCAATAGACAGCACTCGTTGCTGCCAACGTTAAGACGTTACTAAAATAACCCATACGGTCCCTCAAGGATCATTTTGGGGCCCTTACTGTTCCTTATCTACATAAACGATTTAAAAAGCAACGTTGATGCAAACTTGCAGATGACACCACAGTACTTCTGTATCTCACAAATGAAAATGCGAACATACCAGAAGGGGTGGAACAAGGTAAAGTCCGGTTCAACGAAAACAGACTCGTAATGAACACAGCTAAAACTAATTATAGTAGAATTTACGAGAGGTGTCCCTGGATTACAGATTTGAAATCTATGGTATAATTTTTCCTACGCTACGCGTACAAAACGCTAATTCTAAATGAAATTCGAAATATAGACAAACATTTTACAGCTGTTTGGTGTTGTAGGCGTTCACTTTATGGTACATCTTAAATACACTTATAAATAAAACACTTTTTACTTTGTTTAACCACTATATTTTGCACTAAATTTGTGACTATAGTTTCGACTATCTAATAGTCATTATCAAACTAAAAGTAAATAAACATTTTATAAGTATCAAGTGTAAATTACGTCAATAATGTCAACGAAAATGAATTTATGTCGCGATTCGCGTTTTAGTTTTGCGTCAAAATGTTAAAAAATACGGAAACAATTTTTATTTTAAGAACACATTAAAAATAATTAGGTAATTAATGAAATAAATATATCTGTCAATTTTATTGCTATTGAAAATATAAAGAAAGGAATTACTACAATAATTAATAGGAAAACACTTCATGTAACTAAAATAAGAATATTGAATATAAAGTTAAATTGAATTCACCAATTGTTGGCAGAATATTCACAAAATATAAAAACAAATTAATTTTTTTTTATAAATTTAGACTTGTGCTATTCTAATTAATGTGTGTGTGTGTGATTTTGAACTTTAGAATAAATCAGTGTTGTATACGCGTGGCGCATGAAGTAAAATTTCGAGTTTAGAAAACACTGAACATTTGGTTTGGTCGCGTAGCGCTACGCGACCAAATCAAATTTTCAGGCTTTTCTAAACTCGAAATTTTACTTCATGCTTAGCCTGGGAGTCGAAACACTCGTTATAAGCATCAAATTGAACGCTTTTATAAAAACAAACAAATTTCTGAACATTTACAGCGTATACACCGGTTAACAGATAAATTCCTTATACTATGTAAATAATAAGACTTAAATTTAAATGAAGATTGATTTATTGTGTGTGTGTGTGTGGGGGGGGGGGATGCTAGAACCTCATTAAATTTTCCAATAAAGCATCTGAATGGGTTTGAGACCATAAATAAAATTAGGGAACGTATAAGGAAACATTTGTTATCGGCTGGGTGAATGTGAAAGGTGCTCACAGAAAAGAAACGCAGAATTTATGAACGTTAGATGAATCCACGCGGTTCTTTGATTGATTTATTGCGACTTTGATGAATTAGCTTCGCCCAATCGGAAGAGAATGCATGCTAACGATTGCGAACGCGCTCAGCGCTGGCGAAGGTAGGAAATCCCTCCTCGAAGGTGGAGTGGGATTCTATTAGGCAAGGTAACTTTATTATCGGAGCTTGTCTGCCATCGCTTTCGCCAGTAATTATCTTTCAAATTTGGTCTGGGACTCGGGGACCAGGCGCCGCTGACCCAACGTTTAAACCAAAACCGCCTCCACAGGCGCAAGAGGGAACAATCGCCCTTCGGAATGAATATCATTGTTAACAAATCCCTTTCAATAGGAAAATATCAAACAGTGCTATTAATAATTAACGCTAAAAGAGAGCTCTCGGATCGGATAATTAAAATGCATATCCAGCGGCGGCACTTAATTACTCTGACCGGCGTCCGAGGACCAACCTTTGAACACACACATCCACCGTTCCCTCTCTCGCTCTCTTTGCAGAACGGTCGGTTAGTTAGTCACGCCCGAGGTCCGAACTTGTAACTCTTTGAATTATTAAGAAATCCCGGCGAGAGCGCATAAAGGAGAGGCTGCGGCCACTTGACCGACTAATTGAAATTTCTATGGATATGTGTGTGTGTATCTCCATCCACTCCATCCGGTATTATGGGTATTATAGTTTAGTCCCGGGGATCCTAGGGACCGTGACGTCAAACGCACCTCACTTTGTGTTAATATAATGGCTAAATGGGGGGTTGGATCGGGGGGGTTGGTCCCCTGCGCAGGATCCAATTACTCGCCTACCCAGAAACTATCTTCACCTGATGGTGATTGAGATTTTCGATTAATACTAGGTTATTGCAGAAAATTTAAACGAACTACTATTAACACTTCTAGTAAATAACACACTTGGTTAAGATTTCACTGTTTATTGATAGACACTGCAACAATTGTTTCGCTATTACTATTAAAATAAGCTATTGATATCTATAACTCCATTCGCGTTTAAATTATTGTTAGGGAAACATAGGACTTATTTGTCCTTGATCGCTGATTGGCCGAAATTCGAGGAAAACTCAGCCAAGCCATTAAATAGAAAATTCGTTCTATTTTCTACTCACTCTCACTTATAATGGAAATTAATTTGTCAGAATTGTCACTGTGTTTTCAAATTTTAGGTTATTATGTCTAATAATGAAAAACCAACAACTGTTTCTTGTTCTAAAAATAAACAAGGAATAATACCTCAAAGTGGACAGAAGTTAATGGCCCTCAACATTTATTTAAAGTGCAAGTCTTTGACAAAACTTGAAAGCTAAGCTAAAAATCTTGCGGGTGCTGATGTGGGAACATCAATATCATCCATGTTCAAAATTTTTGCTGAAATGGAATTAACAGGAGAAGTTAAAACATGGCCAAGAAGAAAGTGCGTCGTGATACTTATTCAACGATGACTGAATGTGAAGAAAATACCTTACGACATTTTGTCCACTCCTTCGAGAGAAAGGGTCAACATTATTGTTAGGGATGCTCCGGTCCAAAAAAAAAATCGATTATATCGTATAGCCAAGGATTGATACGGTTAAAATCCTACTAAAAAGTATCGATATTCAAAATATTGATAATATTTGATACCAGATATTTTAAATTAGTTTAGTTTAGTTTAGTTTAGTTTAGTTTAGTTTAATAAGGGATAATCACCTATTACAATAATATACATAAAAGAAAGAGTGTAAGTAAACAATATACAAAAAATATATATATGTAGAAACTAAATTCATGTAACCTTAAGAATACACATTTAAACTTATTAATATTCAACAAAAGTTTTTAGGAAAACTAGATAACTGAAAGTAGTAATGTAAAATTATTATTTACAATTATTTAATGCTGTAAATTATTTTTTTAAGGCCCTCACCTAAGATTGATAATATTGCCAAGAATAATTTAATGACGGTTACGAAATTATCAATATTCGCCTTTAATAAAATAATAATAATAATATTTCAATGATTTATACGCCTGGAGCATAAAGTCAAATTTCGAGTTTAGAAAAGCCCTGTGAAAATTTGTCTCGGATCGCTGCGCGACCCTCGACAAATTTTCTACGCGGGGCTTTTCTAAACTCGAAATTTTACTTCATGCTCAGTCTGGGAGTGGAAAACACTGGTTTTGTAGATTTATAAAATGTTGATGAGATTTTCGTTATCTGCTAATATTTGACGATTTAGAAAAATTTCATAAGATCAATATTTCCAGATTTCATCAGTTTATAAAATGTTCATGAAGATTTCGATATTTTCGTAAACTTTTAAATTTTTGTCGATGTATAAAATTTTAATGAGACTCAGTATTTCAAGATTTGCGTAAGATTTTCGATATTTTTATCAATTTATAAAACTTTAAATTATTATCAACATTCACCTTTTACATAATAATAATAATAATATTTCAATGATTTATACGCGTGGCGCATGAAGTAAAATTTCGAGTTTAGAAAAGCCCCGTGAAAATTTGTCTCGGGTCGCTGCGCGACCCTCGACAAATTTTCTACGCGGGGCTTTTCTAAACTCGAAATTTTACTTCATGCTCAGCCTGGGAGTGGAAAACACTGGTTTTGTAGATTTATAAAATTTTCGTTATCTGGTAATACTTGACGATTTAGAAAAAATTCATAAGATCAATATTTCCAGATTTTCACCAGTTTATAAAATGTTCATGAAGATTTCGATATTTCGAGATTTTCGTAAAGTTTTAAATTTTTGTCGATTTATAAAATTTTAATGGGACTCAGTATTTTTTTTTTTTAATGAGACTCAGTATTTCTAGATTTTCGATATTTTTATCAATTTATAAAACTTTCAATTATCAACATTCACCTTTTACAAAATAATAATAATAATATTTCAATGGTTTATACGCGTGCCGTATGAAGTAAGATTTCGAGTTTAGAAAAACCCCGTGAAAATTTGTCTCGGGTCGCTGCGCGACCCTCGACAAATTTTCTACGCGGGGCTTTTCTAAACTCAAAATTTTACTTCATGCTCAGTCTGGGAGTGGAAAACAGTCGTGTTGTAGATTTATAAAATGTTGAGATTTCGTTATCTTGTAATATTTGTCGATTTAGAAAAATTTCATGAGATCAACATTTGGAGATTTTCAGCAATTTAAAAATGTTCATGAAGATTTCGATATATTCGTAAACTTTTCAATTTTTGTCGATTTATAAAACATTCATGAGATTTTCAATATTATGAGATTTTTGTATGATTTTCGGTATTTGGAGATTTTCGTCATATCATAAAATTTTCATGAGATTTTCAATATTTCAGGATTTTTAATTCATAAAATCTTAATGAGATTTTCATCAAATTATAAAAATTTTAAGATTTGTGATATATCGAGATTTTTTTTCATCTCTGTAAATAATCAATTATTATTTCTTGAGTAATAAATAATAAGTTATATAACTGTAAAAATATTATACAGGGTGTTTTACCTAAAACTCCCCAGACTAATTAACAAGAAACTAAAAATGTTATTAAGGTTTTGTTTGTTTTAATCAATAAATGTTATTCACGGCTCCAAATTAAGATGGAATTGGATTAACTCATAATTACAGTTTCGCTGTCAGAAGCGTGAGAAAATGTGATTCGATGATCGAAACTTTAGAAGTGATTTTTTCTAAAAGAATGGAATATTTTAAGAAATCTTTATCATGTTTTTAAATTGCATTTGCTATTTTTAACTTATAACCAATTTTTATATTTTCGTGAACTTTTCATACACATGAATTTAAGTAGTAGTTCTCAGAATAAGTAAATACATTGAAAATCATAAAACATTAATAATAACAAGAATATAACTAAATTCTGGTTAACATTTATTTATCTAATTGGTGAAAAAAGTTATAAAAGACACTTAAACTTTTTAGCAAATTCAAAAAGAAACTTTACTTTAATAAAAAAAAAATATTTTCTTGTTAAAAAGTCTAAGGAGTTTTAGGTGAAACGCCCTTTATATTGGTTAACAATGGAGGCTTCAACTTCTTTATGTTTGTATAACTGAGACTTTATTAAGTGACTATAGTTTCTACAACGTTAACTTCACATTTTTAAACTAAAAGTGTTTTTTTTTGTGATAAACATTTATAATATTATTTTTTAATTTAATAAATTCCATTTATTTGAATAATTTCTGATCATTTTGCACTTTTGCAATTTTATAAATCGATTTTATAAAACGACAAAAATTTAAAACTTTACGAAAATCTCGAAATATCGAAATCTTCATGAACATTTTATAAACTGGTGAAAATCTGGAAATATTGATCTTATGAATTTTTTCTAAATCGTCAAATATTACCAGATAACGAAAATTTTATAAATCTACAAAACCAGTGTTTTCCACTCCCAGGCTGAGCATGAAGTAAAATTTCGAGTTTAGAAAAGCCCCGCGTAGAAACAAATTTTCACGGGGCTTTTCTAAACTCGAAATTTTACTTCATGCGCCACGCGTATAAATCATTGAAATATTATTATTATTATTATGTAAAAGGTGAATGTTGATAATAATTGAAAGTTTTATAAATTGATAAAAATATCGAAAATCTTACGCAAATCTTGAAATACTGAGTCTCATTAAAATTTTATACATCGACAAAAATTTAAAAGTTTACGAAAATCTCGAAATATCGAAATCTTCATGAACATTTTTAAATTGATGGAAATCTCGAAATGTTGATCTCATGATTTCTTTCTAAATCGACAAATATTATAAGATAACGAAAATGTCAACATTTTATAAATCTACAAAACGACTGTTTTCCACTCCCAGACTGAGCATGAAGTAAAATTTCGAGTTTAGAAAAGCCCCGCGTAGAAAATTTGTCGAGGGTCGCGCAGCGACCCGAGACAAATTTTCACGGGGCTTTTCTTAACTCGAAATTTTACTTCATGCGCCACGCGTATAAACCATTGAAATATTATTATTATTATTATGTAAAAGGTGAATGTTGATAATAATTGAAAGTTTTATAAATTGATAAAAATATCGAAAATCTTACGCAAATCTTGAAATACTGAGTCTCATTAAAATTTTATAAATCGACAAAAATTTAAAAGTTTACGAAAATCTCGAAATATCGAAATCTTCATGAACATTTTATAAACTGATGAAATCTGGAAATATTGATCTTATGAAATTTTTCTAAATCGTCAAAATAATACACACAAATGTGTGTTAGTTCTAAATGTGAACAACAAAATAAAACAACATTAATTCTATTTATTTTATGTCATAAGTTTTACTACAAAATAAATTTCTGATTGATTGTCTAACGAGGGATTCCACTCCCAGACTAAATCGTATAAATAAATCACTAACTTCAAGTGAAATCTTCAACCAATTGGTAAGAGTAAAATAAACTAAGTATAAATCACTAACTTCAAGTGAAATCTTCAACCAATTGGTAAGAGTAAAATAAACTAAGTACGTCAATTATTAATTGTTTAAATTATAGCAAAGGTGAACCATTTTTTTAACTGAATTAATTTCAATTTACAATCAAGGTCCTCAAACTTTTTTTTATGATAGTGAAAGATCTATCATAAATGAAATATTTTCTATTTCTTCTGTGTTTATATCACATACAGGGTGTTTAATCGAAAACTCCCCAGAGTAATTAACAAGAAACTAAAAATGTAATTAAAGTTTTGTTTGTTGTAATCAATGGATGTTATTCAAGGCTATATTTTGAAAATATTGACTATTTTTGACATGTGTGTCAATTTTTATAAGAACTGTCGGCTATAATTGAGTTATATTATTGTTATTATTATTATTATGTAATTTTCAATGTATTTTATTATTTTTATTGTTAGGTAGGCAAACTTTGAGAAGTTGCACAAGTCAAAATGTTTGTATTAAAAGTTCTTGAAAATATAAAAAAAAAATTATAACTTAAAAATGGCCAATGCAATTTAAAACATGCAAATGATAAAAATGTCTTAGAATATTCTATTCTTTTGGAAAAAAGTCACTTACAAAGTTCTGATCATCGAAAGATCTTTTCTCACGCCTCTGACAGCTAAACCGTAATTATGAGTGATACCAATTCTATCTTATTTTGAATCCTTCAATATCATATATTGATTACAACAACCAAAACTTAATTAACATTTTTAGTTTCTTGTTAGTTAATCTGGAGAGTTTTAGGTGAAACACCCTGTAGTTCTTTATTAGTACTGAAAAATATTATAAGAAAAAGGCATTTGATAATCAAGGAAACAATTAACTTTAAATAATGTTACTTAATAGCATTATTTGAATACTTTTCCTTTAAACATTAATTTTGTTCTAACCGATTTGGAGTCAACATACGTGTCCCCTAAATTTTAAATTCCGCGCCCAAAAATGTCGCCATTTTAGGCGTATAAACCGGGCTTCTCGTTACATTTTTTTTTTTTAAATGAATGGAGTATAATTACCTCAATTGTGGTATCAAGGCAACAAACAATTACTTTTATTTTTAAACAAAAGTTTTACAAATCTCTTTAAAAATAAACAATTCTTGAAAATAGCTTTATTTACATGACTTTTCTTTCTAAAATTGTTCTTCAAACCGGCTACAAATGACCACTAACATCACTACTAACACACGTTGTTTAATTAATTGCGTCTATTTTTATTATACCTACTGCAGGCAAATAAATCACGTTAATTTTCAAATAAATCAGAATGATTATTGTGTATCAATCTCGGAAGAGGAAGAAAATAAATGTTTTTAAAATTGGTAATAAGCATACACACGCAACGCTCCGGTTAAATAATTTTATTTACTTTTCATACGATAATAAATTAAAGACGATTATTATAATAGGCGCAGATTTATACGTGTCCATCAGAGAGCGAACGAGTGGGTTTTGCTGGGTGATTTACGTCGGGCTCATTTTTAAATTCCCATTAATCTCTATTAAAAGGTGGGTTATATTTAGTTCCAGGAGAGGATGCGATATTTATCGGCTCTCTTTAGAGATAATAAGACGTTACAAGGGATAAAATTACCGTGGCGGCGTTGCACATGTCGGTGGTTGGCCGATCGCCCGGATTTCGCTTTCACTTCGGAAGCTAACTGAAAATATGGATATGTGATGGATCCAGAAACTTATTATTCTGAAGCGACGAATTGTTAATTAAAATTGACTTTGAAGAAACAAAATAAAAGAAGGAGCGTAAGACCCGTCACGCTCCTTTTTTTTTGTTTGCTCCTTCAAAGTTGATTTTAATTAAGGATTCGTCGCTCCAGAATAATATATTTCTATCTAGGCTGTTTTCTTTCAGATATAAACATTGATTACTCTATGATTATAAATGATATTCTTGTTGGAGTTACATGAAGTGTTAGTTATAGATATGTAAGTAGTTAAATTCCTTCATCTTCACTGTTTTATTATAATGCTAAAAGCACATTTTAAACTATTGAAAAGGGGCACATCGTGCCTGAAATGTACATTTAGAATTAAAATAAAACAGTGAAGATAAAGGGATTTAACTACAGGGCTATTCAAAAAGAAGGAACAGATTTCAAACATTTCTTTCTTTCAAACTACAAAAGGCAAAACCATAAATCCAACGTTTCTGGAGAAACAAAAGTTTAAAATTTTAACAGTCTAGGCAGACGTTCCAACCACGGCCTCATTGGCGCTGTTACTTTTCATGTTGATTGTCTGAAGTAAAATGGCGACACAACAAGAAAAGGCATTTTGTGTGCTGCAATTTGCAAAACTAGAGTTTATTATTGAAGTTCAACGTACTTTTCGCCGTCAGTTTAATAAACAACCGCCTCGTCATGAGCAGATTTACCAGTGGCATCGAAAATTCGTAGACGATGGTTGCATCTATAAACAGAAAAGCACGGGATGTCCACGCACATCGAATGAAAATGTCGAGCGTATTCATACAGTTTACGAAAAGGAGCCCAAAAACCTCTCTTGAAAATATGCGACATCGAATTGTTGAAGTTCTAAATTCGATAACTAGAGATCAGTTGATTCGTATGTGGCAAAAAATGAGCCACCGTTTCGATATTTGTCGTGTAACACATGGTGGTCATATTGATTGCATAAAAATTGAACTTTTCTCTTTTCAGAAACGTTAGAATTGTGTTTCTATCTTTTGTAGTTTGGAAGAAATAAATGTTTTAAATCTGTTCCTTTATTTTGAATAACCCTGTACTTACATATCTATTGAGCGAAACATTTAATAGAGTGCGAACCTCAATAACCGATGATTGTTATCATATGAGTGGCCTAACTGCAAAACTCCACTTTTGAAAACTTTTGATAAATTGCAAAAAAATACGTGTTCTTTATCATGACGGACATAAAAAAAACCGCCAACTCAATTTTCACAAAAACTGGAGAATGTGAGTTTTGCAGTTAGAAAACTGATATGCAACATTCGTGCCCATCCCAAATTTCTTGCAAAGCTAAAAAAAATGTTATTATTTATTTGAAAACCTAATGAAAAAAAAACACCTTGGACTTATGATTTACTGTAGCAACAGGAGCTGTTGGTTTTTTTTTTATGGTGGATATAATTAATTTATGATCGAACCGATTGCCCCATAAATAAAGTTAACGGTTATAAATACAATAAAATAAATACGGAGAAAAAAAAAATAACAAACCGCGCAATAAATCGGAGCAAGACGCGAGATGAAACGGTGTATTATTAATGCATTTCAACTCGGTGCAAAATTAGTGTAAATTTACATTAGAAATACATTACAACCTGCGCGCCCACCGCCGTTGCATTTCACTACTAATTTATTTTCTGATTAATTACCGCGATAAAACAGGTGCACGCGTTCGAGATTAAATCGTATTTTCTGAAATATCCCTCGCAGACCTACGCCGCGTATTAACATAACGGTGAGGCCGCTTTTAAAATTATTGTCGTAGTTGAGACAAACATTCATTTAGCGCTAATTCCGAAAATAAATCGTCTACACTTTACGCTAGAATTCCTTTTTTTAACAATACTACCATAAATAAGTAGTAATTATATTCCTTTACCTTCAGTATTTTATTTAAATTTGTTAAGTACAGGGTGCAGCATTTTCGATGGTTTCTTTAAGTAAAGTACCAGAAATATGAATGACACACAAAAACTAATATATACATGCAGAGATTTTTTTAGGGCATATTTCATGTGGCTAATCAAAATTCGTCTATCATCAATTGTTTTCGAGTTATACGTCAAAACTCAAAATTTGGCTATTTTGAAATATTGAAATAACTTTTTTATTCAAAAAGATATTGACTTGCGGTAAAAACTTTCACTTTTTTAAGTAGTATACGCTGAAAATATCAGATTTTGTTTTAAGTTTAACTTCTATGAGATATGACATAAAATTGTATTATTTTAAATACAAATCATAGTTGGCCATGTAAAGACATTCGTACGCTATCCAAAAATATATCATTTGCGATATTTTGATTTAACTTTATTTATTTATTTTAAGTTTTTTTTAATTTTAAATCAATATCTCAAGAAAGCTATGATGACAAATAAATTAATTTGTAACTAACTAACTAATTTTAAAAATGTTTCGTATACTTTATACAACATTTATTTATCTTGTTTGCGCTTGTGATGAACATCTATAGAACATGAAATAAAACACTTTTTCTCCTTTCTTCACAAGTTTATTTTATACCAGATGTACATTTCGGTCACCATGTGACCATTATCAATGGTTTGATACAGTATCAAACCATTGATAATGGTCACATGGTGACCGAAATGTACATCTGGTATAAAATAAACTTGTGAAGAAAGGAGAAAAAGTGTTTTATTTCAAGTTATTATCATCTTCACGTAACTCACCCAAACTCATCTATAGAACATGTGTAATTAATTTCTTACTTAACCCGTAGTGAAACATTTTTGAATCTAATTCTGGATATTTAATTAAAACACTTGGTTTGTTTCAATAATTTATATTTTCTCCGACTAGTTTCAACCATTGGTCATCTTGAAGGAGGAATGTAGATGACCAATGGTTAAAGCTAGTCAGAGAAAATATAAATTAGTGCAACAAACCAAGTGTTTTAATTAAATATCCAGAATTAGATTCAAAAATGTTTCACCACGGGTTAAGTGAGAAATTAATTTAACATGTTCTATAGATGTTCATCACAAGCGCAAACAAGATAAATAAATGTTGTCTAAAGTATACGAAACACTTTTAAAGTTAGCTCGTACATCCCAACCAAATTTTCCGGAAGTTTTATTTGATTTTTCAGCACGTGTTTTCCACTCCTGGGTTAAACATAAAGTAAATATTTCGAGTTTAGAGAAGCCTGAAAATATGGATTTGCCACGCGCGTAGCGACCGGCGAATCCAAATTTTCAGGGTTTTCTAAACTCGAAATATTTACTTTATTCGCCAGGCGCGTTAAATCTGATTTAGTATATAGTTAGAAATACATGAGTCGCCTATTTCCAAAAACCCCTAAATCCATTGTTTACGAATGGATTTAGGGGTTTTTGGAAATAGGAGACTCACATACTGTCGGTTTATGTTTCATTGCAAACTCTCGTTTTAGATCAATGTTTAAACATTTTAAAACTGTGTAGTATATTTTTGTTGTTTTGAAATTACACAGTGAAATGATATTAAGAAATTACCGCTTGTACCTGATGTGTGTATTTTTTTTTTTGAGCTTTGAGGCCCGCGGCGCGCGCATCTCAACTGAGTATATTGCAGGAAAACTGTACAAGATGGTGTGATGTTTTTTTTTGATATGCTGAATTTGAAAATGACTTCTTTCAAATTCAGCATATCAAAAAAACATAATCATCACTCAGTGAATCCCATGCCGCTGTTTAAATTTTGCTCTTTACAGACCTCCACGATAGCTCGACATGGACTGTAACAAAAAGTATTTTTTTTTTCAAAAGTAAATCGAAGTTAGCACTTTTTTTTGCAGATCTTGTTGCTTAATGCACTACTTAAACAAATAAAAAAGATATTTTAAAACAGAACGTTTGCAACGAAAGTTACGATGTTTCAAATATTGCGTGTTTATGGTGAATGCGCCGGGTTTGAAAAAATATATTTTTACTTTAAATTGTATTTGAACGAAATTGTTGTAATATAAAATAAGCATTTGTGGTTTTAGTGAATACTGCAATGCTTAAGAGTTAAGCGAGCGCGTTTTGCCTCTTAACAAAAGTGCCGAGGATAAAATAAATTGGAACAAGTGAACAAGTTGAGCGGAGCCCAAGCGAGTATGTAAATGACAGTGGAGTAATTTAAATTGAAATAAAATGTAATAATAAAGAGAAGGGGTATTAGGGAGTCTGCAGTAGTGAAGGATAAGTTTCACCGCTTTATATAGTTCAGGTGGAGGATAATGGAGGTGGATGGGTTTCAATTAACCTCCCCGCTCCGCACTGTGCAACTCTCGCTTTACTATCAGCGAAGATATTCTCAAAGGGGAGTCGTACAATAATCCACCGCGTGTCTACCTCCACTCCACTCCACTACACTCCGGTTCGGTTCACATCCTGTTAATAGAGATGCTCGAGGAGGAGTTAGTTATCTCGGTAGGTAGTTGTATTCAATTACCCTCAAGAAATACCTAATGTATACCGGAACATCTATCAGCGGGATTGACGGTGGACACGGGATGCCCGCATTTCATCAATCGTCTGTCTAACATGTCTAAGATGGACCTAACCTGCGCCTTCAGACATGTTAATGGATTGTCTCGGAGCGTTCCTTCATATATCCCCCCCAAACCTCTGATGGATATAACTAGCGCATTCCGTATTAACATCTCAATATACAAATACGTTCACAACTTTGAATCTGCTGAGAACTTTGTCATTAGGTGTGTTCGTTGTATGAACTAGTAAAAAGTGCTTATACTTTTTGCACTGAATCTGTTTGTTACATAAACTGGACAACTGTAAATGTGAAGTTACACTAACTTGAACTGTGACGTCACAAACTTACCTATGATGGATATAACTAGCGCATTCCGTATTAACATCTCAATATACAAACACGTTTACAACTTTAAATCTGCTAATAACTTTGTCATTAGGTCTGTTCGTTATATGAACTAGTAAAAAGTGCTAATTTTTGCACTGAATCTGTTTATTACATCAACTGGACAATTTTACATGTGAAGCGACCCGAGACAAATTTTCTGGGCTTTTTTAAACTCAAAATTTTACTTCATGCGCCACGCATATTAGACACTAAAATCACTGAAATATTGTGAACGAGTAAACTTGTCTCGGGTCGCTGCGCGACCCTCGACAAATTTTCACGGGGCTTTTCTAAACTCCAAATTTTACTTCATGCTTAACCTGGGAGTGGAAAACACTCGTTTGAAGCTTCGAATTGAACTCTTTTAAAAAAGAAGATTTACAGCATATAAATTGCTCAATATTGAGACGTGTTTTAATGTTTTTTACCACTTTATTTTAATAATTCTACGACTCGAGTTTCGACATATTAAGTGTCATTTTCAAGTTTGACAAATTCACAGTGTTTCTATGGCTAAAATTTTACAGCATATAATTGGAATATGTATACTTAAAAAAAACTTCCTATATTTAATTCATTATTTGAGATGTGCATATTTTAGGCTCTGATTTGTGTCTTTAAAATGTATCCAAATTAATGAAACTTCTAAACCCTCTATCCCCACTACTATATAATGTATTCTGTTACGACCTCTACAATCCTAACCCTAATTTTATCTACCTTACCAAATATCCTCTACAATTTGCCGATGATACCGCCCTAATTTCCCACTCAACTACCCTAACCTTAACCATAGACTCCCTCCAAAACTTAATCAAAAACAGCTCTGAATGGTTTTCCAAATGGAGACTCAAAAAAATCGTAATAAATCCCAATTGTTCCTACCCTACCACCGGTGAACACCTAATTCCCCATCGATATCCATAAACAGCACCATAATCCTTGGTATCCATTTCGATAACAAGTTATCATTTAAGAAATACACGTCATTAACTAAAACAAAAACAATTAGGAGATACAAATATTGTCGCCGCTAAATGAGGAGTCGAGAGTGGGCCTTTAAAAGCCCAGGGGTGCTACTCGCCCCTCCGGTTCACACGTGGGTTGGTCTCCGGCGGGCAGTGGTTCGCAGATATGGTGGTGATCTACCGGTCCTTAGACGGACGCTCGAAAGGTATACACCGAAAAGTAAAAACCTGAGCACACCAAGTCTGCCTCACGTACAGGAGGTCCAGCATAGCACCTAAACAGGAGGCATCTGGGACAGACCTGAGTCTTTGGACGATGGGTGTTTGAAGGGGACGACTGTCAAAGTCGAAGCTGTAGACCTTCTTGAGGTAGCCTCTGTGTCCCTATCTTGGATAGGGCTAACTTACACAGGGCGGGGCTGACTCAGCCCTGGTGCTTGTCGCCGCTAAATGAGGAGTCGGGGGTGGGCCTCGAAAAGCCCAGGGGTGCCTACTCACCCCTCCGGCCCGCACGTGAGTTGGTCTCCGGCGGGCAGTGGTTCGCAGATATGGCGGTGATCCACCAGTCCTTAGACGGACGCTCGAAAGGTATACACCGAAAGGTAAAAACCAAGTCTGCCTCAAGTACAAAAATTAAGGAATAAATACAAATATGTGTGCAATTATATACAAAATGATATGTCGCCCTATCTTAGAGTACTCCTCTATGCTGTAGTTAAATCCCAAATCCACCCTCAACAACCTCAAGGTTGCGGAGAGATCGTCCTTCCGTACTCTTACAAAACTCCAGCACCCCTAAAATCCACTTTGTATTCCCTAAAATATCCTTCTCTACCATATACCAAAAGTACTACCAATTAAAGATAGACTTTGATTCCTAACCGAGCGATTTGCATGCAAGGATAATAATTATGATCTACTCAAACAAATGTGCATCCCTAGAAATCCGAACATTCCTCCTAAATTCAAAACCGCGTTCATCGCGACATTCGAGGATTTTTTTTTGCTGAACATAGGTGTTTTTGAAAGTCCATGTGAATACATTGTTTCATTTAACAACTGCTGTTAAATTTTTGGAACTTCCTAGAAGAGACATTGTACCTACAACTACAAGTCTTCAATATTGAGAACGCATGGTTTCAAATGGACGGCGCTCCACCACATTCCACGGGCCCTGTTACACGTTTCCTGAATGAAACCTTCCAGGATCGCTGGATGGAAAGATTTGGACCCATAGCTTAGCCATCTCGGTCTCCCGATTTATAGTCAAACGATTTCTTTCTTTGGGGTTATCTTCAATCCAAAATCTACAATAATATAGCAATAGTGAGTACAGAAGAACTAAAAAAACAGAATAAGTACCGCCTGCAATAAAATAAATCCAGTTTTTTTTAAGAGGATTTTACAATCGCTTGGCATATTGCTTGGAGCAGGAAGGTGGTCACTTTGAACATTTGTACTAAACCTAAAATAAAATGTCAGTCCCTTCAAAAGCATAAATAAAATATCTGTAAGTTTGGTTGCCTAATCTGTAAAATTAATAAAATAATGTATTGACATGGACTTTCTAATACTGAACATAGTAAACGTTTGTTCAGCGAAAAGAAAATCCTCACTACACCCTCCTATCCCTACATAATTTTAAAAAACAATACCACCAATTAAAACAAGGGCAGAAAGACTTATGGTCAATAGCCCTTATTTGGGAACGCAATATAAGAATATTTTTATTTTGTTAATACTATATTTATTGTACGTACTTCTCAAATAATAAAGATTTAGTTATATATATATATATATATATATATATATATATATATATATATATATAAAACAACTGAATGCGGTTAAGGCAAGTGCCAAGCCGCTGAGAATGCAAGATATATTTGCATAACATATAAATCTCAACAAGACGATTTCCATTCAGAACCCTTGAGAAACATGCGAAATAGGTCAGTTTCACATCCTGGGTGGCTCGCTTTAATTTAATTACCCTTCCACCTCTTTTAATCTTTTTTGTTTTTTTCTTCCTCCTCGCGAACTGAATTGAAAATATAGACACAGGTGCGTCTATTTCAGTCGCACCCGCCCATAAAACCGCATTGTGCAGACGTTAAACATCGATTAATTTACGGGCTGAGTTTCATCACTCGTTGTGTGTATTTTCGGTGGTTTAAATTAGAAAAAAAAGCGACCGCAGTCGCGTTTCGTCTTTTGTTGTTGGGGCATTAATTGGGCTCACCTTAATCGTTTTAGCGGGCGGTTTGTTGAGAGACGCGAAAGGGAGCGCGTTTTTCAGGCGTCGAGTTTAGCGCCTCTCTATTTCCGTGTCATTGTTGTTTGGGTGTAATTATAGACGCGAAGCGTTTAAATTTGTAATGTTTTGCTTGAATTAAAGACTGACAACTCTATATTTTTCTATAATAATTTAATATCAGCTGTATAATTATATCGTATGTTCAATAAAAAAAATCTCTAAAGTACCAGGGAAAATATTGTAGGTTGGCAACTCTGAAATTATACATTATAAATATTCTGCCTGACGCAGGGTTGCCAAATCAGTGATTTTGTCACTAAATCTGGTGGTTTCAACGTTCAGATTTAGACAATTTGTTTTTTATTGAGACGTGGCTTAATTCTAGTGTTTGTTGGATGTTTTAGTGATAATCTAGTGATTTACTGTCATCAGAAAGCAATTAAAGATAAAACAGTCGAACATGTCAAAATACTGTCAAAACTATTAACATTCGTAAATATCAATCTTTACATTCATAAAAATGTCATGTCCATATGAATCATAAACTTAGATTCTAAGGAGTATATTTCAAAGTGCACTTGAAATCATTATTTTGTACGCAGGGCGCATTAGGTAAAATTTCGATTTTAGAAAAGCCTGAAAATTTATATTGATTACTCTGCTTCGCTACGCGTCCAATCCAAATTTTCAGGTTTTTATAAACTCGAAATTTTACTTCATGCTTAATCTGGGAGTGGAATCACTCGTCAGAAGCTTCAATTTAACGCTTTTATAATCTAACCTAAGTAGTTACTTGTACTTCACTAACTTAACCTGACAAATTGAGAGCCAACATAACCTAAAAACAGATACATATGACATAACCTAACTTACAAATCAAGCTAGCTAGAAAATGTTCACGTTGAACATTTTCTTTTAGGTAAACATATGCATAAGTTGTACATTTTCCGACATCCGTTGTTTTTCAAAAGAGCTTAATTTGAAACTTTTAACGAGTGTTTTCCACTCCCAGACTAAGCATGAAGTAAAATTTCGAGTTTAGAAAACCCCGTAAAAATTTGTCGAGGGTCGCGCAGCGACCCGAGACAAATTTTCAGGGCTTTTCTAAACTCGAAATTTTACTTCATGCGCCACGCGTATAAAACACTGATTTTAAGTGAGGTTCAAATATACATAAGTTTCACAGTATTTTAGCGTTTTATACGCGTGGCGCATGAAGTAAAGTTTCGAGTTTAGAAAAGCCCAGAACATTCGGCAGGCACTATAAACCAACACATAGTCAAAACAACTTTCTGCAATTTTGCTATCTCTACGCCATCTCGTATCCCAGAAACACACTACCAGCAAAAACTGACCCTCTTAATGAGAACATAGTGAAAGATATAGAGCATTTAGTTTGATTCACATCGAGTTATAAATGAGTAAACATTTAAAGAAATAAGGATTTAAAAGTTAATAGTAGTGTCATATTCATTATTATATTATCCAAAAATAATTCCATTAATCAAAAGCAATCTGCTGTGATGAGAAAAAGTACAAATAAAATCACACGAAGAGCGCAATTGGGGATGGGGGGAGGCGGTCGATTCGAAAACTTTGTAAACACGCTCGCTGTTATGAATATGAACGAGAGGTCTAGGTGTAGCGAGCAGACATCGATGCTCCCTTTTTCCCTTTCCTCGTCCATGTATTAAACGCGGGCAGATCGCCACCAAACGACATATCAGCCCATTGCACCTTGTCGCAAATGGAGCCAATGTCGCTGCCTCACGACTCAATAACTCCCTTAAAATGTAAATTACCTCACATAGAACTTCCTGAGCTCGTTTGCACCCGAGTCTGTTAACTTTTTGCTTACTTTATTACCCATACTATTTAAATATAATGCATTTCATGATGCAGTTACCACCCGCGATTTTAGATTTATGCACGCGCGATTTTTATTTAAAAAAAAAATGTTATTCGCTTCCGATATTTTTTTTGTTAAATTTTAATATTAGAGGGAAAATTATTATATTAACACTTACTTATTAAATAAAAATATGTTTCTAGTTTATACGAACATCGTAATTTTATATATTATAAAATTAAATACAATAACGAGTGTCTATAAACTGTCGGCATTCCAGTAGGTTCTGACTTCAGAAACATACGTCGTAATTAGACATATAATTAAATCACTTAAATAAAACACCTAATTTGTTTAGGAAACGTCAAATACAGGAAATGTCAAATACATTTAAATATATACTATAGTTGAGGCTGTTAATTGTTGAAACTCCATAATATCACTTTAATAAAACACTTAATTTGTCTAGGTTTCAAAATTATATTTATTGTACTACAACAATTGTTTCATCACACTGTGGCTTCATCAGGTAGATGAATGGTGAAACAATTTTTGTAGTACAATAAATATAATTTTGAAACCAAAAAAATTAAGTGTTTTATTAAAGTAATATTATGGAGTTTCAACAACTCACAGCCTCAACTATACAGCATATAATTAAATGTAATTGACGTTTCCGAGATTAACCAAATCGTATGACTTAATCTAAGATATGTAATTTGTTTTTCGACGCAACCGAAATGCCGACAGTTTATAGACACTCGCGTTATATAATTTATAATATCTTAGACCGAATGTATCTAATTTCGCGACTGTAACACATATATAATAAGGGGTATTATTGTATGTGTGTGTTTTGTGAGAGCTCGGACATTACCGGATTGCACACCTCAGGGACTAAAGCACAATTAATGGGTGACAAAGATTTTAGTATGCAAATTGGTATCAGCGGTTGCCATGGCGATCGCTAACGCGCTTGGCAGGTGAGGGTCGCCGGTATAATTACTTCATTGTCTTGCTTATACATTCTGCCATTTATTTAAATGCGTTTGATACGGGGTGCACATATCCACTCATTAAACCCCGTTCCTCAACACTTGCTCTAACAATTGAATTGAGGGAAATTCAGCTTCTATAATTGTTAGCTATTTTATTAATAAAAGTAGGTAAGGTAGTAAAATAAAGTGGTTTGAATGTGAGGTGAAAGTTTGACCATTTCTCTTAAATATACAAAAAAAAAAATTCTTTTAATGGTTATACCACTCAGAGCTGGACAGGATTCGAATCAATACTTTAGATTCGTGATCCGGATTCGGATTCGTTATATTTTTGTAAGAGGATTCGTATTCGAATCCAAATGCGGGTGATTCAAAGCTTTATAAAAGGATTTGAATATTTATGAAAGGATTCGAATATTTATTAAGGGATTCGAATACTTACAAAATAATTCGAATATTTACAAAAGGATTTGAATCGTCAAAGATAATTCGAATTAAATGTGACGATTAACATGAAGCATTTCTCTTGTGTGTTTTTAAATTTCTTGTTAAATTACTGTTTTATACGCGTGGCGCATGAAGTTAAATTTCGAGTTTAGAAAAGCCCCGAGAAAAATTGTCTCGGGTCGCTGTGCGACCCTCGACAAATTTTCTACGCGGGGCTTTTCTAAACTCGAAATTTTACTTCATGCTTAGCCTGGGAGTGAAAACGCTCGTTCGAAACTTGAAACTGAATGAATAAAAGATTTGTATTCGTGATTCGAAAAAACAGGATTCGAATCTTTGATTCGAATCATATTTATCTCTTACGAATCCTTTATTCGAGTATTTGCTATTCGAATCATATTAGGTGATTCGGATTCGTGATTCGAATCCTTGTTACGAGGATTCGTCCCAGCTCTGACACCACTGTAGAATTTCAAGAGTCGACTTTTTTATTGTCTTAAAAGATACTCTGAATCATACAGAATAAAGTGGAAACACTTTTATAACTGCCCGCAATCGTTTTCATTAAAGTTTCAAGCTATTTCCCAAGGCTTCTGACTGTCCCTCAACGACTACTTAAAATTTTAAACGCATATTTCCCGAAACACGCTTTTCTTCAAAACGGCACGCAGCATAACTTAAACAAGTTAATTTTTTTTCAATCTAAATTTTTACCATATCATTAAAGCAACATTCTGCAGGGAAACATGTACAGGATTTTCGATAAGTTGGATTTTAGATTTTATATGTACAGAAGAATGCTCTTTCTTAGGTCGAAAATAAACTTTTCACTTTAATTGCTCGCCAATTACACGAAAATATATATTTTTAAAATCCCGTACGTATTTCTCTAGCTATACTCATGTAGATTAAGAACTGTTTGTATACAATTTTCGATAAGTTGAATTTTAAATTTTATATGTACAAAAGAACGCCCTTTTTAGGTCAAAAATTAAACATTTAACTTCAAATGCTCGCCAATGACACGAAAATTAATATTTTCAAAACCCCGTACGTATTTCTCTAGCTATACTCATGTAGATTAAGAATTGTTTTTTTGTTTTGTTGCAAATTAAATTTTTCGGCACTTATGCTTCGTATCGAGGAGCGCCTCAGATTAAACCTGGCTTGCGGAAAAGCCTCCAGCACCGCTAGTTTGTAACTTTATGTAATAAAAAAAATTGGAAACACTTTAAGACATGGTTAACAGAATCCTTGAATATTAATATCCTCTTACATATCCTTCTACTAACAAAAAAAAAATTGCAAAATAACGCTTTATTTTAACGTTCTACAGTGGTGACTAACTTAATAGTCACCCTAAAGAACACCTAAGGGTTAAGAAAATTGTACATTGTTTATCCCCAATTACTTGAATAGTTGACTATATGACTAAAGTCGACGCCATAAAGAAAACATCGATTTTTACTTTCACCCATATGCATAACAAAGGGAAAGTATTGATTTCGCGAACATTTTTAAATCAAAAATTTTAGTGGATATATCCAGTTTGAGGCCCCCAAGTTGATTTAGACCATTTTTTAAAATTGTCTTTCTGTCCTTCTGTCCAGTCCTTCTGTCTTTCTGTCCTGTCCTACTGTCCTATCCTGTCTTTTGTCTTAGGGTCCATCTGTCCTACTGTCCTTCTGTCCTGACGTGTCTTTCTGTCCCTCTGACCTTCTGTTATTCTGTCCTTCTGTACTGTTCTTCTATCCATCTGTCGTTCTGTCCTACTGTCTTTCTGTCCTTCTTTCCTACTGTCCTATCCTGTCTTTCTGTCCTTCTGTCCTATCCTGTCTTTCTGTCCTTCTCTCCTGACCTTCTGTCCTGTCCTTCTGCCCTACGGTCCTTCTGTCCTGTCCTGTCTTTCTGTCCTACTGTCCATATGTCCTACTGTCCTTCTGTCCTGTCCTGTCTTTCTGTTCTACTGTCCTGTCCTGTCTTTCTGTCCTATCCTGTCTTTCTGTCCTTCTGACCTTCTGTCCTCTCCTTCGGTCCTTCTGTCTTTCTGTCCTTCCTTCATACTGTCCTTCTGTCCTATCCTGTCTCTCTGTCCTTCCGCACTGACCTTTTGTCCTACGGTCCTTCTGTCCTACGGTCCTTCTGTCTGTCTGTCGCCAAGGTAAAGTCTAAATTGATTTAACTGTTAAGATGACACTATAAACTTAACTAACTTAAGCGTTTTATTACAATACTCGATCAACTTTTGGTGAAACTGTGGAAACCGGAAGTGGTAGTTTACTCTTCGCATTTTTTTTAATTTTTCTTTAATATTGATCATATAAAAAAAAATTGTTGAGAAAAGTTCTAAATAATCGAAAAAATAGCATTTAATGCGTATTCACTTCTTGGCGTAAATTTTTTAGTTTTTTCATTAATATTGTTTGAAAAATATTAATTTTTTGAATTAATTACTCTGAATAAGTAGGCTATTGCTAGAAATGACGTTAGTTTGACTTTATCATGATTAAAATTTTGTGGAATAGTGAAAACATAAGTGAGGCTTACGAAAAAAGTTTAACAGGAATAAGAAACATTTTTTGAAAAATAAGGTAGGTTTATGTTATACGAAAATTCTGGTAATTTTAAAGATCATAAATATTTTCAAAAATTTTGAATAGCAAATCAGTTTTTATAAGCACCCAGTTATTAATAAGTAACTCTGAAAGTCGTTGATAACAGATAAAATATGTGACTCTGTGTTGTTTTATTTAAAAATAATGTTTTGGTGTGCTTTTGAACCTTACTTTAATCAGTATTTTGTACGCGTGGAGCATGAAGTAAAATTTCAAGTTTAGAAAAGCCCCGTGAAAATTTGTCTCGGGTCGCTGCGCGACCCTCTACTACTTCATGCTGAATCTGGGAGTGGAAAACACTCGTTAAAGTTTAAATCATCACATGCTTATTGATCGTCCATGTATTTAATAAGTTTTATCTCTAAATCAGTGATGCTGTGATCATAAAATTTGCCAATTTTATCATGCAAATACTTCAGTATTTTCTTTTCTTTTGAACAATTTCATTTATGCTTACTCAAAATCAAAACATTTCGATGAATACAATTGTATCTATTTATTAATCGAATTATTTGTTTAATTGTTTATTGATCATTTTTATCTTTTCTGTAGTGTGTATGTTCTATTTTAACTTCAACCCAAGTAGACATAATTTACAGACACTTTTATTTTATTAATTCTCGCTATTGTGTTTTTCTTTCGTGTATTATTGCTGTCCCCTTAGTTTGTATCGTATGTTCAATTAAAAAAAAATCTCTAGAGTGCCATGGAATATTTTCCATAAAACTGTAGAGATATATAAAACGTCAGACATAATAATTATAATGTATATTTTCAGAGTTTCCAACCTAGAATATTTTCTAGGTTGGCAATTCTGAAAATATACATTATATATCAATTCCTAAAGTGTGTAGCCAACTTAAATTTGAAAAAAGATTAAATCATAGCACTCTAAACTGTAACTGTAAAACCTTCGCACATGAAGGTTTTACAGTTACAGCTGCAACTGATTTATTATTCGATGTTACACAACATCATGTGCCATATTTAATCTCATTCCCTTTAAAACCCCCTATTAAATCCATGCAATTTAACGAATATATTTACGATTTTAATAACGCGGATTACTTCTCTATTAACAACTACTTATCATCAATTGTATGGGAAACAATCTTAGTTGGCACTCTAGATAATATGTTAGATGTATTTTATTCAGTACTGCAATTTGCTCTAGAATCATTTGTACCAACTAAGCGCATTAAATCTTCTGCATATCCTGTCTGGTTTGATTCACGGCTTATACAGTTAATTAAGCAAAAAAAAAACGCTCATAAAATATTTAAAGACCATCAGAATACTGAAAATTACTTACATTTCAAGGAAATACGTACACAATGTTCTAATCTTAGTAATCAATTATATAATAATTACATAGAATCGGCTAATGCAAATATAATAAAAAATCCACGACATTTTTGGACGTTTGTTAATCGTAAAAAGGGTATACCTGATTTTCCCGATGTCATATATTACAACAATGACTGTAGCAGTGATGGTTCTCAGTGCGTTAATTTATTCGCCCAGTTTTTTGAATCAGTTTATAGTAGTGACAAACCCGCACATACACCCTGCTTTACTAGTAATTCTACAGTACTTCATTTGCCTATTAAACTGTCAAAGTCCGAAATATTCAACGCAATAAATAATTTAAAATCCAGTAACAGCATAGGTCCTGACGGTATACCATATAGTTTTTTAAAAAATTGCATATTTTCTATAACTCCTCCTATTTCTATTTTATTTGATACGTCCATAAAATTAGGATATTTTCCTGATTTTTGGAAGAGGAGTTATATCACGCCACTTTTCAAATCCGGGAAAAGAGATGATGTAAATAATTATCGTGGCATATCTATCCAATCATTAATACCTAAACTTTTCGATAAATTCGTATCCGTTCAGTTGAATTGGATGTGTAAAACTACTATACTTGACGAGCAGCATGGATTTCAGCCAGGAAGATCTACTACTTCTAACGTTTACTTCCTCGATTATTAAGGCCTTTGAAAATAAACACTCAGTCGATGTTATTTACACAGATTTTGCAAAGGCTTTCGACCGTGTTAATCATGATTTTTTAATTGCGAAGTTATCTGCGCTGGGATTTCATGCTGCTGTCATAAAATGGATTACTAGTTACCTAACTAACCGTACTCAGTGTGTTAAAATCAAGAACTTTTTATCTAATACTATTTCTGTGCCTTCAGATGTACCCCAGGGCTCGCACTGTGGACCGTTCCTGTTCTTATTGTTCATAAACGACATATCTCAAGTAATTAAAAACTCTTCATTTCTGTTATTTGCTGACGATTTAAAGATTTTTAAGGAAATTGTAACTGCCGAAGATTGTATTTTACTTCAAGACGATGTAAACTCTATTTTCAAATGGTCTTGTGATAACCATCTATTTTTTAATATTAAGAAATGCAATTCAATTACTTTTTCTAGAAAATTAAATACTATTCATCGCCATTATAGTATAAATAATAGTATCTTAGAAAAAATAACAGAAATCAAAGATTTGGGTGTAACTCTTGATGCCAAGCTAATTTTTGCCAATCATATTAATTGTATATGTAACCGTGCATTAAAAATGCTAGGATTCATAAAAAGAATGTCCGACGATTTGTCACCTATATCGTTTAAGCTGGTTTATTTCGCATTTGTTCGTTCCCATTTGGAATATGCATCATGCGTCTGGTCACCAGCTCAAATAACCCTTGTCAATAAAATGAAAATATACAGAGGAAATTCTTAAAAACAATGGCATTTAAACTGGGTTTTGATATGGGGTTAAACTTTAATGTTGATAATATCTATTCATGCGTACATATCGAAAGGCTGTGCTATCGTAGAACCTATGCCGATTTGTCATTGTTTTATAAGCTATTTTCGGATGAAGTCAAATGCCCGACACTGTTATCATATGTCAATTTTCACTATAATGTGGTAAATCGTCCCATCAGGCAAATTCCAATATTTAGAGTTAAAACTCATAAGACAAACTATGGCTACAATAGCCCGCTTTCGCGATTTATGCGGTACTCAAATTTAATATCTCTAAATCCATATTTTGATTTATTTGATAGTTCACGCTCACATTTTATGTCACAATTAAAACGCGGGAATATTGGTGAAATAATTTCTAAATCGCCAATGAGTGGTTTTTGTAAGTATTGAAGCTATTTTAAATTGTGCAATCATCTATACTTGTCGTTCATTTTATTCGGTTTTGTATAGGTCCGTTTTTATTACATGTGTTTTCTTATGTTATATACTTATATCTATTTACGTAGTATTAATTTTATGATTATAATTTTATTATTGTAATTTTTTTTGTAATATCAAAGGAGATATCCGTAAATAAATACTTTACTTTACTTTACTTTACTCTAGAGGTTTTTTTAAATTGCACATATATAGTTCGTCACTTAAAGATGTAATTTTTTGCTAGCTTTTTATTATTTCTATTTAATTATGTATTATTTATACTTAACTTTTAAGCTCCAAATATGTACTGACAAGTGTAAGGATTAGGATCAAAACACAATAAATAATAACATACAAAAAAACACATTCTTTCTTTTCATAATATTTTATTTCATTTGTCAAATCAACAAAAAACTGGAAAATTGATGAAACATTTAAATAAAATCAAATTTTAGAAAATCATCGAAATTTTATAATATTACAGAAAAACTTTAAATCTTTACTTTATTAGCGAAATCCAATTAATTACAAATCATGAAACATGACGATAATAATCAAAACATATTGAAAATTTTACAACTGCCAGAAAATTTATCATGATTTCGAAAACGTAGTAAAGACTGATGCCGCAAAAATACGATATAACTTTGAAATCTTGAACAAGTTTCTCATCTTTCAGGTGGTGAAACATATTTAACTATGCTTTAAAAAAGAAAACACTTGGTTAAATTTCACTAATATTAGTGAAATTTAACCGTTTTCTTTTTTAAATCATATCTTTGAAATGTTAACATAATTGACGAAAATCACGGAAATTGGCAAATATATAAGAAGAATAGTCATAAACTCAAATTTGTAAACAGTGTTTAGAAAATTGTACGAATTATTGAAATCTCGAACTTTGATAGAACACGAATTATTTTGGTGTTTACTTTTGTTTTCTTTAAAATTTGATAATAAAACAACAATAATCAAGTATCAGTTGTTTTAATGTGAAACGAGTGTTTTCCACTCCCAGACTAAGCATGAAGTAAAATTTCGAGTTTAGAAAAGCCTGAAAATTTGGCTCGGGCGCGTAGCGAAGCGGAGCGACCGAGCCAAATTAGGCTTTTCTAAACTCGAAATTTTACTTCATGCGCCACGCGTATAAAAACTGGTTTCAATTAAAGTTCTAAATATACTTTAGCATACTGTTTTAGCAGTATATTTTGATCTATTTCAAGTTAAATTCAATACAAACAGAATTAACATACTGCTTTACAATCATTCAATTACAATGTCATTACATTCAATCATTCAATTACAATGTCATTACATTCAACCATTCAATTACAATGTAATTACATTCATTCATTCAATTACAATGTATTAATGAAACATTATAAAAAGTGGTTGGCTATGATAATACCGAAACAGTTTTAAAGTAATTTAGATAATTACATATTTCAAGATATAACATGTGTTTACCCCTCAAACCTAGCCCATTCCGTTGTCTAGATTTTATTTATATTTCGAACAAGTATTTTCCACTTCCAGACTTAGCATGAAGTAAAATTTCGAGTTAAGAAAAGCCTGAAAATTTGGCTCGGGCGCGGAGGGAAGCGGAGCGAAGCGGAGCGACCGAGCCAAATTAGGCTTTTGTAAACTCGAAATTTTACTTCATGCTCCACGCGTACACCACACTGATAGTGTCAAATGGTCTTCAACGAATTGATAAGTAAAATAAGTTTAGTATGTCAATTATCATCGATTGTTTAACCAGTGGTCTCCAAACTACGGCCCGCGGGCCAAATCCGGCCCTCGACTTGCATGAATCCGGCCTGCGATTGTTTGTAATTTCTTTTTGTAAATGTCATATTCTGAAATATTGTAACAATTGTTACTTAAATTTTTCATAATTTTATAAAATTAATCGGATCTTGGCCGACTTTATTATGTAGAATTGTATTTGTGGCCCGCGAAGAAGATAGTTTAGAGACCCAGGGTTTAAACGATGGGAAAGTGCTATCTATGATGGACACATCACCATTTTTTATGTAGGAACTATTCACAAAAAAAGCAGACACACTCATAAAAACACAGATTATTTCTAGTGTTGGAATTTTGGTAAAAAATTGGTTACATCCAGTCCGTTTCAAAGGTATACTTCATTAAGTGCTATTTGTGTTGCAAGTTAAAATTAATTAAGTTCTATTAATCCCCCTATACAATTAATGAGTTTTACGCTTCAAAGGTGATGGATGAATCTATTTATAATCACTCGAAAATACCAAGCTTTGTCATCTCTGGAATTCAAGAATTTCCCTCGTGGAAAAAGAATGCGTTGCGATTAAAAATGTAAGTTTTTGGGACGACATAGGAAATTTAAGGGCAAAAGTCGATAAGTGCTTAGAAAATATAAATGTACAAATGAAATTGCCAATTCTTGGTTGCAGAATACTTCAAACATTAAAAGTTCGATTCATTTCGCAATCTACAACAAGTTAGTCTTACAAAGACTATATCAAACACTTATTTGTAGTTTTTCAATGTGTGTTTGATATAGTCTTTGTAAGACTAACTTGTTGTAGATTCCGAAAAGAATCTCGGCATTTTTAATGTTTGAAATATGAATGTATTTACAAGGCGTATGGCGCAATGGAATTTTGTTAATTACTTTCTTTATGCGAAAATACCCAGCGGATTCTTCTTTTAAGTATACACATCCCTAAGACAAAACTAAAAATTCAGTTATACTTTCTTTTATATTCAAGAGCAAATCGGATTTTTCCAGAACATGAAGTGTTTTACAGAATCATGATGGTTTTGACCGTTACTAGTTTTACAGAATACTTTTCTAATGAGTGTTTTTCACTCCTTGAAGTAATTATTTTGACTTGAATAAAACCTTCCTCAAGTGGAAACCATAATATTGGAAACTATGATGGAGATATTACCATTTATTTGTCCACTTGACCATTTGCGCTTTTGAATTAGTTTCAAGTCAAAATGACAGTTTCGCAAGCGCGCCGGTATTCTGGAGTGGTAATGAAGTGTTAAATTTAGCCAGGAAAGTGAAAAAAAGTGCAAAAGCTAATTAGTTGCATGTTCGTGCAATTGCTACCTGAAAATAATTCAAAGTATAAATACGCTGACCCACATCGGTGAACCGAATTGTTGTCGCACTTTGACGTGACGAATCGGAAAACAGCGAGCGCGTACCGAGAAGTGAATTTATTTATAAAATACCATTAGGAAAATTGCGAATTAGCGACAATGTGCGCGCGGGATTTATTTCCGGAGAGGAAATTCATTTGTCAATAGAGTTCGGGTTGTGGAAATTTACATGTGACCCGTGTGTTAAGTAAGAGTTCCGTCCGGTCTGTAGGGCAGGTTGGTAATGAGCCGGTGTTTACCCTTAGGTACACTATTAGTAACTATGGCGACTGGTCTTTAATTAAGACCCCTCGAGGCCCCCACGCGCTGACCTCAAAGGAACCCGCTGTCCACGCTTCGCACCTCCACCTAGAACTAACTACGTTACCCAACTTTCAGTTCCGGAGAACGAAAGTTTCTTTCCCTGACGGTTTATTAACGCGATTAAACCGCACCGCACCTTTCATTCTGCGGGAGCTGCTTATTCTCAATTTTCCTTTCGGTAATTACCAAGCCGTAACCGTTGCCATTTTAATGATGGCCGTTATTAGATTACCAGGGCCCCGTTTTAAAAGATTAGGGCGAACTATGGCTGATGATGATAGGTGCAGGTAAGGGGGGCGTAATCGAATTTCTTAATTTTACAGCGACCTTAAAACTTTATTAGGCCCCTCGGAATTTGTAATTTGCGGATATGAGATTTCAAAATGGATCTAATGTAATTATATACATTTTCGGGTATTACCCGATCTAAGTGCACTTTAATTTAATCAGGTTATGCCAGGCATGGTTAAAAGGAAATGCTCATTAAGCTAGGGTATTTATTTATACGATCATCTCGAAGTGTATTAACACGTGTGGGATCAAACATAAAATCAAGCTAAGTCCACTATGAATCAAAAAGTTTTATTGAGTGGCGAGGGATCTTACTTAAGACCTGATTACTTACTATGCAGAAAATAATTAGGTCCTAAGAGCGATCCTTGGGGTACCTCAGAACTTGCTAGAATAGAAAAATCAATTTTTCTACTCCTTTTTTCTGAAATGTCTTACTTATGGGTCGATTACTAATTAGTAAATGTAATAATAATAATTATTAAGTTAACAACAATAAACAAGTCAAATATACAAATACAAATATGAAATAAGGGTAATACATTATATGCGATTTTTATTACTATGCGGTCGTCGCCATATAATCCATTGTAGTTCTAGAGTTACAATAGGTGTATTGTAGGTTGATTGATAAGGCGTTGAGGTGTTGAAAATCCATATTCACTTTGTATAAATAAAATTCTGAATAACGGTTTGATTTTCAAAAAAGTGTGTTTATTTTCACAACAATTGTTTCGCAAATTTATTGCTTCTTCAGGTGAATGAAAGTTTACTTTACTTTCATTGACCCGAAGAAGCAATAAACAATTGTTGGGAAAATAAACACACTTTTTTGAAAATCAAAAAGTTATTCAGAATTTTATTTATACAAGGTGTATTGTATTTTTAGAACTACCATGCTTTCTATGGTGACGATCATATAATACAAAATTCTGGGCTTGTAATGAAATATAATGGTAAAATTGAGTAAACCTGCGTAAATTCGGTGACTGAAAAATCCGTTAATTTTGCACATACTTTAAACTAGTATTTTGTCCTATAGTCCAATTCACGAGAGGTGACATTTAAGTTTAAAATAAAATAATTATAATAATATAAATCTCCTTGTTGAGAGAGTTTAGCATAATTTGCAATAGAGCATACAAAAGCAGAAGAAATAATGTTAATTTGAAAATACCTCGAAGAAAAATTATACCATAGATTTTAAATCTGTAATCATAAGACACCTCTCGTGAATTATACTATACTTTTCTCTTTATTTCACATCAGCCTATCAACTTAACTGTATTAAAAAAAAGAAACGGGTCAAGATGTTTTCAATATTTATAATAACTATAAAGATTAAACAAACTATCGAATTTTGTGCAAACTTTATTTTCAAACTAAACGCAATGGAATTTCTCTTTATAAAATTTAAACAATAACTTTAATTTAAAAAAGATACTGCAGCAGTATGCTCACACAGTATATTTTAGACTTCGCAGTATTTTAGTGATTTATATGCGTGGCGCATGAAGTAAAATTTCGAGTTTAGAAAAGCCTGAAAATTTGGATTTGCCGGGGCGCGACTCGCTTCGCTCGCGCGCCCCGGCAAATCCAAATTTTCAGGCTTTTCTAAACTCGAAATTTTACTTCATGCTTAGTCTGGGAGTGGAAACACTCGATTAAGGTTTCAAATTGAGCTCAGAAAAAAATGCAGAGACATTTTAATAAAGCAACGAAATATCTGCAGCATCCCTAGTACAAATTTAATCTTGTATAAATATTGAAAAACAATTTTTCAAGCTTGTAACAATAATGAAATGTTAACACGAAATCATATTATAACAATATAGAATTAAAATATAGAAATCGTTATTGAGAATATATTTGTAACATGAAACACTTACAAATGTGATCACACCGAATTACAGGCGTTTGTTAGCCGTAGCGTGTCAGCTGAGTAGGAAACAACAGAACACAACTGCACAACCGTGACCGATATCTGTTATTAAATGATCAATGTTTATATTGAAGGATAATTGATTTTCATTATTGATACAATATTAAATATTTATAATGAATGATAGCATCGATACAATATTGTACCTGTATTGTATGTTTATATTGAAGGATGAATGATTTTCATTATTGATACAACATTGAATATCTATAATGAATGCACAACCGTGGCCGATATCTGTTATTGAATGATCAATTTTATTCATTATTGTTACAATATTGTACTTGTATTAAATGTTTATATTGAAGGATGAATGATTTTCATTATTGATACAATATTGAATATCTATAATGAATGATAGAATCGATACAATACTGTACTTGTATTGAATGTTTATATTAAAGGATGAATGATTTTCATTATTGATACAACATTGAATATCTATAATGAATGCACAACCGTGGCCGATATCTTTTATTGAATGATCAATGTTATTCATTATTGTTACAATATTGTACTTGTATTAAATGTTTATATTGAAGGATGAATGATTTTCAATATTGATACATTGATATCTATAATTAAGATATTGTATTAATACAATATTGTACTTGTATTGAATGTTTATATTCAAGGATGAATGATATTCATTATTGATATAATATTGCACATAATATTGAATTTTTTGATTGTTGATAAAATATTGAATACTGTTTTATACTGGATTTATAAAATATTATATCTATAATAAATATTTATATAGTATCAATATCAGCAAATTATATTGTGACGATATTATGTGCACATTTATTAACAAATTCGAGATATATGTTAAATATAAATACAATACTGATTCAATGTAATTCATTTCTACTAGGGATTTCACTCCTCATCTCCATCTAATAATTGCAAATCCTGAATTTCACCATGCATTCACACTCTGTAAAATCGTACCTTGTTTTTATTATTTAAGTAATCAATAATTCTTGTTTCATATTAAAATACATATAATTTATATACATATAAATAAATAAAAGTCGGAATCAGTTTGTAAAAGTATAAGGATTCGTTTTAGATTTACAACCCCCCATTTATTCGCCTTTAGTAATGGTTGTTTTGCGGGCGGTAAGTCGAGCTGTTTTCCTGCCATTACCAGGTGGAATCATTCCGTCGCTACTCGATACGATCCCATTTGTCTTCCCGACCGCAACGGCAATACCACTTTCAATTTAAATCGTCTACCCCATTATTACACCCCTGCTTCTCCCCCACCTCTAGATTATATCCTCGTAAAAATTACTCCTTCCGAATCTAAATAAATCATAGACTTTCCGAACTTTTTCCCTCAACTTCGATTTTTCAGCCGAGTTGCATATGCACGGGGGGGCGCGATTTTTTTTCCTTTTCTGCATGTGTTTACGTGTGCCGCATGATCGAGCGATCGCCGGAGCGCGAGCGGATCAACACGTGTGCTTATCAGTTTGTTTCACCGATTCGTATTCCGGCAATAAAGTGGCGAAATCCCTCTGTTCATAAATCAATTTCGATTGCTTTTTTTCCGTATTTCAATAGAGAATACATTTGAACATTAAATAATAGGTTTGTTTGTTTGTACTGCACTAAGTTGAACTCAGTTTAAGTTTGTGACGTCAATAGTTTAAGTCAATTTAACTTCGCATTTACAATTGCAGGTGTCCAGTTCAAGCTAGATTCAGTACAAAAAAACTGCACTAGTTCATCTAACGAACAGACCTAATGTTCAACATCCAAATGTTCCTTATTTTTTTGTAATGTTATTACCAGGAGGGGGCAAAAGATAAGAGAATATGCCAGGCTTCGTTTAAAAAAAAAGACTTCATGATGAAAAATCAAAGACCATGCCTCAATTAGTATGACATAAAGTTATTCTTAGAATTGATTATACAATTTAGATGATTCTAATCTTAAACATTGTTTATTGTAATGCTGTAGTTTTATTGTGGACACTCTAATAATAATATATTTTTTTAATATGATGTTTTATTATTATTATAAATAGGCTATGTTTTTGAACTTTAGAATAAGTCAGTGTTTAATACTCGTGGCGCATAAAGTAAATATTTCGAGTTTAGAAAAGCTGAAAATTTGGATTGGTCGCTCCGCTTCGCGGGCAAATTTTGATCTGAGCGTGTTAAACATTTTTTTCCTGGGTAAAATAAATTCACAACAATAATTCCAACATTTCTAACAACGCATCTAATTTTTTTCAGATTTTTGAAAAAACTAAAAATTTTACCTGAAAGTTAAATTTTTTCGTAAATAAAAATCGATTTTCAAGAAAAAAAAAATATTTAATTTAAATTTTTTAAAAAATACTGTATATACTTAACAATATTATGAACAATGTAAGTTGCTTATTTTCCTCAGAAAAAATGTTTTTCGCAAAATTTAGTAACGAAATAATTCAATTAATTGAGTATACACTCAATTTAAGCGGGGCGTGTTAAATTTATTTTTTTTCTGGGAAAAAAAGTTCACCACAATAATATTAACATTCTTAACAACGCACCTAATTTTTTTCAGATTTTTTAAAAAATTAAAATTTTTACCTGAAAATTAAGTTTCTTTCGTAAGGGGTATGGAAGGTATGAAAAGAATAGACAATTTAAAGAAAAAAATATTATATTTTAAATTAAAAAAAAAATACTGTATATACTTCACAATATTATGAATAATTTAAGCTGCTCATTTTTTCCAGAAACAAATGTTTACACCAATTTTCCCCAAAATTTAGTAACGAAATAATTCAATAAACTCACTCAATTTTAGCTGGGCGTGTTAAACATTTTTTTCTGTGAAAAAAAAGTTCACCATAATAGTACCAACATCCTTAGCAACGCATCTATTTTTTTCAAATTTTTTAAAAAATAAAAATTTTCACCCGAAAATTAAGTTTTTTCCTATGGAAAAAATCGATTTTCGAGAAAAAATTATAATTTTTTTTTTCAACAATATCATGAACAATGTAAGCTCCTTATTTTGCTCAGAAAAATATGTTTACACCAATTTTTCGTAAAATTTAGTAACGAAATAATTCACTCAATTTGACCTGGGGGGCGTGTTAGACACTTTTTTCTGGGGAAAAAAAGTTCACCACAACAATACTAACATTCTTAACAACGCATCTAATTTTCTGCAGATTTTTTAAAAAATAAACATTTTTACCTGAAAATTAAATTTTTTGTAGGTATGCAGAAATTTTTTTTTTTTTTAAATACTGTATACAGGGTGTCCCATTTTAATATTAACAGGGGATAATCGAGAATATTGCCGAATTAAAAGTTTTGCGGTTCGGAGGGGGACATCCGATTCATCCATGAATTTCACCCCCCCGACCCTCAAGGGGGTGGATAATAGGGGTAACTTTGAAATCTTAAATGGGAACCCCCAATTTTTATTGCGGATTCGGAAAGAGCATAAAAAAACTAGGTAGGTTTTGCCTCAGAACTTTTTTGTTATTTGCGCTACAGGTGGCGCAGTAATCGACAAAATTTGAAAATTTGATTGTTTCCGATAAAACATAAAATTAGTGTTTGGCTGACAATTTATGATTAAAAAATTCACAAGCCATTTAAAATAAATACATCTTTAATGTAGTCTCACAAAAAAAAACATTTGGCGACGTCAAACCCGGTGATCTGGGTGGCTGTTTAAAAACAATTAAAAACAACAACAAAGTTTTGTCAGTCAGTCGTTTTTAAGCGTTTTCGAAATACCGTACCCTATTTTTTCGCAATGTCGGATTATTAACCGAACGAAGTTATCGATATAATGATGTGTACCAGTCACACGGAGGGAAACTACCGTAAATATCTGTATTGGGAACAATGACGGTCACTTCGAACACCTAATAAAACATTAAATCCCACATAAATCTTGCTTTAATCTTACTTAAAATGTTGAACCTTAAGTGACTTGAAAACCACATCAAGGCCAAAATGTAAGCATTTTATTCACAGAAAACTTTTGATTAAACAACTACATGAGTTCCGTCTACTAGGAATTTCCCACCAACACAATTTTTTTGGTGAATAATTATTCAAAAATGGTTAAGAGATATTTAAATTTGGGCTGAAAATGTCCATCTCAAATTTCAAAGATTCTCTCTCTGTCTCTCTCTCTCATCTCTCACTTTTCTCACTGATTCACAAGATATGAAGGTTAGGTTCATGAAGGTGAATTACATATTTTTCAAACATAGCCCTTGCCCTAACTTTATTTTGTCATTTTGATTTTCAATGAAAAATTAGGGGTTTCTTTGGAGTCAACAAACTTTGCACCCTTCCCCACCTACATGGGCGTTCATTTTAAGTGACTTGGGAATTTTTAAAGAATTAATTGTCTGCCAAACACTAGTTTAATGTTTTATCGGAGAAAATCAAATTTATCAAATTTTGTCGATTACAGCGCCACCTGTTGCAAATAACAAACAAGTTCTCAGGTAAAACCTACCTAGTTTTTTATGCTCTTTCTGAATCTGCAATAAAAATTGGCGGTTCCTATTTAAGATTTTAAGGTCACCCCTACTATCCACCCCTTGGGGGTCAGGGGGTGAACTTTATGGAAAAATCGGACGTCCCCCTCCGAATCACAAAACTTTTCATTCGGCAATATTCTCGATTGGACGCAGTCATTTTGAGATATTCCCCTGTTAAGATTAAAATGGGATACCCTGTATACTTAACAATATTATGAACAATATAAGCTGCCAGAAAAAAATGTTTACACCAATTTTTCGCAAGATTTAGTACCAAATCAATGCAATAAATCCAATCAATTCGAATTGGGTGTATTTTTATTTCTGGAGAAAATAAATTCACCACATTAATACCAACATTCATAAGAATGTATCTGATTTTTTCCAGATTTTTTAAAAAATAAAAATGTTCAACTGAAAATTGAGTTATTTCGTAAGGTGGAAAAAAATTATTTTCGATAGAAAATTATTATTTAAAAAAAATTATAAAATATAATGTACGTATGTTACTATATTATGAACAATGTAATCTGTTTATTTTCCCCAGAAAAAAATGTTTACACCACTCTTCCGCAAAATTTAGAACAAAAGAATTCAAATAAATCTTAAGCTGTGCCTGTTAAAAAAAAACTGGGAAAAATAAATTCACCTGGTTGATACTAACATGCATAAGAATGCATCTGATTTTAAACAGATTTTTTAAAAAATAATATTTTAGCTGAAAATTAAGTTTTTTCGTAAGGAGCAGTAGGTATACAAAATATCGAATGCTAAGAGAAAATTAAATTTTTATTTAAAAAACTCACAGAAAAATGTTATAAACAATGTGAGCTTCTAATTTTCCTTAGAAAAAAATGTTTACACCAATTTTACGCAATATTTAGTAACGAAAGAATTTAATAAATCCACTTAATTTGAGCCGGCCGTGTTAAAAAATGTTTTCGGGGAAAATAAATTCACCACGTTAATACCAACCTTTATAAGAATGCATCTATTTTTTTCAGATTTAAAAAAAATAAAAAATGTCTCCTGAATTAAAAGTATTGATTTTTGAAAGAAAATTATAATTTAAAAAAATAATGTACATACTTAACAACATTATAAACAATATAAGCTGCTTATTTTCCCAAGAAAAAAAATGTTACACCAATTTTTCCAAAATTTAGTAACGAAAGAATTCAATAAATCCACTTAATATGGGCTGGGCGTGTTACACATTTTTTTTTCTGGGAAAAATGACTTCACCACGTTAATACTAAAATTAATACGAATTCATCTGATTTTATTTTCGATTTTTTTAAAAATAAAAAAATTTACTTGAAAATTGAGTTTTTTCGTATTGATTTTTGAGAGAAAAGTATTATTTAAAAAAAATCAAAAAAATACTGTACGAGAGGTGATCAACAAGTAAGGTTACAAAATGTACACGTTTCATTGCAGGCTTTGTAACCTTACACCTTACTTTTTGATCACCCCTCGGATATGGGGGGCACCAGAAATCGTTTAGTGGAGAAAGGCCCAAAATTCTAGTTACTCCACCGGTTCATTATTAAAAAATACTATATTAATAATAATAATAATTATAATATATTAGTCTTAAAGATTGTTTAAAACAATATCGGACAATTCAAGGGATACAATAATATAAAAACACTAAATTTACACACATTAATTTGAATTCGTTGCTTCTAAGTAACTAATATTATCTTTAAACTCGTTTGTTATAGAATGTTATTAGAACGATTAATTTATGTTTAATATTTTTTCGTGTCACTTTTTTTATAAGAATTAAATAATTGCTAATAAAGTCTGATTGCAGAGATGCTTAAACTTAAACATCCCCTGGTTTTAACCGGAGCGACAGAGGGTGATGAAAAACAGACGGGAAATTATGTAGGTGTCTGTTTCGGGCCTGGAGCGTAAATAAAGGAAAATATCCAATGCATTATGCATGAAACGCGTTACCTGGGAAATATAACAAGGGGAAGTTGACTTATTACCGCCGGGGACGAAATGAAAAGTGAGCACAGGTGGGACAGAAAGGGCGGTAATGACATGCAAATGAAGCAAGGTGAGAGCTGGAACAATCCGGGGGGGCATTTGCGAAGATTATACCGGCTCTCGCGCGAATGAGGAATAAATGAGGGGCTAATGGCCCCCAGCAGTGGTTGAAGGTGAGAAGCACTCGAGGCTTTTTCAAAGGATTAACTTATTATTGGTGGAGAACGAGAGAGCGAGAGAGATTTGACTTAATTTAGTAATTCATGAATACTCGCTGAATTAGATGAAATTTAAATAAACAGACTCTCAATAGAATACTCAATAAAATGTGCGAGTTACATTGTTGATTAACAGATCATACATGAAGTATACATATGCATACGGTTTAAATCTTTAGATATTCATTGTTGTTGTAAAGGGGTAAAATTGAAGTTATAAACGAGTGTTTTCCACTCCTAGATTAAACATGAAGTAAAATTTCGAGTTTAGAAATGCCTGAAGATTTGGTTTGGTCGCGTAGCGCGAAGCGCGGAGCGGCCAAACCAAATTTTCAGGCTTTTCTAAACTCGAAATTTTACTTTATGCGCCACGCGTATAAACACTGATTTATTGTGAAGTTCATAATATATATCTTTATAACACTACTTTAATAAACTATTTTAAACTTAACTTAAAATTAGTGTTTTATACGCGTGGCGCATGAAGTAAAATTTCGAGTTTAGAAAAGCCTGAAAATTTGGTTTGGCCGCTCCGCTTCGCGGAGCGACCAAACCAAATTTTCAGGCTTTTCTAAACTCGAAATTTTACTTCATGCTTAATCTGGGAGTGGAAACACTCGTTTAGGAGTTAAATTTGAACTATTTTCAAAAACGACGAATATCTGAACATTTCCAGCGTATACAGTGTATTGGGGCATTTATACTTATAAGAAAAACTCTCTGTATATAAGTACAACTTCATGCATTTTTCGATTAATGATAAATTCATGCCGAATCTGTGAGTGAACCAAGATTTTTATAATTCGCTAGTGCAAGATCGAAACAAAAATAACATCGACAGAGATAGAATAAAACTAAAACAGAGGGCGCTATTTTCTGGAAGGAACAAATGGAATTGTACATTGGGTTGCATAAATTAAGTGTCACGTACATTAACCATTCACATAAGTTCGAAAGCGTAAACGCCATCTAATGCCCATTAGCTTAAGTAGCATCGTCGATAGCTGGCAAACTAAACGTTTGTATACAGCAATTGTTCGTCCACAACAGGGCTTTTATAGAATGAGTACTGAACACAAATTCATATTCTTGATATTTACCATTCAGTTTCAGCACTTCTATGTATTCGTCATTGAACGGTATTATTCAAGTATATGAATTATTACTAGTAGTAGAGTAATCAATCATTTATTTAATATTTCAAAATTCGTTGTCTTGTGTCGTGTTTGACTCGAATTTCAGTTGATCCGAGAAGGAGGAGGAGTAGAGGAGATGGGAGCGACTGTTTCAGACGCAATTTCAGAATGTCGACACGACACCTGTGCTCAGTTTCCCTCGTTGACCGCAGTCCAGCGCCAGCCGCACCCTCCATTACTTTGCCATCCTCAGATTTTCATTAAGCACATCTGGCAGCACGTGTTCGAACACCTACATTGAACGCTCTCCCCCCCTTGCCCCCTCAACCCTCCTTCTGCCGCCTCCTCCCGTTGTACAACAGCCGCCGTTTCTGCTGAGCCGTACAATCGACAATGTACCGCCCTTGTTAACCGGCCCAGAGGAAACGTTGCCTATTCGATTTTATAGTTCATAACTTATGTTAAAGTAAGCAAAGCCATACTCTATACATGCTAGTTATCATCAGCTTACATGTACAGGGAATTTTTCTTTCAAGTATACAAATCTCGATTCGGCCTATGCATTTTGAGGCATTCGTTGTTTTTTTAATGAGTTCAATTTTAAGTTTATAACGTGCGTTTTCCGCTCCAAAACTAAGCATGAAGTAAAATTTCGAGTTTTAGATTTATCTCGTGTGGTTATTAATCGTTATGCTTCTGACGATTTTGCGTTCACTTATACAGGGAATTTTTTTATTAAATATACATATGCATACTTTTTTTTCTTACGTTCAATTTTAAGCTTTAAACGAGTGTTTTCCACTCCCAGAGTAAACATGAAGTAAAATTTCGACTTAAGAAAAGCCCCGCGTAGAAAATTTGTCGAGGGTCGCGCAGCGACCCAAGACAAATTTTCACGCGGCTTTTCTAAACTCGAAATTTTACTTCATGCGCCTCGCGCATTGAAACATTGTAAAATTCAAAATATTCTTGTCTAGCAGTATATATCTAATCCTGCTGTAGTTCACCATATTTTAGTGTTTTATACGCGTGGCGCATGGATTAAAATTTCGAGTTTAGAAAAGCCCGTGAACATTTTCTACGCGGGGCTTTTCTAAACTCGAAATTTTACTTCATGCTTAGTCTGGGAGTAGAAAACACTCGTTTGAAGCTTCAAATTAAACTTAAGAAAAAAAAACGTATGCATATGTATATTTAAGAAAAAATTTCCCTGTATGTGTGAAAGAAAAATCGTTAGAAGCATAACGATATATAACCACACGAGATAAATCTAAAAGAAAATAATTTTTGCAAGTTTTAAATCATTTTAGAGCTGCGGTTTCTAACCAGTGTACCAGTTCCTAACCAGTGTTTCCTAATCAATATTACGGATTTGTAAGTATTTTTAGACTCATACAAGTATAACTTAACTATTAGTTTAATTTATTTATCTTGTTATTTATCTATGTATTAATTAGGCAGATATGTACCCTTATTTTTTTCTTCTTCTAAATTTGATTTGTATTTTGTACTCTTGTAAAAGGATTACCGTATCAAGTTCATAAATAAATGAGGCGAATATTGCCAAAAACCCATAAATCCACTTGAGTTCGTTTCGAGTAATTCAATATTTTTATATTTACCTAATGAATGATGATTATTTCAAATTGTAATTACAGAAATCAGTTGTATTTACAATAATAAATAGGGGACACTAATGAGGAAAATCTTACTTTCATACTTCTTCTGGAGATATCAAAAAACAATTGGATTTGGTTTTGAAAATAAATTGGGAATTAGGGGTTTTTGATATTTTTTTTTTGTTCACTATAATTTCTTTTGTAGTTTTTAGGTAATAATGTAGTTTTATATAACATAATAGCTAAAACATAATTAAATTAAATATTCTTCTTTGAAGACTGTCTAAACATGTCGTACAAAATGGTTCGCTATAATAACTTATATTTTAAACTATTTATCTTATTTTTTTTTCAAAAATGTTTTCATCTTTGGTCTCATTGTTGTCCTCTTTTTGTTTTCCTCAAGCTTCATATCTTGTGATGACGTTTTTATAGTAGGTGAGGTTTTCTTCCATTACCTTTTTCTGCCAGTTAGTAGGAAGTGTTTTGAGAAAAGTTGATTGATGTAATTTTTTAATTTCGATTTTAGAAAAGCCCCGCATAGAAAATTTGTCGAGGGTCGCGCAGCGACCCAAGACAAATGTTCACGGGGCTTTTCTAAACTCGAAATTTTACTTCATGCGTATACAATATTTCAATATTGTAAAGCTCAAAATATACTGCTTACAAATTATCTTACGTTAATAAACACTGCAAATGTTTAGCTACATTTTGGTATAACATGAAGTCATTTGACGATTTTCGGATTTTCGCCAAAATCATCAAACCGTTAAATTTGGAATAATTCACTAAGGCCCTTGATAATGATATAAAAAACGTAGACTACTTAGTCTTCAAAAAAATAATAATTTTCATTTATTTCGGGCGACTTGGGTCGCTCGGAGAAATTAACATGGGGCCTTATTGAAACGGTTTAAGGGCGGCCCGCCGATTGGCCGTTTCGGACGCATCTGCGGTTGGACCAAGATTACAAGGTTCACAGAAAAGATAGATGGACGGGATTTTCAGCATTGGATTCTTAAAAAATGCAGCTACATTTTTAGTAAAATTCATCTTTTCTGGTCGGGGATGACCGCCAAAAAACATCGCAAAATCGAGGAAAATTTTCGCCCACTTTGAGAGCGGGCTTACCGAAAACTAATTTTTCGATTTGGCTCAACTTCTCAAAGATTATGCCCCCGTTCTTTAGCTTAATTTTGGTATAACAGGAAGTCATTTGGCGATTTTCGCCCCTTAAGATATTTTCAAATTTAGGTGACTTTTTTTTTCTCTCAAAAAAATCGGAAATAATTTCAATTGTGTTTTGTGTTTTTTTTTTAAATGCAGCTACATTTTCGTGTATGGTCATCTTTCCAGGACGTTTGTGACTGCCAAAAAAAAATTGCAAAGTCAAGCAAAATTTTCGCCCACTTTGCGAAGGCCCACTTTGAGAGCGGGCTAACCGAAAACTAATTTCTCGATTTAGCTCAACTTCTTACAGATTATGCCCCCGTTCTTTGGCTACATTCATTTGGCGACTTTTGGATTTTCGCCGAAATTTTATTTTTTTTCATGCATACCTCTTAAGATATTTTAGAATTTCCTTGAAATAATTCACGAAGGCCTTTGATGATAGTAGAAAGAACGTGAACTACTTAGTTTTCCGAAAAATAATTATTTTCATCCATTTCACGCCACTTGGGTCTCCCTGAGAAATTAACATGGGGCCTTATGGGAACGGTTTAAGGGCGGCTCGTCGATTGGCCGTTTCAGACGCGTCTGCGGTTGTACCAAGATTACAAGGTTCACAGAAAGGATAGAAGGACGGGATTTTCAATATTGAATTCTTAAAAAATATAGCTTTACTAAAAGTAATCTTTCCAGGTCGCAGGTGACCGCCAGAAAATCGCCAAAATATTCGCTCACTTTGTGAAGGCCCACTTTGAGAGCGAGCTAACCGAAAACTAATTTCTCAATTTGGCTCAACTTCTCAAAGATTATGCTCCCATTCTTTAGCTACATTTTGGTATAACATGAAATCTTTTGGCGATTTTCGGATTTTTGCAGAAATTTGACTTTTTCCAAACCAAATTTTCAGGCTTTTCTAAACTCGAAATTTTACTTCATGGGCGGCGCGTATTAAAGATTGATTTATTGTTAAGTTAAAAATCACACACACACCCAAACACATTAATTTGAATTACAATAACACAAAACCAGAAGTATTAAAGATTTACGTGTCGATAAATAAATCGTTGTTTTACAAGAGAATGCATTATTTTACATTTCGACGTGAAAAGCACACAAAACATCAATCGTTTTTCACATAAATTGACTATTATTGACATAAATTGATATTATTGACGTAATTAGCATTAATTATAATACTATTTTTCGTGCTTTATTCGTTAATTTAATTTGATCTTTACATAACCCTCAATTAATCAACTTATAATAATACACGCGTATTTACTAGTTCTAGTAATAATAGTTAACCATAATTTAAATTAGTCGTTAGATAGACGAAGAAATTGTCAAATGTTGTACAGGGTGGTTCATTTAATGAGATATGACAATTACCATGATTATTTGATTTATGACACATGATTTTCAATTCAACTAAAAAAATATCGCAACTTAAATTTAATAACCGCCTTTTTAATAAAATATATTTCTCTCTTATCGATTACTCATTTAAGCTGAGAACTATTTTTTGAGGTTGGCGCATTTAGACAACAATCGGCGCGAGCTGTTATTGCTCTATGGGAAATGATGATGGATTATGAGGATGAAAAGAATGGACATCGTAAAATCCATAATCCGGAATGGCCATTATGTGTCCGAGTCTTTAGATGTTATCACTTTGCCATATAAGTTACGTGCCGAACAGAAATGCCGTTTTGTGTACTCAATTAATTAACGACTGATTTATCGTTCGAGACAACATTATTCTCTCCAGGATGCGTTCGATTTGTAACTACAACCGTTATCTTGATTTGAGATTAGAGTTGTGTCGGAGGAAATGATGAAGGAAATAGTGATGTAAAAATGTACTAATCGAGTGTTAAGAAAGTTTGGTTCGCTCTCTTTTTTATACATTAGTTCCTTTGAGACCCTATTATTAATTTCAAGGATGTAATATTTCATAGAAATAGGTCTGGATATTTAAAACACTTGGTTTGTTTCACTAGTTTATATTTCCTCCGCCTATTTTCGACCATCGGTCATCTTCAAGGAGGAATGATGATGACCAATGGTCGAAACTAGTCGGAGAAAATATAAACTAGTGAACTAAACCAAGTGTTTTAAATATTCAGAATTATTTCAAAAATGTTTCACTACGGGTTAAGTGAGAAATTAATTAAACATTTCATAGAAATTATTAAATCAGATCAAACATAAACAACAATTACAAGGTTAAGAAAAAAAAATAATGATTTATCAGAACTAGAAGCGATGTGGAAATAAAGAGTCACGGAGTCCAAGGTGAGAATGTTTATTAAAAGATAACCGAACGAGAAAACACCCATTCAGCAAAACTCTGTCCGGTTCAACATTCAGCACTTGAACATAATATCCCTTCTTTGGAACACCTTCGCGTGCTGACGAGTCAAGGTGCGAACGACCACGTTCCGCTCTTTTCCGCTGAATTTCATCCGACGAGAGGTGCGCCATACGTGTGTGGGATCTTTATCATTTATATACCTGTTATAAATATGGAGCAGCTGTGTGTTGTATGTTTTGAGACTCGGCTCAAAACTGAAACTGAATTTCATACGAAAATAAACGCCAAGCCGGCGGAGAGGAAAAGTAAATGCTGAAAGTTTTATTTTCGGTGGGTGTTTATACTTTTTGTCCACCACCTACTGGTTCAGTAGACAACGGATGGGAGAGATTTATAACGGTTGGCCGGTTTCGGCTTATAAATTACTAAACGACGCCTGTTTTGCCATTGTGATAAATATTTCAATTAATATTGTGAGATTCTTTTGTTTTTAAATAAACATGATTCTATTTATAAATTAAGTAACTGAGATTTGATTTATAAATAATAATAAAATCTAGCCTTATACATTCTTCTTAAAATCCCATATCCCATCGCACGTTGAAAATCATCATAGCAATATTTACTTTATTATCAACTGTTGTAAATAGTTGGCTTGATGGTAAGCCCTACCAGGGGCACAAAAAAAGAAACGACTTACTTCTGACAAATTCAGGAGTGGAATTTTGCTGAAAATTGGTATTGGTATTGGTTTTAAACAGTTTTCAAATGTTGTTAAATAGCAAAATTTTTTTTTATAGGAAAAATAGTAGTTCAAGTGATTTCTAATATCAAGAAGATTAACAGATTTTTTTTAGATTTTTATAAAAATAAAAAATTTTATCGAAAAATCGCAATTTTCGGAGGGGAAAATATGAAGATTTTTACACATTTTTTTATTATTATAACAAAATAGTTTCAGTGATTTCTAATATCAAGAAAAATAACTGAGAATTTTTTCAGATTTTTATAAAAATAAAAATTTTCCTCGAAATACTCCAATTTTTTTTTTTTTAATAAAAATAGTTCAAGTGATTTCTAATATCAAGAAGAATAACCTAGATTTTTTTTCTAATATTTCAAAAAATAAAAATTTTCATCGAAAAATCACAATTATTTGTTATCATGGAAAATATCAAGATTTTATACAAAAAAAAATATTTTCACAGAAATCTCAAAAAAATCACAGACGCTCTTCTAATATTAGAAATAATCGGAGCTATTTATTTCCTCAAGAAAAAATAATTCTTCGTCTTTTCTCAAAAAAAGATTCTTGGCAATAAACTATTATTATTATTATTAAATCAAAAAATCAAATCAAATCAGTGTTGTATATGCGTGGCGCATAAAGTAAAATTTCGAGTTTAGAAAAGCCTGAAAATTTGGATTTGCCGGGGCGCGACTCGCTTCGCTCGCGCGCCCCGGCAAATCCAAATTTTCAGGCTTTTCTAAACTCGAAATTTTACTTCATGCTTAGTCTGGGAGTGGAAATACTTGTTAAAATTTTCGTTCACAAAAAGTATAAATAATATTGGCCCAGAGTGGGTTTCTTTAGGAACGAAAAATATTATTTTTGTATTATTATGTGCGCAAAATCAGTGTTTTTTTGACGCATCGAGAATGTATTCATTTTCAGTCTAGATGTGCGGTCTCGACTAAAAATTAATTCGAATATTTTTACTCGAGACCGCAGATCTAGACTGAAAATGAATACATTCTCGATGCGTCAAAAAAAACACTGATTATTATTATTATTAAATAAAAAAATCAAATCAAATCAGTGTTGTATACGCGTGGCGCATGAAGTAAAATTTCGAGTTTAGAACAGCCTGAAAATTTGGATTTGCCGGGGCGCGACTCGCTTCGCTAGCGCGCCCCGGCAAATCCAAATTTTCAGGCTTTTCTAAACTCGAAATTTTACTTCATGCTTAGTCTGGGAGTGGAAATACTTGTTAAAATTTTCGTTCACAAAAAGTATAAATAATATTGGCCCAGAGTGGGTTCCTTTAGGAACCCCAGAAGCTACGGAAACTGATTTCGAATTTTTTCAACCTTTATTTCGACTTTTAATGGAAAATAACCTCAAAAACTGGGGATGGGGTATTTTTTGTTTTGGTATATTCTAAAAGAGCAATGTCTTCTTAACATTCACACGAAATTTCATAAAGATCCCTAAAAAAATGTCTATGTTGTGAATGTTTCAATCCTTACCTAAATATTTCCTTATAATTCAACATTTTCGACTTTCAATCAAAAATAACTAAAAAACTGTCGATGGGGTATTTTTTGTTTTTGACATATTCTGGAAGAGCAATGTGTTTTTTAAATCTACATGAAATTTTATAAAGATTTCGAAAAGAATTTTCAAGTTGTGAATGTTTTAAACTTTAATTTACCTAAATATTTCCATATGATTCCATTTTTCTAAAAACGTCAAAAAAAGGTCACATTGACACACCGTTTTTAATTTGCACAGTGTGCTATTTATTCACTGTGAAAAAATGTAATAAAGTCCAATATGGCGGCAATTAATGCAAAATATAAATTAACAATTTTTATTTAATGCGATACCTATTAATTAATTGTCTATAGGTGTTCATAATGTAGGTGGTTTTCATTTTGTAGATTTCTCTTCTCAATAGGCCAAAAGTACGTACTTGGAAATGTTTACTATCTTTTTCTTCGTACACCAATTACGAAATTGGCAATTTGTTTTTTTGTATTGCGTTTTTAATTTCTTCGGTAATTGTTGCATCATTGATCTACGTGAGAGTATCACTACCACTGGAATCGTCGTTATTCATCAACAGTTGTATGAACACCAACTGTAGAAATTTTGACAAATTCGTTCACTGATTAATGTTTTTGTTAACGAACTCGTGTCCATGGTTACATTAACTGAGGCAATTAAGTATAATGAGATCTTTTAAATGAATTATTTAATTATTAAAACTTATTTATGGTAGAATTTCTTTCTTTGCGGTTGTGGAAAAAATGTTGTTTGTATTTTGTAAGAAAAATCAGTATGTTTTTTGACGCATTCAAATTTATTTTTAGTCTAGACCTGCGGTCTCGACTAAAAATGCATTATCGATGCGTCAAAAAAACACTGGTTTTGCGCATATAATACCAAAATAATATTTTTTCGACTTTTAATTGAAATACGCGAAAACTGTCGATGGGGTATTTTTGGCATATTCTGAAAGAACAATGTATTTTTAAGATCCACACGAAATTCCATAAAGTGTTTACAAAGAAATTTTAAGTTGTGAATGTTTTAAGCTTTAATTATCTAAATATTTCCATTTGATTCTAGTTTTTCGACTTTCAATTGAAAATAACGCAAAAACTTTCAATGGGGTATTTTTTTGTTTTTGACATATTCTGAAAGGGCAATATCTTCTTAACATCTACAAGAAATTTCATAAAGATTTTTCAAAGAATTTCAATGTTGTGAATATTTTAAAATGTAATTTACCTAAATATTTTCATTTAATTCTAGTTTTTTTACTTTCAATTGAAAATAACGCGAAACTGTCGATGGCGTTTTTTCAGTTTTTGGCATATTCTAAAAGAACAATATCTTTGTAACATCCATACAAAATTTCATAATGATTTCACAAGGAATTTCCATGTTCTGAATGTTTTAAACTTCAAATATCTAACTATTTCATTTGATCCTAGTTTTTCAGTTGAAAATAACGCAAAAACACTTAATGGGGTATTTTTTGTTTTTGACATATTCTGAAAGGGTTATAACTTCTTAACATCTACAAGAAATTTGATAAAGATTTTTCAAAGAATGTCAATGTTGTGAATATTTTAAAATTAAATTTACCTAAATCTTTCCATTTAATTCAAGTTTTTTTACTTTCAATTGAAAATGACGCGAAACTGTCGATGGCGATTTTTCAGTATTTGGCATATTCTGAAAGAACAATATCTTCGTAACATCCATACAAAATTCCATGATGATTTCACAAAGAATTTCCATGTTGTGAATGTTTTAAACTTCAAATATCTAACTATTTTCATTTCATTCTAGTTTTTCGACTTTCAATTGAAAATGACGCGAAAACTTTCAAAAGGGTATTTTTTGTTTTTGATATATTCTGAAAGAGCAATATCTTCTTAACAACCACAAGAAATTTCATGAAGAATTTTCAAAGAATTTCCATGTTGTTAATATTTTAAACTTAAATTTACCTAAATATTTCCAAATAATTCTACTTTTTCGACTTTCATTTTAAAAATGCGTTAAAAAAGCTATTAATAAAAAAGGCATATTACTCAGTAAGTGATTTTCTGCATGACACTTTTAATGATATACCATAGGCGGTTCAATATGAATATTCAGTGAAAAATTTTAATTGTAATTTTAACTTATTGTATTTCATGTTAGCATTAAGTAATTTTATATATGTGTTTTTCTCCTCTGACAATTGTAATACATATGAAACTCATGCCTTCTACAAATAAACTTAAAAAAAAATAACTAGAAAACTGTCGATGGAGTATTTTTTGTTTTTGACATATTCTGAAAGAGTAATGTCATCTTAGCATCCAAACGAAATTCTATTAAAATGTATCAAGGAATTTTTATATTGTGAATGTTTTGAACTTTAATTCATATAAATATTTCCAAAATATAAAAACGAATTAAAATTAATATCGATTTCTGCAATAATGTTGTAGAAAGTCGATATTAATTTTAATTCATTTTTATATTTTAAAAATATTCTGCAAATTATTGGCAAATTCTATTTTCCTTTGTGTTAAATATTTCCATATAATTCTACTTTTTCGACTTTCAAATGAAAATAACAAAAAAATTGTCACAGTTTTTGACATATTCGGAAAGAACAATGTCTTCTTAACATCCGTGCAAAATTCCATGAAGATTTCTTAAGAGAATTTCTGAGTTGTGAATGTTTTAAACTTTAATTTCTGTGAAAATTACCATTTAATTCTAGTTTTTCGACTTTCAATTAAAAAGAACTAAAAAACTGTCAATGAGGTATTTTTTTATAAACTCCTCAACATCTTAAAATAATAACAATCAACAAATGAGTTTAGTTGTTTTGTGTTGTAGGCGTTCACTTTGTGGTACATCTTAAATACACTTGTAAATAAAACACTTTTTACTTTGTTTAACCACTATATTTTGCACTTAAATTTGTGACACTTTTATTTTGATAATGACTACTAGATAGTCGAAACTATAGTCATAAATTAAGTGCAAAATATAGTGGTTAAATAAAGTAAAAAAGTGTTTTATTTACAAATGAATTTAGATTTATACAACGTATCGAATTTTTGGGTTCGTTAATTTGACAATATGACATAAAAAGAGCAAAGTTTTCAAATATTTTTGTCTTTCATTCTCATTCATTCTTATTTATATAAAATTTAAACAATAACATGAATGTTTCTTTGCAAATCAAATTCAATAGTGGCTTTAAAGAAAACTAACTTGTTTTTCAAAATTATTCTAAAAACAAGTTCATTTTCTTTAAATTAAAGTAATTTTATAAGCATGTATTCAATTTGATTCATTACTTTCAGATCTTCATATCGATTTAGGTGTTCAATAATTTTCGAACGAGTGTTTTCCACTCCCTGATTAAGCATGAAGTAAATATTTTGAGTTTAGAAAAACCTGAAAAATTGGATTTGTCGACCAATCCAAATTTTCGGGTTTTTTTAAACTCGAAATATTTACTTCATGCGCCAGGCGTATTAAACGCTGATTTAGTATGGAATTTTCAAAACACTTTATTTATCTATTTTTTTGTTTAATTTTAATTTATTTATTAGATTGAAACTCGAAAATATAAGTAGTTAAGTCATTATCCACAGATATAAGAGGGATAAATGTCGTAAAAATGAAAAATAGTATAATAATCACGGCAATTTAAACTTTGTAAATTGGACAGAACAAAAGAATTAAAATTGTATATGGGACATTACATTACAATTTAAAATTTGTAAATTAGACAAGACAGGATAATTTAAGATTTGTAGATTTAACAGAAGTAGATAATTCTAATTTGTATATTGGACATGGCACAACAATTTAAATTCTGTGAAATTGTACATAACACAAAATAAACAAACAAAAAGTATTATGACATTTTTAGCGTTTATTTCTATTTCAATTTCTTCGGGTTATATATAATAAAATTCGAATATTCGTAGTCAATTTGGTAAGCACGAATACAGTAAATCGAATACGAATAGATTTTTATCAATTTATAAGATTTTTGTCAACTTCTGATAAATTTCTTCAATCCTATGTTAATTTTTAAGTAAACAAGTGGGCAAGGCTGTGACCAGAAAACAATTTCGGGGGGGGTTCAAGGGTAAACATTTTGTTTTTGACCTAACGGGGCTACGGCTTTGCAAGTGGGCAATTTCACTAATTTAGACACATTTTCATTTTTCTAAAAACTTGATCGTTTTTGGTTTGCATTTGATGACATCCTAACTGCACCACAGAGTTGAACCATTCTCTTAAATTAATTATTATATGGACCTAAATTGTTAGTTAACAATTTCAAATAAAAATCAATTTGAATGTTCTTAATTGAACACAGTTATATTCCTTTCTTCACTTTTATTTGTAACTTTACTTTAATAAAGGTGAAGAAAGGAATATAACTGTGTTTAATTAAGTGACTTAATAGCTTCACGTAACTCATACAACTACATTAATTTGAATGTTATTTAGTTTTCAGTATTTTCTTGGAAAAATAAATAAATTTCAAAATAAAAGATAGAAACGAAATTATTCAATCTCAAAAAATGTCGACAAATTGACTTATTTTGACGTTTGTGACATTTGCTATTTAGCGTGACGTCAATGTGAATTCAACAAAAAATTGAAAATTGATTAATTAATCAACTAAGGCAAACTCTAATTTTATAAATTGACAAAAATTTTGAAATATAAAAAATATTATGGACATTGTATAAGCCGAAAAAAAAATCGAGAAATATCGAAAATCTCATCAACATTTTATAAATCGACAAAAATCTAGAAATATCGAAAATCTCATAAACATTTTATAAATCGACAAAAATCTAGAAATATCGAAAATCTCGACATGTTAAAAATCTTGACGGTCCACTCCCAGACTAAGCATGAAGTAAAACATCGAGTTTAGAAAACCATCGCGTAGGAAAATTTGTCGAGGGTCGTTAACTCTAAAAGTTGATTTTAGGTCAAATTCTACGGCACTTCTTTTTATGATTTCCATAAATGAGTTATTATATTACATACGTCGATTTTATAAAAGAGTTCAATTTAAAATTAGAACGAGTGTTTCCACTCCCAGACTAAGCATGAAGTAAAATTTCGAGTTTAGAAAAGCCCCGTGAAAATTTGTCGAGGGTCGCGCAGCGACCCGAGACAAATTTTCACGGGGCTTTTCTAAACTCGAAATTTTACTTCATGCGCCACGCGTATAAAACACTGAAATATTGTAAGGTTTCAAAAATACTAGCCTTTATTTTGTTCGGTTGGTTGACCAATTGCGTTGAATCTTCTGAGCTTATTATACATACCAATTCTATTTATACATTTTGATCAATTTCGACAGCTTTTACTCAATTTTCAAGTAAATAATTTCATTAGTTAAAAACATTGTATCTTCTAATCGTTCGATACAAAAAAAAAGTTTTTCAGAATACTGAAGAAGTTTCTATTGAGTAACGCGTTTTACTGTTGGGAGGATTACCCAGAGTTAATTTCAGTGCGGCGAAATATGTAATCATATTCATATTTATTGATGCAATAACAATATACATGTTTTACACATGTCAATGCTTAATCACTTAAAAATAATATAAAATATAAGTTAGATACAATTATAAAAATAAATTTATCAATATTTATAAATTTATTTTTATAATCGTATCTAACTTATATTTTATATTAGTTTTAAGTGATTAAGCATTGACCTGTGTAAAACATGTATATTGTTATTGCATTAATAAATATGAATATGAACACATATTTGAAGTGCTAAGCACTCATTATCAATAACAATTTAGTGTAATTAATAATTCATTTTTGGTGAAAACTTGACGGCAACAATTTTAAAATGTATGAGTTTTTTGTATCCCTTAGCCCCTGGGTCTCCAAACTATCTTCTTCGCGGGCCACAAATACAATTCTACATAATAAAGTCGGCCAAGATCCGATTAATTTTATAAAATTATGAAAAATTTAAGGAACAATTGTTACAATATTTCAAAATATGACATTTACAAAAAAAAATACAAACAATGGCGGGCCGGATTCACGCAAGTCGCGGGCCGGATTTGGCCCGCGGGCCGTAGTTTGGAGACCACTGCCTTAGCCCATGGTATTATTTGACCTGACTTGAGAATGTGTACGAAAAAATATAAATACTTTGTTATTATAATATTTTTACTATTCTTCATTTTTAAAGTCTATTTCTAACTTCACAATATTTCAGTGTTTTATACGCGTGGCGCATGAAGTAAAATTTCGAGTTTAGAAAAGCCCCGCGTAGAAAATTTGTCTCGGGTCGCTGCGCGACCCTCGACAAATTTTCTACGCGGGGCTTTTCTAAACTCGAAATTTTACTTCATGCTTAGCCTGGGAGTGGACGACACTCGTTTATAGCTTCAAACTGAACTCTTAAAAAAAAAACAACGAATACCTGAAGATTTACAGCTTGTACGCAGTAATTGAAATAGCGCCAAATCCAAAGTCAGGCTTTTCTAAACTAGAAATTTTACTTCATGCGCCACGAGTATAAATCATTGAATCATTGTGAAATTAAAATTATCCTGTTAAATCAGTATTCAAAAAAGACTGCTAAAGCAGGAATAAAAATATACTGCTAAACAAGACTATTTTAAACTTCACTTGAAATCAGTGTTTTATACGCGTGGCGCATAAAGTAAAATTTCGAGTTTAGAAAAGCCCCGTGAAAATTTGTCTCGGGTCGCTGCGCGACCCGAGACAAATTTTCTACGCTGGGCTTTTCTAAACTCGAAATTTTACTTAATGCTTAGTCCGCGAGTGGAAACACTCGGCCTAATTTTAAATGCAACTCTTTTATAAAATCGACGTATGTAATATAATAAGTCATTCATAGAAACCATAAAAAGAAGTGCCGAAGAATTTTACCTGAAATTAACTTTTAGAGTTAACCCTATAATTTACTCGGCCGGTAATGGGTTAATATTCTTTTCCTAAGAAAAAAAGTATTTGGGATTGTAGATTACGAAAAGAATCGCACTTTTAATGTTTGAAGTATTCTGCAACCAAGAATTGGCAATTTTATTTATAAAAAAGTATTTATTTATGAGAAATAAACTTACAATTTTGAAAATAAATGAAACGTTTCACCTCAGCAACTACTAGTGGGATAAACTCCCTCTCTCTGTCTTTCTCTCCCTCAGACGAAGACCGAGCTCCCCGATAATAGAGTTAAACGATTGTTCTGCAACCCCTGCGTCGCCCACCCCCTCACCCCACAAACCTGGCACAACCTGAGAATAGACCTGGATAAGCCATCCCCCAACCCTCGGACGGTGGTGGGTCTGATCGCGCTGATCGGATTTTATAAAAGAGGCCTTTGCGATTCGATAAAGGCGGTTAGCCGGACCCATTGCCTGCATTCAATGACTGATTGCGTCGCCCGGCTTACCTAGGGGGGGTGGATTTCAATTCGATATTACTTAAATTACGAATGCAGATTATTATGGTCCGGAGAGTTTTCATGGGGGATGTTATAAATGCCCACCCTACGCTGAATTGCTCATTTCTAAAGAATTATTACATCAAAATCTATTTTAGCAATTTGACTAACAAAGCTGCTTAAGTCGTGTATGTTTTAAAATATCCTGAATTAAATATTGATGGTTAACGACCTTTGGAATTCCCCGATATTAGATGCCCTTATGACCCAATAAAACTCAAAACTATATATATTCCCAAACAAATCCATTTGTACATCATTCTTGATAATGGCCAGGGTTGTTAAAAAAACGTTTATTTTATTTTAATTAAAACAAACAGTTTTTCTACAAAACGTGTTTCTTTTTTCATTGAAACAGCGTTTAAAACATTGACAATTAATGACTTGTTTAAAACATATTTAAAACGTATTTAAAACATGCTTAAAACGTGTTTAAATTATGTTTAAAACGTGTTCAAAACAGAACATACGGGTTTTTTTTTCTTTTGAGTATACATATCCCGATAATTACAGCGTTTTTTAAATTTGCGGGAATTAATTGTTTCAAAGCGTTTATTTTAAGGCTTTTAACGAGTGTTTTCCACTCCCAGACTAAGCATGAAGTAAAATTTCGAGTTTAGAAAAGCCTAAGAATTTGGATTGGCCGCGTAGCGAAGCGGAGCGGCCAATCCAAATTAGGCTTTTCTAAACTCGAAATTTTACTTCATGCGCCACGCTTAAAAACACTGATTCACAGTGAAGCTAAAAAAACACACACATACAACAACTAGTATAGGCAACCTAATATACGTTAGAGTTATTGGGTTGCCTATGATCACCGTTTTAAACAATTTGTTTAGCTCAGAATTTGACTCACGTTTTATTCACATTTACATATTAGATTGCTAAGGCCGTATATTTTAAATCACCGATATTTCAGTGTTTTATACGTGTAAAAATTTCGAGTTTAGAAAAGCCTGATTTGGATTGGCCGCTTTGCTTCGCTACGCGGCCATTCCAAATTTTCAGGCTTTTCTAAACTCGAAATTTTACTTCATGCTTAGTCTGGGAGTGGAAAACCCTCATTTGAAGATTAAAATTAAAATCGAATATCGTAAAATGCACAGTGTATGCATATGTATACCTGAAAGAAAAATTCTCTGTATTCAAAGATCAGATTTATGCACACACAGTTATGATATTTTATTGTAATAAAATGTTGTCTTTAATAATGTAATTCAAAATATTTTCAACAATTTAGCTAAAATTTACAAATGTAAAAAAAATTCTTAATGAAGTAATATAAAATATAATTAAGTAAATTTAAGGTAATAAAAAAAGCGTTTTAAACAAATTTAACGTTTAAAACATGTTTTAAACAAATTAAAGATTTAAAACATGTTTAAAACAAAACAGTTTAAAACACTACGGCTGTTTTTAAACATGTTAAAGAAAATGTTTTTAAACAACCCTCTTAATGGCATTAAGCCGAAACTAGTAGAAAATAAAATACATATAAGTGAAACAAAACCAAGTGAATTTAATTTATAAACCAATATATTTTTGAATATTGATGTTGTAACGAAGCTACTCAAGTCATGTATGTGTTATAATATCGTGAATGTTGTATTGAATTTGCGTGTGGTCTGTTTGTAATGATTTTGACACACCTGAAACCAACACACGTATTAATATAAATCATCAAACGGCAAACGCTCAAACCGTAAAATATGAAATGTTTCCATAATTATTGTTCGAATGTTGATTCAGTGCGCGCGCGAGTTGAACATGAGTATATTTTATGCTAATCGCAGCATCCATCACAAACCGAGCTATTATTAACACCGTGTTGACTTACATATCCGCTTCCAAAGGCAACACCTGCTCGATTAGCGCGAGGATCCGAATTTACCTGACATTCGTGTTCAATTACCCAGACCTGTTTGAATAATTGAACTCGCAGCACCGAATTGATTCGTCGTGACTTTTTTTTTCTCTCTCCGTGTATCACTCGTATATATGAATGTACGTATATATAGGGAAAAAAGGGGGATAACCAGCTGACCCAGTCGGTATAAATCAACGGATGAGCTCGCCTCAGTCGACGTGGCACACGTAATTAAACACCCCCGAACGTGAGATACGCAAAAACGCTAATTGCTTTTCGACCCCAGCAAATTGCAGGTGGTACAAATGTACGGTATTACTAATTTAAGCTGTATATATATATACTAAAAAAAACGACTAATGTATATCACTTTAGAACGGGGATGACACATGTTAAATCCTTCTCATAATTGCACATCCACGAGGACTCTCGTAAAATATTTGCCCCTAATTGGCGGCATTTGCTCCTCCTCCACAGCGCTGATTTATTTTATCTTTTTTTTTAATAAGGGGTTGAATATTTATCACAACCTTAGATTTTCTAAATCTAGATATAAAATATTAAATTTTAATTCAATAAAAAAATCGCAACCACATTTGACGGGCCCAGAAAAATTCTTAGCATTGTGTCTAATTGCTTTTAAACTTAACTTTTTGCCTTTTTACTCATTGTTCATTTTAATTAATTGTTGCTTGTACATTTTTTATTTATTTATTGATCGTGATATTGTCTTCATTTGCTATAATTTTAAATATGTGTGTAGTTGTTTGCTTACAAGTATAATTTATAATCTTAGAATAGTTTACTACGGTAATCTGTATGACAAGTGTTAAGTGTCTTTAAATTAGTCTTTAAAATGTCGAAATGTCAAGAAGAATAACTGAGTGTTTAAAAAATATTAAAAGTGTTGAGATTCTTTTTAAACAAATTAGTTGTAGATTGTAAAAAGAATCTCAACACTTTTAATATTTTTTAAACACTCAGTTATTCGTCTTGAAAAATCTAGACATTTAGTGTTTGTGTTACAATGAATACATAAACATAAAATAATAAGTTTATTTAAAATTAATCTAATAAAATAACTTTCTAGAATAATTTAAAATAAATTAAATTAAAATATAATCAATTGATATGTTTCACTTATTAATGTGTGTATATGAGAAGTAAACTACATCAAGTATTTTTACTTTCCCCCGTATGTAATACAAAGGGAAAGTATTGTTTTCGTGAAAATTTTCGAATCAAAAATTTTAGCGGAAATATCCGTTTTGAGGTCCCCTGAGTCGAATAAGACCATTTTTGAAAAATTTCTGTCTGTCTGTGTGACTGTGTGTCTGTGTGTCTGTGTGTGAGTCTGTGTGCGCTGTACCGCAAAAACCGCTAAAGATATCGAGATGAAACTTAAAACTTAAGCTTTTTGATACAATCGGAAGAACTGAAAAGCTTTTGGTGAAAATCGGAAAACCGGAAGTGGTACTTTACTCGTAGCGTTTTTCAGTTTTTTCAGATTTTCTCAATATATGTTCATCAAACAAAAAATTCGTTCAAATAAAAGTTGTAGATAATAAAAAAATGAAGATGTATTGTTCATTTACTTTTTGTCATAGCACTCTTAGTTTTTGAGATATTTCAAAAGTTGTGTGTTTTATCTAGTTATTGGTGTGTGACAGTGTATGTGTCGATACAATTGAAAAATGTTTCAAATAAAAGTTGTAGGAAATGAAAAACTAAAGATTTTTTGTATCTTCACTTTTTGTCATAGCACTCTTAGTTTTTGAGATAATTAATAAATAATGTTCTTTTATCTAGTCATTGGTTTGTCTCAGTGTATGTGTTGATACAATTGAAAAATGTTTCAAATAAAAGTTGTAGTTATCAAAAAGTTGAAGACATTTTGAAAATAATAATGCTACAAATATTTTAAAACTGATTTAATACGCAATTTACGGGGGAAAGTACTATGATGGACACATCACCATTTTTTAATACGTTTTCTTTATACTGTTGGAATCAGGATTTGTTACTCTATCAAGAGGTAAATACATTAAAAATTTAAAAAATGTGATTTGGTATAGTTTACCTCCTACATACAGATTTAAAAAATGAAACAAATCAAATGATTTGTTTTTTAAATGTTTATTCATGTTTCATTAAGTGATCAATGAGGAAGAAGTTAAAAATATATTAATAGAATAATCTACGTTATATCAATAATCGTAGTTTTTGGTGGATGTGCCGGGGTTTTCACACTTTATCGATTATTTTGTTTTCTCTAAATAAAAATCAAGGTGAATTCAATTAATTAATGCTTCAAACATAGCTGACTTGTTATTTCTTCAAAAATCCAAGGTAAATTTAGTCCATCTAATGCGTAAAGGGTTATAAAATTACATAAAAGAAAACAATTTACAAAAACACATAAATATAAACATTGATTTAATGTCGTATCAACAGGGTGTTAATTAAAATTATTAAAACACTTAGTATTGTTTCACTGTTATAAACAGTGAAACAATACCAAGTGTTTTAATTAATAGTTTATAATTTAAAATGTTCCACCACCAGTTAAGTGAAAAATTAATTAGAGAAAATACAATTTATTAATTAATTCTCATAGACCTAAAATTGCAAATAAGTGGAAAACTGTAAGCGGGATATTTTTCAATTTTAACATATTTTGAAAGACTATTATTTGCTTAATATCCATACAAAGATTCCACAATTTATATCAAAAAAATGAAACTTTAGGAATGATAATTAAAAAAACAGACCCCATTCTACTTTTAAATGACGGTAAATTGATTCTAGCTCAAAAACTATCAACAGGGTGTTTTTGGATTTTCACATCATTCAAAAGAACAATGTTTTTATAATATCGACAGAAAATTTTTAAAAGATATCTCAAAAGATTTCCACAATATGATTTTTGGAAATTTTGTTGATCCCAAAAGATAGACATAATTACTCTTCTTAGCGTTCAATTGCGAATAAATCGAAAATTATTAATGGGGTATTTTTGGATTATAACGTATTTCGAAAGAGCAATTTTTTTATAATATCCACACAAAAATTCACGAAGATATCTCAAACGATTTGTACGATATTATTTGTAATAATTTTGTTGTTCCCAAAACATCGATAAAATGACTCTAGTGGCGTTCAATTGAAAATAACTCGATAATTATCGGTAAAGTATCTTTGGATTATTATATATTTCGAAAGAGCAATGTATTTATAATATTTACAGAAAATTTCATAAAGATATCTCAAAAGATTTGTAAGTTACGATATTTTCTTTGAAATATTGTTGATCCCATAAAATCTTCTTAGCGTTCAATTGCAAATAACTCAAAAACTATTAATGGGGTGTTTTGGATAATAACATATTTCAAAAGAACGATATTCACTTGATATCCACAAAAAAAATCAAAAAGATAGTTCAAAGAATTAGCCGACTATGATTGTTTGTAAATGTAGTAAATCCCAAAATATAGATAAAATTACTCCTCAGCTTTCAATTGCGATTAACTCAAAAATTATTGATGGGGTATTTTTGAATTAACACATATTTCATAAGAACAATATTTGCTTGATATCCACAAAGAAAATCAAGAAGATAGTTCGAAGAATTAACCGACTATGATTGTTTAAAATTTTGTTAATCCCGAAATACAGATAAAATTACTCTTCTAAGGGTTCAATTGAAAATAACTCAAAAATTATTGATAGGGTATTTTCGGATTATCACATATTTTGAAAGAACGATATTTGCTTAATATCCACAAAAAAAAATCAAAAATATAGTTCAAAGAATTAGCCGGCTACGATTGTTTGAAATTCTATTAATCTCAAAAAATAGATAAAATTACTCTTCTTAGCGTTCAATTGAGCATAATTCGAAAATTATTGATGGGGTATTTTTGGATTATCACATATTTTGAAAGAACGATATTTGCTTCATATCCAGAAAAAGGATCAAGAAGATACTACTACGAATTAGTCGGCTAAGATTGTTTGAAATTGTGTTAATTCCAAAAGACAGATAAAATTACTCTTCTTAGCGTTCAATTGAAAATAACTCAAAAATTATTTATGGGGTATTTTTGGATTATCGCATATTTTGAAAGAGTCATATTTGCATGATAATCACAAAAAAATCAAGAAAATAGTTTAAAGATATAGCCGACTATGATTGTTTGAAATTTTGTTAGTCCCAAAATATAGATAAAATTACTCTTCTTAGAGTTTAATTGAAAATAACTCGAAAATTATTGATGGGGTATTTTTGGATTATCACATATTTTGAAAGAACGATATTTGCTTGATATCCAGAAAAAAAATCAAGAAGATAGTAAAAAGCATTAGCCAGCTACGATTGTTTGAAATGTTGTTAAGTTCAAAATACAGATAAAATTACTCTTCTTAGCGTTTAACTGAAAATAACTCAAAAATTATTCATGGGGTATTTTTGGATTATCACATATTTCGAAAAAGTGATATTAGCATGATATTCACAAAAAAAAATCAAGGAAATAGTTCAAAGAATTGGCCGACAATGATTGTTTGAAATTTTGTTAATCCCAAAATATATGTAAAATTACTTTTCTTAGCGTTCAATTAAATACAACTCAAGAATTATTGATGCGTTATTTTCGGATTCACATATTTTGAAAAAGAAATATTTGTTCAATATCCACACAAAATTTCGAAAAGATAACTTGCTGAATTAGCCGGCTGTAATTTTTTTTAATCAATTATATGCTATGATTTTTGGAAATATTAACATTCCCAAAATTTAGTTATAATTTGATGTCTTCCACGTAAACTTAAAAATAACTTAGAAATTATCATTGGAGGAGCACATTTTTAAAGATCAAAGTATTTGTTAACTGCCCAATCCAAAAAGTCAAGACGATATCTCAAAAAAAAAATCAAGAAATTTTGTCTATTCCTTAAAATGTAGTAAAAAATACTTTTCATTGACGTTAAATTGAATATAACTCAAAGACTATCAATAGATTATATTTGAGCTTTCACATATTTCGAAAAAGCAATGTTGTTTTTATAATTTTCACACAAAATTTGACGAAGATATTTAAAAAATAATTTTTTGAAATTTAAAAAAGTAATGAATGGATTTTTACTAAATTTGTTGTTAACCCATTAACTGCCGAGTAGTTATTGAGTTAACTCTAAAAGTTATTTTAGATTAAAAAAAAAATCTGCACTTCTTTTTTTGGTTTCTTTATATGACTTATTATATTACATACTGAGCATTCTTCTTTTAAATATACATAATGTATAGGCTGTAAATTTTCAGGTATTCGTCAATTTTATAAAAGCGTTAAATTTAAAGTTTTGAAAGAGTGTTTCCACTCCCAGACTAAGCATGAAGTAAAATTTCGAGTTTAGAAAAGCCCCGCATAGAAAATTTGTCGAGGGTCGCGCAGCGACCCGAGACAAATTTTCACGGGGCTTTTCTAAACTCGAAATTTTACTTCATGCGCCACGCGTATAAAATACTGAAATATTATGAAGTCAAAAATACACTTAAGAATACTTTTTATAAATGAGTAATAATCGAAATATTTAAATAACAAAATATTTACATGATTCTTCACACATTCTCAAGTCAGGTGAAATAATACAATGTATCAAATTAACTTATTTAGTCATTTAATAAGCAAAACAATGTTGCGTTATTGCATCAAGGGCACTAAATGGGTTAATTTTAGGTAACTTCGCTTAAAAAAAATAATGAAATAATGATAATAATGTAAAATAATGAAATGATGTAAATTTATTTTAATTTTTTTGTATAGTATCCTCAGACAAGTCAAAGTAGAAAAACCGTCTATAACAATCTATCACTTAAATTCACAAAAAAACAATTTTACAGCCCTCCTCTTGCAGTAAACAAATCCGTGAAAAATAAATTATCAACCCCCCGCCGATGCGTTCCGCTGATATTCGAAAAAAAATAACTCACATCCGCGTCGTTTTGTTCCGTTTCGCTCATGAATACGCAAATTAGTATTTGTAATGAAAAGTTTTATTATCATTTTTTTTCTTCTTCATCTTTATCAATTTTTTGTTTTTTAGTCAGAATCATTTCTGAATAATTCGTTCAATTTTTTTTTTAGTCTGCCGGTTTCTGAATAATTCGCGGTGGATAAAAACGCGATTAAAACGATTTCGAAAATGTCGCGCGAAAGAAGCGCGCACGGAAATAACCATCAGCCATATATTACAAATTGAATAAAACATTGGCGGGGCGCCTAAACAGATCGGGCAATAAATTTAGGAGTTCGTCCAGAAAGAAAGAAAGAAACAAAAAAATAAGAGGGAGATAGAAGCGAAACGAGCGGGGAAAAAATGCGTTAATCAAATTTGAATGTCGTGCGGTTTGCCAAAAAATGTATGTAAGGAGTAAAGCAATTAAAGTAAATCTGATTTCGTTAAACATTAATTTTAAACTACTTTATATTTAACATCTTATCATAATCAAATATAATCTTAACAACAGCTTTAACAATTTATCTAAAACACTTAACTTTGATATACCACTTATTTTACTTCAATGACTATAGTTTCGACTACAAGCTAGTCATTATCAAACTTAGTTTAATAATGATAATTATGTACCACAAAGTAAACGCCAACCAAATTAAAGATTTAACAGCTTTATTTTCTTAATAGTTCTATATATTTTCGATTGGAGCAATGGCAAAACAACGATTATAGGCAACATAATACACATTACTGGTATTGGGTTGCTGATAATCACTGTTTTAAACAATTGATTCAATTGTCTTAAAAATATACCGGCAAATCAGTATTAAATAGATACCGCTTTAGTAGGATTCAAAATATACTGCTAAAGACGAATATTTTAAATTTTTATAATATTTCAGTGTTTAACACGCGTGGCGCATGAAGTAAAATTTCGAGTTTAGAAAAGCCTGAAAATTTGGTTTGGCCGCGTAGCGCTACGCGCTACGCGCCCAAACCAAATTTTAAGGCTTTTCTAAACTCGAAATTTTACTTCATGCTTGGTCTGGGAGTGGAAAACACTCGTTTAAAGCTTCAATCTGAACTCTTTTAACGAACAACGTATGCCGGAAAATTTACAGCGTATACATACATATGTACCCACTGAGCAAAAACAAACAAATAACGTTTTATCAGCATTGTAATAACATTAAACGTTATTTTAATGATGAAACGTTACTCAAATATATTTGGTCAGTGGGTATTCTTAAAAGAATACGAAAATACCGATAATTGGCATTTCTTAAGATTTAAACTTTGGCATTTATTTGTCTCGTACCTCTCCCTGGTAAAAACCCTAGCTACGCCCATGTGCAAGTGACTAATTATCTACCATGAAGTATATTATTTATTATTTATTATAATATACTTATTTTCAATAATAATTATACATCATTGAATATTATGAATAATAATAATAACAATAATATACCTCATTAATAAAATGGCGTGTGTGTTATCAGAATTTAGTACACAGCGACTATTTCCTCTTTGGAGATAAGCACGTGTGGGTTATCTCAAAAAGTTCACCGTATTTCGATTAAAACGAAATATTCATTAAAGGAAGAGTGACTAACATTTATAGATCAGGATCTACAGACGTTACAAAAAAATATGAAAGTTGACGCATTTTTTTTACGTCTTTAAGAACTCTCTTCAAGGAAACTTTAAACTCAAAAAGATCGTGAACGGCATATACCTATCGCGATTTTTTATTTATCTTTGTAGTTAATTCTTCGATTTTGTATTGAAACCTATTTTTATATGTTCAAAAATAATTATGTGTAGGATTGGACATTAAATATATTTGAGCGTACTTTTACAAAGTGAAATATTACAACGCTTTGGAATTCCAAAGCCAAAGAATTTTAATCCACCCTGACACACACAATTTGTTTGACGCTTCCAATTCGTAACAGAAACGTTTAAACGCGTATAACTTACACACCTCTTGAATTAGCGCTAAAAATGCCAGAAAAGTTTTATTTCTGAAACGTTTTTTTTTTGTTCGTTACGATTATTATAGTAGGTAAACCAGGCGAGAATTTTCGAATCAGGTGGGCCGCGGTTGGGCGTGTCCCGACATCTGGTTTGGATTCCCACACGAGAAAAAAAAATGATTCGAGACGAAATGACGCACGTTTAAATCGGCCATGTTTGTTATGATTTATATAACAAATTGAACAAAAAAGAAACGCGTAAGACTTTCGTTTATTAAATTCTTGAATTTTGTAGCCCAGGTCTTAGCCAAGATTTTGGCCAGGGTGTTACAAGACCAAAAAAATATGTTAAAGTAAGTTTAAATCTTAAGAAATGTCAATTATTAGAGTTTTATTTTATTTTTAAACATGGGTTGAACACAAAGAGAAAGAACAATGTTCACGAGTGTTTCCACTTCCTGGTTAAGCATGAAGTAAAATTTAGAGTTTAGAAAATCCTGAAAATTTGGTTTGGTATCGGTATTTTCGTATTCTTTGAAGTATACCCACTTATCAAACACATTTAGGTAACGTTTCATCAACATTAGAATAACGTTTAATGTTATTACAATGTTGATAAAACGTTATTTTTTTGTTTTTTGCTCAGTGGGTACATATGTATATACGCTGCAAATTTTCCGACATTTGTTGTTCGTTAAAAGAGTTCAAATTGAAGCTTTAAATGAGTGTTTTCCACTCCCAGACTAAGCATCAAGTAAAATTTCGAGTTTAGAAAAGCCTGAAAATTTGGTTTGGTCGCGTAGCGCGAAGCGCGGAGCGACCAAACCAAATTTTCAGGCTTTTCTAAACTCGAAATTTCACTTTATGCGCCACGCGTATTAAACACTGAAAACACTGAAATATTGTTAACAAATAAACTTCACTTGAAATCAGTGCCTTATACGCGTTTCGCATGAAGTAACATTTTTAGTTAGGAAAAGCCTGAAAATTTGGATTAGTCGCGTAGCGCATAGCATGTACGTCTGATAATTTATTAACTATCGTAAACATTTCATTTTTACAAATTCTCACTGAAATATTTTGATGTGTCCAACTGTAATAAAAGTCAACGCTAGCAGTAAAAGTCGTCTCAACATCCGCGCTTAAAAATCCAAACGATTCACTCTGAATTTTGCTGAGTGTGTTTATTAACAAGACTAAATTATAATTAGTAACGATAGTTTTGATTTGAATAAATCGCGCTCCACGTAAATCCGCCGTTATCACGCTTGTTTTGTTAATTATGTCGAAACGATGCGGGGAAAAATAAAATATCGCAAATATCACGTGATGTTTGTTGCTTTTGTTCGCCTATTTTACGCACGTTATCACGAGAAAAATTGGAATGAACAGTATTTCTTTATTTTGCTTGAAAGATCAAAATGTACATATGTTTCGACAGCGTATACGCCATCTAATGCCCATTAGCTTAAGTACTTAAGCTAATGGGCATTAGCATGCGTATACGCTGTCGAAACATATGTAAATTGCACAGGCCATAATAAATGGTCAAAAATATTCAGAATTCTTCAATCACTAGTTCGGAACTATACTGATGATGACGTTGAAGCCTGAAAAGCGTATATATTATCCGGTAAATGAATTAATACTAAACACAAATTCATATTCTTGATCAAAAATTTGTTTAGTGATAAAATCCGCCATCCAGATGCAAAACTTTACTTATCTACTTGATGTACAGCGTGTTATAAAAAAGTAAAATATTTAAGAGGGTGGTATGAACGAAAATAAACAAAAAAGTCTTAATAAACGTAGGTCTTCAAAGTAACGGTTTTCGAGACTTATCTACTTAATCTATAACGTGTTAAAAAAAGTAAAATATTTAAGGGAGTAGTATGAACAAAAACAAATAAAAAAGTCTTAATAAACGTAGATCCTCAAAGTAACGGTTTTCGAGACTTATCTACTTGATCTATAGCGTGTTAAAAGAACGAAAATATTTAAGGGGGTAGTATGAACCGAAATAAACAAAAAAGGCTTAATAAACGTGGGTCCTTACAGTAACGGTTTTGTAGATATGGAAGATTATTCTCTTTTACCTCCTTTTTTTATTTTGCAAAAACTAGCATTTGTTTATCATAGTTGGCTGATGTTTTGTAAAATAAATACAGCCAGCACATGTGGTTCCAGCATGATGGTGCTCCAGCTCATTTTTCTATTGCCGGTAGAGAGCATTTAGACCAAACTTTTCCACGTAGATTATTCGCTAAAAAGTGCCTGTATAATGTCAAAGTTGTAAATGTTTTGATTCAATAGTTTTTGAATAAAAAAATAAAAACGAAATGGTTTAAAAAAGAAAAACTTGGTTAAATTTCACTAATATTTTGTTTGGGGGTTTTTGTGCGGGGGAGAAGCTTCTCCATCCACTTCGATGCGAGAGTCAAAGAGATATCGAACGTATCAGTGTTATTTATTTACATATATTTACAAGGTAATTAATCGATATTATTCATCGGCGATGACGTCGGAGTCGGTGGTTCGTCTGTATGCGGCTCTGACGTGGTACCGGCGTGGGTCGCAGGAAAGGATGCGGAAGGGGTCCACACCGTGATATCGTGGTGGACTGGCTGACAACGCTGTCAACTGGAATCCTTTCCTTGGTGTCCTCGGCAGGGGTGTGACAGGGCGGCCTGTCGGTCCTGTAGTTCCGGTTCGTCTGTGAGTGTGCACCAGGTGTTGCTGGTCCAGGGAGTGACGTTCTTGTGCGTCGGGGACTGTTGCCTCTCCTGGGTTCGTCGCGGTTTCCTCGGCGTCGGTGGCAGCGGGGATATCGGCCTCGGTATCGCCGGCTGTTGTTGCGCTTTTCGTCGGAGGTTCCGTGTGTGGCGGCTCCTGTTCTTCGATGTGGATTGAGATCTTCCGGTTGCCATGGAACTTGTGCTGTTCGATGATTTTAGTCGTTTATGTAAGATTCACCCCGGCTATGGGTGAACACGCTAGGTTGGTCTGACTTCTAGCGGCTATGGGTGAACTTGCTGTAAGTGAGCCAAGCAGACTGATTTGTTTTTTTTTTTTTTGGGTTTTACGTCATCTATTTCCGCTGCTAAGGCCAATCATGACGCCGGAGATTAGGTCTAAAGCTATCCGGGAATTTTACCGAACCCGGTGGGAGTTCCAACCCACCGGTAGGGATCTTTAACGTGCACGCAACATCCAGGCAGTACACGGGTCCTACATGCATTTAACGTCATATCCGAGAAGACGGAGTGTTTGGCATTTTTATCCTAACCTATATAAATGCAGACAACTTGTTAGGCCGGTATTTGAACCCCGGTCCGTGGCGTGGCAGTACAACACTCTAACCACTACACCACCAAGCTGCCCAGACTGATTTGTTATCGCCAGGGCGAGCGTTTTTATATCCTTCGGGTTCCACCCTGGTAGCTGGTTCGAGCGGTGGGGTTGTATTTTTGAGTGCGCGCGCTGTCGTGGGGGTGTACGCGGGTCGCCTCGGGTACTTGCGTACGTTGATGAGTCACCCTACTCACGACGTTGTTCCGCGCGCCGGTTCTCTGCACGGGTGTATTAAACCAAACATTTTGTTTTTTTATTCCAACTAGTTTCGACTTTGAGTCATTCTCAAGCAGTACCAACCAAAATATTAGTGAAATTTAACCAAGTGTTTTCTATTTTAAATCATAGTTAAATATGTTTCACCACGTGAAATATGAGAAACTTGTTCAAGATAAAATCGAAATTTCAAAATATCCGTTTTTTGACAATATCTCAAAAACTAAATAAGATATTTCAAATTTGTTTTTAGATTATTATTGCGCCCTAAATTACGCAACGTTAACCCACTCTTTATCTCTTCAAGAAACCAAGATCCCCATGCATTCTGTCGAAATACGGACACTCTGTATGAGCGGGCGTCTATGTACAAGGTGCGGCAAGGAAACTTGCTGATTTGAATTAGGTGCCAATGAGCGAGACGTGGTCAGAAAGAGGTAGGGAGGGTCTCATTCGATAGAGGGGGTCTTGAAGTTTTGTTACCGCTCAAGCCAGTTGTCGTCATGCTTTGGACAAAGGAGGAGCGTGCGTTTGTCGTCGAGGCCTACTTTTCCAATGGCCCAATGACCCAAAATGCCTTCCGAACTATATTCAATATTCATCCCACGGGTCCCGTTCCTGGCCGGCAATCAATCGTTTTGTGGGCATTTAAGGAAAGTGGCAGTGTGGCGAAAAAGGGCCTGAAGGGATAATTGGGCCTTACTTTTTTGAGGAAGAAGAACACACTATTACTGTGAATGCAGTTCACTACAGAGAAATGAGTGAGTCATTTTTTTCCCAAAACTTGAAGAAATGGAACTTAGGGACGCATGGTTCCAACAGGACGTAGCCACGGCATACACAGCAAGAACTTCAATGGAACTTTTGAGAGAACACTTCCACGAGCGCCAAATCTCCTTGAGGGGTGACGTACTATGGCCGGCGCGTTCCCCCGATTTGGCTCCCTGTGACTTCTTTTTCTGGGGATATCTCAAATCCATTGTTTACAATGACAAACCACGGACCCTGCGACACCCGACGGACAACATTCGCCAAGCCATCGCCAACATTCCCGTCGATATTCTCGAAAAAGTGAAGCAAAACTTCAAAAAGCGGGAGGATCAGCGTATCGCTAATGAGGGCCGCCATTTGTCCGATGTCATTTTTAAAACCACTTGAAACAAAAATTCAGGATGTGTACAATACGATTAAAAAGGAATTAAATCGATATGTGAAATACTTTTTCTTTTATTGACCTTTCAAATCAGCAAGTTTCCCTGCCGCACCCTGTATGTAGTTATACTTAAAAGAAAAATTCCCTGTATGTTTTTACATTTAATTGGCACCAAATTTGAAACTAATGCAATTTGTAACTCTCCGAGTTCAACAACGTGCAATTATTGTGGCTTTTATAAAGAGATAGTATTGGGTTCTCTTTGATTGCAAAAAGAAAATCACTTTCCTTGATGCGTTTTGAAATACACAACTTATGTTGTTTTAATCTTCTTTTAATACCTATATTTATCTACTATCAAATTAATATGAATACCTAGTGCTTATATAAAAGCTTTTAGCGAAATTTCGTCCAGGTTTAAACGGCTTTCCTCTCTTTGATGTAGTTCCAAGAATTAAATATATACGATTTTTTTGTAATCGAACGCATGTGGGTGGATTAAATCTAATCCATAAGCAACACTTGTGTAATTAATTGAGGCGCAGAAAAATAAATTATTTAGAAGGTGGGTTTTTTATTATTACGCTAGATCATTAAATAACTATTATCATATTAATTAATTTACACTGCCCAAGTTTTTCTTTTTTTGTTATTTTTCGAACATCATAATATCATTGGATATTTGACAGAGTCGAAATGAATTAAAGGCTAATCTCGAAACAAAAACCGATTGATTGCATATGGAAATCGGGCCGCAGTCGATTTCTTTCCACGTTCGAATGATTTACCGTTGTTCGGTGCGAGGTCCGGTTGTTAAATAAAACCCGTCCATTTTAACAGCGATTCTATTATCTTGTGATATTTCACGTGGCCAATTTGCGATTTGTGATTGATTTGCATTTCCCTCCCGGGGATTACTTGTCCGCGCATAAAATATCAATTCGTCCTGGGCTTTGTTTTTTTTTTTGTCCCGAGTTTTTTTTTTATTTTTCGAAATTACAGGCCCTCCTGTGGACACACGGTTCATGCATATATTTATGTGTGTGCATCAAGCCCAATTACAGGATGCATTTTTGTGTGTTGTATGTTTGTTGGATGCACGTCCCTAGCACTTTGTGTTATTGGAGGAATATTCTAATAAGTTCTGAAGACCATGATTTAATATTTTTCCACATGGATAATATTTACTTTCATTCGAATGAGCCAAAAATGCATATTGTGTATAGAGGAGGGTTGTTATGTTTAAAACACTTTGTTTTAAAACAGTGTTTTACACATGTTTAAAAACAGCTATCGGTTTTGTTTTAAACATGTATTCAATCTTAAATTTGTTTAAAACATATTTTAAACTTTAAATTTGTTTAAAAAGTGGTTTTATTATCTTAAATTTGCTAAATTTATTTTATACTACTTCATTAAGATTTTTGTTTACGTTTTTAAATGTTAGCTAAATTGTTGAAGATATTTCAAATTACATTATTATACATAATATTTTATTACAATAAAATATCACAACTGTGTGTGCATAGATGTGATTTTTAAATGCAGAGAATTTTTATTTCAGGTATACATACGCGTGCTCTGTAAATATTACGACATTCGTTGTTTTTTTAAATATTCTAATTTGAATCTTTAAATGATGGTTTTCCACTCCCAGACTAAGCATGAAGTAAAATTTCGAGTTTAGAAAAGCCTGAAAATTTGGATTGGCCGCGTAGCGAAGCGGAGCGGCCAATCCAAATCAGGCTTTTCTAAACTCGAAATTTTACTTCATGCGCCAAGCGTCTAAAACACTGAAATATCGTTAAGTTTAAAATATACGGCTTTAGCAATATAATATGTAGATATGAATAAAACGTTAGTCAAATTCTGAGCTGAACAAATTGTTTAAAACAGTGATTATAGGTAACCCGATAACTATAAAGTATATTAGGTTGCCTATAATCGTTGTATTATGTGTGTGTTTTTATAACTTCAGTGTAATTCAGTGTTTTTATGCGTGGCGCATGAAGTAAAATTTTGAGTTTAGAAAAGCCTAATTTGGATTGGCCGCTCCGCTTCGCTACGCGGCCAATCCAAATTCTTAGGCTTTTCTAAACTCAAAATTTTACTTCATGCTTAGTCTGGGAGTGGAAAACACTCGTTAGAAACCTCAAATTAACCTTTAAAACAACGAATAGCCGCAAATTTAAAAAACGCTGTAATTATCGGGATCTGTATACTCAAAAGAAAAATGCTCTGTATATACTGTTTTAAACGTTTTTTAAACATGTTTTTAATTGTTAATGTTTTAAACGCTGTTTCAATGAAAAAAAACACGTTATGTAAAAAAACTGTTTAATTTAATTAAAATGAAAAAAAAAAAACGTTTTTTTTTAGCAACCCTGGTATAAAGGGATTTTTTTTTAAGTATACATACCCGATGCATACTTCGTAAATGTTCAGGCATTCGTTATTTTTATAAAAGTTTTCAATTTAACCCTTCTAACGAGTGTTTTCACTCCCAGGCTAAGCATGAAGTAAAATTTCGAGTTTAGAAAAGCCTTAAAATTTGGCTTGGTCGCGTAGCGCGAAGCGCGGAGCGGCCAACCAAATTTTCAGGCTTTTCTAAACTCGAAATTTTACTTCATGCGCCACGCGTATAAAACACTGACTTGATGTAAAGTTCACAATATTCTTGTTTAGCATATACTTTTAATTCTGCTTAAGTACTATATACATTTGTATTAAGGTTTTTATTTATACAGGGTGTCCGTATTTCAACAGAATGGATGGGGAACTTCGTTATTTGAAGAGATAGAGAGTCGTTTAAATTGGGGCAAAGTTGCGCATTTTTAGGCCTAATAATAAAAATTACATTTATTTTTTCGGTTTTTGAGATATTCGAAAAAATTTGAAATTTTGGAATTCCTATTTTATTTTTTTAACTCAAAAACCAATAAACCTAGACGTTTACAATTAATACATTTTAGAGGCACTTTTTAACGAGGAATACAATGACATATTTAGTTCTGAGATAACCTTAAATATTATTGAGAAACCATGGCCAATTTTTGTTTTTCTTATAGGCGCCATTTTGGATTTTCATATTTTCTGAGAGTACTTTTTTTGTGAATTCAATGATGTGCCACACTTGATATTTTGTGGTAGATTGTATGTCAAAAATTAATATCTTTTCTTTGTGCATAGAAGGCTATGGAAACTAAATGAACACATTTTGTTTATAACTAAATATTAACAAATCTTGGGAAATTGTGTGGTGATTCAACTGTTTCAAATAATGTTGATAACTTTTTCTCTCAAAATGCTGTTTAGTAAAGAAGGATATGGTAATCATTAATTATTTAACAAACATAACATTTAGAATTACAATAGGTGTTCAAATATTTCGCCATTCATCACCTAACAGATTTCTGCTCTTTTCCTTAAATTTTGAATCGCTCTCACGACATCCCTCCTTCGAACTTGCTTGATATTTCTGCGTAGTTTATCAATATCATTCGGAGAGTTTTTGCATATTTTGTTTTTTAAATTCCCCCACAGAAAAGCGATTTTTCTCGTTGAAGTGTTAGGGGTCTCTTGAACCTATACGGAACAATTTATACAAGTTTAAATTAAATTAATAGATTATTTACCTCTTGCAAAATCTGATCCTCGTGTTCAATTGGATAACGGTTTTGATATTTTGTTCTCGGTTTTGTAAACGAACCATATAATCACTAATTGTTTGATTTGAGTTATGTGGAGTATTTAATCACAATGAAAAAAACTGTTTTTATTCCTTACTTCACTTTTATTTTTATGTGTTAGATGTACATTTCGAGTGCTAAGCACTCATTATCAATAACTAATGTTAGTTATTGATAATGAGTGCTTAGCACTCGAAATGTACATCTAACACATAAAAATAAAAGTGAAGTAAGGAATAAAAACAGTTTTTTTCATTGTGAACCATATAATAATAAATTTCTATGCAGAGTTATAAAATAACTCTGACTTGGTTGGCGTCTATCTAGATAACGCTGCAGATATTGTGCCGATGTGATTCTGATATTTTTATGGGATAAATAATAAATGTTAATCATATCCCGATGTTCTGCATCAATAAACACCATTTTGAGTGAAATACGTATCAAAACTTTTCAAAACAGTTAAATTACTAGACAATTTCATGATAACTGTCAATATTTTGTTTAAAACAAAATGGGTTTATTTATTTTCCCAAGCCTTCTATGCAGAAAGAAATGATTTTAATTTTAACATAAAATCTACCACGAAATATCAAGTATTATACATCATTGAATTCACAAAAAACGTATTCTCAGAAAATATGAAATTTCAAAATGGCGCCCATAAGAAAAACAAAAGTTGACTATGGTTTCTCAATAACATTTAAAGTTATCTCAAAACTAATTATGTTATTGTATTCATCGTTAAAAATTGAATGTATTAATTGTGAACGTCTAGCCTTATTGGTTTTTGGATAAACAAATAAAAACGAACTTCCAAAATTTCACTTTTTTTAAATATCTCAAAAACCAAAAAAATAAGTGATTTTTTGTTCGGATTATTATTGGGTCCAAAAAAGCGCAATTTTTCCCCAATTTAACCGGCTCTTAATAACCGAGATCCCCATACATTCTGTCAAAATACGGACACCCTGTATAATAGCGTATACTTTAAATATTTGCACAAACGTACTTTTTCTATTATAAATATTAACTTTCTATTTGTTTTAATGTTTGTTCCGTATTCGGTTCTTAAGGGGTCCTAATGCTCCCAGGCCAGGGTTCCACGTAACCCGAAACCCCCCCTATGGATACGCCACTGTCTAAATATAAGGAAAAACAGTGAATCTAAACGATGTCTGAGCGCCGGAGGAAAATTAGTATTTCTCCCCAGACGGCGGCGCGGTCGGATCGGGAGTAAGTTTAATTTGAAGAATGAGGGGGTAGATAGTGATCAGTAATCAGGTATTGTCTGCACACTCCCCGGGTCGTCAATTGACATATCTTTTCAGACAGTACGCACGCACTCCAGAACCATCGGTTTTGTTCCCCGACGAAATACTTCAATTAAATCCAGCTGGATTCGTATATGTTGAAGCAATTTATATTAATCAATCATATAAAAATAGTATTATTATTATCAACATATTACAAGTTTCAATATTGTGGGAATTAACAACTTAGCATACACATATTTTAATTAAACATTAAAAGTGCCGAGATTCTTTTCGCAATCTACAAGTTAGTCTTACAAAGACTATATCAAACACTCATTGAAACAACTATTTCCCGAGCTAATACCCCGACGGACATTGAATTATACAACAAGTGTTTGCTGTTACATACAGTAACCTACTGCAAATGTAACAATTTGGCTCAAACTATATCTATAGACGCGTTTCGAGATTTATTTTTCATCAGTATAGCTTTACCATTCCCTCTAAACAATTTGACACTTTGACTGGCAGTTTAGCTCGGGAAGTAGTTGTTTTAATGAGTGTTTTATATAGCCTTTGTAAGACTAACTTGTTGTAGATTGCGAAAAGAATCACACTTTTAATGTTTGAAGTATTCTGCAACCAATTGGCAATTTCATTTATATTTTAGTCAATTTTAAGCAACTTTAATTTCGCTTAGAGTAAATTAATGTTATTATTTTTAATCCAGCGTTAAAACAAATTGTATTGTGTATATTTCATTAAAATTTTAACTTCTGTTATTATTTTGTGATTAAGTTAACAAAAAAAGCTTGTTGATTTATGCTTGACATGCACATTTTTATTAACATACACAACTCCCACCTTTAGTTTAGTTAAGCATCGCACACGACACAATAAATCAAACTTTCCGAACGGTAAATTCGCGTCATTCAGTTTGTGACTCGGTATAAAAGCGCAGGGAGAGAGAGAAAGAGAGGGTGGAACGACCCTCCCGTTGGGGTTGAATCAGCTGTTGAGACCGGATTATGAAAAGAGCAATTGTCGCACCGTTTATCTCCGTGCTAAATTGTTATTAACTTATCATTGTTATGTTAATGCCGGATTTATCGCACGTGCCTGTGTATTTTTACTGCGCCGGATAAATCGTTTTCATATGCTGATGCGTGTGAGAAAATACCATTCGATATTTTCATACAGCGTCCTGTTTTCCGATGATAGGGGGTCTGCTTTTAATATTATCACCTTTTATTGTTGTTGCAATGAACGATTTAGTTTTATATTTATTGAAGCGTTAGCTCGAACGAGTGTTTTCCACTTCTTGATTAAGCATGAAGTAAATATTTCGAGTTTAAAAAAGCCTGAACATTTTCAGGCTTTATTAAACTCGAAATACTTATTTATTTATTTATTTACGGAAAAATCCATTATACATAATATGTTATAGTAATACAATTAAAATTTCATAATACAAAATATATATAAATACAAAAACATGTCTACAAATTGGCAAATTAAAGAGAACAACAAACATTTAACCGCTTAAGATTAGATATAAATTTAGGATACGAATTAACAAAAATATTGTATAAGTTGAGGCTGTTAGTTGTTGAAACTTCATAATATCACTTTAATAAAACACTAAATTTGATTAAGTTTTAAAATTATATTTATTGTACTACAACAATTGTTTCACCACACTGTGGCTTCATCAGGTAGATGAATTCATTCATTCATCTATTCATCTGCCTGATGAAGCCACAGTGTGGTGAAATAATTGTTGTAGTACAATAAATATAATTTTGAAACGTAAACAAATAAAGTGTTGCATTAAAGTCGAAATACATACTTCATGTGCCAGGCGTACAAATCCCTGATTTTAAATAAAGTTCTAAAAGCGCTAAAAAAAACATTCTTTAACGACTAGTCACAGCTGTAAAAGCCACTGTGAAGATATTTCTCAGCTGTAAAAGAGTCTGTGAAGTGTCTTTAATAATACTTCACATCTTTACAGATGTATAAAATACTACAATGCTGTTTATGACACTCCACAGCTGCAAAGCAGACAGTAACGTGCATCTAAAGATACTTCACAGCTGTAAAAGAGTCTGTGAAATGTCTTTAGAGATATTTCATAGCTGTAAAAGACACCATATAGACACTGTGAAGTGTCTTTAATTATTCTTCGCACCTGTAAAAAACACTTCAAAGATGTATAAAACACTGCACCGCTATATAAGACACTCCACAGCTGCAAGAGAGACTGTGGCGTGTCTTTAAAGATACTTCACAGCTGAAAGAGAGACTGTGAAGTGTATTTAAAGATACCTCACAGCTGTAAAGCACATATCACAGATGTATAAAACACTTCACAGCTGTATAAGACATTTCACAGCTGTAAGAGAGACTGTAACTTGTCTTTAAAGATACTTTACAGCTGTAGAAGACACTTCACAGCTGTAGAAATACACCACAGCTGTAATGAAGTGTCATTAAACGCACTGACAGTCTCTTTTACAGCTTTAAAGTATCTTTTGCAGCTGCGAAGTATTTTTGAAGACAGATAAGTGTCTGTAAAGATACTTCACAGCTGCAAAAAATCACTTCAAAGCTATAAAAGAGACTGTGAAGTGCCTTTAATGACACTTCATATCTGTAAAAGACACTTAACAAGTATATAAAACACTGCACAGCTGTATAGGACTCTTCACAGCTGTAAAAGAAACTGTAACATGTGTTTAAAGATACTTCATAGCTGTAGAAGACACTTCACAGCTGTAAAAAGAGTGTGAAGTGTCTTTAAAGATATTTCACACCTGCAAAAGACACTTTTGAGCTGTAAAAGAGACTGTAAAATGCCTATAAAACACTACACAGCTGTATAAGACTCTTCACAGCTGAAAGAAAGACTGTAACGTATCTTTAAAGATATTTTACAGCTGTAGAAGACACTTCACAGTGTCTCTTAAGATACTTTACACCAGCAAAAGACACTTCAAGTTTGTAAAAGAGACTGCGAAGTGCTTTTAATAACACTTCTATCTATAAAAGACACTTCACACATGTATAAAAAAACGCTGCACAGCTGTATAAGCCACTTCACAGCTGTAAGAGAGTCTGTAACGTGTCTTTAAAGATAATTCACAACTTAGAAGACATTTCACAGCTGTAAAAGAGTCTGTGAAGTGTCTTTAGCTGCAAGAGAGACTGTAACATGTCTTTAAAGATACTTCGTAGCTGTAGGAAACATTGCACAGCTGTAAAAGAGTCTGTGAAGTGTCTTCAACAGAAAGAAGTGCCTTTAACGGCACTTCTATCTGTAAAAGACACTTCACACATGTATAAAAGAAACACTGCACAGCTGTATAAGACACTTCACAGCTTTAAGAGAGACTGTAACGTGTCTTTAAAGATAATTCACAGCTTAGAAGACATTTCACAGGTGTAAAAGAGTCTGTAAAGTGTCTTTAGCTGTAAGAGAGACTGTAACATGTCTTTAAAGATACTTCATAGCTGTAGAAGACACTTCACAGCTGTAAAAGAGTCTGTGAAATGTCTTTAAAGATACTTCACACCTACAAAATACACTTTAAAGCTGTAAAAGGGACTGTAAAGTGCCTTTAATGAAACTTCATATCTGTAAAAGATACTTAACAAGTATATAAAACACTACACAGCTATAGAAGACACTTCACAGCTGTTTTTAAATCTGGTAATAAAAGAGATGTCCTTAATTATCGACCTATAGCCATCATCTCAAATGTTGCTAAATGCTTTGAGTTGACATTATGTAAATTCATTAATCCCTACATTAATAACAAATTATCATCTAGGCAACATGGGTTTAGACCTAATAAATCAACGTTATCCAACATTTTGCAAATGACGCAAACTCTCTCGGATTATTTAGACAACCGAATCCAAGTCGACGTAATTTACACCGATATATCAAAAGCTTTTGATAGAATCGATCACGGTATACTTGTAAATAAGCTAAGCCTAGTTGGGCTCTCAACAAACCTATGTAATTTACTTTACAATTACCTTACCAACAGACTGTTATTTGTAGAATACAAAGGGTTTAAGTCTCATCAATTTATTGCTTCTTCGGGTGTCCCCCAAGGCTCCAACCTCGGACCGGTACTGTTTAATTGCTATATTAATGATATTGCTGATGTAGTTAATCATAACATGTTAATGTTTGCTGATGATTTGAAAATTTATCATCCTATAAATACTTTAGACGATTGTGTGTATCTTCAGCATAATCTCGACCTGATAGTAACGTGGTGCAAGAACAACAGCATCACTTTAAATGTTTTAAAATGTAAGACATTGTCTTACACTAGGAATAAGTCACAAATAACGTTCGATTATATGATTAATGGCTCTGTATTATCCCATGTTGAGACTTTCAAAGACTTAGGAGTGTTATTTGACAATAAACTATCTTTTAATAGTCATGTCATGAAAGTAGTATCGACCGCAAATCGTTCGTTGGGCTTCATAATACGAAATACTAAACCTTTTAAGAATATCGATGCCATTAAAATACTATACTATTCGTTTGTAAGATCTAAACTTGAATATGCCTGTTGCGTTTGGGATCCATACTACGCAAAATATTCTTTGATGGTCGAGGCCATCCAGAAGAAATTTGTCAAATATCTTCACTTTAAGAAGTTTGGTTCATATCCTGGGACTGATTATAATTATATTGAACTATTGCGTGAATTCAACTTACACTCCTTAGAAAGTCGCCGAAAATCGCATGCAGTGACCACCTTGTATAAAATACTCAACAATCGTATGGATTGCTCTGACCTACTTGCACGAATTAATATTAATGTGCCTGTTAATATAAGGAACAAACGTCTTTTCCAGTTATCAATCCCAAATACAAATATTATGCTTAAGTCACCAGTGTATTCAATGTGTTCATTATATAATAATGTGTTATCACTTCATCCGGATATTGACATTTTTAATTGCATATCTTCTAAGGCGTTCTTCGACTTGATTGTTGAGTATTTCGAATAATTTTCGCTCATATTGTATTGTATTTTGCGTATACTGTTTTTTTCCTTTACTGTTTAGTGCCAATCTTTATTTTATATTGTCTCATATCTTTTAATCAATCTGTAACTGGATTCGTCCGTTGATTGAAATAAATAAATAATAAATAATAAATAATAAAAGAGTCTGTGAAGTGTCTCTTGAGATACTTTACACCAGCAAAAGACACTTCAAAGTTGTAAAAGAGACTGCGAAGTGCCTTTAATGACACTTCTATCTGTAAAAGACACTTCAGACATGTATAAAAAACCACTGCACAGCTGTATAAAACACTTCACAGCTGTAAGAGAGACTGTAACATGACTTTAAAGATAATTCACAGCTTAGAAGACAGAAGAGTCTGTGAAGTGTCTTTAAAGATACGCTACAGCTGCAAACGTGAAGTGTCTTTAAAGATATTTCACACCTGCAAAAGACACTTCAAAGCTGTAAAATAGACTCTGAAGTGCTTTTGATGACATTTCATATCTGTAAAAGACACTTCACAGGTGTATAGAACACTGCACAGCTGTACAAGACACTTCACAGCTGTAACGTAACGGATCAGCTGTTAAAGTGTCTTTAGAGATACTTCACAGCTATAAAAGAGACTGTGAAGTGTATTTAAAGATACTTCACAGCTGTAAGAGACACTTTACAGATGTGTAAAACACTGCACAGTTATATAAAACACTTCTGAGCTATTTAGTTTCTTGGTTAAGAAAAGACATTTCGTTTTCTAATTTAAGAAAGGAGAATACCATTTCATTTTCAATTTTTCAGCACAATGGGCCTAATGAGGTGCAGTGCAGAAATGCGCGCTCCCCAAAGAACCAGAGAACCAGAACCATTTCAATTTTATTTTTTACTCAAGAGGAACAAGAAAGTGTTTTCAGTGCTTGTAAATATAACCTAATCTAAAAATATGGATTGAACTTGGATTACATTTTCATTCATGTGAGAGGCGCGAGCGATCTCTCGCTCTCTGCGCGTTCCCACATTTAACATTTCTTTTCCTCCGCGGCCGAGCGCTATTTTAGCCGAGCGCACGCCGCGCTTTCGGTCGAGAATATCCTAGGGGTATCAATTTCGAAATTCATTTGTAAAGGCAATACAAAGTGCTTTCTCAAATATACACAACAATGTCAGAAGCATTAATTTTGCATTCTCGCGCTCCGCGGGTTCAGCGAACTGTCCGAGAATAGTTAATAGGCATAATAACACACACACACATACACACACACACAAACTGAAATGCATATGAACGCACTTTATGGATTTTCATTATCAAACACGATAAATCAAGAGTGATACTTATGGAACAGAGAGAAAACTGCAGGATTGCGAAAGCTTTAATTTTATGTCTGAAATGGATAATCCTACAACTGAATAAATTTCTGTTCTTTTATTAAATAAACAGGGAATTTTTCTTTTAGGTACCTATATCCCATTGTTTTCTGCAAATTTTCAGACATTCACTATTTTGAAAGGAGTTCAGTTTGATGGTTTAAATCAGTGTTTTCCACTCCCAGACTAAGCATAAAGTAAAATTTCGAGTTTAGATAAGCCCCGTGAAAATTTGTCAAGGTTCGCGTAGCGACCCGAGACAAATTTTCTGGGCTTTTCTAAACTCAAAATTTTACTTCATGCGCCACGCGTATAAAACACTGATTTCAAGTGAAGTTCAAATATACATAAATTCTCAATATTTTTGTTTTGTACGCATGAAGTAAAATTTCGAGTTTAGAAAAGCCCAGAAAATTTGTCTCGGGTCGCTGCTCGACCCTCCAAAAATGTTCACGGACCTTTTCTAAACTCGAAATTTTACTTCATGCTTAGTCTGGGAGTGGAAAACACTCGTGTATAGCTTCAAATTAAACTCTTCTAAAAAAAAACGACGCAAACATTTTTTTTTAGGTAAACATATGCATAAGCTGTAAAGTGTTTTCCATTCCCAGATTAAGCATGAAGTAAAATTTCAAGTTTTTAGGCTTATCTAACTATTCAAAACTTTGACTGTGTTTTAAATAATAATCGTATGTTTTAAATTAATATTGTGTAAACAATTTGTGAATACAATTGCTGTATTTTTAAGAAGTACTAATCATTGATAAATCGTTTAAATAAAACACTTAATGATTTTCAACAAATTGTGTATTTTACGACAATTGTTTCGCAACGTTGTTGCTTCCTTAGGTGAAGAACTTAACAGTTCTTCGCCTAAAGAAGCAACAACGTTCCGAAACAATTGTCATGAAATACACAATTCGTTGAAAATCATTAAGTGGTTTATTTAAACGATTTATCAATGAACTATATATGATTGATAAATCGATTAATTAAGGTGAAAATTGGTAGAAATAGCTTAAAAATTAAAAGCTGAGTGCCCTTAAGTTTTCATGTTTGGATGTCGCGAGTTATAAAAGGTTTAAAACCACTGCACTTAAGCATGGAATTTGTTTTTAGTGATTTGAAAGTTGAAGGATGACAATTATTCATATTATGGAGACACTCTTGCTTCACGTTCTCACTTTTTGTTTGGGAAATTGATTTTTTCTTCTCTTTCTAATGAAAAGTCGGAGGATAATTAAAACGACACATAAGCGTTTTTGAAAGGACGGTCGAGTGTGGGAAACACCTGGAAGTGATTATTGGAGAACGGGAGAGCACAAAGGGGCCGAAAAATCCGCAGCAGACTCAGCACACTCCACCTTGTTTTTGAACGATGAAAGAAACCCCCGAGGGCCCTCCAGCCGGCGCTAATACCCAATACCGCCCCCCAAGTCGCATATTAAAGTGCTAATTACCGCCAATTATTAATAAATATACAAGCACCGGCTTTCCCGCTGCGTAAACTCAATAGCGTCGCGACGCCGATGCGACTCGCCGGCGTCAGCGATAAAGCATCCGCGCTTTGAAACGCCGCATCGCGCTCTAATTTCTTAATTCACCTCTGAGCCGGAGAAGAGAAAAGGCGCAAGTAATAAAGACATGGATAGGCGAGACCGCGTGATTTTAATTAGAGTAATCCGAACGCGTTAAGCAGGATTTATTCGCAGGGCGAATTATTAGCAGCCGTGGTTGCCAATTGGCGCACGTGGACCGTTTAAAGTTGTCCACGAGGCCGTCAAGCCGCGGCGAATTAATAGCAAGGTGAGAGAAATAATTGAGGGGATTGAGTTATCGCGATGTTTATACCTGGATATGCGCGCGATGCGTTTACGACACATCAAAAGACGGATAATATGCTCGCCAAAATTTATACGGTGCGCTTCCTGCGGGAATAAATATTTCCATCTCTTCATATAAATAAATAGGCCGGTATCAACGCGAATGTTACCCAAATGAAACGGTGCCAACTTTAAATTGCCTTATTCAATCATTCGCTAATCGGTTTTCATAACCGTAAAATATGGAATTAGAGAAAATCAAAATTGACCTCGATTCAAACAGATGGTAACATTAGGTCTGATCCCTAGTGCAGCCCTTTTTGCACTGAATATGTTTGTCACACGAACTGGACATCTGCAATTGTCAATGTGAAGTTACACTAACTTAAACTGATGATGTCACAAACTTAGCCCTTTCGGCCCAGACGGTGGCATTTGCTACCATTAAAATTTGGTAAACATACTGGGAATCTTTCTTTTAAATATACATACATAAACATGCATGACCTGTAACCTTTGTGATAATTGTTTCTTTTTGAAAATAGTTTAATTTGAAGTCTTAAACGAGTGTTTTCCTTTCCCAGGTTAAGCATGAAGTAAAATTTCGAGTTCAGAAAAGCCTCAAAATTTGGTTTGGTCGCGACCAAACCAATACTTCAGGCTTTTCTAAACTCAAAATTTTACTTCATGCGCCATGCTTATAAAACACTGATTGTAGGTGAAGCTTGAAATATTCTACTAAAGCAGTATGCAAAAAAACGTGTACTCTGAACATCACATGACATCAGTGATTAGTACGCGTGGCGCATGAAGTAAAATTTCGAGTTTAGAAAAGCCTGAAAATTTGGTTTGGTCGCTCCGCGCTTCGCGCTACGCGACCAAACCAAATTTTCAGGCTTTTTTAAACTCGAAATTTTACTTCATGCTTAATCTGGGAGTGAAAAAGACTCGTTTGAAAGTTCAATTGAAAATATTTGTAAAATCAACGAAAATTTGAAGATTTACAGCGTATACAGTATATTGTGATATGTATACTTAAAAGAAAAACTCTCTGTATATCTGAGATAGTAATAAATAATATGCAGTGTACAAAACATTTCTTTTGGGCACCAGAAAAATTCCAGGGCTAAAAGGGTTAAACTCAGTTCAGCTTAGTCTAGTAAAAACGAACAAACCTACTGTAATCAACCAACATCTATGTCTCTAAAAACACAGACAATCGTCCTTTACGATTCTAACTAGTATCGACATTATGCAATTAGGGATACGTCTGCAGAAATTTGTCCAGAGGAGAGTTGTTTCAAAAGGTAAATGAGACAACAAAATAATACAATCGTATTAACAAAAAAATGTAAGAACAAATAAAAATCGGATAGTATTTTGAAGTAATGAACCGTAAAACTGATGGGCTGCAGAAGTTGTGAGTTGATGAACTGTAGAATTGAACTAGTTCATCTTTGAACTGGAGTTCAAAGTGACATTACAACAATAGGAACTGTAGTTTTGAATTATAGTTCAGAGATGAACCCAGTTCTACGGTGCAACTGGACTGCAGAATTGTTTAATTGTAAAGCTGATGGACATTGTGCAATCTATCAGTTCTTCATAAGATCATCTACTCATGTACTGCCTATCAGTTCTACAGATCTGCATTTTATCAGTTTATCACTTCTACAATTTATAAATTCTGGAGATAACCAGTTCTAGCGCCCATTGCTCCAAACGATAGTCATTTCTAATGGTCAAAGTTGCAGTTCTGTAGTTCGAAAATTGTTGAACAGTTTTATGAACCATTGTTTTAAAAGATCAATTGATACTTTCTTAATTCTACAATTTTTATTAGTTAATAAAATCTAAGTTGCCACAACTTTAAAGCTAATACAGTTGTCATTAGATTGATACTTACTTAATTCTACAATTTTTATTAGTTAATAAAATCTAAGTTGCCACAACTTTAGAACTAATACAGTTATTAATTTAATAGTATAAATGAAATTGCCAATTCTTGGTTGCAGAATACTTCAAACATTAAAAGTGCGATTCTTTTCGCAATCTACAACAAGTTAGTCTTACAAAGACTATATCAAACACTCATTGAAACATTGAAACAACTACAACTAAGTAGTTGTTTCAATGAGTGTTTGATATAGTCTTTGTAAGACTAACTTGTTGTAGATTGCGAAAAGAATCGCACTTTTAATGTTTGAAGTATTCTGCAACCAAGAATTGGCAATTTCATTTATACTAATGTTTGAACGGTAACGTGACCGCCAGTCTAAGGTGTCAAATTGTTTAGAGGGAATGGCAAAGCTATACTGAGGAGAGATAAATCTCGAAACGCGTCTATAGATGGCCTGAATAATTTGACCCAAATTGTTACATTTGCAGTAGGTTACTGTATGTAACAGCAAACACTTGTTGTATAATTCAATGTCCGTCGGGGTATTAGCCCGGGAAGTAGTTGTTTCAATGAGTGTTTGATATAGTCTTTGTAAGACTAACTTGTTGTAGATTGCGAAAAGAATCGCACTTTTAATGTTATTAATTTAATTCTATGATTTCATTGCTTTAGAAGATCATTAGATCTATTAACTATAGAATTAAGAAACTCTTAATTCTACAACTCTCATTAGTAAACAAAATTTACAGTTAATAAATTCTACAGTTACCACAACTGTAGAATTCTGCAGTCATCAGTTCTATGATTCATTGCTTCACAAAATCATTAGAGATCTATAGTTTCTTAATTCCACAATCCCAATCATTTAATAAATTCTACATTTACTACAACTACTACAGTTTATAATTGTGCAGTTATAATTTCTATGATTCATTGCTTCATAAAATCAATAGATCTATACTTTCTTAATTCTACAAATTTCTTAATAGACTCTAATTTGCCACAACTTTAGAACTAATACAGTTATTAACTCTGCAGTTCTATGATTTCATTGCTTAAGAAGATCATTAGATCTATAAACTATAGAATTAAGAAACTCTTAATTCTACAATTCTCATTAATTAATAAATTCTACAGTCTCCACAAGTGTAGAATTCTGCAGTCATCAGTTCTATGATTCATTGTTTCACAAAATCATCTCTAATCTATAGTTTCTTAATTCTACAATTCTCAACATTTAATTATAACAGTTACTACAACTAATACAGTTAATAATTGTGCAGTTATAATTTCTATGGTTCATTGCTTCAGAAAATCAATAGATCTTTCTTAATTCTACAAATTTCTTAATAAACTCTAAAATCTAAGTCGCCACAGCTGTAGAACTAATACAGTTATTAATTCTGCAGTGATCATTTCTATGATTCATTGCTGCAGAAGATCACTAGATCTATAGTTTCTCGATTCTACAATTTCTATTAGTTAAAAAATTTTACAGTTACTGCAACTGACGAACTAATACAGCTGATAATTCTGCAGTTATCAGTTCTATGATTCATTGCTTCAGAAGATCATTAGATCTATAGTTTCTCAATTCTACAATTCCCAGTTAACTAACTCTACAGTTAATACAATTGTAAAAATAATATAGTTTCTACAACTTTTATTAGTTAAAAAATTCTACAGTTACTGCAACTGATGAACCAATACAGCTGATAATTCTGCAGTTATCAGTTCTATGATTCATTGCTCCAGAAGATCATTAGATCTATAGTCTCCTAATTCTACAATTCCCAGTTTATTAACTCTACGGTTACTACAATTGTAAAAATAATATAGTTTCTACAGTCATTAGTTCTATTGTTCATTAATTCAGAAGATAATCAGTTTTACTCGCCATCAGTTTTAGAAATCTACAGTTGAGCTATTCTACAATTGATTTTTTCTGCAGAATGTTGAACTGATGAATGAAAAGTGGCAGAATAATTTGCTTTGTAGTTCTTTATTTATCAATTCAACAGTTAATTAGTCCTACAGTTAATAAGTTCAGTTTTACAGTACATCACTTCAATAGATCATCAGTTTGTACTTATTAACTGATGATTTATAGAACTGATGAACTGTAGAATTGACGATTTTCTTACTAATCGTCAATTCTACAGTTCTATAAATCATCAGTTAATAAGTTCTATAGTTGCTACATCTATAGATCCTTTCAAAATTATAAAGAGAGAAATGGGTTCGCTATGAAACATAAACACAAATACGGTGTATATTTCGAACTTCATCACACTAAATAGTTTTTGACATGCTTGGCACATAAAGTAAATATTTCGATGTTAGCGCGTAGCGCTACGCGACCAAACCAAATTTTCAGGCTTTTCTAAACTCGAAATTTTACTTCATGTGCCAGGCGTATAAAACGCTAAAACATACGAAGTTTAAAACGTACTGCTCACTTCACAATATCTTAGTGGTTTATACGCTTAGTGGTTTCTATGCTTAGCGCTACACGACCAAACCAAATTTTCAGGCTTTCCTAAACTTGAAATTTTACTTCATGCTTAACCTGGGAGTGGAAACACTCGCTATGAATGGTTTTATAAAATTTACGAGAACCTGAATAATATCGGTATCGGTATGTGTATACTTAAATGAAAAAATCTAAGCAACTGGCATTTAACCTAGCCCAACTATTATACTAAAGTAAATATAACAACTAACCTAACCTAAAATACGTAACTGCTATCTAATCTGTTCCGATGTTTAAAGTTAAAAATATAATTCATATCAAATCATCGGGGGGAAAAGATGATGGAACGTCAAAAAATAAACAATAAGAACTATGTCATTCAAAATGAAATGTAGAAAAAATAATAAAGAAGTGTTCAAGAATTGTTAAATAAATAGTCTTATAACATAATCTAATCTAAGACCAACTCTCTAACCTAACTTAAGTAACAGTTTTGGATAGTAGTTAACCAATTAACTACTATCGAAAACCCAACTCATACTATTTAAAACTGTTATTTAAGTTAGGTTAGAGAGTTGGTCTTATGTTAGATAGTAGCAGCAGCAGGATAAAAATTAATTGAAAAAATCACTATCTGGCCTAAGTGGCTGGCAAGTAATATATTTAATTAGCATTTTTCACCTTGATTTAGTGGCAATTATTGTCTAATCTAAGATATTAATATTTTACTGAACCTAAATGTCTGTTCTCCAATCTGAATGATATAGTAATGTTAAGGTAGAGTTATAATTAGTATCTAACTTTAGATAAATCACCTACATTGTCATTTATTTTTGATTTAAAATAAATGACAATGTAGGTGATAAAGTTATAAAGTTAAAATCATAATTACCCAGATTGGAGAAAATACACTTAGATTAAGTTAAACAATAATACCTTAGATTAGAGTTAGGGAGATTCAATGACATTTTCGAGGTCCGGGAGTACAAAAAACGTTATTATTGGATTATTAGTAATTGCCTTCAACCGGTAACAAATCCTTATTGTTCTTGATATTTAGTATACTATAGATGGTATTGTTGGTATTTCTGATGCTGTTTTCAGAATAGATCAATCTAGCTCACCAGGAATCGGCAATCGAATCATTGAAACTGTGCTTAACAGAGAGCAAAAAAGTAGGGTGAAAAGACATGATATAAAAGTCCAAGGGAAAGTTTTTCATACATGTGCGCGGGTCTATATATTAAACTTTGAAGACCCCGAATCATGGGCGTCCCCACTGATTTATTATACACGCGAAAAAGGAGAAAAAAAAAACAGCTTCGTCCGCGACGGAAACGGGGGATTTTCTCCACTGTCCTTTTATTCGTGTGCGCCGGGCGTACCTGGAATTCGGGTTTATTTATAAAAAGGCGCGCGCGCCTTTTATTTGATGTTCGTTTTGCAGGTGCCGCGCTTTTAAAAAATATTTTTTATCGCTTCTATATTCGGCGACCTAAATTACACCTTCCACTCTCGTGCCTAAGTATAACTGCACTCTCGTTTTGTGATAATAAGCGGCGTCTAGGGGATACAGGGGGCGAGATATTTATGCTGTTTGCCTTGGATGCCAAAGCACCTGAGGATGATCGAGATATCGACGTTTACTTCGGTTTAAATTTGTCTATAAAGCTGCATACACCATTTATCCACTTTAAAATGGCTACATTAGACACCTTGAAAACGTTTATTTTATTTTTCCCGTGGGGAAACATACAGCGATTTATTCTTTTATGTACCCCAGTGTATACGCTGTAATATTTATAGGTCATTTTTAATATAAGACTTTTAGACATTTGATGGTTACCAGCTGGCAACACTGTCAGTGTTCCTTAAGCACTGGCTCGGGATTATACTGATGATGGTGTTGAAGCCTAAAACGCGTTGTGAACGAATGAATACTAAATACAAATTTATATTTTCAATTTTAATTATTTTAAATATTGATTACTTTGCAAATTTCTTCTTATTTTTAATCAGTCTATAAAACAAGATGTTATTGTTAACATTCATATCATCGATTTATCTCTGTGCATAAAACGTCTTCGAGCTTTCGAGTAGTGGGGGGGTTTTTAATTAATTACGCCCGATTCCTTTCCGAACACAACCCCTTAATCCAGAGTCGCCCGACATTCATATGTTAATGCAGGGGTGTGTTCGCCCGCTGGATCCATTGACGATTTCCGAAAATAAAATATTCGCCCATCCGACATGTAATACTTATGGAAATCAGCGAAAAAACGGAAAAATGGGAAACATAGCGCTAAACGATTCTGACCCCTAAAAAATTCAACGTTCAACGTTTATTAAATAATTTTATTTGTTATTCGAAACCTAATATATTCAAATGTGATTAAACTGCTGTTGTATCAGTGGCGTAGCTATAGCTGAGTGAGCTTTGTAGAGAAAATTCCCTGTAAAGAAAAACAATAATTTCCACCCTAGCTTGCTACAGATAAAGCTGCGCTCTTGTGTTATATTTAAATTTAATTAAACGCGTTGGCTGTCGTATGAATCAAGTACGAATTATACTAAATAAAAATTTCCATGTGTAAAAAAATTGCGACAGGCAACTTTCTTGGCTTGAAAAATACAGAACATATGATATGGTCAATTAGTTCAATTAGTCTATTAGTTTTCCATAAAACACGACGATGTAAAAGCCATCTGTTACCCATTTGCTAAGTGGCAAGTAGCAAATGGGTAACAGATGGCGTTTACATCGATGTATTTTATAAAAATCGAATACACCGTGATATAATAGTCAAAGATGTTCAGTATTCTTCAAGCATTGATTCGGGACCATACTGATGATGGCGTTGAAGCCTAAAACGCGATTAGGATAGGACGCAATAGGATGTAATAGTGATTGCATCCAGTACTATTTAAAGATAGTAATCACAATAGGATGTAATAGCGAATACAAAGTATTATTCAAAGATTACTTGGAAAAATAGAATTTGGAGGAACATAGTTAATAAACATGAATTTGTGTTCAAATTCACATTTTTCATACTATGTTTCCTCCAAATTCTATTTTTCCAAGTAATCTTTAAATAATACTGCTTGTAATCACTATTACATCCTATTGTGTACAAAATAAACTATTGCTAATTGGACTGGCCTGATCGTATTTACGTGAACTATTTTTACTCGCGTCGAGAACAATGTTTTCAACCCAAAAATAATTCGGATCGTGTCACGAGCCGGATTAGAAACTTTAGCCTGTCAAAGCTCTTGGGTGTCCCATCAGATGCCAGACGCGCGGAGATTAGTTTTTTTCTCGATGAAAAATACACCTTTTAAAAATAGCGTGATTTTTGTGAGAAAAAAGCGCGTGGATTATATGAATTCTATTTATTACCAGCAGAAAGAAAGACTCCGGTTGTGTTGGACATATTTTTATTAAAATTCCATACTGATTTCATCAAAGTAGAAGCTTTTAAGACATGTCGAAAGACTGGCTACGTGAAATTGGAGGCTCTTAAGGACGAAATATTGAAATTTCGCACTGGTTACGTAACATTGGAGGCTCTTAAGGAAGAAATATTAAAATTTTATACTGACTACGTCAAACTAGGGGCTTTTAAGGAAGAAATATTGAAATTTTGTACTGGATACGTCAAACTGGAGCTGGAAACTGGAGCCAATAAAATTTCCTCTTGAGGAAAAAATATTGAAATTTCGTACTGACTACGCAAAATTGGAGGCTCTTAAGGAAGAAATAATGAAATTTCTTACTGGTTACGCCAGATTAGAGGCTCTTACGGAAAAATATTCATATTTCATGCTAGCTACGTCAAATTGGAGGATCTTAAGAAAGAAATATTGAAATTTCGTACTGGCTACATGAAATTGGACTCTTAAGGAAGAAATATTAAAATTTTGTACTGGCTACGCCAAACTGGAGACTCTTAAGAAAGAAATATTGAAATTTCATATTAGCTACGTCAGATTGGAGGCTCTTAAAGAAAAAGCATTCAAATTTCGTACTGACTACGCAAAATTGGAGGCTCTTAAGGAAGAAATATTGAAAGTTCTTACTAATTACGCCAGATTAGAGGCTCTTAGGGAAAAATATTTATATATTATGCTGGCTTCGTCAAATTGGAGGATTTTAAGGAAGAAATATTGAAATTTTGTACTGGCTACATGAAATTGGAGACTCTTGAGGATGAAATATTAAAATTTTGTACTCGCTACGTGAAATTGGAGGCTTTAAAGATAGAAATATTGAAATTTCGTAATAGCTACATCAGATCAGAGGCTCTTAAGGAAGATATGTTAAAATTCCGCACTATGTCAAATTAGAGGCTCTTAAGGTAGAAATATTGAAATTTCGTACTAACTTCGTCAAATTCGAGCCTCTTGAGAAAAAAATATATCAATTTCGTACTGACTCCACAAAATTGGACGCTCTTGAGGCGTATCAATAAACAGAAGTATTAAAATTAACTAAAAAATTGTTTATTTGTGTAAATAATAATGTATAACGAAGTAAAAGCCTCCACAGTTAACATAAATATAAAAATTTGAAACGTTAAAATTTCCCACTGACTTTATGAAATGTAAGTTTCTTAAACTATATCAAACACGTATATATTGACATTTTGTATTGACGTGATTAAATGTGAGTCTCTTAAGTAACTCAAAAAACGTCAAACACATGCGTGGCGCATGAAGTAAAATTTCCAGTTTAGAAAAGCCTGAAATGTTACTTCATGCTTAACCTAGGAGTGGATACACTCGTTAGAAATTTCAAGTTGAACACATTTACAAAACAACCAATGCCTGGAAATTCACAGCGGATAAATTGGGATGTGTAGTTGAAAGTTGAAGAAAGTTGAAGGCTTTTAAAAAAATTTAAACATTCGTCTCTTTGAAATTTTTTAAAAGCCTGAATTTTGCTTTCAACTACACATATCCTAATTTATATGCTGTGAATTTCCAAGCATTCGTTGTTAACTTGATCAAATATGAGTTTCTTAAGAAATCACAAAAATATATATATTTAAAATTGTGTATTGATTTGAGTAAAAAGTGAATCATTTTTTATTTCCCCGTAATTTATTAATCTGCTGATACAATAAAACGTGAGTGAGTTGTTTTTTAAGACAAATTATACATTCTAGTGTAGAACGAGGTTATATATTTACGCAGTGACGCCAATGGAAGTTTCAATGGACCATATCGCTTGCGATAACCTTTGCCGACATCGGGGGGTGTCGCTTTTTATCTACCGGCCTCTTTCTCTCAGGTTTTTCGAAGACTTTTACGCGCCTAGTTTAATTGCCTATATAACTTGTTTATGGGAGTAAAGATTTTGTTTTTTTATTAGCGTTATGAAATATGGGCGGCTGATAAAGGGATAAAGGGATACGAGGGGATAGCTTTTTATATATATTTATTTCCGTATTGGTTTACGAGACCACGAAGAACACGACATCGCTGCTAAGATTAAATATAAGCAGTCGATTATTCAAAATATGAAATGCAAGTAGATTAATCTGTTTCAATTTTTTAAAAAGCACCAAAATATAAAACAGATTAATTAATCTGTTTCAATTGTTGTTCTTTTTAGACCCAGTTGCACCAAACACGTTGAATGGTTCAACTCTGAAATCTAGTTCAAAGTGACATTAGAACAATAGGAACTTTAAATTCGAGTTCAGCTTTTTTTATACCTAGTTTTTCCAAAAACGTTGCACTGAACCCAAGTGCAACGTTTTTGGTGCAACTGGGAATATAAAAAAAGCGAATTTGTTTTAATGTCACTTTGAACTAGATTTCAGAGTTGAAACAGTTAACGTGTTTGGTGCAACTGAGTCTAAAACGAACCACAATTGAAACAGATTAATCTATTTCATACTTTGACGCTTTTCAAAAGATGATAGTTGTCTAAAGAGGAGTCTTAGACTCTGAAGAAGAATAGTCTAAAATTTAAAAGAAAAATAAAGCATTCTCCTTCATACAAAATATAATTGTCTAACGAAAAATATTAGACTCTAAAGAAAGAGAGTCTAGTACCTGAATGTTCCCAGTAAGATTGAAGAAAAAGAGTCTAGAATTAAAAAAAAGATGAGATTTGAATTTCTTAGAAGTCTCTGAAGCGATATAAAGCTGTATAACATTGACAGAGATCGAATAAAATTAAAGCAGAGGGCGCTATTCTCTTAGAGGAAAAGTGAAATTGTACATTAAGTTGCGTGAGTTTAGCGTCACCTAAATTGCCCTTCTATTTATTCAACGACGAGACACAACTTTTTTAACTCCAGGTGTGGAAATAAATCGTTTTCTTTCACGATTCTGTCTGTAATTCTATACTTTTTTCAGGAACGATAGGTAGGCGAATTTCCGAGAATTCCGGAGCACCTTTTCGACCGGTGAACCATTTCCTGTGTCGATGAGTGAGCGGTTGAGTGCTGGGCACGATAACGACCACACATGTGTTTTCCATTTTAGCATTCACAAATTATAACAAGACACAGAAATATGATTTACAAAAAAAAGAAAGGAGAGAAAACGCAGTTTATTTTAATAAATAAAAGGTTTATTTACAAAATAACGACAGTTTTAAATTAAAAATAACGACAGTTTTAAATCAAAAATAATGACAGTTTTAAATCAAAAATAACGACAGTTTTAAATTAAAAATAACGACAGTTTTAAATTAAAAATAACGACAGTTTTAAATCAAATTAACGACAGTTTTAAATCCACAATAAATTTGAGGAAAAAGTGTATTATTACAGTTTATAGATTAAGTGTTAAAAAATATAAATAAACTGATGAAAGTACAAATATGTGTTATTACAATTTATAGATTCAGTCTCATTTGCACCCCACCCCGACTGATTAACTTTAATCATCCTCTAATCATTGATAATTAAGTCTAAATTCTAAAATATAAAAATGTTATAAATTTATGAGATATTTTAACATTGCCTCTTTGGTCAATATGTGATTGTGTAAACAATTTATAAGTAAAATTGTTGTGTTTTTAGGAAGTACTAATCACTGATTATATTAATTGACTTGGGTGCAAACCGGCATAAGTGTTAAGAAATATAAATAAACTGATGAAACAACAAATATGTATTTGGTTCGAGTTATGTGACGATTTGAAAATAATTAAAAGAAACTGTTATAATTTTAATGGATTCGATAGCTAACGCCATCTATCATTTCAAATATTATTAAAAGTATAAATATTTCTACAAATACAAGTAAATATAATAATATTACAATAATAATAATAATAATAAATTGTCTATTCAAAATTTTAAAAAAAATACAAAGGAGAAATATACAATATAGAGCAGGTGAAGTTCAACTAGTCAGTATGACTAAAATTGCTCTTCCACTTAACCTGCCTTTTTACTAACTAATTAATAGATGTTAGTAAATACTTTTAATGCTCCACTTCAAACTTTAAAATGCACTTTTTTGATCTGAAATCTCTTTACTTTAATACAACTAATTATTAATATACAGGGAATGTTTCTTTCACGTATAAAAATCCTGATGTATGGTCATTTTAAGGCATTTGTTTTTCATAGTTCAATTTGAAGCTATAAACGAGTGTTTTCCACTCCCAGGTTAAGCATGAAGTAAAATTTCGAGTTTAGAAAAGCCTGAAAATTTGGTTTGGTCGCGTAGCGCGAAGCGCGGAGCGACCAAACCAAATTTTCAGGCTTTTCTAAACTCGAAATTTTACTTCATGCGCCACGCGTTAAAAACGCTGATTTCAAGTGAATTTCAAAATATACGGAACTTCAGTTGAAATCGGTGTTTTATACGCGCGGCGCATAAAGTAAAATTTCGAGTTTAGAAAAGCGTTAAAATTTGGTTTGGTCGCGAAGCGCTACGCGCTACGCGACCAAACCAAATTTTAACGCTTTTCCAAACTCGAAATTTTACTTCATGCTTAGCCTCTGAGTGGAAACACTCGTTTGAAGCTTCAATTGAATTTAAAAACTACGAATATCTAAAAACTATACTTAAAAGAAAAAATCCCTATATCTTAATTACATAAAATAATTCAAACTGCTAAGAAATAAACATTACTCTCTAAATTAATTATTCACAAAAAAACTCCTTAATTAAATAAGTTGATTAGTTGTCCTTAATTAAACTTCTAGAGTATCTTAAGTAAATACATGAAATAATTGCTAGAATTAATTAATAATTTAACACATACAAAAAATGAAACTATATAAAAAAACACAAAAGCTTTTGTTTCCTTTTTTATCATCAATAATACATATTTAAGACTAAATTCACTTTTTTTTTTATTACTTGCACAATCACTTCACTTTTCTTATATCAAAAGTTCGTCCAAATTCTCTTCAATTTATCCATAAAAAATCCTTATCGTGCGGAATCTCGGCATCCGGGTCATCTCGCGGTTGTTTCTTCCCGAATCTCCCTCACCTGCCATCATGAAGAAGCATTTAGAATGTTGAATAAACAAAACACACACACACACAAAACAGCAATCAACACTGCACTAAAAAAAAGAAAAAACTACGCACAAGAAAAGACGATAGTTTTTTTGTGTGAAGAGGGGAGGGTTTCTTTTTTTCGGGGGGTAAAAATTGAAGTGTTGTGAAGAAATGTGCTTTCAGGGGAGGAATGCATGCAAGTGCACTTGAAGATGAAATTAAATGCACCGAAATGTTTAGAAATGTTAAGTGCGTACAAAATTTGTATCGGTAATAATTAATAATACTCTGATGTCGAAAATAAAATGAGATGAAACATCTCTTTTATGCAAATTTTATCTAAAAATACTTTAATTTTATCAATCCATTCTTTTAATGTGTTTAAATGTCTGTCCATTATACGAATATTTTATTTGTATCTGGATTAATTAGAAATATTCTAATACTGTAAAAATATTAGGAAAAATATCTCTTTTGTACAAATTTTATCGGAAAATACGTCAATATTATTAATCCATTCTTTGAATGTGTTTGAATTGCTGTCCATTTTACGAATATTTTATTTGTATCTGGATTAATTAGAAATATATGAGAAAAATATGAGGAAAAAAATATGAGGAAAAATATCTCCTTTTTAGAAATTTTATCTGAAAATACGATATTCTTTTATTGTGTCTACATCTCTGTCCATTATACGAATATTTTATTTGTATTTGGATTAACTAGAAATATTCTAATACTAAAAAAATATGAAGAAAAATATCTCCTTTGTACAAATTTTATCTGAAAATACGTCATTCTTTTATTGTGTCTAAATTTCTGTCCATTATACGAATATTATATTTGTATCCAGATTAATTAGAAATATTCTAATACTGAAAAAATATAGGATAACTCTTTTGTACAAATTTGATCTGAAAATACGTCAACATTATCAATCTTTTCTTTTTTTAATGTGTTTATATCAAGTGTTCAGTTAAAAACCCGATCGAGTTGGCTATGAAATTTCAAAACATTGTGAAGTGTTATGTACGTGAATTGGTCAGTCGCTCCTGTCAATGTTAATCTAAACCAGTTTTATAAAAGTTTTTTTTTATTTTATTCGGTATTTTAATGCCCACTCACACGAGAGAAGAAGAAACAACACAACAACTATAAGAACAAGGCAAATTAATAAGCTAATGAGCTGATTACCACAATCTGACATTTATGTCGGGTATGATAAAACGTAAATTGACCTGCGACTTCACATTTTCGTTCCATTTCCTTCTATCAAAAAAGCAACGCCTTCTCGATCGGGTTTTTAAATGAACAACTGATATTTCTGTCAACGCCTTCTCGATCGGGTTTTTAAAGGAACACCTGATGTTTTTCCCAATTTTACTAGTATTTTTTTAAATCTACCTAAGTCGGGTTTGAATAACAAATAACAAAATTTGCGCCCCGGCAAATCCAAATTTTCCGGCACTTCTAAACTCGAAATTTTACTTCATGCGCCACTCGTATGAATCACAGATTTCAAGGAAAGTTCAAAATATACTGCTTAGGGTCTGAACAACTGATATTTCTACCAACGCCTTCTCGATCGGGTTTTTAAAAGGAATATCTGATATTCCTGTCAATTTTACTAGTATTTTTTTTAAATCTGCCTAAGTCAGGAATGAATAACAAAGGACATATTTCATGATCGAAACTTAACCTTTGTTAGGTACTACTTAGGTCTAAACATAGTAGAGCGGCGAGCCTAACATCAAGGCTTTCCACTGTACTATGCTTAGACCCTAAGTAGTATGTTTTGTTAGGTTGTTTCGATCATGAAATATGTCTTTAACGAATAAAGCACTAATAACCTTTCTTCGCACTTTCAAAAGTGTGAAAAAAGGTTATTAGTGCTTTATTCGTCAAATTAATTTGATCTTCACGTAACTCACAATCAATTTATGTAATATGTCCTTTGTTATTCATTCCCGACTTAGGCAGATTTAAAAATACTAGTAAAATTGACAGGAATATCAGATGTTCCTTTAAAAACCCGATCAAGAAGGCGTTGACAGAAATATCAGTTGTTCAGACCCTAAGCAGTATATTTTGAACTTCCCTTGAAATCAGTGATTCATACGCGTGGCGCATATAGTAAAAATTCGAGTTTAGAAAAGCCTGAAAATTTGGATTTGCCGGGGCGCGACTCGCTTCGCTCCGATCGAGAAGGCGTTGACAGAAATATCAGTTGTTCAGACCGCGTGGCGCATATAGTAAAATTTCGAGTTTAGAAAAGCCTAAAAATTTGGATTTGCCGGGGCGCGACTCGCTTAGCTCGTGCGCCCCGGCAAATCCAAATTTTCAGGTTTTCTAAACTCGAAATTTTACTTCATGCTTAGTCTGGGATTGGAGTTCTGTTTTTTTTTTTTTGTTGTTATTCATTGTCTTTCTTTCGTTTATTTAAATTTATCGTTATTTTCATATCGTTTAATCCGTCCGGGTGAAAACTGTTCGCCATCAATCGGATGATTTATCGCGTTTGTATCGAACGTTCGCTCCGGAGATTCCGCTTAACTTTATAGTTTAAGTTTCAGAGAGCGGTTTATAGTTCGTAAAAGTAAATAATGCGCCGACCTTCTCCAGCGAAATTCTTGTATCCATCGCGATTTATAAAGAAACGAAACTGAATAGAAGAAAAAATTGTATGTATTTTTGTATTTGCAAAAAATCAGCCAAATAATAATTTAACAAAATTCAATTAATTGGGCGAGTTACGTGGTATTCAAATAAAAGTGTGAAGAAAGGTTGTTAGTGCTTTATTTATCAATTCACAGAGCTTGTTGACAAATTAAATAAATTCTGCTCTAGCCTTGGAAAAAGTAAAATTGAATTTGTAAGGCTCTTGCTAAATAGGTGGAAAGTAATAATGAAATTTAGTCGAGTTGGAAAAAAATTTCAAGACATATCTTGAATAAGTTTCTTATGTTTCACGTGGTGAAACATATTTAACTATAATTTGAAAAAAAATACACTTGGCTAAATTTCACTAATATTTTGGTTTTTTATTCCAACTAGTTTCGACTTAAAGTCATTCTCAGGGAGTATAGGAAATTACATTTTTCCAAACATTATATACAAGAAGAGAGGTTAAGTTAAATTGTATGGTTAGGCAACAAGGGCTGTCATGATGGGTAAGATCCACAGATCTTCGATGTCATTAACTATTGGTTTTCCCTGCTTTATTGCATTCTGGATTTCCAAGTTTCAAGACTGTACTGGAGGTTAAAAACTGTCTACTAAAAAATTTGGTTAAACCACTTACCGCCTTATTAATGGATGTTATTAATAGGGCTGTAAGTGTTTTAAGTTTTTTTTTTTACGATGTTAGCCATTTTTTACACAACACGTGTTTTTCCACTTCTCTGCTAGGCTCGTCGCTCTACTATGTTTTCGAATTTCACACAGAGGCGGCTGGTGGCCAACTTCATGTAAAACTAAAATGCCAAGATAATGAATCTTAAAATGGAAAGGTGAGCTCGCTTCGCTGCCAGATGCATGTAATAATGACGAAGTTCTGTGACGTAAAGATTCAATGCTCTTTACTTCACAGAACTTCGTCATTAATACATGCATCTGGCAGGAAGCGAGCTCACCTTTTCATTATCTTGGCATTTTAGTGCTAAAAACAAAATGCATATGTAGTGAATTCAACCTCAGATTTTGTATCTTAAATTTGAGCCTCACATGAAGTTAGGCCGCCAGCCCCCACTGACTTTACATGAAATCAGTGTTTTATGCGACTGGCAAGGCCGTAACCACAGGTGTATACGCTGCCCTGTAAGACCAAAAATCATATTTTTACCATTCCCCCCTGAAATGTTTATAACCAACTCCAATTTTTTTTTCTGGCATAGAAAAGCCTGAAATTTGATACTCGTAAGAACTTTACGCGAAATGCTTATTACGCATTGTACAAAATTGATAAATCAAATTTTGATCTTGACGTTTCTTGTAATATCATCAAGGTGCATGCAATATAATATCAAACAGAGATATATTGGGGGATCGAGGAACAGGAAAAAAAAAACAAAAAATAAAATGTAATCGCCACGGTTCGGATTTTAAGGCACAGCATTAAACGTCATAGGGACGAGATTTATAACCATAAAGAAAGAGAGAGAGAGTGAGAGGGAGAAAGGGAATACCTCAGGGCTAGTGACCTTTAAATGACCGATCCTGCTTCCTGTTGTATCCCCTAGAATTTTTACGGGGCGTGCTGGAAGGTAACAAAAAAATGTTAAAAAAAAACACGGGTTTTCTCAAAAAAGTTAATCAATATTGTGAAATTGCATCTGTGGATTTGAGTCGTGTCGATATTAATAAACTCCTGAACAAATGTAATCAATCGCTTCGGGTTTTATCTGTGTTTACTACAGCACTGTTATTTAGGTTGAAAAGGCCAAATTCGAGTCACTGATTCAACGAATGCATAAAATTATTTGCCATTGATTAATAAAAATATTTTAAAACACTTCTAAGCATGTTATTGTCTTCCTCACGAGAGGTTTTTGTACTTTTACCATTTACCTCGGGGCGATTCTGTAATCGGTAGAATTAAACATTTACAGTTCTATTCAGTAATAAAACGTACAGTTACTATTTTACATTGTAAATGTTGATTATAATAATAAGTGGCTGCTATGAAAATAGGTTTCAAATTTAGCGGTAAATTGATCAAAAATCTACTGCTTTCTGCCGTTTCTTCTTCTTAATAGTCCTCTACGGGACCAAAAAACGGTTTTAGGTGTTATATACAGGGTGTCCCGTTAATGTGGGGAAATGGCTTAACCATAGATTCCTGGGATCATAATATGGTGATTTAACATAACGTATCTATATCCAAAAGTTTACGGTTAGTGTTCAAAGTTAAAAAAAATATTATTAATTTTATTTATAACAATTGAACGCTATATTCGATCCGACTAAAATTTATTATGGTTGATTATCATAATAGAACACATCATTTCAGTTTGTATGGTCAACATTGGTTGACAAGAAGTATAAAAAACAATAGTACCACAACATAAAAACTAAAATATGTTTTTATTGGCGCACCCTATGAAAATGTAAAAAATACATCTTGAAATATTAGTTTATTTAAAAGCTTTTTTGTCTCTTAATAGTGTTTGAAATCTTGTCCGGTTTTGCCACAAAAAAAAATGCAAATTGATTATATTTTATTATTTAGTAAAAACGAAATCTAGCTTTTTGGGTGATTAAAAATACATGTTTATTCTTTATCGCCGCCATTGTTAAACAAACATCAATTATGTATAATATTAATTAACGAGTGTTTTTTGAGAATTATGGTTTATAATTATTCATATTCCTCCGCAGCAAACAGATTCTTTTAAGTATACGTATTCCAAATTCAGCCTGTTTTCTGTAAATCTTTGGATATTCCTTGTTTTTTTTTTAAGTTCAATTTGAAGCTTTAAACGAGTGTTTTTCACTCCCAGACTAAGCATGAAGTAAAATTTCGAGTTTAGAAAAGCCCCTTGAAAATTTGTCGAGGGTCGCGCAGCGACCCGAGACAAATTTTCTGGGCTTTTCTAAACTCGAAATTTTACTTCATGCGCCACGCGCATAAAACACTAAAATATTGTGAAATTTATGCATATTCAAACTGTTAAAATCTGTGTTTTATACGCGTGGCGCATGAAGTAAAATTTCGGTATTAGAAAAGCCCAGAAAATTTGTCTCGCGTCGCTGCGCGACCCTCGACAAATTTTCACGAGGCTTTTCGAGGGTGTTCCACTCCCAGACTAAGCATGAAGTAAAATTTCGAGTTTAGAAAAGCCTGAAAATTTGGATTGGCCGCGTAGCGAAGCGGAGCGGCCAATCCAAATTAGGCTTTTCTAAACTCGAAATTTTACTTCATGCGCCACGCGTATAAAACATTGAAATGTCGCAAAGTTTAAAATATACGGCTTTAGCAATCCAATATATAGATGTGAATAAACCGTGAGTCAAATTCTGCACTGAAAAAATTGTTTAAAACAGTGATTAGAGGCAACCCAATAACTCTAACGTATATTAGGTTGCCTATATTCGTTGTTGTATGTGTGTGTTTTTTTAACTTCACTGTAAATCAGTGTTTTTAAGCGTGGCGCATGAAGTAAAATTTCGAGTTTAGAAAAGCCTAATTTGGATTGGCCGCTCCGCTTCGCAACGCGGCCAATCCAAATTTTTAGGCTTTTCTAAACTCGAAATTTTACTTCATGCTTAATCTGGGAGTGGAAAACACTCGTTAAAAGCCTCAAATTAATCGCTTTTAAACAACGAATTCCCGCAAATTTAAAAAACACTGTAATTATCGGGATATGTATACTCAAAAGAAAAATGCCCTGCATATTCTGTTTTAAACACGTTTTAAACGTGTTTTAAACATGTTCTAAACATGTGTTTAATTGTTAACGTTTTAAAAGCTGTTCAAATGAAAATAACACGTTTTGTTAAAGAAAACTATTTGTTTTAATTAAAATAAAATAAACGCTTTTTTTAACAGCTCTGCTTTAGAGTCGAATGTTTAAAGTAAAAAGTCCGGAGTTAAGAGGTAAAACGCAACCCTTAAATTTTAGAGTCCGAAAAGTAAAGGTAACAATCTATATCTAGAGTTTGTACAGTCGGCGCAATCCAAATCTGAACGCCAAAATTTAATGGTGTAATTTACACTTTGCATCTTAGTCGTTCGTCGCAAAAAAATTTGACAGCTCTCAAAAATTATTGTCAAATATGTATATTCTCCCCTCTCTTTGTAATACCATTTGCCAAAGCCAGATGTACTTACGTCTATGTACATCTAGCCAATGTTTATTAGATTCTAGAGTTTGGAAAGTAAAGGCGCTGGACGTAGCACTAATAGTTTATTGATCAAGTGTTTTCAAGAGTCTAGAGCAGTTGTTCTCCGTAAATTTAGAGAAAGTATTCCACCAACATTTGAAAATGAGGAGAGGTTGAAACAGTTATTAAATTGAAAACAAAAGAAAGAAACACCTTATTTAAACAGCTGTTGAGCTAAATTTGGTATAAGCCACTGTTAAACAACTGGCTCTTAATGTTTTATAGGTAGATAGTAATTAAAATTAGTATTTATTTGATTTCTATTAGTATTTAATTAAAAGGGTTTACTTGTAATTAAATAACAGGCGTATTTTTTGTGGTTATGTAAACAAAAACAACCCCCACCCCTTAGACCAACATGGCGCCACTGGAGGAGACACATGTACTTGTTTGCATAATTAATCGCCCAAGACGGTTGGTTGATTTCCGATCAAAATTTATGCCACACTTTCCGACGGATCGCAACAACTCGCTCTTTAAGATACCAAAAAATACTTTATATAAAAAAGTGAATTACCTTTTCGCTGCGGTTTCGCCTGTTTCCTCCGTCCACGTGCTCCTCCCCCAGGTGCTGCTGAAGACATGGCTTAGACGTCATGCGGCCCATGAAGCACAAAACCACCCTCAAAATCAAATTCGAATTCACACTCGTAAAAAAATAGTCACTGTTTAGTTTTTGGGTTTTTGATAAATTTAGTGGACGTAAACACTTTGAGAGGATTTCAGGAGAGCGTGCACATACGCACCCCCAGCCGGCGTCGGACTCGTCGCGCTCACCTCGGGGAGCCCGCGGCGATAAACACTCCGCGGATGTTCGCCATTGGCCGCACGGCTCGTTTCCTATTGGTCGCACACCTTTCGCAGGTCTACACCTACCTGCACGTTTCGCTCTCTTTGGGATTTTTCGAAGTATGTCTAGTGAACGGCGCGGGGTGTCATTCTAATTAGATTCGATCGGAAACAGCTGATCTTGGCGGACATTTGCGGGGCGCGTGGATAGGTCGGCGTAAAAAGTAAAGCGTACTGTTGATGGTATACCGCATGGGCCGGAACGCTAGGCGGGAAGCGCTTTTTGAACGGGGAGAGGGGACCTGGAGGTTGCGCGGACCGCCGATTGGGGCCGCCAACTGACGGTCTGTTAATTCAAGTAACGATTCCTGTATTACTTCATCGCGAAGAGGTGCCTGTAAAAACCGCGGTGTGCACTCAGAAGATTTCTTTTTTCAACGCTTGGGCTAAAAATATTCCTAATTTATTCAATAGTTTTCATCCAAATCCGGTTCGAACAACCGATAAACATAAGGTGCTGATCAGGTTTACCTGCAAACCAAGGCCGGTATTCCAGAAATTGATCGCACGATCCACAGATCTACAGATGCTCAACTATGAAAAGAAAAAACTGTTGCAACATGGCAAACCACACTGTGGTGGCGCGACAGCCGATTAATACAAAATATGGCGGTTTATTTAAAATTCGTGTATGTTTAATATTATTTGATTTAAATCTAAGTCCATAATAAAATGATTGCTTTCACTGATGTAAGCAATGATTTCATTATGAATATTATTTACAATTCAACCTCGCTTATAGCATCTTATCTTACAGATTGTGAATCGTATGTCGCAATAAATAATTTTAAATCGAACTCATACTTTCCAAGTTCAGGTGTACCCCAAGGGTCGATTATGGGTCCCTTAGTATTCAACCTTTTTATAAATGATCTTTCTTATTTATTCAAGTGTAAACACCTCTTATACGCGGATGACTTAAAGAATTACTCAACAATTGCTAACCCTGCTGACTGTCAACGCTTACAAAATCAACTTGATGTTATCTCGAATCGGTGTAGTATAAATAATCTTAATTTGAATAGCAATAAGAGCAAGTTTATATCCTTTACCAAAAAATCTAAACCAATCTCATTTAATTATATAGTTAGCAATAATTCTATTGAGCAAGTCACAGCCTTCAAAGATTTAGGGATTTGGTTTGATGACAATTTTACATTTAATCCTCACGTTCAAACACTTGCTAAGAGTTCCTCCAAAGCATTAGGATTTATACATCGTAATTCTGCAAATTTGCGAAATTCGAATGCGTTGAAATTTCTATTTAATGTTTATGTCCGTTCAAAGTTGGAATATGCATCTTTAATTTGGTATCCACAAACTTAACTTCAGATTAATCTAGTAGTTCCTGAAGTTTTTGCACTTTAAGGTTAAGGGACTTTACCCTGACAGAGGCTATCATTCACTATTGCTAGACAAATTATATGTCGAATGTCTTGAATGCCGACGTCACAGACTAGGCATCACGTTGTTACACAAGCTTCTACATGATCGAATTGACAGTCCTGATATTTTACAGCTAGTTAACTTGCATATTCCAACTTTCAATAGTAGATACAAGACCACATTCAATATGAAGTATAATAGAACTAATTTTGGATTAAAATCACCTATTAATGTGATCTGCAATTCGTTCAATTAATTTCCACCAACTTGAGATTATTATTATTATTTAAGGGTACACAATAAATAAAATACATTACTAAGTTAATTTCATTGATTTAATTATGGGACCTGACTACACGGTTCTGATATTTGTTATAAAAGATTGGAAAACCTACAACAACCAATCTAAACCGTTTCTTACAATTCAACAATCATTATAAATAATAAAACATTATAAATAATAATATCATGATTTATTAAAAGGAGACCGAGCATTTTCGATGTTTATTGAGATTTTAATTACAAAAATGCATACATTTAAACCGTCAACATTCATCAATATCTGTTGGATTTAATGTGTTGAAGAATTCTAAGCTTTCTGTCTGGCATGGTTTCTTTAATCCTACGTTGCTCTTAACAATCTCTTACAATACCAGGGTAAACCCACTTTACAAGTACTTATTATATATAATATGATCTCTGATAATTAAAGAATGAGCTGTACATTTATTTAGGAAACTATAATCATTTGATTCGCGTAGAGTAGCATTTTATTGGTTAAATTAATTTGTGATCTGTTGTTTTTCAAATATTCCTAGATGCCTGTTATAGCCTTACTGACAAAAATAACTAAATTTTCTGATGGATAGTGAAATTGGATATTGTTTTGATTTGGCTCTTTAGCCATCAGAGCATAACACGGTTGAACAAATATCGCAGGAAAATTGAAGAAACAACCTTTTTACAACATAGCCGGCAACATAAGCTACTGACAAGCATTCTCCACTTCTTGGTGAAAATAATTTATTTTTTTCTGTTGAAATTGTAAATGTTAAAAGTAAATTATTCAAATACAACTTAAATGTTCTCTTACCTCCAATGTATGTAGCCAACCTTTTTGACTAGGTGGCTTCCACATTAACTGACTTGAATTGGAATTTCTCATGAAACGCCACTGCTTTATTTACTCCTGAGACAATCGCCAGTAATTACTGTGACCCGTTCCTTTACCCACCATACATTTAAATGCCTTCAGGAGCATCTTCAGCAGTACCGTTCAAACTATCAAAAATGGAATCTACTGACAGTGCAAAACTAACTGTAGCTACAGCTCTACGAGGTAGAATGCCACGTGTGACTGACTGATAAATCGCTATCGATACTGATTTACCTAAAACCTGAGCAGCTATCTTCACCTTTATGGATTTTTCTCTTGTGGGTGCTAAATGAAAATCTGTCAATTTAAACAGTGCTTTAAAAAGAAGAGGACTGTGTTTATCACAATTGTAAACAGTCTTTAAATCTGACCAACGAGCTTGTAAAACTTGTTATTCAAAGTTTAAAGTGACCGTTTCAGAAACTATTATATTTCTAAAATAAATTTCTAGAACACTTTAAAAGATGAGGTACATCAAAAATTGAATAAATAATCCTGCTATTCAGTTCAAAAAATGATTTGTCTACAGTACAAACTAAGTTTTTCAACGCTTGTCGTTCTCATGTCACACTGTGGTAATAACTGTAAGATTTACTCTTTCCATAGCAGACAGAATATGTCTCAAAATATCTTCTAATTGATTGCTTTTGACTCCCTCCTTAAAAAATTGCCAAAGTCTTCAACTCCAACAAAATGGTCAGTTTTTGCATTTTAAGATACGTGTTCTTTCAAACTCACTTCGTCAAAAGACAGAATGCACCACCGATCTCTATTGTCAGACGAAGACAAGCAATCGGAGAGGTGAGCAAACACATGATCATTTGAATGCATAACCGATCTCCATTATCAGACGAAGACAGGCAATCGGAGAGGTCAGTAAACACATGATCATTTACTCTAACATCAAATGAAACTTTATTTTTGATAATAAAGTTCCTCTCGATGGCAAAGCAAACAATTTACTAAGAAAGTTGTAACACCTTGGACTTCTTTTAAATATCGCAAGCGACATTATTTTGTCATCCATGGTCTACCTTTTTCCTCTAGGAGTTGTTTACTGCACCTAATTTGGGATATTAAAATCCTTAAAGTACTAGCAGACATTCCTTTTAAAACTTTTTGATAGATTAAGGAATCAGGACTGAACATACATTTTTTATTATAAACTGTTGTTTTTTAAATTTATTTTTGAATACCCTGATATGACGTTTCCTTCTTTTTAATAGTATTTACTAAAGTTTTATACAGCGGAAATCAAGCAAACAAGCATCATATCAGCATTAAATGTTGACAATCATAATCCGATTTTAGATTGATTAAATCACATCACAGGGTGCAGTAATTAACGTCACAACAACAACAAAAATCTACTCCATTTTAGTTCACAATTTGTTAATAAGTAAGATTAACAGCCGTAACCATCGGATTTCTATAGCCGTTTATCACAATCTATTCTACTAACTTCACAGATCAATTGGATTTTTTAAGTTTAATACATCTCTTCTCAAATCACCAAGAGCAGGTTTTCGCAAACAGCTAATATATACTACATTTTAGTGCTAATTAAACAATAAACAACACGCATATGCATTATATTAGTGATGTGCATAATCAGTTACAATCAACCGTAATATAACGAGTGGTATGATTATTATCGATGAAATTTTGGAGTTGAAACCGAGCTGAAGATTCAACGAGTGCGCAGCACGAGTTGAATGTGCTGCTTCGGTTTCAACGACAAAATATCATCGATAATTAATCATATCACGAGTTATATTTAGTGAGAGAATATAACGAATAAAATAATGTGAATCCCTTAACATTATCGACAGCTGTGATATTGTTGTTTCCCTATTGATTGTAAATTTTTTAACCGCACAAAAGTTCGTAAACTGTCGCCACTGTGATTCTTTGTTCATGACGGTGTTTTTTTGGCGTCGCACTTTTCACTTTTCTATTAAGATCACTGCACGAAACTTTACCTATATTGACGTTTCGAATGACAGGACAACTTATCACCCACCACTTCTTTTGTTTTTTATAATCGCGGTGATAGACATGTACCTACGGCTTTCCTTGCATCTCATTGGTTGAAAATTTGTTCTAGTAGGCTATGAGTTGTATTCTCAGCCGTAATATAACGAGTGGTATGATTATTATCGATGATATTTTGTCGTTGAAACCGAAGCAGCACATTCAACTCTCCCTTCGGGCTCGTTGAATCTGCAGCTCGGTTTCAACTCCAAAATATCATCGATAATTAATCATATCACGAGTTATATTTAGTGAGAGAATATAACGAATAAAATAATGTGAGTCCCTTAACATTATCGACAGCTGAGATATTGTTGTTTCCCTATTGATTGAGAATTTTTTAACCGCACAAAAGTTCGTAAACTGCCGCCACTGTGATTCTTTATTCATGACAGTGTTTTTTGGCGTCGCACTTTTCACTTTTCTATTAATATCACTGCACGAAACTTTACCTATTTTGAAGTTTCGAATGACAGGACAACTTAACACCCACCGCTTCTTTTGTTTTTTATCATCGCGGTGATAGACATGTACCTACGGCTTTCCTTGCATCTCATTGATTTAAAATTCGTTCTAGTAGGCTATGAGTTATATTCTCTTTGAAATGGTACTACTTTGTGCGTACATAAAAAGGAAGTGCCGTTCGATTAAATCACAATTCAAATTATAATTGGTTAAAACAATCGATTCAGCTCATCACATAATATTAAATATATTTATTCCTTATTTAATAACTGAATTAAAACCAAATAAAATAGATATCACATGTGCAAAAGCGTACATTATTACATATTTAAGCTATAGCCCATATTTTAAAATTAAAATCAAAACACACTTACGCGATTTCACTTTATGTAATTTTGTAATAACATAAGTTTTCGGTGAATATAAATGGTAATGGTAATGAAGATGAAATGAGTCATTGTAAATACTCTGAAATAATTACAATTTCGGATTTCGTGGTAAACTTTACTTCATATTCTGTACAACCACAAATCATGCAATATTTCACTCTCTATTGACTCCTATTGCAAATTTGGTTGCAAAAATATCTAGGAAAATCGTGCAAACAGAGCAAAACACTAATTACAAATGGCGTGTCACGTGTAGAACACAAAATTGGAGGCAAGCAGACAGATATAGAGACATCTAGTGCATTTTTGTTAAAGCATTTTCACAGTTTCCTATTATAATTTTCTAATGGCGCCGCCTGCGCCGCCGAAATCCTTGGGTAAACCATCGGTGAAATAGAGCTTTAGGCATTTTACTGTTGTTAGGCAAGGAAGAAATTTTGGTTTCGCAATTCCCTATATTGTTGACACCCTGTGGCACGATCAGTCGCCCGCCAACTGTCAAATTCCCATGTAAAATCCCAAAGCACGTCGATGGGCGTAACACATATGTGTTACAAGGTATGACAGAATTGGATCTTTCCATGTTTTCCCCTACCCCTTCCCCGCAGGCCCTAGTTCGTGCGAGAGAGAACAATGACGTTGTATTTGGTTACGTTTTTGAGTCTATCATAACCTCTCTTTCCGGTTTCGCTGTACTTTCATAAATAGATTTTCAAATATTTTGTGTTAAAAATAAATGTCATTAAAATAATACTTTATGTTAGTGTTAAGTGTAATTAAAATAATAGTTTGTGTTACGTGTAATTAAAATAAAAAAATATGTTGACGTTGATTGGGTTATAATAAAACCAGCGATGGCTCGCAGCCTAACTTCAGGGTAGGCCACAGCGCCAAGGCACACAAAATTTGAGGTTAGGATCGCGCTTTATAAATACAAGGAATTGCACAACAAAGTCACCATTCAATAACGGATACATATTACCTTGAGTCTCTGGCCTACCCTGAAGTTAGGCTGCGAGCCGCCGCTGATAAAAACATATTAAAACAAAGATTATTTATAAGAATTAATTATTTAAATTACTAATATTAAGTTTTTAAAAACAACAAAGATTTTAAGAGCAAAATCTCTTAAATAAAATAAAATGCTAAGAGGAGAAAATTCAAAAATTGTAAATAAATGATAATAATTTCATTTATTTACAATTTTTTAATTTTCTCCTCTTAGCATTTTGTTTTAAGTATTATTAATTTCCCCTTTTCGCACCTTCCTTAAATATGTATTTACATTATACAGGAAGTTTGTCTTTAAAATATATGTATTCCAAATTCAGCCTAATTTATGTATATCTTTAGATATTTTCTGTTTTTTTTAAGTTCAATTTGAAGCTTTAAACAAGTGTTTTCCACTCCCAGACTAAGCATGGAGTAAAATTTCGAGTTTAGAAATGCCTCGTGAAAATTTGTCGAGGGTCGCGGTTTTCTGGGCTTTTCTAAACTCGAAATTTTAATTCATGCGCCACGCGTATAAATCACACTAAAATATTGTGAAATTTATGTATATTCGAACTTCGCTTGAAATCTGTTTTATACGCGTGGCGCGTGAAGTAAAATTTCGAGTTTAGAAAAGCACAGAGAATTTGTCTTGGATCGCTGCGCGACCCTCGATAAATTTACAAGGGGCTTTTCTAAATTCGAAATTTTACTTCATGCTTAGTCTGGGAGTGGACAACACTCGTTTAAAGCTTTAAATTTATTCTTTTAAAAAACAACGAATTTCAGAAAATTTACAGCTTATGCATGTTTACCTAAAGTCTACCATGAAGTAACCACATTTTAATTCAGCGCGCATTTGTGACGTAAGCGATATCTACCCCCACTCCAAAATTCGATTCTGTCGATCCTTATTAACGTATACTCGACCGTCCTTGGTTAAATCCCTATCTAAATGACAGATTTCGTACGACTGAATCGTACGACCAATTTCGGAAATACCGGCCCAAGCCAGGCGCGTAATCAAGAGAATTATATTTTGTAAGACTAAGCTTTTTCTTGTTTTAGTGATATTTTTTCTTATTTGTTTGAACCAATATTGTCTTTGAAAAGCATTCAATTTGAAGCTGCTAACAAGTGTTTCCACTCCCAGACTAAGCATGAAGTAAAATTTCGAGTTTAGAAAAGCCTGAAAATTTGGTTTGGTCGCGTAGCGCTACTACGCGTGAGTAAAAATAAATGAAATATTTTTTTCTTGGGAAAATGAATAGCACGCATTGTTTATAACATTGCTAAGAGTGTATGTAAATTTTTAGGTATTTAAAAATAATAAAAGAAATCGTGTGGAAATCCGATTTTTTTTTTATGAATTTTGCAAATTTGAGATGAACATTTTTATTTTTTAAAAAATCTAAAAATAATCTCAAGTATTCTTTATGATGTTAGAAATAGCCTAGGCTATTCGTTTTGTTAAGAAAAAAATATTTTACTTAAATGTCTGCTGTTGTTTTTTAAAAATAAGTAAAAATAGCTAAAATAATTTTTTTCTTAATGAAATAAATAGCTTGCATTGTTTCTAACATTGCTAAGAATGTCTGTGATTTTTAGGGATTTTTTCAAAAATAAAATATTTTGTGTGAAAATCTGAATTTTTCCATACCTATGCCTTATGAATTTTGCAATTTTTCGATAAAAATTATTATTTTTTAAAAAATCTTAAAAAATTACTATTATTCTTCGTGGTGTTAGAAATAGCCTGGACAATTTTTTTTTGTTATGAATGAATATTGCATTTAAATTCCTGCTTGTGAATTGTTTATAAATTTTCTGCATTTTTTAAAAGTAAGTAAAAATGAATTAAATAATTTTTTCTTGAGGAAATAAATCACGCACTGTTTCTAAAATTACTAATAGTGTCTGTGATTTTTTTTAGATTTTTTATAAAATAAAAAAAATTTGTGTGAAAATCTGATTTTTGTTTTCTATAAAAAAATTTATGAACATTTTTGTATTCAAAAAAATCTCAAAAAAATCTCAAGTATTCTTCATAATGTTAGAAAGCCACTGGGCTGTTTTTTTTTTCTTTGTCAAGAGTAAAATATTTCACTTAAATTTCTACTGATGAAGTGTTATACTGGGTGTTGACTTGGCGGACGCAACATAGGAAATCCCATGTAAATTTTGAAATGTTCAAATTTTGGCTGCCCTATTTATTTTAGAAACAATATGTATTTACCTTTTTTGTAGAGGGAAAAATTCTGAATTCATTCGTGTTAACGTTTATCACTTTACGTTTCTCCAAGTTAAAATAATTAAGAAAGAGTAATGTGATTTAATAAAAATAATGACATGCCATGGAATTGAAACAACAATTGCGGATGTCAAATTGACAAAAGATATCGCAGTCACTTGATTAAAGTAAATGTTTTCGAAATGATTTACACTATACAAGAAAAAATCCTTCTATTAAAGTGGTATTATGCAGACTGCAGTTATCACTATGTTTGCGTTATGTTTTTTGTCGTTAATTAAGTAACAGCAATACTTTTTCTGCATTATTTTAGCTGTAAACTTTCTGACATTCGTTGATTTTTAAAAGAGTTTAATTTAAAGCTTAAAACGAGTGTTCTCCAATCCCAGACTAAGCATGAAGTAAAATTTCGAGTTTAGAAAAGCCACGTGAAAATTTGTCGAGGGTCGCGCAGCGACCCGAGACAAATGTTCTGGGCTTTTCTAAACTCGAAACTTTACTTTATGCGCCACGGGTATAAAGCACAGATTTTAAGTGAAGTTCGAAAATACACAAATTTGATAATTTTATAGTGTTTAACACGCGAGGCGCATGAAGTAAAATTTCGAGTTTAGAAAAGCCCAGAAAATTTGTCTCGGGTCGCTGCGCGACCCTCGACAAATTTTCACGGGGCTTTTCTAAACTCGAAATTTTACTTCATGCTTAGTCTGAGAGTGGAAAACACTTGTTTGAAGCTTAAAATTGAACTTTAAAAAAAAATAGGGAATATAAAATTTCGAGTTTAGAAAAGCCACGTGAAAATTTGTCGAGGGTCGCGCAGCGACCCGAGACAAATGTTCTGGGCTTTTCTAAACTCGAAACTTTACTTTATGCGCCACGGGTATAAAGCACAGATTTTAAGTGAAGTTCGAAAATACATAAATTTGATAATTTTATAGTGTTTAACACGCGAGGCGCATGAAGTAAAATTTCGAGTTTAGAAAAGCCCAGAAAATTTGTCTCGGGTCGCTGCGCGACCCTCGACAAATTTTCACGGGGCTTTTCTAAACTCGAAATTTTACTTCATGCTTAGTCTGAGAGTGGAAAACACTTGTTTGAAGCTTAAAATTGAACTTTAAAAAAAAATAGGGAATATAAAATTTCGAGTTTAGAAAAGCCACGTGAAAATTTGTCGAGGGTCGCGCAGCGACCCGAGACAAATGTTCTGGGCTTTTCTAAACTCGAAACTTTACTTTATGCGCCACGGGTATAAAGCACAGATTTTAAGTGAAGTTCGAAAATACATAAATTTGATAATTTTATAGTGTTTAACACGCGAGGCGCATGAAGTAAAATTTCGAGTTTAGAAAAGCCCAGAAAATTTGTCTCGGGTCGCTGCGCGACCCTCGACAAATTTTCACGGGGCTTTTCTAAACTCGAAATTTTACTTCATGCTTAGTCTGAGAGTGGAAAACACTTGTTTGAAGCTTAAAATTGAACTTTAAAAAAAATAGGGAATATCGGCAATTATTGTATCAATTCCATGGAATGTCATTATTTTTATTAAATCACATTACTTTTTCTTAATTATTTTAACTTGGAGAAACGTAAAGTGTTAAGTGTAAACATTCATAAATTTAAAATTTTTCCCTCTACAAAAAAGTTAAATACATTTTGTCTCTAAAATAAATAGGGAAGCCAATATTTGAACACTTTGAAATTATCATGCGATTTCCTATGCTAAGAGTGTCTGTGATTGTTTTGAGTTTTTTTTTTTAAATAAAAAAACTTCGAGAAAAAATCCGATTTTTTTTTCTACAAAAAATGTTTAGGAAAATTTTTATTTTTTAAAAAATTCATGATGTTAGAAATTGCTTGGGTTATTTTTTTGTTATGAAAAAATATTTCACTTAAATTTCTGCTGTTGGTGTGTATTAATTTTCTGTATTTTTTAATGTGAACTTCAAAACTTATTTCTTAAACAGTATTATAAACCAGTATATTTCGAACATTAATTGAAATCAGAGTTTTATACGCGTGGCGCATGAAGTAAAATTTTGAGTTTAGAAAAGCTCCGTGAAAATTGAAAATGAAAATGTTTACAAGTATTCAGAGTGGAAGAAAGAATTAGATAAAAACCACTCACCGAATCTTCTTTGAGCTCAATCTCTTGCGCCACCTACTTTCTATAACAAGAAAAGAAAACAATTAATAAAAATTAAAAGGAAATACCCACTGAGCAAAAAACAAACAAGTAACGTTATATTAACATTGTAGCAACAATAAACGTTGTTTTAATATTGATGAAACATTACTTAAATGGATTTGCTCAGTGGGTAAATAAAATTCTTCAGAATAGAACACAAAAAATTCCCAAGCCAACATTTTGTGCTGCTATTAACACTTATTTTGGCAAATTATATGCATTGTACTTATTTAAACATTACTCTAAATATAAATGTAACAAAGAGAAACCGAAAAATACTTGTATTAAAAATAAAAGAAGAAAAATTATATTATTATCGCTTACTTCTTTTAAGTCGACAGAACGCCGGTCTTCAAAGCACCTCCGCGAAAACTCGTTTCTTTAAAATCCTGTTAAAGATACACCGTTCCGAATTTTCCGGCCGCCATTTTTCCTCTACGTCGGGTTCTCTTGTGGCCGCCATTTTGCCTCTACGTCGGGTTCTCAATCTTCACGACAGCACAACAAATTGTGGAAACAACACACACTTATAATACGCACAGAAAAGCACGCGGAATTCCACTAAGAACAATCTAACAACAAGATATTTAATCCACGAGCAAAATTTACTGGCAAAAACATGAATTAATTTCAAGATGTCGGGGCACAGGGAAAAAACAGTCGCTGTTTTTACTTGCCCGATTAAAGCGTAAAAATGCAAGTGCTGGAAGTGAATTATATATGAAAATTAGCGGCAATTCATAAATAACGCGTTGCTGTTAGTCTATTTTGGTTTTGATTGAGTTTTACTTACCGAAAGTTGATAATAATAGGAGCGGATTTTCAAAAACACCACCCTTCAAGTGTCACCGCGAACTACGCCCGGTGCGCATGCGTCGCGTTGCAGCCAACCCTAAATTTAAATAAAATTAATTCAATCATTGAGCACTCAGAACTCCATGATTTTATTAATTAATTAATTGAAAGCATTATGAAATTAGTGTAGTGTGTTCCTCTCTTAGTTTCAAACATTACAGGATATCGTAAGGAAAAAAAAACAAGCTTGCACAAGATCGTGATTAAAACACGAAAACACGAGTGCCGGATGTCAATTATTCATCAAAAGATGCAGAATTTAACGTAGAATACGTTAACAACAAGGTATTCATAATACAAACAAAATTAACTCGGAAAAGAACTAACAGATTCATCAACAAGGATTTTAACAAGATTTCAACATATAGGTTAATCAAGGCTGTATTTAATTTCACCGCGCGATTACAAGTGCTGAAAATTAACGAAATAATAGTGAGGCATATGTTAATAGCAAGATATGCACCCTGCAAACATAATTAATTCGGAAAACGATGAATTTAACAACAAGGGTTTTTGCAAGATTTCAAAACATAATTTTCACCGCGAGATTAATACGCGAAAATACGAGTGCGGAATGTCGATTATATATCAAAATGAGCGGAATTTAATAAATAACTTAATAAGAGTAGTGAATTTGGGTTTTGAGTTAAATTTACTTACCGATTGTTGATTTAAAGCAGGAGCGATCACGAAAACGGTAGGACTAGAAACGTCACCGCAAATCACCCATGCCAACTTATATTCGAAGAAAATAAATTAACCAGTGATGCCGCTTTCGTAGTGGAGGTCTATTATTTAAACTAAAAAAATTACTGTTATTTGATACCCACTGACAAAAAAAACAAAGAAATAACCTTGTATCAACATTGTCGCAACATTAAACGTTGTTTTAATGTTGATGATACATTACTAAGATGTGATTGCTCAGTGGGTATTACCTCTAAATTATTGTAAAATATTATGTGCGTAAATATTGTACGTAAAGTGGTCACGCAAAGAAAAGAAAATAGACTAATTGCATTGATTAAATAGTAAACATTGATTTTTTCTTTTACGTATTCTTTCATAAATTCTGTATAAACAATTGTAAAATTAAATAACATGATATATGTTTTAAATTTTACTTTAAATCAGTGTTTTTACGCGTGGCGCATAAAGTAAAATTTCGAGTTTAGAAAAGCCTGAAAATTTGGTGTGGTCGCGTAGCGCTACGCGCTACACTTCATGCTTAATTTGGGATTCTAGACATTCGTTAGAAACTTGAAATATCACGCTTTCATAAAAACGACGAGTGTCCGAAAAATGTACATTAAAAAATCGTGAAATGTATGCCTAAAAGAAAAATGCCTTGTATAAGATAGGCAACACAATGTACTAAACGCATCAACTCGGAAATGGGATTCAAAGATAGCGGTAATATACATTTATTACAATATATGCAAATAAGTTAAATTATAACTTAGAGATATTCAGAGAAATTCTTTAGTTCTCGATATATAATTCACCACGAAAGCACTGGATAATTAATTTTCTTTGAATAAGGGTTGGCAAGTATGGCTTGCAGTGACGTTTCTAGTCATACAGTTTTCGTGTTCGCTCCTGCTTTAAATCAACTATCGGTTAGTAAATTTTACTCAAATCCCTAATTCACCACTGTTAACAAGTTCTTTATTAAATTCCGCTCATTTTGATATACAATCGGCATTTCGCACTCGTGTTTTAATTTCTTGGTTTACTTGTTTTGAAATCTTGCAAAAACTCATGTTTGTAAATTAATTATTTTTTGAGTTAATTATGATTGGGGTGGATATCTTGCATTTAACTTATACCTCAATAAATTCTGCTTATTTTCATACACAAGCACTTGTGAAATGCAGCCTTGGTTAACCTGTATGTTGAAATCTTGCAAAAAAACCTTGTTGATAAATAAGTTCATTTTGTTTGTATGGTGAACATCTTCTTAACATATTTTTTTATTAAATTTTGCTTTTTTGATAAATGAATGTATTCTGAGAGCTCAATGGTTTAATTAATTTTATTTAAATTTAGACAGGCAGCAACCCGACGCATGCGCACCGGGCAAAGTTCGCGTTGGCGTTTGAAGTGTGGTGTTTTTGAAAATCCGCTCCCAATATTAACTTTCAGTAAGTAAAACTCAATTAAAACCAAAATCGACTAACAGAAACGCGTTATTCATAAATTTCCGCTCATTTTGATATATAATTCACCCTCCAGCACTTGCATTTTCAAGCTTTAATCACGCAGGTAAAAACAACGTGTTTTTTTTCTGTTAAACGACATCTTGCAATAAATTCACATTTTTGTTAGTGTTGTTTCATTCAAATATTCAACATGTTTGGATTTGTTTGTGATGTACGGTGGTATCTAATGAACGGTACTCCGGTCAGTCTATTTTGTACGATTGCAAAAATCCCAAACACGTTCACGATTAACAATCTGGTCATCAGAAAATTCCCCAACAGTTGGTAGTAAACTCCCATTGCCTAACTTCAGGGTCGGCCACAGCGCCAAGGCACACAAAATTTGAGGTTGGGATCGCGCTTTATAAATACAAGGAATTGCACAATAAAGTCACCTTTCAATAACGGAATACATATTACCTTGGGTCTCTGGCCTACCCTGAAGTTAGGCTGCGAGCCGCCGCTGTTACTCGTAGATTAAATATCTTGTTGTTAGCTTGAACTCATAAACATAGCTTATTTAAACTGAGTGAAAATAAAGGTTTTTTTATAAACACTATTTTATTACTGATTAATACATTATATTTTATACATCTAAGTAAAAACGATATAAAACTTGATTACACTTAAACGTATAGATATTCATTCGCTTTTTTAATGACGTTGATGAAACTACGAATTTAATACTAGTAGTGTGCATAACTGTTCCTTTTTCGAAACCCTCAAAAGTCATTCATCCAAAACATATATCGATGTATTAACAATAATTATCTGACTAAACAGTCTCTCTTTCGAATCCTTAATCAAGATATTCTATGAAATATTACCAATTGTTTGAATCTTCATCTTTTGAATGTTGATATCTTAGTATTTCAGACATTCCGATTTGATTGAATCCCAACTTTTAAGGGTTTAAACATAATTTTACAAGTGATAAATAGACCTATCGCTGTACAACCTAAACCTAACCCAATACTGTTCAAGCGAGCGCCTGCTCCTGTTTGTACACAGCGTGAAACGCATTGCGGATGAGCGCGTATGGAAAACACGACTCCAACAAATCCATCGTCAAAAACGGCGATTCCTGCACTATCTGATCGAGTAGCAAATAAACGGACTCGCGGTTCTTGATGGCCTCCTTATCCGCCTCTTGGCCCAGCCTAAGTAAACTCGAGGAAGCCAGCGCTAGAAATTCCTTCATGCGGTCTTCAATATCGCCCTGCGCGCATATCGTGAATAAAGCGCCGAAGATGTTATTGATTGCTAACGCCATGCAGTGGATGTTGTTTGAGTGTCCTTCGAGGGAAGCGCGGTAGAACGAGTTTTCGTTTTTCGCTAATTTGGGAATTGAAACCGCTACGAAGACCATCAGCAGGCAGACCAGCGAGTGGTCTTCGACGTCGATGTCGGGTTTTTGCAGCTTTAGCGCGTTTACCAAAGTGGGATCGACTTTGCACGGAATGCCAGCCGCTGAGGTCATCTCACAGACGACTTTCATAGGATCGCCTGAGGGTAAGTGGTGCCGGAAGTCCAGGATTGAACTCAGGAGGAACGGAATGCGCTCCTCTAGAACATCGGTTAGGGCGGATTGTGCGAGCTGGCGGAAGCTCAAAATAACCCCTACTATCGTCATGCGCTGCAACACGTTATCGACACTTGTTAACTTCTTGAAATTCTCCTTCATGACCTCCGGCTTATCAAAATTGGTTCTCAAGGCGGTAAGCGTTTCTTTGTTCATCTCTGCTAGCTTCTTGAGCTCTTGGACTTGGCTGGCGATGTGCCACATTAGCGTCTCGCTGAGCTGCTTCATCCCGTAAGGACCGATTAGCTCGGAAAGCGCGCGCAGCTCGTTGATGTCCGAATACTCCTCCGCGTTAAAGGGAATCGCACCTTCTGCAGTTAGGCTAACAAACGCTCTTTGATTGATCGAAAAACAGATATTTCCAGCGCTTACTCTTCTAAGCAAAACCTCGCTGTACCATTGCGTGTAATGCGAGGCAATTGTTTTATCCCCATGGCTATCCAACGGTTGCGTCTGCTGCAACAGACAATTATTAAAAACACGAGTGATATCAATATGAACGTAATTCTCGACTGTTTGTAGAACGTTCATGTAGGCTCTCACACTAGCTAAAAGCTCTGTGGGCTTGGCGATTTCGTTAGTCTCCTGCTTATACATGACCATACCAACTAGGGCTTGTGCGAAGCGCGTTTCAAGGTGCTGATGGAGATACTCGCGTGGGGCAAAAGTGTACTCCCACACGTTAATCGTGGGACAGTAATTAATAGCAAAACACAGCTCAGTTAGCGCCATGTGCAGTTTATCCATTGTTGTTAAGTTCTCCCGGGTTTTACGGTAACTCTCCTTCCCGGGTTTTTCAATTTCAATTGTGTTCTTCTTGTTTTTCCCCTTATTCTTCCGGTTTTGCGTAATTAGTATAGCACAATGCTTCGGCAGCAGCCGATCACTCATCTTGCACTGCTCATCGCAAATAGCTGTGATTATATTTTTGGCCTCTTTAGCCATCTCCTCTAGGAATATATTGACCACCGATAGGCTTCTCTCACGTATGTGATGTCGTTCTTCCGGGCACAACTCGTGCGTGCAGTTTTGAAAATGGCTGCAAATCGAGGGAAAGGCAGTGATGAAGCGGTTCTGCGCGGGGAATTCCAAACACATATGAAACTGCTCCTCGAAAATCCTGCTGTAGAAACAGAAGATTGATAAATCCGAAGATTCCGTTATGATATTATCTAAATGATCCACCATTCGTGTGTGGAATTGCACCGAATCCAAAAGCCGGACTAAATCGCGGTTATCTGTGACCAGCATTGGCGATTTATTGTTCGACATAAAGGCTTGCAAACGGAACCAATCCAAACGGAAAGCAAGGAAATCAAACACCTCATTGTCTTCGACTTGTTTAATCGACAAACTCGAGATTGTATTGCAAAGGGAAGATAATATAATACTCTCGTCTTCAGGGCAGATTTGCAAATTCTGAATGATGTTCTTAAGCGCGACAGCATCGTAACCTGATAAATATTGCACATAGTAGCGTTGCATAACCTGGCTGTATTTCCTAACCAAAACCCGTAATTCCTCCATGTGAAAGAGCAATTCAGGCAACTGACGATCGACTAAATCCTCAGTCGATTTCCCCTTTCCCTTTTGATGAGGGGGGTTATCGTTATGCCTCAGCAACCATAAAACCTCATCACGGGCGTAGCATAAGCCAGTGAAGACAGTTAAAGCTTTCGGTCCCAACAAACCCGGCTGATCCGTCAAAATCAGGCCTAATTCCTTCAAAGCCGTGCGCAGGAATTTCCTCCGCTCGCGGTGTTTGTAACCCGCCTTCTGCACCGCCTGATTATGGCAGTCTTTCACCTCAGAAGCCCGCTTTCCGTAACCCTTAATCCCATCGAAGAATGTCAAAACGTGTGAGTGGATGTAAATAACCTCATCGCGAAACAGCGGAATGACCCACGAGGATTCCAAAGCTCCAGTCCACATTTGATTAAAGACATCGTTTGCTATTTGATTGTGGCATAAAATCAACCCAAAAATAATCCAACGTTCCATTGATTCTTGGGATAGATACTCACAAGACATGTTGTCGGCCACAACCGGCTTTAATAAATTGCCTGGATTTCCAACCAGACTCAACTTCAAATCCGACCTCCATTTATCTGCTGAAACGTTCCTCAACCGGTAAACCTCGTAAAGCGAATGTAAACTACTCAAAACTAGCTTCGCATGGGGAACGAACTCCTCCGACAATTTCTTAAACGGAACATCATAATCCATAATCATATTCCCCAACCGTGGGAAGCTCTTATCCGGCTCGTTGTGCACCATCTCATAAGCAGCGTTAAACAACCCCAAAACCGCCTTCCTATCCTCAACCCTCGACAGCAAAATCATCAACGAAACGTAAGTCACAACCAAATCCAGATAATTCTTCGTCAGCTCGAAATTCAACGTCACATCCAAATGCACCTGCCAGGCGTCCATACTCGTCAGCAACTCGGAAACGTTATCCTTAAAATCCAACAAATCCACAAAAGTGTAATAATACAACGATAGAGATTTTATTATCTCGCTTTTAATTGGCAACAGCGGCTGCAAACCCTTGCTGTCGATGTTCGGGAATCTCCGGATTATGTTTTTGATCGAGGACTCCAGGGTTTTATCCGAAAGGAAACCGGGCTTCGATTTCGCATCACCACAAGCCTTCTTAATATTGTAGATCCTTGTTAGCATGCCGACGCCGCGATCATTCAAAATGATCAGCTTCTCCGCTAGTTTCCTCTCGGCGAATGTTTGACGCATCATTTTGAATCAACCTAAAATAATGCAATTAGCAACATTATTTAAATCTGTGGCTCTTTTCCAAGTTTCAAGATCTTTACATTAGATATAAAGATTAATCATTTTCGTAACTAATTTATAAAATTCAACATACTTGAACTCTGTTAATTCAAGAGTAATAGCACACTCATCATTTCCTATTATTTAAAGATAATCACACCAATGCATTTAAATTCTATTCTAGATGATATTTAGGTTGCTGTCGATGATTAATTGATGATAACATAAAACTTACTGTTGGTTTAATCCTGGTAAAAGCCTTTAGTCTGCGTGCGAAATGGATATTTTCCAACACCCTGGGCTGGATTTTGATCAAGTTTTATTAATGTTCATGTTGTAAATTGTGTTAAAACAGTATTTTCTAACCTTCTTCTTATTTACTTTTAACAACTGTCAAAGTGGGCAAAATGTCAGCGAAGGCGGTGACCGCATTTAGGTACCAGTAAAAATGGTTTGTAAGCAAAATAAAAATATTGATTTTTTGAAAAGTAATCAAGTATGAATGTTGAGTAATGTTTACTCTGATTGTTTATAAGTGGATTGTGCATAACTTGTTTTTATCTAGCATAATTTTCAAGAGTTTTTAAAATATATATATTTATAGATTCCTGTAAATTGATTTGTAACAAATTTAACCTGTAAAAATGGTTTGTACACCAACTAAATTAATAAAATAATTACACGTATTTATTTATATTCAAAAGTAACATTACTAGCTTCCTCTAAAATTTAATAAATGGTTTTATGTCATTTCCGTTTAAAATGTACCTAATTTAATTTATTTTTTAGTAGTTATTGCAAGTGTGTAGTTTCCTGTAAATGAGTTTAAATTTAAGTAAAATAAAATTATTTCTAATGAATTTTATCACATTAAATTGTGTTATAATTCCGTTTAAATAATTTATTAATTGGTAATATAGTTGCTTCAAATGTTGATAATCTAAAAGAAGTCGTTCTGTGTTGTATCATAGGCAACCCAATATACACATTTTAATCCAGTGGCGTGTCATTTTCTGTTTTAATTTAGTAATCAATTGAAAAACTCGGAATATAATAAGGAATTAATTATGTTTTCATTATTCGGTGAATAAATTGTTAATCAAATGATTAAATGTAAATATTTTATTCGAATAAACAAACGTATATAAAAAATCTTTATTAAATCCACAATACATACATTTTTTCACAATAACATAATTTTATTATATTTCACAATATATTAAATAATTTATGATTCTAACAGAAACTTTTATGGCAATTAAATGTAAGGTTCAGACCAATACTTAATCGTGCTCGTTTGTTTGCTATCCAAAACACTAGACTTGACTTTCGAGCGCAATTTAACATCCTTAGGTTTAAGCATGCTTTTGTGGTTGCTCAGCAGTCTAGAGGGCGTCAAAATCGACTTGGAGCTCAACCCGGTGCACTCAAGAAAATGCTCGTAACTAGGCTCGTTGAGGGTTTTTTGGGTCAACGCTGGTTCTGGTTCTTTGTAGCCGTAATTTTTATCAAGCTCCAGTTTCTTTTTCAACTGTTGGATGGTGGAGGGGTTTAATTGCGGGATGGTTAGGTCGTTGGTGGCTCGGACGATTTCTACGTGGGTTGAGGTTTTCTTAGGGGATGGAAGAATGTCGGGTAAAACGTGTTCTTCTTTTGGAAATTCCTCAATTATTCGAGTTTCATTTAAATCCACAGTTTCACTATTGTACTCCTCGATTTCGCAATCGTCTAACTTGAACTCCTCAAAATTTTGACTAAGATCGAATTTGTCGAAATTCTGCCGTTCGCTGTTGATTGGCCTCGAATCACTGCGTTTGTCAGAATTTTGCGCTTGGTCAAAATTCACAAACGGCTTTTTGTGCTTGTACTTGCCCATTTCGGAAAATAACTGCTGGTTGTTGAAGGTGTTGATCAGTGAAGAGACTGAAGATCCGATTAAGATGGATCTTCTGTTGTTGGGTTTTATTTTCAACATCTGCGAATTGTTTTTTATGTAGTTATCATGGCTTATGTGGTCTTCTTTCTTCACGAGCTCGTTTTCTTCGGGGATGATTATTTCTGAGACCAGGGGTAATTTCGGGATTTCCGCGTTCGATGAAATTGGGGATTTCGAAATGTCCAGGCCCAGGGGTTTGATAATCTCAACATTTGTTAAAGAAGGGGATTTCTTCATTTCAATATTTGATGACAAAGCCAAAGGTTTGATAATGTCTGTGTTTGTTAAAGATGGGGATTTCTTCATTTCATTACTCAAAGAAAAAGCCGATGGTTTGATAATCTCAACATTTGTTAAAGAAGGAGATTTCTTAGTTTCAGTGCTCGAAGATTTCAAAATCTCAGTATTTGCTGAAGAGGGAGAATTCTTCATTTCAATCTTTGAAGATAAAGCCATCGATTTAAAAATCTCAGCATTTGTTGAAGAAGGAGATTTCTTCATTTCAACACTTGAAGATAAAGCCATCGATTTCAAAATCTCAGCATTTGTTGAAGAGGGAGATTTTTTCATTTCAACACTTGAAGATAAAGCTATCGATTTCAAAATCTCAGCATTTGTTGAAGAGGGAGATTTCTTCATTTCAACACTTGAAGATAAAGCCAGGGGTTTCAAAATATCAACATTTGTTGACGTTGCTAATTTCTTAGGTTCAACGCTTGAAGAAAAAGCCGATGGTTTGATAATCTCAGCATTAGTTATAGAAGAGGATTTTTTCATTTCGAAGCTTGAAGGTAAAGCCAGTGGTTTGACAGTCTCGGCGTTTGTTGAAGAAGGTAATTTCTTCATTTCTACGCTTGAGGGTTTTAACAATTCTACATTTGATAAAATGTCCATATTCGCAGGTGATTTAATAATCTCTTTCATATTTTCGGAAATCGCCGCTGCGTTTGAAGATGAAGAGGAGTTTTTAATAGCATCATTATTCGGCGACGACGAGGATTTAATCGGCATGTGTTTGGCTATTTGAATGCTGATTTTTTCCACCGTTTTTGGAATGATCAAATTTGTCTCGCTAATATCTTTTTGTTTCGGCGAATGCAGGATAACGTGCTTTTCTGCAATTTTAACATCCTGCGAGTTTGGAATGTTGATTTCAGCAACCACATTGAGTTTCTTCGAGGAGATAATTTTATGCGTGGGAAGATTCAATTCGGAGATTGAGCAATAATCAGGATCGGAATCAACTGATGGCGTTTTTATTTTGCTAGCCTGGTTCTGATTGTTGATTTTGTATCTTGAAAGGAGATTGGCTGGTTTAGGTGGAAGAGCCGGTGGTGTGCGGATTATCTTGGTTTTTCTCACGACACTAGCTTGTTCGTTTTCAATTTCCGATTTTGTATCCATATCTACGTAATAATAACTTTCCTTGCCGTCCAATTTCTTAGTCGGGCTTGCCTTAACCCCAGTTGGAGATTTCGTTAAAATCTGCTCGTAATCATTACTGTAAATACTCTGTGGTGTTTCGTAGAAATTGGGCATTTTTTGTATCGGAATTTCGTAATAATTACTGCCGTTTTCGGCTGTTTCCGAATTCGCCAAGTTTTCTTTGAGGACCAAATTTTCTTCATCACTAAATTTCACTCTTTTATTATTCTTGATTTGTCTGCGATCAACCGTTGGGGTTTTCGGTGGGGAATTTATGTTATCAGAGATGTTTTGTAGCAAGATTTGATTCATGCATTCCAAGACCGGGTTGTTTCGATAGATATCACGCTGTTCGTCGTCTTCCTGATCACTCGCGCTGGCATACCAGTTGTCGTTCGTCTCATCATCACCTTCGAAAATTGGAATGGTTTCGTTGATTTTCGAAAAGCTTTCATTGTTTCCCTCAGTGCTTTCTGCATTTTCATCAACCTTCAAACGTTGTTCAACTTCCTTTGTACTCTCTGTATTTGCGCCATTTTCCACACTCTGGTTGAAATTATTCGCAACAACATTATCATTATCATCACAAACTTCTTCTAAATTGAACCTATCTAAATTATCCTCAGTCAAATCGGTGCATTTGGCAAAAATACCCTCGATCCTTTCAGAAGCGGCTGTGATTTTATCAGAAACACTTTCCGCGGGCAGCGACTCGTAATCATTACTAGTGTTATCCTCATTCGAACTATGGTTAGGACTAGGATTATCACTTCTCAGTTTCAACACCTCGAAATACGTCCCGACGCTCTTCCTATGCCCCAACTTCCTTCCGCGCTTCGCAAACCCGTCTTTCACTTTGTTCTTCAAGAAAACCGTTTTCTCCTCCCTTTTCGCAATATCCGAGAGCGTCGCATAGGTTTCGGAACTGCTGTCCAAGGACTCGAAATTTGAGTAATCCTGATAATCAGTGGCCACGTACTCAGAGCTGCTATCCAAGCTTTCCAAATTGTGGACAGGGCTGTAAAACTGATTGCAGTGCTTGCAGTACTGGTTGGAGAGCCTGTCGATGTTCTCGCGCTGTTTTTTTATGACGTAGTCTTTCTCGCTGAGCTGGTGGCTGATGATCTTCTGCTCCTGCTTGAGGCGCGCCTCGAAGATCAGCAGCGCCCGCAGCACTTTCGCCAGTTGGTCATCTCGCAGGAGTTTCTCCGATTGGTACTGCTGTTCCTTCTCCTGGAGTCTCTTCGTGTATTCCGCTACCAACTGCTTGCAGCGTCTCGTTTGGGTCTTCAGCGCTCTTTGGACTATCTCTAGCTCGCCTCGGATTGAGGCTATTTCCGTTTCCGACGGTGCCTGCAACGAACAAAAAACAGGAATTAATGATCGGGAAGAAGGTGTTTTTAATTAAACATATATTAGGTCATATTTTTTATCCTGCACTTAAATATATATATATATATATATATATATATATATATATATATATATACATATATATATATATACATATATATATATATATACATATATATATGTTAAAACGTAGATTTTCGCGGGCGTAACATGTTTCACTGTTTCTTCGGGTTTGGTCCCGCGTATTTTCTTGGCTCCGGTCCATTGTATTTTTAATTCGACGTTTCGATGACGTCGCAGTCAACATCGTCAAGAATAACTAATAAAATTCCATTGCTCTAGCGTAGAAATCAAACAAGTGTTATTGCTTGAGCAATGGAGTTTTATTAGTTATTCCTGACGATGATGACTGCGACGTCATCGAAACGTCGAATTAAAAATACAATGGACTAGAGCCAAGAAAATACGCGGGACCAAACCCGAAGAAACAGTGAAACATATATATATGTTAAAACGTAGATTTTCGCGGGCGTAACATGTATCACTGTTTCTTCGGGTTTGGTCCCGCGTATTTTCTTGGCTCTGTGGTCCATTATGTTTTTAATTCGACGTTTCGATGACGTCGCAGTCATCATCGTCAGGAATAACTATCAAAATTCCATTGCTCTAGCAACCACTTGTTTGACTTTTACGTACTACTTGATGCGTGAATTTCTTGTTTGGCTTCGTGTTACTCTTCTGTTTTGTTCTTCTAATGATGTAGTAGTGACAATTTCAATATTATTTTCGGAAGGGGTTGGGTTTTGAATTTCTTGGTTGTTGTTCGGAGATAATATATTTTGACCAGAATTTATACAAGATTTCCAAATTGATGGTAGTCTTTTAGCATCATCTCTTTGATTTAGACTGTTCGGCCTCTTTTCAATTTCTATCGCTTCTCTAATAATCCTCGCGTGGAAGTAGTCTGTCTTTTTTAAAATTCTCGTTTTTTCGAAATTTATTGTATGTTTAGAAATGTTTACGTGTTGAAATAAAGAAGATTGTGGATCAGACTTTCTTACTGCTAAAATGTGTTCATCTCGACGAGTACTCATTTTCCGGTTTGTTTGTCCTACATAGCTCTTCTCACACATACCACATGGAATTTCATATACGCCTTGAGCTTCAAGTGGGATAATTTCTTTTGGAGTTCGGAGTAAATTTTGAATTTTTGTGTGTATATTGAAACAAGTTCTAATATTGTATTTGGAGAGGACTGTTCCGATTTTATCAGTTGTTCCTTTAATGTAGGGAAGGGTGACGTTGCTACACGGACTTTCACTTCTTGTTTTTGGACTTTTGTTTCTGTTTAATTTATTGATTGTTTTTTTGGAAAACCCATTTTGCATTAATGCCTTTTTGACATTGGATATTTCAATATTTAAGTGGTGTTCGTCCGATAGCGTACGTGCTCTTAGTAGAAGCGATTTTGCCACAGACGCTATTTGAGCTGGATGGTGATGTGACTTCGCATTCAAGTACCTGTTTGTGTGTGTAGGTTTTCGGTATACGGTGTAATTTAAGTTTCCACTAGGATTTCGGATAATAAGAGTGTCCAGAAAGGGTAAACGTTTGTTTTCTTCAACTTCCATTGTGAATTGAATTTTGTTGTGGATATTGTTTAGATGCGATAAAAAATGGTTGAGGTTCTCAATACCATGTTGCCAAATAACGAAAGTATCATCCACGTATCGTAGCCAAAGTTTAGGTTTTAGAGGGGAAGAATTTAGTGCTTTAGTTTCGAAATCTACCATAAATAAATTTGCAACTATTGGTGATAGAGGAGAACCCATTGGTGCACCTTCCAATTGTTTGAATTTTTGTCCTTTATATGTAAAGAATGTGTTTTTTAGGCAGTGTGACGCAAGATCTAAAATTTCGTTTGACTGATGATATTTGGATTTTATTATTGCTATCGTCTCGTCAATTGGGATTTGTGTAAAGAGAGATTTAACATCGAAACTTACTAATATATCATTTGCATCTAAAATTTGATCTTTAATTTTGTTTACAAAATCTGCGGAGTTGATTATGTATGAATCAGCGTCTTCAGTTAGTGGCTGCCATTTTTTAGCAATATATGCTGCTAATTTAACTGTTGGGGAACCAATTCCGGAGACGATTGGTCGTAAAGGAACACCTTCCTTGTGTATTTTTGGAACACCATAAATTTTGGGGCAAATAGAAGATTTTTCCCTAGGAATTAGTTTCAACGCTGTATTTTTATCAATTTTGGAATTTTTAATTATTGATTTCGTTGTTTTTTCTAAATAGGTGATCGGATCTGTCTCGATTTTTTTGTAGGTTGAATCATCTAAGAGGGAACACATTTTTTTGTCATACTCGTCTGTTTGCATAATGACGGTGGAATTACCCTTGTCCGCAGGAAGAATTATAATAGATCTATCTTCTTTTAGTGATTTAAGAGCCGACATTTCTCTTATTGTTAAATTATTTCGTGGTGGTATGGCTTTTTTTAAAATAGTAGCTATTTCTTGGCGAATGTTCTCAGCAATGGTATTATCTAATCCTTTTATACCCATTTCAATATTGCAAATAATGTCCTCCTTTGGAATGAATTTAGGTGTCACCGCAAAGTTGAAACCTTTTGAAAGAACTTTTTTCTCTGTTTCGTTTAGAATTTTGTTTGAAAGGTTACACACTGTTTTTAATTTACAATCCGGGAGTATTTCTTTATTACGTGATTGGAGTTTATCAAATTTTTGTTTTTGGTTTTTTGATTTTATCGCATCTAAACAATATCCACAACAAAATTCAATTCACAATGGAAGTTGAAGAAAACAAACGTTTACCCTTTCTGGACACTCTTATTATCCGAAATCCTAGTGGAAACTTAAATTACACCGTATACCGAAAACCTACACACACAAACAGGTACTTGAATGCGAAGTCACATCACCATCCAGCTCAAATAGCGTCTGTGGCAAAATCGCTTCTACTAAGAGCACGTACGCTATCGGACGAACACCACTTAAATATTGAAATATCCAATGTCAAAAAGGTATTAATGCAAAATGGGTTTTCCAAAAAAACAATCAATAAATTAAGCAGAAACAAAAGTCCAAAAACAAGAAGTGAAAGTCCGTGTAGCAACGTCACCCTTCCCTACATTAAAGGAACAACTGATAAAATCGGAAAAGTCCTATCCAAATACAATATTAGAACTTGTTTCAATATACACACAAAAATTCAAAATTTACTCCGAACTCCAAAAGAAATTATCCCACTTGAAGCTCAAGGCGTATATGAAATTCCATGTGGTATGTGTGAGAAGAGCTATGTAGGACAAACAAACCGGAAAATTAGTACTCGTCGAGATGAACACATTTTAGCAGTAAGAAAGTCTGATCCACAATCTTCTTTATTTCAACACGTAAACATTTCTAAACACAATAAATTTCGAAAAAACGAGAATTTTAAAAAAGACAGACTACTTCCACGCGAGGATTATTAGAGAAGCGATAGAAATTGAAAAGAGGCCGAACAGTCTAAATCAAAGAGATGATGCTAAAATACTACCATCAATTTGGAAATCTTGTATAAATTCTGGTCAAAATATATTATCTCCGAACAACAACCAAGAAATTCAAAACCCAACCCCTTCCGAAAATAATATTGAAATTGTCACTACTACATCATTAGAAGAACAAAACAGAAGAGTAACACGAAGCCAAACAAGAAATTCACGCATCAAGTAGTACGTAAAAGTCAAACAAGTGGTTGCTAGAGCAATGGAATTTTGATAGTTATTCCTGACGATGATGACTGCGACGTCATCGAAACGTCGAATTAAAAACATAATGGACCAGAGCCAAGAAAATACGCGGGACCAAACCCGAAGAAACAGTGATACATATATATATATATATATATATATATAGCAAAATGATCTAGTGCACTTGGAATCACTCGAGAAGAACAAGCCTATCCAAAAGGACCTCTACATAGGCTAGTTGCTCCGAGTGGAGAAGGCTTTCCAGCAGAATAGACCCAACGTCAAGGCTAATTCATCCTACACCACATGAACATGCGATCTTATATGGTAAAATCGTCAAAGACGTCATCCATGAGCTCAATTTGGAGGTTCTTTAGTCTCTTCAGATCTTGCATAATCCGATTATCACCTTTTTTTCGGTCTCTACCAAACCATATGCGCAGTGAAACCTTCGATAATGATATGGTCCTTGAAGAGCTTCTTCGAGTAAACTGGCTTTAAAAATTGGTCGAGAGGTGAGAGAATGTCGTAAACAACAATGAAGAATGCATAATTGATTGATTTGTTGATATAATGCAGTAGTTTTCAATTAAATTTGTCAATACATAAAAACGCTACGAAATTATGCTACGACCTAATATATGATCAGTATCCTCTTTTACCCCTACATTACCAAAAATGTAGTGCCATGTTTGGAAATATCCTATGTTTCTATTACTTGTCTCCAGTTGTTCCTATTGGGCACGATTTGTTTTGCCTGTATAGTGAAATACCACCTTTCAGCTGGTCTTCCTCTTCTTCTTTTGATCTGTATTCTTGCTGTCCATATGCATATTTTCTTAAGTTGTCTTATTAATTAAGACGGATTGTTTACATTTTACAGGATTATTTTCGTAATTTTATATGTTATGTTTAAAGTGTGCAAACTATAAGAAGAGTACGCTTATTTCCTCGAATTCAAATAGTTTTGGATTTGAATTATTCTTGTTTGAAGAATATTTGTGTGGAATAAAAGTAATTTCATGAAATAGTGCCCGTTTTGGAACTAGACGTCTCATATATGCATGTTTACTATATTATACCTTTACATATACATGAAGTTTATATTTTTATATATGCAGGGAATTTTTCTACATAATACATACCAGAGCTGGACAGGATTCGAATCATTCAGGATTCGAATCCTGGATTCAAATCATTCAGGATTCGAATCCTGGATTCGAATCCTTTTAGAGGATTCAAAAGAGGCATTCGAATACTTTAGTTCAATTGGATTCGTGATCCGGATTCGTTACATTTTTTTAAGAGGATTCGTATTCGAATCCAAATGTGGGTGATTCGAATCCTTTTAAGAGGATTCGAATATTTATAAAAGGATTCGAATATTTACAAAAGGTTCCCACTGAGCAAGTCCATTTAAGTAATGTTTTATCAACAATAAAACAACTTTTAATGTTGCTACAATGTTGATATAACGTTATTTGTTTGTTTTTTGCTCAGTGGGTTTTGAATCGTCAAAAATAATTAGAATTAATTGTGAAACAGTGATTTACCGAGAAATTTAAAAACACACAAAAGAAATTTTTCAAGTTAATCCAACTTGAAAAATGTCTTTTTTGTGTTTTTAAATTTCTCGTTAAATCACTGTTTTATACGCGTGGCGCATGAAGTAAAATTTCCAGTTTAGAAAAGCCTAGAAAATGTACTTCATTCTTAGTCTGGGAGTGGAAACGCTCGTTCGAAACTTTAAACAACGCTTTGATAAGAACATTAAATGACTGAAAATGTTTTCAATAATAATAGTCTAGTTTTCAAAATTTTGTTTAATATTATTTAAAGTAAAACTAACATGGCAGCCACAATCTGAAATGTAAAATTTTGTCGGAATTTCCCTGATCTAAGATTTTTTTCGCTGACCTTTTAATATAACTTTCTTCTGTGGGAAACCCCCATTTTGTTAAATTGTTTTCATTGTTGTTGTCAATATTTAAGTTAATTTTTACATGTTTTGTAATTTGCCTGCTGATTTTGACAAATTTAATAATATCATAAGGCTTTTTTGTTAGTGTTTTATATTATTATTCAGTTAATTTTTTATTTACGTAATTTTCAGGCGTTCGCCGATTTTATAATAGTTCAATTTGAAGTTTTGAACGAGTGTTTCCACTCCCAGGCTAAGCATGAAGTAAAATTTCGAGTTTAGAAAAGCCCCGTGAAAATTTGTCGAGGGTCGCGCAGCGACCCGAGACAAATTTTCGGGCTTTTCTAAACTCGAAATTTTACTTCATACGCCACGCATACAAAACACTGATTTGAAGTGAAGTTCAAAAACACTCAAATACATCTTTAATCAAAGTAACAGGGAATCAGATATTTAGTCTGTTATCAACGATGTTCAGTGTCAATAACAAATAATTAGGTTTTAAATATTTTTGCTAAAACAACTGGTAACGATATTTATATATTAATGGTTGCAAAAAATAATAAAATCAAATTAATTCTTAAAGGATTTGCATTCGTGATTCGAAAAAACAGGATTCGAATCTTTGATTCGAATCATATTTATCTCTTACGAATCCTTTATTCGAGAATTCGTGATTCGGAACATATTAGGTGATTCGGATTCGTGATACGAATCCTTTTTACGAGGATTCGTCCCAGCTCTGATACATACATACATATCAAGATGCATACACTATGCAATTCCAGCCATTCGTTGTTTCTTAAAAGCGTCGAACTTTAAGTTTCGAACGAGTGTTTCCACTCCCAGATTAAGCATGAAGTAAAATTTCGAGTTTAGAAAAGCCTGAAAATTTTTTCAAGCTTTTCTAAACTCGAAATTTTACTCCATGCGCCACGCGTATAAAACACTGAAATATTGTGAAGTTCAAAATATACTTTAGAAAAATTAACTTTAAAAATGCGAGCCAATTATTATTAGCTTCTTCAGGGCTATAGAGCTTTATTCTAAAATTTAAAAAAAAAATGAGCTGGCTTAATTTGAATCTACTTTTCTTTTTTAATATTTCATTGAATGTGTTCAAACAATGATTAATTAATTGTTGAATGTAATTAATTCATGTCTTTACACAATTAAAACAAAATAACGTCTTCGGGTGAGGCAAACGATTCGACAAAGAATCGGATTTCGGGGCAATTGTTGAAAAGCAACGGTTTCCCATTTTCGAAAATTAATTCGTGAAGTCCATGAATTCCTTTTCTCTTTTCAGTATTGGAGAATTGAAACTAGTCGAGTGTTTTAGAGGGGATGTGTGTCAGTGGACCAGCCGCCGGCCGTCGAGGAATCGCTCAAAATCGTCTTTTACGTGGGTGCGAATCTCGGCGGAAGAAAATGAAAAAGGGAGAGAGTTTTTACTTTCTTTTGGCTGCTCGCGCGGAAAATGCACGTGGATTAAAAAAAATGATGGTATGGGTAATTTGTTTTATGGTTCGCTTGGAATGTTGATTGTTAGTTTGAATTTACGGATCCAAGGAATGGATATTATTGTATATTATTGTATCTTATGGAGCAAAGATTTAGGAATAAACTTATGTGGTCCATTCCGCATTCAACGCTTATGTCTTCAGTTTAAATTAAGCTGTTTATAACCGAAGGTTAAATGCAATGTCTATTAAAACCAATTGATGGAGAAGATGGAGAAAGGGCACGAAGGCTGATCAGTCTTTGTCGTAGATGTCACGCCCGTTTCATGAATTAATTGTCAGTTTGTTTCAATTAAGAGCAGCAGATGTGCATCATTAAAACCGACATCCGTTTTCGTTTAAGTTCATCGCGCGTTTTATTTTTTTGTTCATCATGAACGAATGTTCCGCACTCAACTTTGAGCAGCTGTAGTATCGCGAATTAAATTTTTGCCCGCTTCAAAGCATTTGAACTTGTTGATGATGTTATAGCGCTCAAGAATGGTAATATGACGAAATCGTCGCCGGGTTCGATTAAAAACGCAAATAACCGAGATTTCACGTGCGCTCGTAATATTTTAAATACTTTCTCCTGCTTGTTAAACACGTTTCGAGATGAGGTCGCCACTTGTCTTCCTCTCGAGAAGAATTTCAAAACTACGACTCCACGACTTCTTTTTTTTATCAATATGAATTCTCATATGACGAGTATTAAACATCGAACCTGGATATTGTTTTATTTCGATTGTATTCATACTTTTAAACGGGTGTGTCCACTCCTTGAGAGCATGAAGTAAAATTTCGAGTTTAGAAAAGCCTGAAAATTTGGTTTGGTAGCGTAGCGCGGAGCGACCAAACCAAATTTTCAGGCTTTTCTAAACTCGAAATTTTACTTCATGCGCCACGCGTATAAAACGCTTAAATATTGTAAAGTTTATACTACTTATGTTTAAATTTGAAAAAAATACAGTTCGGGACAAACGCTTTAGACTCGGAACTCAAAAAACGAGTTTGACTAAATCCGGACTAAGGTTGAAAATTCGGGAGTCGCCTTAATTTTATAGATTTATAGATTCTCTTTTGCATATTTATAAATCCTCGTTTACAGATTTATAAATCTTTTGTTACATATTTATAAATCCTCGTCTACAGATATGAATTTATGAAAGGGATCTTATTAATCTGTAAACAAGGATTTATAAATCCTCTTTGATAGATTCATAAATCCTATTTTACAATTATCAATTTATAAATTAATGTCTAGTTATTTTTGTGTTGTTTACTTCAATTCCTCAATCGATTGTGTAATAGTCTGTTTTTAAATGTAAATTAGAATGCGTCTTGATTTCGCGAGTGTGGGTAAACTAGTCTCACACTTGCGTTTGCGTAATTGCTCTTTAACAAGAGTTTTATGGGAAAATCTCAGAGTTATTAATGAAATTATTCGATTAGATGGCCAGAGTTGCATCCAAAATCTCGCTTTACATAAAAAAAAAACATGAGTTATTAATATCGGGTGATCAACAATGATTGTAGACAGGTTAAATTTCCCACCAAAAAATGTTGGTACAACTGATTATATGAAAAGAAAATCCCCTAGATTGCTTTTCCATTGGCGTAGCAAACATTTTTTCCCAAAATAAATTAAATATTTAATCATAACTATACAGGGTGAGTTTTTTTCGATGTTCTCTATGGGGATCTCGGAAACTATAAGAGATAGAAAAACGGTTAAATGGGGAAAGAAGTGTAGTTTTATAGGACGAATAAAATGACACTTTCAAAATATTTGAAAAAGTCAAGGGTAACTAGATATTTTGAATAAAGTAAAATGTGTCAATTTTTTGAAATCAATATATCTCTATTATTATCATAGATAGAAAAAAACTGTAAAGGACAAAGTTGTAGAAAATTTTACACAGATTAATAACAAAAAATCAAAAAAAAAATTCTCCCATATTTTGGGAGATATGACACAAACTTATCTTTTTTTAATTAGTACTATATGTACGCCACTGACTTCTTCGCCATACCTTACATAGATGAATTAATTTCCATTTCAATCAAAGGGTTTTATCAGTACCTACTTAATACATAACATAATTAAATTGAAACTTTACTTTTTAGGTTATGTTATACATTTTTCTGCACTATTCTATTTTTTTTTTTTTTCGGTATATAGATCTCATAGCATTATTGCAACTAGATAATCACACATCAATTTTTCTTTACTTACTCAGTTATAGTATATAAAATTGCGGTAGACTTTTGATTTTAATAAATCTACGATAACCGTTTACGAAAATCAACTCGGATTAATCTGGAATATCTGTAGGCTAACAAAATTGTTTGCAGCGCAACACGAATTAACGCTTACACGTGTTAGAAACAAAATAGAGTATTTTAATTATAATATTAATCTTAGAAGTCATAATTGTAATAATTGGAGCAAATTTTCGTGAACGGATATTATTTATTTAATTTTATTACACCTAGCGCCATCTATATTTAATATCATAAGTTAAAATAGTTATGATCTAGAGATCACTAATATAGGATCTAGAATTGTATATCGATTATTTAAAATAAACGTCAGTAGATGTCAATTGTAGTGCAAAATTAATATCGTGATAATGGTTGTATACATGAAGGTAATACTACAACTTCGATTAATTCCGTTATAATTTAGAACATAATTTCATCGTGTGCCCAATTTATACCTGCAATGTACGTATTTAGCCGAAAATACGTACATATATAAACTCAAAATTGGAACTTAAAATACGATTTGCGGCTAAACGGTAAGTCTCATCACAAAAATGAACTTAAGTTTTATGCTTCCCATACACGTTTACCCCCGGTTCAGTTTACAAAATCTCAAAAATCGACTGAAGCTAACAAAAAGAATTACCGCGAATTCTCTTAAAATCTGTAAATTTAGGATTAAACTTAAATTTTCTAATTTTCTAACCTTAAAAACAGCAAATCACTTACCACAAAACAAAGACTTATACAAAGTAGTCCTGATAAGAACTGATGTCTATGAAACAGAATGAAAAATAACTTAATTCGAAGAATGAATTAACACAATGGCAAAATACGATGCACGACGCTGCTAATGTCAAATCGAGTTACTGTTTATTAATTTTTCCTTGGCATGAACTTGGAGCGATCAAATTCCCCAGATTTTTCGGCGGGAAATTTAACTTGTCTACAATCATTGTTGATCACTCTATATAATTTACAACCAAGCTTAGTTAATCAAATTTTTATTCAAAAATCTTGCTTTACATCAATAATCCGTGTTCAATATTGATTTTAAAATTGTTTGTTAAATGAAACATTAGCACAAGAGGTTTGTATACTTTTAAAACATATGTTTTTGATTTTCTCTTGTAAAAAAATTCTCCACAAGAAATATTTATGTTTAAAGATGTGTTTCTGAGTAAACTCCAAGTTCAAATGAACTCATAAAGTTTTAGATCCAGTTTAATTTGCATATTTATGTTACCATTTTCTTGAAATATAGTCAGTTGTGTATACAATATTTTCTGAATTATTTTTTAACGAGCTTCTTAAATATTTATATGTTTTTAGTATTTGACTAAAACACTTTTAGTAAATAACACACTTGGTTAAGATTTCACTCTTTATTATTAGTTGACACTGCAACAATTGTTTTGCCTCAGTGGCCTCATCAGGCATCATCGTTCATCAGATGATAATAAACAGTGAAATCTTAACCAAGTGTGTTATTTACTAAAAGTGTTGATATGTAATTTTACCAAGTAACAGCCGCAGCTATTACATGTTTAACTAAAAGTTGAATATTTGGAGAAGTCTCAACGAGACTAAATTTTTACAGAAAGTCCGTTTGTTTTATATTTTTTAACTAAAAGTGGACGTTTTAAACTGAAATATATCTATAAACGGATTTAAAATAACTTGAACAAACTGATTTTGTAACGAAGAACTAAATTCACAAAATCAATTTGTTTAAGTTATTTTAAATCTGTTTAGATAGATACATTTCAGTTTGTATGTTTATAAATGAGCGTTTTAGTTTAAGTTAATTTATTTGTTGTTTGCTCCTCGTAATTTCATTTTTCCTCTATACAAGATCTAATGATAATATTAGAGTGGTTCTTTTTCGACTAAGAGATTATTAAGCAAGTGCATGAAAAAATATCGAAAGTACGATGAGGAGATTCCGGCGAGAAGAGACCGATGACCGCATTCTTCTGTAGAAGCGTGTTGTATTCGAAAATGTTCCTCTTTCTCTCTAGGCATCAGCTAAGGCAAACTGCCCGAATAGAGCCATTCTTTTAATTTGGTGTAATATAGAAACGTTCGACGAAAATAATCACCAATAAATAAATATAAATGTAAATGCAAAAGAGAGAAAAAAGATAACTGATTAAGCTGGACAGCATTCCTGGCGTATCTCGAATTCCTGATACGCGTACGTGTCGGCTCACTTAAGTATACAGAGTGTGATCGAAAATTTCTCATACAGCTGGCAGCACTTTTTCCGAAGTTTGTTTGCTATAAACAAAAATCTAGTCTCTGATCAAAGCATTTTTTTTTAAAGAAAACACACTTTTAAATAATGCTTATATTTGATTCAACTGAAAGTGAATCCTCTTGCAATCTAAAAGTGAATCCATTTTGTTTTTCTAAACGTTGGCACAACAGGCACTGCCGATGAAATTTACCGATGAAATTTGTCATCGGTGAGAAGTTGCACTGAAATGGCGTCATTTTACTCCAAATGGTTGGGTAAATTCTTCCCAAAATGACGTCATTTCAGTGCAACTTCTCACCGATGACAAATTGCATCGGTACTGTGAATCAGGGTTGGTATGTTTAAAACACTTTGTTTTAAAACAGTGTTTTGAACATGTTTAAAAACAGCTATCGTGTTTTAAACGGTTTTGATTTAAACATGTTTTAAATCTTAAATTTGTTTAAAACATATTTTAAACTTTAAATTTGTTTAAAACATATTTTAATTTTTTTTTTTTTCTTCAATTAATTTCTCATCTGGCACTTGGTGAAACATATTACACTATGTAAAGTTAATTAAAGGACATTCCTTTAAAAATGGTCTAACAAACCTAAACTAGTCGGAATAAAGATTTAATTCTGAAACAATACCAAGTGCCTTTCCTTTAATTAACTTTACATAACATATTTTAAACTTTAAATTTGTTTAAAACGTTTTTTTATTATCTTAAATTTGCTAAATTATATTTTATACTACTTCATTAAGATTTTTTGTTTACGTTTTTAAATGTTAGCTAAATTGTTGAACATATTTCAAATTACATTATTAAACAATATTTTATTACAATAAAATATTACAAATGTGTGTGCATAAATGTGTTTTTTAAATACAGGGAATTTTTCTTTTAGGTATACATATGCATATACTGTAAATATTACATTCGTTGTTTTTTTTAAATATTTCAATTTGAATCTTTAAACGAGGGTTTTCCACTCTCAGACTAAGCATGTAGTAAAATTTCGAGTTTCGAAAAGCCTGAAAATTTGGAATTCAAATTAGGGTTTTCTAAACTCGAAATTTTACTTTATGCGCCACGCGTATAAAACACTGAAATATCGTAAAGTTTACAATATACGGCTTTAGCAATATAATATGTAGATATGAATAAAACGGGAGTCAAATTCTGCGCTGAACAAATTGTTTAAAACAGTGATTATAGGCAACCCAATAACTATAACGTATATTAGGTTGCCTATAATCGTTGTTGTATATGTGTTTTTTGAACTTCACTGTAAATCAGTGTTTTTATGCGTGGCGCATAAAGTAAAATTTCGAGTTTAGAAAAGCCTAATTTGGATTGGCCGCTCCGCTTCGCTACGCGGCCAATCCAAATTCTTAGGCTTTTCTAAACTCGAAATTTTACTTCATACTTAGTCTGGGAGTGGAAAACACTCGTTAAAAGCGTCAAATTAACCGCTTTGAAACAACGTATTCCCGCAAATTTAATAAACGCTATAATAATCGGGATCTGTATACTCAAAAGAAAAATGCTCTGTATGTTCTGTTTTAAACGTGTTTTAAATACGTTTTAAACATGTTTTTGATTGTTAATGTTTTAAACGCTGTTTCAATGAAACAACACGTTATGTAAAAAACTGTTTGTTTTAATTAACATGAAAAAAAAAACGTTTTTTTAACAACCCTGCTGTGAATACGGGCCCTGGGTTTCGAAAAAATTATCAAGATACGCATTTTCCAGCGTAATCGCCAACCCTCGTCGAAGACGGTTCAAAAAAAACAAAGTTTATACAATTTTTTAACAATCTCTGCAAACATGAATATTTTAAACTCATAACTGTTTGAATTTAAGAGAACAAGCTTACACTTCTTTTAGTTTGCAAAACTTTAAACATAATATCGTCGGTGCACAAGAAATGTGACAGATCTGAAAAATCCTCCTTTTAAAAGTAAATAATTTAAAATGTTCATCAAAAGATCGACTGTTATCAGAAAAAACAATATAAAGATAATTACAAAAATACTTGTTAAAAAGACCATGCCGGTGCAAGGGAATTTGATCCCCACTGAGGTAAACGTCACTGTTGGTCAAATTAATAATACCGTGCGGTCGTTTAAAACATGATTTAGAGTAGGCTTTGAGTTTTAAATTAGATTGGCACCACTGACTGTTAACACATAGTTTAGCATAACCTCGAATTTATTCTATTATTCAATTAGCAGTCTGGGCAACTCAACAAAAAAATGCCGGCTACTCTAAATCATAATTTAAACGATCGCACTGTATTGTTTTAAACGCCATAGGATTAATAAGACCATTACAATTAAGAAACTTTGTAACATTTTAGTAAATGCTCGTCTTATAACTTCAAATTGCACAACACTAGTATTGTGAAACCTTTCTCCTGAAAAATGAGGATTTTTGAAATGTGTTACTTTTCTTGTGCACCGACGATATTAAAAATTACGATAATTTTCGTATAAACTGCAAACAATGAACTAAGAACATTAAAAGTGCGATTCTTTTCGCAATCTACAACAAGTTAGTCTTACAAAGACTATATCAAACACTCATTGAAACAACTACTTCCCGGGCTAATACCCCGACGGACATTGAATTATACAACAAGTGTTTGCTGTTACATACAGTAACTTACTGCAAATGTAACAATTTGGGTCAAATTATTCAGGCCATCTATAGACGCGTTTCGAGATTTATCTCTCATCAGTATAGCTTTGCCATTCCCTCTAAACAATTTGACACCTTAGACTGGCGGTCACGTTACCGTTCAAACATAAGTATAAATGAAATTGCCAATTCTGGGTTGCAGAATACTTCAAACATTAAAAGTGCGATTCTTTTCGCAATCTACAACAAGTTAGTCTTACAAAGACTATATATAGTCTTTGTAAGACTAACTTGTTGTAGATTGCGAAAAGAATCGCACTTTTAATGTTTGAAGTATTCTGCAACCCAGAATTGGCAATTTCATTTATACTAATGAACTAAGACTTATTGTTTCCACTTTATACGAACATTTTATATAAATCTCTGTAAATTTGATTACAATCATTAATGAAAATATTTAGTTATATCGACAGCTAACGTCATCTATTGCTCTTTGGCCGTGACATCGTCAGACTGACGAGGACCTTGAAATCCGAAACGCGTCTGTGTGTCTGATATTCAGTTGAACATTTCTTGGTTGAAAAGATAAACGCTAGGTGTCTAATCTTTGTAAATTTTCTGTAAATTTGATCAGAATCATTCATGAACATATTTAGAAATATCGACCGCTAACGCCATCTATTGCTCTTTGGCCGTGACATCGTCACACTGACGAGAACCTAGAAATCCGAAACGCGTCTGTGTGTCTGATATTCAGTTGAACATTTCTTGGTTGAAAAGATAAGAGCTGGGTTTCTAATCTTTGTAAATTTGATCAGTATTTAGAAATATCGACAGCTAACGCCATCTGTTGCTTTTTGGCCACGACATCGTCACACTGACCAGGACCTTGAAATCCGAAACGCGTCTGTGTGTCTGATATTCAGTTAAACATTTCTTGGTTGAAAAGATAAACGTTGGGCTTCTAATCTTCGTAACATTTCTGTAAATTTGATCAGAATCATTCATAAACATATTAAGAAATATCGACAGCTAACGCCATATATTGCTCTTTAGCTGTTACATCGTCACACTGACGAGGACCTTGAAATCCAAAACGCCCCTGTTTGTCTGATATTCAGTTAAACATTTCTTGGTTGAAAAGATAAACGCTGGGTTTTTAATCTCTGAAATTCTTTCAGTCTTATCGTTCCTGAGAATTTAATCATTGAATCAATAAATTCGATTGATCTGCAATTATTTGCTTTGCGATATCATTCTTGTGGGCATAAAGTCACGCATTAAGACATGTTATCTCTGTTTCGTTTGTATTTAAACATATGTATCTATTTATCTTCAAATACAAACGAAATGGAAATAAAATGACTTGATTGTATGGAGCTGGAAATTTTAAAAGTGCAATATTTGGTTAAACATATATTAAAGTAATTTCTTGAATAATTTTCTCACTTATCACTTGGTGAAACATTTTTAAATATTGATAATGAAGGTTTAAATTAAATTACACTTGGTTTGTTTCACAATTTTTTTTTACTTTACTATTTACTCGACTAGTTTCGCGTTTTACAACATTATCAGGAGTGATAATGCTGTAAAACGCGAAACTAGTCGAGTAAATAGTAAAGTAAAAAAATTGTGAAACAAACCAAGTGTAATTTAATTTAAACCTTCATTATCAATATTAAAGTAAAGTCAAACATCTGCAAGACATTTTTAAATATGCTTTTTTTAAGTTACATGAAAATTCAAACTAAACTTAAAATAAAAACATTGGGCCCGTTCATCAAAATGTTCGACATTCAACATGTTTAGATTTGTTTGTGATGTATGTTGGTATCTAATGAGCGGTACTCCAGCCGGTTTATTTTTTAGGATTACAAAAATCCTAAACACGTTTACGATTAACATTCCGGTCATCAGAGAATATCCCAAAAGTTGGCAGTAAACTCTGAACTGTTGTTACTGATAAACGGGCCCATTAATCGTAAATGGTCGCAATCAGTGACGGCCCTAGGGCGGTGCGAGCGATGCGGCCGCACCGGGCGCCATCATTTGGGCCGCAGAAAACGAGCTAATCACGTTGTTCTGTCTGTATGTACTTGTATAGCTTAATCACGAATAAGCGACTGCATAGAAAGAGCTCCAATTTTTATGTATGGCGAGGGGGAGGGGGCGCCACCATGAGATCTCGCACCACCAAAACATTTTGCTAGGGCCGCCACTGGTCGCAATCACCTGCCTAAAATGGCCATTTCTAGGTTAGGAGGAAAACGCAGGACGGATGTTCCTGATACCCGGTTTGAGGCCATCGTTGCCATGGTGAAGGTAAATAAAATATATCCACTTTTCGCTAGTTTATTCGATTAAACTCCGCTAACTCGGCCATTTCATTCTTATATTCTCGAATTTTGACTTAAATGGAAATTTAATCAATGATTAGTGGATGTTTAAAGTTATTCAGTCTTATTGCGAATGGGCCTTAGTGTTGTAGCAGACTTCTGTAGCAGTAGGTAGACACTTGTGAATCAAAACTATTTTTAGAAGATGAACATGCAGAACGTTAAAGGATTTTATTTTAGTTTTTACTGACATACATAAACAACGTCAAGGCCGTTGCTAGAACAAAAATTGGGGGAGTTATAAAAATTTCGGAGGGGGGTTACTGGTACAAATATTGTTTTTGCTCTTTCAGGGCCGTTTTTCCAAACAAAAATTTAACATTTTCAAAATTTCGGGGAAAGTTTGAACCCCCATATCCTCTCCCCCCTTGCTACGGCCTTGAACAACGTCAACCAGGATTCATAACAATGCAATGTCAAATATTGTGCAATATGCCTAGTAAATTGATTGTGAGTTACGTGAAGATCAAATTAATTTGACGAATAAAGCACCAGTGTTAATCCATTGATAATGGTCACTTTGTGTCCGAAATGTACATTTGGTAATTCAAATAAAAGTGTGAAGAAAGGTTATTAGTGCTTTATTCGTCAAATTAATATGCCTAGCATTCTACACTTAAAGTCAACGCGAAAACAGACTTTGTAGAAAGACGCCAATTCGCATTTTCATATTTTAATACATCAATCAAATTATCAATAACAAATAATCCTTGATTTTTAAACTAATTATTTCCAAGATTATTTTTATTTTTTAACGGGAACCAAAACCCACATTTTGTTAGATATGTATTAAAGTAGAATCAAACACAAGCAAGATATTTTGAAATATGTTTTTATGAGAAACGTGAATTTACAATGAAAACATTAACACTTTTCTTGCAATAATTTTAATTTTGCTGGATGTACAGGGTGGTCAAATTTCGATGTTGCTTATGGGCATCTCGGTAAATATAAGAGTTAGAAAAAAGCTGATGGCGCAATCGCGATCTCTTTTGTCGAGACTAGGATAATGCCGAAAAGAATAATGCACCATCTTGTTTTTTTAGATTTTTTTTTTAGTTATGGGGCAAAATCGGGTTTATTTGATTTTTAAATTTAATTAATATCTTGCGTAATTTTTAAGATAGACAAAAACTATAAATACCTTTTTAAAACACTTTTCAAGTAAAATCCATTGGCGTAGGCATTTTTTTAATTTTATGCACACATTTTCGAGTTATGGCCAATTTTTTTTATATGTAAATCATAGTTGAAAAGAGTGTTTTTCACTGATTTCAAAGATGTACACTTTTGTGAATTTATCTTAAAAAACAGTGTGCCTATAGAGTACTAGCTTATATTTTTGATCATTGGTATGCTCAATTTTAATTATTTTTCCATTGCAACAGCAATGTTCTGTTCTTGAAACAAGATAGAGCAGATTGATTAAATATAAATTTAGGTTGGTTGGGAACATTTATGGCCGGTTTCATAATAATTGGGTTAAAGTGACTTTAACAAAAGTCAACTTCAAGTCAAAGTCGACTTTTAATATTGATGCGATTTATAATCAATTTCTGATCCCACTTTAATAAAAGTCGACTTTAAGGTAATGAATATAGGTTGGTGCCGCCATTTTATTGTTATTTTTATTATATAATGTTGCACAACCCTTATTTTAATTGTTTATACTTCAGTTATGTCATTGAAAATGTCACAACAAACAGTAAGTAAAAATAATAATTATATCATTTTTGTGAAATGAAAAGAAACTTTAGAATAAATTAGTTTTTATACGCGTGGCGCATGAAGTAAAATTTCGAGTTGAGAAAAGCCAGAATTTGGATTTGGACGCTGCGCGTCCAAATCCAAATTCTTTGGGCTTTTCTCAACTCGAAATTTTACTTCATGCTTAGTCTGGGAGTGGAACACACTCGTTCGACAATTGTCAATAGCTTGTTTTGTGTTTTTCTGTTTAATTAAAAAAAATTCAATATTATGAAAAGCTGTAAAATGGTAAATATTAAGAAAAGCTATGAAATTTGTTAACAGTGAACAAACAATGATATTTTCCAGTAAAAAATGACATCATCAATTTTTATAAAAATCTTGTAAATTCGCGAAAAACGTCAACATTTTGAAAATCGAAATCTTCTAAATGTATGTAAGAGGTCCTAAAGTTTGAAAATCAAAAAAAATCCATGAAATTGACGAAAATCCTCAAGATTAAATTATTTTATAAAAATCTCAAAAAAATATTAAAGACATCAATTGTTCCATCTTAGAAATTCGTATAAGATGTCGAAATTTTGAAGATTAACAAAAATCTTAAACATTCACGCAAACCGACAAATTTTCAAAAATTGACCAAAAGATCATCGACAATTTAAAAATTAACTAAAAGCGTGGGCATTTATGAATATCGTCTACGTTTTTAAGTTTTACGAAAGTTTAGAAAATGGACAAAAACTTCAGAGATTTTAAAAATTGGCGAAAAGTCATAAAAATTGTCCAAATTTTTAAAATTAAAGAAAATCATGAAAATCATCAGAATTTTGAAGATGAACTGGAATCTTGTAAATTCATAAAACAAAACGTCCTAATTTTTGAATTTAATGCACATTTTATTAAAAAGTGTGTTACGATTAACTAAAACTGACAAAAAAAAACATTAACATTAAGTTCAAAGTTCAGAATTTTTATTAAATTTTTTTTTTTAATAATATACTGGGAATTTTTCTTTTAGGTAAACCGAGTATAAGCTATAAATTTGCCGACATCCGTTGTTTTTTAGATGAGTTCAATTTGAAGCTTTTAACGAGTGTTATCCATTCCCAGACTAAGCATGAAGTAAAATTTCGAGTTTAGAAAAGCCCCGTGAAATTTTGTCGAGGGTCGCGCAGCGACCCGAAACAAATTTTCTGGGCTTTTCTAAACTCGAAATTTTACTTCATGCGCCACGGATATAAAACACTGATTTCAAGTGAGGTTCAAATATACATAAATTTCACAATATTTTAGTGTTTTATACGCGTGGCGCATGAAGTAAAATTTCGAGTTTAGAAAAGCCGGGAAATTTGTTTCTACCCTCGAAATTTTACTTCATGCTTAATCTGGGAATGGAAAACACTCGTTTAAAGCTTTAAATTGAACTCTTTTAAAAAACAACGAGTATCTAAAGATTTAAAGAAAATAAACTGAGTTGGGAATACGTATACTTTAAAGAAAAACTTCCTGTATAAATAACATATTACAAACATTTGAAGCTTTAATTTTGGCGTTTTGAAATATTTGATTATACTTTTATCATTTCTAGAAAATTCATTGGGCTTCAAAGTATAATTTGTTTTCAAAAATCGCATGTTGTTAAAATTAGTTCAAATCATTACAATTTATTAAAATAATACTATTTTTCATATTGCATTACAGAAATTTTACGTTTATGATCTGATGATGAAGGTTTTTTAAGTATTTTATTTAATATAATGATGAATAGTTACATATGTTATGTTATGTTATGTTATGTGAGCCTTGCTTGGGTTGTGATCTCCGTTGTCTTCGTCCACCAGACAACGGAACCATAGGTGATTATTGGTCTTATCACCGTAATGAAAAGCCAGTTTATCATCTTGGGGTGTAAACCCCATCGTTTGCCAAATAGCCTGCGGCAAGCCCATATTGCCCTTACTGCTTTGGCAGTGATGTTATCTACATGGGTTTTCCAGTTTAGCCTCTTGTCAAAGGTGAGGCCGAGATATTTAACTGTGTTGGAAAGCCCAATGAGTGTCCCATTCATGGTTAGTGCCTTAAGATTTAATTTTCTACGACCTGTAAATGGGACAATTACAGTCTTGTTGGAATTGATAGTGAGCCCCTTCTGCACGCACCATGTACTTACTTTCCGAAGGGCTGACTGCATGCGGTTGGACACCGTATCGTCATGCTTTCCCCTAACTATGATGACGATGTCGTCTGCATAGCCTTGTACGTCAAAACCGTCGTTGGATAACACCGATATTAGCTCATCGACAACTAGTGACCACAGCAGGGGCGATAGAACCCCGCCTTGTGGGCACCCCTTTACTGCGAACACAGTTGCCGACTCATCGCCAATGGACAGTGTGATCCTACGACCTTTGAGCATAGCATGGATCCATTTGGATGTGGAGGCGTCAATTCCTCTTGATTTGGTGGCCGTGTCTATGGATTCATAGGAGGTGTTGTCAAATGCACCTTCGATGTCCAAGAATGCGCATAGAGCCACTTCTTTGCTTGCGATGCTCTTCTCTATTACACTTGTTAGTGTGTGAAGGGCATTTGTTGTTGATTTGCCTGCTTGATAGGCAAATTGGTGTTTGTGAAGGGGAAACGACTGAAGAGCTTTCCCTCTGATATTTCTATCAATGATTTTCTCCATTGATTTTAGGAGAAAGGAGGTGAGGCTTATGGGGCGATATGACTTAGGCTCGTCAGTTTGGCGTTTGCCAGCCTTTGGTATAAATACCACCGCCACCTCCCTCCACTGCTTGGGGATATACCCAAGAGAGTAGCTAGCTCTGAATATTTGCGTGAGACGTGGTAATAACTCCTCCCCTGCCCTTTGCAAAAGGGCTGGAAAGATGCCATCTGCCCCCGCGGATTTGAACGGCTTGAAGCCGTTGATCGCCCATGTTATTATGCTTGGAGTGAAGATCTTTGTTGCCAGTTTTTTGCTTTCTCTGGTAGGGCGTTCTTCTACCTCAAAGCCGATGGCAGGTAAGTCTTCACTGTTAATTGCCTGGGACCCAGGAAAGTGAGCTTCTAGGAGTACATAACAAATTATAAATAACAAATTATGTTGAAGTGAAATTTACGTCAAAAGCAATATCCATTCCTAACGTTATGCAAAAATGCAACAATAGCTTTCATCACTGAGAACTTCTTCAATTCGTTTTTGTTTTCTGGCGCTATTTCTTCTTAAGTTAAGGTTTTTAAAGGAATGAATTCCATTAAAATCATTAAAGGAATCAATTGTACAAACAAAGAGGAATCACGTTTAATTTAACTTGTTAACAGTGAAAACAACATAATTCACTGCAATAAAAAACAAATAAATTGTCACAATCGAAAAAGGTAAAACGTCTGTATCAATTTGCATTCAATTATTTGCTGAATTGGCTGAATGTACCACTTAACGAAATAAAATAAATTTAATAAATTTACCCGGTCGATTCAAGTAAACTTTTGTCTTTAATTTGTATTTGATAATCAAAGTTTGGGGGGAAAATCTGTACCGCTGAATGCATCAACACAATTTTCTGTGAAATTAATAGCCCTGGCTTTGCAGCCATGTCAAGCACGCGATTGGTTCTTTTTCTTTTTGTCTATTGAAAGCCGCCTTCAACTTTAAAACCGACTTTTGCTTTAAATTTGCATTATGAAACAGAATTTTATATTAAAGTCGACTTTAAATATTTAAAGTAGCTTTAACTGATTATGAAACCGGCCGTTAAACCGCTTAGTTAGGTGGCCTGCTAAATTTCGAGAACTGACACTGTTAGATTTTTTTATGAGGATACCTGAAGAATAAAATTTACAAGCAGCCTATAATTAATTTAGACGTATTTGAGCAATATTTTCATGATTTATATATAAAATGTTTTTAACATTCAAATTTATAACGCCAATCGAGCTGTAAGAGATAGATGCCAGAGATGCATTAAAAATAATGGTTATCAGTTCAAACATTTAAAATCAGTGTTTTTTTCTTAATAAATAAAAATGTTAATAAATATTTTAAATAAAATTATGTTCTGCCTAATAAAATATTTATTACTCAAAAAGGAATTATTATTATTTAAGATAAATTCACAAAAGTATATATTTTTGAAATCAGTGAAAAACACTCGTTTCAACTGTGTCAAAGCCAACTATGATTTACATTTGAAAAAAAAAATATTTGGCTAAAACTCGAAAATGTGTGGGTAAAATAAAAAAAATGCCTACGCCACTGGATTCTACTAAAAAGGGTGTCTTAAGAAGGTATTTATAGTTTTTGTGTATCTCACAAACTACGCAAGATATTAATTAAAGTTAAAAATCAAGAAAACCCGATTTTGCCCTATAACTTCTGAAAAAACAAGATAGTGCATTTTTGTTTTCGGCATTATCCTAGTCTCAAAAAAAGGGATCGCGACTGCGCCATCGGTTTTTTTCTAACTCTTATATTTACCGAGATGCCCATAAGCAACATCGCGTCGACTGTACAGGGTGGGTACAGTCGACGCTACCCAAATGTGAACGCTCTTTGGTTGTCATGGTATTTGTTACTGAAATTCATTCCTGTAATTCTGGCTTTGGCCAGTGGTATTACATAGAAAGGGGAGAATATACATATTTGACAATAATTTTTAAGAGCTGTCAAATTTATTTGCGACGAACGACTATGATGCAAAGCGTAAATTACACCATTAAATTTTGGCGTTCAGATTTGGGTTGCGTCGACCATACATTATAAAATTATTGTGAAGAAAGTTTTACTGTTTTTATTTCATGTTTAGTATATTTTAAACTTCACATTAAATCAACGTTTAATACGCGTGGCGCATGAAGTAAAATTTCGAGTTTAGAAAAGCCTGAAAATTTGGTTTGGTCGCTCCGCGCTTCGCGCTACGCGACCAAACCAAATGTTCAGGCTTTTCTAAACTCGAAATGTTACTTCATGCTTAATCTGGGATTAGAAACACTCGTTAAAAGCATCAAAATGAACGCTATTATAAAAATGTTTATCCAAAAAAGATTAAAAATTCCCTGTTTGTTTATCTTAGTAATACTTTGATTAGTGGATTAGTAAAACGACTTAATAATGGAATGGAGGTCAATTAACTCCGGTAATGGTGCTCTTTTAATGAGTGCAATTTTCGTTGACGATCTGTCAACACGAGAAAATAGACAATTACGCGAATTGTTCATCTGGACTTGAAGCAATCGAGCTTCCAAGACCTTGACAGTGCAAATATAATTAATCGATCGCGATGCGTGTGGGATTCAAATTGCATAAATGCAAACACAAAGTAAAGCGTGATGAATATATTTGAACTACTTATATTATTATGCGCATTATCTTGTATAACAGTGATCCTATTTTCGAGTTTGATTTAATTACAATTTTTAAGACTGATAACTCAAAAAAGTTGATGAAATTTGTGAAGTACAATACGAGAGTTTATTAAAAAGTAAGGTTACAAAATATACACGTTTCATTACAGGCTTTATAACCTTACTTTTTACTCACCCCTCGTATTTCTTCATTATGAAGAAAAGAATGAAGAAACGTCTTAGGAATTATAGAGTTAACTCTAATAGTTGATTTTAGGTAAAACTTTGCACCAATATTTATGATTTCTGTGAATGATATATCATATTACCTACTCGAATGTTTGCCTTTTAAATATGCATAGTGTACATCCTGTACATTTTCAGGCATTTGCCGATTTTATAAAGCGTTCAATTTGAGGTTTCGAACGAGTGTTTTTAAGCATGAAGTAACATTTTGAGTTTAATATAACCAAATGTTCAGGCTTTTCTAAACTTGAAATTTTACTTCATGCGCCACGCGTATAAAACACTGAAATATTGTGTTTGAAATACACCAAAAACATTTTTTTTTAATGAGTAATAATCGAAATATTTAAACAACAAAATATTTACATTTTCTCCACACATTCTCAAGTCAGGTAATACAATGTATCAAATTGACTAATTGAGTAACTTAAGAAAAAATTAATAATGTTGGGTTATTGCATCAATGGCGCTTAATGAGTTAAACAAAAATAAAATCAAGCTTCCATTTGTTCCTTCGAAATTGACTTGGGAGAATTGTTACATTGATTGGTCATTCGAAATTTAGGGTTGGTCCTTTGAAATTGACTTGAATTTCAATCAATATAGCGATTGTTCGTCCTTTAAAATCCGAAGTTGAAATAAAATATTCGGTTCGTTTTTTGAAATTGACCTGAGTTTCGAAAGATCAACTGATTGGTCATACGAAATTCCAAGTTGAAATAAAACATTCGGTTAGTCGTTTGAAATTGACTTAAGTTTCAAATGAGCAACAAATGTTTTATTGATTGATCATTCGAAATTAAGCATAAAACATTCGGTTACTCCTTACAAATTGACTTGGGTTTTGAAGAAGCAGCAAATAATTAATTGATTGGTCTTTCGAAATTCAGAATTGAAATAAAACATTCGGTGGGTCCTTCGAAATCGACTTGAGTTTCGAAGAAGTAACAAATGTTTTATTGATTGGTCATTCTAAATTAAGAATTGAAATAAAACGTTCGGTTGGGCCTTCAAAATTGACTTAAGTTCCGAAGGAACGACAAATGTTTTATTACTTGGCCATAAGAAACTCAGAGTTGCAATAAAACATTCGGGGGGCTCTTTGAAATTTACTTGAATTTCGAAGGAACGGCAAATGTTTTGTTTATTGATTGTTCTAAATTCATAGTTAAAACAAAACATTATGTTGGTCCTTCGAAATTAACTCAAGTTTCGAAGGAACAACAGATGACTTATTAATTGGTCATACGAAATTCAGAGTTGAAATAAAACACTCGGTAGGTCCTTCGAAATTGACTTGAATTTCAAAGGAGTGGCAAATGTTCTATTGATTGATCATTCTAAATTCATAGTTCAAACAATTTTTCGATTGGTCCTTCGAAGTTGACTTAGGTTCCGAAGGACCAACAAATGTTTAATTAATTGGTCATACAAAATTCAGAGTTGAAATAAAACACTCGGTAGGTTCTTCGAAATTAACTTGTTTCGAAGGAGTGGCAAATGTTCTATTGATTGGTCATTCTAAATTCATAGTTGAAACAATACTTTCGATTGGTCCTTCGGAGTTTACTTAAGTTCCGAAAGACCAACAGATGTTTAATTAATCCATTTTATTTGTATGACCAAAATTCAGAACTAAAATAAAACTCTTTCAAATTGACTTAAGTTTTGAAGAATTTGCACATGTTTTATTGATTAGTCGTTCGAAATTTAGAGTGGAAATAAAACATTCGGTTGGTCCTTCGAAATTGACTTAACTTTCGTAGGAGCAACAAATGTTTTATTGATTGATCATTCGGAATTAAGCGTTAAAATACAACATACTGTTGGTCCTTCGAAATTGCATTAAATTTCGAACGAGCAATCAATACAACAAATGTCGGTGCGTTTCGAAATGAACGTGAACTGAATGTTGAGGGAGCAATTATATTGATTTAATAATTCTCGGTTCTTAATTGAATCAATAAAAATAATTGACCTCGCATTTCTATCGAAAGCCAGATTGTTTGATCAGGCTAATCACGATATCGCACCATAAAAGCAAAACCGTACCCCAATTGAGTCCCGCAAATCGAGGCTAGAGACACGCATATAACAGTAGACACAACATACCTTCAGAAATGTTGCTCGCACACCTTTTAAATACCAGACAATAGCATTTTAAATATTCGTAGATCCGGATCTTAAATTCTCGAAGAACGAATGACAGAAATAAGAAAAGGAGATTTGGATGCTAAGGAAAAGTTCTTCCGCGTTTTCTAAAATAAATCGCGATTCGGGATGCTTTCTTTATTTATTAGGCACGGATGGAAATTGATTCGAATCGTAAAATGCAAAATAACAACTGTTACAACAAACTTTCTTCGGGTTGCAAAAAAAATCAGCCCTCAGATTCCGCTTTAAGCAAGAAAATAATAATAATAATGAACTGTGGAGGCTTCTACTTCGTTATACATGTTTTATTTCATAATAATAATAGTTTATTATTAGTTACAAGAACTAATTTACAGGATAATAAGATTTATATTAAGCAGTGCCGTAGGTAGACCTCAAGTTCAATTTATTGAGCTTTTATATTATATTAGGCTAATAGTTTCACAACTATTTGTCGCACAAAAAGAAGTTTTTTGACCATAATAAAAAGCAGAAAAAGTGTTTTTGTTATGATTAGATTGACAGTTTGCTCATAATTTGTGATGGTAAATTACGTCTTGACAAGTTACGTTCCTGAATTCGAGCCCTATAACAAATATTAGTTTTGTAATCGACTTGTCTTATTAAAATTACGTCATTTTATACTATACTGTTTTGTCAATTCTTCCCAAAATTATGTCACTTCAGTGATGTAATCCGACGACGACATATTTTTGAGAAATATTCTATTAACCAGCATCAGGAATATTTAGATGTTTGTAGTGTTTTACTAAAAGTGGACAATTTCAATCAAGTTAGAAAATACAAACAAAAACTTATCTGTAAACGGATTTAAAACGACTTGAACAAATTGATTTTGCAACAAAGAAAAAACCAGTTTTTATAAATGAACATTTTTAATTTGGCTTTCACAGCGATGACAAAATGCATTGGTGTTGCGAATAGGCCCCCAGGTTGGGCAAAAATTTGCCAGGCGGGGTCAATGTATAGGATTTTTCATAGAAAATCTACAGAAAAACTCGTTCCTTTCTAAGGTCTAGGTCCCGACCTAGAGATACCACCAAAAGGGGCACTGGTTTCAACATTTCAAAGCATTTATACATTTAAAAGATTTCTCGTTCTTTTCTAAGGTCTAGGTCTCGACCTAGACCTACCACCAAGAAAGGGCACTGGTTTCAACATTTCAAAGCATTTATACATTAAAAAGATTTCTCGTTCTTTTCTAAGGTCTAGGTCTCGACCTAGACCTACCACCAAGAAGGTCGTAGCCAGGGAGGGGGATATGGGGGTTCAAACCTCCCCGAAATTTTTAAAATGTTAAATTTTTGTATGTAAACGCTGCCCTGTAAAAGCTAAAAGAATATTTTTACCATTAAACCCCTCCAAAAAAATGTTATAACCCCCTCCGAAATGTTTGTCTGGCTACGGTCTTGACCACCAAGACAGGCATTGGTTTCAAAATTTTAAAAAATTCATACATCAAAAAGATTTCACTAAAAAGTAAAGATTTTTTTTAAATTTCACAACATTTACGCATCCAGAAGGTTTCACTTCAGCAAAAACCCTCACCAGATCCAATCACAAATGATTTTTATGACTTTCACGGGAATCTTCACTTTCACTCTCTTATTTCTGCTTCTATTTTTTCACGGGAAGACTCGAAAGTCAACGCAAGGAAGATCCTCCTTCTTGCAACTGCGAAAAAAATCGAGTGTTTGCTGTGATGATGATGTTGAGATTAGTTGAGCGTGGAAAGTTTCCGATAATGATCGTTTAATTGGCGGCGACAGCGAAAACGAAAAAAATGTTGGACTTTTGCTTTTTTTTAGAAAACGAGGATGTTGCGCTGAATTTCGCGTTAATTAATAAATTTGAATAATTATACGCGTAATTTAGATTAATAATTTGATGCTCTTACCTAACGGCAAAAAAATTAAGTGTAGAAAAAAGGGAAATTGATTTCCAAATGCGAGTTTCCTTTTTTTGTGAAATCTGAAAATTCTAGAGTGATTTGGGTTTTCAAAATTTGAATAATTATATGCGTAATTTGAAATAATAATTTGATGCTCTTACCTAACGGCGAAAAAATTAAGTGAAGAAAAAGGAGATATTAATTCTCAAGTGCGAGTTTTCAAAATCAAAAATCAAATCAAAATTTGAATAATTATACGCGTAATTTGAGTTAATAATGTGATTCTGTTACCTAACGAAAGTAAAATTAAGTGAAGAAAAAAAGGAAATTGATTCTCAAATGCGAGCTTCATTTTTTGTGAAATTTAAAAATTCTAGAGTGATTCTAGAGAAGAAGTCTATCCTTAAACAAAAGGATTTGAAGTATTCTGCAACCAAGAATTGGCAATTTCATTTATACTTATGTTTGAACCGCACGGTAACGTAACTGCCAGTCTAAGGTGTCGAATTGTTTAGAGGGAATGGCCAAGCTATACTGACGAGAGATAAATCTCGAAACGCGTCTAAATTGATTTTGCAACAAAGAAGAAACCAGTTTTTATAAATGAACATTTTTAATTTGGCTTTCACAGCGATGACAAAATGCATTGGTGTTGCGAATAGGCCCCCAGGTTGGGCAAAAATTTGCCAGGCGGGGTCAATGTATAGGATTTTTCATAGAAAATCTACAGAAAGAAATCGTTCTTTTCTAAGGTCTGGGTCCCGACCTAGAGATACCACCAAAAGGGTCACTGGTTTCAACATTTCAAAGCATTTATACATTAAAAAGATTTCTCGTTCTTTTCTAAGGTCTAGGTCTCGACCTAAACCTACCAAATTGTTACATTTGCAGTAGGTTACTGCAAGTAACAGCAAACACTTGTTGTATAATTCAATGTCTGTCGGGGTATTAGCTCGGGAAGTAGTTGTTTCGATGAGTGTTTGATATAGTCTTTGTAAGACTAACTTGTAGATTGCGAAAAGAATCGCACTTTTAATGTTTGAAGACTACTTCAAAATTTTCCTCTCTCTAAGGCCCAGTTGCACTAAAAAAGCTGAACTTCAGTTTAAGCTGAACTCGAGTTCAAGATGACAGTTCTCATTGTTCTAATGTCACTTTGAACTAGAGTTCAGTGTTGAACCATTTCAACGTGTTTGGTGCAAGTGGACCTAAATCCTTTAAAAAATATTGAAATACCAAAACAGAATGAATAAAATAAAAATGTATTCATTCTGATCTGATATATCAGTATTTTTATCGTTTATATTCATGAATTGCAACATGAATTTACTGTATTTCAATGTTTAACTATTTTAACTTATTTCTCACTTAAGAATACTTGAAAAATATTATTTAAATAAACCAAGCAGTATATTATGAACTTCAAAATTGCAATCAGTGTTTTATACGCGTGGCGCATGAAGAAAAATTTCGAGTTTAGAAAAGCCTGAAAATTTGGTTTGGTCGCGTAGCGCTACGCGCTACGCGACCAAACCAAATTTTAAGGCTTTTCTAAACTCGAAATTTTACTTCATGCTTAACCTAGAAGTGGACAACCCGCGTTATATTATTATTTCTCCGAGAATTAAATTTCGGGTTCACATTAAAAACAAGTTTAGATAATTTCCCACTGTTTTAACATTCAGATATCATTCATTCGAAGAAGATCTTCGTGTTAGCTGTCGATTTTTCTAAATGTATTTACAAATAGGCTTCATACATTCCTCTTTATATTCTAGCAATTCAGTTTATATTTTTCTGTGACGATTGTAAAACTCTAGTTATCACATATTAAATGAAAATAAAAACAGGTTCAGTATTCCTCGGGAGCATACAAGGACCTTAAAGTCCGAAACGCGTCTGCGACTATCCGGAATACTGGACACAAATCCAATGTTGATCTTTATACCTATTTTCCACAACATTTAGAATAAATAATGCGCGTTTGATAAATTCACTATTTGTTTTGAGTTATGTGAAGTAATAAATCACTAATAAAACACGATTTAATTTCCTTCCTTCACTTATTAAAAATAAGTGAAGGAAGGAAATTAAATCCTGTTTTATTAGCGCGTTTGATAAGTTTATAAACTCTCAGTTTATATTCCTCAGGACCATACTAACGAGCACCCTGAAGTCCGAAACGCGTCTGCGGGTATCCGATATACTGGACAGAAATCCAATGTTGATCTTTATACCTATTTTCCACAACGTTTATAATAAATAATGCTCGTTTGATGAGTTCATAAACTCCCAGTTTATAAACTTATCAAACTCGCATTATTCATAATCAATGAACGAACACAACAGCAATATTATCCTTTACTGAAAGCGATTGAGATTAGTACCGAACGCAAAAGGCGAGTCGTTATTGAATTCAGTTACGAGGAAACATTATTTTGCTAATGTACGAGTCTCGAGGAGGAAATCGCGGTTAAGGACAGAGCGCGATTGTGAAAAGTGGAACGGCTCAGATGGATGAGAAAACTCGTAATTGGTTTCCGCGAAAAGATAAAAACAAACTTAAGGTAATTAACGTTAAAATCAAGGATTATTTATTATTGATGATAATTCGACTTATATATTGAAATACTATGAAAATACTAACTCACGTCGTTCTACTAAATTTTGAGACTTCTAAGGCAATAAAACGTATCCGCTTGTAAACTTTTCGCTACTTGTTTAACCGATTTAAATCTATTTTATTCTTACGTTGTCAAATTTAGGCTTAAATGGAAATTTAATCAATGGTTAGTGGATGTTTAAAGTTAATCAGTCTTAGCTTTAAACATCCACTAACCATTGATTAAATTTCCATTTAAGTCTAAATTCGACAATGTGAGAATAAAATGTATAACCTAATTGCCGAACCATAAAATTTAAATTAACCTCCCTCTTGTATATAATGTTTGTAAAAATGTAATTTCCTGTACTCCTTGAGAATGACTCAAAGTCGAAACTAGTTGGAGTAAAAAACCAAAATATTAGTGAAATTTAACCAAATGTTTTCTTTTTTAAATCATAGAATAAAATGGATTTTAATCGGTTAAACAAGTAGCGAAAAGTTTACAAGTGGATACGTTTTATTTACCTTCACCATGGCAGCGATAGCCTCAAACCGGGTATCAGGAACATCCGTCTCGCAAAGTTTCCATCCTAACCTAGAAATGGGCATTTTCGGCACGTGATTGCGACCATTCGCTATTCGATAAATTTTCGCATGAAAAGGAAGAGCGTATTTCGTATTACTATAAATTTAATGCAAATCTGGACACAAAGAATGTTTACTTTTTTGACGTTTCGCGTAAAAACAATTGCTATTTTATAAGTTTTTAATTAAATCACGATTTTAACTTTGTTTGTATAACTAAGACTTTATTGAGTGACTATAGTTTCGACAATTTTAACTTGTCATTTTCAAACTCAAAGTCTCAGTTATACAAACCAAGTTAAAATCGTGTTTCAATTGTGAATTATAATCTATAACAAAGTAGAAGCCTCCACCGTTAACAGTTAAATTTAACCCTTTCGCTACGCAGTTTAAATTTCAAATGCGTGCCCAGTGTACGGTACTCGAAAACACAATATTTCGGACTACAGGCTCAAACCGGCATATTCCGTGTGTAAATATTTCATAGGCTAGCATTACATCTTCTTTGAGGAAAATGCAAAAAATAAAACAAACAAAAATTGAAGAGGTATACAAACTTCGTGCGATCTCCGCTCACGATTTATAGACTTTTGAAAATATACGCTCTTCGCACATAAAAACTAAACGTATGGATACGCTCCTCGTAGCGAAAGGGTTAAATTAGTTACATTTTATAAGTTTTTAAAAAAAATTAATAGCTGAGGCTTTTACTTGGTGAAATTCCATATTAACACTTTTAGTAAATAACACACTTAGTTAAGATTTCACTGTTTATTAGTTGACACTGCAACAATTGTTTCGCCACACAGTGGCTTGATCAGGAAGATGATGAATGATGTTCACTCATCTGCTTGATGAAGCCACTGTGTGGTGTGACAATTGTTGCAGTGTCAACTAATAAACAATGAAATCTTAACCAAGTGTGTTATTTACTAAAAGAGTTGAAATCTAAATTAATTAAATTGTACAAGTTTTTAATTAAATTAACAACAGTCGAAACTTCTTGCCTGCAGGACATGAAAACATTGTATTTTTCGAGGTTTCATGAGATAAAAGCTTACATTAAACAATGCTTTGTCTTATTCTTATTTTGATGTATTTCAATAAAAAATACTTGGAAAAATTACGGAATTTCAACCGCAATTAATAATCCCTTAATTTCCAAAACCGTTAAATTAAATTGTTTCCATTTTTCCATTGTCTTTTCCATCGTAACTCTTGCGATACGTTTTAAACACTTTCGGGTGAACCGCCTCGGGAAATAGTTGGGAAAATTGGGACAAGTTACGAATAAATTAGTTGATAAACGCGTTAGCGTAGAAAATCTCCGCACGAAGCCGGCTGATAACGCGCTATCGGACATCCTGCACTTAAAATTAAAACATTAATGACCGATAGCGCGTTAATCGACAAGTCCAACAAGTTACAACAAACAAAAAGTCCAACAAGTCGTGTGGAATTGTGTACTCGAAGAGTGATTCACAATGAGGGAATTTCCATATTTGATAAAAAAAGGAACATTATCGTAATTTTATTTGTGTATAAAAAAAATTTAAGAAATTACTGATACATCAGATTTGAATGAAATGTAAAAGTTTTGTATATACAGGCATGGACATAGCCCCCCTGGACACAAATAAATCATATATTTTTAACGTTTCAGTTAAAAATAATTGATATGTCTTAGGTTTTCAACATATAATTTGACTCTTGTCGAAAACATAATTCGGCCACGGATTTTCCAGCCACGGATTTTGGCGCCTCCACCATCACACGAATTATGGAACAGATTCCCCAGATTTTCAAAATTTCATAACTCCCAAACCACATATTTTATTTTCAAAATTTCTTCAATAATTGATTAAACAATATACATAGAGCGAGTATAAATAACCAGAATGTTGTAACTCTTAATTGTTCTTTATTTAAACAATATATTGCTGTCCCGCGTATGTCACCTTTCATACCAAATATTAAAAAAATCATATCTCTAAAAACTCCTATTTTATTTTCCAAATTTCTTCACTAATTGTTTAAACAATATATCTAGACCGAGCATAGATGGTCAAAATGTTGTCACTCTTATTTGTTAATTATTTATATAATATATTGCTGTCCAGCGTATAGCACCGTTCATACCAAATATTAAAAAAATCATATCTCTTAAAAATCCTATTTTATTTTCCAAATTTCTTCACTAATTATTTAAACAATATATCTAGACTTAGCATAGATGGTCAAAATGTTGTCACTCTCATTTGTTAATTATTTAAATAATATATTGCTGTCCCGCGTATAGCACCGTTCATACCAAATATTAAAAAAATCATATCTCTTAAAAATCCTATTTTATTTTCCAAATTTCTTCACTAGTTGTTTAAACAATATATCTAGACCGAACATAGATGGTCAATATGTTGTCACTCTTATTTGTTAATTATTTATATAATATATTGCTGTCCCGCGTATAGCACCGTTCATACCAAATATTAAAAAAATCATATCTCTTAAAAATCCTATTTTATTTTAAAAATTTCTTCACTAATTATTTAAACAATATATCTAGACTAAGCATAGATGGTCAAAATGTTGTCACTCTTATTTGATAATTATTGAAATAATATATTGCTGTCCCGCGTATAGCACCGTTCATACCAAATATTAAAAAAATCATATCTCTTAAAAATCCTATTTTATTTTCCAAATTTCTTCACTAATTGTTTAAACAATATATCTAGACCGAGCATAGATGGTCAAAATGTTGTCACTCTGATTTGTTAATTATTTATATAATATATTGCTGTCCCGCGTATAGCACCGTTCATACCAAATATTAAAAAAATCATATCTCTTAAAAATCCTATTTTATTTTCCAAATTTCTTCACTAATTCATACCAAATATTATATAAATAATTAACATATAAGAGTGACAACATTTTGACCATCTATGCTCGGTCTAGATATATTGTTTAAACAATTAGTGAAGAAATTTGGAAAATAAAATAGGATTTTTAAGAGATATGATTTTTTTAATATTTGGTATGAACGGTGCTATACGCGGGACAGCAATATATTATATAAATAATTAACAAATCAGAGTGACAACATTTTGACCATCTATGCTCGGTCTAGATATATTGTTTAAACAATTAGTGAAGAAAGTTGGAAAATAAAATAGGATTTTTAAGAGATATGATTTTTTTAATATTTAGTATGAACGGTGCTATACGCGGGACAGCAATATATTATTTAAATAATTAACAAATAAGAGTGACAACATTTTGACCATCTATGCTTAGTTTAGATATATTGTTTAAATAATTAGTGAAGAAATTTGGAAAATAAAATAGGATTTTTAAGAGATATGATTTTTTTAATATTTGGTATGAACGGTGCTATACGCGGGACAGCAATATATTATTTAAATAATTAACAAATAAGAGTGACAACATTTTGACCATCTATGCTTAGTCTAGATATATTGTTTAAATAATTAGTGAAGAAATTTGGAAAATAAAATAGGATTTTTAAGAGATATGATTTTTTTAATATTTGGTATGAACGGTGCTATACGCGGGACAGCAATATATTATATAAATAATTAACAAATAAGAGTGACAACATTTTTACCATCTATGCTCGGTCTAGATATATTGTTTAAACAATTAGTGAAGAAATTTGGAAAATAAATTAGGATTTTTAAGAGATATGATTTTTTTAATATTTGGTATGAACGGTGCTACACGCGGGACAGCAATATATTATATAAATAATTAACAAATAAGAGTGACAACATTTTGACCATCTATGCTCGGTCTAGATATATTGTTTAAACAATTAGTGAAGAAATTTGGAAAATAAAATAGGAGGTTTTAGAGATATGATTTTTTTAATATTTGGTATGAAAGGTGACATACGCGGGACAGCAATATATTGTTTAAATAAAGAACAATTAAGAGTTACAACATTCTGGTTATTTATACTCGCTCTATGTATATTGTTTAATCAATTATTGAAGAAATTTTGAAAATAAAATATGTGGTTTGGGAGTTATGAAATTTTGAAAATCTGGGGAATTTGTTCCATAATTCGTGTGATGGTGGAGGCGCCAAAATCCGTGGCTGGAAAATCCGTGGCTATCTTCACATCGGTATCATATTTTCGAAACAAAATATGTCAGAGGGGGCATAATATTTTGTTTTGAAAATAACTCCCTGTATATTAATGCAGGGAGTTTTTCTTGTAAGTACAAATATCCCAATTACAGCGTGTGTATACTTAAATCTTCGGTATTCGTTAAAAAAGTTCAATTTGATGCTTTAAATGAGCGTTTTCCACTCCCAGACTAAGCATGAAGTAAAATTTCGAGTTTAGAAAAGCCCCGTGAAAATTTGTCGAGGGTCGCGCAGCGACCCGAGACAAATTTTCTGGGCTTTTCTAAACTCGAAATTTTACTTCATGCGCCACGCGTACAAAACAAAAATATTGTGAATTTATGTATATTTGAACCTCAATTGAAATCAGTGTTTTATACGCGTGGCGCATGAAGCAAAATTTCGAGTTTAGAAAAGCCCAGAAAATTTGTCTCGGGTCGCTGCGCGACCCTCGACAAATTTTCACGGGGCTTTTCTAAACTCGAAATTTTACTTCATGCTTAGTCTGGGAGTGGAAAACACTTGATTAAATCTTCACATTGATCTCCTTAAAAAAACAACGAATATCTGAAGATTTACAACATATAATTGGGATATGTATACTTAGAAGAAAAAGTCCCTGTATATAGTTATAGTTTTAGTTTCAGTTTGAGTTTTAGTTGTAATTTTAGTTTTAGTTCTAGTTCTAGTTGTAGTTGTAATGTTAGTTCTAGTTCTAGTTTTAGTATTCGTTTTGGTTGTGGTTTTGGTTATGGGTATGGTTTTGGTGTTGGTTTATGTTTTAGTCTTAGTTTTGGTATCAGTTTTAGTTTTCATTTTGGTTTTGGTTTTAGTTTTAGTTTTAGATATAGTTACAGTTTTCATACGCGTGGCGCATGAAGTAAAATTTCGAGTTTAGAGAAGCCCAGAAAATTTGTCTTTGGTCGCTGCGCGACCCTCGACAAATTTTCACGGGGCTTTTCTAAATTCGAACTTTTACTTCATGCTTAGTCTGGGAGTGGAAAACATTCAATTAAATCTTCACGTTGATCTCCTTAAAAAAAAAAACAACAAATATCTGAAGATTTGCAACATATAATTGGGATATGTATACTTAGAAGAAAAACTCCCTGTATATAGGTATAGTTTTAGTATTAGTTTTGGTTTTTGTTTTAGTCTTAGTTTTAGTTTTAGTTTTGGTTTTGGTCTTAGTTTTAGTTTTGGTTATAGTTATAGTTTAGTAATATTGGTTATATCATATTTGTATTTTTTAGTAATAACAATGGAAATATCAATAAATAAATATTTACATATTTATCCACTTTAAACGTATTTCAGAATAGAGTTACGTGTCTCTATTTTTTACTTCTTTGGACATGTTTCAGAATAGAGATGCGTGTCGTTATTTTTTTCTCTTTTGGACATCTTCAAGAATAGAAATACGTGTCTCTACTTTTTCTCTTTAGGACATCTTTCAGAACAGAAATATGTCTCTATTTTTTTTCTTCTTTGAACATGTTTTAGAATAAAAATGCGTGTCTCTATTTTTTTTCTTCTTTGGACATGTTTCAGAATAGAGATGCGTGTCTCTATTTTTGCTTCTCCTTTGCAAATACTTCGTAATAGAGATGCGTGTCTCTATTTTTCTTTACTTTGAACATGTTTCAGAATAAAGATGCGTATCTTAATTTTGATAATGCAGCAAACAGAACTTCAGGTTCAGCTACCATTCCCAATTTGACCCAATTAAATCGATCACGCAGGGCATTAACAACAATGAGATCCCACTGAGCAAATCCATTTAAGTAATGTTTTATCAACATTAAAACAACGTTTAATGTTGCTACAATGTTGATATAACGTTATTTGTTTCTTTTTTGCTCAGTGGGATGAACAACAAAAAATTGATATTCGTTTTGACTCACCTTCTCTTTAATAAAATCCGAATCCGTGTAAAGGGTCAGAGTGGACTTCCTTCCCTCCGACGACAAACTGCTCGTGCTGATCGTGTTGTACTTCATCTTCAAAAAGACTTCACTTAAATCACTAAATTTTCACTTTTTCACACTTTTTTGTTTAATTGAAAGGTAACTGATTTATTTAGTTTCGATAACCCACATTTTTTCGCGTAATTATTCAATAATCGGTGGGTTCTGGTATGACCAGTGTTGTTATTCCTATAATTTATCGTATCTGGGTATGGGAGAGACGTCGAGTGCCGAGCGTCTAAAGCGGTATTGTGAAATAAACGCCGCTGCGAGGAATTCCAGTCGACTGTTGGTGAACGGTCCCGGTGCGCGCCCCCCTCTCGGCCCCGCCGTCTTACCTGACCCCTTATCGGCGCGCGCGAAACCGAAGGTATACCTGCTCATTGAAATGGAGATGCTGGAGGTGAGGTTAATGTTTCAAATCCGAATCTAACCGTAATTACCAGGAAGGAAACGTAAATTTTAGGATGTACAAGAAGGTATTGTTGAGTTGTAACACCTGGATATACCTTCAAGGTGTTGGTTTTGATTAGTTGTAAAGAATCTTGGGGGCTCTGCGATGGTTTTTGTTTCGTCTAGCTAGGAATTGAGCCCAATCAAAATTACAAATGTAATATGTAATATAATAATAATCTTTATTTTAAAAACTATTTAGGTACGTCTATTTGACACAGGTATAACAGTACCGTATTTTAAATCTAATGACGAAGTTCAGTCTTTGTCTGGGTCGCCGCGACTGTTTTTCAACTTAACATAAACTAGTACTTAAAAAGCGTTCAATTTGTAGCTTCTAAGTAAACTTTTCAGACTATTCTATTTATTTTACTTCATACCCCACGCGTATAAAGCACTAACTATTGTGAAGTTTAAAAAGTAGACTTTTTTAGTACACACCAGTATATTTTGTACTTTAGTTGAAATCAGTGTTTTATACGCGTGGCGCATGAAGTAAAAATACGCGCTACACAACCAAACCAAATTTTAAAGCTTGAAATTTTACTGCATGTTTAATCTGGGAGTGGAAAACACTTTGTTCCATACTGCAAATGAAGCTACGCCACTTGTTATAGGCGTTTCTAATTGGATACAAAATTGTATAACATACACTAAATCATGCCACTGAATAAACATCATTAACATTGACATGCTAATTATTACAATAATGTATTGAACGCAATACTCAATGTCAGAAAGTATATAAAATTAGCTGTTATCAGCAGTGACGAACTATTTTGATATTTGCACGAGGTACAAATAATTACCATTTTTTTGTCTTTTATCGTAAGAAAGGAAATACATATATAAATACCGTGCGATCGTTAAAAACATGATTTAGAGTAGGCTTTGAATTTTAAATTAGATTGGCACTACTGACTGTTAACACATAGACTACCATAACCTCAAATTCCATTATTCAATTAGCATTCTGGGCAACCGCACAAAAAAAATGCCGCCTACTCTTAATTATAATTTAAACGATCGCACGGTATAACATCTTTATTTATGAAATGAAATGAAATAAACACAAATTGTAAGATGGTGCTTTAATTTCTTGGAGCAGTTAATAAATAATTACAAGAAACAAATTTAAATTCTGTAAATTTTCTATCGACCCTCGGGTCTGTCAAACTCCAAGAAAATACATTTTGTATGAATAACGGAAGAAAATTGAATGGGGGCGAAGGTGGTAATCGAGCAGCTGTTCTGCGGAAAGGGCATGTGTTCCACCTTCTGTTTGTTGGCACGTGTCCTTACTCTTACACATCGGCATTATTACTTTCAAAGAATTAATAGCTTGAAAGATTTTTGTGGACAAAACAGATTGTTGTAAGAGTGTGAATAATCGCAACAACAACAAAACGGAATGTATTTGCAGTCGAATCAGTCGATCGTGTGGTTAGGTGACGAAGAAAGTGATGTCACATTCACAGTTGTTGTTAATTTTAAAAATAGCAATGATTTCAATCTATATCTGAATAATTGGTTAAAATCTTAAGTTTAAAAATACGCACCGATAATACAGGGTCTTTCTATTGCAATTTTACTATTCATCAAATGAGATTCACTATATTCCAAATGAGTTGCCTATTTCCACAAACCCCTAAATCCATGGTTTTCAAATGGATTTACAGGATTTTGGAAATAGGTGACTCAAATATCTTTTATCTTGTCAAATATATGCCAAAAGATTTCCCATTTACGAAATGAGTTCCACTATACCGAGTGTCTGGGATAAGGGGCGAACATAGGAATTTAACATGTAAAATTAAATATGTGTAATTATTAGCTCCCTTATTCATTTCAGAGAAAAATCGTAAAGTAATATTTTTAAGAGTATTAAAAACTGTACTAAATGTATCGATTTAATTTACGTTTGTACCAGAATCCATATTATCGAAATGCTACCAAAGAAATTTAAATGATGAAAAATAATTAATGCATGCTTATCGTTTAGGATAAATCATAATAATAACACTTAATTAGTGGAAGAAAGATAATTTATTCATTATCAAGATAATTTATAGTGGTGTCAGATTACAAATAGTTCGTGAATAATTTTTGTTTAAATTTTTATTTTACTATATCTACGTCCAATGGGCAATGTTAGAGCAAGTACTTAAAAAGATCTCCTTTCTGGTGTAAACAATAATCCAATCTGTTATAAAATGCCTGCCTTACATTAGCCAACCGCCTATCTGTAATCCACAAAAATTGCTTTCCGCAAAGATTCAATATTTGGATGGCGTTTTTTATAAATTTTGTTTTTCAGGTGACCCCATAAAAAGAAATCGCATGGTATTAAATCAGGAGATCTTGGTGGCCAGTTGATAGTGCCACCACGACTAATCCAACAATTGTGAAAATTAGCATTTAAAAATTCCCTCACATTTAAACCATAATGGGCCGGACATCCATCATGCTGATACCATATCTCTTGACTTTTACGTGCAACTTTTTCTAAAGCAGGGCCAACCTGGTGGATTAAAAGGTCTAAATAAGAATTCAAATTTAAATTTCCATAAATTTTAAATGGCCCAATAATATTATTCTTAAAAGTACCAGCCCAAATATTTATTATTTGCGGGAACTGGGTTCTAGTTTGTAAGCGTATCCGAGGATTTTCCTGGGTCTAGTATCGCGTGTTCTGTGTGTTGGGCTCGTTATTAAGAGTTAACGTGCATTCACCAGTAAAACAGATAGACTGCAAAAAGTTTCGATCTGTGTTTGATCACTCCTGCATTATTTCACAGAATACAAGCCTGTTTTCTTCATCCACTAGTAGTATCTCCTGATGACATTGATGTTTGTAGTTATGATATCCATGCTTCTTCAGAATCTTATGTACAGAGAATTTAGACACGTTGCACTCACGAGCAATACATCGCATGCTAGTTGTTGGTTCAGCATTTATCAAACCCAAAACTCTTTTTTCCAATTCATTGTTGCATCTTCTGTTCCGTTTGCCTGTAAGGTTAATGTTTTTGAATTAATATTTGTTAAAATTGGACTATTAAAATACCTTTTGAATCATCTACCGCTACACTTGCTGTATTTTCAAACTTTTTCACAAACTTGGTAATTGTTGATACAGGCGGAATTGGTCGATTGTTAAATTTAACCGAAAATAAATCACGAACTCTGCGTAAACTGACGCCACTGTAAAATGTTTTTATAATGAATACCCTCTCTTCATTGAAATACCTGAGATTATTATTCATAACAATAATATTGCGTGAATTGATATCTGAGTAGCAAAATTATTTTCACTATAACATGACATTTGTCAAACTCATGGCAAGGGTTTTTATTAAATGGTACATTGTTCAACTTATTTTTATTATTTTTGAGGTAAATTCTGGTACAAACGTAAATTAAATGGATACATTTAATACAGTTTTTAATACTCTAAAAAATATTCCTTTACGATTTTTCTCTAAAATTAATAGGGGAGCTAATAATTACGCATATTTAATTTTACATGTTAAATCCCTATGTTCGCCCCTTATCCCAGACACTCGGTATACGAAATACGTTTCCTTTTAATATTTTTGCTGAACAATAACTTTCTTCTAAATATATTTTATTTGTATTAATACATACAGTGAGTTTCTCTTTTAAGTATACGTATTCCAAATTCAGCTTATTTTTTATAAATCTTTAGATATTCCTTGTTTTTTTTTAAGTTCAACGTGAAGCTTTAAACGAGTGTTTTCCACACCCAGACTAAGCATAAAGTAAAATTTCGAGTTAAGAAAAGCCCAGTGAAAATTTTTCGAAGGTCGCGCAGCCTGAGACAAATTTTCTGGGCTTTTCTAAACTCAAAATTTTACTTCATGGGAGTGCACAACACTCGTTTAAAGGTTCAAATTAAACTCTTTTAAAAAGCAACAAACATATTATGCATATATTTACCTAAAAGAAAAATTCACTGTATGTAACACTACTTACGCCAGGATCCATTCTCCGGATAAGGAGTCCTCTTAGTTCATTGCTAAGATGTATTTTTTAACGAACTGCAGCCATTTTGCTGAGGAGTGAAATGTAATTGACAAACTGTGATAAGGTTTTGACATATAGGGAAATGTAGTGGTATATAGGGGAACGTATTTAATAAATGGGAAATATATTTAAGATAAAGGGATTATTATTCGATATAAAGTGAAATGCAATAGAAAAACTCTGTAAGTATAAATTAAATTATCGATACTTGATTGTACCTGTCGGAGGACCATCACACTTACAAATAAAGCGTGCGGCAGCGTTTAGTTCGTTTTAAAAATGTGTTTTAAATACTCAACCGTCAAAACTATCGCCAAACGTGAAAAATACGAAAGTGCGTTAAAATATTATATCCGTCATTTGCAATTTTGTGACGTGAAACGTGAAAATGAGTTAAAATATTACATCCATCAAAACGCGTTCCCAAAATGTCATATGTTCAATAAAAATAACTTCTAATCTTTTTTCAAATTTAAGTTGACATATAAAACGTCAGACATAATAATTGTAATGTATATTTTCAGAGTATTTTCCATGGCACTCTAGAGGTTTTTCTTAATTGAACATAGGATATTTGCAAATAAATTATACTTTATTTTCGTGAGTACACCTTCCAATTAAGAATAGAATACTATTTCATTTAAATGACTGCCTCGCCGGGGTTTTCAGTAACCCATTCCTCAAAAAAAGGCTCGTGTCGGAGTGGAAAAAGTGCTTCGAAAATTGGTTTAAATTTGTTTAAATGGTACATATTTGTTTTTGTTCCCTAATCCCGAAATATAAAAGGCGGCAACCCTCGTACAAACATTATGAACGTTCCAGTAATTAATCCTTACTACTTTGTTAACATTAAAGAAAAGACAAATCGTTTTCTTGGAGTGTAATTACGCAACAATTGACATTCGTCAGGCAAATTGTGTTTCGGCGTAATTTGGTCATGGGAAAGTGAACGCGGAGTTAGCCAAGGTAATGAAAGATGCGTTTCTTGAATAAATATATTTGTGAGTCCAATGATTCGCTCCGCTGCCAACCACTGACACTGACATTGAAGACAGATGTTTAATGTCGGTTAGGAGTTGATATTCCTTGTAATTACACACGCACACACACAAACATAAAAAAAAATTCAAGACAGGTCAAAGACGAGTACAAAACAAAATAAAGGTAATTAGGTATTCATAAGAAATTCTAGACGTTAGTACAGGAATTATAAGAAGATGCCCACTAAGCAAAAAACAAACAAACAATATTTTATCAGCATTGTAACGTTAAACGTTGTTTTAATGTTGATAAAACATTACTTAAATGTGTTTGTTCAGTGGGAAAGATGAAGCATTTTATCATCAAGTAGTTGCGAGAATTATGTTTATTTATTTATCTAACAGTTTACAGTAAATTAATTATAGGATAACATGTTAACATAAACATAATAATCGCTTATTTACGGCAATTGCCTTTAATGTGGAATTTCTCTTGAATTAATTTCTCATTTAATTCTTGGTCGAACTTGTTCTAACGATTACCATGGATATATATGAACTGTACCATTACATAAGTAACTAATGCTAAATATTGAAAATTAAGCATTTTTTAACTAATACTTAGAAATATGATTATAGGAAGCAAATATATTTTCCATTTAATATCGAGTTATTCATTAGTCCAATAACTAATGCTAAATATTGAAAATTAAGCATTTTTTAACTAATACCAAGGGTAGACAATGCTTATGGGAGAACTGGATTCCGAGTTTTCGAGGATAGAAAAGGAGAGACTGTGGTCGGGAAGTGGGTCCATCTACTTATGAATAGAGTAAGCGTAGAAGTATTCTAGAGAAAACTGCTCCGGTTGCGTCTACACACACACACACGCACACACACAAACGCGCTCGCTCTTATTTGGTCGTGTAATTTGATCCCGTCTACACCACTTGTACGATGATAAATTTGATGACCTTCAGAAAAAATAAACTGTTCCGAAACATTTCTTTTATTTTCAGATTTCCAGCGTGTTCGAAATTGTGGACTTTGGAATCAGATGTATTTAAAAAGCTCCTAAATAAACCTAAAATTTAACTAAAAATCAAAAAATTAAATTCAATGAGTTTACATTAAAGAATTCATTTGATATTATTTTTATCTTGATTGTTTTTTTTTTATCATAAATTCAATTAAAACTTTGGTATGTACCAAATTTGGCAAATAATTTATATTATTGATTAGTTATACAGAGAGTTTTTAAGTATAAACAACTCAATATACAGAATACACTGTACATTTTTCTGGGCTTTTCTAAACTCGAAATTTTACTTCATGCGCCCCGCGCACAAAACACTGATTTTACGTGAGGTTCAAATATACTTAAATTTCACAATATTTTAGTGTTTTATACGCGTGGCGCATGAAGTAAAATTTCGAGTTTAGAAAAGCCCCGAAAATTTGTCTCGGGTCGCTGCGCGACCCGAGACAAATTTTCACGGGGCTTTTCTAAACTCGAAATTTTACTTCATGCTTAGTCTGGGAGAGGAAAACACTCGTTTAAAGCATCAAATTGAACTCTTTTAAAGACATAACGAATATCTACAGATTTAAAGAAAATAAGGTGAATTTGAAATATGTATACTTTAAAGGAAATCTTCCTGTATATGAACTGTGGTAGACGAATAATAAAATTTATTATCACCACAAAAAGTCTATTCGAAAATATTTCTTTTATTTTGAGATTTCAAGCGTGTTCCAAATTATGAAATTCGGGAATATATTTTATAAAAACAAATTTACAATGAAATTAACAATTCTAAAATATATTTTCAACGTTTTTAGTTATTTAATATATTTTTAATAAAAAAATTGTTAAAATTATTAGATTAATCGATTATTGTTTCAAATATTCATAATTTGTATAAATAAACAAAGTCATTTTACAATGAAAAAATGTAAAATATATTTCCAACATTTTTAGTCATTATATATATTTTTAATAAAAACGTGTTTAAAAATTAATAGATTTTTAATATATTTATGTTATTAAACATTTTTTATTTAAAAGTTAGATAAATACAAAAATCTTTTTACAATGAAAAAATCAATTTGAAAAATGTTTGATGGGTATTTTAATTGGAATTGATAATAAAAAAACAGAAATTATTTCAATAAAATAGATAATCTATTTACGAATACACAAAACTAAAAACATAGAAATATAGATTCATATAAACATTCATATATACAAAAAACTAACAAACATTAAAAAACTATATTAAATATACATATAACTGTTTTCTTATTTATTAACGATATTTTAGAAGCGTAACACAAAATCAACAGAATATATTTTAAATAAAAAACCAACAAATCAACACCTCATCATTTGCTTGTTTAATATTTCATGACACTTCGGTTTTTAAAAATGCAATAAATAGCAAAGCTCGGTGTGTATATTTTTACTTTAACTAAATGAATATCATAATTTCCCTGAAATAATTAGGAAAGATAATATTTTAATTTTGAGAAATTAACATTAAAAATACTACGTTCCGTTTCATCCATTTACACTCTGAATAACGTGTATGAATATCGAATTAACTTTTTTCCTTGGCTATTTTCTTTTTGGATAATATTCATTATTTTAGTGGGGATAGCTTTATAGAAGGGATGAAAAATCAAATTCTTCGAAGTGATCTAGCTGTTTTTACCTATTTGTAGGCATTTTTTCGACCACGATTTTATTATGGTGTATACCCTCAAGTATTGCGCGACCAGAACAATACCACTGCAACTTACAGATAATCCGCAACCTTGTAAAAACCATAAATATTTTGGGATTTAAAAAGATTATTTACTGTTGACACATTTAATCCGTATCCGCAGAATCCAATTCGGTAATTTCTTATCATGTTTTTCACTAACCGATATTTTAGTTAGACACTTTTTGATCGGGTTTTCTTAAATCATTTTGAATTATTTTTACTTACCTATTTAGTCTGTAACATAATCCCATCGGTACCTTTTGTAAATGTAATCTGACTAAGAATAAAACCATTGAAATAATTGAATTAACCTGACATGCAAAACGTAAACTTGAAATAGAGTATTCAATAATTTTTGCAATTACACTTCTCAGAGAAAATCTATTATACTTATTCTATTAAAAGACATCTTGTTGTTTTCTAAATGTTTTTGATTATCATCACTTAACGAGACTTTTCAACATATTTCAATATTTGAGCCAATTATCTCAAATATTAGGGATAACACTTGTTTCTGATTCCTGGGACCCTAAAACGTATATTTCCGTACAAAAAAAGATAGCCATGAGGTCGGTAACAATTATTAAAATGTAAAATGTATAATGTTATTAATGTGACTAATTACTTGATTTAACAAGTTTGTTTGTTTCGCAGTTTTTGATAATATTCTCAATTATAAAGTTTCATAATTTTTATATAATTTGTACTTTCTCTATATAACATTTCTTGTATCTCGGTAAGTATTAAGAATATCGAAAAATATTTCTGCTTATTCTTTTTCAAATTATCCCCATGCAGCCGCACGACGGATGCCATAAATTTTAATCCAAAAATTAGGTAACATTTTAGTGCCCGCTGAGTGTTGTCGGTGTTGCACACAATAAGCGTTTATAAAATTTCAATCGGAAAAGTACAAGTTGATCATGTAACAATCGTTCAAAGTAAACGGATAATTAAAGTAGTCACTGCAAAAACCACAAATTTCTGAAACTGTTAATATTTATTAAAAGTATGGTTCATTTAATAAAATACGCATCGTGATTAAAATATATACTGTGTCCATTTTGGGTTCTGATATTTTTCTTTTGCAGAATAAACACTCATGTTGAATTGAATTATTGCTTTGTGTTTTAATAAATTTGATGCCAAACACTGTCTTTTCGTAGCAACTACTGTTTTGACGATTTTATTTTCGTATAATCGTTCACTATTTTCAAGCTATATTTCAAATTAAACTGAGGAGAACTCAAAAATAATACCTCGAAAATACTGCTAGTAGGTAAAGAAATGATTTTAATTTTATTGCAATCGTTTTCGTTCAATAAGCGATACAAACTCAAATTCCAATTACATTGGAAATCTTTAAATGAAACATACAATGCGCCTTGAAACGGGACACATAGTATATTTAAAACTATTTTAACCCATTAACGGCCAAGCAATTTTACCTCTAAAAGTTAATTTTAATTAAAATTCTACACTTCTTTTTGTGATTTCTATGAATTACATACTGTGAATTTTTTTTAAATACACATAATGTATACGTGAATTTAATAAAAAGTTAAAAATCATAAATAGTTTATTATTATATTAAAGTGATAATGGATTTTCAAAAAATTAGTGCCTCAACAATGTAATGTATACGCTGTCAATGTTCAGACATTCGTCGATTTTATATAAAAACGTGCAATATGAAGTTAAGAACGAGTGTATCCACTCCCAAACTAAGCATGAAGTAAAATTTCGAGTTTAGAAAAGCCTGAAAATTTGGCTCGGGCGCGTAGCGAAGCGGAGCGACCGAGCCAAATTAGGCTTTTCTAAACTCGAAATTTTACTTCATGCGCCACGCGTATAAAACATTATAATATTGTGAAGTATTTATAATACACTTGAACTAACAAAATATTTAAATTTTCCTTGGTACATTTTCAATTCAGGTCAAATAATATATCAAATAAACTTATTTAGTAACTTAATTATCAACAAAATAATAATGTTGCGTGTATGCATCAACGGCGCTTAATGGGTTAAAAACTTCAAACTGTAATAATTCAAAAACTAAAAAAAAAATGACAACTGCATTTTGCACTGACCCCTTTAATTAAAAAAGAAACCCTTATCGATTAGTAGATTTGATCTGATCAATAGGATTGATCTGATTAGTTAATAAAATGATAAGTTGATGTATTTGTTTTACTTTTTATCAAAAGTTAAATAGTTTTGTATTTTAAGTTTTTTGTACAAAATTAATAATACTTAATGAATTTTACAACGTTCACATATAATTTCATAAAATCTATTCTCTAATAACGCAGAAAATAAAATTGTAGAAGGAAACGCATGAATGAATGTAACACGCATCCTTAGCTCGTTAAAAGAAAAAAAAAACGTGTTTTCAAGATTGAAAAATCAACATCTGGAATATGATACAACGAGAAGCGCGGAATAGAGGGAGAAAGAAATTGTCTCTCTCTCACTCTCTCTCTGAGACTTGATTTCGCGACATCTGGAGTAAAATAGTCGTAACCGACCGACCGCAGGAAGCCAGACTGGTGTATATAGGCAACCATATACACCAATTTGGCATCCAGCGCTCTGCTCCCATTCGCGTGTACCCAAAATTTATATGGGGACTGGGCTAACTGGATATATATGAACTGTGCTAATACTTAGAAATATGATTATAGGAAGCAAATATATTTTAGATTTAATATCGAGTTATTCATTAATCCAATAAAAATCAAAGGTAATTGCTCATCCAAAAAAAAAATTCTAGACGTTAGTACAAGAATTAATACTACTTATTAAGATCTTAGTTACAAGAATTATACAGAAAATGCTTCTAAGTATACATGTTTTCAAAATTGGTTAATTTGATGTTACTAACAAATGTTTTCCACTCGCAGATTAAGCATGAAGTAAAATTTCAGGCTTTTCTAAACTCGAAATTTTACTTCATGCGCCACGCATATCAAAGTCTGATTTCTAGTGAAGTCCAAAATACACACTCATCTGATTTCAAGTAACTAATTTCTACAAATGTTAATTGCGTCCAACCAAATCTCGTACATACTTTATAAATTCAAGCATTTTGCTTTTCGATATGTATACTTAAGGCCAGTTGCACCAGACACGTTGAACTGGTTCAGTTCTGAACTTCAGTTCAAAGTGACATTAGAACAATAAGAACTGTCATCTTGAGCTCAACTTCAGCTTGAACTCGAGTTTAACGTTTGTGAAAAAATAAATGTATATAAATAAACAATTGTATAATTAAATGATGTGAGATCAAACAGAATCACAATAATTCAGTGTTTTATACGCGTGGCGCATGAAGTAAAATTTCGAGTTTAGAAAAGCCTGAACATTTGGATTGGTCGCTCCGCTACGCGGAACGACCAATCCAAATGTTCAGGCTTTTCTAAACTCGAAATTTTACTTCATGCTTAACCAGGGACTGGAAACCCTTGTTAGAAGCTTCAAATTAAACGCTTTTATAACAATAGCGAATGCCTGAACATTTATAGCAGATACAGTAAATGTTCAGGCATTCGCTATTGTTATAAAAGCGATTAATTCAGGATATGTATGCTTAAAAGAAAAATTCATTGCCCCGTATTCGTACCTCACATTTAGTGCTAAATGCGACTTTACCCACTAAGCAAAAAACAAACAAATAACGTTATATTAACAATGTAGCAACATTAAACCTGTTGATGAAACATTAATTGTGTTTGCTCAGTGGGTAGATATGTTCCAAGATGTGACTTCAGATGTGTCTTGACCACAATACGGTTCTAAACGCTACGTTTTATTAATGTGGCTTATATTTACTCTTATAACTCTTGTTGGACACAGGAGATATTTATGCATAGTTTAAAACTAACGTAAATGTGACATATAAACAACATCACATCAGATCTAAAGTCACATCTAGGAACGCATTTAAAGTCGCTTTTATCTCTAAATGTGAAGTATGAATACGGGCCAGTGTGTAAAAACAATGAATATTGAAAACAAAGTCATGAAATTCTTCACAGATATCATTCACACAACGCATTAGATTATTTTCACTCACCGTGCATTTTTAAATAACCCTTATGTGTGTTCGCTTCGACTTTAAGTAACTCGCGTTGGTGTAATTGAAAAAAAAACAAACATAAGAAATTTCGCTGTCAAGAGTTAAGAACAAAATTCAGCCCCTACTTTGATCTTAAATGCCTAAATAGGATCCGTTTTATTTTGTGGTGAAAACGGTGATGTTTCAGTTGCCATGGCGACGCGAACAAAACTTTGAAATCTGTCAGTGGTGCTCCAAAAAAAATGTAAATCGTGGCGGAACGAAATTTCTAACGTTTTCAAAATTCACCGTCCACTAAAAATCGGGCAGGATGTCTATGGATCTGGTCTTGGCGCCTAGTCCGCATTATATCCCAGGGTAAATCGAATATTTTCCACTTCTACAGTTTTCGTTACACTCTCATGCCCACTTGCACCGCAAGAATTTAATCGTAGCTAAGCAGTTAACCACAATTAACCCACTGATTAGTTCAAAATTCTGAAATATAGAAATGTTTAAAATTTGTAAGACCAGTAAGACACAAGGACGATCTGAGGGAAAACTCCTAATGGAGCGAAAGACCAATAAGAGACAGGATTGGTCGTTCGCCCCATTAAGAGTGTTCATTCTTGTGTTTAACGTTGTCGGCTGTAACTTCTTGCTGTGGTTAAATTTGTAAGACATCCTAAGCATGTCTCTTTCATCAAAATGCAAATGTGTAAACAATTTGTGAGTAAAATTGTTGTGTTTTTAAAAAGTGCTAACCACTGGTTGACACTGATTAAAGTGAAATAGGCGCAATTGTCTGATGCCCAATTGCACCGCAGCTGACTATGTGGTGCAAGTGGCCATCAGACAATTGAGCCTATTCCCTTATTCTGCAGCTTTTGTGTGTAATGTGATTGCATCAGACAATTGCTCATATTCCCTTATTCTGCAACTTTTGTGTGTAATGTGATTGCAATTGCGTTTCAGATACACTGGTTTTTGCCCTCAGTACAAATACAGAGTAGGCAATTCTTATGGATCGACGACCCATAAATTACTCCTCGATCCGACCGTCAGCCACGCGGAAAAGTTGGTCTTGTCCGACAGAACCAAAGATGATTACGAAGTAAAAACATAGGTGAAGATTTTCTTGATCTTACAAAAAAATAAACAATTCACAGGTGATTCGCCCGGCGCAGAAAGCCATCGACGCCGTCAACGAGAGAATCAAGCATGGAGGGGAAATCTACAAGCATCCCATGATACCAGGATATGAAGGTAAATAATAATTGAGGACCCTAGAAGCTAAGTTTAGCAAATGCAAAATATATAATGAGTCCAAAAATTATTGAAGTCCCGGCTGTAGAATCAAACATGAATGTCGAATCTTCTTCTTTTTCGGCCATTTGAAGTCCACTTCTGGACGTAGGCCTCCCTTATAGACTTCCATGATAGATGTGATTGGTAAGAATTGGTTGCACTGAAATTATGTCATTTTACTCCAAACGGTTGGGTAAACTCTTCGGTTCTTACTTCTCTCAAATAGGTTATGAGTTTATAAACATCAGACAATTTGTCATTGGTAAGAAGTTGCACTGAAATGGCGTAATTTTACTCCGAACGGTTGGGTAAATTCTTCCCAAAATGACGTAATTTCAGTACAACTTCTCACCGATGACAAATTGCATCGGTACTGTGAATACGGGCCCAGATTCCATAACTTTAAAGTAAGAATCAACATGCGTGTTTGATTCCACAACTATCCAGGACTTCAATAATTGTTGGACACCCGATATTTCAAAGTTGTAATACGCAAATAATGCATTTAATGTCATATTAAACAAGTATTACCCATTATCAGTAATATCTCATTGTCAACAAATGAATGGATTTATCTAGAACGCATCTCCACGCTCAACTCCGATTTTACAAATTTGACACTCCGGGTTCCTTAACCCTTAAGGATAATTTAATTTGAGAATTTTAGGCGAAACAAAAATCATTTTCTTCTTTTAACGTAACTATCTAGAATACCATGATCAGCTACCCACTGAGCAAACCTATTTAAGTAATGTTTCATAACCATTAAAACAACTTTTAATGTTGCTACAATGTTGATATAACGTTGTTTGTTTGTTTTGTGCCCAAAAACTATTCAGTATTCATTTAAAGTTATATTTATACCTCCTTGGCGCATGAAAAAACAAATCCGATTAAAATATGTGAACATTTGCCAGTAGCCTTTGCTTGTGCTGGACACAGGGCTGCGTCTTAAGGGGTTAATTCTTTATATGTAGTCTAGACAAAAAGCATCAATTGTTTAGTAATTAGTTCACGGATGATTCTTTGCTGAAAAGGTGTTGCTTTTGTGTAGGAATGGTGCCTCGTTTGAACGGTCTGGTTGGACAGAACTACACGGTCTTGGCGACTGAAGCCCTTTCCGAATTCGATAAACTGCAGACAGCCCACGCGAAGGCCATCAACCAGCTGATAAGACAGGGAGCGATTCAAGATAGAAAGTGGGATCCTCGCGAATTGGAAGATCGACAGGTTTCTAAATTCTTAAAAAAAAAGTGTTATTGCCTTGTTAGATTATTACAGGGGTGTCCAAACCGCGACCCGCGGGCTGCGTGCAGCCTAAAGCAATTGAGAATGCGGCCCAAAGCGAATGTGAATGCAGCTCAAATGGAAAATGCCAGATTGTTTATGAGGGAGAATATAACTAATGCGTCACATGGCTACATTCCCCAATCAAAATCGCTTATTTCCATAAATATATGAGATCACAGCGGTGATAGAATTCTATCACCTTGTTGTCAAATCTGACAAGTGAAATTTCGAGTTTAGAAAAGCATGAAAGCTTGGATTGGTCGCTGTTTTATTCGTTATATTCTCTCATCGAATATAACTCCTAATATAATTAACAATCGATAATATTCATATGTTAAACCGGAGCAGCACTTCAGCACTTCGGGCTCGTTGAATCTGCAGCTCGGTTTCACTCATGAATATTATTGATGATAATCATACATACCACTTGTTATATTATATTTAAAAATATGTGAAAAGTCACTTATTGTGAGTGGAAATATATAAACCGTTTTATTGCTTTTCACTTATTGTGGCCCAAGGCAAGTCAAATTTGGTGAATGTGGCCCAGAGAAGGTAAAAGGTTGGACACCACTGGACTATTATTTGGCCGATGTTAATGTTTGCCCATTTTTTGACGCTGTACAGTAGGAAACAAAGCTTATTTACCTCTTGTTTATCATTAGATTCTATCTCGAATTTCTTATTACAGCTTACAACGAGTGAATTTTCATTGCCTTTGTTGGAAGTGAGGCCAGAATGCGCTGCTATTATTAGGAATCAACCTGTGGAAGAGCCTCCGATTACTCCACCGATGCACTCGCACAGTCCTTACTTCATGGAGAACAATCAGCCGGAGAAGTATTTGATTAAAGGCAAGTGACCCATTGAGCAAACACAATTAAGTAATGTTTTATCAACATTAAAACAACGTTTAATGTTGCTACAATATTTATATAACGTTATTTGTTTGGTTTTTGTTAAGTGGGGATTTTGAAAACTAAATTTCTTCGGTCCATGCATTGTCTAATCTTGAATCAATTCGAACTGCTTTGACCAAAATTTGATGGAGAATATACCTAAAGGGCTTTGCAACGAGGCACAAGAAAAATCAGAGCACCTACTTAGTGAACGCTCTGCCCTGTCCCTTCAAAAAAGGAACTACCTGTCATCGCCCACTTTAAAGCCTAATGAGTTGGTACAAATTAGCCCACAAGTTATCGTAGACTACACAAAAAGGTCTAGACATTAAGGTACTCAAGAGATCAGGGATAACTACAAAAGATCTTTCAAGTAGAGGTAGTTTCGAAAGGCTCAGAGGCCATACTACCCACCGACCCAATAACATAACATACTTAAAGGACCAAAGCTGTTGAAATAATATAGTTCCTCTTTGTATATCAAGTTGTTTTCTTTTTTCTGTGCAGGATTTGCTGGGCATGTTCCGTTTGGTTACGCTTCGTGCGGAAAGTCCAACCAACCGATGACGAACAGCGCCCTCTGTGATTTTACCTCGAATTACCGCAAGCGCTTGAGCACGGAATGGGCGCCGGTTTCGTTGAGCAGGCCGGATCCTCCACTGATCCTAGAACCGGCGGAGATTTACCCCAGTCACCTCGGACAGCTGCCCAACTACGCTGGACACATACCGGGAGAGAAATTCAGGTATTTTAACCCTAACTATTGATACAGCATAACTTATCCAATGAGGAAACTTTTATTTATGTAATTTAATTTATTTTATTCAAAACTCAATGGGGCTTTAAATTGGGTTTTTTATATACACTGCACCAAGGAATTAACGCACCACCTGAAAATTCTTGAACATTTTAGAAATATGTACTATTTTTGTGTATTTTATGTTAGCGTCTTTGAAATAACGAATAATGCTGTAAATCTTGTTTTTACTTTGACAGGTTGCAAAAAAAATTAAATGAAATAAACACAAAGCTAAACTTAAATAGTTCTCAGCAATTCTAAGGTGGTGCGTTAATTTCTTGGAGCAGTGTATCTAATCCAAGCATGTCTTCACTCAGTAGCAACTATATATATTTTTTCAAGTATATACAGGGTGTCCGTATTTCGAGGAAATGCATGGGGATCTCGGTTATTTGAAGAGTTAGAGAGTTGGTTAAATTAGGGCAAATATGTGAAATTTGTAGCCCAACAATAATCCGAAAACAGATTTAAAATATCTTTTTTTGTTTTCGAGATATTGCCAAAAACTATTTTTTTCAAATTTCGTTTTTATTTTTTTATTCAAAAACTATTGGATCTAGGAATTTGCAACTTTTACATTATACAGGCACTTTTTAATAAGGAATTTAGTAGTGTACTTACATTTAAAATAACTTTAATATCTTCCCCGGAACCATAGCCAACTTTTGTTTTTCTTATGGGCGCCATATTGGATTTTCATATTTTTAGAAAGAACTTTTTTTTCTGAATTAAACGGTATATCACACTTATAATTTATTCTGCGTTTCATTTGAAACATAGCAACCTTTTGTTTTTTGTAAAGAGTGCCTTGGAAACAATAATATTGATACGTTATTCAGTTATTGATGTGTCAATAAGATACGATCATTATACATAATACATAAAATAAAGTTAAAATGGTGTTTTCGAACCAAGAAAAACGAGATATGATCGAAGTTTATTATACTTCAAACAAAAATTTACGTATTTCATCCGAAGTCTATCTACAGCGCTATCCAGAAAGGCAACAGCCAAGTGAAAGTCATTTCATAAAACTACATACAAATTTATTGGAATATGGTTCCTTGGTAAAGCCACGACAAAGATATGGATATCACCAACCCCATGAAAATGAAAACCAAATTTTGCAAGCGGTAAAATGATTTCATTTTAATTACAATAAGATAATATTTATTCCCCTAGATTCAAGATAACCCTTCTTCCTCAACGAGAGAACTTGCGAACCAGTTTGGTGTGACGTTTCAATACGTATGGAGAATTTTGAAAAAAAATAAATATCGCCCATTCAAAATTAAAGTTACTCAAGCTCTCCATCCTGGAGATGCTAGACGAAGGATGGACTTTTGTCGTATTTTATTGGGAAAATTAAACGAAAATCCGAATTTCTTGTCAAATGTGATATGGTCTAACGAATGCCGTTTTACCAACACAGGGATATTCAATAGGCATAATGAACATGTGTGGAGTATAAATAATCCTAGACAACATAAAGAAAGACGACGACAAGTGCGATTCGGACTAAATGTATGGGTCGGTATTTTGGGGGACAATATTGTAGGTCCATACATTTACGAAGATACATTAAATTCACAGAGATATCACGATTTTTTAAGAACATTTTTAAGTGATTACGTAGACAATAACATCCCCTTAAATATGTTAAGAAATGTATGGTTTCAACAAGATGGTGCACCACCTCACAACAGCCAAATTGTCGCTAATTGTCTGTCCGAAATGTTTCCAAATAAAGTTATGGCAAATAATGGTGATATACGTTGGCCAGCTCGCTCACCTGATTTGTCACCTCTAGATTATTTTCTTTGGGGAGCTATAAAAGAAAAAGTTTATAAAACTATTCCAGAGGACAAAGACGATTTAAGAAGAATTATAATAGTTACCATTCAGCAATTAAGAAGAAGAGACATTTTTCGGGCAGTCCAAAATTTAAGGAAAAGACTAGAATTATGTTTGGAGGTCAATGGTGATATATTCGAACACTTACTCTAAGTTTGTGATAATTTTAGTTCAAAAGATATTTAATTAATTTGTTTATTATTATTTAATATTATGAAAAACTTCATCAAGCAGCAGAGGGATTATTCTGGTTCCTTCCCTAAAAAAATATAGTTGTAGGCCTCAGGAATTTTAAAATGTGCAACTGTTTTCAAGGCACTCTTAAAAAAAAACAAAAGGTTGCTTTGTTTCAAATGAAACGCAAAATAAATTATAAGTGTGATATACCGTTGAATTCAGAAAAAAAAGTTCTTTCCAAAAATATGAATATCCAATATGGCGCCCATAAGAAAAACAAAAGTTGGCTATGGTTCTGGAGAAGATATTAAAGTTATTTTAAATGTAAGTACACTACTAAATTTCTGATTAAAAAGTGCCTGTATAATGTAAAAGTTGCAAATTCCTAGATCCAATAGTTTTTGAATAAAAAAATAGAAACGAAATATGAAAAAAATAGTTTTTTGGCAATATCTCGAAAACAAAAAAAGATATTTCAAATCTGTTTTCGGATTATTGTTGGGCTCCAAATTTCACGCATTTGCCCTAATTTAACCAACTCTCTAACTCTTCAAATAACCGAGATCCCCATGCATTTCCTCGAAATACGGACACCCTGTATATCCCCAAGCATCAGATCTGGGACGAATCCTCGTGAAAAGGATTCGAATCACGAATCCGAACCACCTAATATGATTCGAATCAGGAATACTCGAATAAAGGATTCGTAAGTGATAAATATGATTCGAATCAAAGATTTGAATCCTGTTTTTTTCGAATCACGAATACAAATCCTTCAAGAATAAATTTGATTTTATTATTTTTTTACAACCATATATCGTTATCAGTTGTTTTAACAAAAATATTCACAACCTAATTATTTATTATAAACACTGAACATCGTTGATAACAGACTAAATTTCTGTGTTACTCCGATTATAGATGTATTTGTGTGGTTTTGAACTACACTTCAAATCAATGGTTTATACGCGTGGCGCATGAAGTAAAATTTCGAGTTTAGAAAAGCCCCGTGAAAATTTGTCTCGGGTCGCTGCGCGACCCTCGACAAATTTTCCACGCGGGGCTTTTCTAAACTCGAAATTTTACTTCATGCTTAGTCTGGGAGTGGAAGACACTCGTTACTTTAAAATATGTCACAACTATTAAAGTATGTATCGTCGGATGCCCGTCTTCAGGGGTGATATGTAAGCAAATTATGGGTCCTATGAGTTGCCAAATAAGTGAGTTACTCAACTGTTTCCAAGGCACTCTTTGAAAAAACAAAAGATTAAAATTGTACATATAAAATGTACAATAAACTATAAGTGTGATACATCATTGAATTCAGTAAAATATATTCTTCCAAAAAATATCAAAATCCAAAATGGCGCCCATAAGAAAAATAAAAGTTAGCTATGGTCCCTAGGTAAATGTTATAGTTAACTTAAAATAAAATATGTTACTAGATTTATCGTTAAGAAGTGCCTATAGTGTCAAAGTTGTAAATGTCTGGATTCAATAGTTTTTGAATAAAAAAATAAAAACGAATTTTCAAAAATACTTTTTTTGACAATATCTCATTAAGGAAATAAGATATTTCAATTTGTTTTTGGGTTATTATTGGGCCCTAAATTATGCAACTTTGGCCCAATTTAACCGACTCTCTATCTCATTAAATAACCGAGATCTCCATACATTCTGTGGAAATACGGACACCCAGTATAATAATAATATAAAATTTATTGTATTGTTGTTTTCTAAATATTTTAATTAAATAAATATTTTACATTGTTTACCGTATATTTACGAATATATTAAAAATAAATACTTATTTCAGTAATTCAATATTAATTATACCATCAAATGTCTAAAAGTTTTGCGTTAAAAATCACCAGAAATCATTAGATGTTTTTTTATTAAACAAATTTCACTATGGCTTTCGACGTCTAAGTCAAAAAATGTTTGAAACCAAAGTTGTAGCCAACGAAAAAATATACCTCTTTTACCTAAACACTTTTCACCTCAGCTCTTTTGTTTTTGAATTAGATACTAAAAAATCTAGTGGACATCAACAACTCACCGATTATGGCTTTCGACGTCTAAATCAAAAAATGTTTCAAACAAAAGTTGTAGCCAACGAAAAAATAAACCACTTTTACCTAAATACTTTTCACCTCAGCTCTTTTGTTTTTGTTCAATAAACCGAGAAAGATTTTTTTGAAAATAAATACACAACTTTATGATAATTCGAAAATTTACGAACGAGTGTCTCCACTCCCAGACTAAGCATGAAGTAAAATTTCGAGTTTAGAAAAGCCCCGCGTAGAAAATTTGTCGAGGGTCGCGCAGCGACCCGAGACAAATTTTCACGGGGCTTTTCTAAACTCGAAATTTTACTTCATGCGCCACGCGTATTAAACACTGATTTCAAGTAAAGTTAAAAATATAAAAACATATTGAAACTGTTTTCAGTATTAAAAGTTATCAAAATAATTATTTAAAATTGCCAAAAACATCAAAATGAACAAAATGTCATCTAGTAAATATAACAAATATCAAAAACGTCAAAAATTCGGCCTGTTGATAAAATCGATTTACGTCACAATTATCATGTTATGTCAGTACATGACAGTTTGACATAAACGTTCTTACAAAAACGAAAATTTCTGTTAAAATCAGTAATAATGTCAAAAAAGTTATCTAATAATATAAAAATTGTTATCTAATATAAAACAAGTAAATATGTAATATCAAAAATATCAAATGTCAAAATTGTCGTCTAATGTCAAAAAACTAAAAAAATATAAAATGTCAGAACTGCCATCTAATGTCAAATACGTCATTTAATGTCAACATCAGAAATAGTAAAAAAGTACAAAATGTCATTGTTTATCAAAAGTAACATCTAATGTGAAACATGTCATCTAATGTCAAAAAAACGTAGTCTAATATCAAGAATATAATCTATTGTCAAAAATGTCATCTCAGAAGGTCAAAAATATCAAAAATGTCATTCAATGTCAAAATTGATTAAATGTCTTGCAGAAAAAAAAAATCTCAAATTTGTGTGTTCAAATAATGACTCTATAATTTTTGAAAATCGTTACAAATCTGAATAAAAATATTGAAAATCTTACATATAAACATTTTATATATTTGACGAGAAAATCTCGAAATATCGAAAATTTCATCAAAATTTTATAAATCGATAAAAATAACAAAATATCAAAAATCAAGATATGTTGAAAATCTGATAAACATTTTCATAAATTAATAAAAAATCTCGAAATATTGAAAATTTCATCAACATTCGATAAATTAAGGAAAATTGAGGAAATATTGTAAAATCTGATAAAAATTTGATTAATCGACGAAAATCTCGAAATGATGATAATTTTATGAAAATATCGATTTGTTGAAAATCTTATAAATCGACATGTTAAGTGTAACAATTTGATTGGGAATGTCAATTCATATTCATCAAAATGTTATATTTGGCGAAATTACCGAAAAAAAATTAAAAATCTCAAATCTGGCAAAAATCATCAAAATTTATCAAAATTTCAAATTTGACACAAATCATTAATTTAATTGATTTTATCACTTACAAACGAATGTCGTCCACTCCCAGACTAAGCATGAATTAAAATTTCGAGTTTAGAAAAGCCCCGCGTAGAAAATTTGTCGAGGGTCGCGCAGCGACCCGAGACAAATTTTCACGGGGCTTTTCTAAACTCGAAATTTTACTTCATGCGCCACGCGTATAAAACAGTGATTTAACGAGAAATTTAAAAACATACAAAACAAATTTTTCATGTTAATCCTTACGATTAATTTGTATTATTTTTGACGATTCGAATCCTTTTGTAACTATTCGAATCCTTTTATAAATATTCGAATCCTTTTATGAGGATTCGAATCCTTTTATGAGGATTCGAATACTTTTACGAGGATTCGAATCCTTTTATGAGGATTCGAATCCTTTTACAAGGATTCGAATCCTTTTATGAGGATTCGAATCACCAGCATTTGGATTCGAATACGAATCCTTTTAAGAAAGTGTAACGAATCCGGATCACGAATTCAGTTTAACTAAAGTATTCCAATACCTCTTTTGAATCCTCTAAAAGGATTCGAATCCTGAATGATTCGAATCCTGCCCAGCTCTGCCAAGCATACACTAAATTTTGAGATATTCGTTGTTTTTGTGAAGAATTCAATTTGAAGCTTCTAACGAGTGTTTCAATCCCAAACCAAGCATGAAGTAAAATTTCGAGTTTAGAAAAGCCTGAAAATTTGGATTTGCCAGGCGGAGCGAAGCGAGCCCGGCAAATCCAAATTTTCAGGCTTTTCTAAACTCGAAATTTTACTTCATGCACCACACGTATAAAACACTTAAATATTGTGAATTTCAGTGTTTTACCCTATCCTTAATCAAAGAGTGAAATCACTGGCTGAAAGCTTCAAATTGAATGCTTTGCATAAACAACAAATTTATCAAAATTTACTGAGTATGCTTCAGGATAATGTATACTTACAAGAAAAATTATTTGTAAATAATCAGATATCCTTCTACCATATATTGGTGCAGGATAACCTAACCTAATTTAAGCATAACCTCTAGTATCTAGCCTAACCTAATTTCACTTGTATAACTTAATCATGTACCTAGATATAGAACAAATGTGTGCAATAACTTATTTTATGCCTGTCTTTAGGTTTGGCAAAACATATGGAAACGACACGAGAGATGCAAAGAGATGGTTGAGAGGGGATTTCGGAACGTAAACTTCATTCATTCACATCACCCTTATTTGCATAATAAAATATATTTATTTATATTACAATTTGCTTTATAACTTGTTTCTTCATTTCCGTTATAGTTTTTTTAGAAGCTCTGCTGCTTTTTGTAGGACTTCATCTTTCTGCGGGAAAAAAAAATCAAGTCAATATTTCCCCCATGAAGATTTAAACATATTTTTTTGGTAGCTAAATATTGTCATTAGCAAAAACTTACTTTGATGAAACAATATCTAACCAAATCTTCAGCCAGGGGTTTGTTTTCCACGCCGTAGAAAGCCGTCGGGGGGATACCCTGCAGGCCGACGTTTTTAGTCATCCATTTCGTGAAACGGTAATCTTTGTATTTGTCGGTTTCCTTGCTTAGATCAATTTTGGAAGCTGGAATTGATTGAATTGTTGAAATTCAAAGAATTTGTACTGATAAAGTAATTCTAGCTCTAAGCAGACCAAAGGTCCAAGTCGAGAAAAACAATTGCTAAGTAAATATAGGGGATTTTTGTGTAATTTTTGAAAATGCAGCATAATTTGCCTCATTAATTAAATATATATTAATCAACTACTTCTGAAACCTTGTAAGTTCTGATTTTTTAAATATGTTTCCTCGTAGGTCAGATATTATTAATTTACCAATATTAGTATAAACTATCTACTGAAAATACTTATTAAAAATCGCTCATGATAAAGTTATACATACCATAAAAAAAATCTGAAGGATTACGCAGCTCATATAATAATTAACTAGTATTTTGTGTCTCCTGTCACATTTCACATTTTGCCCTTATGAGGTTTCAGAAGTAGTTGATCAATATACAAAATTGTGATTTTTCTAATTGCTAGATTGGGCTCAGGATCAAGAAATGCCCATCATTGGCCTCCACTGGGTACAGCTCTTAACTTCTAGCTTTCTGGAAAACCGAGTAATTTCCTACTCCTTTTCCTTTCTATATCCTTACCTAGTGGTGACCAATCGGCAATCATGAAATACCCCCCATCAGGAATAGTCGGCTTCATTCCGGCCTCTGTCAAAAACTTAGCCATGTAATCCCGTTTCGGCTGAAGATCACGAGCCAATGACTTAAAATAGCACTCGTCTGAATCGATTCTCTCGAGCTCGAATTCAAAACCCCTGGCCATGGCCTCTTGGGCCGGAGTGGCGCATGTGTAAACGCAGTTCTGGTGCACCATCTGCAGATTCTGCATCAGGTTGGCTGGCCCGTAGGCCCACCCGATCTTCCAACCCGTCACGCTGAAGGTCTTCCCGCCGGAGCCGATGGTTATCGTGCGTTCCCACATATCGGGCAATGTAGCTAAACAAAAAGCAAATAATAAAACAAAAAGTGTTTACATGAAATGCAAATACGTATAAAAGTATGGATTAATTTAATCTGGTTAAACATCTATTTCACTTACTGATTCTAACGTGCTCGTGGCCTTTGTAAACAATCCACTCATACACCTCGTCCGATATGCACAAAACGTTCCATTTTTTGCACAAATCGGCGATCACTTGAAGCTCGTCTCGAGTAAATACCTTTCCCAACGGATTGTGCGGGGTGTTCACAATGATAGCTTTCGTTTTGCTGTTGAACAAACCTTCCAATTCGGCTCTGTCTAGAACCCAATCGGTCGACGAAGCCGGACCATCAGGATTTTTGGGTTTCTACAAAAAGCATTTATCAGTATAAAGTTCTTAATCATAGTGATAGTTACAATTTTTGGGTTTATACAAAAAGCACAAACATTAATCAGTTTAGGCATAGTTGCACTAAAAACATTGAACTCAAATTTAAGCTGAACCTTGATTCAAGATGGCAGTTCCTATTGTTCTAGTATTAATTTGAATTCAAGTTAAACCAGTTCAATGTATTTGGTGAAACTGGCCCTCAATGTTGAAAGTTACAATACTTTCTCTTTGGGGAAAGTCAAAAAAATAAAGTCTTCATTACTTTAGAGATATAACTAATAAATGCCCTCTATTTCTTTTTTTCACATCAATGTTTAAAGAATTGAAAAATATTAAAACAGTTCACACTCACAAATCTTAGTGGTATAAATCTGCAAACACCACCCGCTGTCCTCACCATCGGCTCGTAACAATCAAAAAACGGTTCGATAATTATGACTTCATCACCGACGTCCACGTGACCAATGATACAAGTAAACAAAGCCTCGTACGCCCCACTCGTCACCAGCAGCTCAGTTTGTGGATTGATCTCTCTTTTGGTCATCTTTGAATATAATTTTGATAAAGCATTAACCAACCTTAGGTGTCCCTAAAAAGAGAAATTGTTCAATCTTGACAATCGAATTTATTCAAGTGAGTAGTGAAGTACATTGCAAATTTTTTTTTTTTTATAGGAAAAATAAAATATATTGTTAATTAAATTTTTTGTCATGTGAGCAGTAAAATACGTACGAAACCCCGGGTGTATTGATGAAGCAAAACGTTTTCGCTCTTCGCAACATCAGCAAGGCTCTTCGTGACGATTTCAGGGGCTGCAAAATCAGGAAAACCCTGCCCTAAGTTCAGTGGTTTGTACTGCTGGGCCAGTTGTATGTACTCATTCCTAAAGAAATGGATTACAATTAATAAATCATTGCGTAAAGAATCGCACTTTTTATGTTTTGATAAATCATTCATTAAAAACAAACAAAACCTATGTTGATCAATCATTATATTTGTAAAAGCTTACAACCAATTTTATCGATTGCACTCGGCAACTATTAATTAATCGATTGATTTACTTACCAAACACTTTCCTCACTCCCCGCGTACCGACTAGGCAAACAAAATTTATCCATTTTAGAACCACCGAACAATGCTGGAGTTCTACTTGAAATACTTCGCAGAGTTGAAGCGACGATTTGAAGGCTTGAATTATAATTAGCGCAATTAAACAACAACCTCTTGACAATCATATGAGAAGTGTCAATGATTATAGGTTATGTAATTATAATAATTATTTCAGTGCGTTTTGGTGATGATAATTAATAAATAATGTTGTTACATGAGAAAACTACTTACTTTTTTTGTGAGATTAAATTTGTAGACAATGTTGGTCGAAAAAACATCACTTATTAACAAGTATGTAGATAAGATAAGGAGTCTAACAATTATGCAAAGATTTTACTGTCCGGTTGTCAGCATCAGCTAAAAAGATTATTCAACTAAGAATAAAAATACGTCCGTAAATATCTATGTTGTAATTAAACTTATCTGTTAATCACACGTATTTTTTTTTTTTTTATAAAAAATCATTAATCTAGTTATGACATCAAGAAAATATAATTTTAATTAATTAAAAACTTGTGATTTTATTAAAAATGTATTAAAATTATGCATTTTTAAGTTAACAATTTCAATTATCAGTTTAAAAGTTGTTAAATTTAAAAATTGACAATCCCGCGTATTTTTTAAACAATCATTTTATTTATAGTTGGTAGTGACCATAGATAACAACTTATGGAGGGATTTTTTCTTCTAGGTATACAAATCACAATTTTTCTCTGTAAACTTTCAGACAGTCGTTGTTTTATTAAACACTTTCAATTTGAAGCCTCTGCCAGGTGTTTCCAATCCCAGGTTAAGCATGAAGTAAAATTTCGAGTTTAGAAAAACCTGAAAATTTGGTTTGTTCGCTCTGTGAAGCGGAGCGACCAAACCAAATTTTCAGATTTTTCTAAACTCGAAATTTTACTTCATGTGCCACGCGTACAAAACACAGGTTTAAATTGAAGTTTAAAATATTCTTCGACTTAGGTTTTATCACATGTTTATTAATTTTACAAATGTTTATATTAAATATGTGAAAGTATGCTTAAAAGAAAAAAATCGGCGTGTGATGTAACATGAAAAAAATAAATAGCAGAGATGTTAGTACTATTATTATTATTATTAACATCTTCAATTCACAGTTACAACAAGTTTTGCTATCCATGGTTATAAAATTTAATGAATTTTGTTTATCATAAAGTTGGTAGCACGCAAATTAATTTCATTAAGTTGGCAACTTTGTTTTTTGTAAGCGCGCGATATTTAAACGAATATTAATACATTTAAGTTAAATCAATCAATCTTTTCATTGCAATCAATTGTATTTATATTAATATTAATTAGGGAGTTGAAATCAACATTTATATAAATTAGTAAAATTTGTTTTCAAAGGCATGTAAAAAAAATACAGTTTCTAGGTTAACTTCTTGTTTACACTCGAGAGGTCCACAAAAATATAAGTTTTAAATTATTAAAGCGTCAAGGGAATAACATTTCGTTTGATTTGGTTGCTCTTGTAAGTAATAGTTGTATTAATTAATAAATAAATTTGAATTTACGACGTTGGGTCATTCATTTTTGTAAGAGTTTATGTGTGGTCTTCCGTAAGCTTCAATTTAATTAATCTATTGATTGGTTAACTTTCTGTTTTTTTAACTAGACTAAAAAGATAGTTTAACATGATTAATTGCTGCGCCAGAAACTGGCAAGGATACGGTGAGGCCGCACTACTTTTTCATGCCTTAGACCAAACCTAATGAGGAATCATACATAAATCGCACGACGCTGTAGCTTAGAGTACATGTGAGTTGTATTTAACAACAACAGTCAACGTGTTAAACACATTTAATTTCGATTTGATTAATGCAATTTATGATTTTTAGACATAATTAATGCAATTTAAAGTTATGATTTTCAGCCCCGTTCCTCTTTAAAAATGTACGGCTTCTACTTCGACAAGCACGGCTTTATCCACACGACCCGCATGAAGTCCACGGAAGAGCTGGGCTTCGTTCACGGGGAATCCGGCGTGAACCGTCGGATGGAGAAGAGGGAGGCCCCCGCCTGGCTCAAGTTCATCGTCATATTCTGGAGCCCCCGGGTGCTCAAGGCCGCAGTCAAGTTCGGCCTCGCCGCCATGATAATGAACAAGTACGAACGCATCGGCTTCGCCATAATGATGCTGTGCTTCGCCTTTTGAATGAAACCCCGATATATTTGCAAGGGTTTGATTTATATGACAAGGGAGGTGGGAAAACGAAACATATCAAGGTTTATCGATTGATTGATTTTTTTGAAGGTTTGTTGTTGTTGCAAAAAAATTTACCGTTGGAAAGATTCTAAGGTAAATATTTTGATTGTAAGATTGGTTATGCAATGAGAAGATTTGACATTTTTTGATATATATATTATATCTGTTGTAAACTGAGTGTAAAGAATTTATAAAGAGATATTTGTTGGCTATTTTTTGTATTAATATGTTGGTATTTAAATGTTGTATTAGAGAATTTTTGTTGGCAAATACAATTCATGTAAAGAATGAATGTTCTTTTTCTATTTATATATTATCTAGCCTAATATACGAGGGGTGTCCAAAAAGTAATGTTAGAAAATATACACGCTTCATTGCAGGCTTTGTAACCTTTGTTTTTGATCACCCCTCGAGAAAAATAAAAACATGTCAAATTAAGTAGTTGTTTCTACAGTAAGGTTATTAATCCTGTTATAACCAAACCTGTCAAATTAAATCAATAAAGTAACCTTACTTTACTCATTGAAACATTACTGTAATTATAAGTGAAAGATAATTGACAAATTATAATTTATTTATTTACATTTCTTACGTATACAGCGATGAAATCTTTACTACTTTTGACCTCCTGGTAACTCTCCAACTCCCAATCGGAGGAGGCGAACTTTGGGTTGAACGGCTCCGGTTCCGTGTGGGCACCCCTGCCCTCTCCGGGCCCTACGATAATCACGACTTTCCCTTTATAACCCTTCATGTAATCTTGGAACGCTCGAGCGTCGTTAAAATAACAAAAGAGCAGGGCGTAATCGGGAAACAGGCAATCCTCTTCGATGGGAAGGTTCGGGTAGACGTGGGGGATGAACAGCGGGTTGCTGTACTTGCTCGACCACCACTCTTTGTTCACTTCATAACCTAGCACTGGTAAATCTAAAATAAAAACTGTTTAAAACAAGGGGATTAAACAAAGTCAAGCTGTATTAATCCAAAACAAAAACAATTTCGATCCGAGTTGGCTATGATTTACTGTCATTGTTAAGTATACTATCGTATGTTCAAGTATACTATAAAATATGCAAATGCTGTAAATTTTTTTTTTTAAGGAGTTTAATTTGAAGCTTTAAACGAGTGTTTTCCACTCCCAGGTTAAGCAGGAAGTAAAATTTCAAGTTTAGAAAAACTTAAAAATTTGGTTTGATTGTTTAGCGAAGCGGAGCGACCAAACCAAATTTTTAAGCTTCTCTAAACTCGTAATCTTACTTCATGCGCCACCCGTATTAAACACTGATTTGATGTGATGTTCGGAATATACTTCTTTAGTATACTGCTTTAGCAGTATATTTTGAACTTCACTTGAAATCAGTGTTTTACCCCGGTGGCACTTTGCTCCGCCCGGCAAATTCAAATTTTCAGGCTTTTCTAAACTCGAAATTTTACTTCATGCTTAACCTGGGAGTGGAAAACACTCATTTAAAGCATCAAATTAAATTTCTAGAAAAAAACAACAAATATTCGAAGATTCACAGCACACTGTAATTCGGATATGTATACGTAAAAGAAAAACTTCATGGCCTAAATCAACTTTATTTTACCATAAAATTATAAATTCACTTACCTTAATTATTTTATACTTACTTAAATATTGTTGTAAAATCCACTCGAATAGTCCGCACCCGCACCCTAAAGAAATCACCCCGTTCAACTCGAACTGTTGCACTTTTATTTTCATAAAATCCAAATTTTCTACACTGGGCCAAACCCACAGTAAATTCAAGGCACACTCGTTTTTCGAGTCGTTGTTCAGCTCCAGAACAGCCCGCCAATTTTTTTCCCGATAATAATCGAGCACCGTGTTTAAAAAATTCTCTTCCATTATGAATGAAATTCTTTAGTCGATTTTGAGAGAAGCACGTGCTGGTGTATGTGCTTTTAATTTTTCTAATTATAAATGACGTTTATCCTTGAAGATTCAAGGAGCAGGTTCAAGTGCCAAAAATAATTCATAATGAAATTTTAAAAGAAGTTTCACAATAATTAATTAACAAACAAAAAGCTAAAATCATTTTATTAAGGAACTAGTTTTAATTGACATATGGTAGATTTCATAAAATTAACTTATCTACAAGTACAAAGAACTTTAATTTCATACTTTATTCAAAACTCAATCTGCAATTAAAACAAATGTTTGTTTCGAAATAAAACCTTATTTACGGTTTTAATTGTACTTGCATTTTAAATTTATAATAAATTCGCGCTATTCAAATCCCCGCTAAAAAATGACGTTTACCGATAAGCTGCATTAATTTGAATGCAACACGTATAAACTTCGTTACAGCGAATGTAGAAAAAAAACGACGTTGCTAATTTCCGCATGAAACCAGTATATTTAAGGTTAGTTTTATAACTTGAGATAATACCATACTTCTTTAATTATGTTTGCTTAACTTAAAGAGCACTCGTTAATTTTATGATGATTTTTTTATAAAATAAAATCTATGCTTGCATTTAATTATTATACGAATAAACGTGTACAATTGAGTCGCCTATTTCTAAAATCTAAATCCATTTGAAAAAAATGGATTTAGGGGTTTTTGAAAATAGGCGACTCAATAAGAAGCAAGAAAATGGAAACCCCTAACGAAATCAAGCGGCCTCTTTTTCATAAAACAATATGTTGTATCAGAGCCGGCTCGCAGCCTAACTTCAGGGTAGGCCACAGCGCCAAGGCACACAATATTTAAGGTTGGGATCGCGCTTTATAAATACAAGGAATTCCATAACAAAGTCACCTTTCAATAACGGATGCATATTACCTTGGGAGGCCAGAGACCCAAGAACCCTGAAGTTAGGCTGCGAGCCGCCGCTGGTTGTAATTATGCCTGTTTAATTTCAATTCGTTCACTGACAGTGACGTTTATTAAATGTTCAAAATTGCAACAAAAAGACACATTTTTAAAATGTAATTTCAAGGGTTTCTATTTTTTTGCTCCAAATTGTATGTCCTTCATTCCCTAACAGAAATTTAAAACTCTCTGCTAACATCTTGAACGACGATATTTGTATTTTACATAAGTCTTGCAAATTTTGTTTATATATATTTCCTGAAATTTAACTCTGTGTCCTAAAAATGTATCTCTAGTAATTGATGATTAATCACTGAAACTTATAAGTGATTAATTGCATACTTTTAAGAATTGTAATGTTTGTTTTTTAAAAAATGAGGTCATAAATTATTATTTGAGCATTTCAAATAATGATTCATTTCAAAAACCATCCTCAAACAAAATTTTCAACGAAGAAAAATCCGAGATAACGCAATTGTTTCCTCTAGCAAAGTTATCAGAACACACGTTATCTCTTATCAGCACAATTTCCGCTTATTTTTATCAATCTACATTTCGCGCAATCGTTAATTATAAACAAACACACCTAATTATCCTTGTGGTGGTATCAATTAAAAAATATTAATCAAGTGACAGCTCGTTGTGTGTAGTGTGGTTCGAGAGTTGACCCCGAGCAGTCCGTCCCGCTGCACAATTAAAACGTGCGGCCTCCACGTGGTCCACCATATCCTTAATCATCCTTTCAATCACATCCTTTTCAATAATCCTTTTCCCAAATTCCCTTCCATTGAACCTTTTCCTTTAAAAATCCACGTGTATTTCCTATTTCCTATCCCTTGGGGAGGGCAGAGGGCGCAGCAATGGCTGTTTAACTCTGTCCAGATTTTAACCTACGCTTAAGACCTAGATTTAAGATTTCATTACTCATCCCTTCATCCACTCATTTATTCATTCATACAATCGACACTCTAATAAAATTAAAACAATTTTAATTATTATTTCATAATTACTGTGACTGGTCAACAGAGCTTTAATAGCTAAGGCCATTAATTACGCAAAGAAGAAGAAGAAGCTCGTTGTGTTTATGGTGTTTACTTTTTCTTTTCTCAGGTGAATTAAAGGGGAATTCAAAGATGCGCTGATAAGGAAATAAGTGTTTATCCAGCGGGCGATAAAAATACCCGAAGGGGAGATGGTGCTGGAAGGAGGAGGCGGCGATTCGCCGGTGCACACAGTCTGGAAGAGCGACCGTAAGCGGAGGCATAACCTCATTTTTTTCACTCTTCTGCTAATCCGCTTGTGCAGTTGAATGTTTGAAGGGGGAAGAGAGTGGGGCTGGCAGTGGAGGAGATGGGCTTCGGGATGCTAGATGGGTACTTAATAAACCGCGATTCCTTTCGGTACCAGTTGTATCCGTTGTGCTTCGAGGTCATCAAACGTACGTTAAAAAGTTGGAGTTTGTTGCTCGGGGAAGGGTGTGAGTGTGTGTGTGAGATGCTTTGCACGAGTGGCGGGCCTCACGATGGTCTGCATTTTTTGGTGATGAGTAATTTTGTTTGTGTTAAGTATTTATCGAGGGGTAAGTTTGATTAAAAGCACAATACAACATATTCAGCAATTACTGATTACAATGATTTTAATTATTGAAACCTCAACTAAATTCAAAAATCATAATCATTAAAACCAACACTGCCTTAAGATTCTGTTAATGGAATAAAAATGTGTTACAGACTGTCTAATCACTGGCAGCCCTAGCAAAATTTTTAGGTGGTGCGAGATCTCATGGTGGCGCATTTTCGGCGCCCCAAATGATGTCGCCCGGGGTCGTCACTATGTCTAATATTTTGTTGTAAATATATTACATAGTTTTATTAATTTTTTATGCACTTAAAAACCATCTCAAATCGTTCATTAATATACTCACTTATTCTGCAGGTTTGAGAATTAAAGAAAGAACACCCACAGAGAAACGACGTTGTTTACATTTATTCTAAAATCAGATTGGTGTGCGCGTGTTTAATTTAATTGCACTGAGTCTAATTTTATCTTTTGATTGCATTTGGTTTGCTTGTTAAAATCAGGATTATTTAACTGACAGTTACAAAACAAGGGAGTTTCTATTTATAGTGTTTCTGTTTTCGTAAATTGACTGTAAAATGTACCTTAGTAGACTATTTTCAAGACTAAACTAAGAGTGTTATATTAAGTGAAATCTTAAAACTCTCTACTAATATTTATAAAGTATTGAACAATACAAATTGGAAAATTGAATTCAAACAGTTCAAATTAATTTCATATGAAATATTATTCATTATTACATGTTGAATAAATAAATATCTGTTATTAATTATGCTTTGGCATGAATATAATTTACATAATTACAAACATGAGCATTCTCTCTTTCTAATTTTGTAATTAACATGCCTGCTGTGCGTGTGCGAAGAGAAGGAAAGTGAAATCGGTTAATTGATTCAATTCGCTCCGACAGTGAAATTACTCAAAATTGCTGCGTGCTTAATTGCCCCGAATTGGCCTAGTTTCCTCACGGCAATCCATTATCCCATAAGCTCTAATAAAATGGCATTGTACAAATGAAAACAGCATTGAAAATTGCCAATAAAAACATTGGGAAAGGTTAAGAGAACAACTCTGGTAAAATGTGTTTAGTTGAAACATTATTATGGAATATTCTTCTTCTTTTTCCAGAAGACTCATTTGATTTTATATTATTAATCATTTGAATTTCTAGAGTATTTGAAAATTGTTTAGGTTTAGGTGAAAATTGTTTAGGTGAAATTTTATTGAAAATCTGGTTTTTCTCTGCATGCTAATTTATTTTTATTTATTGACAAATTTAAACGCTGTGTTATAATTTTCATCTAAGAGTATTTAAGGTCTTAGTTATATGTGGAGTGTTTTCAATCTGGAATGTAATTGACCTCGTAACATTAGCACATGTTCCAATAAATTGTACGCGCAGCCTGCTTACTTAACATTTGACATTCCGCACTTTGTGAATTGAAACATGTGTGTTTGTTGTGACGAATTCCATTGTTTGTTTATCGTTCGAATTGCAATCAAGATAAGAATCTGCCTGGTAGAGAGAGAGAGAGAGGGGAGAGAAAAAATGGGCGATTTAATGATCTGATAAGGAATTGTGATATCAATGGTGATGCTGGCGCGTTTTTAAAATAAACAATTCAATTGAATAAAAGTTTTGGTTTCTTTTCCTACTGTTTTTATTCTCTCCGACTAATTTTCGACTTATCATTCTCAAGGAGTACGGAGAGAATAAAAACAGTAGTAAAAAGAAACCAAGTGATTCTTATTCAATTATCAATATACAATCTGTTTGATTTATTGTGACACAGCACATATGTCCGTTATTAATACAGATAGAAAAAAAAGTTAAAGACAATAGTTTTAGTATTTTTTATGATCTATTCAGTAGCATTGTCAGAAAAACAATTGAAAATCAAATAAACACGTGAAAGCTATTAGCTTCATTTTCTTTAATGGAACACCCTGTATATTTTGTTTATTTCAAATAGGTAATAACCTTAGCTTTATAATAATACCACATAAGTACCCCTTCATTATACAAATAACGCGACAATTGCAAATAAATGAAATTTATCAGTTGCCATGGATAACAATTGACATAAAACAATTTGTTAACGCTTTAATGTCAAAGTGGTGTATTAACTTCCCGTCTTGCGTGTTGTTGATTCAAATCTTTAGAGATGGGTGATAATTACTATTCTAATGATGAAAAAATGGATATGCTAAAGGTCTTCGTTAGATGCAACGATAATTCTAGAGAAGCTAGTATCAATTATGGAAACATGTATCCAGAAAGAAGACAACCACATTATTGCACTTTTGCAAGACTTGAACAAAATTTACGGAGAAATGGGTGTTTTAATAATAAATTACGAAGAAGACAAGAAAGAGAAGATAATAATGAAGTATTGATATTGGCCTATTTTAGAGCACATCCACGTAATTCAATACGCGTAGCAGTGGCTGACTTAGGAATAAGTATGCATAAAATATTTTCTATTCTGAGAAAACATAAAATGAGACCATATAAAATTAAGTTAGTACAAGGTTTAAGAGATGGTGATTCTGACAGGAGGATAGTATTCTGTAATTGGCTTAGCAACAATCAACATTTATTAAATTTAATTCTTTGGAGTGATGAATCAAATTTCAACAACAACGGAATCTCCAACCGAAAAAACGACCATTACTGGGATACTGAGAATTCACGTCAAATTCGAGAATGCAGATTCCCACAAAGATTTGCAGTTAATGTGTGGCTTGGTGTGTTAGGTGATACCATAATAGGACCATTTTTTTATCAAGGAACGTTGAATGCGGAGCGATATGCCAACTTTCTTACGATAGAATTTGAAGATTATTTAGATGATATCCCCCTAGAAATACGTCGAGATATGTGGTTCCAACAAGATGGAGCTCCTCCCCGTAACGCAAGAAATGTCAAAGATATTTTGGAAAGAAAGTTTGGTTTGAAATTGATAGCAAATGGTATCCCCATAAACTGGCCAGCAAGATCGTCAGATCTGTCTATTTTAGATTTTTTTATTTGGGGATTTTTAAAGCAAAAAGTTTGTTACTCGTCCAGAAAATCTAGACGATCTGAAAAATCGTATTCGTATGTCATGTGGCCAAATAACACCACGGATGTTGCAAAAAGCACGACGAAATTTAATGAAGAGATGTGAAGAATGTATTGCAAACAACGGACGTCACTTTGAACAGACACTTTAAATAGTTATTCATGTCAACTGATAAATTTCATTTATTGCCAATTGTCGTGTTATTTCTATAATAAAGGGGTACTTACGCGGTATCATTATAAGGCTAATATTAATGCCTATTTGAAATTAAAAAAATATACAGGGTGTTCCATTAAAGAAAATGAAACTAATAGCTTTCACGTGTTTATTTGATTTTCAACTGTTTTTCTGACATTACGATTGAATAGATCATAAAAAATACTAAAACTTTTGTCTTTAACTTTTTTTTCTATCTGTACTAATAACGGACATATGTGCTGTGTCACAATAAATCAAACAGACTGTATATGCATGATTTAAAAACGGGAAAAGGCCTTAAAATCATCGACAACTTTTTTAATTAAATAATGAAGTAATATGGTGTTCTAATAACATAACAACTGTTAATTTTCTTGTTTTCACAGTCTATCGGATGCAATTGAATGCGCCGGTTCCAGTGCCCATAATATGCGATAGTTGCCCGTTGGACAAGCCGACATACCTGGGCCGGGACTACCACGGCGACATTACCCATGTGAGGGCGAACAACCTGCTGTGTGCGCAGCCCAATGGCGCCTATCTTGTCCGGAGCAGCCGGTGTTCCAACGGATTATTTCACACATTGAGTCTTAAGTAAGTATAGTACGGCTAGCGTTACTTGCCGATGCGCACTGATAAAATTGTGGCGGAATAAGAAACACACTCAATAGGTTCGTGGTGAGTTCAGTCTGGCTCTTGCTCATGTTTATTTTTCACTCCTTCTCCGTGTGTCTGTCCAACTTAATTTTACCGACTTATAAATGAACAAACAAAAAAACAGACTATTTCAAGGGTTAAAAACTGCTGTACAACATTAGACGAGTGTAATCAAGGTCCAAGATTTTTTTTTAAAAGTCACATTTATCAAAATACGGAATAAATGCAGTAGAGTGGAAGTTTTTATAAAAAAAATGTTTGGCTCGGGAAAGGATGGGGAAATGATCCACCTCATAGAGAACCCTACTTGGAAACTGAATGAATGTAAATCCCGTAATTAACTTTTTCCATTAACTTAACCTCACCTAACTTTTACCATTAACCTAACTTTTTCTATTATTGCAACCTAACTGTTCCTATCAACCTAACCTAACTTTTTCCATTAACCTAACCTAACTTTTCCTATTAACCTAACCTAACTTTTTCTGTTAACCTAACCTAACTTTTCTCATTAAAGATGCATTTTGTAAAATTGCAAATAACCCTTTTTTTTGTAGGCAATTAAAGAATTCTAAAAAGTTCGCCGAGATAGGGTTGTAATCACTAGATAATCTCCATTCAGATTCTTAGAAGAATGAACTCATTGTATACACAAGAGATTAAAATTGAACTATTTAATGTTTGTTGCCAATGAATGAAATAATCGCCGGTAACAAAACTAACCGAGTATTATTACTTTTTTTATTTATTTATATAAAATATTTCGCGAATAATTACTTGTGTGTGTGTGTTTGTGTTATTTTCACCACAATTTGGTATTGGAATAAAAACCTAATCAACTTGTTATTCTATGAAAGTGGGCACACAAACGGTGATAATTCGTTATCAAATGATTTGTTGTTTTTTGCGTTAGAGGTTTGTTTGGCTTATCACCTAACCACACCGCTAGTTCGACTAGCTTAACTTCACGTGATGTAGATGATTTTTTGCACTGCCATTAATAAATTCATTTAATCACCAGGATAATTACGTGTGATTATTATAGATAATTTATTTTCACGAGGGTAAATAAATATTTTGATTGGGTAAAGTAAATTTAAATAAAATCAGACACAAGGTCCGAGGGAAAACTCCTAACGATCAAGAAGAACTACCAAAAGTCCAAAAACGAATCAAAACGGCCGATCAAAAAGAGGCAGGATTTACTTGTCTCAAATTGCTCTCAACTGAAGTAAATCCTGGCTCTTTTTGCTCCTTCGTCCTGTTAGGAGTTTCCCTCCGATTCTTGTGTCTGATGTTGTATGACTGTTACTTCTTGTTGTGGTTAAATAAAATCAACTTTAATTTTTTTTTGTGGCGGACGATCAATGTAGATTAAACCATAGTCATTTGTTTCCGTAATTTTTGTAATTAACTGTTTAATTTTTGTAGATTCAATGATAAGATTCATCATTACAAATTGTACTACGATCCGTGCTCGGGGCTGTACGTGAGGGAGAAACGATATGACTGCGTCAGGTCACTCGTCGCCGACGGCCTGGTGACGATGTACCTGGAGCTCAAGGCGCCGCTAACTTTGCAACGACTACCCTCCGTCAATTACCAGGAGAGTCCTTACATGACTTTAAACAAACGCAAGCTCCGGGTTTTGAACAAGGAATACACAAAGTAAGTGTGATGATTTGCAATAAAAACAAAAAAAAAAAAAGAAGTGAAGGATGTTTTTTTTTCTATATCGAGGATTAGCCATTAAACCTAGCCATGGCAAATTTGATATGGGGGTTCACTCCCCCCCAAATTTTTAAAATGTTTAATTTTTTATGTAAAAGCGGTCATGTAAGAGTAAAACCAATATTTTTATATTTTTTTTCTGGCTACAGCCTTAGGCAAGCGCACATAAAAATTCTACCTACTCTAATTTAAATAATCACACGGTATTATTGTATAGTGATGTTAAATAAAGATTATTGTTATTAGGAATAATAATGTGCACACACTCGAGTCACAGTTCGCCCAGCAAATACTAAACCCGTGCATCAGAGAAAAGTTCGAAAAATCGCACTCGTTCAAGGTGAACACGTTCAAGGGGCTGAACTGGTGCGAGCTCTGCGGGAACTTCCTGTGGGGCTTCACCGCTCAAGGGGTGAAATGCGAGGACTGCGGCATGATCGCGCATGGTAAGTCAAATCGATGGTCTTCTAACTAGTAATCATTGGTCGTTACCTCCTTCAATTAATTCAGGAAAGTGTTCGGAGAAGTTTCCGAACGACTGCGTTCCCGATCTGAAGTACCTGCGGGGGGTTTTCGGCATCGAGCTGACGACGTTGCTGGCCGCCCACAATGCGACGCTGCCCTTCGTCGTGACGAAGTGCGTGGCCGAGGTGGAGGCCAGGGGGCTGACTGTTGAGGGGATTTATCGTCTCAGCGGGTTCTCAGATGAAATCGATGCTATCAAAATGGCATTAGACAAAGGCAAGTTATACATTTTATAATTACAGATACATAGAAAATAAGTTTACTTTGACACAGTTATTGTGTTACTTTTAGATGGTGAAAAAGCTGATCTAAGTCAAGACAAGTATCCCAACATCAACGTCATCACAGGCGCCCTGAAGTTATACCTCAGATTACTGCCGATACCGCTTGTGACGTTCATCGTGCATCCTTTACTGCTGGATGCGATGCGTGAGTGGGTTTTAGAATATCTTTTTCCAAATAAAACGGCTTAATTATTTGTAGAACACAAGAATGAGGATCTCCGAGTATCGTCAATACGGCACGCTCTGACGTCACTGCCCAAAGCCCATTTCGACACCCTCAAGTTCATGATTAACCATCTCAAAAGGTAAGTCATGAAGTGATATAAAAAATCTAAGATGATAAATTTGTAACTATATTCGGTTAAAGTCATGTTCCGCCACTTAATTAATCTTTATGATAGGGTAATTAAGCACATGGCAACCATGTAGAAATAAAAAAAAACAAATATACCAATGTGAATAAATTAATTTAAAACTAAATCACAGTAGTACCAGTGAGAAATAACCTCTTGTTGCGTTCAGTTTTATATTTTGTTTGATGTCAATTAATTGTAATTGTAGAGTGAGCCAGCATTCGGCCATCAACAAGATGAACCCGCACAACCTGGCCACCGTTTTTGCTCCGACGCTGATCGGCCCACCGGAGCCGTCGAATTCCATGCTGCCGGACATGACAACCGACATACTCCTGATCGAAAATCTTATCCTGCACTGCGACCGCATCTTCGCCGAGAGTCGATCGATATTAGTCTGAGATTTTTCACGACATACACAGGGCGATCGAGTCGATCTCCTTTCTTTTCTAGACAAAAAATTGTTGAGGCCATCGATCACACTGTTTATTCTTAATTATTATCCCTGTGATTCACAAGAATATTCCAGAATATGGTGATATATGAAGAAAAAACCTTCTTATTATTTATAATTATTAATTTATTATTTAACTAAGAAGTAAAGGTTAGGTGTTAACGTACTAATTTTATAAGTGAAAGTATTACTTTAACAAAAGTATTAGTTGCAATATTAATTTTAGTCGAGATGATTTTTCTTGCACAATAAAAGCCTAATAGAAAAGAATTTTTAGCATGTGATATTGTATGAAAACAAAATTATACTGGCAGGTGTCCTAACTTAAAATAATTTTAAGTTGGTACACTTTGTGAGAATAATTTAATTAGAATTGTGTTTTAAACACTGAAATTATTTATTTTAAATTGACACATATCACTGAAAAATTATAAGGAAGATTATATTCCAGCCAATTTTTACACTTTTATAAAAAATAAATAAACGTTTTTTTTAAACCGAATCACTTTTAAAAATACCTTATCCTTTTTTAAAGCAACATTTTTATTTATGACAGGACAATATAAAAATGGTTCACTTTATTTATTCATAAATAATTACAACTTTAAATTATCATAAATAATAATTATTTATTTCGTTTAATCTATTTTTTGCTTCCTCATTATTAAAAAATAACCATGAAAAAATGCTTGTAAAAGAAAATGCCGCACTAATGACTCTCGCCCTTCTTTCCGATGACCCGCTTAAAGTCGCCCATATTGGTCGTGTTAATCGGCGAGCCGATCATTGCGAAATGATCTACCTGGGTCACTTCCCCGCCCGACTGGTTGTCCTTCACGAAAATCTGGATGTTCTGCACGTTCTGGAACTTGACGAAGCGCAGGTTCACTGGATTTCCTTCCAAATCGTCCGGATTAATCCTTGACGAGTGAAAAAAAAAAGCAATGAAAAAAATTAGGGTATGATTTTGTGTGCTTACTCCATGTCCTGGACGCTAGTGTTGCTGTCGGCGAGGTCGAAATCAATGGTCCTCGGTTGGTTGATGAATATCTTTATGTTCTTTGGGCCCTTATCGCGGGGAGCTTTGAACTTTAAGCTGTGGATTTTCACCGCCTGATTAAACGTTATGGAAATGATGAGCTAAGAAAAAAATCATCTATTAATTTACACATAAAAGGAAGTTAATGTGCGGTAGTTTGACGACAAGACAATTGATATTATAAATTATTGGCAAAAGGAAGTGAGTGTTGCCGCTCCCAGACCAAGCATGAAGTAAAATTTCTAGTTTAGAAAAGCCTGAAAATCTAAACTCGAAATGTTACTTCATGCGCTACCCGTATAAGACACTGACTTCAAGTAAAGTTCAAAATATACTGCATTAGAATATTTCTTAAGCAGTATATTTCGAGCTTCACTTTAAATCAGTGTTTTAAAGCGTGGCACATGAAGTAAAATTTCGAGTTTAGGAAAGCCTGAAAATTTGGTTTGGTCGCGTAGCACTACACGACCAAACCAAATGTTCAGGCTTTTCTAAACTCGAAATTTTACTTCATGCTTAGTCTGGGAGTGGAAACACTTGTATATATTTTAAATTATTCAAAAAGGAAGTGAGTTAGGTAATATATTACAACAATACAATTCTGAATCAAATTCAATCTTAGTTAAAACGTTTCAAAGTTATCAATAAGAACTAAATTAAATCAATACAATTCATTAGTATTATAGTAGTACAACACTACAATTAAAGACTCACTTGTTCGTCGCAGTCCGATTGTAGGAACCCGCCGCTCGATTGGAGGCAGTGCGCCAGCGGGTGGTCGTCGCTCTCGTTCAGACATTCACACTGGGCTTTCATAATAAACGGTAACAAATCCATCTAGACGCAAAGAAACAAACAAAAAGAAGGGACGATAGACATTGGTTGTAAAAACTCAGGACTACTTTTGTTCTTATGTTAAAAAGAGTTAACAAAATCAATGAAAGCACAAACTTTGTAAACGATTTTATTGAACGATCGATAAGATTACAAGAAAGTAAGAGTGATATTTCAAAATATTGTGCATGGACAGATATGCTTCTTAAACTAAAAAAAAGAGAGAAATAAAAATTCCGACTGATAAAATAATCCCAACAAGACAGTAAAGAATAAACAATGTGATTCCCTTAAAATGGGAGAGCCTTACATTTCTAAATTGTCAATGAATAAATAAATTCAGGAATTCCAAATTTTATTTTGTAAATTATACAGAGAATTAAAATACAGGTATCAGTCATCTTCACCACTTTGCTTTGAATACGAGCTCACAGCAAAATACTAAAATAAAATGATTGATTTAAAAATATGTAATAATTAAGAAATCTTGTCCCCAACATTTCTAAAACTTTTAGAATATATATAATATCAAAACACTAGCACTTCACTGTAAAACCTAGATCGAATGTAATTTGTCAGTTAATTAAACTAAACCAAGCTTAGTTTAAACTCAATTCAAATTACATTTGTCATAATTTAATTTAAACAAGGTTTACATAGAACTAAAACTTCGATAAAGTGTATTATGATTGTAACACTTTCTTCACTAAAAACTAATAATTTTATTTATTTTACTTCAAATTAAATCTCTATAAATAAAATACTTATTATCTTTAAAAACTTACGTGGCCTCCAACTGCTTCGCCTTCAGTCCCCTCACCGTCCCCATAATATTGACGCACTTTGTTTTCTAAAGCAGTGGGGTCGGCGCCTTGGAGCCTATCAATTTTCGTCTGTAACGGAAAACCGTGTTTAAAATTGGTTCACCAATGTGATTTGTGTATGTTTGTTTTTACCTTATTGCGGTAAAAAATGAAGGTGGGCATGGCGGAAACTCCCTGAGCGGCCGCCGTGTCCTGGCATTTGTCCACATCAATTTTAATAAAGACCGCGTTGGTGTACTTCACCGAAAGCTGCTGGAAAATGGGCGCCATTTGCTGACACGGTCCACACCTGATTAAAAACAATTAAACATGCGAATAACTGGTAAAAATTTGCAGTTCTTGTCTAAGCCCTTGAAAGAAAGAAAAGTTCTGTATTTTGAAACCGAACCGAGAACTTTTAAGGGCAAAAAGAAACAATTTTAGATCTAGACTTTGATTTTAAGAGGGGTTGCCTTCTGAAAGTCATACATTGAAAACTGTTGGGTGAATAGGCGATTTTGAGGTTAAGTACTCACCAACTGGCCGTAAAATCAGCGACGACGAGCTTTGCGCTGGCAGAGGCCAGTTCGCTGTGGAAATGAGAGTCGTTTTCGATGGTGCGTACCGTCATCGTTTACTTTTTCCGAATTTATAAACGCCTTTTCGAATAATTGGGAAAACTTTTATAATGACTGGCAGTTTGACAGTTTACGCCAGTGCTACCAACTGCTAAGACATAGATTAATTTAGATCGACGACTCCTAGAGGGCCTCACGATTCGTAATTTTAGTTTGGTGCATCACCCGCTGTGATGGCGCTGCATTCGAAAACGTCATCTAGCGCGGGGTGCGGGCAGTATATTGCCTACGGGTTGCGCGGTGCGGGGGGTATTGAATGGGAGGAGGAGGTGCGGTACGGGCAGCACCACGCGGCGTTTGAATTGATTGCCACGCGATGCTAGAAATTATAAATGCATAATTAAAGTATGAAATATATATTGCAAATATTCAATACATGTAATGTTTATAACTAATTACAAATTAATTAACCACATATCCTCTCTACAAATATTCTTCTTCAACAACTTATACTAAAGATTATATACACATTACAGGATTAAAAGATAAATTGATATAAATAAAATCCAAAATTAAATATAGAAAAAACGTAAATCAAATCTAGAGAAAAATTGTGAAATACCTTTTTGTTGTTAAATGGGTAGAGGACAAGTACGAGGGTCACAATAGATCATAGTGAAGATCTCTTATTCGACCCACTCACTTTAATATTACAGTACATAATAGTAACAAAATAAATCAATGCAAAACATTATTAACCCAATATAATATACACTTAACATCCGAGGAAACAATGGCATACTTAGGGCTCACAACATTGCAACATCGTGTCATGGAATTAGATATATCTGTTTTCTTTACAAAATTTTAAACTGGAAAATCAATTCAAATCATATACGACCGTAACATTTCTCCAGTTTTATGTGCTTCAGATGCACACTCAAGACGCTTCTTGATAGAAGCGTTTTGAGCATGCAATTTTCTGGCAACCCGTTGAATGTCTTGGGCATACGAATGTAACACCTTTGCTTGAGGGGAAAGCTTTCTTTTTCTTGTCACATTTAAAGTTTTCATAAAATTTACTTTAAGACATTCCTTTTTGCTCCGGGAACGTACTTTGTGACAAAATGAATTATTTTGGAGCGAAACTTTGCTGGAGCCAAATGTATTGGAAAGGTGACAGCTAGTGCTGGAACTCGCCACTGGCTGAATGTTAGAATGTTCCATAACACGGGTCCCAATACAATCATTCTCCCTCGGCTGATCCACTTGTGAGAAACTGCATTGCAGATCATCTATAGCAGAATCGTCCAGTTCACCAACATTAGACCAATCCGTGAGTGCTATAAACAAATAATATACTAAGATATATGTATTTATGTATTTTTTTTAAATTAAAATTTATTGAACTCAAATAGATTTGTTTACAAATAATTATCACAATTTCAAATCACATTTTTTGGTATCTTATTTACAAGATTGTAGTATCAAATAGTCAAAATTTTGAGTAAAAACAAGTACTGTTTCATGTTTTCCATTTCCATTAAAAAAATTTATTAATTTAACTTACCAATCGGTTCATCGAGAAATACTGTAGGGACACTCCTCAGTTTTAAATTAGTCTTGCTGGTCTGACATTTTGTGCTCTCAGCAAAGTGCTTGTCGCAAACAAAATATCTTTGCACCACTTCTTTCTTCAATTTTTGATTCAGGTCCTCCCGGCTTCTAGCCACTTCTCGTAGACCTATACAAAAAATGAAGACTTAGATGTTGTCATTTAAGATTCTTATTGTTTTGTTTAAAGAAAATTTAGTAAAGTAAATAGAATAAAATATGTATATATTTATGTTTGAATTAATCTTATGCAAAGCTTAATTAGTATTATTGTAAACATTTCTTAGCATTCTTATTATACCTAATAATTTTATTAACCAAATATAATTAACAATAATTTAAATAAAATTGCTTTGGAAATTATTGAAGATTAAATATTTTGAAGAAATCGTTAACCAAGAAATTATTTCAACTGCCCAGCAATGAGTAAATATTATTATTATAACCAATTTATTTAAGTTTTAAGTTTTAGTGAGATAACCAATTTGTCATATGAGCTGCAGATAATCCCTAAATGTAACACTTATTGTATATTTTTTTTAAATACAAGTATAAGCTAAAGTTTGAAAAAGTGTTATTTATAACTGTTGATTTTTAGTCAACGTGAGTTAATTGAATTATCAATCTACTGTAGAAATCATCAATTCATATATAATATATGAAATATTCGAAGTTGCTTGCAATATTTGCTATAGAAATCAAATCAGACAATATGAATTAATTTTACAAGTTATTTTAATAATGGGAATTACTAGTTAACTAAGTTTTGAAAGTTTATTTTGATCACTGAATTTAAACTGGTTTAAAATAACAGGTACACTTTAATAATAAAGTAAATTTACATATTTAAATGAAATGATATAACAAATTAAGGCTTACCCCATTTTTCCGAGTAAATCTATGCATACGAATATTTTTTTCGCAATTGTTGCAAGACTTAATCGCACAATAACGGGTCATAATTATAAATTTATCACACTGTCTTGATTGAACGAATACAAAACAGAAAATAACTTAAAACTAGAAAATATTTCCAATACTTACGGTTTTGTTTATTTTTCACCAGATAATTTCGTCTAATCAGCATTCTTGTGCCCACTTGGGCCATCAGATGTTGATTGACATATGTTCCCCACTTCCCGAAAACTACGAAATTGCGGGAAATTTGAAATTTCGACATTAGCGCCCTCGAAGCGGGTGATGCACCTAACTAAATTTATGAAATTACGAAATTATATGGAGATGACGGGGCCTGTGCTAAGACTTATTATAAAGAAGTCGCCATATTTCCTAATAGATGTCACTCAATGATAGGTTTGTTAACAGTGCCATGAGCGAATAAATGTTGGAAATTCATTGCAAACATATTTTGCGAACGCGTTTTGACGGATGTAATACAGAGTGGACCAAAAATCCGTTTAAATTTGAATCGGTAGCAGCGATGGCGGGGGGGCGGAGGGGTTGCGAAGCGCAAGAGCGGCCAATGGGAATTCAGTACCATAGAAAACTAATATCTTCAGTACCATGACGTCGTTTAGCCAGACCCAGTCGACTCCATATAATTCTGTAAATTCACATATAGTTGACCGACCCACTCGATGGGAGGGCGCATATGTCGGAATTTCAAATTTCCCGCAATTTCTAACGTGGGCTCATTTTCAATCAACAGCTGTCAGATCCGTCGGATCTGAAGGCACAAAAATGCCGATAAGGCGAAATCGTCTCGAGATGAGCGTTAATAAATATAAATAATTACAACCGTAAGTTTATATAATATTTTTAAATTTTAACCTATTGTGTATTATTTTAAATAAGTCTACAGTCAAACAAATTTAAAACCAGGGTGTTACTACATTATTTCCCTTTATTTCTTCTTAGTACATGTGGATGATCTTCAAGTATACTAAATATCCATGGTCGTGGATATTTTCATCATATCCCCGTTATTGTTGGATTAAGCAATTCTGAATCTTTAGGGATGGGCGTTAACATTAATAATTAAAACCGTAAGTATATGTAATATTTTAAGTTTTTAATTAAATCTGTAGTCAAACACATTTAGTATGTCTGCATTATTTCTCTTTATTTCTTCCTAGCATTCGTGAATGAACCTCAAGTACCATGCATGAAACAACCATGGACGTGGAGATTTTCTATACACCGGGCTAGGAGCATACTTCCATGGAGAATATTCCTATTGCTGTTGGATCAAGCAATTCTGAAATTCCATCTAGTCACAAAGTACGATCCCAGAACGTAAAATAATGCCTTAAATTCAATTACACGGTTTTTCTATTGCATTTTACTATTGTTCAAATAAGATTCACTATATCCCAAATATCTTTTACCTTGTCAAATATAAGTCAAAAGATTTCCCGATTTACGAAATGAGTTTCACTATATACCAAATACTTTTCCCTTTAATATTTTTGCTGACCATTTTTGCAATAACAATAACTTTCTTCTGGAAATATTTTATTTGTATTTATACATACAGGTATATACAGGTTTTAAGTATACGTATTCCAAATTCAACCTATTTTCTGTAAATCTTTAGATAATCCTTGTTTTTTTTTAAGTTCAATTTAAAGCTTTAAATGAGTGTTTTCCACTCCCAGACTAAGCATGAAGTAAAATTTCGAGTTTAGAAAAGCCCCGTGAAAATTTGTCGAGGGTCGCGCAGCGACCCGAGACAAATTTTCTGGGCTTTTCTAAACTCGAAATTTTACTTCATGCGCCACGCGTATAAAACACAGATTTCAAGTGAAATTCGAATATGCATAAAATTCACAATATTTTAGTGTTTTATACGCGTGACGCATGAAGTAAAATTTCGAGTTTAGAAAAGCCCAGAAAATTTGTCTCGGGGCTTTTCTTAACTCGAAATTTTACTTCATGCTTAGTCTGGGAGTGGAAGACACTCGTTTAAAGCTTTATATTGAAATCTTTTGAAAAACAACGAATGCCGGAAAATTTACAGCTTGTGCATATGTTTACCTTAGAGAAAAATTCACTGTATGGAACACTACTTACGCCAACATCCTTATCCGGATAAGGAGACCTCTTATTTCATTTCTAAGATGCATTTTTTGACGAACTGCAGACATTTTGTTGAGAAGTGAAATGTAATTAGGTTTTGACATATAGTGAAATATATTTGTAATAACTTAAAATATACCTTTAACATGTTCATTAGGTCTTTGTTATTTTTCGCATCGCACGGTAATTTAATATCGTGCGATGTTCCCCGCACCGCACCCTCCATTCAATGTTATGAGCCCCTGTACCGCACACCCCGCTTAGCAAGAAGCCCGCCCGCTCCCCGCGCCCAATGACATCATTTGCGATTGCAGCGCTGTCCCATCGAGTGGGTCGGTTAACTAAAATCATGCTACGTGGAGCCCCCTATGAGTTATCAATCTAATTTAATCTATGGTTTAGCGATAAACAACGTGCGTTCTGTATACGTGAGGTCTAGGTACGTGAGTACTACCGCAACAACGATTCTTTTACTCTAGCGCAACGAAAATTTTGCGCTCATTACAACATACGGCGTAAACATGAAGCTCAATTGATTCAATTGATTCGAAAATGGGTACAAAAGTTCGAGGAGACAGGTTCAACTAGAATCAGCCACGGCCGACCTAGAACATCAAGAGATCTCGAAAACGTCAAGCGTGTAAGAGCGTCTATTTGTGAAAATCATGGACTCTCTACTGGGAAGCGGTCTAACGCCATAGGTGTGCCAAACACATCTTTGATTCGAAATGTTAGAGTGGTTCTCCAGCTTTACCAACATTTTTTTCTCAGACGAAGCACACTTCCATCTAAATGGGCATGTGAATAGGTAAATTTGCAGGTATTGGAGTGACACTAATCCTAAATTGAAGCAAAACAAAGATTTGTCCGCAAGAGGCATTATTGGTCCATACTTTTTTGAAGATCGCCGGAGAAATGCTGTTACAGTGAATGCAGAGCGGTATATTGCCATGCCATAGAACATTTTTTCACCAGCGCTACAGGGTTTCGATGGTTTTAATCAACGATCGTGGTTTCAGCAAGATGGGGCAACATGCCACACTTCCAACGACTCATTAAGTGCTGTTGGCGAAACCTCGTAGCCCGGACTTAACCCCACTGCACTTCTTTCTTTGGGGATACCTTGAAAGTAAAGTTTTCAATAGCAACCCAGTGTTCCTAGAGGAATTAAAGGAAAATAATCGAGAGGAAATGCTAAACATTTTACGAAACACTTGTGAGGCCGTCATTGAAAATTTCCGCTCTAGGTTGCAGCAGTGTCAAAATAGTCAAGGATCACATATGGATGATGTAATTTAAAAAAAATAAAATCGCTATTTGTCAGAGCTGGGCAGGATTCGAATCATTCAGGATTCGATTCCCGGATTCGAACCCTTTTAGAGGATTCAAAAGAGGTATTCGAATACTTCAGTGAAAACGGATTCGTGATCCGGATTCGTTACATTTTTTTAAAAGGATTCGTATTCGAATCCAGACGTAGATGATTCGAATCCTTATAAAAGGATTCGAATTCTTATAAAACGATTCGAGTCCTTATAAAAGGAACCGAATCCTTATAAAAGGATTCGAATCCTCATACACGGATTCAAATCCTCCTAAATAATTCGAATCATCGCTATTAGGGCTGGGATTCGAATTCGATTAATTCAAATAGTTAAATATTCTAATATGAATATTTAAATCACTAAATTATTCATATGGAATTTTTAAATTTTCGAATAATTCAAATATTTGTGAATGCATATTTGGTTACTTAACCATGAAAAATATCCAACGTTAATGGTATATTTTTAACTTCACTTGAAATCAGTGTTATATACGCGTGGCGCATGAAGTAAAATTTCGAGTTTAGAAAAGCCCCGCGAAAATTTGTCTCGGGTCGCTGCGCGACCCTCGACAAATTTTTTACGCGGGGCTTTTCTAAACTCGAAATTTTACTTCATGCTTAGTCTGGGAGTGGACAACACTTGTTTGAATTTTAAATTTAACTCTTTTAAAAAATCGACGTACGTAATATAATAAATCATTCATTGAAATCATAGAAAAAGATGCAACATTTTTCCTAAAATTAACTTTTTGAGTTACCTTTATAATTAGCTCGGCTCTTAAAGGGTGGATTAATGTAGTTGTATGAGTTACGTGAAGGTGTTAAGTCACTTAATTAAACACAGTTATATTCCATTCTTCTCTTTTATTTTTCTTGCTAGCAAGAAAAATAAAAGTGAAGAAAGGAATATAACTGTGTTTAATTAAGTGACTTAACACCTTCACGTAACTCATACAACTACACTAATTTAATTATGGCTTCCTGGTCAACGGAGTTTAATAAGTTTTTCCAACATCAAACGAAGATCAAACTAATAAGTGCAGACATTTATTTCCTACGAGAGTGCATAAAAAACCGCTTCTTTCCAAATTTTACCAAAGTGAAAATGTGCAAAAACAACAGTGATACATTAAAATTAGTTGAAGACATCAAAATCAAATTACTTAGATCGGAAATAAGTTCCCTCCACAAAAAACGCAACAGTTTAGAAACAGTTGCTTATGAACTACACCTGAAACTCGCAAGAAACACCACACCTGTAAAGTGGGATGAATCCCTGCAAAAATTACATAACGTAATAAATACAAAAACCAAGAACAAATCGATAACCATTCACAAAAAACTGAAAAAACTAACCCATCAACACAAACAAGTTCAGGAATTTAATGAACATTCAACCCCACAACTCACACACATAGTGATCCACAACAAGTCAACAGTTAGTTTCTCGAATGGAGAACTAAACATCCTGAAGAAAGGACTGAAACATTCAATAGCTCCCCAGCAGGTACCAATAGAGGATTTAATCAACGACCTGGAAATTGCCGCGACGAAATTAAAAGAAGAAGAAGCAACAGCGTTCCGCATTACCACAAAAGAAACAATACAGAATTGTTTAATGAAGAACAAAGACAACCGTCAGCGCAGAAAATATAACCCGGAAATAAAAACCTTAAAGAAAAAGACGTTTTCTACCTGAAGTCGGATAAAGGTAATGCGATTGTAATTGTCAACAAATCTGATTATTTTGACAACGTGAAACAAATGTTAGAATCCGGCGCATATGTTGAACTAACAAAAAATCCTCTAAAAACGTATACGAACAAAATCAATAACTTCCTTAAAACTCCAACATGTTTAATAGATAAAAAGCTCGCATATAAATTAAAAATCAGTAATCCAAAATTACCAAAATTATATTGCCTACCCAAAATCCATAAACCGGGAAATAAATATAGACCTATTGTCTCCAATATCAACGCACCCACGTACAAAATTGCAAAATGGCTGGTTCATGAATTCCAACAATTAAAAATAAATAACGACTTTTCCGTTGAAGATTCTTTTCAATTCACAAACAAATTAACCAACACAAATATTCAACAAAATGAACAATTAATTTCATTTGATGTAGAGTCACTGTTCCCCAGTATACCTATTGATATAACCATTAACATTTTAAAAGATTTATTAATTGAAAATTGCGTCCCAAAAGACAAAATAGATAATTACATTAAACTCACCAAAATGGTCATGGATTTTAACACATTTGAATTTAACGGAAAATTCTACAAACAAACATTTGGTACCGCTATGGGTAACCCGCTTTCGCCATTTTTAGCAAACATTTTTATGAACCATTTCGAAAATCAGGCCAAAAACACTCTAGATTATTTTCCTAGAATATGGATGAGATACGTAGATGATATTTTTTGCTATTATTGAACCAAACAGAGATATCAAACAATTTGTCAACAACCTCAACAACTTATACCCCAGTATTAATTTCACATTTGAATTAGAATTCAACAATGAACTTCCATTTTTGGATTTAATAGTAAGTAATTAGAAACAAAAATAAACTAGATTTCAATATTTTCAGAAAGCCCACACACACTTTCAATTATATTCACTCAAGTTCACACAGCCCATTTAAACATAAATTAGCTTCTTTTAATAGCATGATCCACAGAGCAGTAAAACTCCCAATTTCAAAAGAAAATAGGAAAAAAGAATTTAAATTCATATTTAAAATTGCAGAATATCTAAACTATAATAAGAGAACAATTCAAAAATTAATCAACAGACACATAAGACATCATAACATCCAATCCACAACCACTTTAGAACCAATTTTAGAAACAGACAACAATAAGAAATATATAAAAATAATTCATGAGCCAAAAACCAACCAACATTTAAATAAAATATTCAAAAAATACAATTTCATTCCTGCACATTACACCAATACCAAACTTGAAATGTTATTGGGTAATACTTTTCAAAAACAAGACCAGTTGCTGAATTCAGGGATTTACTCAGTCAATTGCAATGATTGTACTAAATTGTATATTGGACAAACAAAAAGAAACGTGCACATTAGATTCAAAGAACATATGTACCACATCAAAAGCCAAAACCCTGACAAATCAGCAATTGCTCATCATACTTTGACAACAGGCCACAAATTCAACATAAATAAAGTTAAATTATTAAAAGAATCCAGCAGTTATCAATTAAACATGTTGGAAGCGATAGAAATGATGAAATATAAGACAGAACTACTCAATTTCGATTTAGGCCCAATAATGAACCCCTTATTAAATTTATTACCCAACAGATAACCCTCATTAACATCATTGTAAACCCTCCCAAGTCCGAAACCGAATAATCCCCAACACCCCCATTTCCAAGATACCGCATTCGTTTCAAAATGCAAATTACTTTTTTGGTTTTTCCGCCTAGTCCGAGTAGGTATATATTGTAAACATTTATCGGTTTTTATTCAGTTAGCTATTGATAATGGGTACTTAGTACCCGAAATGTACATCTAGCAAGAAAAATAAAAGTGAAGAAAGGAATATAACTGTGTTTAATTAAGTGTCTTAAAGGGTGGATATTCTATTCCTAAGAAAAAAACGTTTTTATTCAATATTAAAGTTCCATTTAATATAATAACAAACTGTGAATAAATCGATATAAATCTAGAAATATCAAAAATCTCGACATTTAGAAAATCTTGACGGTCCACTCCCAGACTAAGCATGAAGTAAAATTTCGAGTTTAGAAAAGCCCCGCGTAGAAAATTTTTCGAGGGTCGCGCAGCGACCCGAGACAAATTTTCACGGGGCTTTTCTAAACTCGAAATTTTACTTCATGCGCCACGCGTATAAAACACTGATTTAAAGTGAATTTACAAACGCACTGAAAACCAACCCAACTTCGATATTTTTTCAAAATTGGATGTTTTCTTTCCTATCCATGATGCTGTAAACCTTCAGATATTCGTTGTTTTCTTGTAAACAAACTTCGATTCCCTGTAGTCTCCGAAGACCATGATTGGTCCTTCGAGCTGTAGCCTTTGTAAAATGGTAATAAACTTAGTAATCTAGAGTGATCCTTTAATTTGAAACTTCTAAGAACGAGTGTTGTCCACTCCCAGACTAAGCATGAAAGAAAATTTCGAGTTTAGAAAAGCCCGGCGTAGAAAATTTGTCTCGGGTCGCGCAGCGACCCGAGACAAATTTTCACGGGGCTTTTCTAAACTCGAAATTTTACTTCATGCGCCACGCGTATAAAACACAGATTTAAAATGAAGTTTGATTCGAATCATATTTTTCACTTACGAATCCTTTATTCGAGTATTCGTGATTCGAATCATATTAGGTGATTCGGATTCGTGATTCAAATCCTGTTTTTGAGGATTCATCCCAGCTCTGCTATTTGTGTACTATAATAATAGAAATTGATAATGAAGGTTTAAATTAAATTACACTTGGTTTGTTTCACAATTTTTTACTTTACTATTTACTCGACTAGTTTCGCGTTTTACAGCATTATCAGGAGTGATTCAAGAAAAAATAATAGAAAGTTTTGATCTCACATAACTAGTTTCTTTTAAATCATCATTTGAAATGTAAACGAACTTTTGGTCCACCCTGTATATTTTAACTCATTTTCACGTCACTTTTGACAGTTAACGTTTACTGAAACTCAAATAGCCGATATTGATAGAGTTGCAAATTTTTTACGGATATAATATTTTAACGAATTTTGGGTTTTTGTATGCAAACTTTCAAAGAATTTCGAGTACGGGAGGACTTTCAAGTTAAATTTCGATCTATGACTCAGAAGTTCTGTGTAGGAGGCGCCAGATTTGAAAAATTGCCCAATTGAGCTAACCTTATACGCGCTTAATTCACCTTGATATTTGACTTCACTCATAGAAATCCCAACAGATTTTATTTACATGTCACTGACTTCACTTAATGAATTAATAGTTTTTATTCAATCCAATTCAATCAAGGAAATTCACGAAAAATGTTTTAAAAATTGAAGAAAATCTTGAAAATGGGTATTCCGTATAACTTAACGTACATGTTATTCTTAAACAACACTGTCTAAGCGCGTTTAGTACTTGATATATACTGCCTTTCAAAAAAATCAGAACACCAAGTATTTATTGCACGATTTTAATAAAATTTACACAATTTGATCATGTAAACGAACTGTATCGATGATCAAAAAATCAACTTGAAAATCGAAAAAACAAATGAATAAAAATTAATAATGTGTTTGGCCTCCACGATTTCCCAAACACTCATTAACACGTCGAGGCATGCTAGAAGTCAGGCTGTCAATATCGACTTGGGGTATTTCATTCCAAACTTCGATAATTTGACCTCTAAGTTCCATTACAGTGTTAGCGGGGCGCTGTAAGTTACTTATTCTAACACCTATCATATCCCAAACATGTTCTATTGGCGATAGATCTGGAGAACGAGATGGCCAAGGTAACAAATTGATTTCGGCACTATCAAAAAACTATCTTGTAATGACCGCTGTGTGAGGTCGAGCATTATCTTGCTGAAAAATGGGATTCTGCAAGCCATTTACATAGGGCACTAACACTGGCCGTAAAATGTTGTCAATATACCGAATCGCGCTAAGACTTGCTTCTAAAAAAACTAGAAGAGACCGACTACCATATGCTATCGCCCCCCAAACCATAACTCCCTGTGTAAGAGCCGTATGTCTTTCAACAGCAAATTGTAAAATTCTGCGTTCACCGCGTCGACGTCTCAATCTTCTGCGACCATCATGAGCCCATAAACAGAACCGAGACTCATTGCTGAAGATAATGTTATTCCATTTATGGGTCCAATGTTGTTTTTCCCTGCACCAATCAAGTCTTGCTCTGCGATGCTGCGGAGTAAGAGGTACACACAATTGTGGACGGTAGGATCTTATACCAAAACTGCGGATTCTTCTGTAAACAGTAGCCATGGATACTCTTTGGCCATTTAGAGCCAACCAGTCATTTCCCAATGCCCGCGACGTTGTAAATCTGTCCCTTAAAGTTGTAAGACAAAGAGCTCGATCTTCACGCTCAGTGGTGCTTCTTGGACGTCCTGATCCAAGTCTACGTCGATTCTCCACAGCTTCGGACCATCTAGACCAGCAGCGTACGATCACCGATACACTACGGCCTACCCTTTCAGCAATAGCACGAACCGAAAAACCCGCTTCTCGCATTCCAATAATGCGACCCCTTTCAAATTCACTTAGATGATGATATTGTGCACGCCGGCGAACACGGGGCATCTTTTTATGTTTTACAAACTGAAACGTCAAACTACTCAGAGGCTACTTGGATATTAGAAGCAATTACATTAAAAAATCAGCAGCTCTTCATAATGGTGAAATCAAGGAAAAATACCATTAAATAGTAACCAAAACAATTGATTTTTTTGATCATCGATGCAGTTCATTTGCATGATCAAATTCTGTAAATTTCATTAAAATCGTCCAATAAATACTTTGTGTTCTAATTTTTTTGAAAGGCAGTATATATACTTAGATTGTAAAATAACGTAAACAGAGAGTTTTATGTAACACCGAACATGCTAGAATGTACTCAATGTTAATTTTCCTATGTTCGATGTGTAAAATACTAATTAAAGAAGGTACGAAGATATAAACGCTTCATCAGTAAACACAATTTTTCGCAACATTTCATTGTTTAATTTAACATATTAAATATAATTTTACAAACATTTTATCGCTTAATTTTGTCATACAGCAACTAATAATGTTGGAATCTGTAGGACCTAAACTTAAATTCTTGTAGAACTCTGATGTACAGACAATTTTTAAGTATTAAATGATTTTACAATAGTAAGAATATTATTGGACACTCTTCGACATAACATACATTGTTTAATTTCATCTCTTATAATATTGACGGACTTCTAACTCTTCGCTCATAACATTTATCTAAACTGTTTTATAAGGTTCGAAATGGTTGAAATAAATGGTGTTAATCAATTTCCAGAAAAATCTTTTCCTCCTTTGTAAATATTATTGATATGTTCAACTCTCTGTTCTTCGTCTACGTCTGCTTCAAGTGCTAGAACAGCAAATATCATTTGCTTGATAACTGACAGAGTACATTTATTTTTGAAGGGAACGTGTAAATTGGGTTGACAATATTACAATTAGAAATCGTAGCCAATCACATCGCACTCAATGCTTTGATGTGTCCCAGTACACATCGAACATAGGAAAATTAACATTGAGTACATTTTAATATGTTCGGTGTTACATAAAACTCTGTATGTTAAATTTAACATTTCGCGTACGGAATCGGGGGAATCGTTAGCGTCTTATAGTCTCAATTCCCACCACTCAAGTCGCAGCGATCGCAGCAATAGTAATAGCGTGTTTGTGCCTCTTGCTAAAAACCACCATCATTATTGTGCACGTCAATGCGCGTGTTGTTGCAATTAGTGAGCGCGTTGTGTGGGCCCGAAGCCTCGATTTGCGAAAAATGAACGACATGAAATACATCCTGGTGACGGGGGGCGTGATCAGTGGTGTGGGCAAGGGTGTCATCTCGAGTTCGTTCGGCACGATCCTGAAATGCTGCGGAATCGAAGTCACATCGATTAAAATAGACCCTTACATCAACTTGGACGCCGGGACGTTTTCACCCTACGAACACGGTAAGAGATGTTCAATTAATTCGAAGGTGAATTAAAGTTATCTCGGGAAAAACGTGAAATATCAGGAAATGTGTTTACATGGAAACACGCGGTTTTTTTACCCTAGGGAAGTTTGAGAACATTGTGTTGGTAGCTCTTAGTGTCAAATTTGCTTTGTTTTTCAAATGTTAGTTTAATTTAAATACTTATTTTTAAGTTTAAACGAACAAATTTTCTACAAACTGCTTGTTTAACTTAACGTTATACGTTCTGTAAACTAATATAACTGCTTTTTCTCAAACACGAGACTTAAGTAAAACAAACCGTGTGTTGATTACATGTTTTCTTTTACTTAATTCTTATGTTTACAATTTTTATAATAATTATATAACAGGCGAAGTCTACGTGTTGGATGATGGAGGCGAGGTTGATTTGGATTTGGGTAATTACGAAAGGTTTCTAGATATAACCTTGCACCGAGACAACAATGTCACCACCGGCAAAATCTATCAAATGGTTATTGACCGTGAAAGGCATGGAGATTACCTGGGAAAGACAGTACAAGGTAAACAAGTTTTAAAATTGGGTACAAAATTTAGAACTGATAGTGTTTTATTTTAATCAATCACACATAACTAGTTTCTTTTAAATCATCATTTGAAATGTAAACAAACTTTTGGTCCACCCTGTATATTTTAACTCATTTTCATGTCACTTTTGACAGTTAACGTTTACTGAAACTCAAATAGCCGATATTCACAGAATTGCATAAACTTTTTCTTAGCAAAATTGAATTTGTGTTCAATTCAATTTTGATATTTATGTTCTGGTTTCACAGAGTTCTGCTCGTTCGTGGGCAAAACAGTGGCCTGTACTTACACTTTGTGTAATCGTGCCATTTTCGATGCCACTTTAGTGCATTAGTTGGTGTAACTATCGAAATTTATTAATTAAGGCCCATTAAACTCGAGTTGAAGATGACAGTTCCTATTGTCCTAGTGTCACTTTGAATTAAAGTTTAGAGTTGAACCAGTTCAATGTGTTTGGTGCAACTGGCCCTTAGCAAAATGCAATTGTTTTTGGACACAGACAAGAGAGGAAACATAAATTTGCCAATTATTATCTGCAGAATATTTCACAATATTAGGAAGCATACGTTTTTAAAAATTATTAACTATTGTAGTTGTACCGCACATCACTGACGCCATACAGGAATGGGTGGAGCGCGTGGCCAAAATCCCCGTCTCGGAGAGCGGAAAAACCCCAGAGGTTTGCATAATTGAACTCGGCGGTACGATTGGTGATATAGAGAGCATGGCTTTCGTTGAGGCTTTCAGGCAATTCCAGTTCCGGGTAAAAAGAGAGAATTTCTGTGTGGCGCACGTCTCGCTAGTGCCTCAAGTAGGTGACGTGAAAGTGAGAGCGAGTGATTGGAGCTTAATATATTTGATGGTTTTAGCCTCGATCGACTGGCGAGCAAAAGACAAAACCGACACAGGCTTCCGTGAGAGAGCTCAGGGGACTGGGCTTAACGCCCGATATAATCGTTTGCCGATCGGAGAAACCAATCGATCAAAGCGTCAAGAACAAGATATCCAATTTCTGCCATGTTGCACCACAACAGGTAATTACAACACAAATTCAATTTTAAAGAAAAATGTTTCTTTCTTAATCTGGATATCATCTACATTTCGGGGTAGTAATAGTGTTTGCAAATGTCAAATCTGTGTGAATTTTAAGGTTATATGCATTCCTGATCTACCCTCAATTTATAAAGTGCCGATCTTCATGGAGTCACATGGTATCGTCGAGTACTTGAGTGAGCGGCTGAAGCTCGGCGTTAGCCCGACGACGCGTAAGTTCATGCGACGCTGGATGGAACTTTCGGACAAAATTGAGAAGCTGAGAAATGAGGTGACTATTGCCCTGGTGGGGAAATACACCCGACTCGAAGACTCGTATACGTCGCTAACCAAGGCTTTGCAGCACGCATCGAACTCACTTGGTTATGCTGTTAATATTAAATTTATAGAGGCTTCAAATTTAGAAAACGAAATGAAGAAGGAGGATCCGTCCGCTTATCACAGCGCTTGGAAGGAATTAGTCGAAAGCGAGTGAGTTACTCACTAAAATAAAACTTTACCATTGATATTGTAAACGTGTTTCATCAAGTTCAAATACCTACAGGATTTTTTTTTAAGTATACTGATCACGATGCATACTTTGTAAATGCTCTTGAAAATTTAAAGCACCAATTCCCTGTAGGTTATGTCGGCTTCAATGTTTGAAAATTTAAGTATGTATACTAAAAAAATTTCTGTAAGTTATGTCAACACCCAACTTAAACTTTGTATTTTTTGATTTCTGAATTTTATGAAACTTTTTCTTAACATTTATTAGGGGCGTAATTGTGCCGGGCGGATTTGGTAAGAGGGGCGTCGAGGGCAAGATAGCCGCTTCAAACTGGTGCCGCGAGAACAATAAGCCGTTCCTGGGTATCTGTCTGGGCTTCCAGACTGCCGTTATAGAGTTCAGTAGGAACGTTCTTAACCTCAAAAATGCGCACACTGCTGAATGCGAGGAGGATACGGAACACCCGATTATCATCGATATGCCAGAACATAATACTGGTGTTATGGGAGGGACGATGAGGCTAGGAAAACGAACGACTGTCTTCAAAGATTCGGCCAACACGAGCAAAATAAGTGAGTTGTCATTTAAATGTCACGAGCAGTTTTGTAAAATGAGAATTGTAAAGAACTAAGGATTGGTGGTCGCGAGAGCAGCCGCAGCAATTTTTGTAGAGAGATTGTATGGCAACAAGTAGGTCGAGGAGCACATGAACCTTTGTTATCAGTTATCAAATTGCCAACTTTCAAGTTTATCTCATGCTTAAAATAATTTGTTTAAGTTAGAACTGTAAATTTTAGGATTGTAAAATTTTTTTTATTTTTGTGTAGAGAGATTGTACGGCAACAAGGATAAGGTCGAGGAGCGCCACCGGCACCGCTTCGAGGTCAACCCCAAGTACATAACCCAGCTGGAGTCGGCCGGTCTGAAGTTCGTGGGTGTCGACATCGAAGGCGAGCGCATGGAGATCCTCGAACTGGAAAACCACCCATACTACGTCGCCACCCAGTTCCACCCAGAGTACCTGTCGAGGCCACTAACACCCTCACCCCCGTTCATGGGCCTAATCCTCGCCTCGAAGGACCGCCTCCGATCCTACCTGATCCGCGGGAAGTTATCCCCGAGGGAGAATTTCGAAAGTGACAGTGGTGAGTTTCCCGGAAAAATGATGACCTGTAAAAATGTGGAGGGAGGTTGCGTTTCTCGCTTGCTATTAATTTCTATTTTTTTTTTAATTATTATTGGTGTGTAAGTAGCGAGTACCTACGAGCTCGATACACAAGCTGAATTTAACAAGATCGATCTGCTTGATTTTGACAAGAATTGTACAATCTTAGAGTAAGTTGGATTTATTTTTTCTTTTTCCTCGTTTTCAATTTAAATCAGGGCCACGCCAAGTAAGACAAAAATGCCACCTCTACCATTTTTTTTCTAATTTGAGTATTGTTAAAGTTACTCCGTCACCGTAAGACAAAAATGCCATCTCCACCATTTTTTTCCTAATTAGAGTATTTTTAAACGTGAAGAGTGGGGTGAAAATTCGCCCCGCTTGGCTCGGCCCTGATTGAAATTAACAACACCTCAAATAGCCGGCCAATTCACTAACAATTATTGGGTTTTAGAAGGTATTTTTTAAACCAATTGGTTAAAATAAATTTATAACAATAAATACACCTTTTTTCAGAGCTGGATAGCATTCAAGTCTTTCAATTCTTATTTCATTTAATTCCTTTTTAAGATACCCGGCGATCATATGAATTTATAGTTGGAGTAGGCTCTTTTTTTTTTTGCAGTTTGCAGTTCCAAAGGCTATGAAATAATTAACTCAAATTTTCAAATTGGGTCAATTGCCTGAAACGTGTTACGATCATTTTCAAAGTTAAAACACAAATTATTTGATTTATCAAATTTGCGCCAAGATTCATGAAGTGCTACCATACTAAATTCAAACTTCATTGCTTGCTTGATAATAAATTCATTTGATCGCCCGGTATTTAAAGATTATTACACATTTTTTTAACCCAGCTCTGACTTAACTAATCCTTGTACTGTTGACCATAATTTAATTGGGCTTTTTTTTCCGGTTAGCGATAATTTCTTTTTATTATATCCAAACAATTCTTCTTGCGTATAAAATTTAACACACGCATTTTCTTTAGATGATGAGACCGAGTTGGCGAGGATGGCGAACCTGAGTGTCAAGAACGTCGAGTCGGACAGCGCCTACAGCAGCACGTCCAGCTCGCACCTAATCGAGGAGTCCTGAAAATTAGATCCGGTTCTAGCTCGAATGGGAATAAGAAAACATAAAAAAGCCATCGGCGATAATTTTTAACATTTAATTCTGCTACGCTTGCAACGTTATTTACTAAAGATGGATATGTTTGTTTATTTTATTGAATTTTAATATTCGATTGATTTAATTGATTATAGGTAAGATAAAAAGAGGACCATTGATTGTAGGGTATTACAAAATATATTGATTTATTTCCATTCAAAAATTATTTCCATTATTTTTTACCCCCTAAAAATTTGGTCCCGAGATTTTACTTGCAAAACTTGCTCTCAGGATTTTACTCGAAAAACTGGGTGTCTGGATTTAAATCTAAACATTGTGTCCTGACTTTGAAATTTGATGATTTGAAGGAACAAAAACCAGACTTTTTATTTTTTGAACTCGACACTAGAGTTAATGAAAAACTTCGAGTTTAGAAAAGCCTGAAAATTTGGATTTGACAGGCTCGCTTTGCTCCGCCCAGCAAAATGTTCAGGCTTTCTTAACGCGAAATTTTATTTCATACTTAGTTTGGGAGTGAAAAACACTCGTTTATAGCTTCAAAAATTGTACTTGAAAACAGCACATGCGTACCTACACTTAAAGAAAAAATTCCCTGTACAATTAGGAGCAAACAAATGAAAACCCCTCGACAAAATCAAGTGGCTTGTTTTTCATAAAAAATTGTGTTGTAATTATTCCTCTCTAACTTCAATTCGTTTACCGACATTGACGTTTTATAAATGATCAATGACGACAAAAAGGTGTAAATTCTAGGGTTTTTTTTTATGCTCCAAATTGTACATGTAATTTAACAATAATTTTTATATAACATAAAAGTGTTGTGAAGATACTTTAAGAAAAGGATTTTATTTTTTTTAGAAATGCATTTCCACATTTTAGTCTGCGACAAGCACACATTTGTTACCAAAACAGTTTATTTTCATGTTTATAAAAAATTTTATACATTATACAATACGAATTTACAGGTTGGTTGTTTTTTCATTTAAAGCATAAATAAATTACACAACGACGAAACAAAAACATAAATCACATAAAAAAGAAAAACACATGAGGAGGGATTTCTAAGGGAAATAAATGCCACTCGAAAGGCACTTTTCTTATGGAAGATCGTGACTCCTCACTCTCTGTTCATCGGAATGTACCAACAACTAAAAATATATAATGATTTGAATCCCGTTTACCCATTGGGGTGTCGAGATAACGAAAAATTTAATTACAAATTAAATTATGGACGGAAATAATAATTAAGTCACTAAAAATAAAACGATAAAAATAATACTTGTCTCCGATTAGTTTATAAAATATTCTATGATAGGTTATGAACACAGGGATACGAAAGAAATAAAAATTTGATGCTGTTTAAGATGTTCGTAAGTGAATGTAAATTTGTTGTACTATTAGGCCCTACGTTCGCGTTCACTAGATGAACCATTCTTTCTTCTTCGGCACGTGGTGGCCCGTCGTGCCGTGGACGACGGCGGTGTCCGGATCAGGTGCGTTCATTGCGCCCGCATCCTCCTGCGTCAGGTACTCCCCTTTGTGCCTGTGCAGGTACCGGCCCACCAGCAGTAACAGAACGACTAGAGCGATGAAGAAGATCGCTAAAACACCTGAGGAGGGGGAAAATGGTTATAATTTTGATTTTCGAGGTTGATTTTGGTTTGTTTATTACTTCCTAATATAGCTGAGTCTGTTTGGTTGTAGGCCTTACGTAGTTTCTCCTCATCGACGATGGGCGGCGGGCGGGTTTCGATTATGTTAGGAGGGTGGGTAATCGGCTCGACGCCGCAATAATCTTCTGTCACTGGAGCTGTTATTACAAAATTATTGTTATTGAAGCACAGTTGACTACATTAAGTTACACAGAAAGAATTAAATTTATCTGATAAATTATAAATGTAAATGAAATGGTAATTTTGAAAAAAGTGCTATCCCTGCAATTTCAAAATTTTCATTTGAATTAAAAAACTGTCTAAGTTCCATTCATTATAGTTCTGGCTTGTTTTCACATGGAATACAAGAGTAGTGGTACTGATGGACAGAATTTTGCAAAAAATGATTTTTTGTGATTGAGATGACATCTTTTCAAAATGACTGATTCAAATAATCAAGTGTACTCACTGCCTATGGATCGAACGTTTCCAGGGCCTTCTTGCTGGAATAACAGTTTGAGCGGGTAGATGTCGTCGAATTCAACTCGTGAGATGCACCCAATGAACCCCTCCGACATCGACTCGTTTTTTCCGATGTACATGTACTGGATGTTGTTAAACTGCGCGTCTGCCGAAGCTTTGATGGAGAAATGCTGCTCGTATGGCTCGTAGTTGTCCACCTGGAGGACCAGAGTGGCCCCGTTATTTTTCCTTGACAGCCTTAGATCGTGGTACTGACCCAGCCCGAAGTGCTTGTTTGGATAGATCACCTCCTGGCGCTCGAAACCGAAATCAAAGACCACACGTAGAGAGCCTGAATTGGAAATCATGATGGTTAAGTATTCTCCTGTTATGTTCGAAGCGAAACCGAGAAGGAAGCCTTTGGGGTTGGTAGTGGTAAATCCCACGCGGATGTTTTCGGAAATGGTAGACCTCCACGAGCCCATGAAGTCGTATTTGATCATGTTACTCTGGCGTAAGTTCACGCCGATTTCATCGGCGCAGATTGGGCCTTTGAAAGCTGTCCAACGGCAATCACACCAGTAGCCGTCGTATTTCTCGTGGCAGGTCCCGTTGTTCAAGCAAGGGCTGCTGCTGCACTTTCCCACGCAGCCTTCGGTGACCCCGTAGAGGCCTCTTCGTGCGTAACTCCGCAAATCGACTTGTTTTCCGTTGAGCAAAAGCGAGCGAATGCAGCCGGTGTAGCCATCGCGGTAATCCGTCGTAGCTCCGATGACCAAAGGTGAGGTCAAGTGCAGCGCCCTTACAGGCCCTGCCGGTACCAACATTTCCGTTTTCAATGAGCCATCAATCAAAATCCTCCCCGACTTCCTGTTCCTCTCAATCGTAACAGAGTGCCACCTATCATCAGCCAGTGTATAAGAAGTCTCGCGCGTGCACGTCTGCGGCCCGGCCCCCGCCTGGTACTCGAACTGCAGCTGGTTTCCGCCCACTATGCTCAGCTTGATGAAATCGTGCGGGCCTTTAGCGTGTAAAATCACAGCGTTTTCTACAGTCGTTTTGAACTCGAGGTAGATGTCGCCGCTATGGCCCATGTCGAAGCGCGGGAGGTCTATGGTGGCGTCCGCCACGCGGAACGTTACCACGTTGTTGAAGAGGTCGTCGCCTTCGCAGATGAGCGGGCCTAGGGTGTAGCGGCCCTCTTTTTCATCTAACGCGGTGCCGGTGTCGCCCAGGCGGAGCTGCTTAACCGGGAGGTTCTCTTTTTCCGTAATATCTCCTGCAAACAAAAACACTCGCAATCAATAAAACAACAGAGAAGTCGAGTTCAGAAAAGCCCGAAAATTTGGAGGTGCAGGGGCGCACGCGTGAAGCGAGTCGCGCGCCTGCAAATCCAAAATTTCAGGCATTTCTAAACTCGATATTTTACTTTATGCGCCACGCGTATAAAACACTGATTTCAAGTAAAGTTTAAAAAATACTTTTTAGGGAGAGAATTTTTTATTACATATTCAATTATCCTACCTACTAGGTATACTGGAAGGAAAAAAAATCCTTGTATAAATTTTAGTTTTTCTTTTCGGCAAGTTTTAAGTAGAAGATTTTTTTTCTTTCTTAATACAGTAGATGGCGTTTAATGGATAACTAGTATCGTATGTAATGATACCGACACCATATGGTATAGATAGTTAAGAAATATCGATTATTTTTTATGAAAATATCTATATTCCAACATATTAAACATTCCTACTTACCAGCATCTAATGCCCAATCGTTAAATGAAGCGTCACAGTTGCACCATTTCGAGCGATCCCGGCAGTTGCCCAGAATTCCGCACTCACACTTCCTAGATCCGGGCAAGGCTCCGCCCCAGTAGTCCATCATTTGGTTGTGCCTCGAAACCCACCACGAAAACGGCCGGTAGTTGGACTCGTCGGACGGCGAGTTGAACAGCCTGGAGTTCTTGCAGTAGTACATGATGTGCTGCCTGCAGGACACCGACCTGTTTAAAAGCGCCTCGATCTGATCGATATCGGCGTCGTAATGAATGTCCTGCTTGAAACTCCCCGGTTCTTGAAACCCGTCCACCGGAGTCGGGTCCTGGTTGCTGTGTTGTAGAACGGTGGCAATTCTTCCATCAGCGTAGAACTCGCAGGTCACGGGGAAGGCGGATAGCGGCCCGCTGCCATCGACGTCGATTCTAACCTCGGCTCGTTGTCTCACGGCGTGAACGTTTTTGTAAGCCTCACAGGAGAGGGGGTGGAGGGCCGTGTGGCAGACGGAGCCGCCATAGCCGGTTCCGGTGCAGTCGCAGATGAACTCCGTGGAGGTCTGTTTGCAGACACCGCCGTGCTCACAGGGGTTTGGGTTGCACTTGTCCGTCATCTGGCAGGAGTCGAAAACCACCTCGTCTTTGCAGCAGTACTCATCCGTCGTCCAGTCAGTGGGGAGTTTGTAGTTGCCGTCAATGCTGATGGTTCGCATGCAGCCAATGAAGCCCGGCATTTGCGCTTGGATTTGATCACCTATCGATTCTGATATTCCTCCTGAAATGTTACAATATATCAACACATTAATTTACTCAAGATTTTCAGACGGCCAACTTAACACGTTCACTACCAAGCCCTCGGAGAAAAAATTTAAACCAGTTGTCTTATAATTGTTTATTAAATTGATCAATGAGTTTTCTGTATAAGGGTTTACCGGGATTTTAGAGATTCTGTTAACGGAACCGAGGGTAAATGTGTGTGGGATGCACGAATCTGAAGTAGAGTGAGTGCAAAACATGTCAAAATTGACATATATAACAGAGACAAACTTAACGAGACTGCCTTTAACTTTAACGGAAGGGAAATCATGAATAAATGTGCCTTTTGGTAATGTGTTTTTGTCATTTACAAACTAACCTGCTATTAAATAATCAGTGCCGGTCAAGATTTTCAATCTGCGGGTAGTTTTCATGGGCCTGCGATCGACGTCCAAGATCAGACTATTCGTGGCGATTGTCAGGACAACGGTGTGCCATTTCCCGTCGTTGAACTGCTCCTGGTAATTATCCAAAATCACCCTTGGGTTGTTGTTCGTGACGAGTTCTACCTTAATTTTTCCAGCTTCCAAAAATAACTAAAAAGCAATGAATTTATAGTGCGGATTGTATTTTAAAAATAAAATATTTTGGGATTGATTTCAATTGCATGGTTTATTCATAAAATAAGAATATACTCACTGCAACGTGCTCGGTGGCAGAGAAAGCGTGATACACCATCAAACCCAAAGTTTCGTACGTCCTGAACGCGAACGACACGTTCATCGAGTTGATCCCTTGGTATCCCTTCAGGCGAGCGAAGGACTTCGCCGTTTTAAACGTGACTGGGATAATTGGAGGTTCCTAAAAATTTCAACAGGTCAGTTCGTTTCTTAAAATTATAACAAAAGCGGTGCGTTTTCATGAGCGTGTGAATACCTACAGGGCAATTGTAAAGCGTGTTGACTTTCTCGTATTTCAAAGCCTCGCCCCATTCGGATGCTTCCCGTAGATCCCTTATGATGTTGGTCGAGTTTATGTAGAAGTTTTCGATGCAGCCCGTGAAGTTCTGCGTTATGACCAAGCCTTCCTGAATGTTTGGAACTCCGCCAATGTAGAACTAGATATTTGAAAAAATCAGACCTATTGTATACTTTTGAATAATATAAAATTGGAAAGAAAAAGTTCATATTGTTAAGGCCCGTATCAACTGGAACATTTGCTCGTTGCGTGTCACAGTAACTTTGCCCTGTTATAGTTACAAGTATGGGCGTAACCAAAAGGGATAGAAATTGAAAATAGGTTTAGCATATTTGTTTGTCTCGTATCCCTCTCTGGTTAAAAATCCTGGCTACGCCCATGGTTAAAGGTGTTCATTAATTTGAATCCACATACCCCTCTATTTAAATTCAACCTTGTGAACTCCCCGTTTATCCTTCCTTGAACTACCACTCTGTCCACCGAAAAGAGAATATCCCTTCTGTTCCTTGAGATGACCACATCGTGCCAGATGTTATCGTCCAGCAGACTGCCGACGGACAAACTCGTGACGATTCCAGATCCTAAAATTCACTAACTTTTGTTACACCATTTGATTTATTTATTTTAAAATTTTACCTAAGTCGATGTTCAGGAGCATTCGATTATCACGTATTTGCAGGGCGATGTAATCGCCCTGTGTGCCTCTGCTGTACATCACGACGCCGTTGGCGACGCTCGTCTTGAACCGGAACCGGAAACTCTCCCGGGCTGCCATTACAGGATCCCGCAGCAAATCCATTCGCAGCAAGGCGGTTCCGTTGAAGTATAAATTGTCCGACGCTAGGGTTTGCACAGAGAACAGTTAAATTACAAATTGTGCAACGCTAATTTGATTGAAAAATTCTTTGAAATCATATAAAATGGAAGGGAAAACACATGACTGTAGTATTTTCTTACCGTAATCACAGCCGTACAATTCCACCCTCATGGAAATCCTGTCCCTCCATCGGGTGGGGTTGACGCGGATCCACTGGGCGATGATCGGTACTTCGAACTCGTTTTTTGCTATTACCTCGCCATTCGTGTTCCCTTTGAACATCTACGCTCGCATATAAAAATAGGTTAGCCTTATCATCAAATATTATCATTTTCACACCTCATGAATCCCAATTTAAAGGTTTCATTGTTACAACTTGTGTCCCGCTTTGAATTTATTCTACAGTTGTACAGTTCTATTCAATAAAAAGCGTACTCTTACTGTTTTACAGTGTAAATTATAATTCAAGTGATTGCTATGGTAAATGATTTTAAATTTGATAATATACTGATACAGTTAGAAACAAGCCAGAATCATATCAGCAAAATACTGTCAAAATCGGACTCAGTAGCTTTTTTATTGAATAGAACTATAGATTCACATAATTATAAATCCGAGCATAAAGTGAGACTGACTTATTGTTAAATTAGTGTTAATCCCGTTGGAAAAATTAGCGAAATGAGGAGTTAGAGAGAAGAATAAGAGAAAGTAAGCACCTTGTCCTCGCCCTTAGTGTCTGAGTAAGTCCGCCAGACCTCCCCCTCGTCCGAGAACTGTACAATGTACTCGGTGACGTACTCGTTAGTTCTCGCCCGCCCCTGCGTGGCTGCCGCTCGAAACTCAAACCGCCGCCCGAAGTCAAACTTCAGGAACTCGTAGTAAGTGCTCGATGCGGGACTCCACGCCGAATCCCCTACAGGCCGAGGTTAAGGTTAGTAAAGCCCATTAGGTTCATAAAGTTAGTTGACGTTTCGAAGCAAACATAAAAAATAAAGAGGAAGTTGGTCGGGTTGAAGCCGTAGCTAGCTAGAGTAAAAGCGAGTGCGAGTGCAGTTAAGCGCAAAGCTAGGGTTTTAGTTCTGTTCGTCGGGTCTCACCATGGCGTGCCCACCGGGTTCTTTGTAGAGGGCGTAATCGAGGCCGTTGGTGCCGTAACTGATACGGTACTCCATGACGTACTCGGGGGTGTGCGCACGGCCTTGCGTCCGGATCCTGGTCACGTTCATCACCTGACCCAGGTCTATAATTAGTTGTTGGTCAAAGTCGCTGCTCGCCGCCGTCCAGGCGTTGCCACCTTTTCATAAAATTCATCATGTAGACACAAATCAATCTCCGTTGTGTTGTGGGGTTTCTTTCAGTTATCTGTGTGTCGCACAATTTTTTTTTTGTTTCAAACAGCCCGTCTTACACTTTTCCAAATCCACCCAATCGAATTAAATTGAGTTAAACTTGTTCGTGTTTATAGATGACCGTTATCGTCAAATGAAAACTACAATACTTTTTAAAAAGCGAGGAACAACTTGAAAATGTATTATTTATGCAAATCAAAGGAATAAAAACTAATCAAATAAAATCTTAAATACCCTATAATATATTCCATTTGTTTCTGGATCTCGCCTAGCTATGGAAAAGTGACAGTTTAAGTATTGTAAATGGGGCTGGTTGTGTTTTAAATCAGGGTTTTTAAATGTCACTGTCAGATGTTCGATTTTAAGGTTATAATTTCTGACTATTGTGATCTTACACTGTTGCCTGTTTTACAAATTTTCAGATATAAAAGGATAATAATATGCAGTTTTAAGATTAACAAAATTTACTACTTGGTTTTTGTACATACAAACGCAGCAATAATATTGTATATAACAAATATAATGAATTCGGCTCTGCAAACTTATTTCGTCATCCATTTGTATTTCTCGCTTGGGTCTTCCCGTTAACACATTTTGATCAACTCCATCCATCCACCTTAATTTTGGTCATTCTCTCTTCTGTTGGCCCTCAGTATTTTTTTGTAGAATTGCTAATTTATTCCCACCCTCTTGTGATACTGATAATTTTCATGTCAAACAATTTTTAAGCCCTCATTCCACTTTTATTATTTAGTCAAGAGAACCTGCATCTGAATCTTCTGATGTTTGTTCTGAGCCAGATTCCCCAAGCGAAATAATAAAAGGAGGAATGTTTCAAAAGAAAGGTTCCCCATGTGTTTTGTCCAGTCATCCGAAATAAGTTTTTCACAATGATCACAGAAATTTTGCCACATATCGGATGTACATTTTGAGAGAGACTCAAGCCATAAATTCTGAACACGATCCTTAGATGGTTGCTTAGAATTTATGTGCTTATTGTAGTAAGTCTTACAAAACCCCCATGCCATTTCAATTGGATTGTATTGACAATGGTATGGCGGTAATCTAAGAACTTCGTGCCCGTTCTTTCTCAAAATGTCATCAACTACGTAAATTTTGTCATTCGATCGAAAAGGTATAAATAAAGCCCATAGTTCCTTTTTGGTTAATTTTGGATTGAATTTTACATTGTGTTTAACCAACCACTCCTGCATTTCGCATTTCTTACAAGAAAATGAAGGAGTTTTGTCTAATTGCACAGAATGGTATGCAGCATTATCCATAATAACTACACATTTCCCTGAAAGCTTAGCCAAAGCAGGAATAAGTTGAGCATTGCAACACTAGATTAATTTGATTTAATAATAAAATGCTCGAAGAAGCGACCGCGTGGCGAAATAATTGTTGCAAGATTAACAATAAACCTCTTGAAAATTAAAAAGAGGATTACTTATGATATCATAAATTATTGCAACACTGTTAAAATAAGGAATCAGGAGTGCCAATTAATAAAAAATGTAAATGTTGATACTGCAACATAAAAACACAAAAGCATGGCTAGGCGAGATCCAGAAACAAATGGAACGGTGTATACAATCCCCATGCATACAGGGAATATTTTTTTTAAGTATACATACCTTGTACATTTTCAGGCGTTCGTGGTATTTGAAAAGAGTTCAATTTAAAGTTTCTAACGAGTGTTTCCACTCCCAGACTAAGCATGAAGTAAAATTTCAGGCTTTTGTAAACTCAAAATTTTACTTTATGCGCCATGCGTATAAAACACTGATTTCAAGTGAAGTTCAGAATACACCGCTTATCTGATCTCAAGTTAATAACTTCTACAAATGTCTACAAACATTTAACCAAAACATGCGCTTAATAATTTCTACAAATGTCTAACCAAATCTTGGCTTCAAAAATTCAAGCAATTTGCTTTGGGATATGTATATGTATATAAAAAGGTATACTCAAAAAAAAAAGCTCTATATAAATAAACAATTGTATAATTTATTACCGTGAGATCAAACAGAAGCACAAAATGTCAGTGTTTTATATGCGTGGCGCATGAAGTAAAATTTCGAGTTTAGAGAAGCCTGAAAATTTTCAGGCTTTTTTAAACTCGAAATTTTACTTCATGCTTAGTTTAGGAGTGGAAACACTTGTTAGAAGCTTCATTGAACACTTTTCGAAACAACGAATATATCACAATTTGCAAATCTGTATGTGCATACTTGAAAGAAAAATTCCTTGCATAAATTTACGTGTTTTCTTTTTCCCTTTAAAAATAAAATCTCTGAATTAATTATATAAAATCTGGTAACAACCGCTCGACATGAAACAACTTTTAAAAAAATAAAAAGAATGTTTTACTGAACTTAACTGAAAGGGATTTACAATCATAAATTGAAATCACTCGTATTCTTTTTAAGAAAATTTAGAACAGTAAAACTAAGAAAACAAACATATCATGCAATAAAAAAACAAACTGAATTCTCTTACTATTGAATAAATATGTAATATAAAATATATACGAAATCTATATTAGCATATGGCATGCGATATAAAATGGGGGAAGAGGGTAATAAATAAATAAAAATCAGTGCCATTCAGAAGAGTGGTACTAAAGGTGGGGTGGTTTCCACCCTAACGGCAACAGGAAAAAGAGCATTTATGGAATGATTTTTAAATTGTTTCATCGCATGAGCATAATAATTAACCCGAATATTCAAGCCGGTAATTGTATCTTAACGAGTTGCAAGTCCTAATTCACACTCATTCATCAAGTTTTTCAACCCTGAAATAAATTCCGGCGAAATGTAGGTTAGGTTAGTGTTTTATCAAGATCATTTTGTTTATAAATGCTGATAAAACGTAGGTTATTAGTCTTACAAAAATGCGCATAATTTACTATAATATTAATTAAAGATTAGGAATAAGTTAAGCTTACATCAACCCCAAACAGAAACATTTTATTTCTTAAAACAAATTAAATATAACAATAGCATTGGTTTTAAGTAAAGATTATAAAAATTATTTGACCTTCTTAAAAAATGCTGATCCTTTCTAAAATTTCATAAATCTTTAAATAAAAACATACCTAAACCTAACTTAAGTAACAGATCGTAATGTGAAGTAGATAAGCTAATTTAATTTAAGTGACAGATATAGATTTATCTGGTTAAATTAACCTAAACCTTATAGTAAATAGTATTAGAGGCGCCAAGGGTGAAACGCTTCGAGCCCAAACTGAGGCTCGTTCGGCCAGAAAACATCTGTGTGCACTCGTTTAAACAAGAAAAATACAAAAAGTAACTTTAAAACATTAAAAGTGCGATTCTTTACATAATCTATATTGTATTCTAATTGTATTTTAGCATAGCATCGATAATCGACTGTAAGTCATGCCTCGTGCAAGTGAACTAGAATGACTCGTGTGAGTGAACTAGAATCAGGTGGCTAAACATTTTCTGTAAGGCTAGTTCATTTTTGTATAAAATAAATTCTAATTTTTATAATCGATACATTTTTTTTAAATTAAGTTATTTATCGAGTTTTTTAAAAAATCCTTCGCAATAATCTCTATCATAGTCTAGTAGAGGAACAGCACCTTTCACTAGCTCTTCGAAAGTAATTATTTCGAATTTAACATCAGAAGAGCTTTTTCTGTCCAATGCGACAGAAACGCAATGATCATGGCCCAGCCTCATTTCCTCGAAGAAAAAATTCTGTTTCTCGGTTTTACAATAAAGCTCCGTATCAGTTATTAAAGAATCCAAGCAGAGCTCGACTGTTTTAATTTCAAAACTAACGTCCCTTAAATCCACGGTAATGCCAACCCCGATTGCCTTTACATAGCTTTCTTTCAAGCTCCAATGCCGACAAAACATGCCTATTTTCTCTGAATCTGTGTGTTGTTTCTTAATTAAATCCCACTCGTTTTGTGCAAAATTCCTGTTCATAATCCTGAAAAACTCGTCGACACTCTTTCCCCCTGTATATTCCAACTTCATTACGTCCACCCCTAATGTGCAACCGTCCATTTCACCCGCTAACACAGTGTAATCCCCCTGGTGCGATACATTAAATCTCAAGTTGGGAACCTCGCTGCGCAAGAACGGCTTCCCGTGTTTATCACGGGCGAATTCCACACTTTCATAATTCAAATCACTATTTTCGGAGACGAACTTGCGCATCATGAGCCGTCCGATTAACGAAGCCTTAAAGTCCTTTTTGAAAACGAACCGCGCCAGCCTGTCCCTCTCCTCGCGCTGCACGCAAGCCGAGGCCAGGGCGATCTCCGCCTCGCCGGGGCTCCACTTGGTGAAGTTGAAGGCCCAGCGCACGCTTTTCGACATTTTTTTATTGTAATTTTGTTTTACTACTAGTGAATACCTAAGGAAGAAAATCTGGCTGTACAATAACTAAAAATGAATTCACGATGGCTGGCTTTCATTCCATAAATGCTTTTTTTGTTTGTTTTAAGAATAAGGGATTGTTAGTTCTCAGACTTACCGTATAATATGGCATTTTCAGGGCCTTTGTCATCTAGTGATGATGTCGCGGTGACTTGAGCTCGATCCATAAGTGGGGTGTTGCATTCGTATTCATTGTAAACCTCTGAAAATGTAAACATTTATTTAATTTTGTATCACTCATATTAAGTTTGTTTGTTTGTACTGCACTAAATTGAAATGAGTTCACGTTTGTAACATCACAGTACAAGTTAGTGTAACTTCACATTTACAATTGCAGGTATCCAGTTCATATCATGAGGTTCTCATATAATCAAGTTATTTCTAAGCAACTTTTATCTGAAACATTTTTTGCTGCAAAGATCAAACATTTAAAATAAACACTAATTTTTTTCAATGTATTTTATTCCATTTAGTTTCAGCATTTTAATTTTAAATATTAAGTGATCTACAATTGAGATATCTAATAATTTCCCAATAAATTGGAGGATGTAAGCATTAGGACTGCATTAATTTACAATTTGTAAACGTCCTCGTGAAATTTATGACCGAAATGTGTGCATTAAGTGGAGGTCTATAATTAGGCTGTTCGATATACACTAATGTTTATATCCGGAACTAAAACCACTGACTTCAAGTGAAGTTTAAAATGTATTGAACAAGTATGTACATTTTAATTTATAGCGTTATTAATATCATCCTTAGAGCCGTGTTAAAGCTATATGCTAACATCTATTAATAAGGCTGATAATGAATAAGCTAAGTAAAACTACGTAAGTTTTAAATTTGTTTTGCAAAGGGATAATTTGGAGATATAGACTCCAAATTATCCCTTCACCAAACAAATTTAAAAACTTGCGTAATTCTAGCAATACACATTAAATCATCCAATACACATTAAATCATCCAATAAAATTAGAGGCATTAATCAATTAACAGGTCGGAAAAATTGTAAATTCCAAGAAAATCCCACCGAATTCCAACCAGAATTCTGATTCACCTCATCGCACACTTAAGAAATAAACAATTAACACACAAACATGAGTCATAGAAACGTTATTCACTTAAGCACGAAATAACCGTAATTTTCTACACTACTAAAACAACAAATTCTTGATTAAATAATGAGATTCCGGAGGAGCTGGCTCTGACGATTGTTTAAAACGGGCTTTGTTTTTGTTGTTATTTTGTTTATGTATGTTTAAAATCGGCCATGTTTGTTGGGTTGGGTAATCCGTTTTCCAGAGCGCATTTTTTTGTTTTTTACTATTTTTCTGCAGGTTTTGAATTAATGTGACTCACCTGAGTTTATCGTTTGCGTGTTGATAAGGAAAACCAAGGGAAATATCAAGATTAAAGGGCCCATTGCTCCTACATGACACGCCGCAATGTTACACCCAATTAACTAGCGCAATGCAACTGAAATTTCGACGCGTTTTCTGGGCGTTTAACAGAGTTGCCAACACTAAATAAAGTTAACTAACGGGTTACAGATTACTGTAATGTTTAACAATGCCATCTTTGGTTGAAAATATGCAGCATTTACAGGAATCTTTGATCAATCAGAGCCATCTGTGATTAACCACTTGTAACGATTTGTGATTAAACACCTACATCAATTACGGGAATCTGTAATTTATCAGCACCATCTATTTAAATTATACTGAACTGCTTTTGTCAAAAAAGCGCGTCCAAGAAAACAAATTCAAATAGTTTCCGTTTAATGTCGCTCATTTTTAAATTGTCAATTGAATTATGTCAAATCCCTAGAATAAGAACCTCAACAAATTTATTCGTTTAATGCCTCTTTCTACCACTGAATCCCTAGTTTTAACAGTCGCGATTTGCGCGAGTGTTCACTTGTTGTCAACCTTGGTGTATTGCGAAGAAGATGACGAAGACGCCGATTACAAGCCATTAATGAAACAATTAACAATCCAGCGTTATGAAAAAGAATTTGGATTACGGAGAAACTTGAACACTTTCTTTCACGTAAGTTTTACAAGTAAATTTAATAATTGTTCTTTTAAATTTATGATTGTTTCAGTGAAGAAAAGTATATCTGCAACAAACAAAAATGATTAGTGTTTAGAAAGAAGAATAAAAATACATTTTTTAATTAAAACTGTAGTTTAATTTAAGTTCACATAAAATAATAATTTTCGATTAAATCACAAAATAATCTCGTTCTTAAAGCTTCTGTTCAACTCCTTGTTGGGAAGGACAATCGAGTTCAGCAACACCATTTCGGATGGCACTGTTACAAAACAACCTGCAGTGAAAACAAAAATAATAATTCGAGAATAACATTTTCGTTTTAATAATACCGAGAATTGTAATTGAAGGGTTCAATCGCCCATCGTTGTTAAACAAAGACGGGTTCTCCATCTTAGCAAAGGGCTTGTTTGGGTCAGGATCTGAAGGGGTACCTTCGACCCTCGCCCACCGGCCCACTCTCGAGCTGTGCCCCACTATGCTGTGTAGGATCAAGCTGTGATTCTCGACTGTGGCGTTTTGCAGGATTATACTTTCTCGAATCCGGACGCCCGGCCCGATAGTCACATCGGGACCTATGCTCACATTCGGACCCAACTAATAATAAATAATAAGAGTAAGTAAAAAAAAAATAAAAATTTGGAAACTTTATTTACGACTGCTGTGGGGTGAACAGTGGCTGTTGGGTGGATGTAAACATCAGGAATTATGTTGCATTTAACCATGGAAACATCACCAGCCATGTTTGCAGTCTGTGCGAGTCTTTCAGGGTGTTTTGTGCGGTATAGTTCTAGGTAGTGCCTGTTGGCGTAGATTGCTGCACCGGCTGTTTTTAACTGGGACCACCAGTTGTTTGTCTATACTCACAACATAAAAAAACAAGAAGCATTAAAATTAAAATCATGCACACTGATATTATTTTAAAAAGTTTCACTAAGTGAGAAGTGAGATAGTTATTCAAGAGATATCATGCACAGAGTCGTGAAAATGAAAAAAGGTAACATCACAGGCTTTATAATTTCTTTTTTACAATTATCAAACACAGATTGGTTTGAAGACTAATGATTTAATAGGAATAACATCTTATTGTTAAATCAAGAATACAGCAAATTAATTAAACAGACTCTGATTTTCTTAATACTTTTGTTTTTAAACAAATAATACAAAAATCAACAATGAACTCACCTGAAAAGCGAATAACTTCCCTGTTGCTGCCAACGGCGCCAAGATTTCCTGCTCTAACTGTATATACCCAACTTCTTTGTTTCCATTTCCATTGCCGTTTCCTCTGATAAAATTTAAAATTTGTAAACGGGGTGTGTTTTCCTTTTTATTTGTGCAATTCTAACCTGTAATAATCTTGTTGTTTGGCGTGAAAAGTCTCGCCGATCACTTGGAAAATGTCAAGACAAAAACAGTATATCCCGCAGTTGATGAGAGCGGAAACATACGAGCTAGGCTTTTCCACGTAGTGTGTGATTTCCTGTGTCTTCTTATCGGTCACCATGCAGCCGTATTTAAGCGATTGCTGTCTTGTCGCTTCAGTTCCAATAATCGTTACCTAATTAATCGAAAACTACATCAATTCTGTTACTATTAAAAACAAAAAATAGTGCAGTGCATTAGCAGTTTTGAAATAAAGGTTAGAAAACTAAAATCAAATTTGTTTTTTTTTTAATTTTTAATTAACTTAACCCATTAGTGGCTAAGTAATTTTTGTGTAAAATCTTGCTCTTCTCTTAATTATATCTATGAATGACTTATTGTATGACATACGGAAATGTTTCAATTATTTTCAGGCTTCTCTAAACTCGAAATTTTACTTCATGCTTAGTCTGGGAGTGGAAACACTTGTTCAAAACATTGTATTGAACACTTTTATAAAATCCCCGAAAGCATGAAAATTTACAACGTATGCATATATTGCATACGTTGTAAATTTTCATGCTTTCGGGGATTTTATAAAAGTGTTCAATACAATGTTTTGAACAAGTGTTTCCACTCCCAGACTAAGCATGAAGTAAAATTTCGAGTTTAGAGAAGCCTGAAAATTTAGATTTGCCCGGCGGAGCGAAGCGAGCCCGGCAAATACACATTTTCAGGCTTTTCTAAACTCGAAACTTTACTTCATGCACCACGCGTATAAACCACAAAAATATTGTGAAGTTATAAATACACTGAAAACATTTTTTTTAATAAGTAATAATCGAAATATTTAAATAACAAAATATTTACAAATTCACATTCTTAAGTCAGGACAAATAATACAATGTATCAGATTAATTTATTTAGTAATTTAATTAACAAATATTAATAATGCTGCGTTATTGCATTAATAGCGTTTAATGGGTTAAACAAATTGCGAGTCTAATAAAAAGTACTTACTAAGGCATTAGCTCCTCTCGATTTGTGAAACCCGTAGAGCTCTTCCAAAGGAAAATTGGCGCAGACATCCCCGTTCATCACGAAAAATGCATCCGGATTCCCCAAACGGATCTGGTCCCTAAAGTGATACAAACCTCCAGCTGTTCCCAACGCTGAAAACTCTTGTAAATACCTAATGATAATAACGACACAAATAACTTCAACATTAGCTTTTTATTAATCGATAATAACGATACGAATAACATCAATATAATTTATTTTCCTTATATTTTTTATCATTTTATTCCTTCCACCACTTTATTTAATTGTACACTAAATGAGCATTTGGAACACATATAGTGTACAAAACAATAAAGTAAAGGAATAAAATAATAAAAAACACTAGAAACAACTTCCTGTAACTAAAAGAAGAATATATTTTACCTTATATTTATATTGTACATTTGTTGCATATCGCTGACAAACTGCTGTATTTGTGCGGTCGGATAATACCCGATTAATAAAACCTCCTGGAGTTGAGTCAACGAGGCGCATGCCTCGATGTGATGCTGGATCAGGGGCAAGCCGGCGACGGGAAAGAGGGGCTTCGGTATGTCCAGCGAGAGCGGACGGAATCTCGTCCCTTGAATAACAAAAAATTACTATTCAATAAGTTTGCCTTATTATTATCATCATGAAATAAAATGTATTAAAGATTGGCACGCAAAATAATCGATTTCGATTGCAGCTCCCTGATTTCAGTTGCCATCGACTGCGACTTGTATAGTGACGACGCCATATTGTATTCTACCATAGGGTCGATAGTCGACTGTCACTATGTGCCAGGTCTCGTCATATGCGAGTCAACTAGAATCAGGGAACTGCTGAAATAAATAGCTCTAAACTTTTTTGAGGTTACTAAATTACCGAGTAAAAACTCTGCCATACGTTACAAACAAAAGTTACTCACATAATTTAAAAGCAACTGAGAGTTGAGTGTAAAAAAGCACTTGCTTTCGTTTCAGCACAGTTTGATAATTTGATTTAAAGTTTTTTGAGGTTATGTAATTTCGCCTACCTTTCTGGGGGCCTCCGATTAATATCACGGCTTTGAGCATCTTGTGCGGGGGTTGATTTCGGCAGAAGTGAATAACAAGAACGTTTTCTAAATCAACTGCATCCGCAGTTTTTCTTATCACAAAGACACGTACTTACAAACGTCATATGAATAAAAACAAATATCCCATTTGAATAACGTGAACTAGTCGTGAAACTAAATGAATATCTGATCCATAGATCTGATCTACCAAATTAATACAATGCTATTTGGTTTTTAATTATTATTAATAAAATAGTAATTGCAATAATATATATATTTTTTAAATAAATAATAAAAACAGTTCAACAATATTTTTAAAGATGGTGCTGACAGATTACAGTTTTCTGTAATAAAAACAGTTTACTATACTGATAACAATAGGTACTAAACATAGATGGCTATCAATTATAGTTTCCTGTAATTACAGTTTCATCTAACTACAGCTTTCTATAATTACAGTTTTTTGTAATTACCTGTCTCACAAAAGTGCTGCCAATGATTTCCCCAATTAGAACGATCAAAATCCCCTGTGAATCAGTCAGTCAAACGGGTACATCCGGCAACACAGTCGTCGGTGACCACCAAAGAATGAGATATAAACGTAAATAATTCCTGTGCCGTGAAAAATTTCGCCCCCGTTTTATTTTGTTCCGTTAAAAAAACCCTCGCCGCTTGTGTTAATTCCTCTCGAGTTTAATGTGGTGTCCGAAAAAGTGTCCTTACTAGCCCGCTTCGCCCGTGGAGTGTGTGAATCCGAGGTAGAAAAAACGCCACTCTTATGAATCAACGCCAAAAATGTCGAAAAACAAAATTGTTATGAAGAATGCTGGACTCGACAGTAACATTGTCGAAGTCAAAACCAAGGTGAGTGTCGTTTTAATCTTTGCAGAATGCAGTTTGTTGTGTGGTGTTGAGGTTGTGCTTGGAATTGTTAATTGCTTGGCTCTACACCTGTTTAGGAAAGAGAGCATGAATCATTTTAATCAGTTTTCTAAACTGTTCGGAACCTAGAATAAATTTAATACATTGCTGAGTACGTGGAGGAAATATATATATTTTTTAAATATTTTCCATGAAAAAAATTGTTTTAACTTGTTCACCAACAATCTTTTTTATAGACATTAGGGAGGCTTAGTTTATTGTTATACGAAATACAGCTAAGCTAATATTTACGCTAAACTTGCTTGTTGCCCGATAACACAGCCTATTACTGAGTAACGAGCAAGTTTAACGTAGACGTTTGCGATACCATATTTTGTGAAACAGTTAACTAAAACCTTTCAATATTAGACAGTACTCTTTTTGCTTTAATTTTAATAACATTACTTTAATAACAACGGCTTAAGTTCAAGCTGGACACGGACTGGGACAACGGGCCCTTTTCCGGTAGGCAGTGGGGTCCGGAGCCGAAAGGCTAAATGTTTGTTTTATAGTGGCTTTGAGAGCCGATGCTTAGGATTTTCCCGAGCGGCCTGGAGCCGATTAAAGGTGCCAGTTCTCGTGTGTTTCAAGAACTGAATTTTGATGATTTAAAGTGTGACAATAGTGCAAATTAAAATCTATTCTATTTTAATTTGCAATATTGTCACACTTTAAATCATGAAGATTCACTAAATTCAAAATAAGATTTAAAAATATGATACATCCTTTTATAACTGAGATGTAGTAGCAACCGTTGTTTGATTAAATTATAAGAATTATATAAAATTTACACTTTCTAGAGAATCAGCAATCAGCATGCCGCATTCTTACGCTTTAATTAAAATTCCTTTATTCTCTTTTTTATTGCTTTCTAATTTTACTACTGTCTGTTTAAATTAATCGATGAGATATCGAATTTTTTTTTATTGTATTTAGAAAAATATCTATTAATTACTAAAAGAAACATTCTGAATAATGGATTGTTACTTATGAAAATTATTTCAGACTAAATACTAGAATTTCACTCGAGCCAGGACTACTTTTTTTAACCTTTCTCGACTTTTCAAAGTATTTATCATTACAGTAATTAGTGATAAGTGCTGAATAACATAACAAAAACTTTTTTTTGGTCGAGTTATGAGGTTTGTTAATATGAAATTCAAATTTAAAAAGTGTTACACACGAGCCCGATGTGGGCAGCGATTCTCCTTTTAAACAATTTCATCCATGTTTTATTCATGCTTGTAATTACTTTTTTTAATTAATCATTTCGCTGCTAGAAATTCGAAGAAAGTTGGTTTCTTTTTTGAAATTTTATTATGCGCCTATTAAAATTACAAACAAATAATAAATAAGAGTCATGTTGAGAATGTATAATTGTAATTTACAGGTTGTATGTATCCCCATGTATCCGCTGTAAATTTTAGGGCACTTGTTTTGTTTTTTTAATTTAAAGCTTCGAGCAAGTGCTTTCAATCCTTGAGTAAGCATAAAGTAAAATTTCAGGCTTTTCTAAACTCCAAATTTTAGTTCATGCGTCACGCGTTACAACACTGAGATATTGTGAAATTAAAAATATACTGTTCAGTTAGTATTAAAAATAAACTGCTTAAGCAGGATTAAAAATATACTGCTAAATTCAAATATTTTGAATTTTACAGTATTTTGGTGGTTTATATAGGTAGTGTATGAAGTAAAATTTCGAGTTTAGAAAAGCTTGAAATTTTACTCCATGCTTAACCTGGGAGTGAAAACACTCGTTAGAAGCTCCAAATTAAACGTCGATATTATAGAATTAACTAATACTTGAAAATGTACAATGAATCGGTGGACGTATATAATAATAATAATAATAATATTTAGCATCTTTGCTATACAATAACATAGAAATATATATATATATATATATATATATATATATAAATATATATGAAATTAAACATTTTATAATATTTAACAGAAAATTTAACAGTATATCGGTGTATGTATATTTAAAAGTAAAAATCCATGCGTATACCGAGTGTAACCACCTGTATTAAAAAAAATTATTTATTAAGTTTTTTCCTGTTGTGTTAGTTTGATGCGGAGTTCAGGCGGTTTTCCGTCGAGAGGGACCCGCAGGCGAGGTTTGAGGAGTTCAGGTCCCTGCTGGAAAGGCTGCACAGGCTGAAAGACACGGCCTTCTTAGTTTCCTACATTGATCCCAGCGATCAGGACTTGCTGCCGATAAACAACGACGAGAACTTACGGAGAGCCCTCATAAACGCCAAACCGTTGCTCAGAGTCATCATACAAAGAAAAGGTAACCTACATTTTCGTAATGTCCATTTAACCCCTTAACAACCATTAAATTTGAAATGAAAAAAAAAAAAACAATTTAATTTGAGATTTGTTGGTAAAACAAAAACCATTTTCTTTTTTTGTTACGTATTTATTTAGAATACCACGACCAACTATACCTAGTATACTCTAATACTATTAAGTATCCATTTAAAATTATTTCCATACCTTCCTCGTGTATAAAAATAAATTCTCGATTAAAATATGTGTACATTTGCCTGTGCTGGACACGGGGCTGCACGTTAAGAGGGTTAAAGGGAAACTAACCATTTTTGGTGAAGTTTTCTGAACCTGGCAAAGTACAAAATTAATTTTTTTTATTGTTCCTAAAATGACTTGACTACAAATCGCATACATTTATTGAAATATGCTCGCTTTATTCTTGCTCTAGCGAAAAATGTATTATTAATTCACATTTTAATAATCGATGAATGTTTATTCGAAATATTTTACCATATGCAGGAATGTTTAAAGGTACAATTATTTATTTAAAACAAGTACACAGCAATCAAAGCGAGCAACACCTGCAATTGTATCCGACCTCGAGTGCAAGGTCGCCCAATACTGATTCATCTTAATCATCTTTACAAATTCCCTAATCATAATTTTACATTATAATTTAGAATATATTTTTTTACATTTGTAATTTTAATATATACATTTTTTAGAAAAAAACATGATTAGAAAAAAAATGTATATATCAAAATTACAAATGTAAAATGATATGTATTCTAAATTATAATGTAAAATGAGACTATGATTAAGAAATCATAATTTTAGTTTATGTTCAGGGCCATTCCTTAAGAGAAATGTTAAATTTAACATACACGTTATTCTTTAACATCACAGTCTAAGCGAATTTGGTAATTGATAGGTATTCTTAGATTTTCAGGTTAAATAATAAGTTAAGTTTAACATTTCGCGTACAGAATCAGGGGGCTTGGATAATTTATAATATTTAATTTCATCTTTATTGTTTAGGTGATAGTTTAGAAGAGTTGAATGGTTACGGGACTATAAAACCTCGCAACCTGATTTCGAGCATCCTGGGTGGCACGCCGGCCCGTACGAAAACCCTGGCCATCTCCAATCCACACGACTTTCGGCAGGTGTCTGCTATCATAGACGTCGACATCGTGCCGGAGACGTGCAGGCGGGTCCGGCTGCTGAAGCACGGCTCCGACAAGCCCCTGGGATTTTACATTAGGGACGGAACCAGCGTGCGTGTCACGCAAAACGGTGCGCTGGAAATATACACTAGCCATAATTTATGTTTAAATGGGAAAAGGAATGAGGATCTTTGAAACTGACGCAAAGATGTGTTGGATTATAGAAGATATCTTAGATATTAGTCAGTTAGGTTAAGCACAATGGGCCTAATGAGGTCTAAGTGCAGTGCAGTGCAGCAATGCAATTATATAGGTTAGGTTAGATGATAACGTTAGATTATGAACGATATGTTAGATATTAGTCAGTTAGGTTAGGCACCAATTATATATATATATATATATATATATATATATATTAGTCAGTTAGGTTAGATACCAATTATATAGAGTAGTTTATATGATAATGTTAGGTTGTAGAAGATATGTCACATATTAGTCAGTTAGGTTAGATACCAATTATATAGGATTAGTCGCTCCGCTGCACAAATTTTCAGGCTTTTCTAAACTCAAAATATTTACTTCATGCTCAATCTAGAAGTGGAAAACCTTTGTTAATAAACAATCAATACCTTTAATGACAACACCGAATTCTGAAAAAAATTAACAAGAAGATAATTAACAAAAATCGTAAAAATTATGAAAATTACTGCAGTTTGTCTTTGTTCCCCATTTTCTTTATAAAATCAGTGTTGTCATTTAAGGTTCTATAGCTGCCGAACCAATGTTTTCCACTCCTAGACTAAGCATGAAGTATCATTTCGAGTTTAGAAAAGCCAAACCAAATTTTCAGGCTGTTCTAAACTCGAAATTTTACTTCATGCGCCACCGGTATTAAACACTGATTTCAAGTAAAGTTTAAAACATATCTGAGAAGTTTTTAGATTAATTATTCATTTGAAAATATATTCAAATATTTTACTATTTGAATTATTTGTATTTGAATCTCAGCCTCACTAATCAAACCAAATCAATTTATTCGGTGCTTTACAAACGTTTACACAAGTCATACATTTAAATATTGTTTATCAATCCTTGTAAAATTTATAAATTGATCAGTTGCAACAGAAACATAGTTTAGATTAGATACTAATGAATGAGGTTAGTGACCAATCAAGTAGTTTAGTTAGATGACATTTATGTCGACCAACACAGTTTAGGTTAGATACTGATGAATGAGCTTAGTTACCAATTGAGTAGGTTATTTTAATGATATTTAAGTCAATCATTGCCTAACATTTCTGATATTTCGCGCAGGTCTAGAAAAAATCCCCGGCATTTTCATTTCCCGCCTAGTCCCCGGGGGTCTGGCTGAGTCCACGGGTCTGCTCGCCGTGAACGACGAGGTGCTCGAGGTGAACGGCATCGAGGTGAGCGGCAAGTCCCTCGACCAGGTTACCGACATGATGGTGGCCAACAGCTCAAACCTGATCGTCACGGTCAAGCCGGCCAACCAGCGGACGGTGGCGCCCGTCCGGCGGGGCAGCTTCGGCCGGAACTCCCAGCTGTCCAGCGGCTCGCACCAGTCGCACACCACCGCCGGGTCCGATCCCGAAGACAAGTTTGACCAGGACGAGATCGTCGACCTGACGGGGGTGACCCTCGACGACAGTGTCACGTCCGCCAGGGACGATGGCATTCTGCATTTGTAAAAATTTTTATTTTTAATATCTTCTAGTTTACACGTCTGGCATCACCAACATGAAAATCTTGAGTGGGAAAAATGTTTAAAGAAACGGAATGTTTTCCATTTTTCTTCAAACTTCATTTTTTCCAACACCTCACTCAGAAATTAAAACCTAAAACATAAAACTTGCGATTCATCATTTACAGGAATCGCAAGTTTTGTTTTTTATATTTTGGGTGAAACTTTCTGAAGGCATAGGTCGTGTACTTAATTAATTATATTGTAACCGATAAGACTTAGAAAGGAAAAAAAGCCACACATTCCAAGTATTAATTAATGTATTTACCAAGTGCTCATTATTCTATCTGCGGGGTGTATTTTTCAACATCTAGCACACTGAAAACGAAAAAAAAACATATGATAGGTGGAAGCAATAACAAAAGTATTAAATGAATACTGAGTAAAATTATAAATGATTGAAACGAAAATCCATTAGTAATATGTTTCTTTTTTACTCCCTCTCTTTAAAATTGTTTATAAGACGTCTAACGTTTAAGGGCCAGTTGCACCAAACACGTTAAACTGGTTCAACTGTGAACTTGAGTTAAAAGTGACATTAGAACAATTGAAACTGTCATCTTGAACTTGAGTTGAGCTTGAACCTGAGTTCAACATTTTTGGTGCGTAAGCGTGTTTGAGGTTTATCGCTCAAATGGAATAAAACGTACGCATTCTTACGAACGCGTTCAAATGCCATTTAAGGATTTTAAAAATTAACGTTTAGTGTTAAAAGTTTGCTACTTTCTACTTCTTAAATATCTTTAAACATAAACGGTTCTGTGCACTTTTCTTGCGTCGACACTTCAAATTTTTACTCTAATATTGTAACATAATAGTCGAATAATTTTTACAATTTGACCAAATTGTTAACGGTAAAAAGGAGGCATTAAGAATTATGAACAATAATTTTAAGTTTCTTCTCTGTTAGTTATAAGAAATACTTGTAAAACAGTATGTTTACAAATTTGTGATGAAATAGTTGGCAAAGTCAACATGAACTAGAAACCTAAAACTCTTAAAACTTAATTCTCATATGTACGGCAAAATGATGCTGTACATGTGAGGATTAAGTTTTAAATGTTAAATATATATATATACATATATATATATATATATATATTATATATATTATATATATTATATATATTATATATATATATATATATTATATATATATATATATATTATATATATATATTATATATATATATTATATATATATATATATACCGGGTGTGGCACTTAAGACGCCTCGGACCATAGCTCCTTTACGATAAAAGCTATCGAAAAAAATCTAAGAGCAAAGTGGTGCATAATTACCGTCGCTATGTTTCAAAAATATTTCTAATCATCAGTGGCGTGCCGTACTCCAGTGGCGTACCAAACTTATGTTTTTTTTTAAATGGAATGCCCTATTTTTTATTGCAGATTTGGAAAGTGCTCGAAGAGTACTTATTTTTTTATCTAACATGTTATACCCTTCACTTTAGCGGTTTCGCTGTTATAACCCCTTCTTTCAAAATTGAGCCCTATTTTTGAGATTGTTTTGTAGAGAAACTAATTGACGCCGGCGCCTAAATTTTCAATTGAGGTACAGGTTAAGACCTCGTATACCTTCACATAATTTTTTTTCGGGTAATTTATGGAAAAAAAATAATTTTTGATTGAACTTCACATGTTGTCATTTTTTTCGAAAATTTCAAATGGCACCCCCCTAAAAAAATTACGGCGTTGTACAGCCAAAACTCTAAATTTTTCATTGGTACAAAAAAATTACACATTGCATAACAAAATTTCGGAGAAAAAAGGAATTTCATCGCAAATGTCGGGAAACATTTTCCGTTCCCAAGAGTGCCATGAGAAAACAAAAACACAAATACGGTGAACATAATAGTATGTACCTATTTATTCAACATGATATGAAAAATGCAGATAAAGAAAATTTAACAACTTAAACTAAATGTTCGAAATGACGACCTTCCTGCTGGAGGCATAACCGCAACTTCGATTCACAGGCTCTAGACAATGCCCTAAAGACTTCTGGTGATATACCGCGGAAAGCCGCGCGGATTCTCTCCCTCATATCCTCGACAGTAGTTGGTACCGTCCTGTAAACCTCGTCTTTGATATGGCCCCAAAGGAAGAAGTCAAAGGGAGTGAGGTCTGGTGATCTTGGCGGCCACCTCACAGGACCCCCACGACCAATCCAGGAGTCCGGAAACGTTTCATCGAGAAATTCCTGAACGACACGGCTATTATGTGCAGGAGCTCCATCGTGCAGGAAAACTATCTGTCGTAGAGCGGCTAGAGGGACATTTTCCAAGAGATCATCCAAGTCGTCGCGAAGGAACCTCAAATAACTGTTGCCGTTCAGGTGCCCCTCGATGAAATAAGGACCCAAAAGGTGTTCTCCAAGTATGCCTCCCCAAACATTCAGCGAACATCTTTGCTGGTGGTTTATCATTCGCATGGCGTGTGGGTTTTCATCAGCGTAATAATGGTAGTTGTGACGATTGACATGCCCATTTCTATGGAACGTCGCTTCATCAGAAAATAATGCGCGCATAAGAAATGATTCCTCCTGCTCAATTTTGTTGATAGCCCACAAGCAGAAATCTTGCCTCGCATGATAATCTTGAGGTTGCAATTCTTGGTGCAGTTGAATCTTAAATGGACGGAATTTGTACTTTAGAAGAACACGATGTACGGATCGCGTTGAAATATCGTGATTCCTACTAATATCACGGATACTGGTATGAGGATCTTCAATAACTGCCTCCAGAACCTGCAGTTCATTATTTTCGGTAAAAACTGTCTTCTTTCTAACTCTCCTTGGCCGTTTCACACTTCCCGTAGTAGTAAATCTCTCCAACACTTTTTGAAACGCACGTTCATTTGGATGTGCCCTGTGCGGATATCTCGCAGCGTACACTCGTGACGCCAAGAAACAATTCTTGTTACATTCTCCAAGAATAAATATCATGTCAACCATTTCCTCTTGAGTTCGGAACATTTTTAGAACGTTTATCAAAAATGACTTATGGCTGCTACTGGCGTCTAATAATTTACTTTGACAATTACCAATCTTTTGTTTTCTCATGGCACTCTTGGGAACGGAAAACGTTTCCCGACATTTGCGATGAAATTCCTTTTTTCTCCGAAATTTTGTTATGCAATGTGTAATTTTTTTTGTACCAATGAAAAATTTAGAGTTTTGGCTGTACAACGCCGTAATTTTTTTAGGGGGGTGCCATTTGAAATTTTCGAAAAAAATGACAACATGCAAAGTTCAATCAAAAATTATTTTTTTTCCATAAATTACCTGAAAAAAAATTATGTGAAGGTATACGAGGTCTTAACCTGTACCTCAATTCAAAATTTAGGCGCCGGCGTCAATTAGTTTCTCTACAAAACAATCTCAAAAATGGGGCGCAATTTTGAAAGAAGGGGTTATAACAGCGAAACCGCTAAAGTGAAGGGTATAACATGTTAGATAAAAAAATAAGTACTCTTCGAGCACTTTCCAAATCTGCAATAAAAAATAGGGCATTCCATTTAAAAAAACATAAGTTTGGTACGCCACTGGAGTACGGCACGCCACGGATGATTAGAAATATTTTTGAAACATAGCGACGGTAATTATGCACCACTTTGCTCTTAGATTTTTTTCGATAGCTTTTATCGTAAAGGAGCTATGGTCCGAGGCGTCTTAAGTGCCACACCCGGTATATATATATATTATCAAAAAACCGTTGTACCCTTACGGGTGTTTAAATGTTAAATGCTAATCGATAATCACTAAACAACTAAACGTTAAACGTCTTATAAATCCAGCATTATTTCAACTTCAATCAACTTTAAAGTTTTTAACATCCATCAACTTATTATGTGTCAAAATTAGATTTCAATTATTTATGGTCACTCGGTATGAATAATTGGTGATGAAGTGTGCTACAAATGTTCCAAAAAGAAATAAAGAAACGAAAAATGCGAAATTGTTTTAGCAGCTAGCGGCGGCTACTTAACGTTTTTTTTTGTTCATTGGTTTTTCTTTTGTTGTTGAATGCTAACTTTAGAACTGTCACTTTTTTCTATCCCGAATAAACAATCGATTGGGAATCACAGAATAAAAATTTCATTCAAAACTCTTCAGGCCTAAGTGTGCAGCGTTGCAACCACTACAACCTAAAACAAAAAAAACTTTTAAAAATGTATACCTACTTACAAAGAGAAATTGCATCTATTTATTATTTTATTATTACATTATTATTATTATCCATTGAAAGAATGATTGTTGTAATATTACAATTTTATTAATATTCATATTTTTATTAAATAAGCTTTAGTTACATATATACATGAATACGAGAAAATGATGAGATATTTTTTATTGTGGGGGTAACACAAAACGGGCAAACACTTGCCAAAAACATGTTTTCAGAATTGAAAATAAAATGAAATATTCGTTTGGGTGAGCCCGTTTTGTGTTTCAATCATTTTTGCATATACACATATGTATTTTTTATAATAATTAAGGCTTAGTGTATGTACGTTTTAATGTGATGTCGGTTCGGCTCGCCCGCGTCTATAATTATTTAATTATTATTATTTTCTTTCAATTATTTTATTTGTACATAAATTATTTTTTACTTTAAGTACCTCCTCGAAAAAAATGAAAAAAAAAAACGCTAAAAAGAATTGAATTTAACGAGATTCAGTTTTTCTTCGGTATTTTATTGTTCTCGATTGATCGTCTCGAAAATTGGAGAAAAACAGCTGGAAAATTGAAAATGATTGTGATTGTTAATTTTTTTTTTTGCAGTCAACTATTGTAATGTATTTAAGCTTTACTTAATTCTAGCTTAAGTTATTTTCTATTCTCTCTGAACAGAAGAAATCTGCTCACTGATAAATTTATATTTTTACCACAATTACAATTGAAAATCGGGATGAATTGGCATGAATTGTCTGTGTTAAAATCAAGGTTGTTATGTTTAAAACACTTTGTTTTAAAACAGTGTTTGAAACATATTTAAAAACAGCTGTCGTGTTTTAAATGGTTTCGTTTTAAACATGTTTAAAATCGTAAATTTGTTTAAAACTGTTTTAAACATTAAATTTGTTTTAAAGGTTTTTTTTTATATCTTAAATTTACTAAATTATATACTACTTCATTAAGATTTTTTGTTTACGTTTTTAAATGTTAGCTAAATTGTTGAAGATATTTCATATAAATTATTAAATATAACATTTTATTACAATAAAATATCACAACTGTGTGTGCATAAATGTGACTTAAATACATACATATGTATACACTGTAAATATTACGACATTTGTTGTTTTTTTAAAAGATTTCAATTTGAATCTTTAAACGAGGGTTTTCCACTCCCAGACTAAGCATGAAGTAAAATTTCGAGTTTAGAAAAGCTTGAAAATTTGGATTGGCCGCGTAGCGAAGCGGAGCGATTAATCTAAATTAGGCTTTTCTAAACTCGAAATTTTACTTCATGCGCAACACGTATAAAACACTGAAATATCGTAAAGTTTAAAATATACGGCTTTAGCAACAGTGATTATAGGCAACCCAATAAGTATAACGTACATTAGGTTACCTATAATCGTTGTTGTATGTGAGTGTTTTTTGAACTTCACTGTAAATCGGTGTTTTTAAGCGTGGCGCATGAAGTAAAATTTTGAGTTTAGAAAAGCCTAATTTGGATTGGCCGCTCCGCTTGCTACGCGGCCAATCCAAATTCTTAGGCTTTTCTAAACTCGAAATTTTACTTCATGCTTAGTCTGGGAGTGAAAAACACTCGTTTAAAGTTTCCAATTAAACTCTAAAAAAAATATATATATCTAAAGATTTACAGCAGGTAGTTGGGATACGTTTTCTTGAAAGAAAAACTCCCTGCGTCAAAATTTATTTGCGGAAAAAATCTCAATCCAAACTCAGGCTTTTCTAAATTTGAAATTTTACTTCATGCGCCACTCGAATAAAACACTGGTTTTAAGCGAAGTTCAAAGCATACTTCTTTAGCATACTGCTTCAGTAGTGTACTATGAACTTTACAATTAGTTAGTGTTTTATACGCGTGGCGCATGAAGTACAATTTCGTGCTTAGAAAAGCGCCGTGAAAATTTGTCTCGGGTCGCTACGTGACCCTTTCTACGCGGGATTTTTCTAAACTTGAAATTTTACTTCATGTTTAGTCTGGGAGTGGAAAACACTCGTTAAAAGCCTTAAATTAACTGCTTTGAAACAACGAATTTCCGCAAATTAAAAAAACGCTGTAATTATCGGGATATGTATACTCAAAAGAAAAATGCTGTATGTTTTGTTTTAAACGTGTTTTAAACACGTTTTAAACATGTTTTAATTGTTAACGTTTTAAACGCCGTTTCAATGAAAACAAAATACTGTTTGTTTTAATTAAAATGAAAAAAAACGTTATGAAAATCATTAAGTGTTTTAATTTAAGTAAAGTAATTGAGTAAAGCTTAAATTTTAGATCAGGCTTTGATAGCTTGGAAATCCTAAAACTTTAAAACCTAGAATGTCCAGAGAAAGAGTTTGTAGATGCTGTAATGGTGCTTTTACACTCGTACATTTTCAGCTGGACTTTTTATTGCGCAATTTTTCAATTTACAGATCCATTTGAGTGACTTTAAATTGACATTTTGTTGTTTGCAAATGCAACTTGCTCACTTGCAAACAACAAAATGACAGTTTAAAGTCACTCAAATCGATCTGTAAATTGACAATGTATTGTTTGTAAACAAAGTTTGCTATTAAAAATTGCGCATAAAAATGTACAAGTGTATTTGCTCCACGAGAACCTCTTATTCTAGGTTAATTCTTTTTTTTCTATATATATATATATATCTAAGCGATTCTAGTGCCTTTTAAAAAAATAATTCGTGTAATAGCAATAAGAATTATAAAATTGTAAAAATCTTGTAAACTATTCGGAAGTTGCAGCAAAAATTGTTTAAAGTATTAATTGTAAAACCAAACAAAAATTGTTGTAAGCAAAGAAACAATTCTCGAGAGTGTTAAAAAGTGTCTTCTAAAAGGAAAAAAAAATCGAATTAATGAAAAACTTCTCTCCGTCCTTCTCTTCGCTACATATCTCTATTTGACGTAGCAACTGTTTTCTTTTTTATAATCTATACAAAAGTATGTACAGGGTGTCACAATAGTGTGTAATCTCGGAGAATGTCTCGGTTCTCGTTAAAGATAGAAAATCAGTTGCTTAGGTTAAAAGCAAGGCCGTAGCCAAAAAAAAATGTTTGGACGAGGTTATAGAAATTTTGGGAGGGGATTTTAATGGTAAAAATATTGTTTTTGCTTTTACATACAAAAATGTAACATTTAGTAAATTTCGGGACGCGTTTGATACAGCCTTGGTTTAAAGACAGCATAATCTAAAAATATTTTCAGATATACAGGGTTTTTAAAACAAGCAAGTTGCAACCGCTACTGGCTTAATGGACCACCCAGTAGTGGTTGCAGCTTGCTTATTTTAAATGGATTACTCTGTATATTATTTGGTTTCTAATACCTTACAAAAAATTTGTATTATTTTATTAAATACACTGCTCCGAAAAATTAACGCACTTTAGTGAATTTCGCGGTTAGCGTTTTTGAAATAACGAAGAATGCTTTGAATCTTGTGTTTATTTTGACAGGTTGCAAAAAATGTTTAAAAAAGAATAGAAATAAACAAAAAGTTAAACGTGAAGAGTTGAAATTGTAAGGTGGTGCGTTAATTAATCTCCTAGAGCAGTGTATTAAAGATATTGACTTAGACTGAGTGTAGGTTTAAGTTGCTATTCTCCACGAATGCCCTAATGGGTGGAGCAGTGTATAAAAGATATCAACTTAGGCTGAGTGTAGGTTTAAGTCGCTATTCTCCACGAATGCCCTAATGGGTGGAGCAGTGTATAAAATATATCGACTTAGACTGAGTGTAGATCTAAGTCCGAGAACACACTTATGTGACACTCTGTATATAGAGAGATACTTAGACGGTACATTCCAGGCGTGCGCTGTACTTATTATATATACATATGTAGTCTTATTACTATTTTAGAAATATATATCGAGAGTTACAAAAAAATTTGGTTTTGTTTTATTTTCGATAACAACAAGAAATTAACAATATTTAAAAACAGATAACAAAAAGGGTAAGTCTGGCTTAGTGATCGTCATCCGCCGGCTGTTTCACCCAGAAACCCCAGGGCGCAAAGTGGTCGTGGCCGTCGTGATCGGTCGGGCCTCTGTAGACTTTTATTTGGACTCTACCGTGATGATCTGTATTAAAAGTGTAATGTTTAGAAAAAGTTAAAACTCCGTTCCTCATTCGGAGAAGCGGATAATTAATAGACTTATGTGAAAATAAAAACCATTTACAAAAATTTCAAAGCTAGGAGAGAAGTCCTAATTGGATGGTTAGTAGACTTATGTGAAAATAAAAGTATTTATTACCTCCTCCTGAAGCTGCAGCATCTGAATCTTCGTACAGAGGCCTGGCGAGCACCATGGCTAGACCAGCGATGACGAGCAAGAAGATCTTTAAGGAAGGGATAATTAAAAGTTACAAACATTAGATATTGCATTAAAATAAATATATATACAGAGATTTTTTCTTTTAAGTATACATACCATGATGTATACGAGGGGTGATTGAAAAGTAAGGTTACAAAATGTACACGGCTTTGTAACCTTACTTTTTGACCACCGCTCGTACTTTGTAAATTTTCAGGCATCCGTTGTTTTTAAAAAGAGTCAATTTGAAGCTTCTAATGAGTGTCTCCACTCCCGGATTAAGCATGAAGTAATATTTTGAGTTTAGAAAAGCCTTCAAATTTGGTTTGGTTAAACAAAATTTGACAAAAATGACAGCATGCCAAAGTTGACTGATTTTTGTTATTTTTTGTTTAGACGTATTCTAGTTCATTTATTTGAAGTTTCGAACGAGTGTTTGCCACTCTCAGACGAAGCATGAAGTAAAATTTCGAGTTTAGAAAAGCCTTAACATTTGGTTTGGTCGCGTAGCGCTACGCTACCAAACCAAATTTTCAGGCTTTTCTAAACTCGAAATTTTACTTCATGCGCCACGCGTATAAAACACTGATTTAAAGCGAAATTTAAAGTACTTTTGTTTAGTTGTATATTTTAATCCTGCTTTAGCACTAATTGTTTATTTGAGTTATGTGGAGTATTTAATCACAATAAAACCAGTTTTTGTTCCTTCACTTTTATTTTTATTCGTTAGATGTACATTTCGAGTGCTAATCAATAAGTAATGAACTATCTAACTTCTGCTTTAGCAGTTTCTTTTTAATACTGTTTTAGTAGTATATTTTGAACTTCACTTAAAATCAGAGTTTTATACGCGTGGTGCATGAAGTAAAATTTCGAGTTTAGAAAAGCCCCGTGAAAATTTGTCTCGGGTCGCTGCGCGACCCTCGACAAATTTTCTACGCGGGGCTTTTCTAAACTCGAAATTTTACTTCATGCTTCGTCTGGGAGTGGAAAACACTCGTTCGAAACTTCAAATAAATGAACTAGAATACGTCTAAAATGAAATAACAACAACAAAAATCAGTCAACTTTGGCATGCTGTCATTTTTGTCAAATTTTGTTTATCATGCGAAAAGAAAAATAATTTTGTTCATCAAAGAAAATATCGAGCTTAAACTGGAATTTGTTTGATGAAATATAAAAAAATGAACGCGTCTTTTCGTAAATTTCAAAATCACAGCGTTTGCTTGGAAATGAACAAGCTTAAACATTCTGAAGCGTAAATGCAAATATGTCAATTGGTTTTTCTGAAATATCGCGTCAAAGTGGAATTTTGATGAGACAAAGAAAATGCCGAGTTTAAGCTGGCATTTTTTTGAGCAATATTTAAAAAATTAAAGCTTCTCTTGGTGAATTTAAAAATTACAGCTTTGCTTTTAAATGAACAAGCTTCAACATGCTGAAAAAAAATACAAAAAAAAAGTAAAGTAATTTTGTTGAGACAAAGAAAATGCTGAGTTTAAGCTGGCATTTTTTTGAGCAATGTTTAAAAAATTAAAGCTCTTGGTGAATTTAAAAATTACAGCGTTTGCTTTTAAATGAACGAGCTTCAACATGCTGAAAAGAAAATACAAAAAAAAAGTAAAGTAATTTTGTTGAGACAAAGAAAATGCTGAGTTTACGCTGGGTTTTGTTTGGGAAATTTAAAAAAATGTACGCGTCACTCCATGAATTTAAAAATTACATCGTTTACTTGTAAATTAGGAGCTTCAATATGCTGGAAAGGAAATAGAAATATGCCAATTGGTTTTTTTGAAATATCGCGTCAAAGTGGAATTTTGTTGAGACAAAGAAAATACGGAGTTTTCGCTGGAATTTGTTTAAAGATTAAAAAAAATAACGCGTCACTACGTGAATTTAAAAATTACACCATTTTCTTGTAAATTAACGAGCCTCAATATGCTGAAAAGAAAATACAAATGTGTCAATTGGTTTTTCCGAAATATCGCTTCAAAGTGGAATTTTGTTGAGACAAAGAAAACGTCGAGTTTAAGCTGGAATTTATTTAAGGAATTAAAAAAAATAACGTACCACAACGTGAATTTAAAAATTACAGCGTTTGCTTGTAAATCAACGAGCTTCAACATGCTGAAAAGAAAATACAAATGTGCCAATTCGTTTTTCCGAAATATCGCTACAAAGTGGAATTTTGTTGAGACAAAGAAAATGTCGAGTTTAAGCTGGAATTTATTTAAGGAATTAAAAAAAATAACGTGCCACTACGTGAATTTAAAAATGACAGCGTTTACTTGTAAATTAACAAGCTTCAACATGCTGAAAAGAAAATGCAAATATGCCAATTGGTTTTTCTGAAATAACGCGTCAAAGTAGAATTTTGTTGAGACAAAGAAACGACCAAGTTTAAGCTGGAATTCGTTTGAGAAATTTAAAAAATGAACGCGACATTTGGTGAATTTAAAAAGTTAAAGCTTGTAAATTAATGAGCTTTAACATGCTGAAAAGAAAATACAAATATGTCAATTGGTTTTTCTGAAATATCGCGTCAAAGTGGAAATTGGGTGAGATAAAGAAAATGCCGAGTTTAAACTGGAATTTGTTTGAGGAATTTTAAAAAAAATAACGCGTCACTTCATGAATTTAAAAATTACAGCGTTTGCTTCTAAATTAACGAGCTTCAACATGTTGAAAAAGGAAATACAAATATGTCAATTGGTTTTTCGAAAATATCGCGTCAAAGTGGAATTTTGTTGAGACAAAGAAAACATCGAGTTTAAGCTGAAATGTTTGAGGAATAAAAAAAAAAAAAAATAACGCGTCACTTCATGAATTAAAAAATTACAGCGTTTGCTTGTAAATTAACGAGCTTCAACATTCTGAAACGAAAATGCAAATATGCCAATTGCTTTTTCCGAAATATCGCGTCAAAGTGGAATTTTGTTGAGACGAAATAAATGTCAAGTTGAGCTTTAATTTGTTTGAGGAATTTAAAAAAGATTAACATGTCACTTCGTTAACTTAAAAATTACAGCGTTTGCTTGTAAATTAACGAGCTTCAACGCTGATGCAAATATGTCAATTGGTTTTTCCGAAATATGGCGTCAAAGTGGGATTTTGTTGAGACAAAAAAAATGCCGAGCTCAAGCTGGACACTGGGGGCTTGTCAGTGTCAGTCTCAGTTGTCAACGTATAAAAGTACTAAAATGAATGATTACTAACCTTACTTTTTATTGAGTAAACGAATAGAAATGAACTCGACTTTACCTTAAATTTGTGTGTTTGCATTATTTACAGAACCCCATCAAAACATTCACATAGTGTGTCAAAAGAATGCCCAAGAATGAAATTTTAAAGAGCGGATATTTATTGGACAAATAGATTTGATGTGGGTTTTTAAAAATAAAATCAACACGATGGGTTTTAATCAAAATACTTAGCAAATTGCATTTTTTAATGAAGAAACTGCGCAATATTAACTAATATTTAAAATTTTAAAACTCAGTACATACGAGTAAGTACTATAATTTTTTATTTATACAATTTATCAAAATGATGTAAAAACGTGGACGAAGACCAGCGCAATGGGTGGCAAAAACTATGTGGATGTTTTGAATGGATCCCTTATTTACTATTTGAAATTTCTCGATTGAGTATTATTTATTACACTCCTTACAATTTTGCAAAACTTACCCTAGGGAGTGCACGGATAGAAATCAATTCGATTTTAATTAAAAATATACTCAAAGTCGACTCAAATTATATTATTGTAACTCTAATTACAGATAAATCCAACTAGATTTGTTTACCTTGATGTTGAAGTACATGTTTTGTGTGGTGCGTTTGGAGCACTTGTTTGAATACAAATGATGCTGCAACAATGGACCCAGTGCACTTTTATACGATATCGGAAATGCGGGAAAAAACGGTAAAATTTGATTGAATTTGTCGCACTTTCTTCGGGATCTAGCAGACCGCGAAACGTTTTTGGCGACGGGGTTTTTGTAAACCGCGAGAGAAATTTATGTGAAAGCATTAGAATATTAATTATAAATGCAGAAATTCAATATCAGAAGGATCCAGATCCCGAAATTGATAAGAAAAAGTTATCATCAATGCCTAAAAGGACAGAGCCGGCATTTGCCACGGGCGCATCAATCGTAAAGGCGTCGCGCCGCACAGTGGCCAATTTGCCAAAAAGCGGAAAAACGTAATATATGGTATGTTCAATTAAAAAAATCTCTAGAGTACCATGGAAAATATTCTAGGTTGGCAACTCTGAAAATATACATTATAATTATTATGTCTGACGCTTTATATGTCAATTCCTGAAGTGTGTAGCCAACTTAAATTTTAAAAAAGATGGCGCATCAATCGTAAAGGCGTCGCGCCGCACAGTGGCCAATTTGCCAAAAAGCGGAAAAACGTAATATATCGTATGTTCAATTAAAAAAATCTCTAGAGTACCATGGAAAATATTCTAGGTTGGCAACTCTGAAAATATACATTATAATTATTATGTCTGACGCTTTATATGTCAATTCCTGAAGTGTGTAGCCAACTTAAATTTTAAAAAAGATTAACTCATGGCTATCTAGTGTTTTTTTTTTTATTGAACATATGATAATTTGAAGTAATGACTTGCGGTTAATGTCGTTTGATTCATAAGGAAAAACTACAATAAGAATTATTAAACCACGTGGTACATCTTTCGTTGTTTTAAATAGGCGCTAATTGTCGAGGGCGTCCGCCGAAAGTCGTTGGTCCAGGGGAGTTTTGTTGAAATGATACTAATTCTGGCGGTTTTATTGTGAACTATGTTTACGAAAGAGAGATTAACAGAAGTAACTAAACATATCTTAACAGTATCTAGAAGAGGCGCAAAGGTGTTGAATAATTACCGTGGAAATAAGACAGCTCAATTGCGCCCTAAAATACGGCCTGCATGATGGAATATAATAACAATAATAGTAACATTTACTTTTTTTAGTGAAACATCAACTGCAAGAGGTTGTTAGTGTTTTCGTCTCTTAATATTAGGTACGTATATTTTAATTCGTTTGTATTAGTTTGCAGGTTTAAGTGGTATATTAATGAGGTAAGTACTTTTAGGTTTTGAATACGTTTATCGTTTTTAAGTATTTAAATAGCTTTTTGTAGTTACTGCTTTAAGAATGTCTTCTCCTCTGTCGGGGAGGTTGAATTTTGCAGCTATGGGTCTAAATGTTGGGCATTGGCTTAGGAGGTGGTCTGCGCTTAGTCTGTTTCCCTCATTGCATTGGGCTAGCAAGTGTTTTTGGGTCAATCGGGTGTGCCCTATAATAAATCGGGTAAGTACATTTTTCTCATGTATTGGTATCTCGCTTGAGAATTTTATCACGGCTATTTTAACATGTGATTACTTTCTGATTTGATCGCAGTAATGTCACGACTAGGGAAGTTCCGATTCTAAAAAAATATCTATATTGAGCAGGGTTAGTAAAAAAAACGTTTTTTTTTTCATTTTAATTAAAACAGTTTTTTTTTTTAACAAAACGTGTTTTTTATCATTAAAATAGCGTTTAAAACATTAACGATTAAAAACATGTTTAAAACATGTTTGAAACGTGTTTAAAACAGAATATACAGGGCATTTTTCTTTTAAGTATACATATCCTGATAATTACAGCGTTTTTTGAATTTGCGGGAATTCGTTGTTTCAAAGCGGTTAATTTGGGGCTTTTAACGAGTGTTTTCCATTCCCAGACTATGCATGAAGTAAAATTTCGAGTTTAGAAAAGCCTAGGAATTTGAATTGGCCGTGTAGCGAAGCGGAGCGGCCAATCCAAATTAGGCTTTTCTAAACTCGAAATTTAACTTCATGCGCCACGCTTAAAAACACTGATTTACAGTAAAGTTCAAAAACACACACATACAACAACAATTATAGGCAACCTAATACACGTTAGTGTTATTGGGTTGCCTATAATCACTGTTTTAAACAATTTGTTCAGCGCAGAATTTGACTTTCGTTTTATTCACATCTACATATTAGATTGCTAAAGCTGTATATTTTAAATTTTACGATATTTCAGTGTTTTATACGTGTGGCGCACGAAGTAAAATTTCGAGTTTAGAAAAGCCTAATTTGGATTGGCCGCTCCGCTTCGCTACGCGGCCAATCCAAATTTTCAGGCTTTTCTAAACTCGAAATTTTACTTCATGCTTAGTCTGGGAGTGGAAAACCCTCGTTTAAAGATACAAATTGAAATCTTTTAGAAAAACAAGGAATGTCGAAAAATTTACAGTGTATGCATACGTATACCTGAAAAAAATGCCCTGTAATTAGAAATCACATTAATGCACACACAGTTGTGATATTTTATTGTAATAAAATGTTAAGTTTAATAATGTAATTTGATATATCTTTAACAACGTAGTTAAAATTAAAAAATGTAAACAAAAAATCTTAATGAAGTAGTATAAAATAAAATCTAGCAAATTTAGGATAATAAAAAAAACGTGGGCAGAACGACCTCTGGTCGATAGCTTAGACAGACTAACCCCATAGTGTAATAATATATATATGGATTATACTATACTACTGTAATTGTCTGAATAAAGATGTATGTATATATAAAAAAACGTTTTAAAAAAAGTTAACGTTTAAAACATGTTTTAAACAAATTTAAGATTTAAAACATGTTTAAAACAATACCGTTTAAAACACGACCACTGTTTTTAAACATGTTTAAAACACTGTTTTAAAACAAAGTGTTTTAAACATAACAACAAGTATCGATACGGTAAAATATCGTAATAAAAAGTATCGATATTCAAAATATCAATACTTTAGATACCAGATGTTTTAGATTTAATTGTTTTTTCATTTAATACTGCAAATTACAGCGACGGATCGCAGCCTAATTTCAGGGTAGGCCATAGCGCCAAGGCACACAAAATTTGAGGTTGGGATCGCGCTTTATAAATACGAGGAATTGCACAAAAAAGTCACCTTTCAATAACGGATATAAATTACCTTGGGTCTCTGGCCTACCCTGAAGTTAGGCTGCGAGCCGCCGCTGGCAAATTAATTTTTGCACCCCAAAGTAAATAATATTGCCAGGAATAGCTTACTGACGGTTATAAAATTTTCAAAATTCATCTTTTACACACAAAAAAATATATAATAAGTCAATGTTTAATACGTGTGGCGCATGAAATAAAATTTCGAGTTTAGAAAAGCGTGAAAATTTGGATTTGCCGGGACGCGACACGCTTCGCTCGCGTGCCCCGGCAAATCCAAATTTTCAGGCTTTTCTAAACTCGAAATTTTACTTCATGCTTAAACTGGGATTGTAAAACACTCGTTAGAATTTCTTAAGAACTTGAAATTGAATTGTCTAGCGATAATCACAAATAAATGACTGAATAATAAGCGAGTTTACGGCTCTTATCATAATCATAATTAAAATCATAATGATGCTAAACTCAAAACTGTTGACATTTCATCATAATGTATGCCACATTCATTGACTTGTCCAAGGCCTTTGACACCACCTCACATGTTGTACTTTTCAGAAAACTATATTTATGGCTTATATCCTAAATCAGTCAGCGTAATATCCACATACCTATCAAACAGAATTCAAAATGCGTCGTGCAATAATGAAACATCAGAGTATTCCTTGATTAACGAGGGTGTCCCGCAAGGGTCAGTCCTTGGGCCTCTCCTTTTTCTTATCTACGTTAACGATCTACCATCAGTAATTAACGAGAGTAAAGCAATTTTATACGCTGATAATACTACTATCAGTAATATAGGTATTTCTGAGGAGGACAGTATGGAGAAAAATTGTCGGGCTTTGCTTCAGACTAATGAATATTTCGAACGAAATAAATTAAAGTTAAACTTGGACAAGACAGTGAATATGGTTTTTACCACATAGCGACGCCAATAATATATTGTTATTGATAATTTATGTCTTTTTGTATGTAATATATATATATATATATATATATATATATATATATATATATATATATATGTCTAAATGTATTTATTAACTTAATACCTTTTTAACTTATTTTGTATTATCAATTTTATTCCTAATTTATATGTGTATCCTAATTAATTAGCTACTTATTTGACTTGTGTAAACATGTAATTATGTATTCAAACAGAATTCTTACAACTATTTGCGCGGTATATATATCTAAACGGCTTTAGATATATATACCGCGCAACTAGTTGTAAGAATTCAGTTTGTTATTGATAATGAGCACTTTGTGTCTCGAAATGTACATCTAACGATAAAAATAAAAAGTGAAGTAAGGAATAACAGCCTTTTTTAGTGTAATTTAGCTAAAATTTAAAACGTAAACAAAAATTTTTACTGAAGCAGTACAATTTTAGATCCTAGCAAATTTAAGATAATAAAAAAAAAACGTTTTAAACAAATTGTACGTTTAAAACATGTTTTAAACAAATTTAAGATTTTAAACATGTTCAAAACAAAACAGTTTAAAACATCAAGATGTGAATCTTTGAAATGTTGTTCTTCCTAAAAATCGCATAAAATTAGTCTATATTGCTCAATTGGGAATTACTCAAAACCTATAGAAGGGGTACTTTTAGATTTTAGTATATTTTAAAAAAGCAATGTTTACTTATTATCCACACAAAATTTTATAAGGAAATAAAAAAAAATCATCATAATATTCCAAAAAATTATCAAGATATAAATTTTTGAAATGTTGCTCTTCCGGAAAATCGCATACAATTTGTTTATATTTACGCTTAATTGGAAATTACTTAAAACCTTAAAAGAAATGTTTACCTAATATCCACACACAATTTTATAAGGATATTTCAAAAAAATATCAAGATATGAATGTTTGAAATTTTTATTTTCCCAAAAAACGCATAAAATTAATCTATTTATATTTGTTTAATTATAAATTACTCGAAAACTACTAACAGAGTATTTTTTAATTTTTATGTTTTAAAAGACCAATGTTTACTTAATATTCATACAAAATTTTATAAAGATATTCTTGGCAGGTGGTGGCCGAGCGGTAACGTCACCGGACGGTATATCGCTCAGCGAGCCACAGACCGGGTTCGATTCCCGTGCACGGGGAGTTGTTATTTAAAAATAATTTCTCGTTGTGTCTCTGGGTGTAGTGTGAATGTGTTGTGAGGTCCAAATATATGTTAAATTAATTAATACAATCATCGTTAGTGGCTGAATGGCTAGACCCTATGCCAAATAAACAAAAAATAAAAAAGATATTCTTAAAAATTAGTAAGGTAACAATCTTTGAAATTGTCATCATCTTAAAAATCGCGTACAATTATTCAATTTTCGTGTTCATTTAAATATTACTCAAAAACTATTGATAGGGTATCTTTAGTTTTTAGTATATTTTAATAGAGCAATGCTTGAATAATAAGCACATTCACATTTTATAATGATATTCCAAAAAATTATCAAGATATGAATCTTCCTAAAAATCGCAGAAAATTAGTCTATATTTACGCTTAATTGGGAATTACTCAAAACCTATAGATGGGGTATTTTTAGATTTTTGTATATTTTAAGAAAGCAATATTTACTTAATATCCTCACAAAATTTCATAAAGATATTCCAAAAAATTATCAAGATATGAATGTTTGAAATTGTAATTTTCCCAAAAATCACATAAAATTAATCGATTTATTTTTGTTTAATAATAAATTACTCGAAAACTACTAACAGGGTATTTTTGGATTCTTATATATTTTGAAAGATCAATATATACTTAATATCCACACAAAATTTTATAAAGATATTCTTAAAAATGATTAACATAAGCATCTTTGAAATTGTCATCATCTTAAAAATTGCGTAAAATTATTTAATTTTCGCGTTTATTTGAAAATTACTTAAACTCTATTGATGGGGTATTTTTAGTTTTTAATATATTTTAAAAGAGCAATGTTTGAATAATAAGAACACAAAATTTCTCTATTGATGGGGTATTTTTAGTTTTTAATATATTTTAAAAGAGCAATGTTTGAATAATAAGAACACAAAATTTCTTAATGATATTCCAAAAAATGATCAAGATGTGAATCATTGGAATGTTGTTCTTCCTAAAAATCGCATAAAATTAGTCTATATTGCTCAATTGGGAATTACTCAAAACCTATAGATGGGGTATTTTTAGATTTTGGTATATTTTAAAAAAGCAATGTTTACTTATTATCCACACAAAATTTTATAAGGAAATTCAAAAAAAATATCAAGATATGAATGTTTGAAAATTTTATTTTCCCAAAAATCGCAGAAAATTAATCTATTTATTTTTGTTCAATTATAAATTACTCAAAAACTAATAAGAGGATTTTTTGTGTTTTTATAAATTTTGAAACGCCAATGTTTAGTCAATATCCACACAAAACTTTATAAAGATATTCCTAAAAATTATTAGGTTAAGAATCTTTGAAATTGCCATCTTCTTAAAAATCGGGTAAATTATTAGATTTTCACGTTCATTTAAAAATTACTCAAAAACTATTTACGGCGTATTTTTAGTTTTTAATATATTTTGAAAGAGCAATGTTTGAATAATAAGCACACAAGATTTCATAATTCTATATTTACGCTCAATTGGAAATTACTCAACACCTATAGATGGGGTATTTTTAGATTTTTATATATTTCGAAAAAGCAATGTTTACTTTATATCCACACAAAATTTTATAAGGATGTTCCAAAAAACTATTAAGATAAGAATCTTTGGAATGTTCTTTTTCTTAAAACTTGCATAAAATTAGTCAATTTTCACATTTAAAATATGTCATAAATGAAAAACAATAAAATCTCGTAAGTATTATAAAACGTAATGACTTTATTTAAATATATAGTTTCATATTATTATCACATTAAATTATTTAATTTAATTACATGTGCCTGAGATTGCTTTTAATGTTAACCAGACTGTCAATTGTTTTCTATGCTAATCTGTCATTATTAAAATTTACAAAAATAAATGACATTTTTAGAGAAAAAATAATGTAAAGTTATATTTGCATGAAATTTAATTTATTATCTATCTTCATTATTAATATATTTTTGTAAAAAGGTGAAACTTGTTGAAATAAATGAATCGAAATAGAATTTCGAATTCAATCAATAAAATTAAAGAAAAACAAATACCTCAAAAATTAACATTCGAATTCATACATTTTCAATTATGTTTGTTGTAAATAAGTATTTGTTTTGTTTTATTATTTGTATATTTATAGTATATTGTGATTTCCTAACAGGAACTTAAAGAGTGTTCTATTTTTTGTACTTTAATATAAAAAGAGTTACAATAAACAAAAATATACAGAGAGTTTTATATAACACCGAACATTTTCATAACGAGAAATTTTTTTAAATATACATAAGGATACGTTGTATATTTGCCCATGCTAGGTTTATTAAAAGAATTTTATTTGAAGCTTTAAACGAGTGTTTTCCACTCCCAGGCTAAGCATGAAGTAAAATTTCGAGTTTAGAAAAGCCTGAAAATTTGGTTTGGTCGCGTAGCGCGAAGCGCGGAGCGGCCAAACCAAATTTTCAGGCTTTTCTAAACTCGAAATTTTACTTCATGCGCCACCGGTACAAAACACTGATGCAATGTAAAGTTTATCGGTGTGTTTCAAACTTCGTAATATGTCAGTGTTTTGTACCGGTGGCGCATGAAGTAAAATTTCGAGTTTAGAAAAGCCTGAAAATTTGGTTTGGCCGCTCCGCGCTTCGCGCTACGCGACCAAACCAAATTTTCAGGCTTTTCTAAACTCGAAATTTTACTTCATGCTTAGTCTGGGAGTGGAAGACACTCAATTCAAGTTTCAAATTAATTTTTTTAACAACGAGTACTAAAGATTTACGACATATACGGTGTACTTGGGACATGTATACTTGAAAGAAAAACTCCCTGTGTGTACAAGTTGAGGCATTAATTGCGATTGATTGGCTACAACTTTAAATGGTCATGTAGGCAACCCAATTTACACATAATAAAACACTTTGTTTTAAAACAGTGTTTTGTTTAAAAACAGCCGTCGTAGCAACCCTGGTAGTTTTATACCAAATCTAAAAAATGATGATGTGTCCATCACAGTACTTTCCCCCGTAAATTGCGTATGAAATCACTTTTAAAATATTTGTAGCATTATTATTTTCAAAATGTCTTCAACTTTTTGATAACTACAACTTTTATTTGAAACATTTTTCAATTGGATCAACACATACTGACACAAACCAATGACTAGATAACAAACACTATTTATTGAATATCTCAAAAACTAAGAGTGCTATGACAAAAAGTAAAGATACAAAAAATCTTTAATATTTTATTACCTACAACTTTTATTTGAAACATTTTCCAATTGTATCAACACACACACTGACACAAATCAATGACTAGATAAAAAACACTATTTATTAAATATCTCAAAAACTAAGAGTACTATGACAAAAAGTGAGTCTACAAAAAATTATTTCCTACAACTTTTATTTGAAACATTTTTCAATTGTATCGACACATACACTGTCGCACATCAATAACTAGATAAAACAAACAAATATCTCAAAAACTAAGAGTGCTATGACAAAAAGTAAATAAATAATATATCTTCATTTTGTTATTATCTACAACTTCTATTTGAAAGAATTTTTTGTTTGATGAACATTTATTGAAAAAATCTGGAAAAACTGAAAAACGCTAAGAGTAAAGTACCACTTCCGGTTTTCCGATTTTCACCAAAAGCTTTTCAGTTCTTCCGATTGTAACAAAAAACTTAAGTTTCAAGTTTCATCTCGATATCTTTAGCGGTTTTTGCGGTACAGCGCACACAGACACACACACAGACACACAGACAGACAGACAGACAGACATTTTTCAAAAATGGTCTTATTCGACTCAGGGGACCTCAAAACGGATATTTCCGCTAAAATTTTTGATTCGAAAATTTTCACGAAAACAATACTTTCCCTTTGTATTACATACGGGGGAAAGTAAAAATTAACAATCGACTTGAGTGTTTTTTTATTCATTTAAAACATTATCCAAGTTGAATAACTCGACAACTATTCCAGTCAAAAGGGTCCAGTTGCCGAAGTTTTTAGGGTAAAAGTAGATTTTTTAAATGCATAATTGATTAGAATATGAATTTGTGTTCAGTACTCATTCATTCACCGGATAACTATATACGTGTTTCAGGCTTCAACGGCATCATCAGTATAGTCCCGACACAGCGTTTGAATTGGCATTAGATGGCGTTTACGCTTTCGAACATACGTAATTGATTAATTTACGTAGGTATTAAAAGAATGTAAAAAAATGTTAATAAAGAAATAAAACCGTCTAGAACAGACGTATTGCCACTTAATACCGCAATAAAAAACCCCGCGTCTTCGAGCCAGCTTTAAAAAATAAAGGGAAAAATCCGTACCTCCGTAAAGTCTAAGCTAATAAGCACGCAAATTAGCGTCGCGGCCTTTCGCCCGAATCCAAAGTGGAACGAGGGGATGAAACGGAAGGGATGGGAGGGTGGATAATGGTTAAGCGAGGATAATCGTTCCTGGATATTAGCTCCCCCTTGTAAAGCTCGCACGGGTCGGGCAGCGGCAGAGCATAAAGCGACGCTCGTCTCTTTTGATTCGCGGATTAATTGAAATACCTCGCATTCCACGGCTTCGGCTACGGTTCCACTCTCCCCCCCGAGCCCCTGCCGCTGCATCCTGCAAAATCTGAGCAGCGGGGTTATTGAAGGAAGATGGAGCTACGCGTGTGTACTGAAAAGGGATGAACTCGCCGTTTGCCCCGCTGCGCCGCGGCCGGGACCCCATTTTCAGGAGGGACACAATGCCCCACCAACACACGCACCCACCTGGACCTTCTATTCATTATATTTCGCTTCACGCATAATTCATCTTTTGATATGTGCAAAATTTACAAATCATACTTCACTTGTGCATAGTATCGTATGTTCAATAAAATAACACCTCTAGAGTGCCATGGAAAATATTGTAGGTTGGCAACTCTGAAATTATATATTATAATTATCATGTCTGACGTTTTCTATGTCAATTTCTAAAGCGTGTAGCCAACTTAAATTGAAAAGAAAATTAAATCATGCCACTCTAGAGGTTTTTTTTATTGAACATATGATATAACTTTTGATATGTGTTAAAACTAACGAGTCTGTCAGCTGTCAACTGTCAGCATTTCGGTTGCTTTAAAAAACAAATTACATATCTTAGATTATGCCATACGAAACGGTGAATCTTGGAAACGTCAAATACATTTAATTATATGTCATTGGGTAGTGTTACAGTGGTGAATTTAATTACGACATGTTTCTGAAGTCAGAACCTACTGGGATGCCGACAGTTTATAGACATTCGTTACAAAATTCATTTTTGGATTTTTTTTTGTTATCGATGTACCCTTTGAATAAATCAGAGCATCGAATTGGAAGTAAACCGTAAACCAAAAACCGGAAAAAACCATTATTTTTGTCGGAACGTAAACCGAAACTGAACCGAAAAATAATATCGGATTATTTCGGTTCAAACACGCACGTGAACACTTATTTAATTCTACAACAGTTTCGACTTTTTTCGCAATTTTTAAATCTAAACTGTTTGCGGAAATATTCCTTTCGAGGTCCCCTCGATTAAGACCATTTCTGATTTTTGTTTTGTCGTAGAAATTTTTGTTTTCGTTCGGCTTTGAAAAAAAGTGACTTTTCGTTCCACCTCGGGTTTTTTTTAAGAATAAAAATTATGGAATTAACTAAATCTGACGAAAATAGTCACCATCAAAGAATAAACTTACTCAGAAGTTAATAAACGTTGTTTGTATCTTGAACAAGTTTCTCATCTTCCAGGTGGTGAAACAAATTTAACTATGATTTAAAAAAAACGAAAACACTTGGTTAAATTCCACTATATTTTGGTTTTTTATTCCAACTAGTTTCGACTTTGAATCATTCCCAAGGAGTAGAATGACTTAAAGTCGAAACTAGTTGGAATAAAAAACCAAAATATTTGTGAAATTTAACCAAGTGCTTCCTTTTTCAAATCAAACGTTGACTGGTTGCAATCGCAATTTAAATATCTCCATTAGATTTTCCAAAATATCAACTGGTTTGTTGAAAATCGTTGGAGAAAAAAAATCGACTTTGTCTTAATAAATCAGCAGATGCGGTCGTTTAGTATATTTCAGTTTTTCGGGTATAATGCATTTTTGTCTTTTCTGACGCAAACATCGCGATTTTGACGCAAAATGTGATTTCGTAAAAGTCAGATCAACGTTAATATTGATGAAAACGCCGACAATTGTCAATTTAGTTAATACAGTCAATGTTTTCGAATGGCAGACAATGAATGGCAGTCAACAATTAGCATGCATCTAGTCAACATAATCGATTAATAAATAATTAACTTTGTCAAATGAAAATCAATATTAAATAGTAGTCAACAATCAGCATGAATCATGTGGTGAATATAATCGATTAATAGTTAATATTGTCAAATGAAAGTCAATAAATAGCATGTAGTCACAATGTATTCGATAAATAATCGATGTTGTTAAATGACAACACTTTAAAATAGTCAATAATCAGTATGCAGCCAACTAACCGATTAATAGTTGATGTTTTTAATATAGTAAAAACTGTCAATATAATGAACATATAATCTATAAAATTAAATGACATTTAATAATTTGACTATCAAGAAATTATTTTTTTTACTTTCCCCCGTATGTAATACAAAGGAAAAGTATTGTTTTCGTGAAAATTTTCGAATCAAAAATTTTAGCGGAAATATCCGTTTTGAGGTCCCCTGAGTCGAATAAGACCATTTTTGAAAAATGTCTGTCTGTCTGTCTGTGTATCTGTGTGGCGGTCTGTGTGCGCTGTACCGCAAAAACCGCTAAAGATATCGAGATGAAACTTGAAACTTAAGCTTTTTGTTACAATCGGAAGAACTGAAAAGCTTTTGGTGAAAATCGGAAAACCGGAGTACCACTTTTACACTTAGCGTTTTTCAGTTTTTTCAGATTTTTTCAATAAATGTTCATCAAACAAAAAATTCTTTCAAATAAAAGTTGTAGATAATAACAAAATGAAGATGTATTGTTCACTTACTTTTTGTCATAGCACTCTTAGTTTTTGAGATATTTCAAAAGTTGTGTGTTTTATCTAGTTATTGAGGACCACTTCGTAATATGTTATAAAAAGAAGAACGTTTTTCGGGAACTTTCAAACACAATTTTCTACAGGGTGATTCATTAGCCTCTTTACAAACTTTAAAAAGTGATTTAATACGCAATTTACGGGGGAAAGTACTATGATGGACACATCACCATTTTTACTCCTAGATTATCGTCCAGACATTCTAACACATTTATGTTATCCATCGCTAAAAACGAATTTACTGAATTAAGCCCCCATATTTGCCGCAATGCCAAAAAAATGTACGATGACATAGGTTTTGTACATGGACATAATGTTTAATATGGTTTCTTTTATTTACATTTAATTATCTTTTTCTTTTTAAATTTAATTACTCTTGCTTGTATTTTTGCATTTTTGTATTTTTTATCTTTTCGTTTATTACTTTATTACTACTTATGCAAATTATTGTATATTTTCCCTTGTTGGATTCTTCCGTTGGAAAATAAATTTATTATTATTATTATTATTTTGACAATAATCACTGGTCCTTTGCTTTTCTGCAGCTATAAAAGTTTAACTTAAAATTGCTTGGCTGGCTGTCGATAGATTGTATTAGGATTAGAAGTCACTTTCAAGGCCGTAGCCAGAAAAAAAAAATCGGAGGGGGTTATAAAAATGTCCAGAGGGGTGGTGGAGGGGGGGGGGTTAATGGTAAAAATATTGTTTTAGCTCTTACAGGGCCGCTTTTACATAACAAAATTTGACATTTTGATAATTATCCATATCCCCTGTCTACGGCCTTGGTCACTGTGTTGACTGTTTTTTTACTATGATGTATCGTATGTTCAAACTCTAGAGTGCCATGAAAAATATTGTAGGTTGGCATAAATTAATGGCACTCTAGAGGTTTTTCTTATTGAACATACGATTTAGTAATTACATTTCTTTATCGACTGTATATTGACTATTGCAATTCTGACTATAAGCCTCTAAGTATGATTTCGTTATTAAATCGCTCTGTTGACTGTATATTGTCATTTGTGACATTTTGATTGTAAGTCACTTGGTTGACTGTCTTTTAACTATGATTGGATTTGGTCATTAAATCTTTCTATTAACTGTTTTTTTGTTGTGACATTATAACTGTAAGTCATCTGGTTGGCTGTCTTTTAACTTATTAGGATTTGGCTGTTTTTTTTTTTTCTATGCAAGGATTTGATCATAAAATGTCTTTATCGATGGTATTTTGATTACTGTAACCTTATAATTGTAAGTCGCTAAGGATTTTGTCATTTTATGTCTCTATCGACTGTATTTCGACTATTGTGATATTATGACTGTAAATCACTAGGTTGACTGTATTACAACTTTTTTAGATATTGTCATTATTCACTGTATTTTCACTATTGCGATATTATGACTGTAAGTCACTTGGTTTACTGTCTTTTGACTATGATATGATTTTGTCCTAAAATCACTGGTTCTGGTTCTTTGGGGAGTGCGCATTTCTGCACTGCACTTAGCCTTATTGTGCTTTCTCTCGTTGACCACCCAACCTTAGCTCAGCCACTATCGATTGTATTTTCACTATCGTGACTCTATGACTGTAAGTCACTATATTGACTGACATTAGTCTATCGTGTAAACTTAACTTGAAACGACGATAGTCGGCATTTAGCCCATCGTGTCAACATGAGTCGCCGTCAGCTGACATTATTCTATCCTGTCAACTTAAAATGACATTTAGTCCAATGTATCAAACTTGACACAAATCGGCGTCAACCGACGTTAGGACCATTGTCAATTTGGGACAACTATTATTTGAAATATATTATTAGATGGTCAAGTTATTGCTTTTTCTTCATGACACTTGCGACACACATTTCGATAGTTGTAACATATTTTAAACTAAAGAGTGTCTTCCACTCCCAGACTAAGCATGAAGTAAAATTTCGAGTTTAGAAAAACCCCGCGTAGAAAATTTGTCGAGGGTCGCGCAGCGACCCGAGACAAATTTTCACGGGGTTTTTCTAAACTCGAAATTTTACTTCATGCGCCACGCGTATAAACCACTGATTTAAAGTAAAGTTAAAAATATATACTGCTTAGATTTGACAGATATTTACTAAGATATAGCAAAAAAAAATGCAAAAATTATTTATTTTGTGAATATTTTGTTAATTTATTATTATTCACATTTACAAAATATTCACAAAAGAAATATTTTTTGCATTTTTTCGCTACATCTTAGTAAATATCTGTCACATTTCAGCTACATGTATTTTTAACTTTACTTTAAATCAGTGGTTTATACGCGTGGCGCATGAAGTAAAATTTCGAGTTTAGAAAAGCCCCGTGAAAATTTGTCTTCGGTCGCTGCGCCACCCTCGTCAAATTTTTTACGCGGGGCTTTTCTAAACTCGAAATTTTACTTCATACTTAGTCTGGGAGTGGAAGACACCCATTAGTTTAAAATATGTCACAATCACTATCAAAATGTGTGTCGCAAGTGTCATAATGAAAAACAATAATATGACCATAAATAATTAACACTGTTGTATCCTTTCTTCACACTTTATTTTCTAATGGTTAGATATATATTTCAAGTGCTAAGCACTCATTTTCAATAACAACTAATTCTTACAACTGTTGCGCGGTTTCTTTATACCTACAGTGGATTACAGGGAAAAACCCAGATTAAGGGAAGACCTTTGGGTGGGTTAACAAATTTTATTGCGTGTTGTTTATGGAGGTAACAAATTTAGAAGCGGGTTATTTAAGGGACTAAAATCGAAGTTCAATACATTATTTTTATTTTTACGCATTTCTATGGCTTCCAACATGTTTAATTTAAGTATCAATTAAACATGTTGGAAGCCATAGAAATGCGTAAAAATAAAAATAATGTATTGAACTTCGATTGGACTCTTTTAGGAGTTTCATATTGTTGATGCTGAATTTATGACCTGTTGTAAAGTTATGGTGTGCAATTGCAGATTTTTCTGAATTCTGGTTTTTTTATGTGATGTGTTCTTTGAATCTAATATTTAAATTGCGGGTTGTTTGGCCGATATACACTTTCTCACAGTTATCACATTTTATTGAATAAATTCCAGATTTTTCAATGAATTCTCTTTTACTAAATGTGTTTCCTAAAAGTATACCACTTTTTGAATTTGTGTATTGTGCTGCCGTGAGGTTGAATTTTTTAAATAACTTATTTATATGATTATTTAGTCTAGGTACGTAAATGACTCTAGCATATTTAATAGGCTGTTTTTCTTGCTCCTGCAAACTCGTTATTGATTTGATCTTGTGAGATTTTATGCTCTTATTAATTAATTTTTGAATGGTATTAGGGTTGTAATCTAAAAATTTTGCTATTTCCAATATTAACTTAAATTCTGCTTTCCTGTTTTCTTCTAAAAGTGGTAATTTCATCGCTCTGTCTAACATACTTTTAAATGCTGAAACTTGATATTTAATCGGTGTCGAAGATGATGAGTGGATATAATTAAACGTATGAGTACCTTTTCTATATATATTAAAATCTAGCTTATTGTCGTTTCTATTTACAAGAATATCTAAAAAGGGGAGTTTCCATTATTTTCAATTTCAACTGTAAAATTTATACTGGGATAGAGGTTATTTAATTCTGATTTTAAATTATTAATGTTAGTGGTATTTTTGATGAAGGCGATGACAAAGGTCTTCCCTTAATCTGGGTTTTTCCCTTTAATCCACTGTAGGTATAAAGAAACCGCGCAACAGTTGTAAGAATTAGTTGTTATTGAAAATGAGTGCTTAGCACTTGAAATATATATCTAACCATTAGAAAATAAAGTGTGATGAAAGGATAGAACAGTGTTAATTATTTATGATTATACTCTTCACGAAACTCAAAAACAAATATCAATAATATGACCATCTAATAATATATTTCAAATAATAGTTGTCTCAAATTATTTATCAAAATTATGATAAAAAAAGTAAATACATTTAGTTTGAGAAACTTTTCCATATTCTTAATATTTAAATGATCATATCTATAACAAGGACAGTGCTATGAAGGAACATTCAAAACCGCAAAAACGAAAAAAAAAAATCCGGAACAAAAACTGTAACCGAACCGATATATATTTTATTAAACGAACCGGAACGCAAAAATAGCGATTCAAAGCCCTGGAATAAAAGCTTATATAAGTTTTTGATAACTTGACGGCAGAAAACTACTAAATGTCATTAAATAAATAAATGCTAGCATGAATTATTGAGAAATACTCGGTTCACTTTTAACATCCATTTTCTCAAGATAACCTGAGTTAAGCCTGCGCAAACGTGGTCGATATCGGGTAACATTGATCATTCAATGTTATTCATTATTGATACAAGTTGTACATGTATTGAATTTCTACATTGAATTATCTTTGACATTCATTATTGATACAAGTTGTAGATCATTAAATTTCTATTATTTTTAATCTGGATATAGACAATGTTGTATCTATATTGAATATTAATATAGTAACAAACTATGCAATCTATATTGTTTCTATATTATATGCATATTAAATAACAGTTTCAATATATATTTAAAATATCAATACAATATTGCTACAAGATACATTTGAGTAGCCCAGATGCAAAACCAGCCATACGTGTTTTGACAAATTTGTGGCAAAATGACAAAAACCGATTTTGCAGCGTCTTTTAAATAAATCAAAATAGTGTTGAATAAGCGTTTTATCAAATGAGAACAAGAAAAAGTATGTAAAACTAAGTAAAAATTTGGCAGGATTTGCAACTGAAAAAATATGTCAACTTTTGCAACCGAGAAAGGTAGCAAGTTTTGCATTCGACAGAATTTTTTAAAAATAATTTTAAAAGGTTTAGGATGAGTTTTAAAGATCGATATATTTTTAAAATTGTAGCTTGAGCAAGTAGAATCCAAGGATATCAATACCTCAAAATCAAAAAAAGGTGTATGGCTGGTTTTGCATCTGGGTTACTGATTTCTATTACGGCATTTATTCAAAACTCCTAGATTTTCTCGCAGTAGCAAAATTTAAAAATTCAATTCGACCCTCGCGTTATTACAATCCCGTTTCGTCGATTCGTTTTGATTACCATTGCAGCCGAAACAATATTGCAGTTTTAATTAGAGCCAGCGGAACGGCAAAGTGCATATTACGAATGATTACATTCGAAAACCGGTCGGTTATTACTCGCGGAATTATTAAATAAAATCACACGAGCAATTAAATTAGGGGTCGCCTCTGCACAGGCGAAATGGCGTTTTCATCGCGAAGGGGATCGAGCTCGTTTTACAAGCATTGAGCTTTTTATTAACGCGACGCGGATTTATTTTCCGGATGTATTAATACCATTGTGGTTGCTCACTTCACGGATGAAAGGGTTGGGTTGTATTGTGCTGGTGTATTGGTACACGTGTTTATTCGATTATTAATGTCGGATTTATTGCTTGAGGTCGATTCGGGGTTTTGATACATTCAGTTCTCATTGTAATTTAATTTGTGTTTATTGTATCTTAAAATTCGATTATTGTTATATATTTTTCAAGGATTTTTTTTTCATCTCTGGTTTGAAAATTAAAATATTTTCAAACATTTAACCACCAAACCTAATAATAGCAAAATATGTTTGTGAAAAACTGAATGATTCACAATTCACAAACATACATTTTGAACTTCACATTAAATCAGTGTTTTATACGCGTGGCGCATGAAGTAAAATTTCGAGTTTAGAAAAGCCCCGTGAAAATTTGTCTCGGGTCGCTGCGCGACCCTCGACAAATTTTCTACGCGGGGCTTTTCTAAACTCGAAATTTTACTTCATGCTTAGTCTGGGAGTGGAAGACACTCGTTTGTAAATTTTCGAATTATCATAAAGTTGTGTATTTTTTCGTTGCCTGCAACTTTTTTTCGAAGCTTTGTTTGATTGAATCGATAATGAAGCTACAGTTGATGAGTGATTAGCCGAAAAATATATCAAAAAAATCTTTTTCGGTTTATTGAACAAAAACAAAAAAGCTGAGGTGAAAAGTGTTTAGGTAAAAGTGGTTTATTTTTTCGTTGGCTAAAAAAACTTTAATTTGAGTCATTTTTTAATTAAGTTAATATGTTTCTATATTTTTAACTTCACTTGAAACCAGTGTATAATACGCGTGGCGCATAAAGTAAAATTTCGAGTTTAGAAAAGCCGCGTGAAAATTTGTCGAGGGTCGCTGCGCGACCCTCGACAAATTTTCTACGCGGGGCTTTTCTAAACTCGAAATTTTACTTCATGCTTAGTCTGGGAGTGGAAGACACTCGTTAGAAGTATAAATAAAATATAAATAATACAATGGCCAAATTTGGTAGTTAACACTCAATCATACGATCTTTTCTCGGCACTTTTAATAGCTTAGTATAATTTTATTTTTACATACTATCTGAAAATATTCGTGCTTTTTTATATTAGGTACTTTATTAATGATACATTTTACGTTCTTGATTTTAGAAGTTGTTTAATTTATGTGACATTTTTATTTTTGTAAGTTTCCCAATTTTCCTTTATTCATTTTATTTCAAAAATTATTAAAGGATTGTTGAGTAACGCAGAAAAAAATCGTCATTAAATTAATTAAGCAAAACTTCGGACAAAAGCTCCGACGGAAAGAAATCCTGCTGCGGATCAGAGAATGGGCTCCGCATTAAATGAGCCTTGGGCCCCGACATCAATGTTATTAAGTAGCGCCAAAGTAATTAATTTCTTGGCTCGAAATTCAGCGCTCAAGATATTATGAGTGAATTACCAATAAACTTGTAGGACGGTGCCGCTAAATTAGCTTTCCGGATCAATAAGCCGTCTGTGCAGCGGAAATTAGCCCTTGAACCCGCCACCCCTTCTTCTGCACAAACTCGACTCGCTAATTGATTTTATGATATCATCATCATCGCCATCATCCGGGAAACCCGAAATTTATCGCGTTCTGAACGAGGATTATATTAATTCATCACTCCGAAATTCACCCTTTAACCATTGTCTCTCTGTACTGCTTTGTGAATTAATTAATTATTTGCTTTAACTACTATATTTATCACATAAAATTTAAATTCATAGAATATTTATAATTTTATATGTCTTTTCAGCATATTTTTTTCATTCTTGGGTCACTCCGAAAGGTACAGAGAATATTTGTTTAAAGATCGCAAATTTGTCTTTTAAAGCATCTTCTCTTCATTCCTGGGACACTCCAAAACGTGCAGAGAATATTTGTTTTAAGATCGGAAATTTGTTTTTTAAAGCATCTTCTCTTTATTCCTAGGACACTCCAGAGAATATTTGTTTTAAGATCAAAAATTTGTCTTTTAAAGCATCTTCCCTTCATTCCTGGGAAACTCTAAAACGTACAGAGAATATTTGTTTTAAGTCGGAAATTTACATGTTATTTGGCCATAGGAACGAGCAACGATTAATCTTCCACAATAATAAAAATACAGCTTTAAAACTTATACATGTTGTAAGTTGAAGCTTTACGAATAATTTGACATTATCATTTGTTTAAAAAAACATTTCTTAGATTAAATATAAATTAAATAATGCAATACTCTGAACTGAATAAATAAACCCGTAAAATTCTTCCGTAGGAAAGATAATTTCTTCTTCATATTGCTTTAATTTATTAAAGTAATTATTATAAACATGTTGTATTTGATAGGTTGATCTATAATAAATAATAAATAAAATTAAGCGTTGCTTAGAAATCTCCATAAGAGCAATGTAAATGTTGCTCTAAATATCCCCATAGTTAGAACGTTTCTTAAATTTGCATAAATTCTTGGTTATTCTAAATGCAGCTTAAGGCTTCTAATGAGAGTTTCCACTCCCAGACTAAGCATGAAGTAAAATTTCGAGTTTAGAAAAGCCTGAAAATTTGGTTTGGTCGCGTAGCGCGAAGCGCGGAGCGACCAAACCAAATTTTCAGGCTTTTCTAAACTCGAAATTTTACTTCATGAGCCACGCGTATACAACACTGATTTAAAGTAAAGTTTAAAATATACTTCAGCTTATGTTCGATCTCATGTTAATTAATTTAATAATAATTATTTTGATTAACTCGAACATCTGGAACAATTTGTTTTGGAATATGTAAAAGTATACTTAAAAGAACAAATCCCTGTAAAAGGTGTTTTTTTTTTAGATGTATACAACTTCTGTTTCAACTAAAACACATACAAATCAATAAAATAACAGATGTTTTGGCTTTAATATGTAGCTAATGTTATGCCATTTAATGTTTAAAACTATTTTTGGGCATGTGACCACCGCGATTACGTCTTAGATTTCAATTTTTCTTAACTTTTCCCAATGTAGCCGGGCTAATCTCTCCAATTACGAGCTGAAAGTTGACTTCTAAGTCTTCAATCGTTGCAGGTTTATCAGCACACACCAGTGATTTGACGTTGCCCTATAAAAAGTAGTCCAATATGATCAAATCATCTAGATGGCAAATTTACAGGCCCATGTCCCGAAATAATTTGATCACTAAACTTCTCTCCTAACAATGTAAGAGTTTCACGCGCGGTGTGGCAAGTTACGCCATCCTGTTGAATTACGCCGTCCTGTTGAAACCATGATTCGAAATTGTTTGATCCTAACGTCAATGCAAATTTGTTGAGAACTAATAAATTTGTATTGAGGTTGGGATCAAACAATTTCTAATCATTGGCCTGTAGCGCTCGCAATTGACGGTAACATTGAGTCTGTCTTAATTTTTGAAAAAGTAGAGGCCAATGATACTTCTAGCATGCAATCCACACCACACAGTAACATAGTTTTGCTTATTCGCGAGTCCATTCAGCCAAATATGAGGCTCATCACTAAAAATTATTTGGCGGTAAAAATCAATGAATGGGCGAAGTGCTCTATAAGTTTGACGCACAGAGCGCACATTTTGGAAATAAACTTTCACAATTTGTAATCGTTGCTCGACTGTGAGCTTTGGCATGATCAATTTCCAAAGCTTACTCAACAAAATTGCCACGAATAGATTTCCATTCTGGCATTGGTTTAATAGATATCTATAACTAAAGTTCTATACCTCTAAAAAAAAAAAACACCCTTTATGTATCTTAAATGTAATTTTAAATCGTGAGTCAAAGGGCTTGTTTTAGAAGAATTTTAGGTTAGGTTAGGTCTTAATTCCTTAGTAGTACCTAGGAATGAAGACCTAACCTAACCTAAATTTCTTCTGAAACAAAAACAAGTGAGTTTAATTTATAAAACCAATATATACATTTCTACCATTCAACCCAAACTATCTAATCAATAATAACATCAATTCCTGGAATTTTAATGTTGTTTCTGTAATATATAAATGTAGGCATCGAGAGCAGGGTCTTGAAAAATCGCAGGAAATAAAGATATAAAACTAGCAATTTCCGAACAACCAATATATGAATTCCTCCTCATCCATTCGCGTGGCGTGCGCCCTTATTTTCTGATACAGCCGCATTTTCATTTCCTCGAGATTTTTCCAACGATTTCCCTCCCTCTCCTTTCCAGCGACAAAGAAATGAAATTTAGAAAATGCAATCAATAGAGATGCAATTTTTAATATATAAGCATTTCAACAAACAATAAAATAAATCGAATTTATGGTTAAGTTTTGTATCCTGTATTGGTTTTATTGAAAAATAATTTATATATATATATAATTTGATATCGATATGTTAGAACGATATCAGTTTATATATATATATATATATATATATATATATATAATCTGATATCGATATGATACAAGGATTTCAGATTATATATATATATAATATAACCTCTAGAGTGCTATGATTTTACCTTTTCTAAACATACGATATATATATATATATATATACATATATATATATATATATATACATATATATATATATATAATCTGATATCGATATGTTAGAAGGATTTCAGATTATACAGGGTGTCCCATTAGTGCGGTCTCGGAAGATATCTCAGCTCTCGTTAAAGATAGAAAAAAAATGTTTTCACCAAATTTGCTTGATTTTAAGAGCTGCATAACCTAAAATTATTTTCAAATATACAGGGTGTCCCATTATTCCATACTTAATACCAACTTTGTTATTTTAAATAGAACACCCTATATATTATTTTTTTATTTGATCCGCCTTTAAATAACCTACACAAAGATATATCATTATTGGCACTTTAGGTTATTTGTTACTTCAGAAAAAAATATTTTTTGAAAATTTTGGCAGTTTTAGTACTTTACTTAAAAATTCACTGTGTCCTTATTTTTTAAGATATCAGTCTGTAATTTTACACACATATGCAGTAAAGAATGCTCTATCCATTGACTATAACACATTATAATATTACTTATAAAACCTAATAAAAAACTACCTTCTAATATTTAATATTTAAAATGTACATAACTTCATTTTCTTAAATGGGACACCCTATATTTCTTTACTTTATCAGATCCGAAATCAAAATGCTTTATTTTTTGTATACCCTATATTTGACAGAAAAATGTTAATATCTCCAAAACTAATGAAAATAGATAAAGGGTATGATATACAAGAAATAAAGCATTTTTTATTGCGGATTTGATAAAATAAAAAAATATAGGATGTCCCATTTAAAAAAATGAAGTAATGTACATTTTAAATATTAAATATTCGAGGGTAGTTTTTTACTAGGTTTTATAAGTAATATTAAAATGTGTTATAGTCAATAGATAGAGCATTCTTTACTGCATATGTGTGTAAAATTTCAGACTGGTATCTTAAAAAATACGAACACAGTGAATTTTTAAGTAAAGTACTAAAACTGTCAAAATTTTCAAAAAATATTTTTTTTTTAAGTAACGAATTACCTAAAGTGCCGATAATGATATATCTTTGTGTAGGTTATTTAAAGGCGGATCAAATAAAAAAATAATATATAGGGTGTTCCATTTAAAATAACAAAGTTGATATTAAGTATGGAATAATGGGACACCCTGTATATTTGAAAATAATTTTAGGTTATGCAGCTCTTAAAATCAAGCAAATTTCGTGAAAACATTTTTTTTCTATCTTTAACGAGAGCTGAGATATCTTCCGAGACCGCACTAATGGGACACCCTGTATATATATAATATTGTTTTTTCAATAAAAAAAAACCTTTAGAGTGCTATGATTTTACCTTTTCTAAACATACGATATATATATATATATCTATATATATATATATATATTCAGCCTATTTTCTGTAAATCTTTAGATATTCCTTGTTTTTTTAACGTTCAATTTGAAGCTTTAAACGAGTGTTTTCCACTCCGAGACTAAGCATAAAGTAACATTTTGAGTTTAGAAAAGCCCCGTAAAAATTTGTCGAGGATCGCGCAGCGACCCGAGACAAATTTTCTGGGCTTTCTTCAACTCGAAATTTTACTTCATGCGCCACGCGTATAAAACACAAAAATATTGTAAAATTAATGTATATTCGAACTTTACTCGAAATCTTTGTTTTATACGCGTGGCACATGAAGTAAAATTTCGAGCTTAGAATAGCCCCGAGACAAATTTTCACGGGGCTTTTCTAAACTCGAAATGTTACTTCATGCTTAGTCTGGGAGTGGAAAACACTCGTTTATAGCTTCAAATTGAACTCTTCTAAAAAACAACGATTGTCAGAAAGTTTAAAGCTTATGTTTACCTAAAAGATACTTGTTTGTGTTTTTAAAAGAGTTCAATTTGAAGCTTTAAACTAGTGTTTTCCACTCCCAGACTAAGCATGAAGTAAAATTTCGAGTTTAGAAAAGCCCCGTAAAAATTTGTCAAGGGTCGCGCAGCGACCCGAGACAAATTTTCTGTGCTTTTCTAAACTCGGAATTTTACTTCATGCGCCACGCGTATAAAACACTAAAATATTGTGACATTTATGTATATTCGAACTTTACTTGAAATCTTTGTTTTGTACGCGTGGCGCATGAAGTAAAATTTCTAGTGTTTTCCACTCCCAGACTAAGAATGAAGTAAAATTTCGAGTTTAGAAAACCCCCGTGAAAATTTGCGCAGCGACCCGAGAAATATTTTCTGGGCTTTTCTAAACTCGAAATTTTACTCCATGCGCCACGCGTATAAAACATTAAAATATAGTAAAATTTATGTATATTCGAACTTTACTTGAAATCTTTGTTTTTTTTTTTAAACATAAGCCTAGTAAAGAAATGTCAAAAATTACCTATAAATTCGAGTTTCGAGCGATTGTAATTTCGCTTTCACCTGACCTAATTAATTTTTGTTGATTGTGTCTGCAACTCTAATAAAACACATTTTTCCAGAATTTAAAACTAAAAATGTCGGCATTGTGTTTTTAGTTTCGAGGTATGATGCTAATAAAGGTCTTTTTTTAACTAAAAATGTTTGTCGGATCAATTTGTTTGATTTTTTAAATTAACATTATGCCTAGCTTCCACTTCCACTAAAATTATGCGTGGCTTCCACTTCTAATCTAATGATTGCGTTGAATCGGACCGTCTTTTATAATATGACAAAAAGAAGTTTGCTTGTGCGTGTGCAGAAAATCCAATATATAAAATATGCAAATGAAATAAAGCGAGGAATGCCTTCATCTCCCCAATAAAGTCAGCGTCCTGTAATTAATGCGAAAACTCGAAAGCAATTGACATTTTTGCGTTCGTATCCCAAGGGGTGGTCTAATTCACTATTATCCGACCCCCCTCTCCCCTCGCGGAGGACGACAATATGTCAAGCGGCTTGTTATCCTAAAGATTATTGCCGTGTATTAGATCAACAACAAGAGAGGACAACAGACAATAAAAACCGGGAGAGCGAGAGGGTCGCACTCACCCCCGAAGAGAATAAAATAGTCATTCTCGTCCCCGGGTTTTATTAAAAGTCAAGCGTGCGCATATTGCGATCAGGGATGGATAGATACAAGGGCGCGTCGCATCCCTTTCCGTCCTTCGGTCCCTTTTCTTTTTTTTGCTCCTCTCGGATGTGTCTTCTCTTTATCCACTCTTCTTATTTAAGCGATTTATGTCGTGTGTTTTGGGAATTTATTATTATCCATTATTTAAAAGGAGGGGGTGAACTTCCACTTCATGTTAGAAAAAGGAAAAGGAAATAAGTTATTCCTTGAGAGTGACTCAAAGTCGAAACTAGTTGGAATAAAGAACCAAAATATTAGTCAAATTTAACCAAGTGTTTTCTGTTAAAATCATAGTTAAAAAAAATCACCACGTAAAAGATGGGAAACTTATTCAAGATAGAGGAAATAAGCTTTATATGATGCAAAAAATTTCTTAGATCTTTGTTAATAATAGTCAGAGCTAAGCAAGATTCGAATCCTTCTAAAGAATTCGAATACTTCAGTGAAAAAAGACTCGTGATCTAGATTCGTTACAGTTTTTTAAGAGGATTCGTATTCAAACACAAATGTAGGTGATTCGAATCCTTATGAACCAATTATAAAAAAATAGTTCGAATAGATTGTGAGGATTCGCATTGATTTTTTTTATGTTTTTGAACTCCACGTTAAGAGTGCGCTCTGCCCTATAAAAACTAAGAATACTGATTTATTTTGTTATTGTTATTTGTGGAAGAATCATACAAGGGGGCAATGTTACAAATATTTGGTTTTGGGAAAAGAGATGGGCGAAACGGCTCTTTACAGTGAGGTGGTTCACAAGATCTGATTCACTTTAAGGAGCTGGTTCAGTGAGCCGGCTCAAAAGAGTTACATGACTCAGTTACAAGCTAGCAATCCGCCAAGAGTTCTGACTTAGAAATCTATCTGATTCGCCAACTTATTAAATTGAGCGACACGGTGATTACTTATTTCGGTTATACAATTATTGCAATAATTTAATCATAATTCATATAAAAACGCAAGAGTAAACATTTAATTAAAATTATAGTAAACGCGTATTCATTTCGTGCGATTACACTTCAAGTGTGTTTAAATATATATATTGAATACGTGTGCGCACCTATGTAAACACTCGGAGTTGGATGAGTGAGCTAGCTCAGTCGGATTCAAGGGATTTAAGCGCTCCGTAAAAAGAGCTGGTTCAGTTGGATTCAAGAACCGTCATGAATCATCGCGAACCAACTCCGAACCGCGGAATTGGATCCCAATAAGTGAGCTAGCTCAATCGGATTCAACGGATTCAAGCGCTCCTTAAAACGAGCTGGATCAGTTGGATTCGAGAGCTGTCTTGAATCATCGCCATCCAACTCCGAACCGAAGTTGGATCCCGACGAGTGAGCTAGCTCAGTCCGCTCAGTCGGATTCAACAGCCGCCGTGACTCTTTTAGAGTCGATTCGCCAACACAATAGGTTTATTTAACTCCACTCGCATGCGCCGTAATTCGAATCGATGATGTTACAATAATACGATAGAAGTATAATGATAAGTATTTTCTTACTACAATAACAAACACTTATTAAATGTACAATTTTGGTTACCAATAGGTCACGAAAGAAAAATTACACTTGTAACGTCTACTAGATAGTAAACAACAGTGTTTGCTTATGATATTTTAAATTGTCGTATGTGTGAATTAAGAATCTCTATATAAATAAACGAATAACGCAGGTTTAGAAACTGCCGTGAAAAATATTCAGTTTTTAGTGTAGTGTACGAGTACAAATGCAAAAAGTAAAAAGTGCATGTTCAGCTAGGCTGAAAGAAGAGGGCCTGTCGATCCACGAGCTGCCTGAAAATCAAAATCTGATAACATATTCTTTTGAATCTACATTCACTCTAGAAGAGCAAGCGAATCAAAATGAATCATGGCTCAAAAAGAGCCGCATATTTCGAACTGAGTCACTTGGCTCACCAGCTCACTTCACTGAACTGACTCGCTCAGGAGTTACCCATCTCTATTTGGGAATCCACAAGTAAAAAGGGCTGAGAAACACTGGATGAGACGACGAAATTTAGGTTAAATTTGATGTTAGGTTTAGTGGTTCCTTACAAAAAATAAGCACCTGGATGCACTAAGAAACAGGATAATTAGTATGATCTCATTATTGAATAACCATAAAACTCAATTAAACTGTTTTTGGCTCATTTGCCCGACGACTCATTAACTTTAATTTTTGATCAAACTTCTAACTAGTTGAAAATTCGAGAATATAAAAATCTACGAAAAGTGCTGAGATTCTTTTTACAATCGACAAGTAAAGGGTGTTCCAATAAGATAGATCGATGTTAACAGTGAATACAACAATGTTATTTGTTAAAAATTGTAATTTCTTTATTGAACCATGTTATTTGGCGCATGGCAATTAAGATTTCGGCAGCACACCTCCACTCGATAGTCAAATTTGGCTACATCTCTGTATAATTGCCCTATTATTACATCCTTCATATGTTGAATTGTTGTTGGTAAGTAAGTAAGTAAGTAAGTAAGAATTCCAAAAGCGAGTTGGGTGCCCAAAATTGACTTCGCTGTTTTGAGAGATGATATGACCTGGGAACTTATTATTCAATAAAGCTATTGTTGCATTTCCTCTGTAGCATGTGACGCCGTCCTGTTAAAATCACAAATCGTCGACGACGATTGGATGCTATGAACATCGATTGACGATTAGACCTGGATTGGATGCTATGAACATCCAATCCAGGTTATAAAACGTTTATTATAATGGCACGGTAACGCTCACCATTCACTGTGACAGAATTCCTGGCATCATTATCAAAGAAAAACGATCCAGTGATTCTGCCTGCAAAAAATGCATACCAAATTATATAAGTGACCTTTTGTAGATGTTTTTCATGAAATATCCTTGTATTTTACTCAGCCTAAATGCGGCAACTTTGCTGACCAAAAAAAGCCGCGAAGTGCGCCAAAGTCTTTTTTGTTTGAACGCTTATTTTCGTAATATGCTTCAATAATATTAACACGGTATTCAATTGTGAATCTTTCCATGGTTAAAATTGCCAAAGACTGAACTTGTTAAATATCAAAAAACAATGTAAAAAAACCGTTGCGTTTAAGCCTCATTCACATTTAACATCAGTCCAAACGAATGGAACACCCGTTAGTTTGTTTTATAAAGAATAATTGAAACACCTATTGTCAACACTACTTTAATAGGCGTTTAAGTTAGTTTTTGTAATATAAATTAATTGTAGATTAAGAGCGAGGTTCTCTTCTTAATCTACAACTAATTTATGTTACAAAAACTAACTCAAACGCCTATTAAAGCAGTGTTTACAATAGGTGTTTCAATTAATCTTTTTAATATTTTTGAAATATTCTACAAAACTTTACTTCATGCGCCACGCGTATAAAACACTGATTTAATTCGAAGTTTAAAATATACTGATCCCTACATATACGGATTTCTTTCTTTAATATATCCCTATGTATCCTTAAAGAGAAATACTACAGTTGATCTAGTTTTTAAAAGCACACGATTAGGCTAAACAAAATAAACATTTGTAAAATGCATTAATGTGAGATTTTACTTCATGCCAGGATAAAACACTGATTACTAGTGAGGTTAAAAATATATTGCATGCGATTAACACTATATTTTGAACCTTACTAAAAATCTGTGTTTTACACGCGTGGCGCATGAAGTAAAATTTCGAGTTTAGAAAATCCTAAAAATTTGGATTTGCAAGAGCGCGACTCGCTTCGCTCGCGCGTCCCGGCAAATCCAAATTTTCAGGCTTCTCTAAACTCGAAATTTTACTTCATGCTTAGTCTAGAAGTGGAAACACTCGTTCGAAGCTTCCTTAAAACGCTCCTTAAAAACAAGGAACGCCTGAAAATATACTTCGCGATATGTGCACTTAAGAAAAGTTTGTTAATCCTAAATGTTTAAATTAACCAGATTAATTCAAAACCGGAAGCAATTTATTTAAAAAATAAATCACAGTTGAAATTCGTAATAAAACGCTCTTTAATTAGTTATATAAGTGCGCCGAATTTCACCGACCTTTCTTGTGATATTTATGTGCTTCCTGAAACGTTTGCTTAAATAATCACTTAAAACTTATTTAGCATTCCTCTCGGTTATTTTATCCGTGAGTTATATTGATGGATTGTTTAATTACACTCAATTACATAGGTAATAGGGGATAGAATTTTCTAATCGCTTTTTCGCCTTCCGATAAAGTATAAAATTAATTTATTTTAAGCGTCTTTAGCGGAGATATTAACAGCGATTCATTTATTTTAATGTTCTTTAACGGAAATATTAACCGCTATTCGTTTATTTTGCACGTCTTTAACGGAGATATTAACAGCTATTTATTTAATTTGAACATCTTTAACGGAGATATTAACAGCGATTTATTTATTTTAAGCGTCTTTAACGGAGATATTAACAGCGATTTATTCATTTTAAGCGTATCTAACGGAGATATTAAGAGCGATTAATTTATTTTAAGTGCATTTAACGGAGATATTAAGCGCAAGTAATGTTCAAAGATTTCAAAAGGCTGGTCACAGAGAATTTCAAGAAAAGAGGAGCATATATTGAAATGCGGTTTCAACATGATGGCGCAGAAACACAACATTTGAATAATTAGGTGTAACAATCGAGGCGACTTAAAGAAACGGCTGGAGGAATCCTCTTTTGTTGAATTAATTAATTAATTAGCAGGAATTGAGAAATTAGTCACAACCCCTTGATTACTCGCCATTTTTCAAATTAATTAAAACGTAGGCCCGCGCGTCGCGTCGCGTCGTCTGAATAGCGAGCGTCTCCTCCTCGGCGTGTTATTCCAAGCACCTTAACTGAGCAAATAAGTAGGTAATTCAATCCCCATCCCCTAACCCCACCCATTAATTACCCCCCGAACAACAAAAGCTCTTCTCCCCGATGTTATAATTACAACTGTGTGCACGTGTAGGTGTATAAAGTCAGCGCGCTTTCCTTTTCAAACTAATTATCTAATATGGAAGCCGGAATACCTGAGGGGCGGGCGGGGGTGGGAAAGCGCTGCGCGGGCAGGGTTGGGTTTAATAATCAGGGTGGCCGCACTCTCCCGACCTCATCATCGCCGCGGTTATGAAATATGATAGCGGGGGCGGGCGCACCTGCAACCCCCGGAGATGAGCCGGCGCGCGTGCGCTTTAAGTCGAGGGATGAGCGGGGGCGGGGCCTTTTCGTGCACCCTCTCGGTCTGAACTCTACGCGACTCCAATCAGTGCACCCGCCCGCAAAACTTTCTGCACGTAATAAGCTCCACATTGCAACGGTTTATCCGCATTATGATGCTAAACTTGACTTTAACGTCATTATAAGATGTAACTTGGACAGAAATTGAAGCTACGACGAGGCAAGACAAAAGTTATTGTTGAAACTATTATTGACATTATATAAACAACTTCTTCGGATATATATGTATTCGTGAGTTATGTCAAGACTGTTATAATAGTAATAAAAAGCGGTTAAATTCCTTTCTTCACTGTTTTTATTTAAGTACTATATGTAGATTTCGGACACTAAGTGTCCATTATCAATAGTTAACTAATGATAATGGACACTTAGTATCCAAAATGTACATATAGTACTTAAATAAAAACAGTTTTTATTTAAGTACTATATGTACATTTCGGACACTACGTGTCCATTATCAATAGTTAACTATTGATAATGGACACTTAGTGTCCAAAATGTATATATAGTACTTAAATATAAACAGTGAAGAAAGAAATTTAACCGCTTTTTATTACTAACTTCTTCGGATATACCTTGAGGTTAGAAACTTCTTGAAAGTGATCTTCCAGATTATCTTGAGCATAAGAGTAATTAATGTTCTGAACTATCGCTCACAAGTCGACAAATTTGGAATAGAGTTGAAGCTCGCTATTACTCGTGCAGGGTCTACATCAAAAATGATTTAAAAGCTAGCCATTTCTCGCTACAGTAATGAGTGTTTTCAAGCTCGCTTTCGCTCACTACTTGATATAAAGCTCGCTAGCGCTCTCGGGTGACAAAGAGTTGAACCATCTTACAGCTCGCTAACGCTCACGCGTCAAGCAATGATACACATATGTCTCGAGTGGAATTTAAGCTAACTACCGCTCGTGTGGGGTTATATCCAAAAGTTCTACTGCTGATTTAAAGCTCTACTACTGATTTAAAGCTCTTTTTCGCTTTCGTGTGACAAAGTTCTGAATTATCTTACAACGCGCTAACGTTATATACAGAATACCCCAAGAAAAGTGAAACGCGTTAAAACTTATTTTCAATTTTACGAAAAACCGTTACTCTTTACAAAATCGCCATGGCGCTTTTTTATAGTAAGACATGCTGTAAATGTAAACGTACATTCGCTCGGCGTGGAGTTCAAGCTCGCTGTCGGTTGTGTGCTGTATACATCTAAGATAATTTAGAAACTCGACATCGCTCGCTAGAATAACGCATGTTTACAAGCTCGCTTTCGCTCCCTTAGTGACCTAAAGCTCACTACCGCTCTTAAGTAACAAAGTTTTAAACCACATTACAGCTCGCTATCACTCACGGGTCCAGATGCTTTGAACCATCTTACAGCTTGCTAACGCTAACGTGTCCAGATGTTTTAACCATCTTACAGCTCGTTAATGCTCACGCGTCAAGATGTATCATATACATACGTATTGAGTGGAATTGAAGTGATATCTCAAAGCTCGCTATTGCTCGTAAGAATGACGCGTGTCTTTGAAGATTTTCTTAAATCTTGCTCTTGCTCGCAAGTGGTTTATGATAAAAAGACAAAGTTCTGAACCATTTTACAGCTCACTAACGCTCACGTATCAGGATGCTCTAAACCATCTTAACGCTTGTTTAAAAGCTCGCCTTCGCTCACTTAATTACTTAAAACTCACTAGCGCTTTTAAGTAACAAAGTTTTGAACCACATTACAGCTCGCTGACGCTCACGCGTGGAGATGTTCTGAACCATCTTACAGCTTGCTAACGGCCACGTGTCCACATGCTCTGAACCATCTTACAGCTCGCTAATGCTCATGCCTCAAGATGTATCATACACGTACGCCCCGAGTGGAATTAAAGCTCGCTTTCGCTCGTGTAGGATGATATCTAAAAGTTTGCTATTGCTCGTAAGAATCACGCATGTTTCTGGGGATTTTCTTAGAGCTCGCTTTTGCTCAAAAGTGATTTATGATAAAAAGACAATATTCTGAACCATCTTACAGTTCTCTAACGCGTAAAGATGTTCTGCACCAAATTATAATTTCCCGAGTAAAATTAAAACTCGCCTCCGCTCGCGCAGAGAAATATATAAAAGTTCGCTATGGCTCGCAAGAATGACGCATGTATTCGAGGACTTTCTTAAAGCTCGCTATCGCTTTCTTGAGTGACAAAAACCTAGCTATCACTCACGTTTTGGACCATCTGAAAGCTCGCTGTTTGTTCAGTTCTGAATTAAAGCTCGCTTTCGCTCGCAAGAATTATTTATTTTATTATTCATTAATTATTTAATTATTCTTTTAATTTTACATTGTCAATAATATGAATGAATCTTAAACACTAAGGCCCAGTTGCATCAAAAACGTTGAACTCGAGTTCAAGCTTAACATTAGTTCTAGATGACAGTTCCTATTGTTCTAATGTCACTTTGAACTGGAATTCAGAGTTGAAGCAGTTCAACGGCCGGCCGAAATCCTTCACTGGTGGTTGGGCGGTGGTTTCACTTGATCTTTTTCGCGAACCGTATAACTCTCCGTTTAAGTACTCTGAATGACTTCTTTCAAGAGCAGATTCCACTCGCGAACATTTTTTCCACAGTGCTGTTATTTTTGCCACAAAATTTTTCGCTTTATTTTCTTCGAAAACACCTTTTTCTCTTGCAGCATGTTCGATATCTTTGATTATTTCGCATTGTTTCTTATTTGCTGATTTCACATATGTCTTAAAAAAGTGTCTGCGATTCAAATCGGAAACGTTTTCGACCGTGTTATCCATGGTACTACGTGATGAACACTGACTTTTAACATTTGAAGAAGTTTGTTTACAGACAGAAATGGGTACACACTACATGTAGAGAGTTTGAAATTCAAAACATTTTAGTTAACGGGTAAAGATGGAGCCACTCTCCATGGCGCGATACAAAAATTTGAAATTCTATATGGTTTAAAAGATAATTGTTAAAACGATTATTATAAATGATCACCCTCAATTTTGTTGAGTTGAGGGTGCCAGTCGACTCAAGAAATTTGTACCATTTATATCAATGATTTATAATTTTCAATAAGTTAAAATGTGTTTATTTTTCCTAATAAAATTGGTATATATAGATTTTTGATCCGCCATATTGTATTCACCATTTTTAATTTGAAACATCTGAGCTTCAATTCATACTTAAAGACCCCCAAAACCCCGTGGAAGATACATTTCAGGGAATTTTACCCTGAAACATAGTTGGGACGTTTTCTATCCCACTACGAGTGAAAGGGTTAATGAGGGGATTCGCAATAAAAAATGCAGCGAAACGTATCCAAAAATGTGTAAATAGGTCTCTCTTCAATTCCGCAAAAGTCCTATGATATATACCAATTGTATAATTAACTATTGTTTAAACAATTAATTTTGCCAAACAAAAACATACTGGTAATTTTGTTTTCAGTTACGTTAAGAATCATTCAGATAGTTTGTCTAAATATAAGCTGGGTTCTGCTTGAGCCTTAATGGGGTAAAAGCTTTAAAAGATAGTTCTCGCTGCTTGCTTTTTTTTTGAAAAAATCGCCATTTCTAAGCTTGCAGGACATTGCAGATGGCACTATGTGAACAACGCAGGAAAATGTCCATATTTTAGCGGAATATAAGTGACGCGGAGAAGTTTTTGAGATCTGCTATTAGACAGGGGAAGATTAAAAAAATTAACAGTCTAAACTAGCATGTTGTATTGTATCAGTTGGCAACAGCCTTTGGCCAGAAAAATATGTATATATATATATCCCAGAGAAGGTATTGGTTATCGTAGATGTGGTAGAAATCAAGGTATAGTGCTGCAAATAACGATATTCCACATTCTCGAATTATTCCAGTTTCAGACCAATTTCAACTTAAAGTAGTATTTATTTCGGCACTTTTGGGTTTCAAACATCAGTTAGTGGAAAATCTTACTTCTCAATGATTCTAGAGACGGTATTTAGACGTACGAATTATTCGGTGAACCTTTTATTTTTCATCCGATGCGCGCATTTTCACCTCTTTCCGCCCACTGTGCGGCTCTAAGAATAATGATGTAATTAAAAAAGATAACTTAATTTTAGTACATTATCTTTTCAGGTATTCTAAAACAAAATATCCCTTCAGGTATTCTAAAAGAAAATAAAAGCAGATATTTAATAAAAATATTACTCTTTATTAATCCACAAAAATAAATAGATATTGGATGAAGTCAAAAAGCAACGATTTTATGCTACAACATGAATTTTATACAGAGAATTTTTCTTTTAGGTTGATCATAGTTCAAATTGAAACCTCAAACGAGTGTTTTACACTCCCAGGTTAAGCATAAAGTAAAATTTAGAGTTTAGAAAAACCTGAAAATTTTCAGGTTTTTCTAAACTCGAAATCTTACTCCATGCGCCACGCGTGTTAAACACTGATTCCATTTGAATATTAAAATATACTTCAAAAGTTGTATGCCTAAGACGTATCCCTGAACTTCATATCAAATCAGTGTTATAAAGCGTGCCGCATGAAGTAAAGTTTCGAGTTTAGAAAAGCCTAATTTGGCTTGGCCGCTTCGCTTAGCTACGCGCCCGAGCCAAATTTTCAGGCTTTTCTAAACTCGAAATTTTACTTCATGCTTAGTCTGGGAGTGGAAAACACTCGTTTATAGAGGGCCTCTCCAAAATATCTAAACCAGCAAATTTTGAAGAGAGACACCCTCTATAAGCGCGGGAGTATAATGGAAGAAAAGAAACCACAATTTATGGTGTGTTGATGTTACAATTTATGACTTTATCTGTCAGAATAGCAGGTAGTTTCCCTTTTTTCCCTTTTTAAAGTATTTTAAACAGTCGTTCATGTTCATTTGATGACTCCAACAATTTAACTCATTAATCAATATGTTATGCAATGGTATTATTTGGTTACGTTTTAATCAAATTGATTAAATAGAGCACGCTAATCTAGCAATAAAAAAATGCAAAATAAGGTTATGATCTGGGTTTAAAACGTGTTTGAAACATGTTTAAAACACGTTTAAAACGTGATTAAAACAGAATATACGGGGCATTTTTCTTTTGTGTACTTATCCCGATAATTACAGCGTTTTTTAAAGTTGTGGGAAATCGTTGTTTTAATGCGGTTAATTTAAGGCTTTAAACGAGTGTTTTCCACTCCCAGACTAAGCATGAAGTAAAATTTCGAGTTTAGAAAAGCCTAAGAATTTGGATTGGCCGCGTAGCGAAGCGGAGCGGCCAATCCAAATTAGGCTTTTCTAAACTCGAAATTTTACTTCATGCGCCACGCTTTAAAACACTGATTTACAGTGAAGTTAAAAAAACACACACTTACAACAACGGTTATAAGCAACCTAATATACGTTAGAGTTATTAGGTTGCCTATAATCAATGCTTTAAACAATTTTGTCAGCGCAGAATTTGACTCACGTTTTATCCACATTTCTATATTAGATTGCCAAAGCCGTATATTTTAAACTTTACGATATTTCAGTGTTTTATACGCGTGGCGCATGAAGTAAAATTTCGAGTTTAGAAAAGCCTAATTTAGATTGGCCGCTCCGCTTCGCTACGGGGCCAATCCAAATTTTCAGGCTTTTCTAAACTCGAAATTTTACTTCATGCTTAGTCTGGGAGTGGAAAACCCTTGTTTAAAAATTCAAATTAAAATCTTGAACAAAACACAACGAACGTCAAAAAAATTACAGTGTATACTTATGTATACCTGATAGAAAAAATCCCTGTATTTAAAAACCACATTTATGCACACACAGTTTTATTGTAATAAAATGTTTTGTTTGATAATGTAATTCTTAAACAATTTAGCTAAAATTTAAAAACAAACAAAAATGTTTAATGAATTAATATAAAATATAATTTAGCAAATATTTATTTTTAGCAGCTAAGATAATAAAAAAACGGTTTTAAACAAATACAACGTTTATAACACGTTTTAAACAAATTTAAGATTTAAAACATGTTTAAAACGAAACCGTTTAAAACACGACGGCTGTTTTTAAACATGTTTAAAACACTGTTTTAAAACAAAGTGTTTTAAACATAACAGCCCTGGTTATGATTGATCATCTAACGAGTGTTTCCAATTCCAGATTAAGCATGAAGTAAAATTTTGAGTTTAGAAAAGCCTGAACATTTAGCTCGGGCGTATTGCAGCAGAGACAAATTAGGCTTTTCTAAACTCGAAATTTTGCTTCATGCGCGACGCGTATAAAACGCTGATTTAATGTTAAATGGTCTATAACCAACCAATTAGCAAGTGAAATACGTTTTGTACGACAATCATCAATTCTTTAAATGACGGAAAAAGTGCTATAATGAACATATACATTATTCTTGTATTAACGACGTGAACACCATCTACTGTCAATAGCACTACTCAAAAATTGGCAGCAGATGGTGTTCACATCGTCAATTTATATGTAAATTACACATAACTACTAAAATGGTTATAGATGTTCAGTTTTTTTCTGAATTTTAAAATGCACAATCAATTGACATTTATAATAGTCATTTTGTGAGTACAATAGACAAGACTATTGGCAGTAGATGGCGTTCACGTCGTCAACCTAAATGTAAATTACATATGACTATTAAAATTGTCAATTTATAGTGCAATTTGGAATCCAGAAGAAAACTAACCATATTTATTCATTTTAATAGTCTCAAATTTATTTATTTACGGTAAAAACCATTTTAACATTAACATAAAAAATAGAAAAATATACACTCTAAGTATACAAAACTAATTACATCACTACTAAACTAAACTTTACATGAGTTTATAGTATAAAACTAATAAAACAATAGCATCTTCTATTAAGGGAAAGAATAATTAATATATGCAACCGAATTAATATGGATTAAGTAAAAAGCTCGAAATTGATAAACTTAATTTTGGTTTTGAATAGATTTTCCGATTTTTGAAAGAGGTACAAGGAATTAATATCTAGTAAAATATTACCAAATCGGAATAATCTTGTTAACGGGTTATTTAAGCTATAATTGCATGTTGCACTTTGGACCTTAAATGTACAGTGTTGCCTCGTTCTTCTGTCAGTTATTGGGACTACTAAGTATATTTTGGAGACAAGAAAAGAAGAATTAATATAGCCCGAAAAAAGTTTGTGCAAGTAACATAAATCATAATAAATGCGCCTGTGAATCAAGGGTTTTAGATTTATCGTCGATTTGAATGAATTTATTTCTAAGTTATCTCCAGAAATTCCCATTCTAAAGGCACATACTCGTGCAAATTTAGATTGGACTTTCTCGAGCTTGTTTATCCAGATAGCATAGTGTGGACTCCATATAATCGAACAATATTCTAATATCGACCTTACCAATGAAAAATAAAGTAACTGTAAGGTTCGCACTGAAAATGTTTTGCCAATTCTAAAAATTAAACCTAAAACCCTACTTGCCTTATTGGTAATATTTGTAATATGTGGTCCAAAATTAAGTTTATAATCGAGTGTTACACCCAAATCTTTAATCTCGTTAACCCGACTTAATCCGACACCTTTCAACATATATTTATGGACTACTTGACGCTTGCTAAATGATATTACATGGCATTTTTTAAGTTTAATGGCAATCTATTCTTGTCACACCAATTTAATATATTATTCAAATCGTCCTGTATCAATGTGCAGTCAGAAGGCTGCGACATTGCTAGGTATAGCTTTAAATCATCTGCAAACATGATAGCTTTGCATGACTTTATGGAGTGTATTATATCATTTATAAAAACCAAGAAAAATATCGGTCCACAGTGTGTACCTTGTGGTACACCAGAATAAACGGAGAATTCCTTTGAAATAAAGTTTTTTATTTTAACTTGTTGAACCCTATTACTTAAAAAGGAGCCAATCCACTCCACAACTCTTCCATTAAATCCGTATGCTTTGATTTTTTGCCAATAATATCGCGTGATTTACCTTGTCAAATGCTTTCGAAAAATCTGTGTTTATAGAATCAACTTGCATTTTGTTTTCAAAAGCACTAACAAGGTAATCTGTAAACACTAAAAGATTTGAAGTAGTGGACCTACCCTCCACAAAGCCATGTTGTTCCTCAACAAGTACATGTTTAAATTGATTTAATATAAATGTGGACATTAATTTATCTAATAACTTAGGTATCGAAGATTGGAGAAATACGCCCCTGTAATTTTCTATAATGTCACTACGTCCTAATTTATGAATGGGTGTAACAAAACTTTTCTTCTATATACTCGGCACATAGCCATTTTTTAATGAACAAACAAATAATAAGTATATGGGCTTGGAAATAGTAAAAATGCAGTTTTTAATAAAACTATTTGGAATATTATCGGGGCCACACTATGATTATATTTTAGATTTTCAATACCCTCGTATATATCCCGCAAAGAAAGATGAATAAAATCACCAAAAACTGACTTATCGAACACAAAGCTGGAAGAACATGGAGAATCATCTTCAGAATAAACAGAAGCAAAAAAATTTGAAAAATTTGTTACAATTTCCAAACCGCCCATACATTTTATATTACCAAGTTTCATACAATTTGGTATATTTGTGTTATTTCTATAGGAATTAGCAAACTTCCAAAATAGGCTGGGATCAGTGTTGATTTTATTTTCACAGTTTAAAATGTGTGCCTTGTGTAATTCATTATTCAGATATTTGCATTGTTGCCGTAAGTCTTGGAATTCTTCATAATATTTTAACTCTCCTGTATTTTTATATCTGGCATGGGCTCCTTTCTTCCGACTTATCAATCTTTTTAAGTTATTATCAAACCAAATTGGAAACTTGTTAATTCCTATTTTAATAGTTGTTTTAGGTATAAAACTACTGATACAATCATCAAGAATTTTGTAAAAAATGTCAACTTGATCATCTAAACCTAAATTAAAAAACAACAATTCCCAATCTATTGACGCAATCGCATTGTTAATTGAGACATAGTCTGCTTTATTATACATATAGATAACATCAGATATTTGCAAGACTTCTGGTTTATCTAATAGATTTATGGAGATTACACACGCAGAATGATGTTGAGAATTAGAGACAAGCAAATCGCTGGCCGGCACTACACTAGCACTTTCCTCTGAACAGAAAAATAGGTCTAAATAAGACCCTCTTGAATTAGGATTGTTATTAATTTGAAACAACAAATGTAATGTACATTTAAAATAACGACGTGAACTATTTATGAAAAAGAAAAACGATAGAAAAAATCTGAAATCTAAAATCAAATGACAACAAAACAATATTTGTCAACCATTAGTTTAATTATTGACAAATGCAGCTTTGTTATTTGCTTCCAAAGGCTACTTGTTTAAGTCGTGACAATAGTGAATTTTTCATAATACTTTCTTTTAAGTTTGCTTTTAATTTTTTAACGAAAGAAGATAGCAAATTTTTTTCTCTACAAAGTTTATTCAGAAAAATTAGCTCTTTTGAAATATCTAAAAATATAGGTATGTATCTGGGGAAACAAATTTCGATGACGTCATTACTTGTTTCAAAATTTAGTAAAATATGCAATTTTGGATTAAAATAGACCTTAGTCAATCCCATTTATGAACCTTTTTTCAGATTTTTTCTACTGTTTTTCCTTTTCTAATAATAGAGCAGAGACATCAAGTTTCGCTCACCCTGTACATATTATATGTAAAATGTTAATCTTTTGTTTTTTGTAAAGAGTGCCTTAGAAACAGTCAAGTAACTCACTTCTTGACAACTCCTAAGACCCATAATTTGCTTACATATCACCCCTGAAGACGGCCATCCAACGATATATATTTTACCAATTGTGATGTATTTTAAACTAACGAGTGTCTTCCACTCCCAGACTAAGCATGAAGTAAAATTTCGAGTTTAGAAAAGCCCCGCGTAGAAAATTTGTCGAGGGTCGCGTAGCGACCCTCGACAAATTTTCACGGGGCTTTTCTAAACTCGAAATTTTACTTCATGCGCCACGCGTATAAACCACTGATTTACAGTAAAGTTTACAATATATAACGCTTAGATGTGATGATGATTAATATTTACCAAGATGTAAACGTCAGATACGTTTTAAAAAAAATTATTGACCTAAAATTGTACACGTAGACATAATTTTCGACTTTATTTTACAAATGTCGTATTAATTATAATTACATTTTAAATGATTTCATAAATATCAAATAAATCTACCTATTAAAACCACCTCAAACCGGACAAAAGATAACGCCACGCGCCGGCTGAAAACATGGACTTCTTACTACCTGCTAATATCGGATTGTCATTGACACCCAAAAAATGCGGTTGGCGTTCATGATGGATTAACCCTTGAGTGCTCGGTCTCTTTCCCCTTACCCTCCAACATTTTAGGAAAGAGATAGAAATCGGAAGATTTTAGAGTTTTTGGTCTAGTCGCGTTTATAGCTTCAAATTGACCTATTTTAAAAAACAGCGAAACGACGAATGTAAATGATTAGAATAGCATTATAATCATGATGATTTCTTAGTGTTTTCTCTTTAGTGTTATTTGAAAAATAGCTTAAAAATTATGAACAAAAATGATCAAATAAAATGAACTTAAGATACAAACACAACCCTTTGACCCTTGAAGGGCGCATGGGGAGGGATGCTCTTACGGTTTTAAAAATCCGATTCACGAGAGGCACAGGTTACCGGGGGTGTGTCCGAACGGATCCCCTCGCACGCGGAGGGATGAACAGAGATAGAACAGGGAGCATCCGATGATCCCACCCCCGAAATTGCGGCGACCCGGAGGGGGGGGAGAGGGGTCGGTCCTCTCGTTTACCTTGCGTGTCAGTTACATCATCGCCTCAGACAACCGGCTTCATTCACTAATACACCTCTATCTAGTACCTACATGATAATACAATCATCGCAACAACAAGAAAAAATAATAACCTATTGATAAAAAAAAGATAGTGAAAAGTGAACAGCTGTTGAACGAGAAGAAATTAATAATGTAATAATAATCATTGAAAATTAAATAGTTTGAAAGAATTGGACGAGGAAGAAACAAACATTAATTGCATTTAATTTAATTAATTTAAAAAAAAAAGTTTAAAGTTGAAAAAGAAAAAATTACATTGTGATTTTAACAGTTTTTGCGGTTCCCATTACGCAGCCTCTTCGGTGTGATTAAGTTAAAAAGCCAACTAAACAAGAAAATCACCGAGTGCCAGCAGCATTACCAAAGAGTGCCAGCAGCATCACCAACGAGTGCCAGCAGCACCATCAACGATTTGGACGTTTAGATTTTCATTATAATTCTAAAGTAAATGTGAGTAAAATTAAATCATCTTTAATGAATCAAATCAACGCGAGTGAAAAATAACGTCATTAAAATAATATTACACAGGGTGTTCTAAAAGTGTACGATATCGCAGCCAGTGTTGTCAGTTTTCCAATTCGGATAAAAGCAAAATAGAAAAGAATCGCCTGTATTTTACGTTAATTCAAAGATATTTTAGGATAATTCAGGAAGGGAAAAACTTCAGAAAACTCGTTAATTCAAAAAACCCGTCTATTTCTGAAAGCCATTTTTGAATATTCTAGGAACTATAACACCAGAAAACTCGTTTACTTCAGATTCAAATGGGTTTCATTTTACGTTCGTTCCAAGATATTTTAGAATAATCCAGAGAGGAACATCAGAAAACTCGTTAGTTTAGAAAACTCGCCTACTTCAGAAAACCATTCTAAAATATTGTAGAAACTAGAGTTTCAGAAAACTCGTTTATTTCAGAAAAAAACGTTCTTATGGCCTTCATTTTACGTTAATTCGAAGATATTTTACAATATTCCAGCTAGGAACTTCACAAAACTCGTTCACTCAGAAAACTCGTGCACTTTAGGAAACCATTCTAGAATATTTTAGTAATTAGAACTTCAGAAAACACGTTTACTTCAGAAAAATTATTCTAAAATACTCCGGGAACTAGAACTTGAGAAAACTCGTTTACTTACAGCAAACTCGTTTCCTTCAGCATACTCGTTTATTTCAAAAAACCATTCTAGAAAATTCCTCTAGAATGCTAAAATATTCTAGGAACAAGAACTTCTAAAAACTCGTTCACTTCAGAAAAAAATTCTAATAGCCTTTATTATATGTTAATTAGAAGATATTTTAGAATATTCCAGGAAGAAACTTCAGAAAACTCGTTAATTCAGAAAACTCGTGTTCTTCAGAAAAACCATTCTAGAATATTCTAGGAATTAGAACTTCAGAAAACACGTTTACTTCAGAAAAATTATTCTAAAATACTCCGGGAACTAGAACTTCAGAAAACTCATTTACTTTCAGCAAACTCGTTTCCTTTAGCATACCCGTTTACTTCTAAAACCATTCTAGAAAATTCCTCTAGAATGCTAGAATATTCTAGGAACAAGAACTTCAGAAAACACGTTCACTTCAGAAAAACAATTTGAATAGCCTTTATTTTATGTTAATTAAAATTCCTCTAGAATGCTAAAATATTCTAGGAACAAGAACTTCTAAAAACTCGTTTACTTCAGAAAAAAATTCTAATAGCCTTTATTTTATGTTAATTAGAAGATATTTTAGAATATTCCAGGAAGGAACTTCAGAAAACTCATTAATTCAGAAAACTCGTGTTCTTCAGAAAAACCATTCTAGAATATTCTAGGAATTAGAACTTCAGAAAACACGTTTACTTTAGAAAAATTATTCTAAAATACTCCGGGAACTAGAACTTCAGAAAACTCATTTACTTTCAGCAAACTCGTTTCCTTCAGCATACCCGTTTACTTCTAAAACCATTCTAGAAAATTCCTCTAGAATGCTAGAATATTCTAGGAACAAGAACTTCAGAAAACACGTTCACTTCAGAAAAACAATTTGAATGGCCTTTATTTTATGTTAATTATAAGATATTTTAGAATATTCCAGGGAGGAACTTCAGAAAACTCGTTAATTCAGAAAACTCGTTAATTCAGAAAACTTGTGTTCTTCCGAAAAACCATTCTAAAATATTCTAGAAATTATAACTTCTGAAAACACGTTTACTTCAGATACATTTTTCTAAAATACTCTGGGTACTAAAACTCCTGTAAAACGTTCTAAAAAATCCTTAGCACATCTAATAATATTAAGAAAACCGTATTCTAGAGGAACGTTTCAGGAGAGAATCAGGATCCAATCTTCTTTAGAAAATCATATTTTGTAAGAACACTTCCCGAGAGAATCGCGAATCTAATCTTATTCAGAAAACCGTATTTTAGAAGAACACTTCACGAGATAATCACAAATCTAATCTTCTTTAGCAATACCATATCCAAACAAAAAAACACCCCACGAGAGAATTACGTTTCTAATATTCTTCAGAAATCCACCCCAAGGAGAGGATCACGAATCTGATCATCTTTGAAACACTCCACCAGAGAATCCCGGATCTCATCTTCATCAGGAAATCTCACAAAGGAGAAGAGGACAAGCACGAATCTGATCTTCTTTGAAAATCCATATTTTAGTACACTCAACGAGAGAATCACGAATCTGATCTTTAGAATACTATATTCTAGAAGAGAATTATCAGGAATCTAACCTTCTTCAGAATACCACATTCTAGAAGCGAATTCCACGAGAGAATCACTAATCTAATCTTCAGAAAATTATAATCTAGAACACTTCACTAGTGATTCAAGGATTTTATTTTCAGAATATCACAAGAAGGCATATTCCAGGAGGGATTTGAGCAGCTGATTTTACTATATTCTTGAAGAAACTACTAGAAATCACGATTTTAATATTCTTTAGAAGACTACATTCTAGAAGAACACACCACAGGAGAATACACCATATTCTTGGAAAACACTCTACAAGACAATTACGTGTCTAAATTTCTTCAGCAATACCATAGTCTAAAAGAAGTCCCAAAGAGATAATCACGAATAAATATTCTTCAGAATATCATATTCTAGAAGGAACATTCTTTGAAGAACTATATTTCAGTACACTCAACGAGAGAATAGTCTAGAAGAACTCCCCAAGAGATAATCACAAATACATTTTCTTTAGAATATCATATTCTAGAAGGAACATTCTTTGAAGAACTATATTTTAGTATATTCAACGAGACAATAGTCTAGAAGAACTCTCCAAGAAATAATCACGAATAAATCTTCTTTAGAATATCATATTCTAGAAGAAACATTCTATGAAGAACTATATTTTAGCACACTCAACGAGAAAATAGTCTAGAAGAACTCCCCACGAGATAGTCACGAATAAATCTTCTTTAGAATATCATATTCTAGAAGGAACATTCTTTGAAGAACTATATTTTAGTACATTCAACGAGAGAATTGCGAATCTGATCTTTTTTAGAACACCATATTCTACAAGAGAATTCCACGAGAGAATCAGGAATCTAATCTTCAAAATACCGTATTTTAGAAGAGTATTCCACGAAGGAATCACGAATCTGATCTTGAGGAAACCACAATCTAGAACAGTCTACGAGTGAATCAAGGATTTTATCTTCAGAATATCACACGAAGGAGTATTACAGGAGAGATTTGAGTGTCTGATTTTCTTCAGAAAGAAAGATTTCGCCGTCGGCAAGGAATCAGAATTTAAAAAACTGCGTGATGTAATTAAATTAAACCTTGATCTTCAAAATCTCTCTCCATCTCGAGAAAAAAAGGAATCTTAACAAAATGCTTCATCACTACAATTACTCAACATCGCTGTCGCACTTTTTGAGCTATCACCAGTTCGAGGACCAGGCCAGCAACGAGAACGAGCAAACCTCGTCCTCTTTATGCGAGGAGGAAAACAGCAGGTGCAAATCGAATTCGGCCGCCAACAACAAATCGTTCACGATTGCGGCTATTTTGGGGTTGAATTCCGGCGATCCTCACCATCCGCATCACCATGACAAGGGGAATAGTAACAAGGATTTTCAGAACGTGGTGAATTTGAGCGCGGAGAGGAACCCGCTGGTTTCGGGTTGCAGCCGGTTGCAACTTCCACCTTCTTCGGCGGTGACCGTGACGGGGCATCATTACACCGTCGGGTGTCCGACGACAAATAGACATGCTGGTAAGTGTTTGTTAGGATTTATTAGGTTACTCTCACAATAGAAGTATCAAATTTAAACAAGAAATGAAAAATCAACGCGACTTTAATTTTTATAAAACTGCGTGCTTATACAAACATGTCTTTTTGCTATAAAGTTATTCGTTTTATTCGATTTTCGCCATATCTTTAAAATAAATTATGCTAGGCGATTGATTGTTGTTGACATAATTTTCCTTACAGTCAAAAGTATAAACTTTCATGCAATTTAACCAATTTAGTGTTTCTAATAATCTAGATTTAGTATTTAGCATTTGCTTCAAAGATATGGTGAAAGAAGTGAAAATTGATAAAATATTATTTTTACTATAATTTTGTTAATTAAAGAGATATAGAGCTGAAATTTTGTACATAGTCCAAGTGAGTCGTTAAAAATATAAAGAAGTTCAGATATTATACAGGGTATTTTATGAAATATAACAAATTCCATTTCAATTTGACATAGCATATCTTGAAAACAAAAGACACTAGATGAAATTTGATATTGTTGACGCCGCCCCTCCCTACTTATTAATTAATAAACATTTGAAAAAATAGACATTACAGATTAGTAGGCGCTATTAACACTAAGCGTGCTCACTGGAGCATTAAAACTACCTTCCAAGGTAGTTTTAATGCTCCAGTATCTTACACCAATATTTAGAATTAGTTTATGCTGCTTTAATAGCAGTATAATTTGTTAATTGTTATTTATAATATTTATATTCAGATGTAAAAAGGTTTATTGCCGTTAATAAAGGAATTTTAATTAGTCTTTCGTTTTAAGTTTAAATATATTTTCTAAGATTTATTATTTAAAGGAGAATTTCTTGACTACCAAAATGGCGAAGGGGCCGGGCTAATGTAAAATAATTAAAATTGGAGGGTTCAAGTGGAAAAACTAAATGAGTCCAAAAAGTCTCGAAATCGTTTTTGATGACATTGTCTAGCTTAGACTAAGTATTTTCACGTGGGCAAACTTACCGGGAAACAAACAAATGGGTAGTGGGTTCATGATGAAACATGATGTAAAACGTACAGAGTTCTGAATTTTTAGTTTGTTCCCTAGTAAAATTTCAAAATTGGGACTCACTTCGTTTTACCCCTTAACCCTTCAATTGAGGCGTTGATTTCATAAACACCATTTGTCCAAAAATTACGTTTTGAGAAAATTAAAAAAAAATGTTTACACATCTATTCTTACAATTATTTTTATTACTTATCATAGATAACTCATAGTATTAAGTGACTAATCAATTAGTCAGTTTACTTGTATTAAGAACAAATAACGAAACACAGTTGGATATATGTTGTTTTTAACAGAAACAGGCACAAAGTTGCAATCAACTAGTTTATTTTATGAAATACACTAACATAAAATAATCATTAGTAACTGAAAATAGAATTATTAGAAATAACTATTTTCTACACTGAAAAAATTGAAAGGACGTCTAATCCTCACATTCACTGCTGTTACCTTCGTTCTCTACTTCTGGCTGTCCATATCCACTGCTGCAACTATTCTCAAAAAAGATTTTTTTAATAAAACTGGTTGTTTTCTGGGTTTTCGAGAAATCCCATAAGGTTTTGGATGTTTACTTGAGCTATGTCTAGGACAAGTGCTATTTTGATCAGAAACGATGTGAACTTATGCTGTTTTTGACGAATCTCCTAGAATTTAAAGTGTTGTAACTTTGTACACCTGTGGTTTTTAAAGAAGTACTTAGAACAGCGGATAGCTTTCAAAATACTCTACCAGATGCTGCTAAAATGTCGATTTAAACAATTTTGGACATATGCTGTTTATTTACCCACTTAGAGATGAAAGCAGTTGTACTTTCTTTCATTTACATCCTCTTTATTCGTATTCTTACTTTTTGCACTTTTTCAATTAAATTTACATCTAACTTGAATGGGAATTACCTAAATGTATTTAACAATTTCTATTTTTATTATTTTTAATTTGTTTAGAGTTCATTGATCACTTGGCGACTACCGTTTTCAATATTAAAGCATTAAATAAAACACTTTACTTAATAACTGAAAACAACAGAAGTGTTTTAATTAAAACACTTCGTTTATTTTCTTTAATTTATCTTTCTGATTGAGAAAAACTCTTAGGATTATTCTTGTGCAATTTTAATTAATTTGTGTTTGGTGTGTGTGTTACAGTTAGGGGATTAAAACACATTTCCTCCTCAGTCATGTCGAATAAAAAGTCTTGCAAGAGCAAAAGGGTGCGGACGATATTCACACCGGAACAATTGGAGAGGCTGGAGGCTGAATTCGAGAGGCAACAGTACATGGTCGGACCGGAAAGGCTCTACTTAGCGCACACACTTCAGTTAACAGAAGCACAGGTATGTGTTTTCTTTAATACAATATATTTTCGATTAGATGCGGTTATAGTTTGAAATGAATGACATTTAGGTTAGGATTTAATGACGTTTAGGTTAGAAATGAATGACATTTAGGTTAGGATTTAATGACATTTAGGTTAGAAATTAATGACAGGTTAGGATTTAATGATATTTAGGTTAGGAATTAATTATATTTAGGTTAGGATTTAATGAGATTTAGGTTAGAATATAATTATATTTAGGTTAGAATATAATTACATTTAGGTTAGGATTTAATGACATTTAGATTAGATTAGATCCCAATATCTGCGCTGTATTTGTTCAGGCGTCCGTTGTTTTTAAAAATCGTGAAATTTAAAGCTTTAAACGAGTGTTTTCCACTCCCAGACTAAGCATGAAGTAACATTTTGAGTTTAGAAAAGCCCCGTGAAAATTTGTCGAGGGTCGCGCAGCGACCCGAGACAAATTTTCTGGGCTTTTCTAAACTCGAAATTTTACTTCATGCGCCACGCGTATAAAACACTAAAATATTGTAAAATTTATGTATATTCGAACTTCACTTGAAATTTTTATTTTATACACGTGGCGCATGAAGTAAAATTTCGAGTTTAGATAAGCCCGCTACGCGACCCTCGACAAATTTTCACGGGCTTTTTCTAAACTCGAAATTTTACTTCATGCTTAGTCTGTGAGTGGAAAACACTCGTTTAAAGCTTCAAATTGAACTCTATTAAAAATAAACGAATGTTGGAAAATGTACAGCTTGTGCATATGTTTACCTAAAAGAAAAATGTACTGTATGTAACACTACTTACGCCAGCATCCATATTCCAAATTCAGCCTATTTTCTGTAAATCTTTAGATATTTCTTGTTTTTTTTTAAGTTCAATTTGAAGCTTTAAACGAGTTTTTTCCACTTCCAGACTAAACATGAAGTAAAATTTCGAGTTTAGAAAAGCCCCGTGAAAAATTGTCGAGGGTCGCGCAGCGACCCGAGACAAATTTTCTTTGCTTTTCTAAACTCGAAATTTTACTTCATGCGCCACGTGTATAAAACGCTGATTTCAAGCGAAGTTAAAAATATACTTCAGTATGGTAAATCAGTATAGTTTGAACTTCAGAGAATTTCAGTGTTTTATACGCTTGGCGCTTGAAGTAAAATTTTGAGTTTAGAAAAGCCTAAAAATTTGGTTTTCCCGCGAAGCGCTACGCGATCAAACCAAATTTTCAGGCTTTTCTAAACTCGAAATTTTACTTCATGCTTAACCTGGGAGTGGACAACACTCGTTTAAAACTTTAAATTACACGATATTCAAAAACAAATAACAAGTGGATATCGGAATATGTATACTTAAAAAGAAAAATTCCGTCTATAAAAATATAGCATAGAATTGGCTATACAAAGTATTTTCGATGAGATGAGGTTATAGGTAGAACTTGCCATCTTGCCAAATGCCATCTAGGCTAAGATTAAATTACACGTACGTTACAAATTAATAACATTTAGGTTAGGTTTTAATGACATTTATTTAAATTAATTACATTTAGGTTAGGATTTAAAGACATTTAGGTTATAAATTAAATACATTTAGCTTAGGATTTAATGATATTTAGATTAGATTAGATCCTGATATCCGCGCTGCATTTGTTCAGGCGTTTGTTGTTTCTAAAAATCGTTAAATTTGAAGCTTTAAACGAGTGTTTTCCACTCCCAGACTAAGCATGAAGTAAAATTTCGAGTTTAGAAAAGCCTTAAAATTTGGTTTGGCCGCGTAGCGTACAAAACACTGATTTCAAGTGAAATTAGAAATATACTTCTATATAAGTATGCTAAAGTAGTATAGTTTGAACTTCAGATAATTTCAGTGTTTTATACGCGTGGCGCATGAAGTAATATTTCGAGTTTAGAAAAGGATATGGATATAGAGATATGTATACTTCAAAGAAAAATTCACCCTTTATTTTTGTAAAATCCCTTTGTTTTTGATTGCGTCCAAAGATTTTTCGTTCAGAATATACGATAGATTTTCCATGGTAATTATGCATAATCACCGGTGGTTATAAATATTATCCGATTTATTACCATGAAATATTTACAAGCCTTCTGCAGATAATAATAATTTGGTAAGATTTCTTAAAGTTGGTTATTAAAACAATTGATAAATATTCCATTGTAATTATGCACAATCTCTCTGTTTTTTGTTTGCGTTTTTAGGTGAAAGTTTGGTTCCAAAACCGGCGGATAAAATGGCGCAAGCACCACCTGGAGCTGACGCACCAGAGACTGGCCGTGCTCAAGCAGCAGCAGATCCTCCTGGACGACAGCCAGCCCGACGTGCAGGACACGAACAGTTCGAGCACCGACACGTGAGTTGTCCGCCGTTTCAAGGATGGTATATTTTCTGTAATCAAAGATTGTATCTTTACGTTCACCTGTAAATACATTTATATTGTATGTAGTCTAAACACTTCGGCGTAGTCGCCTCACACGGGATCCAAATACCAAAATATAAATAATTATTGAGATAAGATGTAATTAAAGAATGTGTTTTCTTTTTTATGTTGATGATATATTTTCTGTTTGTATTATAAATAAAGGTTTATAAAATAAAGTGATATTGATTTAATATAGTGGTTTTTTTGTTTGTGTATCTATTAGAGAAATAGTTGAAAACTGGTAAATGTATAGATTTTCCAACTTATATAGGCGGTGTTCAAAATTTAGAGTGTGCTGAATCCAATGGTGTTTTCATTTTCTTCATGATGTTTTAGCTTTATTGCGATTCCGATATTCTAAATGTTAGATCTTCATCTGATAGCCCAGTTTTTGCTAAATCCAACAGTGTTTTTATTTTCTTTCTAATGTTCAGTTCAAAAGCGTTGTTCGGATCCAACGGTATTTTTATTTTCTTTCTGATATTTTTGAATTTTTTTTCCGAGATCGGGGTTTCAAAAATGTCTATCATTAAACCCTAGATTCTGGAGTCGAACATCTAGTCTAGGAGCATCTAAAATCCAGAATATAGAGTCTAGGACTCGAACAGAATCTTGAGTCTAGATCGACCACCTAAAACCCTAAACATTTAGTCTAGAACTCGAACATCTAAAACCCAGAATATTGTCTAGGACTCGATCATTTAGAGTCCAGAATCTTGAGTCTAGGTCGACCACCTAAAACCCTAAATTCTAGACTCTAGATCAGGTATGGGCAACCTTTGACATGTTGAGGGCCAAACTTTAGCGTGCAAATACGTTCGCGGGCCGCGTTTAAAAGTACTGAGTGCATTTTAAAGTAGTGATAATATTTTTTGCGATAGATATTAGACATGAAATAATACGACAATGTTATTATAGTATGTAGCTGGCTCAGTTAACATTATTTATTTTACAAGAATATTTACAAAGTATGTATATTAGAGCGATGAGTCTTTAGGGCGTGAGGGGCGGCTGGAGTAAGTAAATCGGCGGCAAGGGCTGTCCACGCAGGGGGGGGCGGCTTCCTTGGAGGCGGTTGATAGCAAGGGCTGTCCACACAGGGGAGCGGCTTCCTTGAAGTCAGCAATCTTTGGATACGTTGTTGAGCAAAACTGTCCACACAAGGGATCGGCTTTCTCGTAGAGGAATTCACAAAAGTCGTTGCTAATAACAGCTTCTGACCACACAAGGGTTCGGACAACTGCTGGAGCTAAGAGCTTGTGGAACTCTGCTGGTACTCAGCGGTGCGGCTGGTTATAGCTGGGTGCACAGCGGGTGGTCCTCCCTTCTACGGTGGTGGAATCGCGTGGGGGTGCGACATTACGGTGCGTTGTGATGCGATGGTGGCGTAAGCGGGGAGGGTCGTGCGGAGCGCTTTAGTACTACTAGCGGCGCGTCGTACTACCCCGTTACAATCTCCCCCTCAGGACCCTTAGGACGTCCCGGCAGAGGGTCCTGGATTCTTCCTTGGTCTTCCCCTTTTCCTGATGGGGTAAGTAGGGAGTCTTCCTTCTTCTTCCGTGCATTTTCTCAATGCTGAGACGTGGTAGGTGGCCAGTGGAACTGCAGGATTCTCTCTTGATGCAATCTCATATGAGCAGGGTCCTTTTGCCGTTAATATTAGGTATGGCCCGTCCCTCTTTGGTGCGAACTTTGATGTAGTCTTCTTAGAAGCGTTGCTCAGGGTATGTGACGTTACCCATACTAGTTCTCCTGGTGCGTAGATCTCTGCTTCGGATCGCTTCTTGTCGGCTTGTGTTTTTCTTCCGTCCTGGGCCTTCTCATGCTTTTCCTTCGCTGACTCGAACGTTAAGACTAAATCCTTTAGCCTGGAGGTGATGTCCGGAAGGTAGATGTCCGTCTTCATTATCTCCCTTAGGTCGTGTTGGACATCCATCGGGGTTCGTAGTTCTCGTCCGAAGGTGAGGTAGGCTGGAGACATTCCTATTGAAGCGCAGTACGCTGTGTTCATTGCGAACCGGATCGCTGGAAGCTTGCTGGGCCAGTCGGTGTGTTTGGTTCCGACCTGGATAGCGAGTTGCGTCTTTAGGTCCCTATTTCGTCTCTCTACTGGGTTGGCGGCTGGGTGGTAAACCGGAGTGAAGCTATGGTCGATTTCCAGCCAGTGAGTGATCTGTTGCATGATCGAGCTCACGAACTGGGTGCCATTGTCGCTAATGATCCTCCTCGGAATTCCATACCGCATGAATACCTCTTCCACTAGGGTGGTTCCGCAGGCGAGGGCTGTTGCAGCTTCTAGGGGGAACAGCTCTACCCATCTCGAGGCGGTATCTTCTAGTATCAGTATCCATTTTTCTTTCTTGGGTCCTTCTGGAAGTGGTCCAAACAGATCGATTGCCAGCACCTCGAATCTTCTATTCATGGCTGGGGTTTGTAGGAGTCCTTGCGGCTTCTGGTTTGACGCTTTGTACTTTTGGCACTCCTGACATTGTTTGACATATTCCGCGACGTCGTAACGGATTCCAGGCCAGTAGTTATTCCTTAGAATCTTTCGTAGGGTTCTCTCGACTCCGTAGTGGCCTGCGACTGGGTCGTCGTGGAATTTTCTCAGTACTTCCTTCCTTCTAGTTTTGGGAATGATGAGCTGCGGCTCTTCCATGTCTTCATCGGGGGAGTACCAGTAGAGGATCCCTTGGTTCATTATGTACCCTCTGGAGGTCCATTGGCTAATCTGCTCTGGGCTGTCTTCCTCGAAGATGGCGGTGATCTTCCGGATCTCTTCGTCATCCTGCTGCTCTTCCCGAAGCTCGGCCATCGTCTTAGCTGGCAGGTCGATGCTGATCAGGGTGATGTGTAGTTCCTCCTCCGGTGGCCTTGACAGGAAGTCGGCTAGTAGGTTGGCTTTTCCCGGCGTGTATTCAACTTTTAGGTGAAACGATTGTAGTTTTATTGCCCACCTCGCAAGTCGTCCGCTGGGTGACCGTAGTGTCATTAGCCATTTCAATGATCGGTGGTCTGTTAAGACTGTTGTGGGACTATCTTCGATGTAGCCCCTGAAGCGCTGTACTGCCCATACTACGGCGAGTGCTTCTCTTTCCGTGGTACTATAGTTTATTTCTGCCTGGGTGAGAAGGCGGCTGGCGTATTCCACTGGGCGTTCATCTTTTCCCTCCCCCTGCATCAAGGCTGCTCCTATGGCGTAGGCGCTGGCATCGGTCCTCAGCACGTAGGGTTGGTCAGGATTAGCTTGTTGCAGTATCGGCGAGGAGATGAGTGCTTGCTTCAAAGCGTGGTACGCCTCGTCTTGTTCTTTTCCCCATTCCCAGGGAGTGGAGGTCTTCGTTAAGTTGCTTAGCGGTTTGGAGATGCGGGCGAAGTCCTGTATAAACTTCCTGTACCAGCTGCAGGCTTGTAGGATGCTCTGTAGCTGCTTCACATTCTTCGGGGCCGGCCTGTTTGCGATGGCGGCCACCTTCTTCGGATTGGGCTGGATTCCTTGTTTGCTTATGACGTGACCCAGGTATAGGACCTTCTCGCAGCAGAAACGGCTCTTCCTCCGGTTTATTCTCAGGTTGAGTTGCTCCAACCTCTGGAACAGCCGCCTCAGGTCCTTCCTGTGTTCTTCGATGGTTGTGGATAGCATGATCACGTCATCCAAATAGACTAACATTCTGATTGGTTCCAATCCGGTCTTGACCTTGTCCATCAACCTTTGAAACGTCGCTGGTGCGTTTCTTAGGCCAAAGGGCATCCTGGTGAATCGGAACAGGCCAAATGGTGTGATGAATGCCGTCTTGTCCCGGTCCTCCCTCCGTACTTTTACCTGGTGGTAACCTGACTTTAGGTCCAGTGTTGTAAACATTTTGGTCCCGTTTGTTGAGTGGAGAAGATCTGTGGCTTCTTTCGTGAGGTCCAAATGAATTTCCTCCAGGTCCAACGTTGCTATTTGGAGGTCCCATTCTGCGTTAATATGCATTATGGCGTCTTGGAACATGAAGTCGAATGAATCCCATTCGTGCCGATCCATTGGTAGTGGCCTCTCCCTCCTGCTGGGGGTCCTAGGTATTGGTGATACCATTGGTTGGATGAGCGTCATCTCCTCCAATTGTTGCTGGAATTGGCCGAAAATAATGTCCTCCTCTGCCCGTGGAAGGTTTCGCGGCCTCTTCGCAGGGTGTTCTTCTTTTTGTGTGAAGGGGTGTTTCCGGTCATTCTCCCCAAATGACCATGTCCGTTGGCGACAATTTAGGACGAGTCCTGCATCCTCTATAAAGTCGATTCCTAGGAGTGTTTTGGAATTCGGAGTGTTCTTGATATACGTCAGCGTTGTTGGGATTTTCCGTCCTTGTAGGCTGACGTCGACCCTGGCATATGCTGCGGTTCTTACCTTGCAGGAACCATCAGCCAGAGTGAGGTTCACCGGTTTTTCCTGAGACTGCGTCCCTTGCTTCCGGAGTTCCTGGTAGAGCTGTTCGCTGGCCAGGCTGGTGCGAGCGCCAGTGTCTATGTACGCTGTCCCAGGAGTCCCTCCAATCTCAATCGTTAGTGCTGGACGATCTCTGACTCGTAGTCCAATTTCTGCTGCGCAGAATCCAATAGGTTGTGCCTGGGCGCTGGTTTGCGCTGAGCACTTGGGGCAGTTCCTCTTAATGTATCCGGGCGTCTGGCATCCGTAGCAGCGTAATTCCTTCTTGTCGGTCCCTGACGAGGATTTCTGGTGCTTATTTCTCTTCCTGCAGTCTTCTGCTGCATGACCGAATATCTTGCAAAATGAGCATCTTACCCTCTCCTTGGCGTCGGCACGTTCTGGCTGCTTTTCCTGCAGGTGGGCCTCCACCAAGCTGGCTTGATTCAGTAGTTCCCTGAAGTTCGTCACGGAGGTCCTGGATATCCTATCCCTGATTTCGTATTTTAACAATCCATACAACATGTCGATTTGCGTGGCCTCCGGGAATTTCTGGTCCAGTTGTGCCAGTAAGGATCTTTTTCTCATTACGAAGTCGCATGTGTCTTCCGTCGGCTTCTGTGAGGTGGAAAACATCTCCACGTAGATTTTATAGGCAGGCGGTCTCGGCGCATATTCATCTTGTATTGCTTTCTTCGCTTGGTCCCAGGTGCGAATATCGTCTTTCACACCATTCCACCAGGTGTTAGCAGGTCCTTCCAACAACAGTCTCAGGCCTTGTATCGCGTTGTCGTCGGTGATGTCCTCACTTTGTTTGAAAAATTCAATGCTATCAATGAAATCTTTCACGGTGTCTGGATTTCGCGTTCCATTGAAACGTGCCGTGCAGTGTGTAAAATGTTTTTTCTGCGGTCGGATGGCACTGATCAAATGTTCCAGCTGTTCTTGCGTGAGGGTCATCCTTCTGGTCGACTGGCTCCTGGTTGTCGGAATTTTGGATCGATTTACTTCGTTTCAGGCCCGCTCGTTGGGCGTCAGTTTGTAGCTGGCTCAGTTAACATTATTTATTTTACAAGAATATTTACAAAGTATGTATATTAGAGCGATGAGTCTTTAGGGCGTGAGGGGCGGCTGGAGTAAGTAAATCGGCGGCAAGGGCTGTCCACGCAGGGGGGGCGGCTTCCTTGAAGGCGGTTGATAGCAAGGGCTGTCCACACAGGGGAGCGGCTTCCTTGAAGTCAGCAATCTTTGGATACGTTGTTGAGCAAAACTGTCCACACAAGGGATCGGCTTTCTCGTAGAGGAATTCACAAAAGTCGTTGCTAATAACAGCTTCTGACCACACAAGGGTTCGGACAACTGCTAGAGCTAAGAGCTTGTGGAACTCTGCTGGTACTCAGCGGTGCGGCTGGTTATATAGGGTGCACAGCGGGTGGTCCTCCCTTCTACGGTGGTGGAATCGCGTGGGGGTGCGACATTACGGTGCGTTGTGATGCGATGGTAGCGTAAGCGGGGAGGGTCGTGCGGAGCGCTTTAGTACTACTAGCGGCGCGTCGTACTACCCCGTTACAAGTACAATTTATTAATGAAATTAAAAGAAATGGTACATTATAATTAAATCGTTAAATTTGCAGTTGTTACAAACTTCGAAAGTTAAATACACCGAAATCAATGAGACACTTGAGCATGAATTTGGGAAACTAATCCATCGATATTTGGATTAATTCCACTGACACAAAGACGTAAAGAATTTTACAAATTATCGTCAGTCAGTCTTGTACGATGTGTTGATTTATTAACTTTCATCAATGAAAAGAACTGTTCGCATTTATAAGTACTGCCAAACGCACAAATCAATCTTCTTGCGAATTTTCTAAGCTGCGGAAAATTGTCTTCTTCTAGGTATTTTTTGTAGAAATCGCACAACTCTACGTCTTTAAATTTGGATTTAAGGAGTGAGTTTTCTTGAATCTCGATCAACTCCATTTGTAAGTTTAATGGAGCATTTTGTACAATATATGTTGTAGGAGTAGCAGATAAACTGAAACAGTCTTCCATGTTTTTGAAGTCGCAAAATCTGTTCGAAAATTGTTCCGACAGTAACTTGAGTTCTTCAGCATATTGAGCATAAGCAATCTATATATCATCTTTTTGCACATTTAATTCTGTTGCTTTTTCATTCAAAATTCCGATGAAACCTTTACGTAAGCCGACCATAGAAGGTGCACCATCAATGCATACTCCAATTAATTTTGACCATGGCAAGCCAAAACTTGTGAATACCTTTTGAACTTCAATAAAAATATCCTCTCCTGTAGTGGTTCCTTTTAGCGGCTGTAAAGCAACCAATTCCTCAGTAATAGTGAACTCTTTATCAACACCTCGAATAAATATAGCCAGTTGAGCTGTGTCAGACAAATCGGTGCTCTCGTCAAATGTTATGGAAAATGATTCAAAACCAACCATACGGTCAGTCAATATTGTTTTTATATCATTAGCCATCATTTCTATACGTCGAACAACAGTTCGTCTTGACAAACTAATTTTTTCAATTTCTTTTTTCTTTTCAGGACACATAATACCGCAAACTTCTAACATACACTCCTTGATAAATTCTTCTTCGGCAAATGGTTTTAATGCCTTTGCCAATTTTGAGCTAACTATAAAACTAGCTTTCACAACATTATCAAGTTGTGTTCTTTGTTTATGAAACATTTGATGCTGTTTTTCCAAATTTGTGGTAAGCTTCTGGATTTTGTCTGTTCTTAATTGTCCTGTCAGTGAGTGCAGCGTAGCATGCTTAGTTGAGTAATACCTCTTTATATTGAATTCTTTCATTACTGAAATGGATTCATTACACAGCAAACAAATAGGCTTACCATTGTGCAAGATAAAAAAGAATTCTTCAGTCCATTTTTCTTGAAAATGGCGACCCTCTGTATCTACTTTTCGTTTCTTTCCACCAGACATCATTTTTGTTTACTTTTCGTTCAATAAACTTAATAACAAACTATAGTTAGTAACCACTCAAGATGCACACAAAGTCACAAAGCAAGTTGACGGCTCGAGCAGTTCGCTAGGATATCGCTTGTCCAAGTTATCACCTCGGTAGCTCAAATAGAACTGAACTAACGTTCGGGCTATCCACCCGCTTATATAGACAAAATGAACGAATAATCTGGAATAAACTAGTTTAGAATAATTGAGAAGAAATAAATCTTTTGATGTGTCGCCTGTGAGGCGGCAAACCTCAAAGAATTTGATCGAACACGTCGAGTGGCGGCGATTATCAAAGAGTGAGGCGGCAAACATCAAAGAATTTGATGTTTGCCGCCTCACTGTCACTCCCGTGAGTATAAGTACCTAATGTAATACTTTTTAATTGGGTTTTTTCAAAATGTCTCGCGGGCCGGATCATATCTTACAGCGGGCCGGATCATATCTTACAGCGGGCCGGATCCGGCCCGCGGGCTGGGGGTTGCCCATATGTGCTCTAGATCCTGGGTCTCCAAACTATCTTCTTCGCGGGCCACAAATACAATTCTACATAATAAAGTCGGCCAAGATCCGATTAATTTTATAAAATTATGAAAAATTTAAGGAACAATTGTTACAATATTTCAAAATATGACATTTACAAAAAAAATTACAAACAATCGCGGGCCGGATTCATGCAAGTCGCGGGCCGTAGTTTGGAGACCACTGCTCTAGATGATCGGGTGAAGCTTGAAATTTCCAAAATTTATTTCTCCATTTGATTGTCCAAAATTCGCTAAGTACAACGGTAGACTATAATAGACAGAATTTAGTGTGTGAACTTTGTGCTCTCAAATTCTTATATGTAGATAATAATATCTAGCACTAAACCCTAAACTCAGGACTAGAACATCTTGAGTCCAGAAGCTAGAGTGTAGGTAGACCAACTAAAACCCTAGATTGGAGTTTAGGTGGTCGACCTAGATTCTAACTTCTGGATTCTAGGTGTTCCAAATGAAGCTTGAACTGTATTCTATGGACTCTAGTCTTAGGGTTAGTCCCTTGTTCTAGGCTCTAGTTTTTAGACTCAATTCTTGACTTTGTATTCAAGGCACTAATGGTCTTTAATCTCTAGACAGGTTTATAGTTTCTTGTTCTCTAACTTATAGAACCTAGATTCTTGACTTTGTATTCAGGGCGCTAATGGTCTTCAATCTCTAGACAAATTATTAGTTTCCTGCGCTTTATTCTCTAGACTAGTGATGGGGAAACTACCGCCCGCGGGCCAAGTCCGGCCCGCGGAAAGGTTTAATCCGGCCCGTTTAAGAGTGCCGTCGTGAGAATGTTTGAACGCGTTCTTACTTCGTAATGTGACGACCCGCATAAAAACTACCTACCTACGATTAAGCATTATTCTTTGGCCCGCTACGATTGTCTGGTTATTACAAATGGCCCGTCTTGAAAAAAGTTTCCCCACCACTGCTCTAGACTCTGGATTATTGACTTTGTACTCATTTTCTAGTTTCTTGTGCTCTAATTTCTAGAGTCTAGATTCTTAACTTTGTATTTATGTTTTTTAATCTGTACACATGTTTCTAGTTTCTTGCGTTATAATCTCTAGGCTCTGGATTCTTGACTTTGTATTTAGGGCGCTAAACTCAAGACTGATTTCTAGATTCTTTACGCTTGTCCGTAGATTAGTTTTAGAATACTAATCTCTAGAATGTTTAGTGTCTAGACGCTTAACTGTCGACTCTAAGCTCTGGACTGTCGATTAAATGCAGTGGCGGCTCATGAGATTTTTTATTAGTGGGGCTGCAGAGGTAAACATACAGACATTTTTTGGTTTAAGTATACATTTCCAGATTCAGTGTATGCATTTTTAGGCATACATTGTTTTTTGTAATAAGTTCAATTTAAAGCTATTGAGTGTTTCCTATCCTTGATTAAGCATGAAGTGCATATTCAGGCTTTTCTAAACTTGAAATTTTAGTTTATGCGCTATGTGTATAAAACACTGATTTCAAGTGAAATTCAAAAAAAAAAAAATTCTGCTCTAGCAGTTTATTTGTAATACTGATTTAACAGTATATTTTTAATTTTAAAATATTTCAGTGTTGAATACGCGTGGCGCATGAAGTAAAATTTCGAGTTTAGAAAAGCCTGAAAATTTGGTTTGGTCGCTCCGCGCTTCGCGCTACGCGACCAAACCAAATTTTCAGGCTTTTCTAAACTCGAAATTTTACTTCATGCTTAATCTGGGAGTGGAAACACTCGTTCAAAACTTCAAATTGAACTCATTTAAAAAAAACAGTTAATGTCTAAAATTTTACAGCGCATCCATTGGAATTTCTACAATTAAAAGAAACATTTTCTGTATGTTACGTATAAATAACTCAAATAGGTACCGAAATTACATACCGTTGTCAACGTTTAAAATTAAATGAGTCCTATTCTTTCTATATTTTAGATGTAGGATTCCCCGAAGTTTTAATGAGAAGTTTCTGTATGCAGTGTCAACGTAGAAAATTGTATACTATCTAGATATTTTAAGGAATTTTTCTCTTCGTTCATTTGTACAAACATTTAGTTCTAAAAAAAATTATTTACTAAAAGAAAATAAATCACGAATCTTGTCCAATCGACCAGAGGTCGAATTAATCAGGTATTGATTTCTGGAGATTTAATATTTTAAATTACACATTTGTAGTTTTTATAAATAACACTAGGACATCACGTCACACCCACACACTACAACCATAGACCCGGATGGAATCTTTTATTACTTATAAAAAAACCCACCGGACGGGATTCGAGCCTGCGACTTCTGGATTTGTGGGCAAGGTCTTTACCCACTACATCACCGAGACCCCTAAGAGGCAATATTAAACTAGAATACGTCTAAAATATGTATCTTTCAATTTATATTGTGGGGAGCGGGGCTGTAGCCCCGCAGCCCTTATGGATGAGCTGTCGACTGATTAATTGCTTGCTCTCAATTAGTTTCTGAAGTGCAATCTTCAGAAGTCTGGAAACTAAACGCTTGTCTGTAGATTTTAAACTCAAAATCAGTGGATCTTAGCTTTATAAGATAAACTGGCAAATGTTCCGTGATTTTGAAAAGGTTAAGAACAACTATCCTATAGAAGGAAATTGAAACTTTAACCTAGAGTAGTTTATATACACACACGATGTGTTTAATGCATGCTTATATTTTCAGTTGTAAATTGAGATGGGATAATCTTCCCCAATTTAGATCTAACATAAAAAGTCCGAGCACGAGATTAATCACCCACGCAATAAATTACCCTCCTCTAATATTAAAAAAAGGAGGAGGAAAAAAAAACGTTAATAAAAGTTAAAAATTAATATTGAAGTGTGCGCGAAATTGCGAACATATTATTAAAATCCGAGCGCTTAATGATAGAAGAGGCGAAGAGCCCCCGTTGATCGTCGGACAATTTAATCTGGAGGAGAGGGCACTGAAGCAACTGAAGCGACTGAAGCGAATCCGCCAGGCAAATGATATTAACATAGTCAATCTTGTCACTGATGCCTCAGCTTTCAGTGTTTGGGGTTTCAAGGGGAGGAAAACTCACCCCCGCCCCCCACCTCTTGATATATGACAGTTTATATCATCACACACGCACGCACACACACGGGCGGAAAGAGAGATATAATGCGGCTTGTTATGTTATGAAAACAATATGAATTCCAACCGCATTTTTCCGCGATCCGTTTGATGTGTAATTACGTTTTTTTTTTTTTTCGCAAGCCCTCGCCCCGAACACTGAGCGCGCGCGCTTTTTATTTGATTCCGGTATTTATTTATTGCTTTCGCCTCTCTCCTCTTTTCTCAGTGAAAACGCGCGTTTTGTAATATACCGCTTCATATTTCTGCATGGATTGCGGATTCCGGCGCTCTTTTTTTCCGCAACTGCCAGGTAGTTCGGGGGGTTTTCATATTGCGGGATTTGATTCATTCGCAATTACGAATACGCGATACAGGCTTTGATAAAGGGGTATCTTTTCAAACAATAAAAACATTATTCAAAATTCTCTCGACTGGTTTTCACACATCGATTACTTTAGATAAATATATTCATACCTCCCATTTAGTGCTTAAGGTTGCGATTTATTATGGGTAAAGTCTAACGTTTTTGGTAGTCACAAGTTCCAGCACCATTTATGTTCTGATTATGTTACAATATTATATGATATCAGAGCTGCGCAGGATTCGAATCATTCAGGATTCGAATCCTGGATTCGAATCCTTTTAGAGGATTCAAAAGAGGTATTCGAATACGTTAGATAAACTGGATTCGTGATCCGGATTCGTTACACTTTTTTAAAAGGATTGGTATTCGAATCCAAATGCTGGTGATTTGAATCCTTATAAAAGGATCCGAATCCTCATAAAAGCATTCGAATCCTCATAAAAGGATTCGAATCCTCATTAAAGGATTCGAATATTTATAAAAGGATTCGAATAGTTACAAAAGGATTCGAATCGTCAAAAATAATTCGAACTATTGGTAAGGATTAACATGAAAAATTTGTTTTGTATGTTTTTAAATTTCTCGTTAAATCAGTGTTTTATACGCTTGGCGCATGAAGTAAAATTTCGAGTTTAGAAAAGCCCCGTGAAAATTTGTCTCGGGTCGCTGCGCGACCCTCGACAAATTTTCTACGCGGGGCTTTTCTAAACTCGAAATTTTACTTCATGCTTAGTCTGGGAGTGGACGACACTCGTTTGTAAGTAATAAAATCAATTAAATAATGATTTGTGTCAAATTTGACATTTTGATAAATTTTGATGATTTTTGCCAGATTTGAGATTTTTAATTGTTTTTCGGTAATTTCGCCAAAGAAAACATTTTGATGAATATGAATTGACATTCCCAATCAAATTTTTACACTTAACATGTTGATTTATAACATTTTTATAAAATTTTCAACAAATCGATATTTTCATAAAATTATCATCATTTCGAGATTTTCTTCGATTAATCAAATTTTTATCAGATTTCGCAATATTTCTTCAATTTTTCCTAATTTATCGAATTTTGATGAAATTTTCAATATTTCGAGATTTTTAATTAATTTATGAAAATGTTTATCAGATTTTCAACATATCTTGATTTTTGATATTTTGTCATTTTTATCGATTTATAAAATTTTTATGAAATTTTCGATATTTCGAGATTTTCTCGTCAAATATATAAAATGTTTATATGTAAGATTTTCAATATTTTTATTCAGATCTGTAACAATTTTCAAAAATTATTGAATCATTATTTGAACACACAAATTTGAGATTTTTTTTTCTACAAGACATATTTAATCATTTTTGACATTGGATGACATTTTTGATATTTTTTACCTTTGAGATGTCATTTTTGACAATAGATTATATTCTTGATATTAGACTACGTTTTTTGACATTAGATGACGTTTCACATTAGATGTTACTTTTGATAAACAATGAAATTTTTTACTTTTTTACTATTTCTGATGTTGACATTAAATGACATTAGATGGCAGTTCTGACATTTTATATTTTTTTACCTTTTTGACATTAGACGACACTTTTGACATTTGATATTTTTGATATTACATATTTACATGTTTTACATTAGATAACAATTTTTATATTATTAGATAACTTTTTTGACATTAATACTGATTCTAACAGAAATTTTCGTTCTTGTCAGAACGTTTTTGTCAAACTATCACGTACTGACATAAAATGATAATTTTGACGTAAATCGATTTTATCAACACGCCGAATTTTTGACGCTTTTGATATTTTTTATATTTATGAGATGACATTTTGGTCATTTTGATGTTTTTGGCAATTTTAAATAATTTTGACATATTTGATAACTTTTAAAACTGAAAACAGTTTTAATATATTTTTATATTTTTAACTCTACTTGAAATCAGTGTTATATACGTGTGGTGCATGAAGTAAAATTTCGAGTTTAGAAAAGCCCCTCGAAAATTTGTCTCGGGTCGCGCAACTACACTTCAAATCAATGGTTTATATGCGTGGCGCATGAAGTAAAATTTCGAGTTTAGAAAAGCCCCGTGAAAATTTGTCTCGGGTCGCTGCGCGACCCTCGACAAATTTTCTACGCGGGGCTTTTCTAAACTCGAAATTTTACTTCATGCTTAGTCTAGGAGTAGAGACACTCGTTCTTAAATTTTCGAATTACCATAAAGTTGTCATAAAGTTGTATATTTATTTTAAAAAAAATCTTTCTCGGTTTATTGAACAAAAACAAAAGAGCTGAGGTGAAAAGTGTTTAGGTAAAAGTGGTTTATTTTGTAGTTGGCTACAACTTTTGTTTGAAACATTTTTTGATTCAGACGTCGAAAGCCATAATCGGCGACTAAAAAATCTAGTGGAGATCAAGAAATCTCCACTCGATTTTTTAGTTTCTAATTCAAAAAGAAAAGAGCTGACGTAAAACGTGTTTACGTAAACGAGGTTTATTTTTTCGTTGGCTACAACTTTTGTTTCAAACATTTTTTGACTTATACGTCGAAAGTCATAGTGAAATTCGTTTAATAAAAAAACATCTAATGATTTCTAGTGATTTTTAACACAAGACTTTTAGACATTTGATGGTATAATTTATATTGAATTACTGAAATAAGTATTTATTTTTAATATATTCGTAAATATACGGTGAACAATGTAAATATATTTGTATAAATGAAATTGCCAATTCTTGGTTGCAGAATACTCCAAACATTAAAAGTGCGATTCTCGTCGCTACATTTGCAGTAGGTTACTGTATGTAACAGCAAACATTTGTTGTATAATTCAATGTCCGTCGGGGTATTAGCCCGGGAAGTAGTTGTTTCAATGAGTGTTTGATATAGTCTTTGTAAGACTAACTTGTTGTAGATTGCGAAAAGAATCGCACTTTTAATGTAAATATATTTATTTAATTAAAATACAAATACAATAAATATTATATTATTATTATTATTATTATACTGGGTGTCCGTATTTCAACAGAATGTATCGGGATCTCGGTTATTTAAAGAGTGAGAGAGTCGGTTAAATTGGGGCAAAGTTGCATAATAATAGGGCCCAATAATAACCCAAAAACAAGTTTGAAATATCTTATTTCCTTAATGAAATATTGTCAAAAAACGTATTTTTTGAAAATTCGTTTTTATTTTTTTACTCAAAAACTATTGAATCCAGACATTTACAGCACTTTTTAACGATAAATCTAGTAACATATTTTATTTTAAAATAACTATAACATTTACCTAGGGACCATAGCTAACTTTTGGTTTTCTTATGGGCGCCATTTTAGATTTTGGTATTTTTTAGAAGAATATTTTTTACTGAATTCAATGATGTATCACACTTATAGTTTATTGTACATTTTATATATAAAATTTTAATCTATTGGTTTTTCGAAGAGTGTCTTGGAAATAGTTGAGTAACTCACTTATTTGACAACTCCTAGGACCCATAATTTGCTTACATATCACCCCTGAAGACGGGCATCCGACGATACATACTTTAACAGTTGTGACATATTTTAAAGTAACGAGTGTCTTCCACTCCCAGACTAAGCGTGAAGTAAAATTTCGAGTTTAGAAAAGCCCCGCGTAGAAAATTTTCACGGGGCTTTTCTAAACTCGAAATTTTACTTCATGCGCCACGCATATAAACCATTGATTTGAAGTGTAGTTCAAAAACACACAAATACATCTTTAATCAGAGTAACACAGAAATTTAGTCTGTTATCAACGATGTTCAGTGTTAATAATAAATAATTAGGTTATGAATATTATTGTTAAAACTACTGATAACGATATTTTTATGTTAATGGTTGTAAACAAATAATAAAATCAAATTTATTCTTCAACGATTTGTATTCGTGATTCGAAAAAGCAGGATTCGAATCTTTGATTCGAATCATATTTATCTCTAACGAATCCTTTATTCGAGTATTCGTGATTCGAATCATATTAGGTGATTCGGATTCGTGATTCGAATCCTTTTAACGAGGATTCGTCCCAGCTCTGTATGATATATCAAAACAATCCTAAAACTTGGGGAATTTTAATGTCACCGATTTAAAACGATTAAGATATTCAATTTTCTTTTGTAAAAAAAATCCTGAAAATAGCTATTTTTTGAGTCATTTATTTACACTTTTTTAGTCAACAATAATTTGTACTAAGTAAAATTCAATGATGTCCGTACATTCTGCATTCAATTAGCTCAACATTCATTTAAAAAAATGTCCATGATATATTACGTTTACCTTCTCATGCTGGAAAAGAAATATAGGTCTATCTCACTCTATCATCTCACTAAAGTGAGACAGACTCTGTCTCACTTTAGTAAACCGCAACCTTAAAGCGACTTCAGATGTCTTCTTGGATGTCACTTTGTTTATATGTCACATTTATGTCACTTTTAATCGATACATAGGAGGTATATATCGTTTAAATGTGACATACTGGGTAATGCATCGGTTTACTACATACAGGGAGTTTTTCTTTAAAGTATACGTATTCTAAATTCAGCTTATTTTCTTTAAATCTTTAGAAATTCGTTGTGTTTTTTAAAAAGTTCAATTTGAAGCTTTAAACGAGTGTTTTCCACTCCCAGACTAAGCATGAAGTAATATTTCGAGTTTAGAAAAGAAGCCCCGTGAAAATTTTCTTTTTAAACTCGAAATTTTACTTCATGCGCCACGCGTATAAAACACTGATTTCAAGGGAGGTTCAAATATACATAAATTTCACAATATTTTAGTGTTTTATACGCGTGGCGCATGAAGTAAAATTTCGAGTTTAGAAAAGCCCCGTGAAAATTTGTCTCGGGTCGCTGCGCGACCCTCGACAAATTTTCACGGGGCTTTTCTAAACTCGAAATTTTACTTCATGCTTAGTCTGGGAGTGGAAAACACTCGTTAGAAGCTTAAAATGGATACTTTTATAAAAATTATTAATTTCTGAAAATTTCACAAACACTGTAAACATATGTACTATATACTATTATTAAAAAATATTAAAAAATATTAAAAAAATACCATATATTGACTGAAAGTCAACATGGATTCATGACTGGAAAATCAACTATGTCAGCTATCCATTCATTTTACGACGCAGTGATCAAATACCTGGATAGTGGCGAGAATCCGATTGGCTTCTTTTTTGATCTTAGTCGAGCATTTGACTGCGTAGATACCGAAATAATGATCGAAAAGCTTAACAGATACGGGATCAGAGGAGTTGCCCAGCGGTGGTTTCGTCAGTATCTGGAGGATAGAGTATGTTCGTATAGCAAATGACGGTAGAACTACCATCTCAGGACCTATAAATGTAACTCTGGGGGTGCCTCAGGGTTCCATTTTGTGACCAATGTTGTTTATTCTATTTATAAATGATATTGTTACAACGATTTGTTTCTGTATGCCGATGATACTTCGGCAGTCGTGAGTGATCGAGATAATATTTCTTTAATTCATAAGTGCAATACTACTCTAACTTCTTTGCATAATTGGTTTTCAGATAACAAATTACTACTAAACATGAGTAAAACCACTTATGTTCTATTTAAAACAAAGCAAAATAAATGCAATCTTGATATCAATTTTAATTTAAATAATTTAACAATTAATTCTAGTAATTCTGTAAAATTCATATGCCTTCAAATAGATAGTTGTGTTGACTGGAAACAGAAGTGCGAAAGCATAATCAAAATTTTAAATAAAACATCATACCGAATGAAATGTTAAAAGAATATTTTAAGTATTAATCAATTCATACATATTTACCATGCAAATGCAAAATCGCGATTGGTGTATGGGCTGTGTTTTTGGGGAACATCAGTCCACTGGCATTCCGTATTTGTGGCTCAAAAGCGTATTATAAGATCTATGGCAGGTGTTCCACAAACGCAATCGTATAAACCACTATTTCGTCAATTTAATATCCTGCCATTACCTTGTTTACTAATATATGAACTGGCTTTATACACTCATCAACACAGACATATTTTTTTAACAAATAGTGATATTCATACTTATGATACAAGGAATATCAATGATATGCGCATCGCCCGCCACCGCTTGAATGTCACAAAGTTTTCACCAAATATATTGGGACCTAAATTGTATAATAAGCTACCTAGCGAAATAAAATGTTCGAAATCAACAAATACTTTCAAAAACCTATTAAAAGGGTTTCTTTTAAAACACCTATATTAAAATTGGTTTAAATAATATTTTCTTCTAACTAAGAAACTTATGAAGCGAAATCCGCATCTGACGCATCCAATACTGTAACAATATATGTATATGTATACTGTGTATGGTCTATGGAATAAAGGAATATTATTATTATTATACTTAAATGAAAAATTCCCTGTATAAATATTTGCTGGAGGCGGAATGGATTGCGGTTAATTGTGAAAATGATTAGCGATTTTCATTGGCGTTCGACTAATTATTGCAATTCATCAAAGTCAGCGGGAACGCATCGAATAACTCAACCAGTAACTAAATAAATTTTAATGAAGCCATTGCAGTTTTTTAGTTCTGATTTATTTGTGTCATCCGTTACAACTGAACACTCTACCACAAATAGATTGAAATATACAAAGAAGAATTCAGAATCCCGTCAGTGCGGTTTTTTTTTCAGTTTGAATTCCGTTCAGCGCTTTCTTTAGAGCTCAACTCAACTCTAATTAGCTGAGCTCTCAAAAAAGCCCTGAACGGAATTCAAACTGAGAAATTGAAAGGTTTGTTGTTTTTTTGTTAAAATATAGATCATAACGCTGAAATCGAATCACAACGTTTAATAAAAATGTGAATGATTAAATCAAAAGTTCTCTTAGTAGTTTCAAATCTAACATTAAGCGCTATATTTTAGAATAATCGCCTATTTACTATTATTGTTCTTGTTGAAATTATTATTATTACTTAACCCGTTTATTTTTACTATGTTGTTATCTAATATTGTTAATAATAATAATAATAATAATCTTTAGTCCAATAAATAATACAACAATAATATCCACTCATATTAACATTATACTACCGCATACTACATAGTGCTATTTTATTTTGGCACGGCAAGTAAGTATAGTTTGTACTTGTACCTCGTAAAAGGGAACTCCCGTAGATAAAGAAATTAAAAAAATGATATCGTTAGTTAGTTAAACTCGTGTTTTTTTCTCTACAAGTGACTTAACGTTAAGCAACCGCAGTACTCGATTTAATACAGCGAAAATCAAAATTTTCGAAAGGATCGCAGTAATTTCGTTATTTACATAGCGATTTATTTCATATTTTCAAAGTAAGCAGAGGATTAATTGACACGCCTTATGTCTTTAATTTTTATGATAACACGCATTTCATTTAAAGAAAAAGAACAGGAAACGGAAGAAAATTGCATAATTTGTGAGGCTTTTTTTAGTGTACTATTTGTATTCTTTTTGAAAATTGAAAACAAAAGAAATGGTTTTTTATTTTCGAGACTGCAGTTTCGGCAACTCAACTTGCCATAATACGCTTTGATTAAAACACTTGGTTTGTTTCACTGATTTTTTATTTTTACTCCAACTAGTTTCGACCTTAGGTCATTCTCAACTTTTAGTGCATAATAAATCCGACATAGACAAATTTGAAAAAAGTGGCGTATACGAAATCAAGTGCGGAGATTGTGATTGTGTATATATAGGACAAACAGGAAGAACTTTTAAAATTAGATTAAGTGAACACAAAAAATCAATATTAAATAATAAATTTTCCACCGGACTTTCACAACATTGTATAGAAAATAAACATTTTTTCAATAATAGTAATTTAAATATTTTGTATTCAGGTAATAAGGGACGTGACTTGAATATCCGAGAGGGATTAGAAATAAACAGAGCAATAAAAAATGGAAAAACCACGCTTAATAACATCGAAGACATTTGGCTTTCCCCCATCGCGATAGCCCTTATTACCTGAAATTAGCTGTAAAATTTGTATAAATATCGATACATTTGTAAAATTTTGTACATATCTCCTTGAGAATGATCTAAGGTCGAAACTAGTTCGAGTAAAAATAAAAAATCAGTGAAACAAACCAAGTGTTTTAATCAAAGCGTATTAATTTAATATATTTCACCACGGGTTAAGTGAGAAATTAATTCATCATATCAACTTGCCATTATCCAACAGAGTAATTTAAATTACGGTATGGTACAGGTATCATATGTTCAATAAAAAAAAACCTCCAGAGTGCTGATTTTATCTTTTTTAAATTTATGTTGGCAACACTCTTTAGGAATTGTCATATAAAACGTCAGGCATAATAATTATAATGTATAATTTCAGAGTTGCCAACCTACAATATATTTCGTAGCACTCTAGAGGTTTTATTTGATTGAATATATGATATATATATATATATATATATATATATATATATATATATATATATATATAGCATTAAAAATGGGGGTATACACTAGATAATTAGGTCGTTCATTAGGGGAATTTCTGGATTAGCGCGGGCTTTCTGTATTTCCAGGGATTCTAAGAGGTTTATTTTTCGACCCTTTTCGGCATAATGGATAATCTTAAATGCATCCTCGCCAATAGAATGGTTTTCATAGATGAGATGTTTGGTGAAATTTGATTTTTCTGTTTGATTTAACCGAAAAGATCGGTGATGTTGAAAGAAGCCGAGAAACCGAGTGCTAAAATTAAAATTTATTTAATTGAAAAGAAAGGTAGTTTGTTCTTTCTACTATTTATTGGTTTTTATTAGAAATAAAAACATACACTGTATAAAATTTAGGAGTGATCTCTGTGACCTCTGTAAATCATTAAAGTACACTCCAAAAGAATTTTGTTTTTAAAAAGATCTTTAATTCATTCTGTTATTGATAGATGCAAAGAAAGACATTATAATGTACCCAAATATATTTTGTAAATACAAATAATATAATAGCGCAATTCATTTTAGCTAAAGTTTAGCTAACTTGAGCAATTGAGCAGCAAGCGCGACTGTTTCGAGACTTTTTTAATAAGTGCTAGGGTCAAAACATAGTGGAGTCGCAAGCCTAGAGTCAATGTTGCGTGCGCATTCAAAAGACACGCATTTAAGATTTTTTATTCGACGACGCGAAACAATCTATTGCATCTAAATGTACATATTTTTAATTATTTATTTGAAGTGTAGTAGTTTTCTAGAAAACGTAACTAAATATGTTTTCTAGCCCCGAAAATTGTACCCGTGAATTACGCGCTTCGGTAATTTATAACGACATGTGAAGTTATTTGTTCTATTGAAAAGTGTGTAAATACCAAACAGTGAGCGAATATTGAAAACGGGAATTATCTGGCTCGAAACCGTATTTGCAAAATTTAATGGGCTGAACACACAATCCAGCACGTCTGTATTGTTAACAGCCACCAATGAATTATCCCCAACCTGTGTCGTGAATTGATCATGCGATTTGTTCGAACTTTTGAAATGTATTTTTTGATAACAAAACATTCCGCTGCAAATGCAAGTGGAGTAAAAAAAATTGCGAGATTACAATTAAAGTTGCGATTCTATTCACTCGTCTTAACTACGGCTTTATATTAGGATGAAATATTTAAAGAAAAAAGATATATTTTAAGGAAAGTACAAACTTTGTAATCATCTAGAATACGCAAATCAGACAAAACGTCAAAAATTTAAACTTTTTTACCCTTGGCTTGCGTTACAGACTGAATGGGGCCCCCGGATTTTTATTTTTATTTTTCTATAGGTATTGCAGAAAAAAATCAAATATAAGAGATGATTACGTTTCATTACTAATGTTTGATATTTTTTTTCAAAAAAACTTACTCAATTAGTATGCAAGTTACAATTACCTTTCAATATGATATATTGTTTAAAACAAACGACAATATCAACATGCTAATATTGAAATTGATTGTGCAACACGGATTGCCGTAAGCACTGAATCGATACGAACGCCCGGTGGGGCTTACGAAGTAACGAGCTTAATCCGCGTCCAGGGGATTTAACTCTCTCAATTACTCCAAAACGTTTGATCAAAGATTCGAAAATACCTGTTACCTGCTGCCCATTATACATGCCGATTAAAAACCTCCCTCCACCCACGCGATTTACGTAAACACCCGACTAATGGACATAATCTGGCAACTAGTGGACATCGCATCACCAAAACTAATGCTATTAAACGTTATCATGTTTGTAACTGTAATTATTGAGGATTTAATTAACTTACATTATATAATATATATATATATATATATATATATATATATATATATATATATATATTTATATATTATATTATATAAATAGATATCTCTAGCAGATTATATTTTTTAAATTAAATTAGAATAAAGGTTATTTTGTTTATTTTTTTATCACAGGTTCTCAACCTTATTTTGCCCACCGCCCACTTTGAGAATTTTTTTTAGAGCCCCCCCAATCTTACTTACCATCTGTCGCGAATCTGAAACACCTATTGCCACGATTGTATTTAAACGTGTAATATTATACGCCCCCTAACCTACTCTGGGTTTTTTACTGCCCCCCCTGAAGGTTTCAAAAGCCCACAGGGGGACGTTATCGCCCACGGTAGGAATCTATGGTATAAATTATGAAGATCTGAAAAAAGTACTTCAAACTAAACACATACTGAAATAAATGCGATCAGTTCGTAAATAAATTAATAATTTTGGAACACTGGTTCCTAGATTTATGAATTAGAATAGAAAGTTGACCTGTGTTAGTTTCTTTTACTAAATCCGAACAAGAAATTCAACTCAATAACTAATTAAATAAATCATCCAATAAACTAGCTATTATTACTCCTAGGGCTTTCGATATGATTAATTTAAATGCGGGCGATAAACAAAATCGAGTAAATCGAAGCCCATTTGCGCGATTTTTTCCGTCCCTTGTAACCATTAAGGGCATATCGATGTAAAACCTATATTTATAAACACTTATATAATGGAAGTGTGCGCACGACAAGCACAAAAAGGGGGTTGATTTATATATATAGGTATAGAAACACACACACATAAAACACCCTTCTGGCTCGTTCCTTTGCTTACTCTTCTTACACACTTCACGCCACAATCAACTTCCGACACTCTCGCGCGTTTAGTTTCAAGTGTGCGCCAAAAACAAGAATCAACAGGTGAGATACATAATTATAATCAATTCATTATCAATTATTTTATAATGAAAAATGTATTGTCCTTCGGTTTTAGAAAATGATCCATGTTAAATCATGTTAATTTATTTCTTTTTTTTTTAATTCAATTTATAGGTACATTATTTCTACAAATTTATTAATTTCTTAATTTACGTAACCCGAGGTGAAATATTTTTGACTTTAATTAATTAAATAATTTAGCTCTGTATTGTGGAGGCTTCTACTTCGTTATACATGTTAATTTCACAATAAAACACTTTTTACTTTGTTTGTATAACACTTTTTATTGAATGTGACTGTAATTTCGACAAATTTAGCTTGTCATTATCAAACGTGAATACTTAGGGTTTGATAATGACAAGCTAAATTTGTCAAACCGCAATCACATTCAATAGAAAGTGTTATAAAAACAAAGTAAAAAGTGTTTTATTGTAAATAATTTGGGTTTGAAAATGTATTTTTTTTTTAATAAAATCTTTCAGCTGTTGTTATTTTTTCAGTAATTCTGAAAAAGTTTTTATACACTTAAACACCTGACAGGGAAAATTCTATGATGGGTACATAACTTTTTCTTCATAATATCTCCAAAAATAGAGCCATCTTAGTGTTAGAGATATTATGAAAAATATCTGATTTATTTTATCCAAATAAACGAAAATTTTAACTATACGAGTAATTAATAATAATTTTAATAACACAAAATTAATTCGCGCGTATATTCGTTTGATTATGTAATAATTAATTTCATTTTTAGGTATTCGCGTTATTAATTTTAATGCTATTATTCCAATTACGCGCAATATTTGCATTTATAATTATTGCCCCGTTTTAATTGGTAGGCTATAATTATTGGAATTCGCACGTATTATTAACAAATATATTACGAAATGTTTCAAATTACGAACGCATTACGATAATTAATGATTGATTAAAAATAAAATCGAACAGATTGATATTTCGTGAACTTATACGGAATTATGCAATAATATCAATTATTCTTGTCGTATAAATATAATGTATATATCTATACTGTTGGCCAGAGCTGGGCAGGATTCGAATCATTCAGGATTCGATTCCCGGATTCGAATCCTTTTAGAGGATTCAAAAGAGGTATTCGAATACTTTAGTGAAAACGGATTCGTGATCCGGATTCGTTACATTTTTTTAAAAGGATTCGTATTCGAATCCAGACGTAGATGATTCGAATCCTTATAAAAAAGGATTCGAATTCTTATAAAAGGATTCGAATCCTTATAAAAGGATTCGAATCCTTATAAAAGGATTCGAATCTTCATACACGGATTTAAATCCTCCCAAATAATTCGAATCATCGCTATTAAGGATGGGATTCAAATTCGATTAATTCAAATAGTTAAATATTCTAACATGAATATTTAAATCACTAAATTATTCATATTTGAATATCTTCTTCTTCTTCTGCTATCCACCTTGTTGCCCCTTAGGGCGTCGGGTCATATTTGAATATAAATATTTAAATTTTCGAATAATTCAAATATTTGTGAATACATATTTGGTTACTTAACCACGAAAACATTTCCAACCTTAATAGTATATTTTTAACTTCACTTAAAATCAGTGTTTTATACGCGTGGCGCATGAAGTAAAATTTCGAGTTTAGAAAAGCCCCGTGAAAATTTGTCTCGGGTCGCTGCGCGACCCTCGACAAATTTTCTACGCGGGGCTTTTCTAAACTCGAAATTTTACTTCATGCTTAGTCTGGGAGTGGACAACACTCGTTCTTAGAAGTTTCCAATTGAAGGATCACTCTAGATTACTAAGTTTATTACCATTTTACAAAGGCTACAGCTCGAAGGACCAATCGTGGTCTTCGGAGACCGAAGGACTACAGGGAATCGAATATTTTTTACAAGAAAACAACGAATATCTGAAGGATTACAGCAGGGATATTAAAGAAAACATCCAATTTTGAAAAAAATATCGAAGTTGGGTTGGTTTTCAGTGCATTTTTAACTTCACTTTAAATCAGTGTTTTATACGCGTGGCGCATGAAGTAAAATTTCGAGTTTAGAAAAGCCCCGCGAAAATTTGTCTCGGGTCGCTGCGCGACCCTCGACAAATTTTCTACGCGGGGCTTTTCTAAACTCGAAATTTTACTTCATGCTTAGTCTGGGAGTGGACAACACTCGTTTGAACTTTAAATTTAACTCTTCTATAAAATCGACGTATGTAGTATAATAAATCATTCATTGAAATCATAGAAAAAAATGCAAAATTTTACCTAGAACTAACTTTTAGAGCTAACTTTATAATTTGCTCGGCTCTTAATGGGTGAATATTCTATTCTTAAGAAAAACCGTATTTATTTAATATTAAAGTTGCATTTAAAATAATAACAAAGTGTGAATAAACCGATAAAAATCTAGAAATATCGAAAATCTCGACATGTAGAAAACCTTGAAGGTCCACTCCCAGACTAAGCATGAAGTAAAATTTCCAGTTTAGAAAAGCCCCGCGTAGAAAATTTGTCGAGGGTCGCGCAGCGACCCTCGACAAATTTTCACGGGGCTTTTCTAAACTGGAAATTTTACTTCATGCGCCACGCGTATAAAACACTGATTTACAGTGAAGTTAAAAACGCACTGTAAATCAACCCAACTTCGAAATTTTTTCTAACTTGGATGTTTTCTTTCCTATCCATGCTGTAAACCTTCAGATATTCGTTGTTTTCTAGAAAAGAAACTTCGATTCCCTATAGTCCTTCGGTCTCCGAAGACCATGATTGGTCCTTCGAGCTGTAGCCTTTTTAAAATGGTAATAAACTTAGTAATCTAGAGTGATCCTTAAACTTGAAACTTCTAAGAACGAGTGTTGTCCACTCCCAGACTAAGCATGAAGTAAAATTTCGAGTTTAGAAAAGCCCCGCGTAGAAAATCTGTCGAGGGTCGCGCAGCGACCCGAGACAAATTTTCACGGGGCTTTTCTAAACTCGAAATTTTACTTCATGCGCCACGCGTATAAAACACTGATTTAAAATAAAGTTCAATAACACATATATCATCATTAAATAAAATCATTATTTAATCAGATATTTGATCGGTAAATTAACATTTTTGTTAATAGAAACTGATGGAATAAAATGTTACTGGTTGCAAATAATAGATTCAAATTTATTTTTAAAGGATTCGTATCCGTGATTCAAAAATGAGGATTCGAATCTTTGATTCGAATCATATTTTTCACTTACGAATCCTTTATTCGAGTATTCGTGATTCGAATCATATTAGGTGATTCGGATTCGTGATTCGAATCCTGTTTTTGAGGATTCATCCCAGCTCTGCTGTTGGCAACGTTGCCCATGTCAGATTTTTTAATAGGTGATGAAATTAGTGTTCATTTTTAAAATTTAAGATTAGATTTTTAATTTGTCTGCAAAAGCTTCGATTTTTTATTTATTGTTATTTTTCCATTAGGAAAAACACTTACAAAAATGTAATTTACTACCAATAAATTGCAGAATGTCTATGATTTTAGTAAATATTAAGATAATCGTTTAACTTTAATACTCGTTTAAAGTTTGGAAATGTTTAGCACATCGTCGATATTTTGATGTAACCTCCTATGTGAGTTGAACTGAAATTTTCAGTCAAAAAATGTAGTTAAGTAGTTCATTTCAAACAATTTTTTTAATGAGTCCTTGTACAAGATTTAGGAGTTCAATTTACTACACAGGAAGTTTCATGAATTCATCGGGCTGATAACGTAGAGTCTCTTAAAAATAAAACTTTATTTTGTAAAGAAAATCACATAGGAGGTTTCATCAAAACAACGACGACATATGAGTCGCATATTTCCAAAAACCCCTAAATCCATTGTTTTCAAATGGATTTATGTGTTATTGGAAATAGGCGGCTCATATATGGTTGCTTATGTTATGTTATGTTATGTTATGGGGTCGGTGGGTCGTATGGCCTCTGGGCCTTTCGAAGTTACCTCGACCTAAAAGATCTTTTGTAACTATCCCTGACCTACTTGAGTCCCTCAATGTCTAGACTTCTTATGAAGTCTACTATAACTTGAGGGTTAATGTGTACCAATTCCTCGGTGTTTAAAGTGGCCGATGACAGGTAGTTCCCTCTTTGAAGGGACAAGGCAGGGCATTCACAAAGTAGGTGCTCTGCTGTTTCTTGTGCCTCGTTGCAGAACCTGCAGTTGGCATTAGTTGTCTGACCCATCTTGGTGAAGTGGTACTTCAGAGGACAGTGTCCAGTTAGAAGGCTGGTTATGAGCCTTAGGTTGCCCTTGCTTAACCTGAGAAACTATCCGGCTCTTACGGCAGAGAAGGCGATGAACCTTTTCGCCTGCCGCAGACCAGGTGTGTTTCTCAGGTGAGCACTTTTGGCAGCATCTTCCCATTCCCAGATCATCCCCTTGATGCGGACTTTAGTTATACCGCTGTAAGGTTCTGGTCCGACAAATGGAGTTTTGGACCCTTCCTTGGCAAGGTTGTCGGCAATTTCATTGCCTTTGATCCCTGCGTGTCCCGGAACCCAGACCAGTTTGACTCTGTTGTTCCTAGCCAGCTGCTTTAGGGATAGCTTGCACTCCCAGACAGATTTAGACTTGCATGTAGGCGATTTTATTGCCTTTAATGCAGCTTGACTGTCTGAGCAGATGCAAACCCTCTGTTTGTTGTATCCCCTGTCCAAACATATATGGGCGCATATGTTCAGGGCCTCGATTTCTGCCTGAAATATGCCCCTATATGGTTGCTTAATTCTGTTCCAATTTTTTTTAATTAAATTTAATTATGCATACATTTTTTACGATTTTTATATTAATTTTGGAAACATTTACTTAATCCAATTCAAAAATGACAATTTGGATATTATTTTCCAAATGGTTCGATTTTTCTTGATATTCATCAATTAGCCATATTTCTGTCGATTCGTGTGAATACAATTGAAATATCTTAGGTTTTTAACTAACTGTTGTATATTTTATGTCTAGTGCCCCTACTTGGTGAAAATCCTGGCTATGCCCATGGCTATATATTTCTTTGAAATTCGATTAGATGTTTAGTATACATGATATATGCAATACTAAGGAAAAGTATTGTTTCCGTAAAAAAAAATCTTTTAAGTATACATAACGCGATGCATACTCTGTAATTTAAGCATGAACTAAATTTCATGAACATTTGCCTTGGTCAACGTATCTGGTGCAATTGGCCCTAAGTGTTTAAACGTGGTTTAGTACATACATATTTAATTAATAGTAGAACTATGATTAAAACACTTGGTTTGTTTCGCTGATTTATTTCTATGTTTACTATAAAAATAAATCAGTGAAACAAACCAAGTGTTTTAAAAAAAGTTCTACTATTATGGTTCAGTACCTAAGTGTTAATTGAGAGATTCATTCGATAGTTAGAAATGTATCTTGTCTAAAATATCTCTTCTTCTACAATACAATAACTGTCAGAATAAACAACGTGCGTAATAAATTACATGTTCGAGTGCCTCTCGAAAAAAAAAGGGGTTGTACCTTTTGTATCCACGCTCTTTATGACTTATGTCGGACAAATTGTCAAAGGGCCGATTGGGGTGCATCCCCCATTTTTGCGGTGCTTAACGCGGTAAATATTCGAATGTGCACCGTGTGTAACATTTATTAGAAAGTCAGATTTGATGTTTGATTTATTAACATTCGGATTAATAATTATAAGGCTAGGGGTCGGGTTTCTAGGGGGGGTGAATTATTCTATAAGTTTATGCGGTAATTGTATAATGAAATATATTATTCGGAAGATGATTTTAGGTGAATTTTGCCTTGTGGGTTGTAATTATTTAGAGTAGCATTCTTGTTTTTTTTATATTTGATATACAGGGTGATTCAGTTTAGTGTTCCACCCCCTTCTCACTTTTTTATTTTGAGAGTAAAGTATAACGAACTATATATATTTGTAAACGGCAAGAAATTCTCTAATTAATGGCGTCATCGAATCGACAATACGATGACACCTGTCAAGGAAGGGATATTCAATTTTTTTTCTCAAACGACACCATACCTATTTTTTGTTCAATTCGGATAGAGATCACTTTCCTGCATCCGAATATTTATCACAACTATACGCTTATATAACAAAAAAAAATCGGTTTATTTCATAAAAAAATCATATGTATATAAAATATAAATATAAAGATTTACAATAATATATACTTGTTTATCTTCATTTGTGGCTATTTTCCTTTTAAAAGAATGTTACAATTTCTTAAATCACCCACCTTTGAGAATTAAACACTTAATGAAATAGTTTGTTAATTTTTTTCAAAATTTATTTATTTATTTATTAACGGAATCTCCATTCACCGCAATTGTTATATTACATATGGGTTTTTTTATAAAATAAACCGATTTGGAACTGTTTTCATTTTATTCATTTTTTGTTATTTTTGGATGTAGGAAAGTGCCCTCTATCCAATTGAACAAAAAATAGGTATGATGTCATATGGAAGAAAAAGTTGACTATCGAAACATTGACAGTTGTCATCATATTGTCAATTCGGTGATACCATTAAATAGAGAATTTTCTGCCGTTTGCAAATATATATGATTTGTTATACTTTACTCTCAAAATAAAAAAAGTTAGAATGGGATGGAACACCAAACTGAATCAACCTGTGTATTTAGCTGAAAATAATTGAGTACAATTACTTCATTACTACAAAAAATTTTAATTTACTATATAAACAACACAAAATAGTATATATTATATACGCAAGGGTTTATACCGCTACAGGTAGACTAGATTATGCCGCTCTAGCCTAAATAAAAAAAAAATTAACATACAATTTTAACATAAAGTTCATTTAGCTTTTTTGAACTCGAAATTTGCTTCATGATCAGTCTGGGAGTGGAAAACACTAGTTTAAAGTTACAAATTACAGCCTAAATTTTGCATTTGTTTACCTAAAAGAAAAATTCCCTGTGTAAACAGAAAATGTGTAAATATTGATATCGCGTCGTACGGGTCAAGTAAAAATTAACTATCATTAAACTATAATAATATAAACAGCAATTCTAATAATAAGGTTGTTAGCAGTGGCGGTCCTAGGGCGGTGCGACCGCACCAGGCGCCGTCATTTGGGGCGCAGAAAACGGAAAACGATACGCGGGAGCAGGGCACTGTGAGATCTCGCACTACCTGAAAATTTGGGGCGCCGAAAAGGGAAAACAAAACGCGGGGGGGGGACGCCACCATGAGATCTCGCACAACATAAAAATTTTGCTAGAGTCGCCACTGGTTCTTAGCATTGTTTTACCGACTTAAATAATTATGAACTTAAAATGTTGTAACTGTGATTTATCAATAAAGTATTATTATTATAATTATTAAACGCACTGAGAAAAAACAAACAAATAACGATATATCAACATTGTAGCAACATTAAACGTTGCATTAATGTTGATGAAACATTACTTAATGGCGTTTGCTCAGTGGGAATAAGAAATGAACTAAAGATTAACATTGATTATCATTTCAATCACCTAATATAATACTCCCTACAATATTTAAACATCGTGTTTGGAAGTTATGTTTGAATCGATTAAATGGGGCGTATTATTTTAACGTGATCTTGGCTTGCGGTCTTCGACCACCCCTAAAGCATTTCGCACAGTTGGATAGAGAAAGTATTTCATTGTAGCTAAAGTGTACTCGGCCTCACGATGAACTATTTCCATTTATCATCCACTAATAATTCCCTCTTACAGCAACCAACCAACCAGCCAGAGCAAAAGAGAGGGAGAGACAAAGAAAAGGATAGAGACATGAGTAGCACGACGATTCTGATTGTCTTCCTGGGATTGGCGATGATTTTCCAAGACTCACATTCTATATTCTTACCAAAAAGAGTGAGTGTTATTAAAAAAATATATATATTTTATTTTAATATTTTTTTTGTATTGAAAGTCTAAAGCAGGGGTCTCCAAACTATCTTCTTCGCGGGCCACAAATACAATTCTACATAATAAAGTCGGCCAAGATCCGATTAATTTTATAAAATTATGAAAAATTTAAGGAACAATTGTTACAATATTTCAAAATATGACATTTACAAAAAAAATTACAAACAATCGCGGGCCGGATTAATGCGGGCCGTAGTTTGGAGACCACTGGTCTAAAGCATAGCTATACTATTAATGAATTCGATAGTTAACGTCATCTAATGCTCCATAGTGGCATCGTCAATGACACGGATCCACAAAGTGGGTCGGGACCACACTGACGAGGATCTTGAAGTCCGAAACGCGTCTGTGGGTATCTGGTGTCGGAACACTGAACACAAATTAAATTTTTATAGCCTATGAAGGAAAAATCTCCAAACGCGTCTATAGATGGCTTAAGACTTTTTCTTTAACATCGCCTAAGATTCTTTCAGTTAATATTCATTCCCTGTAATTTTTTTTCAATTTATTTTAATTTCTTGTTGGTTAATTTAGTTTGGTGAGAGAATAATTTGATCTGATGTTGCATTTTGCATATAAATTATACATAGAACAGTAAATCTGTCGTGTAACTCAAATATTCATTGTATAATCAATATTTGTCGGGGTTTTAGCTCGAGAAGTAGTTGTTTCAATGAATATTTGGAGAAGTCTTAGCGAGACTAAATTTTTGCAGAAACTCGATATTAATTGAGGACTCTAGAAGCCAAGGAATATAAGCGCAAACTTTATAAAATTGGAGTTACAAGTGTGGAGATGGGTTTTAGATACATTCAATCATTTGTTGGCAACAAGACATTTACTGATATTGGTAAATAAAAGGTATCCTTGTATAATACAAGACATTGAGTGCAAACTTTTCTTAGTTTACTCCCTTTTCTCAACTTTCAAATTTTGTTTTCCCAAATCTATTTGTATGATTGGAACAATTATTATTATTATAATGCAGGGTCCTCAATTTTAATTCGCTTTTATATTTTGTAAAAAAAGTCAGGAATTTTTCATAGAATCTATGTTTTAATAGAAATAATTTCACTTTTACTTATTGAATTTAATTCCTGTTGATTGTATCTTAGACTCGGATTAATTGTATATATTTTTCTAGGATTTTAAATCTCTGGCATGAAAATTCATCAATGTTCAAACAAAACCTACTCCAATATTCAATTTGAATTTTGAATGGTTGTAATTCCACTCTTGCTTATTTAATTTAATTCTAATTAATTGTATCCTCGACTTCGATTAATTCCACACATGTATTTAGAATTTTAAGCCCCTGGTACTTTCTTAAAATTAGAAAATTCCAGTTATTTAAACTTCACATGCAATCAGTGTTTTATACTCGTGGCGCATGAAGTAAAATTTCGAGTTTAGAAAAGCCCCGTGAAAATTTGTCTCGGGTGGCTGCGCGACCCTCAACAAACGCGGGGCTTTTCTAAACTCGAAATTTTACTTCATGCTTAGTCTGGAGTAAAAAACACTCGGTTTAAGCTTCAAATTAAAGGCTTTTATAAAAGCAACGAATGCCTGAAAATTTACAGAATTTACATCGAGGTATGTATACTCAAAACAAAATTTCCTATATATTTTATGATATTTATAATATGGGTTTAATTTTATTTCCTTGTATCAAAGTATAAAATTAAATGTCTGTTGATTGTATCAGTAGCAGCCGGTAACCAACTTCATGTGATGGCAAGGTAATGCATCTCGGAATTCAAAGGTGCGTTCGTTGTGCAGCTAAACGCATGTATTAATGACGCAATTTCGTGACGTAAGGAGCATTGATTAACAAAATGGATACGTAGTGCTTTCAATCTCATTTGTTGTATCTTGGATTCGAGCCTCACATGAAGTTAGGCCGGGATCCGCCAGTGGATCGTATATTAAACTATGATTGAATTATTTTTTAAATTAATGTTTTTGACACTCTTTTTGCTATGATTGCCCAACAAAAGCAAATATTTAATCTCCTTTTTAATTAAACAACAGATACAATCTTCGCGGCTTTGCCAAATTTTTAAAAAAGGATTTTAAACTTCTGGTACTTTCTTAAAATGAAAAAAATCCTGTAATTTGAACTTCATCTGAAGTCAGTGTTTTATACGGGTGACGCATGAAGAAAAATTCTAGTCTAGAAAATCATGAAAATTTGGTTTGCTTTTATAAAAGCGTTTAATTTGAAGCTTTAAACAAGTGTTTTCCACTCCCAGACTAAGCATGAAGTAAAATTTCGAGTTTAGAAAAACTCCGCGTAGAAAATTTGTCTCGGGTTGCGCAGCGACCCGAGACAAATTTTCACAAGGCTTTTCTAAACTCGAGATTTTACTTCATGCGCCACGTGTATAAGACACTGATTCTAGGTGAAGTTTAAATTAAAAAAAAATCGAATTTTATGAAACTACCAGGGGCTTAAAATCCTGAATACATGTGTAAAATTAATCGGAGAAAATTTGGTTTGAATGGTTGTAATTCCACTCTTGCTTATTTAATTTAATTCTAATTAATTGCATCTTACCCTCCGATTAATTCTACACATGTATTCAGGATTTTAAACCCCTGGTACTTTTTTAAAATTAGAAAATTCCTGTAATCTGAACCTCACTTGAAATCAGTGTTTTATGCGCGTGGCGCATGAAGTAAAATTTCGAGTTTAGGAAAGCCCCGTGAAAATTTGTCTCGGGTCGCTGCGCGACCCGAGACAAATTTTCTACACGGGGCTTTTCTAAACTCGAAATTTTACTTCATGCTTAGTCTGGGAGTGGAAAACACTCGTTTCAAGCTTCAAATTAAAGGCATTTGTAAAATATGATAATTATCAACAGAGGTTAATTTACCAAATTGTTTGGTACGTTTAGACACCCTGTATGTAACTTTTAGGTCAAATCGTTGATTGAAGTATATCGAATATTTTGAGTTGGCTTGAATGATTTGGTTATTTTCTCCATAAATAAAAAATAATAATGCTTACATTATTCAGATTAAATCAGTAAATGCAAATGCAAGATCAAACGTAAAATCAACCTAAGCTGAATGTAAAACTTAAGCATATCGAGGGCTTCATAACAGAAGGGCGTATTAACCAAAATAACTTAAATTGGGTTTTGAGGTGCACGAGCCGCAAATTAGACAATACCAAATTGGCTTAGGGGAAGATCAATCTCTATACTAGGTATAATACCAAATATAGAGAATGACCTAAGTCCTTTTGACAATTGCATTGTTTATAAATTAATATTTTGTTGTGATACTCTCAATTTGTCAATAAATGATTTATTATTACTATTATTATTATTATTAATACTCCATATTCAACGTTAATTCCAAATTTAGTTAGACATTTTTCAGTATATTAACTTAAGTATCGAAATGATTTTTTTAATCGTTTTGATTCTCTCCTGTAAAATTTAAAATTTAAAAAATGTTTAGCCTATACATCGAGATATGTGTACTTAAAACAAAAGTTCCCTTTATATTTTATGATATTCATAAGCGGATTTAATTATATTTCCTTACATCAAAGTATAATATTAAATTTCTGTTGTATCTTAAACTATGATTGAATTATTTCTTAAATTAATGTTTTTGACACTCTTCTTGCTGTGATTGCCCAACAAAAGCAAATATCCAATCCCCTTTTTAATTAAACAACAGAAACAATCTTCGCGGTTTTGCTCTGTTTTTTTACTTTTTTTATTCGAGCGTCGGAAAACAGGGAGAAATATAAGCGTGCGATTGACACTTAATAACCGGAGAAAAGTCAATCTTTCGAAGAACACAGTTGCGTTTTCAAGAATTTGTTATTCGTTCTCTTTTATTATTTTCACCCTTTAACTCGACGTATTGGAAATAAACTCCTTTCGTTCGATACTTTCAGGCGAACGGGTATGCGGGAAGAGATAAAGTGATAGACCCCAAAAAGCGACCCTTCTGCAACGCCTTCACAGGTATGTATATCTTTTTTTAATCGAGTTGAGACCAAGTTTAATTTTTATTAAAAGAAATTTCTGGATTCATTGTTCTATAACATGAACAATGAATCCAGAAATTCATTTTCAATATTTTTCAACATTTTTGATACGTGAAGTTAATTGAATTATACAGGGTCTTCATTCCAAAAGGAGCCACCCTGAATATCTCTGGATCTGAATCACATTTTGCAAAATTCTGTCCGTAATTACCTCAGAGCTGGGACGAATCCTCGTAAAAAGGATTCAAATCACGTATCCGAATCACCTAATATGATTCGAATCCCGAATACTCGAATAAAGGATTCGTAAGAGATAAACATGATTCGAATCAAAGATTTGAATCGTTTTTTCGAATCACGAATACAAATCCTTTAAGGATAAATTTGATTTTATTATTTCTTTGCAACCATTAATATATAAATATAGTTACCAGTTGTTTTAACAAAAATATTCGAAACCTAATTATTTATTATTAAGACTGAACATCGTTGATAACAGACTAAATATATAATTCCCTGTTACTCTGATTAAAGATGTATTTACATGTTTTTGAACTTCATTTCAAATCAGTGTTTTGTACGCGTGGCGCATGAAGCAAATTTCGAGTTTAGAAAAGCCCGAAAATTTTCTGGGCTTTTCTAAACTTGAAGTTTTACTTCAAGCGTCACGCGTATAAAACAGTGATTTAACGAGAAATTTAAAAAACAAATAAAAGACATGTTTCAAGTTAATCCTCATAATTAATTCGAATTATTTTTGACGATTCAAAACCTTTTGTAAGTATTCGAATCATTTTATAAATATTCGAATCCTCTTAAAAAAATGAAACAAATCCGGATCACGAATCCAATTGAACTAAAGTATTCAAATGCCTCTTTTGAATCCTCTAAAGGGATTCGAATCGTGAATAATTTGAATTCTGCCCAGCTCTGTTACCTCTACTCGTGTATTTTAGATAAAAATGCACCAGAATATACGTTGATCCAACTAATATTTAAAGGACACTTTTTTAATTGAAATGAAAATTTTCAATTTTAATCGAATTTCAGCTCCTGTAATTTATTTAACAGTTGGGGAATGTTTATACTTACAATTTATACTTAATTTCATATACAGGGTCTTCATTTCAAAGTTCAATAACTCTGGATCTGACGTAAATAGGGTTTTAAAAAAAAACAGGTCAATTTTATTTTCAAGGGTGAATTTGAAAAACACTGTTTTTTGATTTAAAAAAGAAAAACACTTGCTTAAATTTCACTAATATCTTAGTATTAGTGATAGTTAAACAAGTGTTTTTCTTTTTTAAATCATAGTTAAATATGTTTCACCACGTGAAAGATGAGAAACTTGTTCAAGACTGTTTTTTTGAATTTTAACTTACACTCCCTCACCCCCATCATCGCGTGATACCTCATTTTAAAGCACCGTCTTTTTCTGAAACAAGTGAACTGATTTCAATTATTTTTTGTTTCCTGGATAGTAATTTTTATGCCCTTTAAAATGAGGTCTCACACGATGGGGTTCGCCATTTAAAATTATAAAGTTGGGGTGGCTGGGGGTGAAAGTTATAATTCAAAAAAACAAAAACCATATCTAAAATTCAAAAAACAGTGTTTTTCAAGTTCCCCCTTGAAAACAATATTGAATTGTGTTTTCTTAAAGCCCTATCTAAAATTAAAAAAACATTGTTTTTAAAATTTCCCCTTGAAAACAAAATTGACTTGTTTTTTCTTAAAACTCTATCTAAAATTTAAAAAAAACAGTGTTTTTCAAGTTCCCCCTTGAAAACAAAATTGAATTGTGTTTTTTAAAACCCTATCTAAAATTTAAAAAAAACAGTGTTTTTCAAGTTTTCCCTCGAAAACAAAATTGACTTGTTATTTCTTAAAACCCTATCTAAAATTTAAAAAAAATGTTTTTCAAGTTCTCCATTGAAAAAAAAATTGACGTGTTTTTTGTTAAAACCTATGTACCTCAGATTCAGAGTTATTCAGGGTGGCTTCTTTTGAAATGAAGACCCTGTATATGAAATTAATATAAATTGTAACTATAAACATTCCCCAACTGTTATAGTATTTAACATTATTAGCATTGTTAAAACGGTTTTTACTGGCGGACAGAAGGATATGACTGGCGAGTCGCTAGACGAGCCAGGTACCTTCTGGAGCCAGTAAAACCCGTTAACTTGCGTATATTGTTATATATTTTATTTGTCAATCATTTGTAATTAATTAAAATACAATTATTTGGTAAATTTAATCAAATTGGAATTACAAGAAATATGTAGTAAGTTATGAAACATTTCCGTGGATACTTATGTTGTTTATTTGATTAAATCAAATTTACAACAAAATTATTTCCAATTTAACAATCAATTTTACCAACAAACTACGGGTCTAGCAATGGGGTCGCCCTTGAGCCCCCTATTAGCAGATTTATTCATGACACATATAGAGGAAAACATTTTTAACTTAGATTTCACAAAAAAACATATTTCATTCTGGCACCGATATGTAGATGACATTATTGCTTGCTTTAGTGGCACCACACGTCAAATTGATCAATTTTTAAATTTAATTAATAATATACACCCCAAAATAAAATTTACAATAGAACACGAACAAAATAATAAAATTAACTTTTTAGACTTGACCTTAATCCACAAGAACAATAAAATAGAATTTGATATCTTTAGAAAACCAACCAACGTAAATTCCACTATCCCATATAATTCCAATCACCCATTGTCGCATAAATTAGCCGCGTATCATTCAATGATACACCGGGCCTTTTTAATCCCTTTATCAGCCAATAACCGAGTCATAGAACTAAATAAAATTATAGATATTGCCAAAACTAATGGTTATCCAGTCAACCTTATTCAGAACATAATTAATAAAAAACGTTATCAAAATACAATGACCCACATTTATCCTAGACTGGAAAATGTGAACAAAGATCCATACATTACCCTAACATACTTTGGCGAAATTACGGAAAAAATAGCTCACATTCTTCGAAAACAAAACTATCAAATCGCGTTTAGACCCAGTTGCAAATTATCCAACATTTTATTCAATTCAAAAGACAAAATTAATCCTTTAAAGAAATCAGGTGTTTATGAAATCCCTTGTTCCGAATGCAATAGTGTGTATGTAGGCCAAACCGGTCGTAGTTTCGAAAAGAGATATTCGGAACATTTTCGCGCATTTAGATTGAACCAAGACTCCAGTTCCTTTTCTAACCACGTATTAGAGTGCAAACATTCATTTCCAGAAATAAATAAAATTAAAATTTTACATAACTGTACCAAAGGCACAAAGCTTAACCTGCTCGAATCCGCCGAAATTTTCAAACGAACCAAGAACCCCCTAGTTAATCTGTTAAACGAACAAACCGATTTAGTGTACACGCCGCTCTTTGAAATCCTTTAATATGTAAATCTTTGTACCTGTTTAACCTAATTTGTTTTGCTACCCTCACTCTAAATTGTTTTACCTGTATAAATGTAACCCCCCTTTGTAATTTGTTTCACTTGATAATGACCGTCAAACGTCGAAACTTAAGTCGTGAATTTATGTGTATATTTGTGTAATATAATATATATACATACAATAAATATTTTGTGGTAAAAACATAGTAAGTGTTTGATTCAGTGATCATGAATTACCACGTAGTTACGGTCGCAACCATCATTATGATTAAATCAAATTAAATTATTTCGCAATTCGTTTAACATGAGCGCCTCAATTCACGAAAAACTATAAATTACTATTCCAGTACTAACTTGTTAAATTTTAACAAGTTAGTATACTGACTTGTTAAAATTTTACAAGTCAGTAGCTTGAAAACATAACCTTACTTGTTTAATACTGTCTATTGATAAATTGACGTTTACAAATGAGAGACAAATAAAATAAATTAGAGTAGCTGAAATTCGATTAAAATTGAAAATTTTCATTTCAATTAAAAAACTGTCTAACTTCCATTCATTATTAGTTAGATCAACGTAGATTCTGGCCCGTTTTATCTGGAATACACGAGTAGAAATTACGGACAGAATTTTGCAAAACGTGATTTCTTTCTAATTGAGGATAACCCCTTTTCAAAATGACCGATTCAATTACATAAAAAATAGAAATAGTAGAACTTTGATTTAAAACACTTAGTTTGTTTTACTGATTTTCACATAAATCAGTGAAACAAACCAAGTGTTTTAAATCAAAGTTCTACAATTAATTAAATATGTTTCACCACGGGCTAAGTGAGAAATTAATTCAACATAAAAAATAGAAACCGTGACAAATTTTTCATTTGTGTTTTGACTTTTATTGTGAAGTCTCCTTCATGAAATATATCATTGCTGGGAAATAAATGATTTTATAAAATATTAAACGTATTAAAAGTGTCCAGATTGTGTTCGGAAGTCCACAATTAATTTGTCTTACAAAGACGAATTCACAAATAAATTTATTGTCATTAGGATGTGGTCGTAAACGTTCAAATTTGCCCGCACTGCCGGAGCCGGAGCTCACCCAGGAGGAGACGATAGGGAGCCTGTTGGAGTTGAGCGCCGAACCGGCTGTCGAGGACCTTTCCCGGCAAATCATGTCCGAGGCGAAGCTCTGGGAGGCCATCCAGGAGGCGAACGCCGAACTGATGCGCCGCAAGGGCGAGTCCGCCGAAGATTCCGACATTCCCGAAAGCAGGCCGCGCAGCGCCGCAGGAAACTGCGCTCTTCCACCATGTTATATATAAACACACACCCAAAAGAATCAATACAGTTTAAATTAAGTAAACCATGTTGTAATTAAAAATAAGTATATACTAACATTTATATAAATTTAACAAAGAACTGTTAAGCTTTAAAGTTACACAATTTCATAATATAAACATATTAATTGTTTTATTTTGTTTTAGTATAAGATTATAATCCTTAATAATTCTGAAAAAAAAACTTAAAAATTAAAATCAATTATTGAGCCTAGTTGTTAACATATACGCACTCAAATTACAAAAAACTTTATTTTGTATTGATTCACAAGTATTTTTAAAACTAATTCACTTGGATGTTTATGGTGAATGCGCCGAGCGTAAACAAATTAAGCACATCGAAGTGGTAGAAATAAGTGTATATTTTTTATGGTAACTTTGTACAGAGCGATGTTTTTTCTTATATATAATAATTTGTGATTAGATAACAAAGAATATGTTGCTTGTTTAAACAAATATTTGGTATTAATTTAGTTAGTTATTACACTAAAAAAGACTGTTATTTTTTACTTCACTTTTTATTTATATTGTTAGATGTACATTTCGATACACAAAGTGCTCATTATCAATAACAAACTAGTTTGGATAATTGATAATTATTAATGATAATTAGCACTTTGTGTCTCGAAATGTACATCTAACGATACAAATAAAAAGTGAAGTAAGGAATAACAGTCTTTTTTAGTGTAATAATCTCAAAAACCTCAAAAACATACAGTTAGTTATTTAGTATATTTAATAAGCTTGCTGAAGAGACGACGATAAAAATGGGCTTTCCTTGAGTTGCTTCTTTTAAGCTTACTCGGTTGCAGCCGTTGCCGATTTTAATTTAGAGCTATTAAATTATTGCATGATGTGAAAATAACAAACGAAACAGTTCTAGCGCGCATTTTCGTGATGGATGCACAACATATTATACGTAAAATAAGACATATCTTTAAGCGGATAACTTAACCTGATGTGTGTAATCTTGGAAAATAACTGGAGAATAAATAAAAACTGGAAACGCAATTTTACATTAATTCTTTACTCAACCTTGGTAGCACATTTTTCAAGCTTATTATGGTAAATTTAATTAAAACCTTTTTGCAGAGTTGTTAAATTTTATGTTAAGTTTCTAAGGACAAATAAGATAAACAATGAGGCAATTTTTATTACGTAATTTTGTCCTCTGTTTACTGTTTTGATTTTAAAATTTATTTAATACATTTCTAATTTCTTGTAATTTATCCTCATTTTTCATTTTATTTTATTAGTTGGTTTGAAGAGAATTTGACCTAAATGTTACATATACTTTGATAGAGCGTTGTAAAAAATCAATTAAAATAAGATTTTAAATATTTCATTGTATCGTATGTTCATTAAAAAAAACCTCTAGAGTGCCATGGAAAGTATTGTAAGTTGGCAACTCTGAAATTTTATATTATAATTATCATGTTTGACGTTTTACATGTCAATTCCTAAGGCGTGTAGCCAACTTAAATTTAAAAATAATTAAAATCATGGCACTCTAGTGGTTTTTTTTTATTAAACATACTATATAATTCAATATCCGGAAGTGTATTTGCACGGGAAGTAGTTGTTTCAATGGATATTTATTGTCATAAGTTGTCTTAATAATTAAGACACATTGTTTGCATTTTACACGAAAAACATTTTCGTAATTTTGTATACTAATACAAAGATAATAATTGAAGGACATCTAAGCAAATCAGCCTAGGTGGTTTTTTATTGTAAATATTGTGAATAATTTAAAAAAGCGTTGAGAAAATTCATCACTTTTTTACTGAACAAAAAAGTAATATTAGTTGCTCTTTTTTTTTCTTGAATAACTTTCTCATTTATCACTTGGTGAAACATTTTGAAATAATATTGAAGGATAAATTAAAAACACTCTTGATAATTACGGCATTATCAAGAGTGTTTTTAATTTATTTAAAGCGAAACTAGTCGAGTAAATAGAAACAAATAGTGAAACAAACCGAGTGTTTTTAATTTATCCTTCAATATTATTAGTTGATCAATGTTTCAAATACTATTGTGCAAATCAAATTTGTATAATGCTTAATTAAATTTTAAAGCTCACTAAAATCATACAAATAAATGGGTCATGCTGCTTTTGTTTTAAATGTAAAAAAATGTATAGGAATTTTTGAACTACACAACACTTTAGTGTCTGCTTTATAAGGCAGGATATTTTGAACTCCAATTGAAATCAGCGTTTCATACGTGAAGTAAAATATTGAGTTCAGTAAAGCAAGCCAGAAAATCCCAATTTTACTTAACCAAGGAGCGCAAACACTCGTTACAATCTAAACGATTTTATAAATACGATGCTTAAAAGAAGCATACCCTGTATGACTAAATTGTGTAAAATCTATAAAATTTCACAAAAATATCCTAGTCTAAACATAAAAATGTTGAAATCTTTGCAAATATTAAAATATTCGTTAAAAAAAATCAGATGTGACAATTTCTATAAAATATTAAAATATTCGTTGAATGAATTTGAATGTGACAATATCTAGAACAATTCTAAGAATTAATTAATTATTAAACAAGTTATCATAAATTGTCAACGAAATAAAATGCATTCAATTGTTGCCCTATAACATACAACATACAGGGCAGTTTTTCTTTCAAGTATACGTATTTCAAATTTAGCCTATTTTCTGTAAATCTTTAGATATCCCTTCTTTTTTAAGTTCAATTTAAAGCTTTAAACGAGTGTTTTCCACTCCCAAACTAAGCATGAAGTAAAATTTCGAGTTTAGAAAAGCCTAAGAATTTGGATTGGCCGCGAAGCGAAGCGGAGCGGCCAGTCCAAATTAGGCTTTTCTAAACTCGAAATTTTACTTCATGCGCCACGCTTGAAAACACTGATTTACAGTGAAGTTAAAAAAACACACATATACAACAACGATTATAGGCAACCTAATATACGTTAGAGTTATTGGGTTGCCTATAATCACTATTTTTAACAATTTCTTCAGCGCAGCATTTGACTCACGTTTTATTCACATCTACATATTGGATTGCTAAAGCCGTATATTTTAAACTTTGCGATATTTCAGTGTTTTATACGTGTGGCGCATAAAGTAAAATGTCGAGTTTAGAAAAGCCTAATTTGGATTGGCCGCTCCGCTTCGCTACGCGGCCAATCCTAATTTTCAGGCTTTTCTAAACTCGAAATTTTACTTCATGCTTAGCCTGGGAGTGGAAAACCATTGTCTAAAAATTCAAATGTACAAACGTACTAATGTACTGTAATTAAACATCACATTTATGCACACATATTTGATATTTTCTTTTTAAAAATGTATATGAAATATCTTAAACAATTTAGTTAAAATTGAAAAATGTAAACAAAAAATCTTAATAAAGTAGTAGTATAAGACAGAAAACATGTTTTAAACAAATTTAAAGTTTAAAAGATGTTTTAAACAAATTTAAGATTTAAATCATGTTTAAAATAAAACCGTTTAAAACACGACGGCTGATTTTAAACATGGTTAAAACACTGTTTTTAAAAAAAGTGTATTAAACATAACAACCCTGGTTTGAAGTGAGTAAATATACTTTAAAAAAATCGAGTGTTTTAAATCATAACAATTTTAATAGATTTTTTTTAATTTTATTTAGTTTCAACGTGTATTCCCTTTGCATTGCACAAACGAAAAGTAAAATTCAATGTATAAAATTCTATTTAAAAACGATTATACTATGTTCCTATAAATAGCGTAATCTTTATCACCTAATTTTCAGAAAAACCGCCAATAAAGGCCAATAAATCAGCCAAACCGACCATAAAACAATGACACGTATTAAAATCAACATTTATACAGCTGCCTATTCACCCACAACAAAACCAAAAAAAAAGAAGATTGAAATCGACACAGACACAACACATTTCATGCGTACCTTCTGAAAACTCTCGGGTAATTTAATTTTTAAAATGCAAAACAGGCGCCGCTCCAGAAAGCACGTAAACCAATTTCGGATCGCGCGAAGTTTTTCTTTTGACGCGCGATCGCCTTGATTGGTTTGCCAAGTGACGCTGATAAGATAAAGTTTATGAAATCGACCCCCCATCCAGAAAGGAAGTCTCGATGGTATATATAGGGTGGACTCGGGGGGATAGCGGTCTCAGTTGCAGCAGAAGGAAGAGCAGAAGCAGAAGTTATGAAAGTGATCATTATTTTCGTCGTTACTGTTTTCGGTAAGTCAAAATTATCCACTTGAATTTTTTTTTGTTTTAATAATTAACACTTGTAGCGTTTTTACAACACACATATAAAAGTGTCTTAAATGCAGCGGCGGCTCGCAGCCTAACTTCAGGGTAGGGCAGAGATCCAAGGTAATATGTACCCGTTATTGAAAGGTGACTTTGTTGTGCAGTTCCTTGTATTTATAAAGCGCGATCCCAACCTCAAATTTTGTGTTCCTTGGCGCTTTAGCCAACCCTGAAGTTAGGCTGCGAGCAGTCGCTGCTTAAATGGTTGGCTCGACTTTACTTTACACCCCGTGGAATAACATACATTATACTATAGATTCACACTGTATTGACATATATCACCAATTAAAATCAATAAATTCACTACGGAAATAATAAAAGTTCACTTTTTTCAACTTTGAAGTTTTGACTAGAAACTTTAGCCGATTGCTGTTAACCATTGCAATCTTTATTGGAGACATTGGGAAAGTCGAAAGAAATGTTTGTGAAAGACTTCAATCTAACTTCAACTTAAAATATTTTCAATTTGGTTCTCATTAATCACTTGATGAAACATGTTTACAATATTGATAATTAAATAAAAATCACTTGGTTTGTTTCACTACTGTTTTTTTATTCTCTCCGACTAGTTTCGACTTATCGTCATTCTCAAGGAGTAATACAGAAAATTATTTTACAAGTTATATATATATCTTTCTTTGAAGGTCAGGTAATAAGGGCTTTAAGAATTGGGGAGTTCCAGATGTCTTCGTACTCGTTTACGATGTGTTTTCCCTGTTTTATTGCCTTGCTAATTTACAGGCCTTCTCTAAAATTCAATTCTCGTCCCATATTACCTAAATATAAAATTTGGAAATCGTCTGAATTACTTAAAGTAACTTACAGTTGGATTTAACCGAATGACAACTATAACACATTAGCACATTACACTTGGACTCATATGGACTTATAGAATAACTAACATAAATTAATACACTCTTGGAAATTCATTTGGGCTGAATTCTAGTTTGTGTCAACGGCTATATTTCGCCGATGTTTGCTCACGTTGAATATTCCACATACTTCTAGGTTAGGTTAGGTTTAGGTTAGGAGAAAGGTTTGCAATAAAATAAATTGCATAAATCTCTTTGCGCACGATGATTATTTCACATACTGCTAGGGGTCAATATTTTCAAAATTTCCAAACTAATTTTTTTTATCTATTTAACATTTCCGGTCGAAATTAATTGCATATCTAGATAGTACTCGTCGAGTACTTTCAGATAATATAATTTTTATCTATAATACCCACGAGGTGTATAGTAAATTCTTACCAAATGGTTTTTTAATTTATATACCGGGTCTTCGATAAAAAAAAAACGCCTAACGCTATAACTCTGTTATATATTGATCGATTTGAATGAACTAAAAAACAAAGTCAATCGCAGTTTCAATACCATAAATTAACACTAATTATATATTTTTTCAAAATTAACTTCATTGCCGAATAAAAGTCAACTTTAAATTTTTAAACGGCTGCATATACCTTTCTTATTTTATTATATTGGACATCGTTTTTCTGATCCAATTATGCTCGAAATGTTGATTTTAATTTAATATTTATGCTAGAAAAATGTATAATAAATCTTGTCCGCATGATATTTTGGCAACAAATGTAGTGTGCCTTTAAACAAAATTGGACTTTTAATACTGATCAAAATTTATAAATAGAATTAATATGTACAATCAGCTTAGAAGATTCAACACAATTTGTCAGCCAACGGAACAAAATGAGGGCCAATATTTTTTAAACTTTACAATATTTCAGCGTTTTATACGCGTGGCGCATGAAGTAAAATTTCGAGTTTAGAGAAGCCCCGTGAAAATTTGTCTCGGGTGGCTGCGCGACCCTCGTCAAATTTTCTACGCGGGGCTTTTCTAAACTCGAAATTTTACTTCATGCTTAGTCTGGGAGTGGACTGTCGAGATTTTCGATATTTCTAGATTTTTATCGATTTATTCACAGTTTGTTATTATATTAAGCGCAACTTAAATATTTAATAAATACTGTTTTTCTTAGGAATAGAATATTAACCCATTAACAGCCGAGCAAATTATAAAGTTAACTCTAAAAGTGGATTTTAGGAAAAATTTTGCATCTTTTTCTATGATTTCAATGAATGATTTATTATATTACATACGTCGATTTTATAAAAGAGTTAAATTTAAAGTTCGAACGAGTGTTTCCACTCCCAGACTAAGCATGAAGTAAAATTTCAAGTTTAGAAAAGCCCCGCGTAGAAAATTTGTCGAGGGTCGCGCAGAAATTTTACTTCATGCGCCACGCGTATAAAACACTGATGTCAATTGAAGTTGAAAATATGCATGAATTCTAAATACAGTGAATTTTTCTATTAGGTAAACATATGCATAAGCTGTACATTTTCCGACATTCGTTGTCTTTTTATAAGAGTTCAATTTGAAGCTTTAAACGAGTGTTTTCCACTCCCAGGCTAAGCATGAAGTAAAATTTCGAGTTTAGAAAAGCCCCGTGAAAATTTGTAGAGGGTCCCGAGACAAATTTTCTGGGCTTTTCTAAACTAGAAATTTTACTTCATACGCCACGCGTATAAAACACTAACATTTTGTGAAATTTATGTATATTCGAACTTCACTTAAGATCTGTGTTTTAAACGCGTGGCGCATGAAGTAAAATTTCGAGTTTAGAAAAGCCCAGAAAATTTGTCTCGGGTCGCTGCGCGACCCTCGACAAATTTTCACGGGGCTTTTCTAAACTCGAAATTTTACTTCATGCTTAGTCTGGGAGTAGAAAACACTCGTTTAAAGCTTCAAAATGAACTTAAAAAAAACAAGGAATATCTAAAGACTTACAGAAAATAGGCTGAATTTGGAATACGTATACGTATACTTAAAAGAAGAACTCCCAGTTTTTTTTAAATAGACGACTCATTTGTAGACCTCCTAATCAATTTATTTTTAAGCAAATTCTTAAATCCAAATTGAGTCTTAAAACTGTATACACAAGTTCAACATTTAAAAATCGAGTAATATTAAATCACTAACCTTTCCCACTGAGCAAACATAATTAAGTATTGTTTCATCAACATTAAAACAACGTTTAATGTTGCTACAACTTTGATATAACGTTATTTGTTTTTTATTTGCTCAGTGGGTTATTTATTTAGTAAAAGGAATCATCTTTCTTTAACACGAATCCTCCTACCAGTGTGTGATTTTCATCAAAATCCTTATAATAAATGAATAAAGCTATTGAAGTTGAAGATACAAACACAAAATCCATTTAATGATTTGATTTAGCACACATTTATAAAAACACTCACCTACTAATTTCTTGTTGCAAAGCGCCACAGTCATACACCAACAATCACTATTAAGAATACTAATTACCACTTCGCGTTTTAAAAATGTACAATTGCATTGTGTTTCGAATTATTTTAAGAAAATGATAAAATTGAATAAAAAACGTGTTGCTGTTTTTGTGCGGTTCGCAAATTGAAGAGAGAAAAAAATTCACACACACACACATATTCAATAAAAGCAATGCATGCATAAAGCAATATGTGAAGAATAATTGGATCGGTTCAAAGGTAAAACTTTGACAATAAATCGAGAGATGTCACTGCGTGTATTAAATTTAACAATTACATTCATAATATATCGGGTGTGTATAAATTGGCGGATAATCTACACGTGACGATATTCTACATAAAATTCTGAGTAGAAAATGTCGACGCAAAAATGTTGTATCATGCTTCATATACAATCAGGAGGCATTTTTAAGAAATGGACATTTGGCAACGTCGCATTTACTCATGATGAAAAGCGGCAGAATTAAAAAATGTAGTTCTATTTTTTAGCCAGAAGTTTATTATAATTGGCCAATTTTTGCTATACATTTGTCAGCTTCTTCAGAGCAAAGTTTAAACTAAAATAAATAAATACAATGATATTTTATAAAGAGAAACACAAAGTTAAGAAAAGAAAAAGAGAGAAAACATTATACCTAAACATAATGAAAAATACTTACATATAACTGGGTTGTTTTGATGAAATAAAAAATTGTCAGATATCGACGTGTAAAAATTTGTAAATAAATAATTGTTTATTATTAAAAATTGAAAAACTAACGTTATTGATTTCGAAATTCTAAATGTTGTTTATTTTAATTTTAACAAGTATGAATAGATGGCATGTAAGCCATTTGTGTCCGTTTTAAAATTCATACAAGAATTTTGTTGGTCAATGTAGAACATTTCCAAAAATAATCTTGATTTATAATTTTTCTCCAGATCTAAAATTTTTGTATTATCAAAATCTATTCTGTGGTCTTTTGTATTTGAGTGGATAGCTAGTGCACAAGTATTTTTATTCAATTTAGTATCACTTTTGTGTTTACTTAATCGTGAACTTAGCCATTACACACCAACATCCATCAAAAACAAATCCAAACATGTTGAATGTTAAACAATTTGATGAACGGGCCCAGTTACGTGGGTTGCATCAGAAGAGTAATAATGGTAGTAGTCTAGAAGGTATTGACTAAGCGTCTGGATTGTCATAGTTGAGTGATTTATGTCGACTGCAGTACTGCGACGTTATTTTGTTTCTTCTAATGATACAGCATAATTCATTTATTTTGTTTGAAATTAAATTCATCTGCTTCTAAGCATTACTCGCTCCAGTATTTCTGGTGGTGTAATTTCCAGTACCGCCGCTTCAATTCTGTTTTTAACCTTCTCAGAACATGGAAGGATTTCTTGTAAGACCAAATGAACGGTCTTTTTACTGGGGATATCTAATGTGGCAGCAAATTTTCGGGTACTTACGGTGGGATCTTTTCTTACTGCATCTAGAACTTGCTCTTCAAGTTCATTTTTGGGGACAAGCATACCCGTTTTACCTAGTCGTTGATGCAGCCTTCGAAATACATTTGTAGAAGGATGTCTCTGATTTTAAAAACGTGCTCGATATTCTAGTTTTCCCATTTGTGCATTTCTGTTACAGAAACCTTACACCAGTGGTGGGGAAACTTTTCTTAAGACGGGCCATTTGTAATAACCAGACAATCGTAGCGGGCCAAAGAATAATACTTAATCGTAGGTAGGTAGTTTTTATGCGGGTCGTCACATTACGAAGTAAGAACGCGTTCAAACATTCTCACGACGGCACTTTTAAACGGGCCGGATTAAACCTTTCCGCGGGCCGGACTTGGCCCGCGGGCCGTAGTTTCCCCATCACTGCCCTACACCATATATCTACACGTCGGCGTACTCAATAAACGTAAAAATGAACAAAACAATAACACGAAAATAACACAGAAACACAAAAACATTGGAAGGCGGAAACTAATACTAACCGATAATAAGGAGAAAACAGAATTAGTACAAAATTGGAACTAGCAAGTTTAAATGAATTCGTAACACTAAGTGTCAAAATTTGTCACTGACGTAAGCGGGAGTCGACGTTGCCGCTGTACTTTATATGAAAATAAGCTAATGAAGAAGTGTTAAAAACGGACGTTTGAGATAGAAAGATTGCACACACTGGCAAATAATCTTCCAACTAGTCATTCTACCGAAATTGCAGGGTTTTCTGTAAATTAATATCGAATAATAACGCATATGAAACGATTGAATGTTCAAACTTTGAGGACCTCGTGAAGACTCAGCAAGCATGGTACAACATTTTAGAACTAAGATATTTTGCTTAAAATTTTACAAAGAATATCACCACATGTAGATTATCCGCCAATTTATACACACCCGATATAAAATTATGAAAATGTTTACACGAAAAACATTTTCGTAATTTTATATATTATGTTTAAAGTGAGCAAACTATAAGAAGCGTAAGCTTATTTTTTGGAATTCAAATATTTTTGAATTGCAATTATTCTAATTTAAGTTCAACAAAAATTAATTCTTTTACGATATATCGAGAGATGTCGCTATGTGTATTAAATCATATATATATATTTTTTTTGTTTGTTTCTTTGGCTTTGGTATCTAGACCATTAGCCATCAATCTATTTATATATTTAACATTTTTAATGTATTTTAACCAATTCTAATTTCGATAAATAACCATTTACTCCTGAAACAACATAAACTCATTCACACTACATCCATGGACCCGGATGGAATAATTTATTATTCATAAATTATTTCACCGGACGGGATTCGAACCCGCGACCTCTTGGTCTGTGGGCAGGGTCTCTACCCACTCGACCACCGAGGCCCCTAAATCATTTATTAAATAATAATAAAGCACTAAATCGACGAAATTGAATAAAAAAAGTGTCGCTGTTTTTGTGCAGTTGTTCGCAAATTGAAGAGAGAACAAAAAATCACAGACACATATTCAATAAAAACAATACATACCTGCGTTTGAAATATAGACATCGCGTGATTAATAATTGGATCGGTTTAAAGGTAAAACTCAATAAGTTGAAAAGCAAATAGAAAGAATGTATAATGAATTCGGTTCTTTTGGGCAGGTGGTGGCCGAGCGGTAACGTCGCCGGACGGTAAATCGCTCGGCGAGCCACAGACGGGGTTGGATTCCCGTGCACGGGGAGTTGTTATTTAAAAATAATAACTCGTCGTGTCCCCTGGTGGTGTGAATGTATTGTGCCGTCCAATATATGTTAATACAACTTACAAAATAAGTTATAAATTAAATAATATAAGTTAAAAATAAATAATTGATGTAGGCCAATAGTCAAAGCAACTAAGGCCAGGCAAAAGCCAAAAAAAATCGGGGTTTAAAGGTAAAACTCAGTAAGTGCGCGAGAAAATACTAGTTCTCGGTGGTTTTTTAATTTTGATTCGAAGATATGATTTCACGTTGTTGTTTATTATCTATTTGAATGTTTTCGCTTACTCTCTAGAAGAAATGATGATTTAGTGGGTAATAAAAATAAAAACTTAAAAATAAAAGAATATAAAAATAAAAAATGTCAAAATTTAAATTTAAAATTAATTTATCCGTATATTGTGTGAAAAACTACACTCGTTCTAATTTCTGATCTTTATGCACTTTCTTGCGAATGTTTATCAATTATAATAAACGAATTTGTACGTGCAGTAGTTGAAAATTTCGCGAAAATAATTGTATATCTCGCTAGGCGAAAGCGCGCGGGTATATTAGGTTGCCTATAATAAAAGTCTAGAATTCCTTTTACACTGCGCATTCGCCATTTTTAACAGCACTTTTTAATTTAAAATAATAATGGTGTAACTTAACAATTACAATTGCAGGCGTGAAGTTCATGTAAAGAATAGATTCAGTAAAAAAGTGTAAAATGTGTTGCATTAGTTCATGTAACGAATAAACCTGTTGGAAAATTCATTTAAAACCAAATACTAATTATTAGGATTTCAAGAACAAACTACCCAGTGAGCAAACACATTGAATTAAATGACGTTTTATCAATATTATAACAATGGGCCCGTTCAGCAGAAACAATATTTGGCAGATTACTGGCAACTTTTGGGGAATTCTCTGATGATCGGATTGTTTATCGTGAACGTGTTTGGGATTTCTGCAGTCGTATAAAATAGACCGACCGAAGAACCGTTCATTAGGTACCAACATACATCACAAACAAATCCAAACATGTTGAATGTTGAACATTTTGCTGAACGGGCCCAATGGGCCCGTTCATCAAAATATTCAACATTAAATATGTTTGGATTTGTTTGTGATGTATGTTGGTAACTAATGATAGGTACTTCGGTCGGTCTATTTCGTATGATTGCAAAAATCCCAAACACGTTTACAATTAACAATATGGTCATCAGAGAATTCCCCAACAATTGGCAGTAAACTCCAAACTGTTGTCTCTGCTGAACGGGTCCAATGTTTTATGTCGTAATAACGTTGATAATACGGTATTTGTTTGGTGTTTGCTCCTTGGATAACACCATTGTTTTTTAATTAAATAACATTTAAAAAATAACTTTTTTGTATTCACTTTTTTATTTTTATGGTGACTAGTTTCGACTCGTCAGTGAGCCATTCTCAAACCAAGTACTTAAAATTAAAATTAAAATATACTTAAAAAATTTATGAATCAGGTAGAAACGCGTCAAAGAGAGAGGAGTGTACATCAGTTCAGTCTGGTCGTTTATTAGCGAAAATCCCGGATTGAGTTTGGCTTTGTGAATTTTTAATGAGTCAAGAAGGTTCATTTTACGGCCCTTTTCAGTGAAATGTAATACCGAAAGTACATCTTTGCCAAAAGTATGCTCTTCTTCTATTAAGTGATTATTAAGTGATCGTTTTTTGTTTAGTGGCTGGTGTTTTCACATCCAGAGATCTGCGCTCGTGCAATTCGTGCGGGATGGAGTGCGAGAACGCGTGCGGCACCAGGAACTTTAAGACCTGCTGTTTTAACTACATGAAGAAGAGGAGCCACCTCTCCGAGCCGCTGCCCCTCGCTCTGGACCCCAGCCTGCGCCTGGAACTCTGGCTGGCCAAATCCAGATCGCCGCTCTACCAGAAGTATTACGAGCAAGTCCAGGAAATCCCCAAAGAACAGGACAGCAGACAATTTATTTAAAAGCATTGAACACTTAAAAGCCAGAGACTCACTGAAATAATATTTATAATGTCGTTAATAATCGGATAAGGGGCTTTTAAGAGTTGAAGAAATTAAATAAATAAAATGTTTACCGACTTTACTATAACATTTTATTTATTTAAATATGAATTATTTCCTATATTTATTATAATTATAAAAAATATTTATTAATGTTGTGAATTATTAACAATGATTTATGTGTAGATTTTAGAGGCTGGATATTAAATTATAAAAGACGATACATACAGAGGTTTGCACTGAGAGAATCGTCTATTAACTCCACACTCTTCCCACTGATTTTATTTGAGTTTTTTTTAGTTAGATTAAAACACTATAATACTCTTATTTCACTTCACCTACTCTTTAGGAAATCTGTCTCGTGCCCCCCCTGGTATCTTGCCGCGCCCCCCTAAGGGAGAGTGCCCCCCCCCCACCGTTGAGAAATCCTGTTCTATTGATTATTTTCATCTTAAATACACTTATAAATAAAACACTTTTAACTTTGTTTAACCACTGTATTTCTCTAACTAATACAGTAGTTAAACAAAGTTAAAAGTGTTTTATTTACAAGTGTATATTTTTTTAAGTTGATAGAAAGTCGGTTTTTGAAGCTCTCTCGAAGACTTATTACTCCAAGTTAATTAAGAAAATCTCCTAAAGACTAGGTTTTCTTATTATTGACTCCTCAGGATTTTCATCATTGCAAGACTCTGTAAAAACAACACACCATCACAAACACTGAAACATTGACTTGCTTACATAGTAGAAAGCGAAAAGAATCGAATTTTTATATTTTGGTGGCAAATGCCACCGTCAGTGCCGAAAAGGTAAAGTAACTAGTGATTCATTTAGAACATCAATGAATGTTGGGACTGAAAGAAGTAAGTTTTTTTATCGAGGAATGAATTTGGACTAAACTAGACTTTTAGATCAATTTATTTGAACTCTGTTCACATTTTATTCTCTTCGCAGTAGGCTTGCTTTTTTTCTCCTTTTACTGGCATGTTGAATTTTTTTAATTAGTCGAGTTGGATTTAAACTTATAGCGTTTTCTGCTTACTGTCCCAATACGCAACTTTTCCCAACTTTTTCCACTCGAGCCGACTAAGGGCAAGGGGAGCCAATGCTTATGGGAGAACTGGAAATCGAATAGAAAAGGAGAGACTATGATGATGTGTGAGTAAGGCAGACGATTATATATACCAATCTCGCTGCTCGCTTCTGGATGCAGCATTCAAACCCTGTTACCAAATTTTATACAGGGACTGGCTAACTGGACAAAATAACGCGGTTTGAATGGCGGCACTGTCCGCGTCTGGTGCGTACCGATTCTGTGTAAGCAGAAAACGCTATTAATTAAAAAAAAAAAACAGCGAATAATTATATTTAAAATTCCGCTTTTTCTAAACAAAGAATGCTTTGACGTAACAAACTTTCCACGCGCTGACAATTATTGATAAAGTCAATTATTGTCAGCGCGTGGAAGTTTGTTTCGTTTCAACGTAACGAACTTTCTGCGCGCTGACTTTTTCGACGTAACGAACTTTTCGCGCGCTGACATTTACACACGAAGAATGTTGCGCTGAATTTATACATAAAGAACTCTGCGATGCGACGATTTTTCTACTGACAAACATTTCGAACCGCCGGGCTGGCAACATCTGCTGTCACCGCTTCTAACCTCTAATTCCTTTAAACACCGCACACGTCCGATTCTATTGCATCAGCATTCCAACAATCTGTTTCCACTCTGAGAAAAATGGTGTTGGATCTCGATTTATTTAGGACGGACAAGGGGGGCGAGCCTGAGAAGGTGCGCGAGAACCAGAAGAAGCGCTTCAAAGATGTGGGCCTGGTGGACACGGTGATCGAAAAAGATGCCCAGTGGAGGCAGCTGAGGCACAAAGCCGACGAGTGGAATAAGCTGAAGAATGTTTGCAGCAAGGAGATCGGAGAGAAGATGAAGAAGAAGGAGCCCCAGGGGGATGCCAACGAGCCGGTGCCGGAGGACGTCGTTAAACAGTTGGAGGGCTTAACCGCGGATTTGCTCAAGCCGTTGACTGTTAATCAGATTAAGAAGGTAGGGGATTTAGTTTGAGTTAAGATGAATAATAAATAAATTATATTAAACATTTAATAGCTGAGGCTGTTACTTGGTAAAATTCCATATCAACACTTTTAGTAAATAACACATTTGGTAACATTCATCTGCCTGATGAAGCCACTGTCTGGCGAAACAATTGTTGCAGTGTCAACTAATAAACAGTGAAATCCTAACCAAGTGTGTTATTTACTAAAAGTGTTAAATTACATTAAGCTTGCTAATTAATATGATAAAAGTCAAAATAATTTGTTATTTTTTAAAGAATCTACCTGTTGTGCAATATTGCAAAGCAAAGTGTAAAGCGGTTGTACAAGGTGAAGTGAATTATTATGTTGATATATGATTGATGAAGCCTATTGCTTCATTCAGTCAATATCTTAAAGATTATGATTTTTATATTTTAGGTTCGGGTTTTGATTGATGAAGCCGTAATTAAAAATGACAACGATCTACTACAAACGGAGAAGGACCGTAATGCCGCTTTGCGTGAGGTGAGCAACCACCTGCATGACTCGGTGCCGATCAGCAACGACGAGGACGAGAATAAAGTGGAGAGGACTTTCGGGGATTGCGAGATGAAGAAGAAATATTCCCATGTCGATCTCATACATATGATTGATGGTGCGTAGCTGGTTTAAAATGATCAAGACGATCAGTTATTTTGATAATAATTCATAATAGGTATGGATGGTGAGAGAGGAGCGGTCGTGTCGGGAGCTAGAGGTTACTATTTAACGGGCCCGGCTGTCTTTTTGGAGTACGCCATCATTCAACTGGCTCTCAGAACTCTTCATAAGAAGAGCTACAAACCGCTTTACACACCGTTTTTCATGAGGAAAGAAGTAAGTCTCAAAACGATTAACTTTATTGAAAGAGAAGCCCTTTTCTTTAACAATATTTTTTTATGCACTAGATTCGATGATTTTCTTACTTTTTGACAGTCTACTTGCAAGCAATCAATATATGATTGTGTAAATGTAATGAAACTGTAATAAGTTCAATTTAATACCGTCTCTTGTTAAAAAATTGAAATGTAAATTACAAATTATAGTGACTTTTTTTCTATTTTTAGGTTATGCAAGAGGTGGCGCAATTGTCCCAATTCGATGATGAGCTGTACAAAGTGATCGGGAAGGGAAGCGAGAAGGCGGATGAAAAAGACGTGGAGGAGAAATACCTAATTGCGACTTCAGAGCAGCCGATTGCCGCTTATCACAGGGGCGAGTGGCTGCAGGAAAGCTTGCTGCCGATTCGTTATGCCGGAATCTCCACCTGTTTCAGACAGGAAGTCGGGTCGCACGGGCGGGACACGAGGGGCATTTTCAGGGTGCACCAATTTGAAAAAGTTAGTGGGTCGAATATATTTTTTGTATAAAATCAGTACTTTCTAATCAAATACAAGAAATATGTAAAATTTATCTGTAGATTTATCGAAGAATAGTCTTACAAAATTCAATTCAAATAATAGAATATTCAAATATGAATATTTCAATCACAAAGTTTTTCATGTATTTGAATATTCGAATGTTTAAATATACAAACATTTCAATTATTTCAATATGTTGTTGAATGAATAATTAATAGTATATTTTAAACTTTATTTGAAATCAGTGTTTAATACTGGTGGCGCATGAAGTAAAATTTCGAGTTTAGAAAAGCCTGAAAATTTGGTTTGGTCGCTACGCGACCAAACCAAATTTTCTGGCTTTTCTAAACTCGAAATTTTACTTCATGCTTAGCCTGGGAGTGGAAAACACTTGTTCCACAACTATTAGAACCTTTAATAACAACACTGATTACTTAAGAAAATGAAAAAGAAACACAAACTGTTGTTATTTTTATAATCTTTAGGAGTTTTTCATTAATTATCTTGTTCATTTTTTTTAAGAATCTGAAGTCATTTTTTTAACAGTAAATAATCATAAAGTAAATATTTCAAGTTAAGAAAAGCTTGAAAATTTAGTTCGGTATTTACTTCATGCGCCAGGTTTGTGAAACACTGATTAAATATAAAGTTAAAAATATACTTGGCTATTGTTAATCTACCACAAGATTAAAATAAAATAATGATACATGTTTAAATTAATGCTTGAAATTTTGAAAATTTAGGTATTCGAATATGTATTAAAATATATATTAAAATAATTGGAATATTCAAATATTTGAATAACTCTAATTTTAAAGTTTTCAAAAAAATATTCAAATACTGCAATTTTAAAACTTCTTAGCCTTAGAAACACCAATTATAATACGAAAATATTGAGAGATGAATAAAAACTAGGTCAGTGTACAATCATGCTAATTATTGCATATCTTTATACCTAGGTTGAGCAATTCTGTCTAACCTCCCCTTTCGACAACAAATCCTGGGTAATGATGGACGAGATGATAACGAATGCCGAGAACCTCTACAAGCAACTCGAAATCCCCTACCGAATCGTCAACATCGTCTCCGGCGCTCTCAACAACGCTGCCGCCAAGAAACTCGACCTCGAAGCATGGTTCCCGGGCTCAGGGGCCTTCCGCGAGCTCGTCTCCTGCAGCAACTGCCTCGAATACCAAGCCAGAAGATTGCTGGTGAGATACGGGCAAACAAAAAAGCTGAACGAGGCCACGAATTACGTGCACATGCTCAACGCGACGATGTGCGCGACCACCAGGGTGATCTGCGCCATTCTCGAGGTGCATCAAACGGAAGAGGGGATTAAAGTCCCTGAGGCTCTGAAGGAGTTCTTGCCGGAGGACTACCGGGAAATCATTCCGTTTGTTAGAATGGCGCCGATTGACGAGCAGTGTTCGAAGAAGAGCAAGAAACAAAAGGAGGGGATGAAGCAAAAGCAGGGCGGGGAGGAATGATAATTTTTTTATTAAAGTACTTTTAACACGTTAGCTTTTTTTTTGTTTTTTAAGACGTTAGCTGCCGTGTGAATCAAATACGATTCACGTTAAATGGATATCTCCATGTGTAAAAACATTACGGCAATTAACGTGTTTAAGACAGAGCTGAAAGTGAAAGTTCGTGTTCATGCCCGGGGTATAACAAGCATTTAAGGATTATTTATATTTTTTTTTAAGGAAACTCATTCCGATTTTTTTTAGCTTTCTTATTGTTAATGTTAAAAACATCAATTGCTTGAGAAACACTGTTTTTTGTTAAATTTTACTCACAATAAACAATAATGAAATGAGAATTGTTTGAATCCAGGTTTTTTCCAATGAAATAAATCGAACGAAACGATTAAATTTATTTATTTTCACTGTATACACTGTGCATCTCACATTCAAGCACAATACTCATCATCATCGTCATAAAAAATAAAAACAAAACAATTTTTTTTTTCATTACAAACAGACGAGAAAATCAAATAGCAGAAATCCTGTTTCACAACCATCGGGGCCCGAGCTGGTCAACGAAATCAACTCAGAGATTAATTAAATTAAGAGACAATCGAGATAATTATACACAATACATTCATCATCATAAATGCTATTGTCCTCCTCTGGTAACTGTAAAATTAATAAGACTGTTACCACTTCTTTTTTTTTCGAAAATAAAAATTAAACTTCATTATTTACAAGTAAGCATTTGTTTTTTTTTTGGGTTTTTTTTCTTCTTCGATTTTAGTTAATTCCATTTTGTTCTTCTAGAATCGTCGCGACAAGGTGGACACTTCACACGCCATCGGGTAAATTAGTTTAGTGTGATAAAAAAATAAATAATTACATTAATTGATTTGGATTTTTAAAAACCAAGGGGTGATGTGTTTTTTTTTCTTTTTGAATAAATCCTTCGTTTCCTACGGTGATGTCGTTTGTTTTAACTCGTTTTCTATATAATCCTCGCCACTTTTCTGGTCGAGGAGGAGTCGAGCAACGTCAACCTCTTCCAATTAACACCACCGTTGTGCAAAAAACACAAGCTCCACTCAAATTTTGAGGTTATGCGAAAGTGCGAATGTCAATGAGAGAATTTGAGGTTATAAACACATCTTTCTCATAACCAATAAAATTCAACCGGAGCTCGTATTCTGTTTGTTTCGTCGAACTGTTCTTCGTTCAGTGCGACTTTTCGATAAACAAATAAAAATAAAAAACAATCCGGGTTTTAAATAGTGGTGCCGGTCGGGCAGAACAGGAAGGTCCCCGACGGACCGAAGTTGACCGGGGTTTTAGGGCTGGCGCACGCGTAGTAGAACTCGTCCGACTGCGGCTGCGCCCTGTTGACGTTTGGCTCCGATGCTGATCGGTGGATCTTGGGCAGGTTCCGCAGCAGCGCCTCCAGTGAGTCATGGATGTCCTTGAACAGCGGCCTTTCCTCTCTGTTCAACTTTATACAATTCCTCACTAGTTCCTTGAGGGGTTTCGACGTGTCCGTGCGGAGCTTGTTCAAGTCGGGTTTGAGCAACCCCCGGCCGACCATGTAGAGGATCTGGTCCTTGTTGTTGATGTGGTTGTACGGGAGTTGCATCGCGAGCATCTCGAACATGACGATGCCAAAAGCGTAGACGTCCGATTGAAAGCTGTAGGGGTTGTCCTCCTGCATACGGATCACCTCGGGTGCCATCCAGAGGATCGAGCCAGTCGGCTGGTGGAATTGATGCGAGCCTGACCAGCGTGTTTTCGCTGTAGCCAAACCGAAATCGCCAATTTTTACAGTTAAATCTTCGTGTAAGAAGATGTTGTTCGACTTCATGTCCCTGTGGAATACAGTTTTGGACATTAGACACCACTAATCCTACTAATATAATTACATTTTTTAATCATTTTGAGCAGCTCGATCAATGACTTATGAGCTGGTTACTTAGGTTAGTTTACCACAAGTAACTGGTAACTAGCCTAACCTAGCCAATATTTGGCTTATAAGTAAGATTATTTTACCTGTGAATGATATTTTTGGCGTGCAGATAATCCATTCCCTGTGCTGTCTGCCGCCCGATCTCGATGAGAGTGAACAGCTCGAACTTCGACTCGAAAACATGCAAATGTTTATACAGGCTGTAACTGTCGCACCACTGCGTGACGATGGCCAACTTGGGCTTGCTCACGCACCCCATGAACAACAGGATGTTGACGTGCCGGGTTTTCCGCAGCACCGCCACTTCGTTCTTGAATGCCTGCAGCTGCGCCGCTGTCGGGATTTTCACCTTCAATGTTTTAACCGCCACAGGTCCATGCCAGTTAGCCTTGTACACAGTTCCGAAACTGCCAGACCCGACGCGATGTCCGACGAGTATCTGTCCAGCGGGGATCTCCCAGTCCTCTATGCTTTCGCGAGGGGCTAAAAGTGGTTTACTCTCGTCGGCACTGCGCGCCCGGGGTCTTCTCGGCTGTAAGGAGCCCGTCGGAGAGGCCTGCGTGCTCTTGCAATGTGGGGAGGATTCCCCGTCGGTAGCGCCGGATCTGTTGAGGGATAAGGAACGGGGGCAATCCCCACGGACGCTGTTTATACAGACGTTCGGAGCAGAGCTGGAGCGGTCGTGGTGGGCCAGCGTGCCCGGCTGGCGGTTCTGGCGGTGGGTGAGGCTCAGACCTGCTCGGCCCGTGTACAGGATGCCAGCACTCGAGTCCGTCGTCGGTTTAGCCAGCAGTGCTCTGTAGTACGCATCCGTGATGCGTACCTGTTAAATTGTTAATGAAACGTACATGTAAAAACAACTTATTTATTCGGTTATTGTACAATCTGTAACGTTTCGGACAAAGGGCTACAGACCAATTTAATTTAGGCCTTTCCTACTTAAAACCAGTTAAAATATCGCTAACAGTTAGAGGGGTGAAGTGGCCCTTTCTAAACTCAATGACACTCGCCTAACTTAAATTCAAACAAGTTAAATAAAAACTTACGTGATGGCATATTGAAGGAACGCCAGCAAAGCATCGCTGGTGAAACTTATATCCACACGTCCGGCAGTGAAAACCCTGGAACAGGAGCCGGCGGCAGCACTCGCAAAACACCAACGAGAAGAAAGTCTTTCTCACAAAATTATGCGAGATACTCGTCGGTATGGGGAATTTGTCCAGGATTTTGACAGTGATCTCGTCGCACTCCAGCTTGCAAGTGTCCACATCCCAGCCCACCGACTGATCCGTCTCGCCCAAGTAAACACAGCACGAGTCAGAGTATAGATTACGGAGTTTCATCGGCTTGTACAGGGCCTCCCGCAGCGTCTGGCCCTCGCGTACCGGTACACTTGTGCGCTGCTGGTTGGGTAAGTGGGCGCGCAGGAATCTAGGCCTCTGTCTGCCCGGCGCCTCGGGCTGTGGTGCAGAGTATACCTGCCGGCTAGCCGAGGGTAAATCAGACTTTCCGGCCTCGAACTGCCCATCCTCGTGTTGTCTCGCAGAGCAAGCCTGCCGGCTAGGTGAGAGTAAATCGCACCACTGCTCACCGCCCTCGAACTGCCCGTCATCCTCATCGGGGCTCTCCCTGCCGTTGCTCAGCTGCTCCTGCAGCCTCTGCTCCTCGGTTTCAAGCTCGTGCAACTTCGAGGTTAAATCCTCGTACTCCTTCAAATACATCTTGGGGGGGTGCGCGAAGTCGGCGAATTTCTTGTTGAGGACCTCGATGTGGACGCGGGTCAGGCTGATCACGTTCTGGATGTTCCGCAGTTCCTGCTGGACGTCCATGTCCTCGCTGTCCGTCGACATTTTCCCGATGTTCCGCGCCGCCCGCCCGAGAGAATACCGACATCCGGCCCGTTTTTCCGCGCTCTTGTTCACGCCGTCACTCTTTGAAACCTTCTTGAGACCGTCATATTTGACGTTTGCGCCGTCTTTATTTGACACTTGACGGGAATTGGTAGCACTGGTCATCGCCACTGTTGCCAACAAACATAGTTGCCAACTGTATAATTGAAAGAACACTACGAGAAGTTTTTGATCAAAATTTGGCGGCAGTTTTGAGATTGCGTTTGCGGCAGCGACATCTAGTGTAAATATTTATATAAAGTCTGCGGTAGCGCTATCTGGTGTAAATCACCAACAGGATCGGAAAGTGAAGACGTCAAAAATAAGTGGGAAGTTTAAATGTATGTCATACTTTTAAAGCACCGAAAAAATATAACTTGTTGTCGACGTACATAAGAGCGAGAATAGAATAGGTTATATCTCGGTTAGTGTTTTATACGCGTGGCGCATGAAGTAAAATTTCGAGTTTAGAAAAGCCTGAAAATTTGGTTTGGCCGCTCCGCTTTGCGGAGCGACCAAACCAAATTTTCAGGCTTTTCTAAACTCGAAATTTTACTTCATGCTTAGCCTGGGATTGGAAACACTCGTTCTAAGAAAATATTAATTAAATAAAAGAAAAATTTCTCGTAAAAAAAAATAATAATTCAGCGAAAAAAACACATTTAGCAAAGATAAACAAAAACAGTGTAACTTATCTCTAAATTTTACTTTGATTAAAAAACACTTAGAACCTTTCTTCAATACTTTATTTTGTAACCAAATGTACATTTCGGACACGAAGTGTCCATTATCAATGGTTTGATAATAATATTAGTATCAAACCATTGATAATGGACACTTCGTGTCCGAAATGTACATTTGGTTACAAAATAAAGTATTGAAGAAAGGTTCTAAGTGTTTTTTAATCAAAGTATAATTATCTTCAAGTAACTCAATCAATCCAAATATTATCTCTAAATTGCTTCAAATTTAACCAGAGAGAATCATGAAAATGCGATGTTGCCAAGCTCATTTTCTATGTGCATGTAGATTTTTTTATGAATTCGAAATATTAGTATCGTGTTTGTACGAGTTTAGTAAAAATTAACTAGCGAAAACTATAACAATATTAAGAAGGCTGTATTTTTTGCGTAAATCAAACATTTTACCACTCGCTGACATCATCGGTCTCGAACGAAGTGCGCACGCGTACCCACGAGGCAGGGCCGGCAGATACATGGCCAACAGTTGGGGAATTTTCTGGTGGAAGTGTTCGTGAACATGTTAGTGCGGCGGTCGCCATTTTTGCAAGTGTACAAAATAGTGATCATGTGTTGCACCGTTTGTTTATAAACACTTGAATTTTGGAGGTTATAATGGAATTGTGATAACGCCCTTCCCCACCATAGCATTACATCTCTATTCTTGGGTCTAGCTCCAAGCAGATGGCTGCGTCGGGATAACAAATTGTTTCATTGATGTTGTGGTAGGTAATTATTGTTCTCTGATTAAAAACACTCAAATTGTCATCAATTCAATTGTGCGTGTCATGCTGAACATCGCAATGGACCGAAACTATTGTGAACACGGTTGTGTGTGTGTTTTTTCCCCATGTTTGCGAGTAATAACCAGCGAAACGCAAAAACACTAATAAATGAGTTTAAAGTGCGTTATAGTATAAAATCATGAGTATTTAAGAGCTATTAAGTCGCTAATACAGCTAAATTGCTTATTTTCTTCTCCTTCGATGTAAGTTATGACATAACCTCATTTCTATACACTGACATCAAACATTATCTCAATTCATCCAAAAACCTTTGAGTATATAGTATATAAGCATCACTCTATTGAGATATTTCTGTGACTGGAAATCAACATACAGCTTTAAATATTATTTTAGAAGTTAATACACAGCTCAGCTTCACATTGTATTTTAGTAGGACCCGAGAACTATGGGGGCGGGGTGAGGTGGCTGCTGAAACTGAAAGAGGCTTAATATGGTCTCTTAGCAGCACCTTAACTCGTAGGTGCTGCTAAGTAGTTGTCAGCCCTGTGACGTTGACAAAAATCATTCTAAAAATTAATCACAATCGCCGTATTAATAGACGTTACTAGAAAGCTTCAAATCGCTTTATTCTATTTAAAGTGAGTTGGCCGTCATGCTTCCCTCCACTTCGACCACAGGGGTCTATTGTCAGATCAAATTGCTCTACTAAGCATGAATAGTGTTTAGTGAAGTTTCTGAAACTGTTTCTTGTTGCTAATTTCATTTAACTAGGCGAGAAATCAGAATTCATGCTCAAAACACAAAAAAACATGAAACGTGACTTGTTCATTTTATCAAAAGTGAATTATAGTAATAAAATGGCATTATTTTTAGGAAAATCACTTAATTGATTCCACAGATACAAATATGTTCGCATTTCTTCAAATTTCTCGCCTAGTTATATGAAATGAGCAATTTTAGATTTTTAAGGTCTAGTTAATCGACTAATCTAGTTTTGTACTGTTTTTGTTCACTGTCTCTAGAGTGGTTGTTTTTCTTCTTTTAATTCTGCTGTAATTGCGAGTTTATGCCGTTTGGTTTTGACTTTACAGAATGGCGTACAAGAAGCCAAATGACTTGGACGGCTTCCTGCCCCACCTGGCCAAGCCGGACAATAAGCTCCGGCTGCAGGTGGGCGCCGACCTGCTCAGCTACTTGGCCGAGCCGTCCAACCCGATCGTGTGCCAGGACATCGGGCAGCTAATAGACGACATGGTGCTCTGGATGCAGAGCAGCAACTATAGGGTGAGTTATCTTAGCATCTAGTTCACTCAACTATCCAAACATCTTATTTTTAAAATGTAAACAAATTTACGATTATAATAAATATCCATTATTTTTCAAAGAAACAGAGACTAACATTAGAAATACCTAAGTTCAATTGTTTATAGTTCTAATTTTGTTTAGATCTTAATTAAGAGACTAAACAAAACCAATATTAAGTAATCATCAACTTAATATTGGTTTTGTTTAATCTCCAATAAAAGTCGTATACTTTTATTGGAGACCTAATAACCTAATATGTAAACAAATTTACGATTATAATAAATATCCATTATTTTTCAAAGAAACAGAGACTAACATTAGAAATGCCCAAGTTCGATTGTTTATAGTTCTAATTTTGTTTAGATCTTAATTAAGAGACTAAACAAAACCAATATTAAGTAATCATCAACTTAATATTGGTTTTGTTTAGTCTCTTTTGTTTAATCTCCAATAAAAGTCATATACTTTTATTGGAGACCTAATATCATATCGAATATTAATGATTTCTCAAAGAAACAGAAACAAAAATTAGAACTGCCCACATTTCATTCTTTATATCGTATGTTCAATAAAATAAAACCTAGAGTGCTATGGAATATATTGTAGGTTGGCCACTCTGAAATTATAGATTATAATTATTATGTCTGACATTTTATATGACACTTCCTAAAGCGTGTAGCCAACATACATTTAAAAAAAGATAAAATCATAGCACTATAGAGGTTTTTTTTTTTATTGAACATATGATAGTTCTAATATTGAGAGACAAACAATTGATTATTAAGTTGATTATACTATATGATCTAAAAGTTTTATCCTCTAGAACTCTATGAAATTATTTCTAAAAAATATTATGTTGGTAACAAAGTATTAAAAGCAATAATTATTGAAGCGCGCCATATGCAAAAAGTCGTAAGTGCCAATTTTTAAGTAATGCGTTTTATATACGAAATATGTTCTAAATGTCATGCTTTACTTGTACAATAAATGCCGGGGCGATAGTGCTACTACAAGTGGCAGAAATAGGGGCTTAATTATTAAGTCATCTTAAGTGCCATACTACTTTCATTCACGTTTTATGTTTCTCCTGTAAAATATGGCATTTGGTACTTACGACCTTTTGCTTAGGGCACGCTTCAATTGTCACTCCATATTTTGTATACAAAATATATACATACATAACTTTATTGCCACGCTTCAAATGTCGGTTCGCATGAGATCACCCGGATTTGTAAGTGGTACCAACTCACATTTAAATGCAAACAAAAATTAGAGCATGCTAGAGAGCTCATATGGTACCATTTTTATTGGAAACATGCACACATATTTTTTACAAGAAATTAAAAATGTCATTCTTTGGAGAGATCCTGTGGTCAAGTCCTTTTTTGTTTGTATAATAATAAAGGTGGTATAAACAAGTTACGGGTTTTCATTATCTTAATATTGAAAACCATCATTAAACATTAAACACTAGCAAGATTCAAGAATTTTAACCTAACTTAGTTCATCTTTGAATTCATCGCTAAAGTCAGAATTGTTTCGCAGTTATTGTCTCGTTTCCAGTGATTAATAATTCTTGTTTTTGTTGCAATTGCAGCTGGTTCTTTTCTGTATTAACAAATTTGCGAGTGAAATTGAAATGATTTGTATAGTTTACGCTGGTGTGGTGTGGGGGAAGCATCGTGCCATTTCTAAAAATAAATCGTGTTTGTGTGTGTCTGTTGAACTTTGCACGCATGCTACTTACGCTCAAATTAAAGTGAATATCACATATTTATTAAATATTTAATTGGGAAAGGTGTAACCAGACAGCGTTGCCAGATTGGGGGTTTTTCTCTCCAAAATGGGGCTAAATTAGGATTTCGGGGAACTGCGATCAATTAGGGATTTTTTGTGGTACATATTTTGCATAATATTATACATTATACCGTGTGATCATTTAAATTATAAATTAGGGTAGGCGGCATTTTTTTTTGTGTGGTTGCTGAGAATGCTAATTGAATGATCAAATAAATTTAAGGTTATGGAAAACTATGTTTTAACAATCAGTAGTGCCAATCTAATTTAAAATCCAAAGCCTACTCTAATTTATATTTTAAACGATCATTCGGAATATTACCTCATTTTTTTTTATACAGGGTGGTCCATCTCAGAGGTAACAAGCGACTCTGTTGTTACGCGGCATTTTTTAAAAAATCGCCGAGATATGTCGATTTTTGTTTCGAGGGGGACAACTTTTGATCATATTTCCACCTTCATAACCTCAACCTCCTAACCCAACTTCACCCCCCGATTTTAAATAAGGGAAGTGGGTCGAGTTATATATCGTTGAAAGCTCTTCCGATTCTGAAAATAACGGTGTCATTTTTTTTCGTTTTCATTGATTCCCAATGCTTTGAAATAGCATTTGAGGTAACAAGCTTTGTGCATTCATCTCAACCACATCTCAAATACATGATTTTAAAATTAGTTTTGACATTTGTTCTATTTTGTTCTTTTATGTTAATAAATCACCCATTCATTTTACATTTCTTACTGGATTGTTAACTTTTTTGATACGTTCAACAGGTGAAACTGCAATTTTGTAATGTTCATGTTTCGTCAGGAATCCATGAAATTAAAAACAAATAACATTCAGAATCAAAAGAGATTTTTTAACGAGATATCACACGACCTACTTTCCCTATTTAAAATCGGGAGGTGAAGTTAGGTTTAGGGGGTTGAGGTTATGAAGGCGGAAATGTCATCAAAAGTTGTCCCCCTGGAACAAAACAATGATACCACCAGGGGTGTTAGAATAAAATTTGTTTTCGACTAAGTTAGCTAAGTATTACTCTTAGTATTTTTTTTTTTAATAGCCTTTTGCGACCTAATTATTGACTTCCCCCGTATGAACGGTACTCGCATACCAAACGACCGTAAACGCACATCTTCTTCCGCTCACCATTATTATTATAATAATATTTAGTCGGCGGAAAACATCAGTCACGTCGACATTTCTATCGTTACGTCATTTTTTTTGCGTAAATTCAATTCGAAAACGACAATTAGAGGATTAGATTAGGATTTGTCGATAAGATGAGTGAGTACTTGAAATAATTGCCAACAAAGTTCAACAATCGTGGAGTGGAGGGTTTCAACTTCGTTATACATGTTAATTTAACAACAAAACACTTTCAACTTTGTTTGTATAACAATTTTATTGAGTGATAACAAACATAGTTAAAAGAGTTTTATTGTTTAACAAATCTTTTGTGAATAGATATGCCGAGTTTCACCAACGTCATTTAAATCGACCAGTTATTCATCGATTAAAATCTTGTAATAGTTACATGCATGTCAAAAAATTAATCAGTCCGCATGATATTGATGTTTATGACATGGAAAATGTCTATTTGAATCAAGAAATAATTTTAATCAGCGAATAAGATTTAATTGAAGTTGGTGAAATCGAACATCAATCTAGTAAATAATGTCTTTCATTTCGTGTTATGGATTCGTATGATTTCCCCTTCTTTAAAGTTGGAGACAGTCGTTAATTTTGTTTGTTGACGATAATTTTATAATATGTGCATTATTTTATTTTGTTGGTAGCATAAATAGGGTGCATAAAACACTCAATTTCATTAAAAACGGTATTTGCGTGTTTAATGCAGTTTTTAAACCACGCTAATTCGCCTTTTGATTGGTTCACAGAACGCGATTTATGATGACGTTAGTTACAAGCCCTATCACACATTGAAATCATGATACCACAATCTGTCATCATTTATCTATCAAATTATATTATAAAACAAAACGGAAAATTAAAATTACTTCAATCCAACGAAATAAGTCTTTGCTGATGACATTGCCCTTATCTCCCACGCTTCAACAATCCCAAAATCTCCTTCAAAAGTCTCTTAATTCCATACAAAAATGGTGCGAAAATGGCTAATACAATTAAATCCTTCCAAAACCAAATTATTCATCCCTTACCATAAAATCACTCCACGATTTCCTACAATAGTAATCAATAATTCTTCCATCCTATTCCTGTAAATACCTAGGCATCGAATTTGATTCAAAACTTTCCTTCCTCCCACATACTAAATCCATCAAAACCAAAATCAAAAAAAGGGATAAGCATTTTTGATCTTTAACGTATAAGCAAGAAAGCATTTCCACAAAACACTAATTCAAATATACAAAACGATATGCCAGCCCTTGATACATTACGGTGCAATTTTATTCCTTCATATCCGTCCTTCAAATTCGCTGCAGGCACCTATAACCTAGAACTCCTAAACAAATTCTGCATTCCTAGAAACCTAAATATCCATTCCAAATATAAACATCACGAAGACAATTAAATTATTGTTGAGTTAGCTGATTTATCTGCATTAAAGTTTTTGATGTGTAAGGTATGTTCTTTAAACCTGGTCTGCAAATTGCGTTGAGTTTGTCCAACATAAATTTTATCACAATTGCAGCACTCTATTGAATAAATGCCAGATAAAGATAGGTAGCTTTTATTGTCAAACGTGTTTCCGAGATAATTTTTTAGTTTGGTATTAGTATAATAAGCTGGAATTAAATTGAACATACCTTACACATCAAAAACTTTAATGCAGATAAATCAGCGTTAGCTCACCACGCCATCGAATCAGGTCACAAATTTTCAATAGATAAAATGAAATTATTAAAATTCTCCAGTAATTACCGGCTTAATACGTTGGAGGCAATAGAAATGAAAAAAGTTGAAAACGGGCTATTAAACTTTGATTTAAGCCCATTAGTAAATCCTTTTCTAGAATTGATCCCAGCGCTCTAATCCCAGTCACCCGAAACATTGTAATTTTAATCCGAATCTGTATCCATGGTATAAATTTTCCCTTTGTTTTTGTAAATAGTTAAGCATTGATAATGGTCACATCGTGACCGAAATGTACATTTGCGATTTTTAAATAAATCCTGTGAAGAAAGGAGACTCAATTCTTTTATTTAATAATATCATGAAGACAGTTCACAAGCCTAGCATTTAATTACATTTTTTCATCGATAGCCCAGACACACTATATATAAATAAATAAATATATATGTATTATATTGTAGTTGTCTGAATAAAGCTGTTCTATATATAAAATTTAAAAATTTCAGTGAATCAGTCACTCAGTGAATCAAAGAAACAGTGACTCAGTGAATCAAAGAAACAGTGAATCAGTGACCGGTGAATCTGTGAATCCCGCCCGGGGGGTTAAACCCACATCATACCCCCCCCCCCCCTGGCTACGGCCTTGCGGCCCATAGGCGTTAACTTTGTGGTACATCTGCAAAATTCACCAATGAGAAGTTATCCATAAATGGCTCTAACTCTTTTTATTTAAAAATCTATTGTGAGAACACTTCTAGGCTCGAAACAAACCATCAGTTCAAATTGTTGTTTTCATTTCACTCTCCAGCGAATGATAATATCGATCTTCTTCATGTCCACCCTGTGCTTTATTCAACCAGGAGCAAACTATTGCATCTACTCCTCATCTCTACACCCTGCAGAATATTGGAAGTCATCCAGAAACCGCCCCCCTAGAGTCACGCGCTCTAGCATTTAAAGGTCGTGAAAAAAAAACGCCAGGCTAGGTCTTGTCTCTTGGTTAGCAAGCGGAAAATTCGTGCTTGTGCATGTGAGTGTGTGTGTTTATGTGTGTCGGTTTTAAAAAGTCATGACCGTGACACGAATCGCGGCAAATCCGCCGCCGACGACGGTCTCCATTCATTGTTCGTGTGTGGACGTCGTAAATGGGCATAAATCGCGTTCCGTACGCTCATACGGGTCGTGTGACTCAAAATATGCTAAAGGATAACAAGATTCTTTTGTTGTAATAAAAGTTTTTTTTTAGCAGGGGTTTTGTAATACACGATTCCTTCGTTAAATTGGGCCCGTTCATCAGAGACAACAGTTGGGAGTTTACTGCCAACTGTTGGGGAATTCTCTGATGACCGGATTGTTAATCGTGAATGTGTTTGTGATTTTTGCAATTGTACAAAATAGACCGAACGGAGTACCGTTCATAAAATACCAACATACATCACAAACAAATCCAAACATGTTAAATGTTGAACATTTGAACATTGATGAATTTAAGATCGCTGTTAGGCATTCATTAATCAGCCAGCTATTTTATTACAAACTAATTACATTCATTCCATTACAATGTAATTACATTCATTCATTCAATTACAATGTAATAATGAAACATTATAAAAAGTGGTTGGCTATGGTAATACCGAAACAGTTTTAAAGTAATTTTGTTAATTACATTTTGCAAGATATAGCGTGTATTTACCCCTCAAACCCGGCCCTTTCCGTTGTCTAGATTTTATTTATATTTCGAACAAGTGTTTTCCACTCCCAGACTAAGCATGAAGTAACATTTCGAGTTTAGAAAAGCCTGAAAATTTGGCTCGGGCGCGTAGCGAAGCGGAGCGACCGAGCCAAATTAGGCTTTTCTAAACTCGAAATTTTACTTCATGCGCCACGCGTATACAACACTGATTTAAAGTGAAGTTTAAAATATACTTTAGCATACTGTTTTAGCAGTATATTTTGATCTATTTCGAGTGAAATTCAATACGTACTGAATTAACGTAACGCACTGCTTTAGCAGTATATTCTGAACTTCACTTCGAGTCAGAGGTTAGTACGCGTGGCGCATGAAGTAAAATTTCGAGTTTAGAAAAGCCCCGTGAAATATTGTCTCGGGTCGCTTTTCTACGCGGGGTTTTCCTAAACTCGAAATTTTACTTCATGCTTAGTCTGGGAGTGGATACACTATGCTCTGATTTCTATGTCTGTCCTTAACATTTGAAATAACAAAAATCTTTAAAATAATGAGATAGCGCTAACTTTACACATATAAAAATATTAACCAATTATTGTTTGTAGGGGAAACAAAAAATAGAAATATTCGATGTTAAAATTATTCCGACTATTAGTCCTGTAAGATGCCTGGGTCCTTACAGGACCAATTATGCCATATGGCAACTTCGGGCCTTAGATGAAGTGCTGATATCAACTATTTACTCCGGTGATTTCATTTGGTGGCATTTGTTTACACTTCCCGATCGATCGTACCGGGACGCCCCTGCGGTGTTGAAACTTTAATTTAACAGCCGACACGCACGTAATTTTCCCCTACGGATTCCGCAGAATAAGTTGAAAAAAGAGAAAGGAATTACAACAGAAGAATCACTTATTCAAAACTAATGCTGTCTAAAATTGCAATCATTCGGATTTTGTTTTTAACACACATTCGAACTCGTCTCGGAGCTTAAGTATTTCGAAATAGATCGTATCATTCAGTATTCCACCACGGTAGGATAATCTACAGACGCGTTTCGGACTTCATTGTTTTCACCAGTGTGGTCTGATCGACTTACGCGTTTCAGACTCCTGGTTCTCACCAGCGCAGTCTAATCCACAGACACGCTTCGGACTTCCTGGTTTTTATCAGCGTGGTTTGATCCATAGACGCGTTTCAGACTTGTTGTGGTACAGACCAGCGTAGTCTGATTCACAAACGCATTTCGTACTTCCTAGTTCTCACCAGCGTAGTCTGATCCACAGACGCGTTTCGTACTTCCTGGTTTTCGCCAGTGCGGTGTGATCCAGAGACGCGTTTCGTACTTACTAGTTTTCACCAGTGTGGTCTGATCCACAGGCGCGATTCGGACATCCGTTCCCACCAGGTTTCCACCAGCGTTGTCTGATCCACAGTCGCGTTTCGTACTTCCTGGTCTCCACCAGCGTGGTCTGATCCGGACATCCGTTTCCACCAGTGTGCTCTGATCCACAGTCGCGTTTCGGACTTACTGGTTATCACAAGCGTGGTTTCTGGTTCTGGTTGTTTGAGGATTGCGCATTTCTGCACTGTACTTAGGCCTCATTAGGCCCATTGTGCTTCCTCCCGTGGATTAACCAGCCTCAGCTCAGCCAAACCTATCTGGTTTAGGTAGTCTAGCAAAGCCGAGGTGGGTAGATCCCTTATGTAGGCCATTGTAGGCCATCTTTCACCCAGTAAGCCTCTAGTTGACGAGAGTGCCAGGAAATCGCTGAGAATGTGTCTTATCTTCCATGTTACACCCTCTGCAGGATGGAGAGTCTCAAGCGTGGTTTATTCACTTCACGGACGAGTTCCATACTTCCTGGTTCTCACCAGCGTGGTCTAATCCACAGGCGCGTTGCAGACTTCCTGTGGTTCTCACTAGTGTGGTCAGAGGATCTATTCACAACACCGATGCAATTTGTCATCGGTGAGATGTCGCACTAAAATTACGTCATTTTGGGAAGATTTGACCAAACCGTAAAAAGTAAAATAACGTAATTTCAGTACGAATTCTCACCGATGACAAATTGCATCGGTGTTGTAAATAGCCGCTCTGATCCATAATCTGGGCCTGTATTCCCGAGATCGGTCGTACGAAATCTGTCATTTAGATAGGGATTTAACATGTGCATTTGAAAATTGACGGGCGACCGATTATGCGATCAATTTCAGAAATATCGACCCTGAACGTGTTTCCAGCTTTTTCATCCGCATAAATTTTCGGGAAATTGAGATTTTCTTATAAAACACCATTTACAATCGCTAAAAGTATGTTTGGAAATGTAAGTGCATGTGTGCGTTTTCTTCTGGGCCAGGGAGAAACGCACCCGGTTTTTAAATCTCGAGTGTCTCCTCTCTCAAATAGATTCGTATTTATAGAAGTGCACACTTGGCGAATGAGAAGACTTCGAGTCCTCTTTGCAAGCCCAGATAATCGCGCGTTTTTAGCCGGCGAAAGTGTTTTTATTTTGTTTGCCCGCTGCTTCCGGATTCTTCTGTAGTAACGAGTTCTTCGGTGGGGAATAAAAATTAGTGTAGATCAAGAGTTTTCGGTTTGATTTTCTCGGTAGGGAACACAAATTAGTGTAGATAACCAGGATTTTTGGTTAGATTTTCTAGGTGGGGAACAAAAATTGGTGTAGATCAAGAGTTTTCGGTTTGATTTTCTCGAGTGGGTAACAAAAATTTGTAAAAACAAGAGTTTTTGCTTTGATTTTTTCGGCAGGGAACAAAAATTGATGTAGATCAAGAGTTTTTCTTTGATTTTCTCGTTGAGGAACAAACATTGGTGTAGATCAAGAGTTTTTGCTTTGATTTTCTCGGTGGGGAGCAAAAATTGGCTTAGATTAAAAGTTTTTGGTTTGATTTGGTCGGCGGGAAACAAACATTGGTGTAGATCAAGAGTTTTTGATTTGATTTACTCGGCGGATAACACAAATTGGTGTAGATCAAGAGATTTTGGTTTGATTTACTCGGCGGAAAACACAAATTGGTGTAGTTCAAGAGTTTTTGCTTCGATTTACTCATTGAGGAGCAAACATTGATGTAGATCAAGAATTTTTGCTTTGATTTTCTCGATAGGGAACAAAAACTGGCGTAGATCAAGAGTTTTTGCTTTGATTTATTCGACGGGGAACAAAAATTAGTGTAGATTCAAGTTTTTGCGTTGTTTTTCTCGGTGGCCAACCAAAACTGGTGTAGACCAAGAGTTTTCGGTTTCATGTTCTCCGTGTTACCAATCAATTAAGCGAAAGAAAAACAAACCTTGTAATTGCAGATGGAAATTTGAATTACAAATTACATTAATTACACAAGAAAGGATAAATCAAGACGAGAAGCCGACAAGCTAATAAAAAAAAGTACGAGAGCCGAAGAACAATGCAAGCGCCGATTTTCACACGTTCACCGGGGGAAATCTCATTCGATCCTCTGACCCGGCCTGCTCATCCATCTTTAAAAAGGCCGAGGCCAACGTCCTCCCTAATTTCTCTCTCGTTCTCTCCGATAACAAAAACTAAAAGGAAAAGGGTGACATTTCGCCAAATCTAGACACAAGGACGAAACACGCCCACTCTAATACTCTAATCCCTGTTCTTGACCTAGTTTACTGCAATTACTGATAAAAACAAATGTGTGTTCAAATATGATACATCGAGAAAATCAATGTGATTCACAGTGTCGTGCGTAAATAAAAGAAAGTCTCGTTTTGGTAAAGAGGGGAGTGTGCATTGCTGCCCTGCACTTAGACCGCATTAGGCCCCCTGTGCTGTCTCCCACCACGGGTCTTCCATCCTCAGTTCAACCATCCTACCTTGTGTATTTGGTTTGAGTTACATGGAACTTACATTAATTTAGAATAAACCCACCATCCCATCTAGGTAGTCTCTAACATTATTGAGGTGAACAAATCCCTGATGATAGCCATTGTCGGCCATCTCTCACCCAGTACGGATAAGAAATTATTCCGACCATTAGTCCTGTAAGATATCTGGGTTCTTACAGGACTAATTATGCCATATGACAACAACAACTGTTTGTATTCTTCGATTTTCAAAAAGGAACTACACCCTTATGCGTTGAGAGTGGCAATGAATAACTGTCCAGCGCGTGTTGGACAGCTTCCTCATAATCTCCTAGAACAAGTTGTCCAACACGCGCTGGACACAAATGTGTGCAATTGAGTCTTTTTCGGGTTGAATAGATTTGTAATTGTGTTCCTTTATGCATAACAGAGTGAAAAGCTGTTATATTTGCGTGATACGCCTGTTTATTAAACCGGTGAATTTACATTGAATCGCTTATGAAAATCAGGCGTCTCCTTTCCAACCGACCGCACTCTTCGCTAGTTTAGAGTAGGCAGTGAAATAATAAAAAAAACAAGTTTTATTTATTAACAATCACGAGGGTTTGTGGATAATTGAAAGATACATGTTTATTTAGCTCCAAAATCGATATTTACGTAAACCCCCAAATATAGAAAAATAAATGTGTTCAGGAAAAACACCGCAACTTCTGATTGTACTTATCTTCTTATCGAGCCATCGAACGAACACACAACCAAAACGCAATTTCCTGTTGTAAAAATAGCCGCGCCGCGCACGTCTTATTTCAGGAGAATTGTTATAGAATAGACAATAGTCAATTATTCAATTGAGTTTTTTTCACCGATGAAGATGGGCGTGTGCTGTAAATCAAAGGGGGCCAGGTCGCGACTCTCGGCAAATGTAATTGTTTCCATTTTAAATTCTCTCTCTCTCTCGATACACTTTATCTAAGCGTCCTTGGTCGAGTGTCTTGTATAAACAACTGAGAATGATGTAACGCGCTAATAAAATAATAAACTCGTTACTTGACTTATTCAATTATTGCCCGGCCAGAGGTTGGGCTCGGGACGATTAATCTTCGCGATGAGGAAAGTTGGTTGTTAGATTGATGAAAAATAGCGGTGTGAACTCTCGAATTGTCTAGCGGATGTTAGGCAGTTGTTGCCCATACGGATTTGTGGGAGTTAGGCAGTTCATTTTCAACATGTCCAGAGCTACTGGACAATTTGAAAATGAACTGCCCAACTCCCACAAATCCATATGGACGACACCTGTCCAACACTCAACGTTATAGGAATTTGTGGAAGTGCCCAATTTCCACAAATTCCAGCGCTACTAGACAATTGAAAATGAACTGCCCAACTACCACATATTCATATGGACGACCACTGCCCTACATTCAACGTTTAAAGGAATTTGTGGAAGTGCCCGACTTCCACAAATTCCTATAAACGTTAAATGTTGGGCAGTTGTCCATATCGATTTGTAGGAGTTGGGTAGTTCATTTTCAAATTGTCCAGTAAAGCTGGACATGTTGGAAATAAACTGCCTAACTCCCACAAATCCGTATGGGCAACAACTGCCCAACATCCGCTGGACAATTCGATAGATTCTCACCGTTCAGTTCAACTGTCCCAAGTATATCGCAAATGAATAGCAACTATGCGAATTTGTGGTATACGTTGGACAGTCGATTTAAACTCCCTAACGTGTATCAGAAATTTGTACAGGGTGGTTTTTTTTCGTTGATATTATAGGGTATAGGCTAAACGGTAAGAGATACAAAAAAATAAGATGTGTGCCCCGTTCTCTTTTTTAGTGTTTAGTAGTGTTTAGTTTAATGGCGCAATCAGATCTACGCTAACTAGATTGGTTTAGAAGATACAGGGTGATTCTCAAAATCTGCTGGTTTTTATTATCTCTTATGACTCGGTTATTTATGGAGATACAAACAAAACTTAAATACGAAAGTTTTATGACTTTTTACGTAGAATCCAGAGGCGTACTTAAAAATATAGAAGTTTTAATTTTTGAGATATCAAAACTAGTATTTTCTTGAATGAGTACCTCAAATAATTGCATTTTTTCTTGTGATTGTAACAGTAACACTTGATATTTTGTTTTGACCTAAATAGCTAAAATACAAGAAAAAACAAAAAAAAGATTTTCTAGATGGCCATGAATTAAATTCTATAAGCTTTTGTTTTTGATTGTTTACATGTCATAAAATTCAATATTAATTATTCATTGGTTTTGATACTCCGTTGTTAACGAAATATTTTCGATTATATTTCTTTAAAAAAGGAGTCTAAAATGAATATTTATATAAACTATGAAAAATTTCGGGTGCAATATTGAGGGTAATGAAAATAAAGACGCAGCTTTAGACCTATACTTTGAGCGTTATCCGGACCAACGACAGCCAGATGAACAAATATTTCAAATATATTTATATCACAATTTAAGTGAGTATAGATCATTTGGAAAACCAAGAGGTAAGATTTACAAAAAAAGAAAATAAAGATTCTACGGCATCTAGCCGTAATATTGAGAAATATATTGGCCCAACTAAATTAAGCTTTTTAAAAACGTTAAGCCAAGCATACGTATAAACCGTATAAAATAATAAAGGTTCATAACTTGCATCCTGGGGATGAAGAGCGGCATTTAGAATTTTTAATCGACAGAACAATCGATATTGGTCAAACATAAATCTTCATCAGACGGTCGCCAGGGAGCAACACGGACGGTTTGGGTTCCATGTATGGGTGGCGCTTTATCAAAACAGAGTCCTTAAATACAGGATTTTTAACGAAAGTTTCAATGCTGAAGGATAAATCCAAATTTTGGAAAAATATGTAATAATCGAGTTGGATATCATGCCATTGGCTATAAGAAATAATGTTTATTTACAACAAGACGGTGTTCCAGCACACAATAGCCATATGGTAGGGCACTTACTAACTGCCAATTTTGGCGAAAACGTTTAATTTACTTGTGCCAATATATTTCTCAATATTACGGCTAGATACCGTCTGATCTTTATTTCCCTTTTTGTAAATCTTACCTCTTGGTTTTCCAAATGATCCACAGTCACGTAAATTGTGGTATAATCTTTGAAATATTTCTTTTTCTGGCTGTCGCCTGGACCGGCGATAGGACTAAAGCTGCGTCTTCATTTTTCTTACGGCTATATTGAGTGTAATGAAAATAAAGACCTAAAATGATTAATTTTTCATAGTTTTAAAAAATATTCATTTTAGACTCACTTTTTAAAGAAGTATAATCGAAAATATCAAAACCAATACGTAATTAATCTTGAATTATATGATATGTAAACAAACAAAAACAAACGCTTAAAGAATTTAATTCATGGCCATCTAGAAAATATTTTTTTTTGTTTTTTGGTATTGTAGCTATTTAGGACAAAACAAAATATTGAGTGTTACATATTGTTGCAATCACAAGAAAAAATGCAATTTTATAGATACTCAGATATAGGGTGTCCCATTTAAGAAAATACCAGTTTTGATATTATCTCAAAAATTAAAACATCTATAATTTTTTTAAGTACGCCACTGGATTCTACGTAAAAAGTCATAAAACTTTCGTATTTAAATTTTGTTTGTATCTCCATAAATAACCGAGTCATAAGAGATAATAAAAATCGGCAGATTTTGAGAATCACCCTGTATCTTCTAAACCAATCTAGTTAGTGTAGATTTGATTTCGCCATTGAACTAAACACTAATAAAAAACGAGACACAATCTTAGTTTTTTTGTATCTCGTACCGTTTAGCCTATACCCTATAATATCAACGAAAAAAAACCACCCTGTACACAAGGAAATGTTCTTTAGAATATACGTTTTACGATGTATACGCTGTAAATTTTCAAAAACGTTCAATTTGAAGTGAGTGTTTCCACTCCCAGACTGAGCATGAAGTAAAATTTCGAGTTTAGAAAAGCCTGAAAACTTGGATTTACCAGGGCGCGCGAGCGAAGCGAGTCGCGCCCCGGAAAATCCAAATTTTCAGGCTCGAAATGTTCCTTCATGCGCCCCGCGTATAAAACATGGATTTCAAGTGAAGTTCAAAACATACTGCGCTTGAGTTTTATCACACATTAATACATTTAACAAATGTTTGTTTCCTTTAACCTTGCGCTTTAAAAAATTCGAGCAATTTGCAATAAATTCTAAGGTGTACTTAAAAAAAAACGAATTCGTGCATAAATTATTTTTGTTTAGAGATTTATTATTGTGTATTTAATATTTATTTCAGTTATTAGTTATTTATTATTGCGTATTTGTATTTTATTTTAACCTGTTTTGTACTGGAAATCCGTGTCTTATACGTGTGGCGCATGAAGTAAAATTTCGAGTTTAGAAAAGCCTGTAAATTTGGATTTGCCGGGGCGCGACTCGCTTCGCTCGCGCGCCCCGGCAAATCCAAATTTTAAGGCTTTTCTAAACTCGAAATTTTACTTCATGCTTCGTCTGGGAGTGGAAACACTCGTTAGAAACATCCAATTGAGCGCTTTTCATAAAAAAAAAAACAACGAATTCCTGAAATACACCGAGATATGAGTCCCTAAAACAAAACGTTCCTTTATACAAAGTGTCTCTTTTCTTAGATATATTACACATGTTGGACAATTCAAATCAACTGTACAACGTGCATTACAAATTGGCATAGTTGCTGTCCATTTGTGATATACGTTGGACAATTGAATTGTTGCTGTCCAACACGCGCTGGACAGTAACTAGACAGGTAAAGGTAGAGAGGAAGTCGCGTTCGAAAAATCTCGTTTCTCAATCAGGATTCATTCTCTCTATTTTTTTTTTCTCGACTTCCGCGCAATCATCGGTTTCATTGTCTTTTTTTTACTGCAGAAATAAATTCCCACATATTGTTGTGCCTAACGTGTCTTTCGTAATTTTCCAATTGGTATTTCTAATTCTCAATCGATCAAATCGCCGAGTGGAGTTTATTAACTATTTTGTGTGACTAATGAAACGAAATACCTGTTATACTTTTCACAACCTTTCTGCCCACGCTTAAAAGATCTCCGTTCGTTTTTTTTTTTTAAAGTTGTTTTCACTTTCGTCGTCGGCTGTCTTGCAATGCAATCGCGGGTTCTCATCGATAATTGCTTGTAAAAAAACGTGAAAATCGCACAATTAGCGGAGAGGCTAATTAATTTAAGAAGAAGCGGATCCGCTCCTGTGTTTGTGCTGCTAATTATAATTACATGTGTGTGCACTGTTCCTGCTTTTATGGATGTGATGAGGCGTTTGTTGTGTAAGTAATTAAGACATTAATTTAGTTGGAAAGAAGATAGAGGATTCTATTGCACTAGAAATTCAATAAATAGAAACATATTCCAATGTAAACACGGAAGAAAATCAGGCATGCGGTTTGGAATTGAGACTTGCCTTTTCGGCGCCGGCGTTTAACGCACGTAATTATTCAATCATCGGTTACGCGATTGGCACTTTCGCGAAATTAACAGCGACAGTTGGGCCCCAACCCGACACACACTTTCTTGCATTCTTCTAATTGGAATTACGTTCGTTTAATCCACTTGAAACTTACTTTAGCCGATATTGTAAGGTTAGTTAAGTAAGTTACTTGAGGCGATTTTGTTAGGCCCTTCGAACTTGACGTAACATTCTGAACGTGTCTCGACCTATATAGAAACACCTTCAAAGTTAACGTAACATTCTGACCGTATCCCGACCTATATAGATATTACGGTGTTACTTCCCTAGTGCTATAATATCCATCAGCCGTTTGTCCGAGACTCGTATGACAATTTGTGATCCTTTTGTTTCAGATATCCAGTAATGGCATCGAAGTGACCATATACTTGGTCGACAGGCTCGGGCACAACTTCAGGCCATACCTGTCGATCTTGACGTGCGTCGTGGACAGGCTGGGCGATGCACGGGACACCGTCAGGGAGAAGGCCCAGCTGCTGATACTCAAGCTGCTGGAGCGCGAGGTGCTCACCCCACAATCCCTCCTCGAGAGGCTGACGCCGGGCTTCACGCACAAGAACGCCAAAATCCGCGAGGAAGTCCTACGGTGTCTAGTGAACATACTGAACGAGTGAGTCCTAACAATATAACATTCTTCTCTATCGAATTGATAAACTGTTTACTTTTTTTTTTTCTTTCTAAACTAACACTGACATTGGTGCACTCGTTTTGGCACCGGACGATAAGTTCAGCTGCCCCGAAAATAGATTCGTAGGTGTATTTTTATCCTTAGTCGAAGATTTGCAGTTTATCGGTGAGAACGTTAGAAATCTATACTCTCCCTATAAAATGTCAACGTCTAAAAGTGCCGGAAGTTGTTGGATTCACTGAATTATGTAATGTTTATTTGTGATACGATAAAATTCGCGGAGAGTGTTCACGTTTCGTATCCGGTGGATCGCTACTAAAGTAAGCCCGGTTTCTTTTAAAGTCCAACGATTCTACTCTATTAAAGGGAATATTTTTGTAAGCATAAGCCTAATGTTTGTTTGTATACCTCCCTTTCTCTGAGTAATTAATTAATGGTGTGATTTTTTCGTGTAGACATGGAGCACAATCCGTCACATTGAGAGGATTCGTGCCGCACATAGTCAAACTCCTTTCGGACCCGACGTCGACGGTACGCGAGACTGCGTCTGCCACCTTGGTGGAACTCTACAAACACGTGGGCGATAAGCTCATCAAAAGCATACAGAAAAGGAACCTGGTCCCCCAGCAGAAGCTGGCGGTACTGTTGGCTAAATTCGAAGAGACTAGACAGGCAGGAGAACTCTTACCGACTGCAGCCACTTGTAAGCACTTTATAACATACTCATTCAATCCTCTAACAAAACAAAAAGGAAAATCATATTTTTTTGTTTGTTAGTATGTTAGCTGATTGCAGTGTTTTGATTTTATATTTGTTAGAGGATTGCAAAATGATTGATTTTTTTGCACCGACAGATTTAGATGAGATCGAGCAACCCGTGTCGGTCTCGAAAGTATCGGCTTCAGCGAGGAAGCCCGAGTCCTGCATGAAGAGGACGCCTTCGACTGCCAGTTCATTTGGAGGTGAGTCTAAGAAGTATTAATTTAAAAAAAATAGGGCAGCTGGTAACTTAACTTTGGGTGAAGCCAGGTTTTATTATTGGAAGGTTACGACTTGTTTGTGACAGAAAGGGCTTTGATTTCAACTTCAGTTTGGTTACACCTTGGAACCTTCCCTGAAGTAGCCGGGTCCGACCTACGGGTTTCTTGCAATAAATTTTAATTTGTATTACAAAAGTAACTAAAGCACATTGTTGCATTCTGTGTTATTAAAAGTGGTTAAGGAACATTGTTGTTAAGCTATCAATAAATCACTATTTTTGTAATGTGCATGAATAAACTCTTCAGTTGGGTAACGTATTTATATGCGATGATGAAATGTTTTTATAGATTTAGATGAAATCGATCGTGCTGTTTCTGTTTCGAAGTTAGTAGCACCTGCAAAGAAGTTAGTAGTGCAAAATTCAAGCATGAAAAGAACGCCCGCCAATATGAGATCAATGAGCTCTGTAGGAGGTAAGGCTACACAAGTAAGGCTACACATTTGTTCAACAGGTTAATTTTTGGTTACTTTGTGTTTGCAGCTGGTGGTGTTGATGAAGACATCTTCATTAAGCAATTTGAAGATGTTCCCACTATACAAATATATTCGCCGAGGGAGGTTACTGATACTATGAAGACAATACAGGAAATAATATCGGACACCAATAAGGATTGGAACAAAAGAACTGAAGCCGTGAGTTAATGCTCTTCTCACGAATATTTTAATTGAATACAACGCCAAATCCTTCCTTAAAATTCAAAGAATCCTTAGGGCCAGTTGCACCAAACACATTCAACTGGTTCAACTCTCAATTGGAGTTCAAAGCGACATTGAACTAATAGGAATGGTCATCTTGAACTAGAGTTCAGCTTGAACTTGAGTTTAACATTTTTAGTGCAACTGGGCCTTAATGTCATTGTAATAAAACTTTCTCGTTTTTGACTTACGTAGGGTTACAACGTTGGACCCAACTTTGATTTTCTGTTAGACATGTACTGGACACTTTATTTTTCTGTTTCAGTTAAAAAAGTTAAGATCGTTGATAGTTGCTGGAGCACACAATTTCGACGATTTTCAAATAAACTTAAGAAGCCTAGAGATTCCACTACAAATATCCATCAAAGACCTGCGGTCACAGGTAGTCAGGGAAGCTTGCATTACAATAGCGTACCTCTCGCAAGTATTGGGAAGTAAGTTCGATCATGCGGCAGAGGCGGTGCTTAATACGCTGTTGAACCTGATACAAAATTCGGCTAAGGTAAAATACCCAATGTTCTCGATAGTGTATGTTTTAATCGTGCGTATTTCACAGATCATATCGACAGCAGGTTTGACGTGCGTGCGGTTTATTGTTAAGTACACACCCAGCGCAAGACTTCTACCAATTATAACATCCAACCTTCAGAACTCTAAGAGCAAAGAAATTAGAAGAAGCTGCTGTGAGTTGTTGGAATATATATTGAGCGCGTGGCCGACACATCCCCTTGAGAGGCATATAGCGATACTACAAGACTCGGTGAAGCGCGGCATTGCCGATGCTGACTCCGAAGCCAGAGTCATTTCACGAAGGTGAATTTAGTTTTTCTATAAATAAATATACACTGTCTTAAAATAACCGTTTTCATTGGAGACTAACAAAAAACTTGTTGGACAGCGACGAATTCATTGGATAGTAGCGACCTCACATCAAAATGCCTTTTCTGTAGTAGAGAGTAGTAAACTGATTGGAAAGTGATTAATTCGTTGGACAGTAAAAAAAACTTGTTGGATAGTGATGAATTCATCGGACAGTAGGGAATTCGCATATAAATGTTTTTTGTTGTTATTTTTTTAGAGCGTTCAGGGGATTTAGAGACCACTTCCCCGAGCAGGCCGAGGCCCTGTTACAGTCTCTGGAGCCTAGCTACCGCAAAGCGTTACAGGGTGAGCTGTGTGTATCCAGCAGTTCATCCAGCGGCAGCCTGGCACAGATCGGTATGATCCGACCCCGACAGTTGTCTGCACAGAGTGCAGCAGGTATGTAGCGAATTAGATACAACAAAGAATGAAAATAAATCACCTTGTAAATACCATTTTTATTTCTTGATTCTTTTTCTTTGTTTGTAAATACCATGTATATTATTTCGTAATTCAACGTTTTTCTCTTTGTTTTACATGTCCCGATTAATCCCGTGTTTGTGTTGTTATCTGTTTCGTTTTGTGCGTGTGTTCGAATTTTAAATTTCGCTTGTGTTTTTGTTTTGTCCAATTGCTGCGCTTTATGGATTTTGAATGAAAAAAAAAAACAAATCGTTTAGGCAGCACGGAAAATTTGAGCGGAGGCGGCTTGCAGCGGGCTCCGTCTCTGCCGAGGAGCTACCGGCAGCGTAGCGGAATTCCCGTGCTTTCTAGTATGTAAACAATAAACCTCGATGTACATTAACACACTCCTCTCATACTTTATTACGAGAATTAATTGAAACACATTGCTTTTTTAACATTTAATTCACCACGCTCACAAATTTTACGAAATGTTGTGAAACTCATAGCTTTTTAACCATCTAATCTCAATGCGTAACATCACCAATTTATGTTAAATCGAAGGCCTACTTTTCAATTGTGCTCTGCAAATTGCAGCGGGCTTGGACGCTTCGACCGATCACTGCGCAATTTGACTAGACGCTGTGATTGATCGCTGCGAATTATGACTGGACGCTGTGATTTTGCGCATGATTGGACGCTGCTGATTATGATCGGACACTGCGTACAAAACAATTCTGTCCCCAAATCTTGTTATCGAGTAAATAGTCTTTCAAAAGAGTTACTTTCTTTCGCGATTCTTAAATCATACAAACTTTTATCAAATCATCATACATATCACCGGTTATTATCTTGCGCGACTCTTAAATCATACAATAGCTTATTCAAATGACAACACGCAAAAATCACTTTAGCCGTTTTCATTTCCAACAGTTATCCTCCTTTGAGCCCAGCAGGCTGTTCCGAGACGGCACAAAACCCTAGAAATGAAAACTCGCCCACTAACTAGAGCGATTTCATTTCAACGAGTTCGCAGCGTACAAAATATCAATTTAAAAAAAAAATGCAATTAGAATGAGTTTTAAGAATAATTGTTTTACAATAAATAAGAAAATTTTATTTTATTTTTAAACACGATCCTCTCAACGCTTCCCTCGCAAAAGTTAATAACACATGCTTAATACGTTAAACACTAAATAGTTGCGATTTTAAGGTAATAGTAGTTTACTAAAAGAGAACAATTAAACAAAAAATAAAAGAGTATTGTATTATGCTTATTATTATTGTTGGTGAGTGTTCTGGGGGTTCTTCTTTTAGGCGCCAGCAAGACGAAGAGGCGGAGCAACTCCGCGATCGACCTGCAGGCGGCGCAGCGGGCGAAGGCGCGCGGCCAATACTCGGCCCTCTCCCGGCAACAGGTCATGTCGGGCACCGCCAGCCTCCGTAAGTCACCCTTTGCATCCGAGACTTGCATGCTCTAACACTTAATTCACGTCACAAATCACAGAATTTTAATTATATGGATCTATCTTACAAATAAAGTAACTATACTTTTGCATTTACTGGAAAGGGTGTTTTTGTGCATCAGTATACTTAATTCGATTTGCCAATTTTTAGACATTCCGTGTTTTTAAAAAGTGTTCGTTTTGAAACAATATTGGTGTCTAATGCATTATATGATGCAAAAATAGATGTCCAACGCATTCTATGATGCAAAAACATATGAGTCGCCTATTTCCAAAAACCACTAAATCCATTTGAAAACAATGGATTTAGGGGTATTTTGAAATAGCGACTCATATGTCCAACGCATTCTGTGTTGTATGGGGAATTTTTCTTTTAAGTATACATACCGGGATGTATACATTGTATATTTTCAAGCGTTTGTTGTTTTTGAAAAACGTTCAGTTTGAAGCGTCAGCGAAGTGTTTCCACTCCCAGACTAAGCATGAAGTAAAATTTCGAGTTTAGAAAAACCTGAAAATTTGGTTTGATCGCGGCCAAACCAAATTTTCAGGCTTTTCTGAAATTGAAATTTTACTTCATGCGCCACGCGTATAAAACGCTGAAATATCGTGAGGTCTAAAATATACTGCTTGATTAAGGTATTTTGCATATTGCATATTTTGAACTTCACTGAAACCAGTGTTACTACGCGTGGCGCATGAAGTAAAATTTCGAGTTTAGAAAAGCCTGAATATTTATTCAGGCTTTTCTAAACTCGAAATTTTAAAAAAGCTTGAATATTTATTCAGGCTTTTCTAAACTCGAAATTTTACTTCATGCGCCACGCGTAGTAACACTGGTTTCAGTGAAGTTCAAAATATGCAATATGCAAAATACACTAATTAAGCAGTATATTTTAGACCTCACGATATTTCAGCGTTTTATACGCGTGGCGCATGAAGTAAAATTTCAATTTTAGAAATGCCTGAAAATTTGGTTTGGCCGCGATCAAACCAAATTTTCAGGTTTTTCTAAACTCGAAATTTTACTTCATGCTTAGTCTGGGAGTGGAAACACTTTGTTGACGCTTCAAATTGAACGCTTTTCAAAAACAACAAACGCTTGAAAATGTACAATGTATAAATCCTGGCATGTATACTTAAAAGAAAAATTCCCTGTACAACATAGAATGCTTGGAAATATGTTTTTGTACCATAAAATGCTTTGAACATATGTTTTTGTATTATAAAATGTGTTGGACATATGTTTTTGTATTATAAAATGCGTTGGATATATGTTTTACTATCATATAATGCGCGTTGGATACCAATATTGTCTCATAAAACATGTTACAATAACCAATGTCCAACTCTTTATACAGCATAATGTTGACTAATAACAAATCTAATTAACTCCTGTTGCATAAGAAGTGCCCTTTTCTGTTATTAACGTAAACGCTTTTTTAACTGGCTCACAAAATTGCTGTGTAAAATGTGTTTTTGAAAATGATTTATAAATTAGTAAAATGGAACCCTTATAATTTTAACCTCAGTGCTTTGTTTTTATAAATATTTAATATATTTGTTTTTAAATAAATTCTGCTTGTGTTTTTATCAATTTTTTATTTGTAGTTTTCTTAGTCTAGTAGTTTTTCCTCAAACAATTGATTAACGTTCCTTCTAACAAAATGCATATTCTGTTCCATGCCTGTTTAGAAGTGGAGGTGGCACAACAAGGTACTTTTTGATTTTGCTTTTTTACTTTTTATTAAATAATCAATGCATGCGGATTTTTTGTTATTTTTTTTTTACAATCGTGACGTTGTTTTATTGTTACTTTTGTAAAATGGTCACGATGTTTTGTAGCACGCCCTAGAAAGACACCGGAAGCGCCCGCTTCCGCGCATATGCCGGAGAGGATGGGGCGCAGCACGCGGAGTAGAAACCCAGGCGTCTCACATTCACAGCGTAAGTGTATTGTTTGTCCTCAAATGTTCAGCTGTTTTTTTTTGCTGCTGAGTACGACTTACATTTAAGCAGACAATGCTGAAACTCCTAAAAGGTTGAAACACACCCCGGCCAGTGTTCAGTACTTGTTTTTGCATCGTAGAGTGCGTTATACACTTATTTTTGCATCATAGAGTGCGTTGGGCATTTGTTTTTGCATCATAAAGTGCGTTAAGCGCTTGATTTTGCATCATTGAGTGCGTTGGGCACTTGATTTTGCATCATTGAGTGCGTTGGGCATTTGATTTTGCATCATAGAATGCGTTTAGCACCCGTTTTTACATAATAGAGTGCATACGACACTTGATTTTGCATCATAGAGTGCCTTGGGCACTTGATTTTGCATCATTGAGCGCGTTGGGCACTTGAATTTTGCATCATACAGTGGGTTGGGCACTTATTTTTGCATCATAAAGTGCGTTAGGCACTTGATTTCGCATCGTTGAGTGCGTTGGGTACTTGATTTTGCATCATAGAGTGCGTTGGACACTTGATTCTGCATAATAGCCAAGGGGGGCTATAACTTTTGTTTCGATTTGCAATTATTTACAGCTACGAGTCGATCGGCTTCGCCTAGTTCCCGTTTGCCCTACCTTTACGGGCGCACGCACACCGTGGACGGGGACAGCCCCAGGCCGAGGAGGCTATCCTCCGGCACACCTAGATCTACAGCGGGGTCCAGGGATACATCTCGGGAGACCAGCCCGACCCGAGGTCTCGGCTTGAACCGCTTCAGACGTAACAGCGATCGACCACCTTTGAGCCCCGCCGCTCGCCCAGTGATGGCGCAAAGGATCCTCCAGCAGAGCCGGGAGGCCGAAAGTGCTCTGGCCAACGCACTGGTATTCAAAAGTTTAATAATAATATCACACTTTTAATAGGCGCATTCACCACATAAAACTGTGTTGAATTAAGCCCTTAATTTGTCGAGGCCACGGACTTGATACGCTTAATTTTAGGTTGGATGGAAAGTAAAATTTTCGGAGTAGCGTTCACTAGATACTAACGTAAAGCGTAAGAAAATCCAAACGCGCTGAGAGCACATTTTTCTAGTTCTCAAGAATTAGTAATTTTATCTTAGGTTTCATTATTTCGTTTAAATCAAAGATAATTTTATGATTTGCAGTCGTGTGACCAGGCGGACGGGGATTATCACAGGACGGGAAGCCCTAGGAAGACATTGCGATCGATGGACAACCACTCGGACGATTCCGAAACGTCCAGCATCTGCTCGGAACGATCTTTCGATTCGTACAGACGCCCCAGCGATGTAAGTCCGCTTAGTTAATCTCAACCCGCCTTAGGGTCAAAACATAGTGAGCGTCAAGGCTAGTTCTTCGTGTGGACTGGCGGGACGATCTCCCCGCCAGTCCACACCAAGCCTCTAGCCTCGACGCTTGCCTTCTCACTATGTTTTCACGCTTTATCGTTGTTCAATTCAATATAACAATTTAAATGGACATTTATCCTTCCCCCCCCCATCATTGTTTTAATTTTTCAAAAATTTCTTTTCGTTTCGGTGTTTGTGTGGCTTTGTGTTTAATTGTCGGATGTTCTGTGCCAGTCGTACTCGTGGAGCGGGTCGCAGCAGCGCCTGTCCAGCAGGGACATTTGGGAGCCCTGCCGTGTAAGTACTCGCTTTTATCCGCTAACACTCTATTTTTATTTTGCGCGAATGGCCTTTGTTGTCGAAAGCGCCCTATCAACCCAGATATTTTCTCTTTATATGTTTATTTTCGTTTTGATCTATTTTTGATGTATCTATACTTGTATCTATCTATCTATAATCATCATCATTTAGACTTTTTTTCAAATTATAACGTTTTTCAATGAAGTTTCATTGAAAAACGTTATGATTAGAAAAAGAAAATGTTCATTGGTTCATTGAAAAACGTTATGATTAAAACAAAAAAAAACTTCTTAAGAAAGCGTTGCAACATTTTGTTACTTGAATTTAAATTTAAAAATACCTTGTTTTAACGTGAAAAATCAGTAATCGCTCATTTATTAGGATATCAATGAAATCATCGCACTGTGCGCCAGCACCGTGTGGCAAGAGCGAAAAGACGGATTGGTTTCCCTCCGGCTCTACCTAAGCGCTGGCAATCTTCTAAGCCCGGGCGAGCTAAAGCACATCACCGAAATCTGCACGAAGATGTTCGTCGACTCGCACACGAAAGGGCTGAGCGTTGTGCTGGACACCGTCAACGAGATCATCAGGAAGCACAAGGCCGACCTGCACGACTGGCTCTACATCCTCCTGCAGAAGATCTTCTACAAGTCCGGAACGGACCTGCTGGTCTCGGCGCAGAACAAGCTCGCGCAGACCCTTGAGAACGTAAAGCGTAGCTTCCCGGCTCCGCTGCAGTTCCGCTGCATTTATAAGTTTCTCGTGGACGTAGCGCAGACGCCGAAGGCTAAGGTGAAAGTCGAGGTGCTCGCGTACTTGTCGGATCTGTGCCAAGTCGCGGATCCCGCGCAGTTCGTTGCTGATCCGCCCGCCCAGCAGGCGCTGCAGAAGATAATTACTTACTCGCAGGATGCGAAGTCGACTGATATTAGGACTGCTGCTAAAGTGAGTTGGATGAAATCCATAGTACTAATGGATTTCAACGGTGTCTAACGGTTTCATTTGATTGATTTATGTATTATTTTAGAAGTGTATAGTGTCGTTGTGGAATTGCAATACGCCGCAAGTGACGATGATGCTGGCGGAGCTGCCGAAGGATCAGCAGGACGTCGCTTCGCACATAGTGCAGAGCCACATGAGGAAGAACTCGACGGGGAGCGATGTGGGCTGCCCGTCTGGAGGCGGCAGCCCGAAGCCGCTGTCGCCGCTCGCCACGCCCCTGGACGGCAGCAGCAATGACCTCAATCGCGAGGAGATCTACAAGAGACTCCAGAGGACGACGGCAGAGATACAAAATTACAGCTACGAGTCTCTAGGTGAGCCTACAAATAATCATTGTAAGGGTAGAACGTAGTCGAATAATAATTTCAATAATGGAAAATTGATTAAAACACTTGTTTGTTTCACTGAATTTCATTTTTACTCCAACTATCGAGTATCCAACAGTTATTGAAGTCCTGGGTGGCTGTGGAATCAAACATGAATGTCGATTCTTACTTCACAATTATTGAATCTGATTTTTTTAAAGTCAAATCCTATTTCAACAGCCATTCAACACATCAATTGTTTCAACCCTTACGGAGACTAGGGTCGAGACTAGGTGAAGTAATAATGAAAATCAATGAACCCACCCGTTTTCATAAGTTTTCTGTTATTAATAATACATTAATATTTCACCGCGGGTTAAGCGAGGAATTAATTCCTCATTTTTTGAGTATACAAATCCTGATGCAACCGTTGGACATTTTCAGCCGATTTTCGCCGATTTTGAAAAGTGTTCAATTTGCAGCTTCTAACGAGTGTGTCCACTCCCAGATTAAGCATGAAGTAACATTTCGAGTTTAGAAAAGCCTGAAAATTTGGTTGGGTCGCGTAGCGCGGAGCGACCAAACCAAATTTTCAGGCTTCTCTAAACTCGAAATTTTACTTCATGCGCCACTTGTATAAACCACTGAAATATTATGAAGTCGAAAATATACTGCTTTAGTCTCTTGCTTTAATAGTCTATTTTGAACCACTTGACATCAGTGTTTTATACGCTTGGCACATGAAATAAAATTTCGAGTTTAGAAAAGCATGAAAATTTGGTTTGGTCTCTTTTCTTCACGGAGCGACCAAACCAAATTTTATGACTTTTCTAAACTCGAAATTTTATTTCATGCTTAGCCTGGGAGTGGAAACACTCGTTAGAAGCTGCTAGTTAAACGCTTCTCAAAATGAGTGAATGTCTAAAAATGTACAGTGTATACGTTGGGGTGTGTATTCTTGAAAGAAAAAGTTCCTGCATAATAATTTCAATGTTGGACCACAACAATTGCTCCTAACTACACGCACTCAGAGATTTTGTTATCAATCTCAGCGTTGGACACCAGCAATTGCCCTAAGTGTACAAACCTTCAGGGCTTTTGTTACACTCTAAAGAAATCAAGATTATTTCAGTGTTGGACACCGATAATACAGGCATACTCTTAGCACAACTGTTGTCTTCACTGTTTTAATCGAAAATTTTCTGCAATGTGTGTTGTGTGTCATTCCCCCAAGGTTCAAAATTGGACCGCGAGCGAGGTACGACGTCCCACGACTCAGGCATATCGCAAATGTCCCTAGGTAATGACAACAAGAACGATATCATGATACTCGAGGAGGCCATGGAGGAGCTGACCATCAGGCCGTCGTACGTGGCCCGGCTCACCGCCTCAGTCAACGGTATTGGCGATAATAACTCCAACGGCTGCGGACACGGTAAGTTATCTAATTTGCTTAGGTATCAGTTTTTTAAGTTCAGTAAATCATGCGTGGATTCTTTTATTTAGAAATTGCTGGTTTTGTAAGTTTTTTAAGTTTAGATAACAGTTTTTTAAGTTGAGTATATCACGCATGGGATACTTTCATTTAAAGACTAAAGAACAGGTTAAAGATTTACTTTTGTTTTTAAACTCTAATTAATTGATTGATTGCAGATAATTCCACAGAGGAGGAAATAGTGATGAAAATCTTAGATTGCTGCACGATTGACAACCCGTTGCCCCATTACGAAAAGTGCAAGCTGCTGAGGAGGTTGGGAGACATCGCGAAACAAGGCAACGTCGAGCCGATAGCCCAAAATTTCAAGTGAGTGAGAAATTCAGTGGTTATCCGTTTCTGGGGCGAAGCACTTTTTCCAATTTGTGATGCTAAATTATTTTTTTTATGCGATCCAGAAAATTATTGAGGCTATTCATCGATATATTGAGCCAGAGCGAGCCCAAGTCCCAGGTGACGGTGCTGGAGGTCTTGGCTGAGATCTTTCAGAATAAGCAACTTGAGGAAAGCTGGAGCAACTTTATCGAGCTGCTCACACTTAAGGTGCTGGAATGTTACGGTGATTCCCAAAGAGACGTAAGTTGAAATCATTACGTAAAGTAACACTCACATAGCTTACAAATGGTGGTGTCCAACACCGAAAGTTTTGTAGTTTAGTCAAAGAGACGCAATACGAAGTGTTGGACACGTAAAAAAATTTGTCGGTGTCCAACACTTTACGTAGCTTGAGCATTTTTGTCATTCTTATCTTTTTGCAAAGGTTGTTAAGGCGGCGGAAACGACGACGCTGGCGATGGGTATGTTTCCTTTCAGCAACATTGTGAATATGCTCTCCCCGCTGATACAAACTACGCCCTACCCGAAGCTGGACGGCGCAATCAAGATGCTCACCAAAATGGTAGAAATGCACCTGAACGAAGTAACCGATGATCACCTTCAGGCGATCATGCCAGGGCTAATTAAGGTAGGTGCTACTTAACCCATTAACACCCAGTGTATTGTTTAAAATTATTTATATCCAGTGATCTATGTATATGCTAGTGAACATTAACTGGGTAATCTAACATAATCTGCAGCAACGGATCGCAGCCTAACTTCAGGGTTGACCACGGCGCCAAGGCACACAAAATTTGAGGTTAGGATCGCGCTTTTTAAATACAAGGAATTGCACAATAAAGTCACCTTTCACTAACGGAGACCTTGGGTCTCTGGCCTACCCTGAAGTTAGGCTGCGAGCCGCCGCTGATAATCTGTGATCTCTGCGAGTGAAGTAAATTATCTGTGATTTTGTGTTTCGAAACTTATACTGTAGGGTAAATTAGAATAGACGATTGCTTGTGTCTTACAGGCGAACGATCACGAACAAAGTTCTGCGAGGAAGAGTGCCGTCTTCTGCATGGTCGCGGTGCACAAGGCAGTGGGCGAGGAGCGCCTAGCGCCCCACATAGCCTCCCTCGCGGGCTCGAAGCTGAAGCTGCTCAGGCTTTACATCGACAAACAGCAGAACAAAACCACGGCGGGGAAAAGCTCCGGAACCGCCCACCTAACCACCAGCTAGTCGAACCGCAACCGGAGCGAAAAGATTAAAAAGAAAAAAAAACAAAGTTTTCTCTTCCAATCAATAGTGAGTGTCGTAGATTTTAAAAAATAAACGAGAGGAAACTGAGGCTAGACGCGCTCAAGCTGCTCGCGCACCCGCGATGGGAGAACGAGGGAGGAAAAAGTGCTTTTAAATTTTTATAAGCTTTGAAAAACAAAATGGACTCGAAACTCAACTTGTTAGAGAGTGAACTTGTAGCTTTGATTATTATTTTAAGACCCCCCCGCCCCCACTTTAATTGTGTAATTGATTGTAAGGTACTCCCATATATATCAGGAAAGTTGAGTCAGAGCCTTAATTTAATACCACTAGGATGCAAATGTGTCATTTGATTTTTTTTTAACCTCACTTTTACTCGTGTTGACTAACGTTTCTGTTTTTAACATTATTTTTACTGGTGTCAACTAATTTTCATTTTTTTAAACCCCATTTTTTGTATACTTCTTTCTCTAACCTCAAATTGGAGTGTGAACACGAGCATACTCCACTCCGTGTGTATAAAGGCTGTTCCAACCAAGAAATTCGTGTTTCAAATATCCCAGGATTAATGTATTGTAAAAATTGCGCAGAAGAAAAAATATCGACCCACTACTTCCGAAACCTTGTAAATGTGAAATTTGACAGCACAAAATTTTAGTTAATTATTATATGAGCTGTGTAATCCTTGTGATTTTTTTTTATGGTATGCATAACTTCATCATGAACGATTTTTCGTAAGTATTTGAGTAGATGTTTATACTTATATTGGTAAATTAATAATATCTGAATTACGAGGGAAAAAATCGGGACTTACGAGGTTTCTGAAGTAGTTCATCGATATCTCGTTAAAGTTGGACTACACGAAGAAAAAATGATTCTATTCATCAAATTATTCATTATTTCGACCGAATGGAAAAATACTTCTCGCCCCTTTTAATTGTTGAACTTTCCTTTTTGGATCGGTAATGCAAATCTTGTTGAATTTGTTGTTTGTGATTTTTTATTTTCTACGTTTGTATGCTCGTCGGTGTGCCATTTTCGTCGAAATTAAGTGTTGTAAGCTAAAAAAACAAAATTTACCTGCTTTAAAAAACAAAAATGAATTGAATCTTTATAAAAAATTGTTAATTAAATAAATAATTAAAAAAGCAAAAAAGTTGATATTATGGATTAAACGTGAAGCGGTAAAGCAGGATGGAAAACTCAATTACTTTCAGTAATTAATTAATACTCTCAGTAATCAATTAATGCATTCCGTAACTAATTAATACATTTAGCAATTAATTGATTGATTGAACCTTTTATTAAAGAACGATTCGATGCACATAATTTTTATTTTTGTATCAACCTAGTCATATATTTTATTTTTCTTATGTTTTTTTTTGTTTTGTTCAGTTACATGCGCGTATGTTGTGTTCCCCCTCTTTGTAAACAAAAAAAACATTGAAACATATTAAATTTGTAATTTACTCTATCTATACCAATTGAAACATATTAAATTTGTAGTTTACTTTATCTATACACATCTTCTTTCCATTTTTTTTAAATTTCCACTCGAAATATTTTGCTTCAAGTTTGAAACAAAATAATTATCCTTTCTTACAGAATGAAAAAAAAACGGTAAGTTGTTCAGGAGAGGAGGTCAGTATCTTATCTGTAGACAAAAATAAGTAAATTGAATGTTGTTTCAACAACAGGAGTTTAATCTGAAGCTTAAATCGAGTGTTTTCCACTCCCAGACTAAGCATGAAGTAAAATTTCGAGTTTAGAGAAGCCTGAAAATTTGGTTTGGTCGCGTAGCGTGGAGCGGCCAAACCAAATTTTTAGCCTTTTCTAAACTCGAAACTTTACTTCATGCACCACGCGTATATGACACTGATTTCAAGCGAAGTTTACTCGTTCCCAATATTTCAGCGTTAAATACGCGTGGTGCATGAAGTAAAATTTCGAGTTTAGAAAAGCCTGAAAATTTGGTTTGGTCGTTTTTCTAAACTCGAAATTTTACTTCATGCTTAACCTAGGAGTGGAAAACACTCGTTTAAACTTCAAATTGACCTCTTTTAAGAAAACAACAAATATTTAAAAATTAACAAAACGTAATCGGGACATATATACTCAAAAGAAAAAAATCACAAGAAATTATGTTTTAAAGCTTTTTCTAAAAGGAAGAACACTGATATACTCACGACCTAAACAGTATGACATTGTAATGTAACGTCAAAATTGGACTCAACTAGGAAAAATTGTTGCAGATACAACTGTCATACTCTCTAAAAAATTTGAACCACACATTACACATCAATGAGTCGAAGGACATCTCCCTCGAATTCCACTATATTTTTTAAACCTTGCGAAATGTGAAATTTGACAGGAGCACAAAATATTTGTAGTAATCCAGATTTTTTTTTATGCTACATATAACTCCATCATGAGTGAGTGATTTTTAATAAGTATTTTGAGTTGATGTTTATAGTAATTTTGCAAATATTTTTCCTCGTAACTCTGATTTTATTAATTTACCAATATTAGTATTATCTTATTGGTAAGTTATTAAAATCTGAGTTACGAGGAAAAATGATTATAAAATTGAGACTTACGAGGTTTCGGAAGTTCGATATTCGCCTTTCTAAATAATTTTTTAAATTGGACGAAATTTGACAAATGATTCGTTTGGTTAAAGGTTAATCCTCTGAAAATGTTTCTACAGATAGATTTAGTCATGTTGAATATGAATCATTTTTCAATTTATTGGAAAAAAAGTTGGTATAAAATTTAATTTATTTTAATTCACACAAAAGTTTCATCCACTTTTAAAAGGTGTTTTGCATATTTAAATATCTCTGATTGCTTATATAAATTCATGTAAATGGGAACGTTGAGTAGTAAAGTATCCTTTTTGAACTTCAATGTGTGGAATAATGTATGCAACTTAAAATACACATTTTGCATGTATAAAGTTGTATATTTATTTATTTGCAAATATATATAATATTTTACTGAACCACGAATATCAAATAATTCGCTCGATTTTATTTTTTACAACTCGAGCACAAAGAGTGTTCCGTGGCAGAAAGGTTCGTCATTCCTCAACAAGTCCTAGTCGAAATTGGTCGTATGAAATCTGTCATTTAGATAGGAATTTAATATGTGAATTTGACAGTTGGCAGGAGACCGATCGTTCGATCAATTTCAAAGAAATATCGTCCCTGTTAAATGTTCCTTAGTAATCTATAATTATAAAAAGAGAAACGGTACTTTTTCTTAATTTTAACTTTAGTGTGGGGAATAATGTATGTAACTTAAAATACACATTTTGCGTGTATAAAGTTGCATATAATATTGTACTGAACCAAGAATATTAAATAAATCGCTCGATTTTATTTTTTCTAACTCGAGAACAAAGGTTCTTCATTCCTCAACAAGTCTTGGGCCGGTATTCCCGAAATTGGTCGTACGACTTGGTTGTATGAAATCTGTCATTTAGATAGGGATTTAACATGTGAATTTGACTGTTGGCAGGCGACTGATCGATCAATTTCAGGAATACCGGCCCTGTTAATCTTAACAAATTTTCATAAGTAATCTATGATTACAAAAAAGAGAAACGGTACTTTTTAATAACTTGAACTTACTTTGTAAAATAGTATATTGATAGCTAGTAATCACGAGAACGGTGTTTGCGGAACGAACTGAAGAAGAGTGGAGCAAGTCGTTCGAGTGATTAATAGCCATTATATGCGAGTTATACACTATGTTCACGAAAATAATAAAATATAACACATTTAAATATATTTGTCAAATACGCGTCAGTTTTAATGGTCGGTTTTGTTTTGTAATCATTTGACAGATAAATGATTGAATGATGAAATGACAGATTGCGGTATTATGATTTGAATGTGTAATAGGGTTAATTCCACTTTAACACAAATATAAATAATCGTTCAACAATAAATAATACTTACCAGTGTACCCTTTCGCCTAAGTTACATAGAAACAGGCTATTTGCACAAAAAACGAACTCTACCGTTTGGATGGAGTTTTCACGGTCTTAACGTTTGTTCCGCTTTAAAAAAACACTCGCGACGGATAGAAGTACAGTTGTTTAACCGATTTGAGAATGATTTATGTTTACAAACACGTTTTACGCGGGTTAAACTAGTGAGAACCATGAAGATGTTGATGCGATTATTTTGTACTTTAACAAAATGGCGTCGTCGATGTTATCACCACCATGGTCAAATGTGAGAGAATGAAAAAGCTGATTTGACTAGCACAGCGGTGTTACTGCATAGCGAACTTGGGAATTATTCATATTCGTGTTAAAAAACCACAGTAAACACCCCATTTATGTTGCCCACACAATTAAATAATGCACTTATTGTAAGATTGTCGTAAAAAAATGAATATAAAATATGTATTTTTATTTATAATTACGAATAAATAATGAATTAATTATTGAAAACCTTTTATATATACAACAGTGTATAGTGTGTTGCATATAGCTTTACATTTTAAATTAAATTTGTAGAAACTGAATTAAAACCAAGCTCTGATTATAAAATACAAATCAAAATTGGTTTGAATTTTTTGGAGTATCGACTAAATAAATGAATAAATTAGTGGATGAAAGGATGAATAATCGTAAAATGATTTAAAATCCCTATTTTTAATTATTACCCAGCGACATCTTGTGAATGTAGCCTGAACATTTTTACTCTTATTGAATATTTATATGCATCTTAAATAAGTTTCAAAAACATTTAATACATTTTTTAATTGTTGAAACAATATCAACTTTATTGTGCAATGTACATATAATTTTAGGCACTTAGTTTGATAATGACTAGCTTGTAGTCGCAACTACAGTCACTGAAAAGTAAAAATTAAAGTGGTAAAACAAAGTTAAGTGTTTTAATTAAATTGTTATGAAGATGTACCACAAAGTGAACGACAACCAAATTAAAGATTCAACTTTATTTAACAATCGTAAATATATCATATTTTAAGTAAGTATTTATTTCAGTCGTCTACGCTCAAGTTTAAACAGCTTACGTTAGATAGCGCTCAACGGCTTGAAAATTACAAATTGTAATTCTACTTTTTGTTTGTTTTTTAATTAAACTAAAGTGTTAAAAACCGTTAGTTTGTTCAGCAAATGGGTTTTCAGAAGAAAAAAATATCGTAATTTGAACATTAGCAACTACGCAACAATCCCGGCGGCAATTTCGGATGCCCTATTAATAAACTGTGCACGTAGATTGAAGAGAGCGCGAGTCGAGTGTAGGAGAGCCCATAAAAAACAATTTCGTGCAATTGAATTAAACGAACCAAATTCCGCGTTAAGTCATCTCATCCTTGTTATTGATATTAGTCGGTTGCGGGATGGCCAGCCAGTCGCAGGGAATCCAGCAGTTGCTGATCGCTGAGAAGAAGGCCGCGGAAAAAGTCGGCGAAGCCAGAAAACGTGAGTTTCGGCCTGTTTGTATTTTTAGAAAATAAATATTGCCGAGTTTCGTACAAACAAGCAGAGATATATTAAGTTTGTGTAACGGCTATTTTTACGTGTTTATTAAGTAATGCAGGCGCAGGAAGGAATGCGGAATGTTTTTAATTGGCTTAATTAAAAACAAAATTAATATTTAGAATTCAAAACTATTTTGAATTAAAAAAATAGGCTTACGCTTCTTTTAATTTGCAGAACTTTAAACGTAAAATATAAAATTACGATAATGTTGCAAATAATAAACTTATTGTTTGCAGTTTGTACCAGAGTTTGGACGATTTATAAAGGGTGTTTGAAATTCGAGCCTCACCATGGGGATCTCGCTCATTATATAAGATAGAGGTTGTGTTTTGAATCGGTACTTTTGCAAAATTTGATGCTAATTAATAATCCAAAAGAAAATTTACCTAAATTCTTTTGTTTTTGAGTAAAGTCTAAAAAACTGAAAAAGCTGTTTTTCTTTTTTAATTATATTTTCGTTATTTGAGGCAATATTTAAAAACGGTAAAGTCCTTCTTCTAGCACTTTTTTAATTTCTAACAGTTGGGTTCATTCATTTCTTTATAACGTGTTTCGCTTCATTTGAGCCATCATCAACATTCTTATTTCTTATGGACGCTATATTTATTTTTCATCGCATCTAATGACTTTGTTTTTTGTGATAACGACGATATATTACAACATACATCTAATTTTATAAACCAACATACAATCGTTAAAAATGCTTTTGCTACGAGTCTAGTATTACCCTAACTAAAAATCATCTGTGCCATGGAATTAAGAACAATAAAAAAATATGAAGTAATCATTGTTTATCAAACATTATTATTGTTTATCAATAAAAATGCAATTCTTTTATTCAGGAAAGCGTGATTTGTTACGTATTTTTTTATTTATTAAAAAGAAATACAGAATTAGCTAGTCAAAAATATTTACAAATGTATCCGGAAAGAAGGCAACCGCATCGAATAATTTCTCTACAGATTGACAGAAATTTGGAAGAGTATGGATCGTTCAATCAACGCCGCAAAGCATACGGAAATAACATTTCTCAAGAAGACTGTAATAATATTTTGGAAATGGTAATATTAAAGTTATATTGATTATTTTATTTAAGGTGTACTACTTACAAACAATAATTTACATACATTAAAAACCATCACTCTCAAGCCGTGCAGTAGCAGCTGATTTAAATTTGCCATCAGCGCAAGTATGGCGAATTTTAAATAAATTCAATTAAAAACCATACAATATTCATTTAAGCCATACTCTAATGCCTGGTGATAATATAAGACGTATTACATTTTTCAATTGGTTGCTGCAAAAGTGCAATGAAGATAATATTTTTATTAATAAGATTACTTGGACAGATGAATGCAAATTCATAAATAGTGGCATATTTAATAGAAATAATGAGCATTTTTGGGCAACGGCAAATCCAAGACAAGTCCGTAGTGTTAGGCCACAGCTTCGATTTGGAATAAATGTTTGGGCAGGAATTTATGAAAACAATTTAATAGGGCCAATTATGTACGAAGAGTCTCTAAACAGTGAACACACCTTCTTCGTACAAACATTGCTAATAATTTGGATAATGTTCCTCTAAGTCAACACCAAATCTTGAAGTATTGAAAATCTCATGAACATTTTATGAAAATCTTGAAATACCGAAAATTCGACGAAAATCTTGAAATATTCTAAATCTTATGAACATTTTATGAATTGACGAAAATCTCGAAATACCGAAAATCCGACGAAAATCTCGAAATATTGAAAATCTCATAAAATTTTATGATTTGACGAAAATCACGAAATACCGAAAATCCGACGAAAATCTCGAAGTATTGTAAATCTCATGAACATTTTATGAATTGAAGAAAATACCGAAAATTCGACAAAAATCTCGGAATATTGAAAATCTCATGGAATTTTTTGAATTGGCGAAAATCTCGATATACTGAAAATCACATTAAAATTTTATAAATCGATAATAATTGAAAATTTTACGAAAATCTCGAGGTATTGAAAATCTGATGAAAATTTTATAAAATGATAAAAATCTCAAAATATCCAAAAATTTTACGCAATATCGAAATATTGAAAATCTCATGAAAGTTTTATGAATTGACGAAAATCTTGAAATACCGAAAATCCGACGAAAATCTCGAAATATTAAAAACCTCATTAAAATTTTATAAATCGACAGAAATTGAAAAGTTTATGAAAATCTCGAAATATTCAAAATCTTCATGAACATTTTATAAATTGATGAAATATTGATTTCATGAAATGTGTCTAAATCGACAAATATCACAAAATGTCGAAAATATCATGAACATTTTATAAATCGATAAAACGAGTGTTTTCCACTCCCAGACTAGGCATGAAGTAACATTTCGAGTTTAGAAAAGCCCCGTGAAAATTTGTCTCGGGTCGCGCAGCGACCCGAGACTAATTTTCTAGGCAGGGCTTTTCTAAACTCGCCACGCGTATAACATAGTGAAATATTATTATTATTATTTTGTAAAAGGCAAATATTGATAATATTGTAAGTGTGTGGAATAATGTATGCAACATAAAATACACATTTTGCGTCTATAAAGTTGCATATAATATTTTACTGAACCACGAATATTAAATAATTCACTCGATTTTATTTTTTCCTTCATTCCTCCACAAGTCCTGTTAATCTTAACAAATTTTCCTTAGTAATCTATGATTAAAAAAATATATTTATCAAATACGCGTCAGTTTTGATGGTCGATTTTGTTTTATAATAATTTGACAGATAAATGATAACAGATTGCGGTATTATGATTTGAATGTGTAATAGGGTTAATTCCACTTAAACGCAAATATGAACAATCGTTTAACAATAAATAATACTCACACAGTCTACCCTTTCGCCTAAGTTCCCCACAAACACGCTGTTTGCACAAAAAACCAACTCTTCCGTTTGGATGCAGTCTTCACGGTGTTAACCTTTTTAACCGCTTTATAAAACACTCTCGGCGAAAAGAAGCACAATTGTTTAAGCGATTTGAGAATGATTTACCAACGCGTTTTACGCGGGTTAAACTAGTAAGAACGGCAAAGATGTTGACGCGTTACTTCGTACTTTCAAAAAATGGCGTCGAGACGTCATCACCACCATGGTCAAATATAAGACAAAAGAAACTGATTGAACTAGCACAGCGCTGTTACTGCATAGCGGCAAAAAATCGAACTAGGCAATTATTTATACTTGCGTTGATGACAGATTCCGGTATTAAGATTTAAATGTGTAATCGGGTTAATTTCACTTTAACACAAATATGAACAATCGTTAAACAATAAATAATACTCACACAGTCTACCACAGTCTACCCTTTCGCCTATGTTGCACAGAAACACGCTCTTTGCACAAAAAACGAACTCTTCCGTTTGGATAATATTTTCACGGTGTTATCGTTTGGCCCGCTTTAAAAAAACACTCGCGACGGATAATTATTCAATCGATTTGAGACAGATTTATGTTTACAAACGCGTTTTACGCGGGTTAAACTAGTGAGAACGGCGAAGATGTTGACGTGATTACTTCGTAGTTTAACAAAATGGCGTCGACGACGTTATCACCACCATGGTCAAATGTAAGACAAAAGAAGCTAATTTAACTAGCACAACGCTATTACTGCATAGCAAATCCATTTAAGTAATATTTCATCAACATTAAAACAACGTTTAATGTTGCTACAATGTTGATATAACGTTATTTGTTTTTTTTGCTCAGTGGGAAGCAATTATTTATATTCATTTATTTATTTGATAAATAATTGTTTTTATCTTGTATAATAGAGATTGCGTTCTCTAGGGCTCCGTCAACTTGGCCCCCCACTTTCAATTTTTCAGAAAAACATCATTGCACAGAAAAGCCCTTAGCTAGCACAGGCTAGCACAGCCAAAATTAGAGCAAGCACACAAATAGTAAAAAAGTTATAGGGGTTTCAAATATGGGGGGGCTATGTTGACGTTTGCCCCCCACTTTTGATTTTTCAACTTTTTTTTATATGATTTGGATTCCTCAGAGCTAGCACAGGCTAGCACAACCAGATTTAGAGCAAGCACAACCCCAACAACCCCTTAAAAATACAAAATTAGTTTGTACCCCAGCCCCCCACTATAATATTTTTTGATTATTTCTAAAGGAATCTGCAGCTTAGAGCAAGCACAGGCAGAATATGCAAAAATTATTTAAAAAAATAAAATGGTTAAAAAGATATTTCAATTTTAATTATCAACCGTGAGCTTTCAAATCCTGTATGCGTAATTCCGTTCATGTATTTTAATTATTATGCTAAATGCGTATTTTCTAACAAATCACAATATTTCAACGGATTTGTTGACAATAACTTTGCCATATACTTAACTACCAGTTTAAAACATTGCTTTCAAATGCTGTGACCCGGAAAGCAAGCACATTAAAGACAGTGACGTAGTGAGTTATTAATGACCAACCCTCGAATAATTTAAAATGTAATAACTCCACCAAATACTAACAGATTTCAAAAATTCTTTCAAAATATAAATAAATAATGCATTGGTAATAAATGCTGTGACTGAGAAAGCTAGCACAGTAAAGACAGAGGCGTAGTAAGTAATCAATATTTAACCCTCGAATAATTTAAAATGTAATAACTCCACTAAATACAGAGAGAATTCAAAAATTCTTATAAATTATGAATCACTAATGCATTGTTAATAAATGCTGTGACTAAGAAAGCTAGCACAAGAAAGACAGTAGCGTAGTGAGTAATCAATATTTAACCCTCGCATAATTTAAAATGTAATAACTCCACCAAATACCAACAGATTTCAAAAATTCTTTCAGAATATAAATGACCAATGCATTGGTAATAAATGCTGTGACTAAGAAAGCTAGCACAGTAAAGACAGAGGCGTAGTAAGTAATCAATATTTAACCCTCGAATAATTTAAAATGTAATAACTCCACTAAATACAGAGAGATTTCAAAAATTCTTTTAAATTATGAATCACTAATGCATTGTTATTAAATGCTGTGACTAAGAGAGCTAGCACAAGAAAGACAGTAGCGTAGTGAGTAATCAATATTTAACCCTCGCATAATTTAAAATGTAATAACTCCTCCAAATACAAACCGATTTCAAAAATTCTTTTAAAATATAAATAACCAATGCATTGGTAATAAATGCTGTGACTGAGAAAGCTAGCACAGTAAAGACAGAGGCGTAGTAAGTAATCAATATTGAACCCCCTAATAATTTAAAATGTAATAACTCCACTAAATACAGAGAGATTTCAAAAATTCTTTTAAATTATGAATCACTAATGCATTGTTAATGAATGCTGTGACTAAGAAAGCTAGCACAAGAAAGACAGTAGCGTAGTGAGTAATCAATATTTAACCCTCGTATAATTTAAAATGTAATTACTCCACGAAATACTAACAGATTTCAAAAATTCTTTCAAAATATAAATGACCAATGCATTGGTAATAAATGCTGTAAGTGAGAAAGCTAGCACATAAAAGACAGTGGCGTAGTAAGTAATCAATATTTAACCCTCAAATAATTTAAAATGTGATAAGTCCACTAAATACAAAGAAATTTTAGAAATTATTTTAAATTATAAATCACTAATGCATTGTTAATAAATGCCGTGACTAAGAAAGCTAGCACAAGAAAGACAGTAGCGTAGTGAGTAATCAATATTTAACCCTCGCATAATTTAAAATGTAATAACTCCACCAAATACCAGCAGATTTCAAAAATTCTTTTAAAATATAAATGACTAGGGCATTAGTAATAAATGCTGTGACTAAGAAAGCTAGCACAGTAAAGACAGAGGCGTAGTAAGTAATCAATATTTAACCCTCGAATAATTTAAAATGTAATAACTCCACTAAATACAGAGAGATTTCAAAAATTCTTTTAAATTATGAATCACTAATGCATTGTTAATAAATGCTGTGACTAAGAAAGCTAGCACAAGAAAATCAGTAGCGTAGTGAGTAATCAATATTTAACCCTCGCATAATTTAAAATGTAATAACTCCACCAAATACCAACAGATTTAAAAAATTCTTTTAAAATATAAATGACCAATGCATTGGTAATAAATGCTGTGACTAAGAAAGCTAGCACAGTAAAGACAGAGGCGTAGTAAGTAATCAATATTTAACCCTCGAATAATTTAAAATGTAATAACTCCACTAAATACAGAGAGATTTCAAAAATTCTTTTAAATTATGAATCACTAATGCACTGTTAATGAATGCTGTGACTAAGAAAGCTAGCACAAGAAAGACAGTAGCGTAGTGAGTAATCAATATTTAACCCTCGCATAATTTAAAATGTAATAACTCCACCAAATACTAACAGATTTCAAAAATTCTTTGGTGGAGTTATTACATTTTAAATTATGCGAGGGTTAAATTTTGATTACTCACTACGCTACTGTCTTTCTTGTGCTAGCTTTCTTAGTCACAGCATTCATTAACAATGCATAAGTGATTCATAATTTAAAATAATTTTTTAAATTTCTTTCTATTTAGTGGACTTATCACATTTTAAATTATTCGAGGGTTAAATATTGATCACTTACTACGCCACTGTCTTCTGTGTGCTAGCTTTCCTACTCACAGCATTTATTACCAATGCATTGGTCATTTATATTTTGAAAGAATTTTTGAAATCTGTTAATATTTGGTGGAGTTATTACATTTTAAATTATGCGAGGGTTAAATATTGATTACTCACTACGCTACTGTCTTTCTTGTGCTAGCTCTCTAAGTCACAGCATTCATTAACAATGAATTAGTGATTCATAATTTAAAATAATTTTTGAAATCTCTCTGTATTTAGTGGAGTTATTACATTTTAAATTATTCGAGGGTTAAATATTGATTACTTACTACGCCTCTGTCTTTACTGTGCTAGCTTTCTCAGTCACAGAATTTATTACCAATGCATTGGTCATTTATATTTTGAAAGAATTTTTGAAATCGGTTTATATTTAGTGGAGTTATTACATTTTAAATTATGCGAGGGTTGAATATTGATTACTCACTACGCTACTGTCTTTCTTGTGCTAGCTTTCTTAGTCACAGAATTCATTAACAATGCATTAGTGATTCATAATTTAAAAGAATTTTTGAAATCTCTCTGTATTTAGTGGATTTATTACATTTTAAATTATTCGAGGGTTAAATATTGATTATATACTACGCTTCTGTCTTTACTGTGCTACCTTTCTCAGTCACAGCATTTATTACCAATGCATTGGTCATTTATATTTTGAAAGAATTTTTGAAATCTGTTAGTATTTGGTGGAGTTATTAAATTTTAAATTATGCGAGGGTTAAAAATTGATTACTCACTACGCTACTGCCTTTCTTGTGCTAGCTTTCTTAGTCCCAGCATTCATTAACAATGCATTAGTGATTCATAATTTAAAAGAATTTTTGAAATCTCTCTGTATTTAGTGGAGTTATTACATTTTAAATTATTCGAGGGTTAATTATTGATTACTCACTACGCCTCTGTTTTTACTGTGCTAGCTTTCTCAGTCACAGCATTTATTACTAATGCATTGGTCATTTATATTTTGAAAGAATTTTTGAAATCTGCTAGTATTTGGTGGAGTTATTACATTTTAAATTATGCGAGGGTTAAATATTGATTACTCACTACGCTACTGTCTTTCTTGTGCTAGCTTTCTTAGTCACAGCATTTATTAACAATGCATTAGTGATTTATAATTTGAAAGAATTTTTGAAATTTCTTTGTATTTAGTGGACTTATCACATTTTAAATTATTCGAGGGTTAAATATTGATTACTTACTACGCCACTGTCTTTTGTGTGCTAGCTTTCTTACTCACAGCATTTATTACTAATGCATTGGTCATTTGTATTTTGAAAGAATTTTTGAAATCTGTTAGTATTTGGTGGAGTTATTACATATTAAATTATGCGAGGGTTAAATATTGATTACTTACTACGCCACTGTCTTTTGTGTGCTAGCTTTCTTACTCACAGCATTTATTACCAATGCATTGGTCATTTATATTTTGAAAGAATTTTTGAAATCTGCTGGTATTTGGTGGAGTTATTACATTTTAAATTATGCGAGGGTTAAATATTGATTACTCACTACGCTACTGTCTTTCTTGTGCTAGCTTTCTTAGTCACAGTATTCATTAACAATGCATTAGTGATTCATAATTTAAAAGAATTTTTGAAATCTCTCTGTATTTAGTGGAGTTATTACATTTTAAATTATTCGAGGGTTAAATATTGATTACTCACTACGCCTCTGTCTTTACTGTGCTAGCTTTCTCAGTTACAGCATTTATTACTAATACATTGGTCATTTATATTCTGAAAGAATTTTTGAAATCTGTTAGTATTTGGTGGAGTTATTACATTTTAAATTATGCGAGGGTTAAATATTGATTACTCACTACGCTACCGTCTTTCTTGTGCTAACTTTCTTAGTCACAGTATTCATTAACAATGCATTAGTGATTCATAATTTAAAAGAATTTTTGAAATCTCTCTGTATTTAGTGGAGTTATTACATTTTAAATTATTCGAGGGTTAAATATTGATTACTTACTACGCCTCTGTCTTTACTGTGCTAGCTTTCTTAGTCACAGCATTTATTACCAATGCATTGGTCATTTATATTCTGAAAGAATTTTTGAAATCTGTTGGTATTTGGTGGAGTTATTACATTTTAAATTATGCGAGGGTTAAATATTGATTACTCACTACGCTACTGTCTTTCTTGTGCTAGCTTTCTTAGTCACAGTATTCATTAACAATGCATTAGTGATTCATAATTTAAAAGAATTTTTGAAATCTCTCTGTATTTAGTGGAGTTATTACATTTTAAATTATTCGAGGGTTAAATATTGATTACTCACTACGCCTCTGTCTTTACTGTGCTAGCTTTCTCAGTTACAGCATTTATTACTAATGCATTGGTCATTTATATTCTGAAAGAATTTTTGAAATCTGTTGGTATTTGGTGGAGTTATTACATTTTAAATTATGCGAGGGTTAAATATTGATTACTCACTACGCTACCGTCTTTCTTGTGCTAACTTTCTTAGTCACAGTATTCATTAACAATGCATTAGTGATTCATAATTTAAAAGAATTTTTGAAATCTCTCTGTATTTAGTGGAGTTATTACATTTTAAATTATTCGAGGGTTAAATATTGATTACTTACTACGCCTCTGTCTTTACTGTGCTAGCTTTCTCAGTCACAGCATGTATTACCAATGCATTAGTCATTTATATTTTGAAAGAATTTTTGAAATCTGTTAGTATTTGGTGGAGTTATTACATTTTAAATTATTCGAGGGTTGGTCATTAATAACTCACTACGTCACTGTCTTAAATGTGCTTGCTTTCCGGGTCACAGCATTTGAAAGCAATGTTTTAAACTGTTAGTTAAGTATATGGCAAAGTTATTGTCAACAAATCCGTTGAAATATTGTGATTTGTTAGAAAATACGCATTTAGCATAATAATTAAAATACATGAACGGAATTACGCATACAGGATTTGAAAGCTCACGGTTGATAATTAAAATTGAAATATCTTTTTAACCATTTTATTTTTTTAAATAATTTTTGCATATTTTGCCTGTGCTTGCTCTAAGCTGCAGATTCCTTTAGAAATAATCAAAAAATATTAAAGTGGGGGGCTGGGGTACAAATTAATTTTGTATTTTTAAGGGGTTGTTGGGGTTGTGCTTGCTCTAAATCTGGTTGTGCTAGCCTGTGCTAGCTCTGAGGAATCCAAATCATATAAAAAAAGTTGAAAAATCAAAAGTGGGGGGCAAACGTCAACTTAGCCCCCCCATATTTGAAACCCCTATAACTTTTTTACTATTTGTGTGCTTGCTCTAATTTTGGCTGTGCTAGCCTGTGCTAGCTAAGGGCTTTTCTGTGCAATGATGTTTTTCTAAAAAATTGAAAGTGGGGGGCCAAGTTGACGGAGCCGTTCTCTAGCCTCAAAGCTAGAAACTTACAAATTATTTCCAGAGATTTCTCTTGGGTACTTTTACTATGACATTTTTTACAATGCATAGTTTCTGATATACAGCCGATGGCCACCCTTAATCAAACACCCAGTGTACAGGGTGTTAATGAATTGCAGGGACAAACTTCTGCGGCTTAAAATATACATGAAAATTGTGCATTTTATGTTAATAAGTGTACAGTCAAAAGTGTTTCCTTTCAAGGATAGAGATTCACACAATTTTTTTAAGAAGCACCTAAATGTAGGCAATTTAATTTACTACCTACCATTTGTTTCCATTAGGACGAAAACTATTGCAAGAAAAGTACAAAAATATCACATAATATTGAATTGTGTCAAAATTGAAGTTATTTAAAAACATACATTTAAATAATTCAATTTTGACACATGAACAATAGTTCAACAATAAATAATACTCACACAGTCTACCCTTTCGCCTACGTTACACAGAAGCACGCTTTTTGGACAAAAAAAGAACTATTTTGATTGGATGGAGTTTTCAGGGTGTTAACGTTTGTTTCGCTTTAAAAAAACACACGCGACGGATAAAAGCATAATTGTTTAACCGATTTGAGAATGATTTAGGTTTACAAAAGCGTTTTACGCGGGTTAAACTAGCGAGAACGGCGGAAATGTGACGCGATTACTTCGTACTATAACAAAATGGCGTCGACGACGTCATCACCACCATGCTCAAATGCAAGACCGTAGCCAGGGAGGGGATATGGGGGTTCAACCCCCTCGAAATGTTCATAATGTTAAATTTTTGTATGTAAATGGGGTCCCGCAAGAGCAAAAAGAATATTTTTACCATTAAAACCCCCTCCAACATTTTTATAACCGCCTCCGGACTTTTTTTTGGCTACGGCCTTGGTCAAATGTAAGACAAAAGAAGCTGATTTAACTAGCACCGCTCTGTTACTGCATAGCGTGCAAAATAATTGAAAATGCAATTTAGGTTGCTTATTTTCAAATACTTCTTAATGGATCTTTAAGATGTTCTATTTTCTAGAGGAAACATTTCTGACTACACATTTGTTAACAAAAGTTGTTTGCTTTGTTGTGTTTTGCAAGCCCTAGAAGTTAGTTTCTACAAATCATTAATACGCTGTATATCCGATATTTTTAAATTATATAAATATCACATTGCCGAACCCTGGTTTAAATTATATAACATTATTGTAATTTTATATTTTATGTTTTATTAAAAACTGTTACCCGACACCATATGGTAAAAGGGAATACTGATTATATATATATATATATATATATATATATATATATATATATATATATATATATAAACTGTTTTATGCTATACAATTCATTTCCTTAAATGAATTTGGGTAATTTACGTGAAGATAATAATAACTTGAAATAAAACAGCTTTCTTCACAAATTTATTCTTTACCAGATGCAATAAAATTAAGTACACAAAATATGTTAAAGCGGACATTATGAGTTTCCTAGTTACGTAAATATGTCAATTTCCTTGATATCAAAATGCCGCGTCATTTAGATAACTATTTAAAAATTCGAATTCTAACTAAAATAGAAGATGGTTTTTCTATTAGACAAATTGTTCGATTGGTAAACACTAGTAAAGACACTGTTTTGAGAGTTAAGAAATGTTGGGAGCAGGAAAGAAGTGTTATGGTGTTTTATCATTTATTGAAACTGCTGCTAGGTAATTAAAACAGACCCGAATTATACAACTAGAATATTGTGAAAAATAGTTACGAGACTTGTGCGTAATTTCATTGCACAGAAGTGTACATTTCGGACACAAGGTGACCATTATCAACATCAAACCATTGATAATGGTCACTTTGTGTCCGAAATGACATCTGGTAAAGACTAAATTTGTGAAGAAAGGTTAAACGTGTTTTATTTAAAGTTATTCATTTTCTTCTTTGGATTGAACTTTTTTAGTTCTTCCCTGAAAGCAACAAATTCTTATTAAAATTTCCCTGTGAAACATTGAGTCGTTGAGTGAAGCAGCAATTGTTCAAATTTTTAGGCAAAGCTAGGAGGATCAAACAAGCTCGCGACGAAGCTCAAGCAGATGTGGAAAAGTACAGAAACGAGCGCGAGAGAGTCTTCAAAGAATTTGAAACCAAACATTTGGGCTGCAGAGAGGACGTGGCTGCTAGGATTGAGGAAGACACTCAGGCTTACATGGAGAAGATGCAGCAGGATTTAGTTAAGAACAAAGAGAAGGTAAAAATATTTTCAACGGAGATTTTTAGCACTCAATATTTTCTAACTAGAATAGTCCACTCCTTGATTAAGCTAAAAGTAAATAAAAATTGCTTCACTGAGTGTTTGATTTAGTCTTTATAAGACAATTTTTTGTAGATTGTAAAAATAATTGCACGTTTAATGTTTTAAAGTATTTCACAACTAAAAAAAACCTTTATTTCCATACTACATTACAGTTTACTAGCTACAAACTAATCGCTACCCCCAATCTTTCTCCTGTTTTCCTTCTCTTCCCAAAACTTCTTTAGCCTCCTTACCCCGGCCCCATCCTCTCGCATCTATTCTGTCACTTTTCTATTCCCTCTTACTCCCACCCATTCTTCCTTCACCCCCTCGCATTCCTCCGCCAAATTACTCCACATATCCTTTCCCTGCTCACACATTACACACTTCCCATACTCCACACTCCCCCATCCACACCTTCCTTCCTCTCTCTTCTAATCCACACCTCGCCCTCGCCATCACCCTTTCCTCCCTACTCCATCCCCTATCTACTAAATACCTCGGCATTCTCCCATGCGCCTGCCACCTCCCGTACCTATCGTTGTATTCACTCCTCTCTATACACCCTTGCCTTTCCTGTGCTTCCACCTCCTTCTTCTTCACCCACGCATCCACCTTCACCCCATTCCCTAGCCATTCCAATCGATTATGATAAACCCACCCTCTCATACATTTTCCTTCTCTTACTCCTCCATCTACCCTCGCTCCCATTCACGCACGTCTCCCATACTGCCTACACAAATCTCTCTTCCTCCAGATCCCATAACTTCATCTCATACCTCGCCATTCTCACCATTTTCTCCCATTCTAGTTACCTGACTTTTCTACCCCCAACATATGCTTCAGGAACCACAACTGCTCTCTCTCCATACACGCATACCCTCTCGTCCCCCACACTTCCAACCTATACATTAACACAGACCTTACACACTATACTTTACACGCTACTCTTACATTGTGCCCCATCCACTTCCCCCACTTTTCCCCCGCTATTCCATACGCCTTTCTAGCCTTTTCCTTTATCCCCCTCACATGCTCCTCATACCCTCCCGTCCCTTTGAACATTAACTCTAAATACTTGAATCTTTTAACTCTCTCAATCACCTCCCCCTTTCACTCTAATTCCTTTACCCTCCCCTCCCTCCCTTTATTTCTGAATCTCATCCATTTCGTTTTTCCTACATTATCAGCCCCCCCCCCCCCTCTTATCCATAAACCTCTCCGCCCTTTTCAACATACCCCCAGTACCGAGTCGTACGCCGCCTTCAGCTCCACAAACACCTTTTCTTCCATCACCTTCTCCACCATTCTTGCCAGGGTAAAGACCTGCTCCCTAGCCCCCTTGCCCCTCTTAAAACCCCCTGCGGCTGCAGCCCCTTCTCCTCCACCTCTTCCTCCAGTCGATTCGTCGCCACCATCATGGCAATTTTGTATTCAGTACTCATTATCGTTATCCCCCTATAACTATCCGCATCCTTCTTATCCCCTCCTTTGTGTACTGGGAACATCCTTCCCACCCTCTATGCTGCCGGAAGTTCACTCTTCCCCTCCACATCTGGTTCAGTAGCTCCCTGAATTTCTTTTTCCCCCCTTCCCTAACCTCCTTCCACATCTCTGCCTTCAGCCCATCCCTCCCTGCTGCCTTCCCTCCCTTCACCTCCTTGAACGCTCTTCCCAACTCTTCCTTCGTGAATTCTTCTTCTCCATCCCCTCGTTTGCCTTCTCCCATCTCCACTGGCACTCCACTACCTTCTCTACGCTTCCTTGCCCATTCTTTCCACACAAGTAAATGTTGACCATTTCATTTATAAGCATAAATATTTTAAGTTTATAATGCTTGAAAATCCAGTCATTTTAAATCTCCAAATATTTACTACATGCCCCAGACTACATGTCTGGCGCATTGTAAAGTTCAAAATATACATGACGTTATTTTTAAATCTATGTATACCTGAATGAAACGCGAGTTAAACTCAAGGCAGAATAAATTATATTGAATATGTATTTTAAAGACTTAAAGTTAAACTAGGCTAGGCATTGTAGCAAATGATTATAGGCAACCCAATATCTTTAATGTGTATTGGATTACCGCTGTCGTTATGCCACTTTAATTAACTTTGTTGTTTTTTTTTTTCACAGGTTATCAATGAATTAATTTCAATGGTCATTGATATTGTCCCAGAAGTGCATCCAAATTATTTCGTGGTAAATCCCAAAGGTGGATGGAAGTGAATAATTTTAACATGATTTGATAAAGAGCATAAGTTATAAGTTATTAAATAATCCAAAACATATTTGTTAAGCGCAATGATAATATAATATAGTATTACAATATAAATATCCGTTTAAACAACCATTGAATTAATTGAGATTAGTTTTTTAGGGACAACCCCATCTTAACCGTAAAAAATCCCCCCTTCAATCAAAATACAGGGAATTTTTCTTTGCAGTATGCAAATCTCGATGCATACGCTGCAGATTTAAAGCCCGCATTTTTTTTATAAGCGTGCAATTTAAAACTTCAAGCGAGGGTTTCCACTCCCAGACTAAGCATGAAGTAAAATTTCGAGTTTAGAAAAGCCCCGCGTAGGAAATTTTCACGGGGCTTTTCTAAACTCGAAATTTTACTTCATGCGCCACGCGTATTAAACACTGAAATGTTGTGAAATTAAAAATATACTCAAATAAGACACTTAAATTTTGTTTGTATAACTGAGGTTTAGTTTCAACTTTAACTTATCATTATCAGACTAGAAGACTATTAGTTTGATAAAGATAAGTTAAAATTGTCAAAATTATAGTAACAATAAAAATCTTAGTTTACGAAGGAAGTTTAGGTGTATTATTTGTGTAAATATAACAAAGAAAAAGCCTCTACAGTTAACAGTTTAAAAATATACTGCTAAATCAGTATTAAATACGTGCTGCAGGATTAGAAATACACTGCTTAACTAGAGTATTTTGAATTTCACAATAATTCAGTGTTTTATACGCGTGGCGCATGAAGTAAAATTTCGAGTTTAGAAAAGCCCCGTGAAAATTTGTCTCAGGTCGCTGGCGCGACCCTCGACAAATTTTCCACGCGGGGCTTTTCTAAACTCGAAATTTTATTTCATGCTTAGCCTGGGAGTGGAAACACTTGTTAGTAACTTAAAATTGAGTTTATTATAGAAACAACGAAACCAATAAACAATTATATTTCTATCGAGATATGTCCAATTAGGACCAAAAAAGTGAAAACGCCTAACAAAATCAAGCGGTCTGTTTTTCATACAAAATTATATTGTGGCTATACCTTTTTAAATTCAATTCGTTTACTGACAGTAGCGTTTAATAAATGTTCAATTGCAATAAAAAGACACATTTACAAAATTTACAAAGAAAAAGCGCGATTCCCGGCGCATTCGCCATTTCTTGCCGCACATGCAAAGATGGCGTCAACGCAAGATGCTCGTCTTGTTAAGAATTCCGAAAACGATAAAATATACTGTGCCTACAACTCGTGTGGTAAACATATCGTTAGAGAAAAAGTAGAATGCGTAGTGTGTGCTGCAACCTTTCACCCAGGTTGCTTCTCAAAAGGAAAAAGGGACCCAGCTGCAGATCACGTATGTACACTAGGAAATGATAACAGTCAAACAAACGACATACATAAGATTTCGCACTTACTGAAAGTAATTGAAGAACTGGAAGAAAGATCTAGAATATTAACACAAAACAATGAGAGTCTCATTAATACAAATGCATATTTGTTAAATTTCCACCTACCAAGGAAGAAAGAACGAGATGTAATCAACAAAGAGGAGACCAGAATAGAACTGCAACATTAAATAATTCTCTTTCATTATTTAATCAAAATGTACAATAAATTGGGACAGCTATAGACATTTTAAATGAAGTGATAGCAAACAATTTCGATGGACAGGCAATAACACTAACTGAACACTGGAAAACTGAAGAGGAATTAAAACAGTATAGAATTGACGGATATTATCTAATATCATCATTCTGTAGAAATAGAAACGAGCATGGCGGAGCAGCAGTCTATGCAAGGAATGATCTTGAGGCAACCGTTCATCAGGATATCAATAAACTCTCCTCAGCCAATGACGTTGAAATCGCGGCTGCAAATTTTCAACTTAATAGTAGAACATTTGTCATAATTGCAATATATCGGCCACCCTCGGGAAATATGGACATATTCTTAGAAAATATGAATATTGTATTCAATATCTTGTTAACCGCTGGGGTATATTACATCATAGCGGGGGACTTCAACATTGACTTCCAAAGTAATAGTTCTAACAGCATTTCTTTTAACAATTTAATTGTCAGTTATGGTGCTAAACCTTTAATCAAATCATTCACTAGAGTAACTAGGATTAGCAGAACGTGTATAGATAACATAATTAGTAATCTGGAGTGTAATTGCACTACTGATACCATGAAAACTCACGTTTCAGATCATTATGGTCAAAAGGCAATTTTTCATGATTATTTAGGGGTAATTGATCTAACGCATATTACAAATCAAATATAAATAACAATACACTAAATCTATTTAATGATAAATTAACAGAAATTGACTGGGATCCAATACTTCAGTTGAAAGGGGTTAATTCTAGTTGGGACGCTTTCATTGCTCAATTTACCTTATTGTATAATGCATGTTTTCCGCGTGTAAGATATTCATTACATAAAAAAGGACAACACTTTAATAAACAGGCACCTGAAGTTAAACTTATGAAAGATAAATTAGATCTCTACGAAATATTACGCATGCACGATCAAAAATACAATGAAGAATACAAATCTATAAAAAAAACAGTACAACAGCTTACTAATTGAATCTAGGAAAAACCACTATGACCAAAAACTTTTTAATAGTAGCAATATAAATAAAACGACTTGGAGCATTGTACGAGAAATTCAGCAGTCAAACGCACCTAAGAATCGTCTTCATGTAGATCCAAACGAGATCAATAAATATTTCATTGACACATCCTCGCGAGTGTTAGGACAAATCACTAAAGTAAATTATGATGATGACATAAAAGCAAATGATTTTTCAATTTTTTTAGAGCCGGTCACTGAGAGTGAAATTCACAAAATTACAAATTGTCTTAAACAAACAGAATCGTGTGGAACCGATGGAATCTCGCTAAAAGTAATAAAAAGTTGTATACATCTGATTAAATATCCTTTATGTCAAATAATAAACAAATCCATAGAAACAGGACAATTTCCCGATAGTCTAAAAACCTCAATAGTTAAACCTATTTTTAAAGATGGAGATCCAAAAGTACTCTCAAACTACCGACCAATTAGCATTCTCTCACATTTCTCCAAAATTTTTGAAAAGTCTCTTAATACTAGATTCGTTTCATTTTTTGACAAATATAAAATATTTAATAAAGCGCAACATGGGTATGTCACGAACAAATCGACTAAATCGGCTTTCGTTGACTTAGTTGACTTCATTGGCAATGCTCTAGACAATAAAGACATTCCCTTAGGAATATTTCTAGATTTATCGAAAGCTTTCGATTGTGTAAATCATAACATACTTCTAAGCAAGTTAAATAAATATAGCATCCGAGGAGTCGCCAATGACATAATAAAATCATATTTACACAATCGAAAGCAAAAACTTCAATACTATACTGACAACAGTATAAAAGAATCTAGTACACTTGAGATCAGTGCAGGCATACCACAGGGTAGCATCTTAGGACCTACTCTATTCATCATTTACACAAATGACATATTTCAAATAATGAATCCTAATTATGGCATAATGGTAAGCTATGTAGATGACAACAATGTATTGTTGAAACATAAGACCTATTTGGATCTAGTCAATATAGCAAGCAATATAGTACAGGATATAGCAACATACTTGAACAAAAACCAATTGTTTCTAAACCAAAATAAAACCAATTCAATAATATTCGCAACGAAAAGATCTACTAACGAACTCCCAAATAATATAAAATTAAATAATTCGAACTTAAAAATTGAAACGCAATGTAACTTCTTGGGTATTATTATCAATAGACACATGGATTGGACAGGTCAGATTATTAAAGTAAACAGTAAACTGAATAACACTTTATACGGTATACGAAGGATAAAACCATATGTACACTTCTCTACTTTAATGTTAGTATATAACAGCTACTTCACTTCTCTTATGAAATACGGCATAATATGCTGGGGTGTAAGTAATGACATTTCGAAAATATTGACAACACAAAAAGCCGCAATTAGAACAATATTTAATAAAAGATACAGGGATTCATGTCGCGGCCTATTTAATACAAATCACATATTAACAGTGGTGGCACTGTACATTTATGAAAGTCTTTCATATATTTTTCAAAACAAAGAAAAATTCAGACTGTTCCTTAACCAAAATTCCCACAATACACGGAATGCAAATATTAGTTATATCTAACCAAAACACAATTTGTCTATGGTTGAAAAGACCCCTTACTACGCCATGATGAAATTATTTAATACTCTTCCAGATAGATACAGAAATATGATTTATTCACATACTTTTAAGAATGAAATTAAAACTCTCTTAGTACAAATAGAACCATATACGATGGCAGAATATTTCAATTATTTCTGAATTGGGCCAGGCCTACAATAGTTATAGTAGTTGTTTTTTTGTGACGATTTTCCTTGTTATATACTCACTTATTATTATATGTATGTATATCCAAAAGAAAATAAATGGCTTAAGTAAGTAAGTAAGTACTTATGTGAAAATATCAAAATGATTCGTTTCAGTAACAGCTTGCAAACACCAACAAGTTTTTACACTTTTAAATTTGATTTGTTTTGTGTGATTTTGAGTAAATTTCAATTAAATAAACCTTCAGAAACCTTTATTGACACTTTTGCAAATACTAACAACTTTTTACACTATTCAATTCTGATTTTTTTTGTGTGATTTTGTGTAAATTTCAATCAAATAAACATTCAGAAACCTTTATTAACAATTTGCAAATACCAACAATTTTTCATACTTTTATATTTTGATTCATTTTCTGCTGAACTAGAGTATTTTGAATTTCACAATAATTCAGTGTTTTATACGCGTGGCGCATGAAGTAAAATTTCGAGTTTAGAAAAGCCCCGCGAAAATTTGTCTCAGGTCGCTGCGCGACCCTCGACAAATTTTCTACGCGGGGCTTTTCTAAACTCGAAATTTTACTTCATGCTTAGCCTGGGAGTGGAAACATTCGTTAGTAACTTCAAATTATAAAAGCGACGAAACCAAAAAAAATCACATTTTTATCGAGATATGTTCAATTAGGAGCAAAAAAATGAAAACCCTTGACAAAATCAAGCGGTCTGTTTTTCATAAAAAATTGTGTTGTGACTATGCCTCTTTAAATTCAATTCGTTTACTGACAGCGGCGTTTTATAAATGTTCAATGACAATAAAAAGACACATTTACATTGTGAATTCTAGGGTTACCATTTTTTTGCTCTAAATTTTACACTAAAAAAAAATTGTCTACGCAAAAGAAAAAGCGCGATTCTCATTCACCATTTCTCATCACATATTCTTATGGGAAAATACAAAAATAGACAGAAAAATCAAAATGATTTGTTTCATCGATACTTTGCAAATACCAACAAGTTTTTACACTTTTAAATCTTGATTTGTTTTGTAGGATTTTGAGTAAATTTCAATTAAGTAAACCTTCAGAAACCTTCATTGACACATTTGCAAATACCAACAACTTTTACATTTTTAAATTTTAATTTTTTTGTGTTATTTTGAGTAAATTTCAATTAAATAAACATTCAGAAACCTTCACTAACAATTTGCAAATACCAAAAATGTTTCATACTTTTAAATTTTGATTAATTTTCTGCTAAACTAGAGTATTTTGAATTTCACAATAATTCAGTGTTTTATACGTGTGACGCATGAAGTAAAATTTCGAGTTTAGAAAAGCCCCGCGAAAATTTGTCTCGGGTCGCTTCGCGACCCTCGACAAATTTTCTACGCGGGGCTTTTCTAAACTCGAAATTTTACTTCATGCTTAGCCTGGGAGTGGAAACACTCGTTAGTAACTTCAAATTGAACTCATTATAAAAACAACGAAACCAAAAATAAAATACATTTTAATTAGGAGCAAAAATGGAAATCCCTGACAAAATCAAGCGGTCTGTTTTTCATAAAAAAATGTGTTGTGGCTATGCATCTTTAAATTAAATTTGTTTACTGACAGTGGCGTTTTATAATTGTGCAATGACAATAAAAAGACACATTTACAAAATGTAAATTCTAGGGTTTCCATTTTTTGCTCCAAATTACACTCAAAAGAAAAAAATATACGCAAAAGAAAAAGCGCGATTCCCGGCGCATTCATCATTTCTCACCGCACATTCTCATGTGAAAATACACAAATAAACAGAAAAATCAAAATGATTCGTTTCATTGACAGCTTGCAAATACCAACAACTTTTTAAACTTTTAAATTTTGATTTGTTTTGTGTGGATTTGAGTAAATCTCAATTAAATAATCCTTCAGAAACCTTCATTGACAATTAGCTATTATCAACAATTTTTTACACTTTTAAATATTGATTTGTTTTGTGTGAGTTTGAGTGAATTTCAATTAAATAAACATTCAGAAACCTTTATTGACAATTTGCAAATACCAACAACTTTTCACACTTTTAAATTTTGATTCAATTTGTGTGATTTTGAGTAAATTTCAATTAAAAGAACCTTCAGAATATAATTTGAGCATAATTTATTTATTCAAATTTAAACAAAAATATAAACAAAATACAATTGTATATAATAATATAATGTACGGAAACGAACAAAAAAATAATAATAACATATACATCATTTCGATTTTAAGAACAGAAAATCATTATAAATATGGCATTAGACGGTAATTAAAACCCATCAGTTTTTCTCCTCGCATTTATAATTTTCAAATTACAACAACAGAACAAAAAAAACCTACCGCTTACGATTAAGTCACTCGATTGCTTAAATACGTGCTTGTTTTTTTTAATAAGAAGCCCCTCTTTATTTACAAACCGGCTTGAAAAGCTCCTCTAAGCGATTTTTACTCTCTTTATAAGACACTGCGTGAATGTGTAAAATACAATTTTATTTTTTTAATTTAATTAAATATATATATATTTTTTAATAATCATAAGTGCACTTTAATTAATTAAACAATATGGAAACAAACGTGGTTACATTTTATTTTTAGTGCATGGTGTATTTGTGGAAAACTACATTTACAAAAAATATGCTTTTTTTAAAAGCGTTTAATTGAATTGAATGAACATCATCCGTTCGTTCGGGTGATATTTACAAAAGTTATTGCTTAAATTTATAAATACAAGTGCCGATTTTTAAATTTTCAACGACCCGCCTTTTCTCAAGCGGGGGATGCCCGTTAAAAATTAGTATTTGGTATTCTAGACCGTATCATATTATATATGTATATGTACAAAAATATAAATAAATATAACAATATTATAGGAATTTCATCTTTTCTTTTGGAATGTTACAATTTAATTTAATTTAATTTAATTTAAAATATATCTATTTATAATAATTTTTGATTTTCTTTCTTTTAAAAACTAAATGGAAACGCGTTTGCTCACTCAGCTAAGTCTAATTATTCGTTGGGGGAAAAACCTGACTAGACTCAATTAAACTTATTTTCAAGCATGTTTATGTACAGAATTGATTCCGCCTGAGGCTCGGGGCGCCCGCGCTGAATCAATTACACGACTATTTTATTCCACTCAAATATTTTTTGTTATTAACTATACACATCTAATTTTAAGACTCTTATTCCTGCCCGCCTACACCTAAAAGCTTCGCGGCGTCATCCGCAGACGCCGTTAACACCTGCTCTATTATCGAACGATCCCTGATGCCCAAAAGATTACTGATCAAATCGCTCCCGCTTCCCTCATTCCCATCAGAATCATCACTCAGCTTCCTCACCAGATTATTATTCTCCGATTTGACCTTCTCTAACGAAGGGCTGTTGTCTTCATCGCTGTTGGCGTTGTCGTTTTCAAAAGGCACGTTGTGCTTCTTCCTGTGGCGCAGCATGCTGTGCTTCAAGGTGAACCTCCTCCTGCAGATATCGCAACTGAATGGACGCTCCCCAGTGTGCGTGCGCATGTGCCTCCGCAAATCCTCAGCAGACCAAAACCGCCTCATGCAAAAAGCGCAAATCACCTTCCTATTGGAGTAATCAGGAAACTTCCCCCTGATTTCACTATCCTCATCATCGTGATTCCCTCCTTCATCCGGCGTCGAGGCGTTCGCATCGAGCGCGTTTTTTGACATCAAGAGATCGTATTCGGAGGAATGCTTGTCCTTGATGTGGTCCAAGCAATCCTGTCGCTCCCCAAACGAGTTATCGCACAAGTGGCACTTGAAAGGTAAATCCGAGGTCTGCACCTGGGTCTCCCCCAAGTTAGTGATTTTAGTACTCGAAATCTGCACCTCCCAATCGCTCTTCTGATCGCTGTTGTTCTTCTCATCCTCAGAACTCCCGGCCTCGTACCCCTGCCGATCATCCTGCGCTCCGTGCTTGTGCACCTTGTGCTTCTTCAAATTCGAGTAGGTTGAAAACGTGCTGCTGGGGCAGCTCGAGCACTTGAACGGCCTCTCCGGGACGTTGCGCATCATGAAGTTGTTGTTGTTGGAGGTGTCGTTAGAGATAGTCGTGGCGGAGTTGCCGTGTTTACGGAGGAGATGGCGGTCGCAGTTAGACTTGGTGGTGAAGAGGAGCGGGCAGTGGCTACACTTGAACGGCTTCTGACCCGTGTGCGTGAGGATGTGTCTGCGGAGCGAGGAGGTCCACGGGAATTTACGGCTGCAGTACGGACAGCTCACGCGGTTGGGTGCTAGAGAATACGCGGATTTCTTCTTCATCGGTTGATTCACCGCGTTATCACTCTCTGATCTGAAACGAGAAATAAATACGTAAACAAAATTTAAAAAATCTGATTCTAATGTTTTAGAGCAGTGTCTCAGTAGTCGATTTTTGGTGGGACGCAACATAATATCTTGAATGTATGTTTATTGCTGATTATAAAGAGATTATAATGAGCTGCAAGTGTTTCTGGGCCCGCGTGTTATTTTGCAAGATTACCCAAAGAAGAAACACGGCTACTGGCACGGTAGGTAGTATGGATGGGAGAATAAGAAAGAAGAAGGAAAAAGGGAGAAGGAAGGCATGGATGGGAGAAGAAGGAAGAAGAAGGAAAAAGGAAGAAGATACCTTCTGGCTTCCTTTTTCCTTCTGGAGAAGGAAGGCATGAATGGAAGAAGAACGAAGAAGAAGGAAAAAGGAAGCAGATACCTTCCTTCTCCCTTTTTCCTTCTTCTTACTTCTTTTCCCATCCATGTCTTTCTTCATCTTTTTTTCTTCTTCTTTCTTCTTCTCCCATCCATTCTACATCCCATCCTACATTTGACTTGTGCCAGTAGCCGTGCTGTGTGGATGGGAAAAGAAGGAAGAAGAAAGAGGAGAAGAAGAAGGAAAAAGTAGAACGATGGCATGGATGGGAGAAGACGGAAGGTATGGATGAGAAAAGAAGAAAGGTATTGATGGAAGAAGAAGGAAGGTATAAATGGGTGATTTGAGTATAAAACTTACCGATTCTCATCAGTCCCTGAATTCCCTTCGCTGGTACTCCCACTAGCGACAAGCCCCTCCTCATCCTCCTCGCTAATCTCCTCCCCCTCGTGATCCTCCCCATCCCTCCTGAAATACTCTTTGAAGGGCTGCTGGGAAGCATTATCCAACAACCTGGAGACCGGCACCAAATCCTGCCCCTCCTCGCTCTTCACAGCCCTCGCCTTCTCATTCATCAACTGCTTCTCGTGCAGCTCCTTCAGCTTCTCCTCCAAAATCCTCGACTTACCCAAATCCTCCGGCTTCGGCCCTTCGTCATTCTCATCGATCACCAGTGCGCAATCCTCGTCCTCCTCTTTTTTAACATCCTGCGCCGCCCGCAAATGCTGCGCTAGGATAGCGTACTTCAACTTATCCGAAATCGTGTTGGCGCAATCCTTGTTCTCCTCGTAGTCTTGAATCTTCGGCGCTTCGTAATTAGGGATGTTAATCTCGCATAAGTTGCTCTTCAGCATAGGTGGAATTAACTGCGGTTTTCTCCCGGGGTTGCCGACTGAGGAGCGCTGGCGCTGCGACCAGTATTGCGGGTGCTGCTGCTTGATATGCCGTTCCATGTTCGATCTTAGGGTGAACCTAGCGGAGCAGTGCTCGCAAGAAAAGGGCCGTTCCGTGCGGTACCTCCGCTGCTTCTGTTTGGGCATTAAAACCCCGTTTTTAATCACCATCTTCACTGAATTCGGGGATTGAATCATTTCCGGCTTTGGTGATTTATCGATGTTCAAAGTCAGCGGCTTGAGCTCCTCCTGAACTTTCGGGCTCGGCGATTTCATCTCGTTCATGAAATTGGGGATGGGCGGGTAAAAGGTTTTTAATCGCTCGGCGAAATCCATCACCATCCCACCCCCGCACAATTGGAGCCGCTGCAGCCGCTCTTTGATCTCCTGAGGATCCTGCGGGAGCATCGGGGGTTGGAACAGCAGGGGGTTAAGCGGAAACGCCGGCCAGTTTGGGAAGGTGTTCCTGTAGAAAGCTAGTTGCGGGGCGTAGAGCGCTGAAGGGTCGATTTTAGGGGAGTTTTTGAGCAACTGCTGGGCTAGAATATCCGTCATTTGCAGCGGGGCTTCGCCATTGGTGCGCTGTGTTAGATCCTCGGGGGATGCTATTTTAGGTTCAACTGGAACCTCCTCTGTCTTTTTCTTGCTTAAATCAAGAACCAAATTCATGGGCTCCTCATTAGCATCCTCATCCTCGGACTGCTCATACTCGGGGATTTCCTTTAGCGTTTGCAGGTTCTTCACTTGGATTTTAGGAGTTTGTTTTTGCGGGGTGGAAGTTGTGAAGTTGATATAAGGAGATTGTGCGGGCTCGGGTATCCTATGCTCTTTCAACGATTTTAGATTCTCGCTGTGGATCAGCTCGTTGATGCTATACGGCTTGCTGTTGATTTCCTTTAAGGCCTGCAATTTCGGGAGGAGCGTAGAGAAATCCTTGTTGTTGGGCAAAAGTTCGCCGGCGATTTTGGGAAGATCCGGGAAAGCCGGCACGCTTTTCGGCGTTGAGCTTCGCAGCTTCTCAGGCGACATATCGTTGGAATCAATTGAGTTTATGCTGGTGTTCGTGTTGGTTTTCTTGAAATCCAACTGCCTGCTTATATCCTCATTGGTGGGATCCTCAGAAGGATGGTAGATAATGGATTTTTTCACCTCCTCGCGCGTGCTCTTCGCGTGGCGGTTCCTCAAGTGGCGCTCGCAGTTTGCTTTCGTGGTAAAAGCGTAGTTGCACAGCGAGCATTCGTAGGGGCGGTCTCCATTATGCGTCCTCATGTGCCTAATAAGCGCGGCTTTATCCACTGAAGAATGCGGGCACATGTTGCACCTGTAGGTTCCATTGTTGGTGCTGTTTAAGTGGGTGCGGTTGTGGCCTTTCAGCGCGCGCAAGTTGGGGAAAACGGCCGTGCAGAGTCTGCAGGGAAATTCTCCTCGTAGCTTCATCTTGCGGAACTCTTGAGCGAAAACGTCCTGTGATTCCTCCTCCTCGGTTTTTTCTTCCAAAATCGGGGTGGATTCGGCTTTCGCTTGCAAGTGCTGGAGGATGCTACCGTTAGTGGTCATTGAGATTATTGATTGGATATCAGCTAAATCTTTGCTGCTATCAATCGATTTCACGGTTTCGATTAATCTTTGGTGGAGCTTTTTGGGGGTCTCTGGTAATTGCGGGGAGTTATCCTGAAGATCCAGCCGCGAGAAGAAGTCGTTTCTCCTTATATCACTCTCGCTGTTGCGCGATTTGCTGAAATCCAGCGAGGATTCGCTTGAGATCGTGAGGTCGAGCGATCCGCAGCTTTTCGCGTGGATATCCAAGGTTTTATCCGAGGGAAACGCCCTGGAGCATTTGCCGCATTGGAACTTGATCCCTGAGGCGGCTTTGTGGAGGTTCTTTTCGCACTCGAAGCGAGCGATGTGCGGGAATTTCTCGCTGCTGAAGTCCACGAAGGTGAGATCTTTAAAACCGTGCATCACCTTTCCGTTTTCGTCGGCGTGCACTGTGTTTCTGTGGAAGTTTAAAATCTTGTTGTTTTTGAAAATCTTATTGCACTCATGGCACTTTGCTGGATAATCCGGGTGGTTGTCCTCTAGGTGCATCTCCAACGATTTAACGCTTATGAAATCGTCGCGATCGCAAATGGGGCACTTGAAGTTCTCCATGTTTTCTAAATGCGGCTTCTTCCTAGGGTATTTATAGGAATCATCCTCGCTTTTCCTCTTCTCGATCTTATTGTTGTTAAACTCGATCCCTTTCGAGCTGGTGCTCGCGTTGCTGTCGCTACTTCCATCCGATTCGTAATTCTCAGCCTTATGCGTCCTCATGTGCCTGTGCATGTTACCGTTCGTCGTAAAAGTGTCCCCGCAGTGTTTACAAGTAAAGGGCCTCTCGCCGCTGTGCACCAAGACATGCCTATCCAAACTGGAGCTCGAGCTCAAGACCTTCAGGCAAATCCGGCAAGTGTAGCCCCTTTCCGGATCCTGCACCTCCGTGTCGTTATTGTGCGATCTTATGTGCAGCGTGAATTCGTGTTGGGAGGTGAGCATCGTCTCACAAATCGGGCACAGGTACTTCCTATCCGGCGAGCTGCAATCCGATCTGTTATCCGAATCATTTTCCGAGTGGTTAACGCGCGTCGATGATTCTTCGTTGAAAGTGGCCGAAGAGGAGAAGATCCCGGAATCCGTTTGGTTGACATCTTTGGTGATTGTGATCGGCTCGGCAGTCACGTCCATTATTTCCTCTGCAACCAAAAAAACCGGCACAGTTTGAGTAATCGGATCGTAAATAAACACGCGCGATAAAACAACCTTTTGTTTAAAAGATTCGACCTGAATTGATTGTTCTGTGTGTACATATTTGCTTTTTTGAGTTAAGTTAAACTAATCATTGCTTCACACAATTATAATCAGATGATGAGGTTGAATTATTTTTACGTTAAAATTATAATAACACGCGTTGTTCAAAACATGTTTTCGATTCTCATCCAAGTGGAAGTTATTGAAAATCGGGCGGAAATAAATGGGAGATTGCATGGACCACAAACGTGTGTGAAGATAAAGCAAGCGCTGTAAACCGCACTGAGATTTAAATTTACATTTAGGATTTCCGGAATTGAAAACAGAAATGTGGGAATTTTTTTTTTTTCCACCAACTTACCATTAAGTTTGTCGTCCTGGATGTTGGTGCAGCCGAATTGTCTTGGTGGCATGCAAACCGCGCCTTGCATTTCGTATTTATCGTCTGTGTAAACAAAAAAAGAACAAATTAAAAACAGTTTCAATAAAATAATGTAATATGTAAACGTAAGTTAAAAAAATTCAAGTTTCCTTGAAGGCACGAGGCTTGTAATTATGCATCCAATATAAACAAACTTTTCTTGTCTGTATTTGCGTTTATTCACAACATTTTTTTTATCTGGCTAGCGTTTGTTGCTTATATTTGCGGAGATTGCCGCATATTTGCGCTGATTCTCCTCTATTATCAATTCCAACAATGGAAAATAAATTTGCTCATCTTTATAATGTAAAGATATTCGCAAAGAAATATCGAAGATCATACAACTATTAAACAATGGAAAGTAATTTTACTGATTTTATCTCTTGAATAACTCGCTTACTTATCAATCTGCATTTGATTATTTTATTCAGTATATTAATAAAAAGGAATATCAAAAAAATCAAAATTTAGAAAAACCCATTTGCTACCACCAGAATTTGGTAAATATACTGGTAATTTTTCTTTGAAATATTCATTCATGTATGCATGAGCTGTAACTTTTCCGATACGAGTGTTTTTCACTCCCAGATTGAGCATGAAGCCTAAAAATTTGGTTTGGTCGCGTAGCACAAAGCGCGGAGCGACCAAATCAAATTTTCAGGCTTTTCTAAACTAGAAATTTTACTTCATGCCCCACGCATATAAAACACTAATTTTAGGTGATGTTCAAAATATCCTACTAAAGCAGTATGCTAAAAACGTGTATTCTGAACATCACATCACATGGTGTTTAGTACGCGTGGCGCATGAAGTAAAATTTCGAGTTTAGAAAAGCCTGAAAATTTGGTTTGGTCGCTCCGCGCTTCGCGCTACGCGACCAAACCAAATTTTCAGGCTTTTCTAAACTCGAAATTTTACTTCATGCTTAGTTTGGGAATGGAAAACACTCGTTTGAAAGTTCAATTTGAAATATTTGTAAAAACAACGAATATCTGAAGATTTACAGTACAGGTATGTATAACAAAAGAAAAACTCTCTGTATATTTGTGATAGTGATAATTTTCTGCATTGTACAAAACATTTTGAAAGGGTCAAGTTTAACATTTATACTACATAGTTTATTTGATAGTATTGACTAATTGACGAATATTAAAAATTTGAAAAGGTCGTCTAAAACAGCACATTTTTATCATTTCAAAATCACTTAAATAGAAAAATGAATACTTGTATTTATACCGTGCGATTTTTTAAAATATAAATTAAAGTAGGCTTTGACTTTTAAATTAGATTGGCACTACTGACTGTCAACACATAGTTTACCATAACCTCAATTTAGATTAGTACTACTGACTGTTAACACATAGTTTACCTAAAATTAGGTTAGTACTACTGACTGTCAACACATAGTTAACCATAACCTCAAATTAGATTAGTACTACTGATTGTTAACACATAGTTTACCTAAAATAAGATTAGTACTACTAACTGTCAACACATAGTTCACCATAACCTCAGATTAGATTGGTACTACTGACTTTTATCACATAGTTTACCTAAAATTAAATTAGTGCTACTGACTGTCAACACATAGTTCACCATAATCTCAGATTATATTGGTACTACTGACTGTTAACACATAGTTTACCTAAAATTAGATTAGTACTATTGACTTTTAACACAGAGTTCTCCATAACCTCAGACTAGATTAGTACTACTGACTGTTAACACATAGTTTACCATAACCTCAAATTAGATTAGTACTACTGACTCTCAGCACATAGTTTACCATAATTTATAATTAATTCCATTATTCAATTAGCATTCTGGGCAACCGCGCAGAAACAAAATGCCTACTCTAATTTATAATTGATATGATCGAACTGATACTTATCTCTGCAATAATTTGAAAAATTTGACGCTAGGATACTGGAAACATTCACTGAAGACTAATTTTGGTAATACCGTATCCACAAATACAAGTTCTAATATTTATATATTAGATACGGATAAAGATGTATTTATGTGAATTTATCTCACACACAAATATTTTGACCAATCCTTTGCTTATTTGTTTCTTCCTCTCGGAGACAAGCATTAGTAATCTTCATAAAGCGTTAAGGAAATTGTCTATGCAAACGATCTTTTCTTTTTTGAATAGCGATTGTTGTAGGTCAAAATATTTGCAATTTCGGGGATCCGCAAATTTATCTCGCAATTTCCGTGAGTAAATACGACTTATCGGCTATTTATTCTCCTGATAATAAACCCATCTGCGCTCGGCTCGACTGCAAACAGACGCGGGGCCAGATGAAACTTATCATCATCATCAGCATGATTATTAGTATTAATGTGTTTATTGTAAATCGCCCACATCTCCCGAGGAAGGGGGCATAACGGTGCGGCTACAAATTACACGCGGAGCATATGCTCGATACACCTGCCCTGGCCGCGGCGAGGGGTCCCAACCACCTGCTCCTCTTGGCGCGTGCTGCTCGTCAAAAAAAAGAGAAACATTAACGCAACCACCGGTCGCTTTTTATCTCCACTGGGTTCAACACTCTGGTACACATTAAATTAATGAATAAATCCCACATTTGATCTCTTAGATGGTAAATAAAACGCACTTTCTGATTTCGAGACCTGTGGGATACCCTTAAGAAATTGTTTGGGCTTCTAGAAGCGATATACTATGCTTATCCTTAACTCTGAAACATGTGAAATCCATATACAGGGAGTCTTTTTGTTTCCACTAAGGATTTGGTGTTAAAAACAAGCGGTCAGTTTTTATGTTATTTCCTCGTTTACTTAACAATGTTTTATATATTCGAACAGGACAGTGGCTCACATTTTTAATATTAGGAACAAGCCACTTACTTTCTGTACATTTGCGGCTTCCACCCTAACAGGTTTTACTAAAGATTGGGTTATATTCAATACGACCAGTAAAACTACCAGCATTTTTTAATTCATCTTTAAAATGATGAATAATGGCAGAAACACCCTCACCTCCATGCAATGCTACTATATTGCTTCTATTTATATCTTATTAATATTTTAGCATGTTTCACCAAGTGATCAATGAGAAACAAGTTATCCTTAACATTAAGATTTTGTTTGCTCCTAGAAGCAATACTCTAGCGCGCTCCAATTTCGAAACATGTGGGATACCTTTAACCCGTAACCAGTACACAGTGGATCAGAAATTTCACACACTTTGATGCGTAATAACTTCGACTACTAAACAAACAGAGCACTGAAAATCCACCTACAAACTAACAATAGACACTTGAAAGTAGATATAAGGTCAATGCAATATTTCAAGTAATGGGGATGTTAACATTCTTGTTAGTGTCTCTCACTGTACTGGTTACGGGTTAAAATTGTTTTAGCTCCTGCCTAGAAGCGTTACAGTAGGCGTGTTTCTAATTAGGAAACCTGTGGGATACCTGTTCTGATGTAATCATTCTAATTTTATGACGAGCGCTAAAGTAGAAAATCTACTTGCAAAGTAACAATATACACACTTGAAAGTAGATATAAGGTCATTGCAATATTTCAAGAAATGGGGGTGCTAACATTCTTGTTAGTGTCTCCCACTGTACCGGTTACGGGCTAAAATTGTTTTAGCTCCTGCCTAGAAGCGTTACAGTATGCTTATTTCTAATTAGGAAATCTGTGGGATACCTGTTCTGGTGAAATTATTCTAATTTTATGACGAGCGCTAAAGTATAAAATCCACTTGCAAAGTTACAATAGACACACTTGAAAGTAGATATAAGGTCATTGCAATATTTTAAGAAATGGGGGTGCTAACATTCTTGTTAGTGTCTAATACTGTACTAGTTACGGGTTAAAATTGTTTTTGCTCCTGCCTAGAAGCGTTACAGTATGCGTATTTCTAATTAGGAAACCTGTGCGATACCTGTTCTGGTGTAATCATTCTAACTTTATGACGAGCGCTAAAGTAGAAAATCCACTTGTAAACTAACAATAGACACACTTGAAAGTTGATATAAGGTCAATGCAATATTTTAAGAAATAGGGATGTTATATAACATTCTTGTTAGTGTCTCCCACTGTAGCGGTTACGGGTTAAAATTGTTTGCGCTCCTGCCTAGAAGCGTTACAGTATGCGTGTTTCTAATTAGGAAACCTGTGGGATACCTGTTCTAGTGTAATCATTCTAATTTTATGACGAGCGCTAAAGTAGAACAAAAGTGTGATCAAATCTTCAGTGATTCAGACCGTCGACGGATGCTATCCTTATCGTTAATTGAGCAAGATCAAATTGCGAGAGCGAATTTGAGATGGGGCTCATCTCAAGTGACGCGGAGAGGAAAACCGCGCGCTCCTCTTATCTGTAGCAGCTGTATTAACGCATACCGATGAACGCGCCGATAATTCTCGCTCTCTTTCGACAAATATTGGATTGTTTAATTTTTTTTAGAGGCGCGATCCGAAAATGTGTATTATCTGGAGACACACAGGAACAAACAAAAGTGGTCTGGCGCGCGAGCGCGCGTGTGTTATTCACCGTCGTCGGGTTTAACAACCTGGATGTCCAGAGGATGCGGATCTCGGGATGGCCACCTTTGTTTGCGGGAGGATAGGGCCCGAATTATTACGTGCGTCACGGTCCGGCGGATCCGGCCTTCGGATGAGAGCGAATTACACGTGAGAGACAAAGCTCGGGGATGACCTTGGCTCGTCTTCTTTGAATAGCGAAGACTAATTTCGTGTTTCGACCACTTAAAAGTAGTTTCTCCTTAAAAATCTGTTGTTTACATCAAAGAAATGCAAACTGAATCGGTTTAGCAGAAGGAAGGAATATAGAAAGATATAAGAGTATTTCTAATTTAGAAACCTGTGGGATACCTTTAGCGAATTGGAATCGAAGCAAGTGATCCTCATTTTCAAATAGTGTGGAAGAAGAAAATATAACTCCAATTGTAATCAGTATTTTATACGAGTGGCGCATGAAGTAAAATTTCGAGTTTAGAAAAGCCCAGAAAATTTTCAAAGGGCTTTTCTAAACTCGAAATTTTACTTCATGCTTAGTCTGGGAATGGAAAACACTCGTTAGTTCCTCAAGTTTCAGTTGCAGGCGGTGTTAGACGAAATAAACAGTTCTAAAATGTATTATCATGAGATCAAACATAACCTCAATTCAAACCGTGGATTATAAATTTGAAAGACCTAACTCTGTTCGCTGCATCTTTAGTTCTTTACTTACTTGAAATTTTAGGCTGTTTTCATCAGCGTCATCCAATCTGAGAGATCTAACTCTGTTCTCGGTATCTTTACCTCTTTACTTACATAGAATTTTACGCTGTTTTCATCAGCGTCATCCAATCTGAAAGACCTAACTCTGATCTCTCTGTATCTTTACCTCTTTACTTACTTAGAATTTTCAGTTGCAGTTCACTTAGCATCCGATTACATTTAACGCTCGTAATGTTTTCATCAGCATCATCCAATTCTCGCGTATTTTTTTTTTGCAACATCACTGGAAAACCGCGGTTTATCAAAAAGCGCATTCTGCAATCGAGGGACACGATCTCGCGTGGATATTAGTATGTACAGTCACCACCCGCATAGGATTTTCCTGGAGGAGGATTACAAAACTTTTTTACGGTTCTCGAAACAGCCGAGGCGACGGCAGACGCATATTAATCGGAAGCGGCGTTTACGGTTTACGAGAGTGTCACGCCGAAAGCGACGTACCGGACGGGAAACTATCGATGCCGATCGCGCAGAGATAACATTAATTGTGTTGCGAAAATGGAGAAGGACTGGCGCATGACGTTACCGAGAAATCGAGACATCGTTTGTTACTCGTATTGAGATTTATACAAAGAAATTAGAAGAAAATAGAATCAAAAAGGAAACAGATTGAAAAGTGTTAAATGCAGCTACTCGGAACATCAAGTAATGTAATGATTGTGCATACTAAGCTCATCAAATGTGGATACTCAAACTTTGAAAGAGAGAAAGAAATAGATTTCGAATGGTGAATTATGAAACGTAGATACTAGAAAGAACAAAAAATTACAGATTTTACATGAGAGATCAAGATACGTAGATAGTTACTAGAAACATCAGAAGATTACAGATTTTCAATGAGAAATTATGAAATTTAGATACTAGAAACATCAGAAGATTAGAGAGTTTGCATGAAAGATCATAAAATGTAGATACTAGGAACATCAGACGATTATAGAGTTTCTACGAGAAATTATGGAACATTAAAAGAGTACAGCTTTTGCATGAGAGATCATGAAATGAAGATACTAGAAACATTAAAAGAATACAGATTTTTTATGAGAAATTATGGAATTTAGATACTAAGAACATCAAAAGATGATAGATTTTGCATGAAAGATCATGCAATGTAGATATTAGACACTGGCAACATCATAAGATTACATATCTCTCATGAGAGATCATGAAATGTAGATACTATCAACATCAAAAGATTAAAGATTTTGCACAACGGATCATGAAATGTAGATGTAGATTTTCTATGAGATCTAGATACTCATACAATCTAGATACTATGCTACTAGGAACATCAATAGATTACAGATTTTGCATGAGAGATGATGAAATGTAGATACTAGTAATATTAAAAGATTCAAGATTTTGTATGGTAGATAATTACATGTAGAGACTAGGAATATCAAAAGATTACAGATTTTGCGTGAGAGATAATGACATTTTGATACTAGGAACATCAAGAAATTACAGATTTTGCATGGAAGATCATGAAATCTAAATACTAGGAACATCAAAAGATTACAGATTTTGCATGAGAGATCATGAAATGTAGGAATATTAAAAGATTACAGATTTTGCATGGAAGATCATGAAATGTATATACTAGAAACAACAAAAGAATACAGATTATGCATGGATGATCATGAAATGTAGATACTAGCAACATCATCACAGATTTCACATGAGATACTATGAAATTTAGATACTAGTAACACCAAATGACTAAAGATTTTGTATAGAAGATCATGAAATATAGATGCCTATTAGGAACATCAAAATATTAAAGATTCTGCATAGAAGATTATGAAATGTAAATACCTACTAGGAACATCAAAATATTGCATGAAAGATCATGAAATATAGATACTAGGAACATCATCATCAAAGACTACAGATTTCGCAGAAGATTACAGTGTTTGCATGGAAGATCATAAAATGTAGATACTAGGAACACCAAATGATTATAGATTATGCATGGAAGATAATGAAATGTAGATACTAGCAACATCATTACAGATTTCGCATGAGTTATTATGAAATGTAGGTACTAGGAGCATCAAAAGATAAAATATTTTGCATGGATGATCATGAAATGTGGATACTAGGAACATCAAAAGATTAAATATTTTGCATTGATGATCATGAAATGTGGATACTAGGAACATCAAAAGATTACAGATTTTGCATAGATGATCATGAACTGTAGATATTTACTAAAAACATCAAAAGATTAAAGATTTTGCATGAAAGATCATGAAATGTAGATACTTAGAATAGCAAAACATTAAAGATGTTGCATGGAAGATCATGAAATGTAGACATCAAATAAAGGAAATAAACCGATTGATGCTTTCGAAGCACTGCAGTTATTATTAATAATAATAATCTTTATTCACAAATTAAATTTTTTATACACAGTTACAGTATTCGAGTCATATAACAAGTGAACCATCCTGAAGTGTTGAGATCTTTGTACAAACTTCTCATGAAACTACCAAGAACACGAAACAAAGCCTGATTTGTCTGGGTTCCTCAGCTTTCAGCGTTTGGTACTCCAGCACGAAAGCAGTGTGATTGTTTCTTTTTCGTTTGTACTGCATTGCAGTTATTAATAGAAGTGTTGGGATCTCTTTACAAACTTCTCATGAAACTAACAAGAACACCAAACAAAGCCTGATTTGTCTGGGTTCCTTAGGTTTCAGTATTTGGTATTCCAGCATGAAAACAGTGTGATTCTTTCTTTTTCGTTTGTAAAACGCTTAAATACATTCATCCATTATTTCCTTTAGAACTCTTCTCAGTCAGTAAACAAAGTCTTGTCGTACAAAAAGGGGTGTTTCAAGGTGAAAAGAACCGACCACACTTCCTGTCTGCCTGGAGGAAACCGTTGATCATCTCGCGGCGCACTCGTAAAGATTAGAGATCGTTTCGTAACGCGGCCAAAAGCAAACATCGCGAGAGATTAGAAAATTATGGCAAGAAAGCAAACATTCCTCCGGTCACTTCCCTCCTTGGAACACTCAGCTCAAGAGCATAATGAGATCGCCGTTCCGGTCGCGTTCAGATGGAGCATTCTAAGAGGAGATTTTCATTAGAGTCTGCGTTTTTCGTCACGCCAGGTTGGGCGTGCTCTTTTAACTTTTATTAACGGAAACACATTGTCTCGTTATAATAAAAATATATATGTACCCGGAGCACGCAAGTCCGAGCGAACAATGCGGCATCATCTGTCTTGTAGGGTATGCATCTTCAAGATGGAGATGGTTGATATTTTTTAATGTTTCCTGTGTGTTAGTGTGTGAGCCAGCGTGGAAGGGATTGGAAGAGGTGCTGTTAATTAAAGAGAGCTGTTGATTGGGATTTTTTCGGGTGTTTAAGGTCACAGGACAATCGGTTGTTAAGCGATAATTACTCGTGGATAATTCAATGTGACTTTTCCAGAACGTGTTCAGCTAATGTATTCTGTTAAGTAAGAACAGTAATGAGTTGAGGTTTTTAATATGAAATCTATTAAAGCCTCAACTTGGGTTTCTCTTTCTGCCTGACTAGAAAGTAAATTCAGTAACCTTCTTTACTTTCAAGTCAGATAGAAAGAAAAACCTAAATTTAGGCTTTGATAGATTTGCGCGACCCGAGACTAATTTTCTACGCGGGGCTTTTCAAAACTCGAAATTTTACTTCATGCTTAGTCTGGGAGTGAAAAACACTCGTTAGAGATTTCAAATTTAATTAAGAAAAAATATATTAACTTAAGGCAGATAAAGTATTTTGGATTTGACACCAACTCGCAAAATCAAGAGATAAGCCACGCATCCAAACAAATAGATATCATGTGTTTGTTCCTGGAAGCTGTATCCTAATTTCTAAACATGTGGGATACCATTATAAAATTGAACTTCCAGAAAGAATACAGTATGGGTATTCCTAATATCGAAACATGTGGGATATTTTTATAAAATTGAACTTCCAGAAACAATACAGTATGGGTGTTCCTAATATCGAAACCAGTGGGATACCCCTCAACAAATTTTTAGGACAATTTTTTAGACTTACTTATTTTAAGCCATCGAATTCGTTCACAGATTAATCAACTAATCATCAGATTAGGCTTTTATAGTAGAACCTTCAGCGCTGACTTGAGTACGTACTTTCAGAAATCATCTCAACTCCAACGTGTTTTTTTTTCCACGATCTAATATTTATCTCGTGATTTTGGGCAGCTGTAATCTATATCTAATCTCCCCAAAGGAAAACATTGCGAACTTTTAAAGTGTATGCATTCAGATAACTGCAACACAACTCTCCTCTCAATGAAATCGGGAAACTATTTAGTTATAACGTTAATTTTTTGAACGCTCGCTTCATCATCAGACATCCTAATGGCTTTCACAAATATTGGAGCTGCGTCTTGTTTATATTAATTACTTAGCGCACGTAACGTAACGGAGAGTAATTTTCTCTTGTGAAATTATACAACGCGATCGATTCTGCTAACTCAAACATGAGAGAGGATGGTGGATTTCTCTTTAATAATTCTAATTTTTGTAGGTACGGCAAACAAAGTCTGCTAGTCAATCAATTTTAAATAGTTGCAACTTCACAACAAACTGTATTTATTCATTACTTAATCTTAACGTTAGCGTCGGTTTGGGAAAAGTGTCCGCAAAGGCAGAAAATTAAAGCACAATCTTCCGGCATCTGGGCAATTAAAACCCGCAATTTTAGAAAAAGTGAACTTTGGCGCGCACGCGAAAATTCCTGCGCAGTTTCAGATCAAATCGATCCAGATAAGCCGTGGTGTAATTTAAGAAACGCCATTAACTCCAAGCACAAGTTCTCATACACAGAAATACGTGAATTAGTAATCCTTGGAAATCACACTGCATATTTCAGATTGTTAAGATTTTTCTGTTGAATGACGAATGAAGTGGTAGTGAATGTCAAATGTAGGTGATGTTAAACTTATGCAATCCAATACGCAATTTACTGAATGTTAAATATACATGATGCTAAACTTATGCAACTCAATGCCTAATTTCTTGAATGAGGTGCTAGTGAATGTTAAATGTAGATTATGCTAAACTTATGCAACCCAATATACGGTTTCTTGAATGAAGTGATATTGAATGTTAAATGTAAATGATGCTAAACTTATGCAACCCAATATACTATTTCTTGAATAAAGTGCTAATGAATGTTAACGGTAGATGAAGCTAAACTTATGTAACGCAATATACGGTTTCTTGAATGAAGTGCTACTGAATGTTAAATGTTGATGATGCTAAACTTATGCAACTCAATGTCTAATTTCTTGAATGAAGTGCTACTAAATGTCAAATATAGATGATAAACTCGAAATTTTACTTCATGCGCCACGCGTTTAAAACACTGATTTAAAGTGAAGTTCAAAATATACTACGACTTAGGTTTTGATCGTTCATTTTACAAAGTTTTTTATGGAGTATGTGAATATATGCTTAAAAGAAAAAAATCCCTGTATACGAATAATGTTTCTGTACTATTCCTTTGAAAATGGTCTACAAACGGAAACTAGTCGGAATAAAGATTTTAAGTTGTGAAATAATACCAAATGTTTTCGCATTGGGTAAAGTTAAACACGTGTATTGTTCCATAAAAACATGAAACAATGTAAGTGTTTACCTTTACCCCATGTGAAAATCTGGTTCCATCAATAAAGTAGCAGAACAACGAATATAGCAAATGTTTTGTTTTTCCTCTCAATAACTTTACATAATGTTGCAAAACTGCTCTCTTGGTGAAGCTGCGGAAGTATTGGCTCCTCCTGAAAAGTTGGTTAAGAACTAAATGTTTTTGACCTGGCCTAACCGATTGCATCCTGACCTAACCTAACGCATTATCACCAAAAACAAAAAATTCTTATCGGAAACTTCGAAATTAGCCTATCGATACATTTATCTAATATATGAATATTGTAAATTTGCAACGATTTATCAACAAATAAGCATAGGCGCAACTCAGGATAAATTCCGAGTTCACACAAGCCGGAACATATAGATTAACCCAATTATACGAAATATGAACCTAACTAAACACTGGATTGCGCGAAATTTTTACAATTCAATGTATAGTTTTACCGTATCTTATACAATTACAAATCTAAATGTTTTTTGTTTTACGATACATTTGCATCTGTAAGTAAATGAAAAACGAATGGCATTTAAATTTCAAGCCCCTTGCTGGTAAAAAATCTTGGCTTAATTGAAACATTTTTGTTTTAATGACACAAACGTATTGGGACTCGGCAATACATTTGAATAACTAAAGCAAAAATGTTTCAATCAAGATGAATCGAATTGTTTAGAGATTATTCAACATCAAGAAAAATTGAGTTTGCCAATTGTTTGCAGAATATTTACAAAATATAAAAACGGATTAAAATTAATATCGACTCTCTGTTTTAAACAGTTTAACTAACTGTGTACAAAAATCAGGAGATAATACAGTACTTTTAAAAACATGAATTGTCCATTGAATAATCCTTATTTATCTTTCCTGTATTAACCTTTTTGTGTGTATATGGGGAAATTGATAAGAGATTTTGTAAGGTAACCGCAGAAGAACGAGATAAAAAAAATCAGCGCTTATCGCGCCCTGATTTCGGCGAAACGGACCGCTCCGTGTTCCCAGAAGCGCGAAAATAATTTCAAGATGGATTTCGGGCAGAAAAAAAAAGCGCCGGAATTAGATTAGATTGCGAATACAAACAAGCTTCTCCCAATTACGAGATGAAACCACTTTTCGTTTCGGTAGAGAGTCAGTATAAGTTTCTACAGGGAATGTTTTGCTTTTATGAAGAGTTTCAAGCAACGGTTAATTTTATTTATAATTGAATTTAGATCAATCTATCTGTTATAGCATGTTTATAATAAGTACTTCAATAATTTAAAGCAGTATCAATAAGAAATAATGTTTGCTATGTAAATATTTCACGAATTTATATGATCCTTACTTGTTTACTTTTGGAGACCTTAGACAGTGTTTCATTATTTAATTTATACTTAATTTAACAATAATTTTTTAGGGAAAAAATAGTGTCAATTTATTCACAAAACTTCAATGTGTAATATGAACAAGTTTCAAAGCTCGATTTTCATTATTGTAAAAGATTAACCGTTGTTTGTTCCATAATGTATTTTAAAGCTTCTAACGAGTCGTTCCACTTCTAGACTAGGCATGAAGTAAAATTTCGAAACTCTTTTGAGGTTTGATTCTTAACTTTAGAGAATTTGTTTTATGTAGCGCTTGGAACCGTGAAGCAAACATTGCGCGCACCAGTTTAGAAAATCTCTAAAAAAAAATTGCATTAGAGAAAATCCCTCTTTGATTAAGACACGCATTTATCAAAAATTCTATGCGTTTACCGATCCGAACCGCATAATTACACACGCCGAAAAGAATTCGCGTTACACATGCATAAATCCACCCAAAAAAATGAAAAATTTTTGGACGCTCTCTTTGGCACACACACGCACAAACTCGCGATTACCCAACAGAGATTTTTTCGTTAATTACCAATAAATTAGCTACTTTTACTGGCAAAACGCGCTCGTTCACGGTCCGGCCGGCGCGCGGATCTCCTCGCATCATCTTTAAATGAAGAAAGCGTGTCCACCAGTCATATCATAATCATACTAATTCCACGTGTTTATGCAATTATTAGCATAGCGAGCCAAATTATTTACGAAACTTGATTAATCGCTGTAAACACAAAAAGGATTTCAATGCTAAATAGATTTTACTAATTATAATTAACCTAATTAAAAAAATAACCTAACCAAAAACTGGATTAAGCAAGATCTTCACAATTCAAGCTATTTTAATGTTGAATGAAGTATCATATAGAAGTGCAACTCTATGAATTTTTCGCGTTATGGTAAATTTACCCGACTGAGGCCCAGTTGCACCAGAAAACGTTCAAGCTGAACTTGAGTTCAATATGACAGTTCCTATTGTTGTCATTTTGAACTCGAGTTCAGAGTTGAACCAGTTTGGTGCAACTGAACATTGGGTTGTATAGGTTTAAGGATTAAGCATTGTTTAGCGGGAGGGCAGCGTCAGTCGCACCCACTTAGGTTAGACCCACTCCGCACTGCCGACAATTCCCAGAATTTGTGCGGGTGACCATTGCCATCCGGGTCTTTGACGATTTGGGTTTTCTTCTCTTAGTACCTCCCTTATCTTTGACAGCGCTGAACACTCGTAAAGTATGCGTTTTGCTGTTTTTTCTTCTGGGTTGCATAAATTTAGCATCATCTACATCCTGGGTCTCCAAACTATCTTCTTCGCGGGCCACAAATACAATTCTACATAATAAAGTCGGCCAAGATCCGATTAATTTTATAAAATTATGAAAAATTTTAGGAACAATTGTTACAATATTTCAAAATATGACATTTACAAAAAAAATACAAACAATGGCGGGTCGGATTCATGCAAGTCGCGGGCCGGATTTGGCCCGCGGGCCGTAGTTTGGAGACCACTGATCTACATTATCATTCAGTAGCACTTTATTCAAGAAATTGTATATTGGGTTGCATAAGTTTACCATCATCTACATTTATAATTCATTAACACTTCATTCAAGAAACCGTGTATTGGGTTGCATAAGTTTATCATAATCTACATTTAACATTCAGTAGCACCTCATTCAAGAAATTAGACATTGGGTTGCCTAAGTTTAGCATCATCTATATTTAACATTTAGTAGCACTTCATTCAAGAAATTAGACATTGGGTTGCATAAGTTTAGCATCATCTACATTTAACATTCATTAGCACTTCATTCCAGAAATTGTATATTGGGTTGCATACGTTTAGTATCATCTACATTTAACATTCAGTAGCACTTCATTCCAGAAATTGTATATTGCGTTGTATAAGTTTAGCATAATCTACATTTAACATTCAGTAGCGCTACGCGCTACACGACCAAACCAAATTTTAAGGCTTTTCTAAACCCGAAATTTTACTTCATGTTTAGTCTGGGAGTGGAAACACCCGTTCGAAGCTTCAAAATGCCTTAAGAACGAACAACGGTTAATCTTCCAAAATAGTGAAAGTATAGCTTTGAAACTTGTACATATTATACATTGAAGTTTTGCGAATGGATTCACACTATATTTTTTCTCAAAAATTATTCTTAAATTAAATATAAATTAAATAATAGAACACTGTCTACGGTCCTTAAAATCAAACAAGTAAGGATCGTAAATGTTCTAGCTTTTAAATATGTTGAGATATTGGGAATTTTAAGCCGCACAATTTTATTTAAGATTTTGCATTTAGGTGATAAGGGATATACTCCTAGATTCCCCGTAGAACCTTTTTGGAAAAGTGTGGTGTATACCATAAGTTAGGGCTTTTCTTGTTCCGCTTCTTTTAAACTGCTGCTTCTTTTTGAAAACCCCATAGAAGCAATCTTTTTGGAAAACTGTAGGGTATAAGTTGTGATTTTTCTAGTTCCAGATTCCTAGGTTTCTCAAAATATAGCAATATTTTCGGAAAACGGCCTTTGTAAATGTTGGGATTTTTCCTCCAAATTGATTCTCGGTATTTTCGCTGACTAATCGAAATTGAAGTTTTCGCAATCGCCGCGTCTGATCGACGCACGTGCATCCTCGAAACTTAAGGCTGGTCATCCCGAGCGGAGAGCCAATCAAACTTAACCCACTTTTACTCATTACTCAAAGCAAGGACTAATCGTAACCGAGTGAAACTCTGGTGTACGTACGTACGCGCGCTTCTGGTTTAATTGACCCAGACGACTCCACCTTAATGATTTATTTCAATTAAGAAATAACAATATGATAATCGGAGGTCGCGCGGGTTTGTTCTTCAGAAGCAGAAAAAGCGAAGATTCATAATATTATAGTCGATGAACGAAATCTTCGATTGTTCAGAAAAACAAGTGAATACTTTGGGTGTACTCTTTAGAAGCAAAAAAGCGAGGATTCACAATATTACAGTCGATGAACGAAACCTTCGATTGTTCAGAAAGACAAGCGTTCGATTGTTCAGATAGACATATTGGGTGTGCTCTTCAGAAGCAGAAACACGAGGATTAACAGTATTACAATCGACGAACGAAACCTTCGATTGTTCAGAAAAACAAGTGAATACTTTGGGATCATACCCAAAGTATTCACTTGTTTTTCTGAACAATCGAAGGTTTCGTTCGTCGATTGTAATACTGGTAATCAGAAGTAAAAAAAGCAAGGATTCACAATATTACAGATGATGAACGAAACCTTTAGTTGTTCAGAAAAACAAGTGAATACTTTGGGTACGTTTTTCAGAAGAAAAAAAGCGAAGAAGATCGAAATCTTTAGTTGTTCAGAAAAACAAGTGAATACTTTGGATACGCTTTTCAGTAGAAAAAAAAGCAAAGATTCACAATATTACGGACGATGGACAAAACCTTTAATTGTTCAGAAAAACAAGTGAATAATTTGGGTATGCTTTTCAGAAGCAGAAAAGCAACGAATCACAATATTATAGTCAATGAACGGAACCATCAATTTTTCAGAAAAAAACTAGTGAACACTTTAGATTTGCTCTTCAGAAGAAGAAAAGCGAGTATTCACAACATTACACTTAATATCAAAACCTTGAATTGTTCAGAAAAGCAAGTGAAAACTGTTTAAAGGTTTTTCGGTAGGCCGGAGGTGATTCCTTGAGGTACAACCAACTTTTAAAAATCAGGTCCTGGCTTAACTTAACTCTGATTTGTTTAGAAATGCGAGTGAATTATTTAGAAAAGCAAAAGTGAACAGTTTTAGTTGATTTTCGATGGACCGGGGATGGTTATTTAGGGTACACCCAACTTCTAGAAATCATCTCCTGACTTTTAATTATGTTGAGATGTTATGAATTTTAATCCGCTTAGATTTAAGATTTTTCATTCAGGTAATAAGAGATGTAAACTAAATCTGAAAGAATTCCTGGAGATAAACAAGGCTGTAAATTACGGAATGAAACCACTCAGTTTCACTGGAAAGCCAGTATAAATTTCTACAGTAAATGGTGAAGATATTTTAGCAACGGTTAATTTAATTTATAACTTATTTTAGATCAATCTATTAAATGCAACATGTTTATAATAAGTGCTTCAATAGTTTAAAGCAATATGAGCAAGAAATAGCGTTTCCTGTGTAAATATTTTAGGAATTTTTACGATCCTTACTTGTTTCTCTTTAAAGACCGTAGAGAGTGTTCCATTATTTAATTTATATTTAATTTAAGAATCATTTTTGAGACAAAAAATTGTGTCAATCTATTCGCAAAACTTCAATGTATAATATGTACAAGTTTTAAAGCTATATTTTCACTATTTTGGAAGATTAATCGTTGTTCTTAAGGCATTTTGAAGCTTCGAACGGGTGTTTCCACTCCCAGACTAAACATGAAGTAAAATTTCAAGTTTAGAAAAGCCTGAAAATTTGGATTGGTCGCGTGAAGTTCAAAATATACTTCGACTTAGGTTTTGGTCATTAATTTTACAAATATTTATACGGAGTATTTAAAAAAATGCTTAAAACAAAAATTCCCTGATGATGATTACTAGAAGTTGGGTGTACTTCAAGAAAGCATCTTTCTCAATTCAAGGTAATATTGTGAATCCTCGCTTTTCTGCTTCTAAAGAGCTCACCTAAAGTATCCACTTACTTTTCTGAATAATTCACTCGCTTTTCTGAACAAATCAAAGATAAGCCGGGAAGTGATTTATAGAAGTTGGGTGTACTTCAAGGAACCATCCTCGGCCCACCGAAGACCTTCTAGGAGTCTTCACTTGCTTTTATGAGCAATTCAAGGTTTTGATATTGACTGCAATGTTGACTGGGGAATCTAAGGGATTCAAAAGGGAGCAACAGTCTAAGAAAACCTGAACTACTGACTTGTTTCGAAAGTTGAAAAGCGCCAATATCCACAGAGATTGTTAAGAAATAAATAATTTTTGTACTAATTAAAATAGACTGATTTTCAGAGATAAATAATCTTTGTGCTAATTAAAATAGACTGATTTTTAGAGATAAATAATCTTTGTGCTAATTAAAATAGACACAAAAAACTACAGTTGTCTAAAATTGTTTTCTTTCTCAATCTGCGGTAAATTTATGTTTTCTCTTCAACCCTCATTTTTTTCGACTGTAATTTCCTGTATTTTTCCGCTGGGTAACTTCCCTTTTCACATTCTCCTCCCTCGTTATTTCTGTACCAGACCAGAACGAACCCCCTCACACGATAAATTACACTCTCAATAATGGAGTTTTCGCCGTGACGTATAGCTTATAGACACCTTTTGATGAGATCTGGCCGCGGTACAAAAGCCAGGGGTGGCACTGATTGTACGGGGTAGGATATTATGTGAAAACAGCACGTGATACGCCGCTAAGTCATCCCCGCCCCCCTTCAGTGGACAACAAAAAACCCAATTTACGCAAAACCCGATCATTCTATGGGACAATCGGCGCGCAGGATATTCGCAAGGGGTGGAAAGAGAAGGTGGCTTTTGTTCGTGTAATTATTACTCGTGTTCTTTATCTTGTCGTGAATTTAATTTAAGAGCTGATTCCATTAAACCGATGAAAACTAACAAGGGAAGAAATAATTTGCAACTCCTTAAAGTTCCTCTCGCAATTGCTTTTTTATTCTTTCGACCCTTAAATAAAATACGACCCGATTAAAACATCCACAGAGATGAATTTTTGCCGGGGTGCGACTCGCTTCGCTCGCGCGCGCCAGCAAATCCAAATTTTCAGGCTTCTCTAAACTCGAAATTTTACTTCATGCTTAGTCTGGGAGTGGAAACACTCGGTAACAACATCAAATTGAACGCTTGTTAATAACAATAAATGCTTGAAAATGTATATACATTGTACATGGTGTGTATACTTAAAAGAAAAAGACGCTGTTTGTCATATCTAGTAGCTTCAATATGCGTTTAAAACTGCTTTATTTATCGATAACTTATTTTTATTGATCATTTCACTCAAAGTATCAAAAACCAATAAAATTGGCCGAATTTGCACTAAACATGTTTTAATAAATACGAAAACTGCATGACTTGCGTGGCGTTTAAAGGGTTTTTCCATTTATTAAAACTTTCATGGTCCCCACGTGTAGACCGTGAAAGTTTTAATAAATGGGAAAACTCTCTTCTCCTTCTACAGTTGATCATAGTAATAAAATTAACTAAGATATCTCGCTTTGATAACAAGAATAAAGAAATTGAAGAAAATGTTGATGTTCTGTCCCACAAGCCCCCAAACTTTGTTTCTTTTGCGGCAGTTTACAGTTTTCTGCAATACCCATTTATACGACCTTATGGCACTTAAACTATAAAAGAATAAGGTAATATTTTAGTTTAACTTTAAAATTAGTTTTGGTTCAATTAAGGATATTGAGTTGAAATGTGCCAGGAATGCGTTTTCTAAAAATAATCATGACGAAAACCACTCGAGTTTTATTTTTAATGTAGACAATATTTGAATATTTCACTCAAACTTCGTTGTTTTTAGCAAATTTACCTCGACCAGTCACCAAAGTCACAAAAGACATGACTTTACTGTCGTTAAATGAATAAACAACGAAGTCTTCGTGCCATATTTTTTCAATTTTCGCCTGAAAAAAAAAATCTCTAGTTGTTTTATTTATGATTAATAATCATAATTATTTAATTTTTGCCAGAAAAAAAAATCTCTAGTATTTTGTTTATAATGAATAATTATAAATAATACTACTAGAGATTGAATAAATTTTCCACGAAAACTTTGTTGTCTATAAATTTAACGAGAGCAAAGTCATCGTTGATTATAAATCTTCTTTAAACGGCTCTAAAACAGCGTAATATCTGAGTAACGTTTCGTTATTTCACAAAAGCAAACTCCGAATGCATTTTTAATTTCAAGGTGGCGGATTATGATGAAATAAATAACTATTTAGCTTGTGTAAATTTTGATGATATTTTCAAAAATAAGCCTATTGATGTAACTGTTTCTCTATTTAATAATATTATGTACGATGTTTTTAATATGTTTTAAACAAGTGTGTAAATGATTGTATAATGTAAACATTATAATGGAGATTTCCGTAAATAAAGTTAAAGTTAAAGTTAAAAGTAGGTGTTCTTGAAACATCAATTTGTCACTGCGGCACAGATCGATATTATCCGCGCTGCAGATAAAAAGGGGAAGCGCGCTTTCCCTTAACCCATCCCTCTCTCCCCCAACAATCTACAAACAGCACACCTCCTTTTTTCGGCCCCAGCAGGAATCAAGATTCGTCTGCAGAGAAAACAGAGAAGAAGATAATGCGGGCCTCGGCAGGAATACGAAGTTTGTCTGCAGAGAACAGGAATAACAAATTCGTGGGTATAAAGAGGAGAGAGGGTAGTTTTCAGCAGGAATACCAGATTCGTTTGCGGAGAAAGAGTGAGTGGGCTTCAGCAGGATTGCGAAAATCGTCTGCAGAGAGAACGGAGAATAAGAAATTCGAGCCTTGACAGGAAAACGGAATTTGTCTGCAAAGAAAAGGGAATGGGTGGGCTTGACGGGAATACCAGATTCATCTGCAGAGAAAGAGTGAGTGGGCTTGAGCAGGAATGCGAAATTCGTCTGTAGAGAAAACGGAGAGAAATATAATGCGGGCCTCGGCAGGAAAACGGAATATGTCTGCAAAGAAAAGGGAGTGCGTGGGCCTCGACAGGAATACCAGATTCATCTGCAGTGAAAGAGTCGGTGGGCATTAGCAGGAATGCGAAAATCCTCTGTAGAAAAAACGGTGAGGAATATAATGCGGGCCTCGGCAGAAAAACGGAATTCGTCTCCAGAGAAAAGGGAGTGGGTGGGCCTCGACAGGAATACCAGATTCATCTGCAGAGAAATTGTGAGTGAGCTTTAGCAAAATGCGAAATTCGTCTGTAGAGAAAACGGAGGGGAATGTAATGCGGGCCTCGGCAGGAAAACGGAATTTGTCTGCAGAGAAAAAGTAGTGGGTGTGCCTTGACAGGAATAACAAATTCGTCCGTTGAGAGAAGAGAGAGGGTGGGTCTCATCAGGAATAGCAAAAGTGAGCAGGAATGCGTAATTCGTGTGCAACGAAAGAGTGAGTGGGCTTCAGCGGGAATGCGAGATTCGTCTGCATGCAGAGAAAGAGAGAGTGGGATTCAGCAGGAATACCAGATTCGCCTGCGGAGAAAGAGAGATCGGGATACAGCAGGAATACAAGATTCGTCTGCGGAGAAAGAGAGCGCGGGCTTCAGCAGTAGTACGAGATTAGCCTGCAGATGAAAGAGAAAGAGGGAGGGTTGGTATCAGGGAAATTTAGAGATCCCTCTGCGGGGAAAAGAGCGAGAGAGGGAGAGGTTACCTCAGCAGGAATTGAGATTCGTCTGCGGGAAAGAAGAGAGAGAGTGATAGTGGGTGTGACGCGGCGGATCTCGCGAGAGCAGGCGGGCCAAAATGGCGGCGCCACCTGGCGTATTGATCCTGCGAGTCTGTACCTGCTGTTGCCTGGGCGACGCACACATCACACACAGACACACACCTGCCCTGCTGGCCCCCGCGCGGCCACCCCCTCTTTCGCCTCTCCGACACATAAAGCAGGGGGATAATAAATGAATACCTGGAAGCGTAACGATTCCGATGCGGTGGACTTTCCCAAAAACGGAAAACACCGCAACCGATTCCGGGAAAATTCATCTGCTGGTATTCCTGGCTGGCGTTTACGTGATTGGACTAGCGTTTAGTCGAAACCAATAAAACTGGAAGCAAATAGGTGGAAAGATAAAACAATCATGGAATACCTGATATCCAATAATAGGATTAAGAAAGCAGAGAAGAAATCTAAGTTTCATCAAAAACTCGACTACCGGGTGTCCAACAATTATTGAAGTCCTAGGTGGCTGTGGATACAAACATAAATGTCGATTCATACTTCAAAATTATTGTAGCAAATTAATAATTTGTTAATCGAGATAATCTATACAAGTTTTTAATTTCGTTAATTAATTCATATTATCAAATACAGTAGGTAGTATTTATTCACAATATTTCAATGAACGTGTTTGGGATTTTTACAATCGTACAAAATAGACCGACCGGAAGACCGTTCATTGGATACCATCACAAACAAATCCAAAGATGTTGAATGTTGAACATTTTGATAAACGGGCAAAACTTGGCGTTTACAAGGTTATTCGGCGGACCATTTCAATTGTTGCGCACCCGATACAAAATCAAGATTATCATGATAGTCTATCTAGTTAGCGTTGCAAACAAACAAATCCTCACATTCTCTTTGAGGAATCGTTTTATAAATCACTCAATAGATATCCTAATCATCAACATTATCGAATATTCCAATCTATTGTCGTAAATGTTCTGGGCAAACATTTTTTCTCGTGTAAGCTTTTTTTTTTCGTAGTTTGTGTAAATCTAGGAATAAAAATCATTAGCTTCGACCTTCGAACAAACAATTAAACCGACAATGAGGGGTGATTAGGCGGGCCCTTAATTAAACCGATTTGTGAGCTAAACAAATCGCCTTGTTCGTGAATTATCCATTAGTGCGAAGAAATCTGCTCGAATTTCTAACAAGTGAATCACACCAGTATTGTCTCTCATTACATTTAAGATAATCAATATCAGAGTTCGACAGAATTCGAATCCTTCTAGAAGATTTGAAAAAGATATTCGAATACTTTTTTGATAATCTAGATTTTTTGAAAAGATTCGTATTCGCGCAATCATTTGTCGAATCCTTTCTAAGAATTAGAATCCTTTCTGGGGATCCAGAATCCTAATACTATTTAAAGATTCAAATCCTTTTAGAATTCTGTATTGTGGAGGCTTCTTCTTCGTTATAGATGCTAATTTCACAATAAAACACTTTTTACTTTGTTTGTATAACACTTTTTATTGATTGTTAAAGCTGATAAATGTTGGAAGTTCATCTTCACTTTTATATAAATAAAACAATTTAAAGACTTTCAAATATCTATTGTATAACGCTACAATTGTTTCGCCACACTGTGATTTCCTCAAGCGAAGAATGTGACTACAGTTTCGACAAATTTAGCTTGTTATTATCAAACATGATCACCTCATGTTTGATAATGATAAGCTAAATTTGTCCGTGACTGCAGTTTCGACAAATTTAGCTTGTCATTATCAAACATGAACACTTTAAGGTTGATAATGATAAGCTAAATTTATCGAAACTGTAGTCACATTCAATAAAAAGTGTTACACAAACAAAGTAAAAAGATAAATTCAAATTCAAAACTATTTGAATTCGAGAAAATAAGCTTACGCTTCTTATAGTTTGCACACTTTAAACATAATATATAAAATTACGAAAAAACTATTCGTGAAAATTAAGACACTGTAATAGTTTTTTCGTAATTTTATATATTAAAAGTAAAAAGTATAAAAACTAAATTTGTGTTCCGTATTCCGGCACCAGATACCCACAGACGCGTTTCGGACTTCAAGGGCCTCTTCAGTGTGGTCCCGACCCAGTGCTGAGGAATACTGAACATTTCTGACTATTTCAAGGCAATATGTGAAAACTATTAATGGATTCGATAGCTAACGCCATCTAATGCTCCATAGTGGCATCGTCAATGGCACGAATGCACAAGTGCGTATAAAGGTCACTTTCGTCCACGAACGAGCTAAACTTTGTTTGTGAAACCAGAAAACAAATATCAAAATTGAATATGTGTTCAGTATTGCATTAGATGGCGTTAGCTATCGAATTCATTAAAGTTAAAAGTGTTTTATTGTGAAATTAAGATGGATAATGAAGTAGAAGTTCCATAATACAGAATTCTAAAAGGATTTGAATCTTCAAATAGGAATAGGATTCTGGATCCCCAGAAAGGATTCGAATTCTTAGAAAGGATTCGACAAATGATTGCGCAAATGTATAAAAACTGTAACAAGCTAAATTGAACTGTCTTTGACAGAAAAATTGAAAAGGATCTATCTTCTTTTCAAATTGACTTGAAAACTTGTAATTTATGCGATTCAACTTTCTTTTTTTCGAAACATATCTCGTAATCGTTTGATCTTGACTAATAAAGACAAGCCGGATCGATCTCTCCTCTTATCGCGTTTCGAAACGCAACGACAATCGCCGGAGAAAAGACAATTTCGGACGCACGCTCTGCCGTGGCGACTCCGAACAATTGAATAAGTTGCAAATAATAAATCAGTCGAGTTGCTTTAATAATGGGGAGTTTCTCTCTTTTCTCTCTATCTCGCTCACTGTGTCTTGACACGCACAGAAGTCTGCTCGAAATAATAATATTAGCTTGCTTTACATAAACTTTTTGAATCAAGATTTTTTTATAGTTTTACTATTATGATATTGAAAAAATGTGTTTCTCGAGACAAACTTGGTGCATACTTTACTTTCAAATAAAAATAAAATCAAACCAAGCTGGCTCTAAAATGTAGGCAAATCTTTTGCGGTTGAATCTCTTAAACAGATTGTTTAATTTACTGAAAACACACGGGATTTACTTAAAAATGCACCCACTTTTATTTATCCGGTAAGGGAGATTCAACCTCAATTATTTTTTAAGAATTGCTCGTTCTCAATATTTTATAAATAGACTTGTATTTATAAAATATTTAGAACGAGTAAATCTTGAAAAATAATTGAAATAATTGTATTTATAAAATATTTAGAATGAGTCATCCGTCACGCCACGCGTATGAAACACTGAAATACTAGATATAGATGTATATTTTGAACTTCAGTTGAAGTCAGTGTTTTACACGCGTGGCGCATAAAGTAAAATTTCGAGTTTAGAAAAGCCCCGTGAAAATTTGTCGAGGGTCGCTGCGCGACCCTCGACAAATTTTCTACGCGGGGCTTTTCTAAACTCGAAATTTTACTTCATGCTTAGTCTGGGAGTGGAAAACACTCGTTAGAAACTTTAATAATAATAATAATAATAATAATAAATTGTCTTTATTCAAAAATTCAGGAATATTACAAAAGAGAATAACATATAGTAGTGCAGGCGAAGTTCAACCAGTCTGTATGACTTTAGTTGCTCTTTCACTTAACCTGCTTCGGTAAGAAAGATAATCCATAGAGGAGTACATAATTATAATAATAAGTCTTAAGAATTAAATGAACAAACAGAAGATACAACTTTAATTAAATGAAAACAAAAATGGTGATGTGTCTATCATAGTACTTTCCCCCGTAAATTGCGTATTAAATAACTTTTAAAATATTTGTAGCATTATTATTTTCAAAATGTCTTCAACTTTTTGATAACTACAACTTTTATTTGAAACATTTTTCAATTGGATCAACACATACTGACACAAACCAATGACTAGATAAAAAACACTATTTATTGAATATCTCAAAAACCAAGAGTGCTATGACAAAAAGTGAAGATACAAAAAATCTTTAATATTTTATTACCTACAACTTTTATTTGAAACATTTTCCAATTGTATCAACACACACACTGACACAAATCAATGACTAGATAAAAAACACTATTTATTAAATATCTCAAAAACTAAGAGTGCTATGACAAAAAGTAAGTCTACAAAAAATCTTTAGTTTTTTATTTCCTACAACTTTTATATGAAACATTTTTCAATTGGATCAACACATACACTGTCACACACCAATAACTAGATAAAACACACAACTTTTGAAATTTCTCAAAAACTAAGAGTGCTATGACAAAAAGTAAATGAACAATACATCTTCATTTTGTTATTATCTACTTTATTTGAAAGAATTTTTTGTTTGATGAACATTTATTGAAAAAATCAGAAAAAACTGAAAAACGCTAAGAGTAAAGTATCACTTCCGGTTTTCCGATTTTCACCAAAAGCTTTTAAGTTCTTCCGATTGTAACAAAAAGCTTAAGTTTCAAGTTTCATCTCGATATGTTTAGCGGTTTTTGCGGTACAGCGCACACAGACCGCCACACAGATACACAGACAGACAGACAGACAGACATTTTTCAACAATGGTCTTATTCGACTTTGGAGACCTCAAAACGGATATTTCCGCTAAAATTTTTGATTCGAAAATTTTCACGAAAACAATACTTTCCCTTTGTATTACATACGGGGGAAAGTAAAAAAACTCCAATCAAATCAGATACCTAGAATTTTAGATCTAATTTGTCGGGACATGGCTTTTTTAAAAGTAAAGGGTGACAGTTGTTTGAGGTTAGAGGGAATTTTATTAAAAATTTTGTATATATTGTATTTAAAACACCTCTTAAAAAAGGTGGTTTTGAATTTAGGAGGTGAGATGGTTCCTCTAAACCTCAAATTGATATTGTGGACATCAGGCCGATAAATAATCTTGTTGTAGAGGTAGGGGGGTGTGCGGTTCTCAACAATTTTCTTATATATCACACAGCAATGTAACAATCTGCGCTCCGCCATTAAATTTTTTTTTTTAAAACCAAGGACTGCCTAAACAATTACAGTGTATACATAGCCCGATTCGTTGGCTTTAAAAAAGCTTAATTTAAAGTTTCTAACCAGTGTTTTCCACTCCCAGACTAAGCATGAAGTAAAATTTTGAGTTCAGAAAAGCCCCGCGTAGAAAATTTATCGAGGGTCACGCAGCGACCCGAGACAAATTTTCACGGGGCTTTTATAAACTCGAAATTTTACTTCATGCGCCACACGTATAAAACACTGACTTCAACTGAAGTTCAAAATATACATCTATCTCTAGTATTTCAGTGTTTTATACGCGTGGCGCATGAAGTAAAATTTCGAATTAAGGAAAGCCCCGTGAAAATTTTCTCGAATTCAAATAGTTTTGAATTTTAGTTATTCTTGTTTGCATCTGTTTAGTTTAATTTACTGAAAACACACGGGATTTACTTAAAAATGGACTCACGTTTGTATCTGGTAAATGAGATTCAACCTCAATAATTTTTCAAAATTCACTCGTTTTCAATATTTCAAAAATTTCATAAGTAGCATACAACTATACTTAGAAAATTTGTAAAATAAATTTCTGTAGTTGTATTACAAATAAATAAATAAATAAATAAATACATGGAATTGTTCTTTTAAGTATACATAGCCCGATGTATCCGCTGTAAATGTTTGGCATTCGTTGGTTTAAACAAAGCTTAATTTGAAGTTTCTAACGAATGTTTTCGCGTGGCGCATGAAGTAAAATTTCGAGTTTAGAAAAGCCCCGTGAAAATTTGTCTCGGGTCGCTGCGCGACCCACGACAAATTTTCTACGCGGGGCTTTTCTAAACTCGAAATTTTACTTTACGCTTAGTGTGGGAGTGGAAAACACTAGTTAGAAACTTTAAATTAAACTTTTTTTAAAACAAACGATTGCCTGAACAATTACAATGTATACATCTAGATATTTATTTATTTATTTACGGAAAAAATCCATTTTTATACATTTAAATATACAAAATACTTAAAGCTATTACAAAATGTAGATCAGACATGTTATATATATACATATATGGATATATATGTATACTTAAAAGAAAAATTCCCTGTGTTACTTCAATTCTTTCTTGTCGACATTCTGCAAATCCAGACGAAATTTTACCTCATGCGCCACGCGTATAAAACGCTGACTTCAACTGAAAATCAAAATATACATCTATCTCTAGTATTTCGGTGTTTTATACGCGTGGCGCATGAAGTAAAATTTCGAGTTTAGAAAAGCAACGTAAAAATTTGTCTCGGGTCGCTGCGCGACCCTCGCGCAAATTTTCTACGCGGGGCTTTTCTAAACTCGAAATTTTACATCTTGCTTAGTCAGGGAGTGGAAAACACTCGTTAGATACGTCAAATTAAACTTTTTTAAAACAAACGATTGCCTGAACAATTACAGTGTATACATCTAAACATGTATACTTAAAAGAAAAATTCCCTGTATCCACTCCTTACTTCAATTCTTTCTGGTCGACATTCTTTAAATCCAGACGTGGTAGGATTACTATCCAAGGAGAGTTTATTTAAGGTTTGCAGCAATTTGCTTAAAACAAGTGAAAACGCTGGAGTTATTGAATATACAATTTTCATTTATGTGCAATGCGTAATTAATTACCCAATGTTGTTTATCAGAGGCCTTCAGAAAGATTTTCTCTTTTTGTTTTCTTTCGTTTATTAAATTTATATGCAGAAAGAGTAAATTCAGTTTCGGCGACAGTGTTCTAAAATCCTGAGAATATAATTCGATCGAATCAAAATTTAAGAAACAATCAACAGTAATTAGAAGTGAAAAAACTCTAGTAGAAATTAATATTGTATTTACATTGTAGTAATATTGTATCTATATTTATATCTTGAAATTGTTGATCAATGTGCATACAACATTGTCACAATATACACAGAATTTTTCTTTTAAGTATACATACCATTATACTGTATACGCTGTAAATCTTCAGATTCGTTGTCTTTGCAAAGAGTTCAAATTAAAGCTTTAAAACGAGTGTTTTCCACTCCCAGACTAAGCATGAAGTAAAATTTCGAGTTTAGAAAAACTTAAAAATCTGGTTTGGTCGCGTAGCGCTTGGCGCTACGCGACCAAACCAAATTTTCAGGCTTTTCTAAACTCGAAATTTTACTTCATGCGCCACGCGTATAAAACGCAGATTTTATGTGAAGTTTAAAATATACTACTAAAGCAGTATGCTTAAAAAATTCTGAACTTCACATCAAATCAGTGTTTTGTGCGCGTGGCGCATGAAGTAAAATTTCGAGTTTAGAAAAGCCTGAAAATTTGGTTTGGTCGCTCCGCGCTTCGCGCTACGCGACCAAACCAAATTTTGAGGCTTTTCTAAACTCGAAATTTTACTTCATGCCTAATCTGGGAGTGGAAAACACTCGTTTTGAACTGTAATAGCTGAAATTTAATTTTCATTTAATTTTGCAATAACTGAATATTTATAGCGTATACATATGCATACTTAAAACGAAAATTCCCTGTTGATTGCTGTTATTGTATAGTATCAATAACAGCAATCAACAGGGAATTTTCGTAATATCTTTTATAGATAAAATAATGTATAAATCCAGTATTAAAATAATTTTGATTTCAATATTGTATCAACCATAAAAATTCAATAATAGATATTCAATTTCTGTACAATATTGCATCAATAATGAATATCATTGATCCTTCAATATAAATATTTAATACATGTACAATATTGTATCAATAATGAACACTAATTATCTGTTAATATAAACATTCAATACACGTATAAACATTCTATATAGATATTCAATACATGTCAATATTGTATCAATAATAAATAACATTCAATATCATTCAATAACAGATATTAGCTACGATTTATGTTAGAAAATTCCTCATAATTTTTTGATTAATCCAAAGCTTTTAAATCAATTAGAGATAAATTAGATCTCTCAACAGAAATTAAATTTACATACCAGGCATGGAATTACAGCGACACGAAATGAAAATTAAAGAAATATTATTTAAAATGTCAGTGGATTTATGTTTGATCATTTTAAATCAATTCAATTTTTGTGTCAGCGCTTCGAAATACGCGTAGAAATAGTAAGAGTTTAAAACGCAATCAACAGAAGTTAAATTCAATAATAAAACATATAATCAAAATAAGATTTTCAGTTTTAAAACCTAAAAAAAAGTTCCTGCTAAAGCTTTAAAATTTTGTAGAATTCGTCAGATTCATAATTCATAATCTTGATTTCTTTAACAGGCAAAATCCTAATTACAAAGAAAACATATAAAAACCAAGAAAAACAAGAGGGTGCTTCTATATAATACAAACATAATTTTCACAAATTACAATATTAAGAATAAGAAAAAAGTAATATATTTTAAGATGGTAAACTAAACTCGACAATGAGATTTTTAGTTACAAAATTTCAAAAAACAAATGTTAATTTAAGAGCTTTTAAAATTTTGCAAAATTATATAGAATTAATCAGATTTTAAACTCAAGTCAACAAAAATTGAGTTCCGAGAATGAGATCTTCAATTATAAAACTTTAAAAAATTAAATGTTTAATTGTGTAGAATTCATCAGATTTTTATCTAAACTTAAAACAATTAAAAAGTAATATTTTTTAAGATGGTAATTTAAACTCGACAATGAGATTTTTAGTTATAACATTTCAAAAAACAAATGTTAATTCAAGAGCCTTTAAAATTTTGCAAAATTGTATAGAATGAATCAGATTTTAAACTCAGGTCAACAAAAATTAAGTTCCGAGAATAAGATTTTTAACTATAAAACTTTAAAAAAACTAAATGTTTAATTGTGTAGAATTCATCACATTTCTAACTAAACTTAAAACAATTAAATTCCAGAATGAGATTTTTAGTTATAAAATTTAAAAAAACAAATGTTAATTCAAGAGCCTTTAAAATTTTGCATAATTGTATAGAATTAATCAGATTTTAAACTCAAGTCAACAAAAATTAAGTTACGAGAATGAAATTAATAATTATAAAACTTTAAAAAAATAAATGCTAAATTGTGTAGAATTCATCACATTTTTAACTAAACTTAAAACAATTAAATTCCATAATGAGATTTTTAACTATAAAACTTAAAAAAAACGAAATGTTTAATTGTGTAGAATTCATCACATTTCCAACTAAACTTAAAACAATTAAATTCCAGTTATAAAATTTTAAAAAAATGTATGCTAAAGCTTTAAAATTTTGAAAATTGTGTACAATTAATTAGATTTTAAACTCAAGTCGACAAAAATTAAGTTCCGAGAATGAGATTTTCAATTATAAGACTAAAAAATAAATGTTCAATTGTATAGAATTAATCAGATTTTCAACTAAACTCAAAAAAATTTAATTCCAGAATGAGATTATTTGACCCCTGTGAAGTTGGCCCCCCAACTTTCAAATTTCTTAAAAATTATTAGAGTTCTGATTGCCCTCCTCATAGTTCTAGAGTTCCCTATACATAGAAAAAATAGTTCTGCCCTTTTAAGCTCGCAAAAATCAAATTAAATTAGAGGGGGGCCAACTTCACGCTCATGTTATTTTAGAACGTTATAACTACTTTATTATTGACTTTACAGCAAAAATGGTTCTGAATAATTGATAGAACTCTTTAATCAAATAAACTCTCTAATCAAATAAAAAAAAGCGAAAAAAAAAAACACCCCTCTCGGACATGTAAAAATTAAATATTATAAAAGTTTAAGCAATCAGAACTTCTTTGTTATTAATAATAAATAATTATTTCATCAAAATAATCTACAAAACTCGTTGGGGGCAATCAGAACTCCAGTCAAATTTACAAAAAACTTGAAAAAAATGATCCTCTTAGGACTTAGTAATTTTATAATATATAAAATTACGAAAAAACTATTCGTGAAAATGCAAACAGTGTCTTAATTAATAAGACAATTTAAGACGATAAATATCCATTGAAACAACTACTTCCCGTGCAAATACACCTCGGGATATTGAATTATACAATGAAATATTTAAAATCTTATTTAATTTGATTTGTTACAACGCTCTATTAAAGTATATGTAACGTTTAGGTCAAATTCTCTTCAAACCACCTAACAATAAAATTTAAACTGAAAGGAGAGATAGCAACAAATTAGAAGTGAAAGGACTTGGATTAAAACTAATGTCTTAGGCCATCTATAGACGTCATAAGCAAAGCTATACTGAAGAGAGATAAATCTCGAAACGCGTCTATAGATGGCCTAAGACATTAGTTTTAATCCAAGTCCTTTCACTTCTAATTTGTTGCTATCTCTCCTTTCATTTTAAATTTTATTGTTAGTTGGTTTGAAGAGAATTTGACCTAAACGTTACATATACTTTAATGGAGCGTTGTAACAAATCAAATTAAATAAGATTTTAAATATTTCATTGTATAATTCAATATCCGGAGGTGTATTTGCACGGGAAGTAGTTGCTTCAATGGATATTTATCGTCTTAAATTGTCTTATTAATTTTCACGAATAGTTTTTTCGTAATTTTATATATTATGTTTAAAGTGTGCAAACTATAAGAAGCGTAAGCTTATTTTCTCGAATTCAAATAGGTTTGAATTTGAATTTATCTTCGTAATTTTAATATTACAAAAGTTTAAGTAGCCAGAACTTTTTTATTAATGATAATAGAGAATTAATTCATGAAAATAATCTGCAGAACTCGTTGGCTGGCAAGTAGAACTCTGGTCAGGTTTACAAAAATTAAAAAAATCAGCCCTTTTTCTTTCGTTTTTTTTTTTAATTTGATTAGAGTTCTAGTTGCCCCCCAAAGAGTTCTATCAATTATTCAGAACCATTTTTGCTGTAAAGTCAATAATAAAGTAGTTATAACGTTCTAAAATAACATGAGCGTGAAGTTGCCCCCCCCCCCCTCTAATTTAATATGATTTTTGCGAGCTTAAAAGGGCAGAACTATTATTTCTATGTATATGGAACTCTAGAACTATGTGGGGGGGCAATCAAAACTCTAATAATTTTTAAGAAATTTGAAAGTTGGGGGGCCAACTTCACAGGGGTGACTTTTTGTTATAAAATTTAAAAAAAATAATGTTTATGCCAAAGCTTTACAATTTTGCAAACTTGTGTAGAATTAATCAGATTTTAAACTCAAGTCGACAAAAATTTAATTGCAGAATGAGATTTTCAGTTATAAAATTACAAAAAAATAAATTTTTATGCTAAAGCTTTGACATTCTGCAAAAGTGTGTTGAATTAATCAGATTTTAAACTACAGTTGACAAAAATTAAATTCAGGGACTCAAAATGAGCTTTGCAAACTTAGCTTCAGTTGAAATTACGGGTAATGATAAGAATAATAAAATCGCAAGCATTTTCTTACGCTATCCACAAAGCTCTAACCAAATGAAAAATTCACAACGATAAAAATAAATGTTTATGTTAAAGCTTTAAAATTTTGCAAAATTGTGTAGAATTATTCAGACTTTAAACTCAAGTCGGCAAAAATTCAATTCTAGAATGAGATTATCAGTTATAAAATTTCAAAAAATAAATGTTTATGCTAAAGCTTTGACATTCTGCAAAATTGTGTTGAATTAACCAGATTTTAAACTACAGTTGACAAAAATTAAATTCAGCCCTCAAAATGAGCTTTGCAAGCTTAATAATTCAACTGAGCTTCAACTGAAATTAAGGGTAATGATAAGAATAATAAAACCGCAAGCATTTTCTTACGCTATCCTCAAAGCTCTAATCAAATGTAAAATTCACAACGATCGATCTTGATAACAAATTCGGCCAATTTGCATAATTTGCACTCTTGGAAGAAAAAAAAAACAGTGCACATATGAAACGCGTAATTTCGCGAATTCAGTCCTCTTCTTCAATTATTCAGCGTTTCGCGGTCTGATTGGTCGCCCGATCTTCGTGTGCTGTGTGTTATTTTTTTTTCTTTTCTTTTCAAAATAACGATTCGTTATAATAATAAGGCAGGCTAGATGAAATCGAAAGCGGGGATTGTTGCTTTAATTGTCGATAAATTGCGCAAACCGGGCGATTTCACCGATTTTATTTTTGAAATGTTTTTCCACGCCGGTGAACGCGACTGTTTTATAATTGGGCGGGCTCGTGTGTGATTTGCTCAACATCATCCTTCAAAAATTTGCACGAGAAGTGAAAATGAATGTTAATAATAAATCTTATTTTTTTCTTTTGAGTATACATATCCGGATTACGTGTTGTAGATTTTTAAATATTCGTTGTTTTCTTAAAAGAGGTCAATTTAAAGTTTAAATGAGTATTTCCACTCCCAGGTTAAGCATGAAGTAAAATTTCGAGTTTATAAAAGCCTGAAAATTTGGTTTGGTCGCGTAGCGCGAAGCGCGGAGCGACCAAACCAAATTTTCAGGCTTTTATAAACTCGAAATTTTACTTCATGCGCCACGCGTATAAGACGCTGATTTCAAGCGAAGTTTACTTGTTCGCAATATTTTAATGCTTTCAGTGTTTAATACGCGTGGCGCATAAAGTAAAATTTCGAGTTTAGAAAAGCCTGAAAATTTGGTTTGGTCGCTCCGCGCTTCGCGCTACGCGACCAAACCAAATTTTCAGGCTTTCTAAACTCGAAATTTTACTTCATGCTTAGTCTGGGAGTGGAAAACACATGTTTTAAGCTTAAATTGAACTCTTCAAAAAAAGCGTATGCATATGTACACCTAATAGAAAATTCCTTGTATGTATACTTATAAAGTTTTGAAGTGTTCTGCAACCAATGTGAGGGAGTGAAATACAAATTTAAAAAAAAACAGTGTTTTTCAAGCTTCCACTTGAAAACAAAATTGACGTGTTTTTTTTTTCTTAAAACCCTCTCTACGTCAGATCCAAAATTATTCAGGGTGGCTCCGTTTAAAATAAAAACCCTGTATATTAAAGTATAGGGGCTGTAAGTTAACATTTAAAACCTGTGTTTTTTAAGTTCCCTCTTTAAAACAAAATTGAAGTGTTTTTTCTTAAAACCCTATCTACGTCAGATACAGAGTTATTCAGGGTGGCTTCCTTTAAAATGAAGACCCTGTATATTTAAGTATAGGGAGTGAAAGGTAAAATTTAAAAACCTGTGTTTTTCAAGATCCTTTTTTAAAACAAAATTGAAGTGTTTTTTTCTTGAAACCCTATCTACGTCAGATCCAGAGTTATTCAGGGTGGCTTCTTTTAAAATGAGTGCCCTGTATATTTAAGTATAGCGGGTTAATGTTAAAATTTGAAAACCTGTGTTTTTCAAGCTCCTCCTTAAACAGAAAATGAGTGTGTTTTTTCTTAAAACCCTATCTACGTCAGATCCAGAGTTATTCAGGGTGGCTCCTTTTGAAATGAAGACCCTGTATATTTAATGTAAAAAATAACCTCATCTAAGCATGTAATATAATCAACAAACTGACTTCATTACACCAGCAACTACCGAATAATCCTCGCGCGCTCTTTTCAAGTCCAATTAACTCCTCCTCAACCTCTCCAACGGTCGGCGATTAATTTCGGGATGTTGGTCCGAATAATCCTAATTAAACACGCCCGCTAATTAATTTGCTAAAAAAAAAATGGATGTTCTAATCTCGGGCTCGAGCGATGATTTCTCGTAACGTCCTGATTATTTTATTAATGAACGCGCTAAAAGTTTCTGCTTAGAAACGCTGGCTCGCAGAATTCGATACAGTCCGAGGAGTATCGGAGACAGGAAGAAGGTGTTTCTCGGATTTCGTTGTGACACCTTAAACACACACATATACACACTACACACACCATCATACACGCATTAACTAACTAAGATATAATTAAAGATAATTATCATACCAGCTTGCGACATCATGTGCAATTTTATCCTTTTTGCATAACAAAATCTTTTGAACTAGAAGTTGAATTTTTATGATTATTGTAATTTTTGTAAATTGTCTTCAACCAAGTTCATTTGTTTTTAAGTTACGTTAAATTTTGTATAATATCTTAAAAACTATGAGTTGGATTTTGATGATTCAAAAAGCTAGGAAAAGCAAAATTGTATCAAACCAAAGAACGCTTCCAACATTCAAGACGGAGACAAATTAGAAGCATTAGATGGCGTTAGCTATCGAAATCATTAATAAATGTCTTGGATTAATCAAGATTTTGATCAGAGAGGAACACGAGGCAAAACAATGTATCAAACTTAGTTTAAATTGTAAAAATTGTCAGTTATTAGTGTTTGTATTAGTTGCATTTTCACCTGAGTTCACGGAAATTGAAATATCTTCGCTGGTTTTCTTAAATTGTTGAGCCAAATATTCAGCCTTTTGGTACACCCTTAGGAATTCGATTTCCACAATTACAGACAGTTTCAATTGAAAACGAGAACTGTTCTTAAATAATTGAGATGTAAACGTGAATTCATAACTTGTAACTAAATGTCAAGATGTATCGTAATTGTTACAAAGAAAAACAATGATACGAGGGTTGCCTTTTATATTTCGGGATTGGGCAACCCTAGTGTTGCAATCTGGCAACTGAGAGCTCTATCGTAAAGTTTGACATTTTTGAGGTTATACGTACTCAGAACGTTTTGACATATGAGCGTTATTTGTGTCGTTTACACTAACTTAAAAGATTTATCTCGGCCAAAGAATGGAATTAAATCGTGAAAATTTTCGTGCGATTATTTTTTACAACTTTCGACGTGGATTAACTCAACAACAGTCCATGGATGAACTTAATTCAATTTTTGGCGATAAAGCTCCATCAAGGACCAGTGTTTATCGATGGTATGGTGAATTCAACCGAGGTCGTAGTTCACTCCAAGACGAATTTCGTGGAGGTCGTCCAAAATCAGTTGTTGTTCCGGAAACCATTGATGCTGTGCGCAAACAAATATTGCAAGATCGTCATGTGACCTATCGTGAGATTGAGACAACCTTAGGCATTAGTGGGACCAGCATACATTCAATATTGCATGAACATTTGACTGTCAAAAAAATTTGTTCGCGTTGGATCCCACACAATTTGTCAATCGCTCAAAAAAAGGCTCGTGTCGATTGGTGCAAAGAAATGCTAAAAAAATACGATTGCGGTGCTTCGAAACACGTCTATGACATCGTGACAGGTGATGAATCATGGATTTACGCGTATGAGCCCGAAAGTAAACAGCAGTCGACCGTATGGGTGTTTCAAGATGAGCCAAATCCAACAAAAGTTGTTCGCGCACGAAGCACTTCCAAGCAAATGGTCGCCTGTCTTTTCGGAAAACCTGGACATGTCGCGACCGTACCACTAGAACAACGCAGAACAGTCAATTCTGAGTGGTACACAACCATTTGTTTGCCAGTTGTCATCCAAGAAATCAGGAAAACCAACCGCCGAAAACGGATCACTCTTCACCACGACAATGCGAGCTCTCACACATCGGTTCAAACAACTGCATTTTTGAGCACGCAAAACATCGATTTGATGAGTCATCCGCCGTATAGTCCTGACTTGGCACCGAATGACTTATTTTTATTCCCATCCGTAAAAAATAAAATGAGAGGTCAACGTTTTTCTACACCTGAAGAATGTTGATGCGTTCAGAATGCATGTTTTGGAGATACCTCAATCAGAGTGGCAAAAGTGCTTCGACAATTGGTTCAAACGCATGCAAAAGTGTATAGATCTTAATGGGGAATATTTTGAAAAACAATAAAGCGATTTTCAATGATTAATATTTATTTTTGTTCTCTAAATTCCCGAAATATAAAAGGCAACTCTCGTATGGCGATGTCATTATAGTTCAATTCAAACTTATGTCAAGTTGGCACGATTGGTTAAATGTCAACTGTCATTTTAGTTTAAATGTTGGCTAATGCCGACTTATGTAAACTGTTATTATAGTCCAAATGTCGGCTAGCGACGACTTATGTCCACTGTCATTATAGTTCAAATGTTACCTGATACCCACAGACGCGTTTCGGACCATAAGGTCCTCGTCAGTGTGATCTTGAGTAAATGTAGTAACTTTTTTAATCCATAATTTCAGTCAAAATGTATTTTTCATAAGTATAATTTACACCAACAAATCACTTACATCGTGTATACAGTTTATTTTTAGTAAATGGTAGAATTATTAAACAATAAAACGAAGATAAAACAAAAGTTAAAGACTCCTCAAGGTCTCTAGGTTTCATTTGTCGTAACTCTTCCCAGTTCCATAACCCCAATGCATTAAAATCATTGTTTTATGCATACGTACGATCAAAGTTGGAATATGCGGCCATAGTTTGGTTTCCGCAGAACCAGGGTCCGATTAGTGCATTAGAAAGTGTACAACGCAAGTTTTTAAAAATTTTATCTTATAAGTCGGAGGGATATTATCCAAACAGAGGTATAGATCACGATATACTTTTACGTAAATATGATTTTGAAAGTCTTGCATCTCGCCGACAAAAAGCATGTATTTCTTTCCTATATAAACTTCTGCACAATTCTGACTTCTTAAATAGAATTGGGCTGCATATTCCATCTTTTCATAGTAGACAGTCTTCTACATTTAATTTAGTAGCACATAGAACTGATATAGGTCTGAAATCACCTGTCAGTATTGTGTCCAGATGTTTTAATAGCATTTCTTCTTCCTGTGATATATTTCATGATACTCTGAAAACTCTACTGACAGCCTTAAATCAATTATAATTCTTACTTATAATTATTATATACACTATATTTAGTAAAATGAAACTTGTATAGATTTAAGCAAGTTGTTACACATTCGTATATTGATTACTTATATATTTTTGTATGTTTTATAATTAATTTACTTTCTTTTTAACTGTATTGTCTTGTAATTAGGATATGTTTCCTGTTGGACAATAAAGATTTATTATTATTATTAAAACAATATAAACATCTTTTCATACAATTTCCCAGCGAACACGCATTTTAGTGTTAATCGGTTATTAGCAATAAAGTTAGAATAAAAAACACCATTTATTCCATTCACAACCACCATTATATCACCCATCTTGACAATTTGATAAACTTACAAGGCTTAAATAATCCTGAAAACCATCAAAATTGAATTACTAGAACATTAGAACTCGTAAAGGAATGAGATATTGAGAGAGAAAGATAGAGAGAGAGAGAATAAAGACGAAGCGTAATTACATAAGTGATTAGAGCTGATTAGAGTGCCATTTGCGTACAATAAATAACCGACATGACAAACATATCTGTCCGGGCAGAGCAAATCTCGCCATTTATATATACGTGCAATTAAATAAAGTGCGGATGCGTGTTCACCTGGAAATTGTTTGAAAAGATGTTTATATTGTATTGTTTTATCTTCGTTTTATTGTTCAATAATTATCACGTAAATCTAAATATAAGATTCTACTATTTACTAAAAATAAACTGTATACACGATACAAGTGATTTGCTGGTGTAAATTGTACGTATGAAAAATGCATTTTGACTGAAATTATGGATTAAAAAAATTACTAAATTTACTCAAGACCACACTAACGAGGAGCTTATGGTCCGAAACGCGTCTGTGGGTATCCGGTGACATTTGAAATATAATGACAGTTGACGTAAGTCGTCGGTAGCCGACATTGGAACTATAATAAAAGTTGACATAAGTCGGCATTAGCCAACATTTAAACTGTAATGACAGTTGACATTTAACCAATCGTGTCAACTTGAGATTGAATTGAACTATAATGAGATCGCTATATTGTTGTTTTTCTTTATGACAGTTACGATACGTACATATTTTAACAGTTGTGATTATTTTAAAGTAGCGAGTGTCTTCCACTCCCAGACTAAGCATGACGTAAAATTTCGAGTTTAGAAAAGCCCCGCGTAGAAAATTTGTCGAGGGTCGCGCAGCGACCCGAGACAAATTTTCACGGGGCTTTTCTAAACTCGAAATTTTACTTCATGCGCCACGCGTATAAAATACTGATTTACAGTAAAGTTAAAAATAACGCTTAGATATGGTGGTGATCAATATTTATTGAGATGTAGCGAAAAATGCAAGAATTAATTGTTTTGTGAATAGTTCAGGAATAATAAAAATATAAGTAGAATAAATGGAATAATAATGTTTGTTCTACTTTAATTATTATTATTCTAGAACTATTTACAAAAATAGAATATTGTCAAACTTCTAAACGTCCAGATTCAGTAGTTTTTGAATAAAAAATAAAAATTATTTTTCAAAAAAGCAGTTTTTTGTTGATATCTCGAAAACAAAAAAAGATATTTTAAAACTGTTTTCAGATTATTCTTAGGCCCTGAAATATGCAACTTTTCCCCAATTAACTTTGACTCTCTATATCTCAAATAACTGAGATCTCCATACATTCTGTCGAAATACGGGCACCCTGTATATGAAAAATACATTTTAAGTGAAACTATGGATTAAAAAAAATTACTAAATTTACTGAAGACTATACTGACAAGGACCTTACGGTCCGAAACGCGTCTGTGGGTATCTGGTGGCGGAATACTGGGGACAAAGTCAATTTTGTACGTTCGTATAACCTAATATACGAACGTACAAAATTAAATTTGTCGCTAGTATCTGGCCCCGAGTACCCACATACGCGTTTCGGACCATAAGGTCCTCGTCAGTGCGGTCCCCGATTTAGTGCTGAGGAATACTAAACATTTCAGACTGTATAGAGTCTATATGTGAACACATTTATAAATGTCGAGAGCTATCGCCATATATTGCTCTAAGGCCGCGGCTTCGTCAATGGTTTCTACGTCAATGGTTTCTATGTCAATGATTTCTAAGTCAATGTTTTCTATGTGAACACATTTATAAATGTCGAAAGCTTTCGCCATCTATTGCTCTAAGGCCGTAGCTTCGTCAATGGTTTCTACGTCAATGGTTCCTACGTTAATGGTTTCTATGTCAATGATTTCTACGTCAATGTTTTCTATGTGAACACATTTATAAATGTTAAGATCTATCGCCATCTATTGCTCTAAGGCCGTGGTTTCGTCAATGGTTTCTACTTCAATGGTTTTTATGTCAATGATTTCTACGTCAATGGTTTCTAAGTCAATTGTTTCTGCGTATGATTTTTTCATTAGCAGAAAAGGTAGAAAACAGACAGTAAAAAAATAGACAAACTTACAAACGCGAGGCCTTCAAATTAAGTACAGATGGAATCCTTACAAAAAACATTCATGAATTTGATCGACTTGTTCTTGTTTTTGTTTAATAGTGATGACTATAATGATAAGTGCTATGTGCTGGCTACGCTTTCCAACAACCCCCCGAAAACAAAAACAAAAACGGGGGTGCGATCTGCGTTGCCGCGGCGACCGGTCAGTACACACAGACGGGACGCGTGGGGGGTGGTTCTGGGGGGGCGGACACGTCCGACCCCCGCGGTTATCTGTTTTTATCGCGCGCGCCACCGCCGCTCGCTGAATAATTAAATTATCTCGGGATTTTCGTCGGTGCCGGGGTTGGCGCGAATCGTGTACTAAACGCGCGTTGCCATGGTTACCCAACCCCCCGCTAGGTGAATTAAGGTAATTGCTCGAGATGGAGATGATTCGAAACAAAAGAGAATTTGGCAACCAGTTTATAATTGTTGAATTGTAACTTCAGTCTCTAAATTATTTTCTTTACCACATACAGGGAAGTTTTCTTTTAAGCAAGCATACATATCCCACTTGTTAGAAAAGTGTTTCCACTCCTTGATTAAGCATAAAGTGAATATTTCGAGTTTAGAAAACCCTGAAATATTCACTTTATGCGTCAGGCACGGAAAACACTGATTCAATTAGAAGTTCAAAACCACGCAAATCATCTTTAATAACATTAATTAATTAGGATACTGAAATCGTTTTGTTTTCCCTCTTTCATTTTTAATTAGTAATTTGGAAACTGCCGAATGATAAAATAGGAAATTTCCCCTTTTGTTAATTTAGAAAATAAATTTTCCCCGGAAAATGATTGGCTGTGTGCGAACTAAAGTACCGAGAAATGGCACATTGTCGCCAGTAATTTTTCCACCGGCCATGAAAAACGAGACGAAACGTGCAATTCGCACAAAACAATACCGAGATTTCGCAGAAAAAAACAAACAAACGAACAAAGATTTACATAATCTCGGCGAGCATGCCATCGAAATGATAGATGCCAGATCGAGATGTTGCGTAACGTTAATTTGATCGAAACACCGGCATTTCTATTCATGCGGGCGGATAATTTCAGAAAAAAGCGCACGCGTTTTGAATGAAAATTATTAAACGAATGTGTTTAATCATTTATTAAATAATTTCCATTCAAAACGAGTTTGTAAATTGCGTTGTTAGCAGAAAAATTATGATTCTGGTAGAAAGGGCCTAATTGCAAGCCCAATAAATTAGAAGAAGAAAAAGAACAAATAAGGGCCTCTTTTTTTTAATGAGGAATAATCGAAATATTTAAATAACAAAATATTGAAGGTTTTTAATACAATGTAACAAATTAAGTTATTTAGTCATTTAAAAAAAAGTTGCGTTGTTGTATCAATGGCGTCCAACTTTATTTATTAATTAACCCATAATGAATAAAGTTTAATGCACTGTTGGAAAAAAAATAAAATTTATGAACTCTCGGGGAAATTATAGCTGAATTGATTAAAATATACCCATTATTTGAAAGTGCAAAATGATCGTTTAATTTTTATAAAAATATTGACAATTCTAAGAATTTTATAATATTTACAGTGATCATTAAGAGATAAATAAATTTTGTACTAACGTTGATAAAAACCAAATTTATCCACTCTGATCGAAATTTCAATCGCTCAAAGTTGATTAAATAAATGTATGGAAATTTGTGTTCTTTAAATCGCAAAAAATCGCAAAAAATCACGAAAGAAAAAACGGAAAGTTAAATTTACAAAAATTATCAGAAAATGAATAAACTTTCTGGACCTAGCGATACAAAATAAATTTAAGCGATTATTGGGAGGAAATTTGTGTTCTTTAAAACGCAAAAAATCGCAAAAAAATCACGAAAGAAAAAACGGGAAGTTAAATTTACAAAAATTATCAGAAAATGAATAAACTTTCTGGACCTAGCGATACAAAATAAATTTAAGCGATTATTGGGAGGAAATTTGTGTTCTTTAAATCGAAAAAAATCACGAAAGAAAAAACGGAAAGTTAAATTTACAAAAATTATCAGAAAATGAATAAACTTTCTGGACATAGCGATACAAAATAAATTTAAGCGATTATTGGGAGGAAATTTGTGTTCTTTAAATCGCAAAAAATCGCAAAAAATCACGAAAGAAAAAACGGGAAGTTAAATTTACAAAAATTATCAGAAAATGAATAAACTTTCTGGACCTAGCGATACAAAATAAATTTAAGCGATTATTGGGAGGAAATTTGTGTTCTTTAAATCGCAAAAAATCGCAAAAAATCACGAAAGAAAAAACGGAAAGTTAAATTTACAAAAATTATCAGAAAATGAATAAACTTTCTGGACCTAGCGATACAAAATAAATTTAAGCGATTATTGGGAGGAAATTTGTGTTCTTTAAATCGCAAAAAATCACGAAAGAAAAAACGGAAAGTTAAATTTACAAAAATTATCAGAAAATGAATAAACTTTCTGGACATAGCGATACAAAATAAATTTAAGCGATTATTGGGAGGAAATTTGTGTTCTTTAAATCGCAAAAAATCGCAAAAAATCACGAAAGAAAAAACGGGAAGTTAAATTTACAAAAATTATCAGAAAATGAATAAACTTTCTGGACCTAGCGATACAAAATAAATTTAAGCGATTATTGAGAGGAAATTTGTGTTCTTTAAATCGTAAAAAATCGCAAAAAATCACGAAAGAAAAAAACGGGAAGTTAAATTTACAAAAATTATCAGAAAATGAATAAACTTTCTGGACCTAGCGATACAAAATAAATTTAAGCGATTATTGGGAGGAAATTTGTGTTCTTTAAATCGCAAAAAATCGCAAAAATCACGAAAGAAGTAACGGAAAGTTAAATTTACAAAAATTATCAGAAAATGAATAAACTTTCTGGACCTAGCGATACAAAATAAATTTAAGCGATTATTGGGAGGAAATTTGTGTTCTTTAAATCGCAAAAAATCGCAAAAAATCACGAAAGAAAAAAACGGGAAGTTAAATTTACAAAAATTATCAGAAAATGAATAAACTTTCTGGACCTAGCGATACAAAATAAATTTAAGCGATTATAAAATAAACCGATATCTAGTTAAACACTTGTGCTTATAAATAAAACCTAAACAAACAGTTCAAAAAAAATTTATTCCATTCATTCACATGATCCTGTTTACCTTTTGCCCTTTCCGGTCGACCCTCTCTTTTTTCATCCCCCTGCTCGTGCCCTTTACAATCGCATTACGCGTCATAAGGTCGCATATTAACGCGCGCCCTCCTCCAGATGAATTGCATTATAATGGGCCCTCGACGGCAGATGAGACGATGACAAATATATATACCCCCATTAGCTAATTGGCCCTATCAGATATTCAAAACGAAAAAGGTCGCGTTTAGGAGAGAAAGTCGTAGAACTCCAATTGAAATTTGATAAAATGAAAGTATAATTAAAAACAGAAAATACAACCGAAGATTTATGAACACTTTAATAAATGTCTCCCAAATATCTAATAAGCAGTGATGATTGTATTTGTAAAAACAAAACCAAAACCATTTAAATAATTTAACTTGGTGGAGGTCCGAATAACTAAATAATAATAATAATCTTTATTGTCCAACATTCACCAATTACAGGACAATGTAACTAAATATTATATAAATTAAAACACAAATAGGTATGTATATATAAGAAACAAACAAAAAATAAAAGAAAAAAAAAACATATATAAAAAAAAACTTAATTACAATACTTAAAGACTAGACGTGTGACTCACTTAACATTCACTCAACAAAAGACATCATCAAAAACTTTATTTGCATTTCTGGACATATGAAATAGTGGCGATTTATGTAAAGTGTTCGATTTGGCCAATTTTGTGTAGAACGTATTATTATGACGTGATTGAATTCTTGGGACAGATAGGTTGACTTGCGATAATAATTGTGAACAATCTATATCATTATGTAGTAGCTTGTACATGAATTTCGCACTAAAGTATAGAGTTCGCGTGCGTTTGCGGCAATCCGCGCCTTTCTGAATTATTAACAAACTGCGGATCTTTTAGCGCTGAAACGAAATACGAAAAGAAAAAAAAAATAACAAAAGAAAAGCTCGCCGTGCGCGTTTAATTATTTTCAATCAGATTACCCGGTTTGAACTGTTTACTTATGCAAATTGAAGGCGTTCCGCCGCCGCTGCAAGTCGAGCAAAACTATTTGAGGTTGAACGTATCTATTTTTAAGGCGCGCGCTTTTGTAATTGAATATTTATCCGTTTCGGCATTCGCGCGTTTATCGCATGCCAGGAGGGGAATATCGATCGTTTCCAAGGGACGAAAGTCTTGCACTTTCAGGACGATTTCAGATCGATTCGCGAGCGCGCATCTAAAATTCATTGAGCTGATTCAAAATTGTTACTCTACGATTCTTCTCTGTGAAAAGTTAACAAAAACAAAACTTCGCAAATTTCGGTGCAAATCATAATTATTATTGCAAAGATTTTTTTCTGTGAAAAGGTAACAAAAAAAAAACGGGGATAAATCATAATCTACTTTCGTGCGCGGCACGAATTATTCAAATTTGGGGAAGCTATTAGCAATTTAAATGCTCCGTCGCTCGCTTAATATTTGTTTTCGAAATCATCAGTTGTTTTTATTTTTAAGCTGCTCTCACTGGAAATCCCAAAAAAAAATCAATTTACCGTTAGAGTCTTATCTCGAATAACAAAAAAACCGAAGAGAACGATAAAAATTGAGCTGATTTTATGACTTGCCTTAATTTTTTTATTATTTACTTTTTGAAAAGTATTGCTGGCTTGGCCTCTCACTGGAAATTAAAAAAAGAAAAACACAATTTCCCGATAGAGTTTTATCTCGAATATCAAAAAATCGGAGAGAACGAAGAAAATTGTGTTGATTTTATGCACTTTCCTTGGATTTTTTTATTGTTTACTGAAAAAAAAGGTATTGTTGCTTTTTTTACACTAAAAATATTGTTGAGTTGACTGACTGACACCAAAACACTAACACACTGAAAAGTATTGTTGAATTCACGGACTGACACTGAAATTCTAAAACACTTAAAAGTATTGTTAACTTGACTTGAACTTTTCATTAGTCACTGACAAATATTGAACAATTCACTGACAAATATCCAGTCAATACAATATTGTATTGACTCGAACTTTTCAGTAAATAATGAAAAGTACAAGTCAAGTTAACAATAATTTTCAGAGTTTAGTAATTTAGTGTATTCACTATAAAATATTGTTGAATTAATTTGAACTTTTCAGTAAATAGTAATAATAATAATAATATTATTTGAATACCCAGCAAACAGAATACAAAATATTAAAATAACATAACAAGTAATAGAAAGTTCGAGTCAAGTCAGTAAATAATGAAAAGTACAAGTCAAGTTAACAATAATTTTCAGAGTTTAGTAATTTAGTGTATTCACTATAAAATATTGTTGAATTAATTTGAACTTTTCAGTAAATAGTAATAATAATAATATTATTTGAATACCCAGCAAACAGAATACAAAATATTAAAATAACATAACAAGTAATAGAAAGTTCGAGTCAAGTCAACAATACTTTTTAGTATATCAGTATCAGTCAGTCAAATCAACAATATTTTTTAGTGATTCAGCGTATTTACTTAAAAGTATTGTTGAATTGACTCGAATTTTTCAGTAAATAATAAAACGTTTATGTCAAGTTAACAATACTTTTAAGTGTTTCAGAATTTTAGTGTCAGTCCGTGAATTCAACAATACTTTTCAGTGTTTCAGTGTATTTACTGAAAAGTATTGTTGAACTGTCTAGTATTTTTCAATAAATAATGAAAAGTTCAAGTCAAGTTAACAATACATTTGTGTTTCCGAGTTTCAGTGTCAGTCAATCAAGACAACAATACTTTTCGGTGTTTCAGTGTCGGTCAGTCAAGTGAACAATACTTTTTAGTGTTTCAGTGTCAATCAGTCAATTCAACAATACAGTAGCTCAGTGTTTTCACTGTAAAGTATCGTTTAATTGATTTGAATTGTTTAATAAATTGTTGAATATATGAACCATAGGTCCGCATCTTTCTATCCAACCAGTGGGGTCCCTCAAGGATCAAATCTGGGGCCATTGCTTTTTTTGTTATTTATTAACGACGTCGTCGACAACATAAAATCCAACATTCTGGTATACGCCGATGACATTCAAATATACAGAGAAATTAAATCGATAGAGGATTGTTTGACACTGCAATCGGATTTAGAGCTTATCCAGCAATGGAGCTTGGAAAATAGATTATATTTAAACATAAAAAAATGTAAATGTGTTTCATTTTGCAGATTAAGTAGCCCTCTATTCTATGATTACTCTTTAAATAACATCTTGCTGGAACGTGTTACGGAAATAAAAGACTTAGGTGTCTTACTAGATAAAGATCTGTCTTTTGTTCCCCACTACACAAAACTAGTGAACTCGGCTATGAGAATGTTGGGTTTTGTACGTAGAATATCAAAGCCTTTCAAAAACACTAGAACCATTATGAAGTTGTATACGTCGTATGTGCGACCGAAGTTAGAGTATTGCTTGTTAGTGTGGTCTCCGTTCTATGATTGCCATATCAAATCTATAGAACATGTTCAAAAAATGTTTGTAAGGTATCTGTATTTTGTAGTACATTCTGTATACCCGGACGAATCTATTAGATATGAAGACTTGTTGGCTATGTTTAACTTAAAATCTTTATCTGCACGACGCAAGATCGCTTCATTAACCACTCTCTACAATTTGCTTCACAACAATATAAATGCTCCCGGTATACTCGCTCAGTTAAATTTGTTTACACCTAGGATTTGTAGTAGAAATAGCGTACAATTTGTATGTAATAGAAGTCAAAGTAATGTATATTACAACTCCCCTCTCAATACAATGATGCGCAATTATAATAACTCTCAAAACGTTGCTGATATCTTTTGTTGTAGTCGTAAACAATTTATTAACCAAATGTCCGCTGTATTAATTTAGTCACTATGTCAGATATCGTTAAGTATTGTTTAACTGAATTAAATATTGTATATGTAATAATTTTCTGCTAGAATTTTGTATATTTTTCCCTGTAATTTGAAATGTGTATTTCTGTTGGGAAATAAATTATTATTATTATTATTATAATAAATATTGAAAAGTTAAAGTCAAGTTAACAATACTTTTGTGTGTTTCAGAGTTTCAGTGTCAGTCAGTCAAATCCACATTACTTTTCAGTGTTTCAGTGTATTCACTGAAAAGATTTGTTGAATTGACTCGGATTGATCAGTAAATAATGAAGAGTTCAAGTCAAGTTAACAATAAATTTGTGTTTTTTAGAGTTTCAGTCAGTCAAGTTAACAATACTGTTTAGATTTCAGTGTATTTACTGAAAAGCATTGCTGAATTGACTCTAACATAATGAGGAAGAGAAGCGATAGAGATATAAAGAGAGAAAGAAATGTTCATTTACCGACTAAATACCTGATTAAATAATGATTTTAATTAATGATGATATATGTGTTATTGAACTTCATTTTAAATCAGTGTTTTATACGCGTGGCGCATGAAGTAAAATTTCGAGTTTAGAAAAGCCCCGTGAAAATTTGTCGAGGGTCGCTGCGCGACCCTCGACAAATTTTCTACGCGGGGCTTTTCTAAACTCGAAATTTTACTTCATGCTTAGTCTGGGAGTGGACAACACTCGTTTGAACTTTAAATTTAACTCTTTTATAAAAGAGACGTATGTAATATAATAAATCATTCATTGAAATCATAGAAAAAGATGCAAAATTGTACCTAAAATTAACTTTTAGAGTTAACTTTATAATTTGCTCGGCTTTAAATGGGTGAATATTCTATTCCTACGAAAAACCGTATTTATTTAATATTAAAGTTGCATTTAATATAATAACAAACTGAATCAATCGACAAAAAATCTAAAAATATCGAAAATCTCGACATGTAGAAAATCTTGACGGTCCACTCCCAGACTAAGCATGAAGTAAAATTTCGAGTTTAGAAAAGCCCCGCGTAGAAAATTTGTCGAGGGTCGCGCAGCGACCCGAGACAAATTTTCACGGGGCTTTTCTAAACTCGAAATTTTACTTCATGCGCCACGCGTATAAAACACTGATTTAAAATGAAGTTCAATAACACATATATCATCATTAATTAAAATCATTATTTAATCAGGTATTTAGTCGGTAAATGAACATTTTTGTCAATAGAAACCGATGGAATAAAATGTTACTGGTTGCAAATAATAGATTCAAATTTATTTTTAAAGGATTTGTATCCGTGATTCAAAAATGAGGATTCGAATCTTTGATTCGAATCATATTTTTCACTTACGAATCCTTTATTCGAGTATTCTTGATATTAGGTGATTCGGATTCGTGATTCGAATCCTGTTTTTGAGGATTCATCCCAGCTCTGATTATTAATGAGTTAATAATTATGTATTATAAGTTATGTCAGTGGGGTCCATACATTATACATAGTGTGTCTAAGCTAAACCGTTCGTTAAAAGTTTATAAGGTTGCTGATGCACTAAACATTTGAAAAAAATCCTTGTCATACGGTTGAATCAGTTCTCCTCATGTAAAATATTTTCAGCTTTATATCACTTCCGGTTCCACCGGAAGTAGCACCAAATTTGTTATTTTAATTAGAACACCCTATATATTAGTAATTGTTTAGATTTCTCGTTTAAATTGCAACATATTTTATTCGAACATATGTACACTTATCTCTTATAGTTTTCAAGAAAAAAAAATATTTCTAAAATTTTGACCTCTAAAAAAAAAGCTTGAACAAAATCGTGATTAAAATACAGCAATTAATAATAAATACAATTATCAAAGAATTTAAATTAATATCGACTTTCTGCAAACATATTTTTTGAAAATATTCTACAAACAATTGGGAAATTCAATTTAATTTTAAATTATATTAGAAATAATAGAAATAATAATTTTTACAGAATTTTCTTATCGCTGAAACCAAAAATATTAAGTCCAGTTGACAACTAATGATTTCCAATTGGACTTTCTAACGGTAATCCAATTGAATTGAAAAGAGCACCTGCTTTTTATTCCCGAGAAGCGCCGTTTCAGGTGAATTTTCGGGCAGACTGGTTCTAACAATTTTCGACACCTGTAGTTTCCGCCTGGGCGAAGAATTCAACAAAACCACCTGTGCTTTTTTGAAAGGATATACAACCCAAAATTAAATGGACACAGAGGAATCAATGACACTTTCTAAAAACAAAAAAATACCCTTTAATGATTGAATAAAATAATAATCTTTGCTTTTTTTTAATTCTGAATATTTAATTCAAAAATGTTTCACCACGGGTTAAATGTTCTCAATTGTTTGTAAACATTTGTTTTTTTAACAGGCATTTTTTATTTATATAAAAGTTACAAATATTTATTTTATCTAACTTGCGTTTTCAAAATTAGTTTAAAAAAAATCTGTTTGCGTAATGTTCTTCAATTTAAACTTAAGCAATATAATTCGAATTTCACTTTAGATCAGGGTTTTATACGCGTGGCGCATGAAGTAAAATTTCGAGTTTAGAAAAGCCAAACCAAATTTCAAGGCTTTTCTAAACTCGAAATTTTACTTCATGCTTAACCTGGGAGTGGAAAACACTCGTTTAAAGCATAACATTGAAAAATTGTATATATCAATGTCTTATTTTTGACTTCAATAAGAAAGTATTGTTATTCGAGATTCTATATGGATCCTTGACTTTATTTTCAACCCACTTAACAATTTTCAAATCCCTTGAATCGTTTTCTTTCAAAATATTAAAGTTTGTTTCAAGTTACTCATTTGTTTTTCAAGATATTAGACATGATTTGAATTTACTAAAATTGTTTTTCAAAATATTAGACTTGACTTCAACTTGATCAACTTGTTTTTCAAGAAGACATGATTTGAAGTTAATCAAATTGTTTTTTTTAATATTAGATTTGATTTCAACTTGATCAACTTAATATATAGGTATTTGATTGAAATTCGCTTGGTTTGTTTTACTAATAAATTGTTTTATTTTCAACTAGTTTCGGCTTAATGCCATTTTCAAGAATCATTCTTGAAAATGGCATTAAGCCGAAACTAGTTGAAAATAAAACAATTTATTAGTAAAACAAACCAAGTGAATTTTAATCAAATACCTATATATTAATAGAAATGTTTTACCAAGTGATCAATGAGAAACAAGTTAACGGTTGATCAACTTGTTTTTCAAGAAAATAGACTTGTTTTCAACGTATTCAATTTATTTTTAAAACTATTACACAAGATTTGAAGTTAATCGAATTGATTTTTAAAATATTAGACTTGATTTCAACTTGCTCGACTTGCTTTTCGAGAAAATAGACTTGCTTTTAACTTACTCAATTTGTTTTTCAAATTATTAGACATGATTTGAAGTAAATCAAATGGTTTTCAAAATATAAGACTTGGTTTCAACTTGCTCGACTTATTTTACAAATCGAATTGATTTTTAAAATATTAGACTTGATTGCAACTTGCTCGACTTGCTTTTCGAGAAAATAGACTTGCTTATAACTTACTCAATTTGTTTTTCAAATTATTAGACATGATTTGAAGTAAATCAAATGGTTTTCAAAATATTAGACTTGGTTTCAACTTGCTCGACTTATTTTACAAAATATTAGACTTAATCTAATTCAATTCAACTTACTCAATTTGTTTTTCAAATTATTAGACTTGATATCAAGTTACTCAATTTCTTTTTATAGATATTAGACTTGATTTCAAGTTGCTCCATTTGTTTTACAAGATATTAGACTTGATTTAAAGTTACTCGATTTCTTTTTCAAAATATTAGACTTGATATCAAGTTACTCAACATGTTTTTCAAACGGCTTGTTCCAAATTTTAACCGAACCAAGTGAGAAAAGATATTTGACTTAATTTCAAGTTACTCAATTTGGTTTTTAAGATGTTACACTTGATTTAAAGTTACTCCATTTGTTTTACAAGATATTAGACTTGATTTGAAGTTACTCAATTTGTTTTTTAAGATATAAGACTTGATATCAAGTTACTTAACTTGTTTTTCAAACCGCTTGTTCTAAATTTAAACCGAACCAAGTGAGAAAAGATATCAGACTTGATTTCAATTTACTCAATTTGGTTATCAAGATATTAGACGTGATTTCAACTTACTCAACTTGTTTTCCAAGGTATTAGACCTGATTTTAAGTTATTCAATTTATTTTTCAAATTATTACACTTGATTTGAAGTTACTCAATTTGTTTTTCAACATATTACAATTGATTTCAAGTTACTCGATTTGTATTACAAGATATTAGACTTGAGTTTAAGTTACTCAATTTGTTTATTAAGGTATTAAACTTGATTTCAACTTACTTAACTTGTGTTTCAAGAAATTAGACTTGATTTCAAGTTACTCAATCTGTTTTTTAAGAAATTGGACATGATTTCAAGTTACTCACTTTATTTTTAAGATACTAGACATGATTCCAATTTACTCAATTCGATTTTCAAGGTATTAAACTTAGTATCAAGTTACTCAATTTCTTTTTCAAGATATAAGATCCTAATTTTAAGTTACTCAATTTCTTTTTCAAGATATTAGACCCTAATTTTAAGTTACTCAATTTGTTTTTAAGATATTAGACTTTATTTCAAGTTACTCAATGTGTTTTTCAGGATATTAGACCTGATTCATGTTACTCAGCTTGTTTTTCAAGAAATTAGACTCGTTTTCAAGTTACTCAATTTGTTTTCCAAGATATTAGAGTAAAAAAGACTGTTATTCCTTACTTACTAGTTTGTTATGATTAATGAGCACCTTGTGTCTCTAAATGTACATCTAACGATGCAAATAAAAAGTAAATTAAGGAATAACAGTCTTTTTCAGTGTAATAATCACTTCACGTAAACTAAAAAACATACAGTTATCAAGATATTAGACTTAATTTCAAGTTACTCAACTTGATTTCCAAACCACTTGTTCTGAATTTAGACCGAACCAAATGAGAAAAGATATTAGACTTGATTTCAAGTTACTCAATTTGTTTTTCAAGATATTAGACCCTGATTTCAAGTAACTCAAAACATTAGACTTGATTTCAAGCTACTGAATTTTTTTATCACGATATTAAACTTGGTTTTAAGTTATTCAACTTGTTTTTCGGGATATTAGACCTGATTTGAAGTTAATCAACTTGTTTTTCGAATCACTTGTTCTGAATTTAAACCGAACCAAATGAGAAAAGAGGTGTTAAATGTGGGTCAATTTTTGACACCTTGCAGTAGGTGTTAAAAGGTAGTCCACAAGTGAACATAATTGAATTTGATTAAAAAGAGCGCTGAGTAAAAATCCAACTTGAATTTTTGGGAAATTGATGAATGGAAAAAGCGCGATGTTTTCTTTCTTAAAATACAGATAAGAACATTTTTAAATAAAGACAAGACGTTAAAGTAACAACAGTCCACAATTTTTGGCACTTTATATTAGGTGTTTAAAAGTTAGTCTAGAAGTGAAGATAATTAAATTCAATTAGGAAAGAGCGCTAAGTGGAAAACCGACTTGAATTTTTGGAAATTAATGAATAGAAAAAGGAGGAGAGGAGCTTGATGTTTTCTTTTTTAAAATACAGACAAGATTATATTTAAATAAAGATAAGACGTTAAAGTAAAACCAGTCCACAATTTTTGGACTTTATATTATTTATTTAAAAGACAGTCTACAAGTGAGGATAGTTGAATTTAATTAGGAAAGAGCGCTGCATGGAATTTTTGAAAACTGATGAATGGAAAAAGCACGAGAGGAATTCGATATTTTCATTTTTTAAAATACAGACAAGAACATATTCAAATAAGGACAAGACGAGTAAATATAGTCCACAGTTTTTGGCACTTAATATTAGGTGTTCAAACGAAGTATAGACAATTAAATTGAATTAGGAAAGAGCACTGAGTGGAAAACCAACTTGAATTTTTAGAAATTGATGAATGGAATAAGCACGAGAGGAATTTGATAAATTGATTGATTCGTTAAAGAAATTTGATGTTTTCTTTTTTGAAATGCAAACAAGAAAATGTTCAAGTAAAGACAAGATGTTAAAGCAAAAACAATCCACAAGTGAAGATAATTGAATTTAATTAAGAAAGAGCGCTGAGTGAAAAAACAGGTTGCATTTTTGGAAAAAGCACGAATATTTTCTTTCTTAAAATACAGACAAGAAAATTTGTAAATATAGACAAGATGTTAAAGTAAACAATAAAAATTAAGTAAAAACTTACCTTAAGAAGTATTTATTGTAATCCATGATCAAAGAAAGGGCGGTCATCACAAACGAATTTAACACTGATTAAAAATAAATTGATTTCGAAAATAAACAGTTCGGTTTACAACACAGTCAAGCACTAAAGTATGCACTGAGTCACTGGAGTGTCAATCTTCCTCAAAAAAAAAGAGTACAGTTCTTGGTGCTGCATCTAGAGATGTGCACTCTCCGAGACGTCGAGTACAGAGTGAGTCTTGGTGATCTCGCGGCCGGGCTGGCGTCCGCCGAGGGCCGAGAGCGATTCTCCCATTGGCTCTCGCTGATCCGAGGAGAAGGGATAGAAGGTGAGGCGGAGGAGCGAGCGAGAGAGAGAGAGAGGAAGAAGGTATGCCGAGCATCTTTCGGCTACCTGCTCGCATGGTGTCCTGTTAGGTTTTTTTTCTGGTGCGAGAGGGTATGGGTTTTCGGGCGCGCGCGCGCGGACGTGAACCTAGCTGAAATTGGGGTGACCATATAGCTCGCTAACGGTCGCCGCACACGTGATTGCGCGCTTTTGGGAGATCTGTCAATGTGAGGAAATTACGTTTAGGCTGGGGAAAAAATTTACGTTTTAAAGTTACTGATGATCAAAGTTGACAGCTCACGAGCAATGGATTCGAGGAACCACTTGGTCCTTTGAGTCGCGGAGCGACTAAACCAAATTTTCAGGCTTTCCTAAACTCGAAATTTTACTTCATGCTTAACCTGGGAGTGGAAACACTCGTTCGAAACTTCAAATTGAATGCGCGATAAGCGCGCAGAGTTTTGGCAATTCTGTTATCTATTTTCGTCAGTCATTACGGATTTTGTAATAATTCTAAAACATTTAAAGCTACTGAAAAGTATAATATAAGAATTTCATTGTTTCATGATTTCACTTGAACTGAACATTCGAGTTTTCGTTGATTTTCTTCTAATTGTAAAATTTTTACCGAATCTCGTTTTTATTTTGGGTTTTGAATGTGCATTCACTACAAAGACATTTTAGTTTGTTTCTCCCTCCCTTCCAAGATTAAAAAGACTTATACAAAATTCATTACGACCGGCGAAAATTTGATAAGACGTCAGAAACGCTGAAACTTAGCACAGTTACAACGGCTTTTAGGTAGAAAGAAGGGAGCGTCCTCCTATGTGGAAGCCGTTGTGAGCGCGCTAAGTTTTGGCGTTTTTGACGTTATCTCAGATTTTCGCAGGTCATAACGAATTTTGTATTTGTCCCTTTATTTTATATTCCGCCAAAAATATATTACTTAACGGATTTTGATGCGGTTTTCAGATCGAGAGTAGAGGGATACAACCTCTTTATCCTCGAAGAGGAAACTCCTCAAAGTTATTGAATGAGGTAAAACCTCCTGGTTGGGAGGTGCCTCTTCGGATCCTCCGGTGCGTAAATCCCACTCCTAACCAAAAATATACTGGGACAATTCAATCACCCAGCGATTTGAAAACCGCATCGAAATTCGCTGAGAAACATATGTTCTCGGAAAAATTAATCAATTGTCGAGTGAAAATAATTTTATTTTTTAAAAATTTCCAAAAAAAGAAATATCACACATCAATATTAAAAACAATGTAAACTATTTATTTTCCCCGATATAAAATGTTTACACCTAATTTTTTGCATAATTTAGTAACGAAAGAAGTCAATAAATCCAATCAAGTTGAGCTGGGGGTGCTTAACATTTTTTGGGGGGGAAAATAAATTCACCACTTGAATACTAACATTCATAAGAACGTATCTGAATTTTTTCAAATTTTTTAAAAAATAACAATGTTCTCCTAAAAATTGATTTTTTAGTAAGGAAAAAAATCGAGTTTCGGAAAAAAAAACTTTTTAAGAAAATTTAAAAAAAATACTGTAAACACATATCATTATTATAAATAATGTAGGCTGCTTATTTTCCCCAGAAAAAAATGTTTACACCTAATATTAGCAAAATTTAGTAACGAACGAATTCAATAAATCCACTGAATTTGAGCTGGGGGTGCTAAAAAAAATAAATTCACTACGTTAATACTAATATTCAAAAGAACGGCTCTGATCGTTTTCAGATTTTTTAAAAAATATAAATTTTCATTTTCATTTAGGTATGGAAAAAAACGATTTTCAGAAAAAAAAATTATTCTACAAAAATTCAAAAAATACTGTACGCATTTAATGTTATTATAAATAATGTAGGCTGTATTTTTCCTAGAAAAAAATGTTTAGACCTAATTTTAGCAAAATTTACTAACGACAGAATTCAATAAATCCACTGAATTTGAGCTGAGGGTACTAAATAAAAATGTTTGCCGGAAAATAAATTCACTACGTTCATAAGATTCATAAGAAAGCTCTGATATTTTTCAGATTTTTAAAAAAATAAAAATTTTCATTTGAAAATCGAGTTTTTTGTAAGAGGTAGTTAGGTATGGAAAAAAAATCGATTTTCAGGAAAAAAAATATTTTTTAAAGAACTAAAAAAATACTGTACACATTTAACATTATTATAAATAATGTAGGCTGCTTATTTTCCCCAGAAAAAAATGTTTACACCTAATTTTAGCAAAATTTAGTAACGACAGAATTCAATAAATCCACTCAATCCACTCAAGAACGGCTCTGATCGTTTTCAGATTTTTTAAAAAATAAAAATTTTCATTTTCATTTGGGTATGGAAAAAACGATTTTCAGAAAAAAAAAATTATTCTAAAAAAATTCAAAAAATACTGTACGAATTTAATGTTATTATAAATAATGTAGGCTGCTTATTTTTTCTAGAAAAAAATCTTTACACGTAATTTTAGCAAAATTTACTAACGACCGAATTCAATAAATCCACTGAATTTGAGCTGGGGGTGCTAAAAAATATAAATTCACTACGTTAATACTAATATTCAAAAGAACGGCTCTGATCGTTTTCAGATTTTTTAAAAAATAAAAATTTTCATTTTCATTTGGGTTGGAAAAAAACGATTTTCAGAAAAAAAATTATTCTAAAAAAATTCAAAAAATACTGTACGCATTTAATGTTATTATAAATAATGTAGGCTGCTTATTTTTTCTAGAAAAAAATGTTTACACGTAATTTTAGCAAAATTTACTAACGACAGAATTCAATAAATCCACTGAATTTGAGCTGAGGGTGCTAAATAAAAATGTTTGCCGGAAAATAAATTCACTACGTTCATAAGATTCATAAGAAAGCTCTGATTTTTTTCAGATTTTTAAAAAAATAAAAATTTTCATTTGAAAATCGAGTTTTTTGTAAGGGGTAGTTAGGTATGGAAAAAAATCGATTTTCAGGAAAAAAAAATATTTTTAAAAGAATTAAAAAAATACTGTACACATTTAACATTATTATAAATAATTTAGGCTGCTTATTTTCCCCAGAAAAAAATGTTTACACCTAATTTTAGCAAAATTTAGTAACGACAGAATTCAATAAATCCACTCAATTTGAGCTACGTGCTAAAAAAATTTTTTGCGGGAAAATAAATTCACTACGTTAATAATAGCATTCATAAGAACACCCATGATTTTTTTCAGACTTTTAAAAAAATAAAAATTTTTACCTGTGTGGAACCTGACCTGACCTGACTTGAAAATGTGTGAAGAATAATGTAAATATTTTGTTATTTAAATATTTTAAACTTTACTTATTTAAAAAAAGTGACAAGTAAATTTTAGTATTTAACATAAAATCAAGCTGAGTTAGCTATGAAACATAGCCATAAGTAGCTATATAATATACAGAGTTTTTCTTTTGTGTATACATACCCCAATATGCTGTATACACTGAACAGTTTCAGATATTCGTAGCTTCTAAAAGGAATTTAAAAAGGATCTTTAAACGAGTGTTTTCTACTCCTAGACTAATCGGAGCGGCCAAACCAAATTTTCAGGCTTTTCTAAACTCGAAATTTTACTTCATGCGCCACCGCTACGAAACACTGATTCAATGTGAAGTTTAGCGGTGCGTTTTAAACTTCGTAATATGTCCGCGTTTTGTACGGTGGCGCATGAAGTAAAATTTCGAGTTTAGAAAAGCCTGAAAATTTAGTTGGTCCAAACCAAATTTTCAGGCTTTTCTAAACTCGAAATTTTACTTCATGCTTAGTCTGGAAGTGGAAAATACTCGCTTAAAGTTTTAAATTGAACAACGGTTATCTAAAGACTTACGGCAATCCTTATTTTTTCAAAAGAGTTTTGAAAACGAGTGTTTCCACTCACAGACTAAGCATGAAGTAAACTTTCGAGTTTAGAAAAGCCTGGAAATTTGTTTTTTTCAAAAGAGCTCAATTTGAAACTTAAAACGAGTGTTTCCACTCCCAGACTAAGCATGAAGTAAAATTTCGAGTTTAGAAAAGCCTGAACATTTGGTTTGGACGCGTAGCGCGAAGCGCGGAGCGGCCAAACCAAATTTTCAGGCTTTTCTAAACTCGAAATTTTACTTCATGCGCCACCGTACAAAACACTGACATATTACGAAGTTTAAAACGCACGCGACCAAACCAAATTTTCAGGCTTTTCTAAACTCGAAATTTTACTTCATTCTTAGTCTGGAAGTGGAAAATACTCGCTTATAGTTTCAAATTGAACTCTTTTAAAAATACAACGGTTATCTAAAGACTTACGGAAATCCTTATTTTTTCAAAAGAGTTTTGAAAACGAGTGTTTCCACTCACAGACTAAGCATGAAGTAAACTTTCGAGTTTAGAAAAGCCTGGAAATTTGTTTTTTTCAAATAAGCTCAATTTGAAACTTAAAACGAGTGTTTCCACTCCCAGACTAAGCATGAAGTAAAATTTCGAGTTTAGAAAAGCCTGAAAATTTGGTTTGGACGCGTAGCGCGAAGCGCGGAGCGGCCAAACCAAATTTTCAGGCTTTTCTAAACTCGAAATTTTACTTCATGCGCCACCGTACAAAACACTGACATATTACGAAGTTTAAAACGCACGCGACCAAACAAAATTTTCAGGCTTTTCTAAACTCGAAATTTTATTTCATGCTTAGTCTGGAAGGGGAAAATACTCGCTTAAAGTTTCAAATTGAACTCTTTTAAAAATACAACGGTTATCTAAAGACTTACGGCAATCCTTATTTTTTCAAAAGAGTTTTGAAAACGAGTGTTTCCACTCACAGACTAAGCATGAAGTAATCTTTCGAGTTTAGAAAAGCCTGAAAATTTGTTTTTTTCATAAGAGCTCAATTTGAAACTTAAAACGAGTATTTTCACTCCCAGACTAAGCATGAAGTAAAATTTAGAGTTTAGTAAAGCCTGAAAATTTAGTTTGGACGCGTAGCGCGAAGCGCGGAGCGGCCAAACCAAATATTCAGGCTTTTCTAAACTCGAAATTTTACTTCATGCGCCACCGTACAAAACACTGACATATTACGAAGTTTAAAACGCACGCGACCAAACCAAATTTTCAGGCTCTTCTAAACTCGAAATTTTACTTCATGCTTAGTCTGGAAGTGGAAAATACTCGCTAAAAGTTTCAAATTGAACTCTTTTAAAAATACAACGGTTATCTTAAGACTTACGGCAATCCTTATTTTTTCAAAAGAGTTTTGAAAACGAGTGTTTCCACTCACAGACTAAGCATGAAGTAAACTTTCGAGTTTAGAAAAGCCTGAAAGTTTGTTTTTTTTAAAAGAGTTCAATTTGAAACTTAAAACGAGTGTTTCCACTCCCAGACTAAGCATGAAGTAAAATTTCGAGTTTAGAAAAGCCTGAAAATTTGGTTTGGACGCGTAGCGCGAAGCGCGGAGCGGCCAAACCAAATTTTCAGGCTTTTCTAAACTCGAAATTTTACTTCATGCGCCACCATACAAAACACTGACATATTACGAAGTTTAAAACGCACGCGACCAAACCAAATTTTCGGGCTTTTCTAAACTCGAAACCTTACTTCATGCGCTATGCGTATAAAACACTGATTTCAACTGAAGTTCAAAATATATTACTGAAGCAGTATGCTAAAGATATATATTTTGAACTTCACTTGAAATCAGCGTTTTATACGCATAATAGTAATTGAGCATAAAGAAAAATTTCAAGTTTAGAGTAGCCTGAATTAACCTTTCTTATAAATCAAACTCTCGGGTTTAATTGGGACGAGCCGTTAACTTCTTCTTAGTATTAATTAACCGTTCCTGATAAACCAAACTCTCGGGTTTAATTCGGACGAGCCGTCAACTTCTTCTTAGTAAGTAATATTTGACGTGATAAAAAGAAACGCTTGTAGATTATCTTCCTGAAGCCCCCTAAAGTTAGCTCGTAATATGCAAATGGTTTTTAACGAATTCACCGCTTCGAAAGAATCTTCATTCTTCGCTTTCGAAAGAACTCTATCAGCTCAAAACCTTATTGGTAAAGATACGATTTTCCTAGTATCAAGTGCGAATACTTCCAGGGATTTATTGTTTATATGAAAGCATACACCTTATTCGGAAAGCAACTAATTGAAATCGAAGCTCTTCACAACTTCTGGATAAATTCGTTATCGCGAATTAATCGTGGAAACAAAAACGACTTTTCTGTACACGCACATTTAAAACATTTTTCTGAGGTTACACTAATAATATCTGGAAGAAGTCGCTAATTCTGATTAAGAATATAAAAACAACACGTGGAAATTATTAGCAAAAAAATAAACGTAATAATCGAAAAAAATGGTGATGTGTCCATCATAGTACTTTCCCCCGTAAATTGCGTATTAAATCACTTTTAAAATATTTGTAGCATTATTATTTTCAAAATGTCTTCAACTTTTTGATAACTACAACTTTTATTTGAAACATTTTTCAATTGGATCAACACATACTGACACAAACCAATGACTAGATAAAAAACACTATTTATTGAATATCTCAAAAACTAAGAGTGCTATGACAAAAAATGAAGATACAAAAAATCTTTAATATTGTATTTCCTACAACTTTTATTTGAAATATTTTCCAATTGTATCAACACACACACTGACACATATCAATGACTAGATAAAAAACACTATTTATTAAATATCTCAAAAACTAAGAGTGCTATGACAAAAAGTAAGTGAACAATACATCTTCATTTTGTTATTATCTACAACTTTTATTTGAAAGAATTTTTTGTTTGATGAACATTTATTGAAAAAATCTGAAAAAACTGAAACACGCTAAGAGTAAAGTACCACTTCCGGTTTTCCGATTTTCACCAAAAGCTTTTCAGTTCTTCCGATTGTAACAAAAAGCTTAAGTTTCAAGTTTCATCTCTATATCTTTAGCGGTTTTTGCGGTACAGCGCACACAGACACACACACAGACAGACAGACAGACAGACAGACAGACAGACAGACAGACAGACAGACAGACAGATAGACAGACCGACAGACAGACAGACAGACAGACAGACAGACATTTTTCAAAAATGGTCTTATTCGACTCAGGGGACCTCAAAACGGATATTTCCGCTAAAATTTTTGATTCGAAAATTTTCACGAAAACAATACTTTCCCTTTGTATTACATACGGGGGAAAGTAAAAAACGAACAGTTTTTTTGGTTGATATTGTTCATTTTGATTGAAAATTATTTGATGAACTAACCCACTGAGCAAATACATTTAAGTAATGTTTTATCAACATTAAAACAACATTTTATGTTGTTACAATGTTGATAAAACGTTATTTGTTTGTTTTTTGCTCACTGGAAAGCTTAATTTTTATAGAAAAACTATCATAAATAATGCTTCTTGATTTTAGCGGGAATATTACTTCATAAATAGGGACATTTTCCCATGAAAATCAAGAAGACTTATGAAGATAATTAAACAAAAAATCAAATTTAAATCGGTGAAACAATACCAAGTGTTTTAATTATTAGCATATAAACAAAGCACAGCCTTATTATAAACTGTTTGTGTCTTTGATCATTACGTTTAAAATAACAACACTTTATCAAGTCTCGGTAAATTAATGATGTCTTTAAACAAATTGAAAAAAATTTGATGGTTATCTTGGTGTGCGCATTACTTCGGTCACGTGCTAGGAGATCGAGGTGTGGTGATGTTGCTGAGCTTTCATGAGAATTTAACGAGCGCTAATGGCCGTTACAAAATTATTACTTAGCCCATTAACGGCTCCATCATTCCGGCTTCTTCAGTCTCTCTCTCTCCAGTCGCAGGTGATTTTAAATTCTAAAATATCCCCAATTGTTCGGATTCCTGAATAAATTCTTTGAATTACACACAGGAATTCTCTATTAATTGAAATTATCTGATTAACTAACTCATAATTTTAAATAGAAAATGTATATACAGTTTTCATCAGTGCTAAGTGCTAAGTTAGATCCTTGCGGAACCGCATTTCACAGAATTCTATGATAATATTAGAGAAATTTAACCAAGTGTTCTCTTTTTCAAATCACAGTTAACTATGTTTAATCACGTGAAAGATGAGAAACTTAATAGTAATAAAATTAGAGATGAGAAACTTGTTCAAGACAGAATTCCATTCTATGCCATTCAATAGCCTCGTAGTAGCTACGCCCCTGAGTTAAAAAAAAACCACGCACACAAACATGAGAAGCGCTTTTGAATAGTTATCACACCGGGTGTAATTATGTATATTCTGGCTGCGCGTATCGAGTACAGGTGATAAACTCCGAATGCGGGCTGATTATTAACAAAGAGTAATTCACCTTTTGAATACACGTTTTTACTTTCATGACAAAAAATATCTGCAGGTCGGACGGAAACAATTAACTGATAACCGACGAATTGGAAGATTTTTATTCGGGCCGCGCGCTTTTTTATTATTTTTTTTTATTAGATAACGAATAGTTCTAGTTGCATATAATTAATTAATACTGCATTATTCAAACTGGTTTTATGGGTAGGTACTTAAATGTTCGTTGAAGACCTGGGTCTCCAAACTATCTTCTTCGCGGGCCACAAATACAATTCTACATAATAAAGTCGGCCAAGATCCGATTAATTTTATAAAATTATGAAAAATTTAAGGAACAATTGTTACAATATTTCAAAATATGACAGTTACAAAAAAAATTACAAACAATGGCGGGCCGGATTCATGCAAGTCGCAGGCCGGATTTGGCCCGCGGGCCGTAGTTTGGAGACCACTGGTTAAAGAGGATTAGGACTAACCAAATAGGAAATTGATGATAATATAAATGAAAAATTATGGAACATACAATAAAAACACAATGTAGAAATTACGAACACTATGGTGCTTTTACTCAATGAGAAAAACGTTAATGCAAGGCCGTTCGGGGGGGGAGGGGGATTTCACCCCCCCCCGAAATTTTAAAAATGTTAAATTATCGTATGTAAAAGCGGCCCAGTAACAGCAAAACTAATATTTTTGCCATTAAACCCCCTCTCCCGAATTTTTTTTTGGCTACAGCCTTGATTTAATGATATAAACAAAACCACTGCTCATTATTTATTTATTTATTTACGGTACAAACCATTTTTAACAATATTTAACACAAAACAAATTCTTAAGTATATAAAATTAATTAAATCTATATTCTAAAAATATAAATTCCAAAGATGAACAAATAACTAAATTATTTTTATTTAATCTTCAAACAATGAGTCCTAATTAAAAAGACCATTATAAAAGACAATAAATATCCATTAAAACAACCACCCACCGCACAAACACCGCCGAACATTGAACCATACAATGAAATGTCACAATAAATTGCAGTTAATGTAAAAAAAAGTATATATAAATTAGTACAAAATATGCGCAAGATCAACAGATCATAACATACACAATAACCTAAAACGTTGTATCCAAATTTATGATTATCAAAGCTCTCCGAAATAACAAATAATTATTGGTAAACAGGTCAAAATTAGGCGAAGAAAGCAAGCAGTTTGCTGAGTGCATTAATCTGAATACGGGATTATTACTACAGTATGATGTCTTGTACATTTTTTCTCTAAACAAAACCTTGGATCTAGTTAGAGAGCTTCTACCCCGATGCCAAAAGTCAAGATTTCCCAAAAGGGATGAGCAGTGAATTAACCCGTTTAGAATCTTATACAGAAAGCACATATCGAACACATTCCTGCGAAATAGTAATGAATCGAGATCTGAATTAATTCTAAATACTTTATAATCAACATCCGAAGAACGTATTTGTAACTATTCGCAAGAACTTGTTTTGCACTCTTTCGAGTGCGCTAATTAAATATGCTTGATATGGATACCATACCACTGAACTGCGATCGAAGTAAAGTTGAATATTATATTCTAAACGTGTCAATTATAAATTCTGGTGTAATTCTACAAATAAAACCTAACATTTTATAGGCCATGTTGATAATATGTGTTATATGTGACTTAAATGACATCGATTTTTTTAAAAATACTCCCAAATCCCATATTACCGTGGCCCGTTCCAGTAATGTGTTACCCAAAGAATAATTATAGTACAATGCATCCCTTCCTCTACTAAAAGTGATAACCGTACACTTAGATGTGTTTAAGTATAACATATTTTGAGAACACCATTCCGCTAAATTATCTATGTCATTTTGGATGTTATGTACACCAGATAACGAAGACACGCTATGACACAACTTGAAGTCATTCGCGTAAAGTAAATATTTATAGTGCTGCAACACCAAAGGCAAGTCATTTATGAATATATTGAATAATATTGGGCCAACATGTGTACCCTGAGGCACACCCGATAACACTTAAATTTGAGTTGAAACGTAATTACCCAATTTAACTACTTGGATTCTATCGGTAAGGAAGCTAATAAACCATTTTTTACCACAGTATCAGAGAAACCAAGACACTGTAGTTTCTTAATCAGAATTTTATGACAAACTTTATCAAAGACTTTAGAGAAGTCGGTGTAGATTGCATTAATCTGACACCGACTCTCCATGGCCTTTAAAGTATGATTCTGATACACAAGTAAATTAGTCGCAACAGACTTACCCCGAGAAAACCCATGTTGCTCCTCAATAATAACATTCCTTAGATTCCACATGAGTTGTTTGCTTCCTATGCAATCTAATAGTTTTGGAATAGCTGATTGGATGCAAAGCCTCGATAGTTAGTTATGTCAGCACGACTGCCACTTTTATAAATAGGACCTATATAGCTCTTTTTCCAAATTAGTGGACCACATTACTGCAATAATTTTTAAGTATATGATTTCTTGATGTCCCTTGGTTAGCGCCACGCATGAAAATCAGAATTAAACATGATTCCATAAGAAATTATCAAATTAGACATAGATATTCGAATATTAATCATAATTACTTTTCTCAACACTGAATCATTGATACGTTTTACCGAGTGAGTGCCAGATGAGAAATAAATTCGTGTTACTGAATCATTGCTTTTATCCAACGAGTACAGAAAAAAATGACTCGTTCTTTGATAGGAAACCTAATCAAATTCCAATAAGACGTTTCGATAAAAATCTCTGCGAGCCAACAATCATCGAAAATGCCTCCGTTATCTGCTAGACTGGTCATTAGGGATGCAGTTTAGATAAGCGAGATCTTAATTATCTGCCTTTTAATGCTCACAGGAAGAGGTGATTATTTATCTTTGGCTTTATCTTAATATACTTTAAAAATTGTTTTATCATTTCCAAACCAAATTTTCAGGCTTTTCTAAACTCGAAATTTTACTTCATGCTTAGTCTGGGAGTGGAAAACACTTGTTTAAAGCTTCAAATTGAAGTATTTTAGAAAACAACAAATATCTCAGGATTTACAGCATATATGCTGTAATTAGGATATGTATACTTAAAGAGAAACTCCCTGTATTTACATTGCAGCATAAAGATTATAATACTATATAATTGCTGAATTAAGGATTTTTTACCCCTTAAAAAAAAAAACACGCTATTATGCGGTATTCCGACGCCTCTCCAGCTAATCTGATCCTTTTCAGAAGGATAATGAGGTTAGATTAAGTGTAACACACCGAACAGGGGTGCTCTAGGGGTGGCGACTCTCATCATCATCCCTCGTCGGAATCACAATGGATTTGTTGCGTTCAATTAGATCCGAGTGTCAACACACACACATTAAATCGAAATGGATCGCGACGATTAGATCTCTGATTCTAGAGGGGCAATTGTTGCTTACGCTTATTATAAAAAATATGCGTTTACCAACACTGATTTTCATCGTTTTTATATTTGCATAATTATGGTACGTGTAAATTGTTTTGTTTAATGAAAAACAGGTGGTTGTGTAATAAATTTTAATTCGTATTTTATTACTTAGCTAAAAAAACCGATTGTTTGTTCACAGTGATATTTGAAAATAATCTGTTAAGGTCAAAAATGGACATGTTATTTGGCTATACAAACGAACAACCGTTGATTTTCCACAATAATGAAAGCTTTGACACGTGTCCAATATTCTATGAGCTTAAAGATCCTAATTAACAGATTTATAGGTTATATTAAAATAAATTAGGTAATTTATTCACTTAGGTAGAAATAAAATAAGTGGTTTGTTTCATTGTTTTCATTTAGATACTTCACAAACAATTAAATAAACTATTTATTTTTTTATCTTGAACAAGTTTTAATCTTTCACGTGGTGAAACATATTTAACATAAAGAAAATATAACATAAAGAAAAATTGAGTTTGTCAATAGTTTGCAGAATATTTACAAAATATAAAAACGAATTAGAATTAATATCGACTTTCTGCAAAAATGTTGTCTCATTGAGGCAAGTCTCCAAATATTCATTGAAACAACTACTTCTCCAGCTAATACCCCGACAGATATTGAATTATACAATGAATATTTGAGTTACACGACAGCTTTACTGTTCTATGCATAATTTATATGCAAAATGCAACATCAGGTCAAATTATTCTCTTACGAAACTAAATGAATTAACAGAAAATTGAAATAAATTGAAAAAATTACAGGGAATGAATATTAATTGTCTTATGCCATCTATAGACGCGTTTCGAGATTTATTCCTCATCAGTATAGCTATGCTTTAGACTGTCAATACAAAAACTATATTAAAATAAATGGGAAACTTACAGGAATGTCGAAGTGTGTTGTCGAAACAGGTACACAAAACTGGGGCGAGTGAAAATGAAGGGATGTTATTTAACTATAATTTAAAAAAGAAAACACTTGGTTTGAAATTTAGGTGAAATTTAACCAAGTGTTTTCTTTTTTAAATCACTGTATTTATTTTTTTTATAAATCGTTCTATGTAAATTAATATTTCTTTCCATCGCAAACTTAATATTCATATGGGGAATTTCCCCGAAAACAAATTTTATCTACCGTACAAACAATAAAAATAATATTACCGTTGTTAACACCGTCTGCTCTCTATGCAAAACGTAAAATTTCTCAATAAATTTGTTATTTTATGCACGAATGATAAACGAAGCAGAAACGTTGCACATTTTTTGTTTTAATTTGTAGAAGCCTCAATTTATTTAGCATACAAAAAAACAAAAGATCCTAATTTTTTCAACAAAATACAAAAATATATCCAGGCAATAAAAATAATATTACCGTTGTTAACACCGTCTGCTCTCTATGCAAAACGTAAAATTTTTCAATAAATTTGTTATTTTATGCACGAATGATAAACGAAGCAGAAACGTTGCACATTTTTTGTTTTAATTTGTAGAAGCCTCAATTTATTTAGCATACAAAAGATCCTAATTTTTTCAACAAAATACAAAAATATATCCAGGCATTTGCATAAGTGTTAAATAAAATGTGTTAAGAGTGTGATAATCGTGTTCGGTTTTTAGTCATCACTATAAAAATATTTAACAAAAATAGATGCCAAGTTAATTTTTTCGGGATCTATCTTCAACGTTATTAGTACGATATCTACTCACTTTATGAATACATTCTTTTTTTTATATCTGTTGGAACAAATCATAACACATGATGTCAGCGAGGCAACGGATCACATCACTTGGTGTTGTTAGTTACGTCACGCAGTGGTCCCGAATCCAGAAAAGCTGGCCATAATAGGCTTAAGGCGATTTGTCTGAAATTGCAAATATCGGAGTTTTTGAGCATGCTGATTCAGAATATGATTTTGAAATATCAAAAAACAAAATGGCGGACCATATATGACGGACAAAACAATAGTTATGTTTCTTTTTTCCATAAAAAAAACAGTTCACCCGTGTGCTAATTTAGAATCTGATGTTAAAATTAAAAAAAAAAACAAAATGGCGAATCAAATCTGACGGACGAAAAAAATCATGATTTTTGTTTTATAAAAAACAGTAAATCCGCGTTTTCTTCAAATCAATGGTTTCGAATTCGGTCATTCAGCTGAAATTGTTTTTTTTTAAATTAATTTTTATTTACTTCACTCTGTGTGTATAGATTATTGTGTTAAAAGAATAATAATAAATTCGAATCGGTTAAATTTAAAACCGGCCCGCGGCCGTGTTCGTGTTTGTTGTATTAGATTTCCATAAAACTGTTTTGAATTTCTGACCAAACTCTGTACAATACACAATAACAAATGTATTCTTGCCAAAAAATCTTTATAATTACTGAGAGGGGCGGCGAATTTGGCCTACGCCCCGGGCGGCCACTGGTATAATGACAGTTGACATTAAGTCGGCGCAAGCCGACATGTAGTTCATCGTGTCAACTTGATATGTCATTTGGATTATAATGACAGATGATATACCAGCCGACACACACTGGTCGAAATGCTCATTCTAGCTAAACATTTCGGCGAAAATCAACTGTTTAGAAAACAGATTATTTCTTAGAATATGTGTAGTTCAATGTCCAGAGGGTGCGCAGGTAAAGTCATGAATCCCCCCGACCTTTGGTCCAGTGGTTATCAGTACCCAAAGTGCATCATGCATCGTTTACGTCGTTTAGTTGTGGATTTTACGCGCTCCAAACGCCTACGTTTAATTGCTTTTCTTACATTTGAGTTTCGTGCAAAATATAATTTAAAGATGGATATATATTCTACTGGTATGTATACAACATAGATTAAAATATTTTTCATATAACTTTAGTCAACATATAGATATACTAATTTAAATTAAGTAAAGAATCATACAGCAAACTTTCGCAACGTTAAACTTGAATAAGGTTAAAGTATACATTCTTGGCCGTTCTTGGTAATAAATCTTTGTTTTTTATATATAATAACTAATTAGTTTATTATATAAATAAAATTTAGCTGCCCGTTTTTGCCCGTTTACAAGCAGTGATTTTTTTTAGGTAGCGTAACCATTTCTCGGCGGACATTATTCGATATTTGGCGCGCTCAAAAAACGCTAGAACAAAAAAATAAAACAGTCTATCTTTTTGTGATTGACATCATGAATATTGATATTGTATCGCACATTGAAAATTTAGATTCATTGATACATAAAATAAATAATTGTACGGGACAATTGACAATGAAATGGCAAACCTCTCATAGAACAATTTCAAATTTTGAAAATAAATATTCTAAGTGGCTAAACGGAATGGAAGTGTTTTCAACTGAAGGTTTACCAAATGAACCTCAACCTGGATGCTCTCTTGGTAAAATATATATTTCACGACCGCTTACCATTCAAAAAATTGACGCAGAGGTGTTACAGTTATTAGTAGAACCAGAACAAGCATCTTTACCAGAGGATTCTGACTCTGAATAATGTCTGGCTTTAGTGTAAATTGTTTGTATGATCTACCTAGATTCTTTATACTGCTTGTATATATTGTATATTTTTATTTATAGATATGTGTGCAATTTTGAATTTTTTGTTATTGTCTATTTGAATAATTTTGTAATTGAATAAAACATGATTATTAAATTTTTAATGTTCATTTTTTAATAATGCGAAGGGAAGGGGTTATAATATAATTACTATTTTTAAATAAAAATTGTATCACAAAAATGCGAATAGTGAAATTATCTTCAAATTTTAATTCAACAATTTTTCGCTAAAAATAAAAATTAAAATACGGGTGGTGAGGGGTAGAAGGGGAGAATTATTCAATATTGAGTAATTTATAATTTTAATTAAATATTTTCTTCGACTCTGAACAATTTAAAGTAGACTAAAACGCTTTATAACGAAATGTTCAGCTAGAATGAGCGTTTCGACCAGTGTGCGACATTTGGACAATAATAACAGTTGACACAAGTCGGCGGTAGCCGACATTTAAACTATTTTGACAGTTAACATAAGTCGGCGCAAGCCGACATTCAACCAATGGTGCCAACTTGACGCGAGTTTGAATGAAACTATAATGAGATCGCCATGTTTTTTTTTTGTTTGTGACAGTTACGATACACTTTTTAACACTTGTGACACATTTTAAAGTAACGAGTGTCTTCCACTCCCAGACTAAGCATGAAGTAAAATTTCGAGTTTAGAAAAGCCCCGCGTAGAAAATTTGGCAAGGGTCGCGCAGCGACCCGAGACAAATTTTCACGGGGCTTTTCTAAACTCGAAATTTTACTTCATGCGCCACCCGTATAAACCACTGATTTATAGTAAAGTTAAAAATATTTACCGCTTAGATGTGATGGTGATTAATATTTACCGAGATGTAGCGAAAACATTCCTTTTTTTTTTGAATAGTTTTGGAATAATAATAATAAAAGTAGAATACATTTATTTAAGCAACTAACCAGATAGGACCCTTAATAACAAAAGCTGCACTGCAAACGAAATGGCACCTAATAGCAGCTAGTTTTTTGCTGTTAATTTTCACAATAGCATTACAAAAAAGGCGCCGTTAGGCTTTTGACCGAACACGGCAAAACAAATAACTTTTTCCTTGTTTAAAATAATATTTTTGTTATTTTTTATGCAGATTTCCATTGGCAAAGATTGTTAATTATCAAAATTATACATTATTTTGACAATTTTTATTATGCAGTCAATAATTCTACTCACTTTAAGGAAAACAATCGATTTCATAGATTTAAATTCCGTTAACTACACGCGTATCAATCCACGAATACAAAACTCGTAAAAATCCCGCAATTGTGCTCGCCAGATGTGCACCGCTCCAGGGTTACATTTGAAATTGGCACTACAGTTTGGTGTAACATATAAACGGTAACTGCATAGAAAATTTAATAGAGCTAATAGTAATCTATCAAAATAGAAACGTCAAAATCCACAGATAGTAATTTTATTTTTTCACTTTTGGACAGCTTATCGGGATTGTGATCTACTGTGCGTCAAGATATATAAAAACATATATTGTAATTAATATCAGTTAATTTAAATAAAAGTATTAAGGCCGATCCACATAACTCTAACAATATCAAATAGCGTATACTTTGAATGTTTGCAGGAACGTACCTTTTCAGTTATAAATATTATTTTTTAAGTTTCTTGCACATTTGGGCACTACGGAATCCTAAAACTCCCTGGCGGAACCCCTACGCCACTGGTGACAAATTAGTTTAAGAGCCTAATCTTGTAATATAATTTAACATAATCATACAAATAAAACAGTACTAACTAATAATCATTCACCAGCACGTGCCAAAAGCAATTATAATTAACAAACCCGATTAAATGAAATTGCAAGTGTTGGCGTGTTGCCCAACTTATAAGCATACGATCGTGAAACGTGGGAAGCTTTCTTCACCTATTTCTTTTCTTTCGCATTGTTCACAATAATCCATTCGATATCTGGGCATGGATCGCGGGGAAAGCAGACGACCAAAATCGATGAAGACTGTTTCAATAATAACAAAATTTATTTAGTCTTTGAAATTGTGTACAACCACGGGGGGAAGTTGTGTACAGGGTGGTGCATTTTGGAGGCGCTACATATGGAAAACTTTTTTATTTGAAGAGATATTGCAAAACCGTTTTGGCGAGCTAGAGTTACTTTTTTGTGTTTTAATCAATGGTGAAAAGAAAATCGATCTTTCTCTAACCGTTTCCGCTCTATAACCGAAAGTTGATAAAAGATTAGAGATAGATCAATTTTCTTTTCACCATGAAGGGAAACACAAAAAGTGACTCTGGCTAGCGAAAACGATATTTCAATATCTCTTCAAATAAAAAAGTGTTCCATTTGTGGCACCTCCAAAATACACCACCCTGTACAACAACATAGGTGAAATATTTGAAAATCAAGAAGTTTTCTCTTTTTTTAAATAACCAAACACAAGATAAGTCAGCACAAAAAAGCTAATAATAATAATAATTAAAAGAAATACAGAAATACGCCCCTGATTTTGAAAGCAAATTGTATCTGTTGTTTTTCACCTTTTAAGTATAAATAACAAATACAAACTCTATTTAGAATTATAATATATAAAATTACGATACAATTCGTATGTACTGCAAAATTATGTCTTGAATAAGCTAAGAAGCAAACACAAAAAATCCACAAACTAAGAACATCAAAAGAAGAAACATTCATAAAAAAGTGGATGTTAGACACTGGTGAGCATGAAAATGTAAAATTCTACCCAAAAACAAAAAATATATACCGGGTGTAACACAAAACAGAATCACCCCCTTTAGTTTTGTTATTAATTGGCATATCAATTTGAAATTTTGTGCATTAATACTAAAAATTATTTAGAGTTCAGTGGTTACTAGGAAACTTTAATTGCACTTCCAGTGTGACCGGATGTGACATCAATTTTGAAATTTTAAATGAAACACCCTATATATTTTTTTGTTTTCGGATACAGGATCTCATTTTACATACAAATCAATTGTTTTTTTCGAAAAAAAAATTACTAATGTCATATTTTTTTTTCAAAAACTTATAGTGCATATAGGTTGCTGTGAGCACCGTAATTTCTTTTGTTTCGTATCATAGACGTGTACAAAACAAATATTACCAACTTTTGTTTGCTAATTTAGCCAACAGATGCTGTTAAATTGTAATTTGATCGTTTTTTTTAAACATTATTTCAAATGGCAACATGGCGGATCATTATGATTTTTACTTTCCCCCGTATGTAATACAAAGGGAAAGTATTGTTTTCGTGAAAATTTTTGAATCAAAAATTTTAGCGGAAATATCCGTTTTGAGGTCCCCTGAGTCGAATAAGACCATTTTTGAAAAATGTCTGTCTGTCTGTCTGTCTGTGTGTCTGTGTGTGTGGCTGTGTGCGCTGTACCGCAAAAACCGCTAAAGATATCGAGATGAAACTTGAAACTTAAGCTTTTTGTTACAATCGAAAGAACTGAAAAGCTTTTGGTGAAAATCGGAAAACCGGAAGTGGTACTTTACTCTTAGCGTTTTTCAGTTTTTTCAGATTTTTTCAATAAATGTTTATCAAACAAAAAATTCTTTCAAATAAAAGTTGTAGATAATAACAAAATAAAGATGTATTGTTCACTTACTTTTTGTCATAGCACTCTTAGTTTTTGAGATATTTCAAAAGTTGTGTGCTTTATCTAGTTATTGGTGTGTGACAGTGTATGTGTCGATATAATTGAAAAATGTTTCAAATAAAAGTTGTAGCAAATGAAAAACTAAAGATTTTTTGTAGATTCACTTTTTGTCATAGCACTCTTAGTTTTTGAGATATTCAATAAATAGTGTTTTTTTATCTAGTCATTGGTTTGTGTCAGTATGTGTTGATCCAATTGAAAAATGTTTCAAATAAAAGTTGTAGTTATCAAAAAGTTGAAGACATTTTGAAAATAATAATGCTACAAATATTTTAAAAGTGATTTAATACGCAATTTACGGGGGAAAGTACTATGATGGACACATCACCATTTTTTTTAAATACTACTACCTATTTAAATGTACACATCTTTTCTACATTCTCCATATATTAATAACATATCCACTTTTTCAGTTTGATTGTAAGACATTTTAATAAATTGTTACCACAAAAATATACACGCACAAATGGATTTGTTAGATAATAACAAGTTTTGTTTTTTAGTTTATTGATTTATCATTCATTTCATCGTTTTAAATGCCAAACATAGCCTACTAGATTTAAACTTGACCTATGTGATTAAAAAATACTTCAGTTACCAAATTAAATACGTATACTTTTTTTTAGTTTTTTCCAAGTTTCAAATAAATACATTTAGATAGGTGGTATGCTAACTTTTCAAAAAATCATAATGACCCGCCATGTTGCCATTTGAAAAAATTGAGTTATTTAAAAAAACGATCGAATTACAATTTAAAGGCATTTGTTGGCCAAATTAAGAAACAACAGTTGGTAATATTTGTTTTATGCACGTCTAAGCTACGAAACAAAAGATATTAGAGCGATCACAGCAACCTAGATGTATTATTATTTTTTGAAAAAAAAATATGACACTAGAAATTTTTAATTTTTTTAAAAATTGATTTGAATGTGAAATGAGATTCTGTACCCGAAAACAAAAAAATATATAGGGTGTTCAATTTAAAATTTCAAAATTGAAGTCACTTCCGGTGGAATCCTAAGTGCTATCTAAGTTTCATAATCACCAGTGAACTATAAATTGTTTTTAATATAAATGTAGAAAATTTTAAATTGATATCTCAATTAATAAAAAGACTAAAGGGGGTGTTACACCCGGTATATACAGTCTGTTTGATTTATTGTGACACAGCACATATGTCCGTTATTAGTACAGATAGAAAAATAAGTTAAAGACAAAAGTTTTAGTATTTTTTATGATCTATTCAATCGTAATGTCACAAAAACAGTTGAAAATCAAATAAACACGTGAAAGCTATTAGTTTTATTTTCTTGAATGGAACACCCTGTATATTTTGTTTATTTCAAATAGGCATTAATATTAGCCTTATAATGATACCACATAAGTACCCCTTTATTATAGAAATAACACGACAATTGCCAATAAATGAAATTTATCAGTTGACATGAATAGCTATTAAAAGTGTCTGTTCAAAGTGACGTCCGTTGTTTGCAATACATTCTTCACATCTCTTCATTAAATTTCGTCCTGCTTTTTGCAACATCCGTGGTGTTATTTGGCCACATGCCATACGAATACGATTTTTCATATCGTCTAGATTTTCTGGACGAGTAACATAAACATTTTGCTTTAAAAATCCCCAAATAAAAAAATCTAAAATAGACAGATCTGGCGATCTTGCTGGCCAGTTTATGGGGCCACCATTTGCAATCAATTTCAAACCAAACTTTCTTTCCAAAATATCTTTGACATTTCTTGCCTTATGGGGAGGAGCTCCATCTTGTTGTAAACACATATCTCGACGTATTTCTAGGGGGATATCATCTAAATAATCTTCAAATTCTATCGTAAGAAAGTTGGCATATCGCTCCGCATTCAACGTTCCTTGATAAAAAAATGGTCCTATTATGGTATCACCTAACACACCAAGCCACACATTAAGTGCAAATCTTTGTTGGAATCTGCATTATCGAATTTGACGTGGATTCTCAGTATCCCAGTAATGGTCGTTTTTTCGGTTGGAGATTCCGTTGTTGTTGAAATTTGATTCATCACTCCAAAGAATTAAATTTAATAAATGTTGATTGTTGCTAAGCCAATTACAGAATACTATCCTCCTGTCAGAATCACCATCTCTTAAACCTTGTACTAACTTAATTTTATATGGTCTCATTTTATGTTTTCTCAGAATAGAAAATATTTTATGTATACTTATTCCTAAGTCAGCCACTGCTTTGCATGTTGAATTACGTGGATGTGCTCTAAAATAGGCCAATATCAATACTTCATTATTATCTTCTCTTTCTTGTCTTCTCCTTCGTAATTTATTATTAAAACACCCATTTCTCCGTAAATTTTGTTCAAGTCTTGCAAAAGTGCAATAATGTGGTTGTCTTCTTTCTCGATACATGTTTCCATAAGTGATACTAGCTTCTCTAGAATTATCGTTGCATCTAACGAAGACCTTTAGCATACCCATTTTTTCATCATTAGAATAGTAATTATCACCCATCTCTAAAGATTTGAATCAACAACACGCAAGACGGGAAGTTACTACACCACTTTGACATTAAAGCGTTAACAAATTGTTTTATGTCAATTGTTATCCATGGCAACTGATAAATTTCATTTATTTGCAATTGTCGCGTTATTTGTATAATGAAGGGGTACTTATGTGGTATCATTATAAAGCTAAGGTTATTACCTATTTTAAATAAACAAAATATACAGGGTGTTCCATTAAAGTAAATGAAGCTAATAGCTTTCACGTGTTTATTTGATTTTCAATTGCTTTTCTGACAATGCTACTGAATAGATCATAAAAAATACAAAAACTATTGTCTTTAACTTTTTTTTTCTATCTGTACTAATAACGGACATATGTGCTGTGTCACAATAAATCAAACAGACTGTATTAATGAAAATTAACCAAGTGTTTTATTTTTCAAATCACTGCAAATTTGTCTTAATTTTATTTTCAAGTTCTGCACACCAAAAACGTAAGCTAATTTCTTAGCATTCAAAATACGTTTGAAACCGAAATATACTTATTGTTTCAAACATGAATATTTCAAATTCAAAACTATTTGAATTTCAGCGAGCAAGCGTACGTTTCCTATTCTTAAATTTAACATTCTGCAATCGATCCGAATATCTGTATTTAAAAATAAAGAACAAAAGAAATAAACACGGTTTGATCGAAGAGTTTAACAAACTTTGGCCGGCAATTAACAAGGACGGATGTCGATTTATAAAGTCGAAAATAAAAAGCGAACGCGCGCGTCGCGTTGTTTCGTCTCAGATTCGGTCCATGAACTTGAAAAGTCCGCGCAATTAACTCGAGGATGTAACAATGATGATGACATTGAATTAGCCGTGTAATTTAATGGAAACTTGTGGATTTTCGGGAACTCTGCATTATGTAATGTTATATATTTATTAAAGAAGCATGAGATTTCTTCATGTCATTGTAATTAATGTTCGTGATTGTTTTTTTAGTGTACGTAAAATGTATGTTAATATAATCTTAAACTAGTATCTTAGATTTAGTGTTGGTTTATGTTACGCTCAGGAAATTAATTGATGATCTCTATATGCGAATACTAAGAGGCGTTTTTGGTGAATGCGCTGGGACTAACCTACGCCTCTAATCGGGTTTCTCGAGTTTTACCAACGTGGAAATGCTTAAAATATTTTTTTGTAATTTAAAGTTTTTAACGGGTGTATTCCACTCCCAGATTAAGCATGAAGTAAAATTTCGAGTTTATGGAAGCCTGAAAATTTGAAATAGAGGCAAACTAAGTGTTATCTTTAATTATCCTTTATTATTATTAATACCAATTATTCTGTAAATCTTCACATATTCGTTGTTTTTTCAAGAGTTTTATTTGAAGCTTTAAACGAGGGTTTTCCACTCCCAGACTAAGCATGAAGTAAAATTTCGAGTTTAGAAAAGCCCCGTGAAAATTTGTCTCGGGTCGCTGCGCGACCCTCGACAAATTTTCACGGGGCTTTTCTAAACTCGAAATTTTACTTCATGCGCCACGCGTATAAAACACTAGTCTGAAGTGAAGTTAAAAAGAAACGTCTGTAGAATACTGCTTTAGTAGCATATTGCTAACTTTTCAGTATTTAGGCGTTTTATACGCGTGGCGCATGAAGTAAAATTTCGAGTTTAGAAAAGCCCCGTGAAAATTTGTCTCGGGTCGCTGCGCGACCCTCGACAAATTTTCTACGCGGGGCTTTTCTAAACTCGAAATTTTACTTCATGCTTAGTCTGGGAGTGGAAAACACTTGTGAAAATCGCGAATTTCCCTATCTAAAATTATGAATATGATTAATAGCGATTAATTCTTTTGCGGCCTTTTAAACAATGGATCTTTTATTAAACAATAACTTAAGATAATAAACTATAAAATTTTTATATGCAGTCAGAGAGGATGAGTGGGGAATTTATGAGTAACAACAAAAATGCGATTAAAATGCGCAACGCCGGCTCAGCCGCTCTCGAAGCGGAGATTTACGGTCTATTGAAAGATCGAAACAATTGTCGAGATTTAGCGAAACACCGACTGTGAATATCGAATACCGTTTATTGTTATTTCCATCAGGCGTCGACCAGTAAATACCGCTTGTCGGTTTATTGTGGAAAATAATAACTCAAACAGAGTGTGTTATTCGGAAAATTTTATTTGTCTCGTATGATTTAAAACGACACATCGAGGTCTAATTCTAGGTATTCAACTCAACATTTTTTTTAACTGACATTATAAATATATTTCCAGTAGCAAATTTATAAGCTAAGATTTGATGTGCGTCTTTCATGTTTGTATATTTCTATGTCATTTCCATACAGAGATTGTTTGGTTGTTGAAAAATGCCTTCTAAACCAAAGTACCAACATGATTAAAGTACCTTGCAAAGGACATTATAAACGGTAATAATAATAATAAACAATAACTTTGTTTTTCTTCATAAAAGTATTTTAATGTAAATAATTTTAACTCGTTAACTGCCCCTAGGGATCGCCTGCTCCAGAGCGGTCCTACGGCCGCTAGGTAGTCGAAAGTTGTCAACATTATTACTAGAAATATAGTTCATTATGAGTTTTAAAAGCTAAAAACTTAATTTATCATCATATATTTACTGAAAATATAAAAAAAAACCGTTTAGCAAAGCTGTAATTATTACATCATATGCGCTGGTGGTTAACAACTAAACAGTGTTTTATATTAATTTAAATAAAACACTTAACTTTGTTTTACCACTTTTATTTTACATTTCATTGACTATAGTTTCCACTACAAGCTAGTCATTATCAAACTATGTGCCTTAAATTATGTGTACATTGCTTTTATATTGCAGCATCAAAGATAGGGGTATACATTATGTCGGTCTGGTCATTAATGAGGGGAATTTCTGGATGAGTTTTTAGTTTGTGAATTTCCAGTATTTTATATGCATAATTGATTAAAAAACGTAATTAATTTAACTGTGAACGAACTAGAAAATAATAAAGAGGCATTTTTTAATGATCTACGAGGTGTAGCACTAAAATATTGTTTCATTACGAAAAACAAAACATGATTTGAAATATTTCTCCTCATAAATCCTCCTTATCACTGCTTCCCTAGTTTCAACAGCACCTTTTGAAAGTGAAAAAGCAGAGACAACGCAAATTTATGAGGAGAAATATTTTAAATCATGTTTTGCTATCCTTACTGAAACAATATTTTAGTACACCTCGTAGATTGTTAAAAAATGCCTTTTTATTATTTTCTAGTTCATTCACAGTTAAATTAATTATGTTTTTCAATCAATTATGCATATAAAACACTGTTCAGTGAACCTTGAACAAATTCGTTTACCTGTGAATTTATCGCTGAAATTATTATGATTATTTGTTTTTTGTTCAATTCTGTTAAAACTGATTAAAAAAATAACAATAAATTAATTTTAACAGAATTGAAATGTTGCATTATGTATATTTTTTGTCAACAGCTCAATTATTCAATATTTAAATATCTATCTATGCATGTTGTAGCTGCGTACAAAATTTCAGATTTGTATAAATTGCATAGTGAATGTTGAGAAATAAATAGAATTTGTTCTAACGTTTGAAAAATCAAATTCATTTCACTCTACAGCTGCTCAAATTTAGTTAGAATTTTAAGTATTTTTTTTAACGCAGAAAATTTACGTTTTTTTTTAATACTTACAAAATCAAGGGAACACCCGATTTTGATAAAAATTCACAGATTGTTGAGAAACCAATAAACTTTGTTCTACCTTTAAAGAAATAATAAAATATTTCCTTTTAGAGAAATTACATTTGCTGAAATATGACTGAAAAAAAGGTATTTTTTTAAAAAGCGGAAAATGTTTTTTTTTTGAAAGGCAGAAAAATGGGGTTTTCTTTAAAAAAAAAACAATCCCAAAAAATAAATAAAACGTCAGATATTGATAACATTTACAGATATTGTTCAGAGATGAATGAACTCTGTTTTAACGTTAAAAAAATAAAAATTATTTACTCTTATCTAAGTTACAGCTGTTCAAATTGGACTGAGAATGAAGGTATTTGTTTAAAAAATAAAAAATTTGGGTGTTCTTTAAGAAAATCACAAAAATTATTGAAAAGTAAGATTTTGCTAACGTTTACAGATATTGTTCAGAAATGAATGAACTTTATTTTAACGTTGGAAAATATATTAATTATTTAGTGTTACCAAAGTTACAGCTGCTCAAATTTGAATGAAAATTTAGGTATTTGTTTAAGATTGCAGAAAATTGATGCTTTCTTTAAAGAATCAGAAAGAAAGAACGAAACTTGAGATTTAAATAAAATTCACAGGTATTGTTAAGAAATGTATGAATTTTGTTATGAAGTTGTAAAAAAAATATTTACTCCTAGCGAAATTAACGTTGCTCAAATTTGACTATAATTTCTATAAGTATAAATGAAATTGCCAATTCTTGGTTGCAGAATATTTCAAACATTATAAGTGCGATTCTTTTCGCAATCTACAAGAGTCTAAGAGGGACGGGCAAAGCTATACTGATGAGAGATAAATCTCGAAACGTGTCTATAGATGGCCTGAATAATTTGATCCAAATTGCTACATTTGCAGTAGGTTACTGTATGCAACAGCACACACTTGTTGTATAATTCAATATCCGTCGGGATATTAGCTTGGGAAGTAGTTGTTTTAATAAGTGTTTGATATAGTCTTTGTAAGACTAACTTGTTGTAGATTGCGAAAAGAATCGCACCTTTAATGTTAAAAATGTCTATATAAAATAATCACAAAAATCAATAATAAGTCCGATTTTGATAACACTCACAGATATTGATAAAAAATAAATGAACTCTGTTTTAATGTTGGAAAAAATAAAACTTATTATTTTATTTTTACCGAAGTTACTTAAAATTAACTGAACATTTAGGTATTTGTTTAAGATTGGAGAAAATGGATGGTTTTTTACTTTCCCCCGTATGTAATACAAAGAGAAAGTATTGTTTTCGTGAAAATTTTCGAATCAAAAATTTTAGCGGAAATATCCGTTTTGAGGTCTCCTGAGTCGAATAAGACCATTTTTGAAAAATGTCTGTCTGTCTGTCTGTGTGTCTGCTTTTTGTTACAATCGGAAGAACTGAAAAGCTTTTGGTGAAAATCGGAAAACCGGAAGTGGTACTTTACTCTTAGCGTTTTTCAGTTTTTTCAGATTTTTTCAATAAATGTTCATCAAACAAAAAATTCTTTCAAATAAAAGTTGTAGATAATAACAAAATGAAGATGTATTGTTCACTTACTTTTTGTCATAGCACTCTTAGTTTTTTAGATATTTCAAAAGTTGTGTGTTTTATCTAGTTATTGGTGTGTGACAGTGTATGTGTCGATACAATTGAAAAATGTTTCAAATAAAAGTTCTAGGAAATGAAAAACTAAAGATTTTTTGTAGATTTTTGTCATAGCACTCTTAGTTTTTGAGATATTCAATAAATAGTGTTTTTTATCTAGTCATTGGTTTGTGTCAGTATGTGTTGATCCAATTGAAAAATGTTTCAAATAAAAGTTGTAGTTATCAAAAAGTTGAAGACATTTTGAAAATAATAGTGCTACAAATATTTTAAAAGTGATTTAATACGCAATTTACGGGGGAAAGTACTATGATGGACACATCACCATTTTTTTAAATCAGAAAAAATCAACGAAACGCGAGTTTTTAATAAAATTCACAGATATTGATGAGGAATGTTTTAATTTAGGCATTTGTTGAAGATTGCAGAAAATTGATGTTTTTTTTTTTAAATCAGAAAAAATCAACGAAACGCGAGGTTTTAATAAAGTTCACAGATACTGATGAGAAATGTATTAATTTTGTTCTAAAATAGGGAAAAATAACAATTATTTACTAGTAGCAAAACTACAGTTACTCAGATTTGACTGAAAATATAGTTGTTTTTAAATGCAGACAATATTTTTTATAAAATTAATCGAAAAAATATAAAGAAACTTCAGATTCACAGAGATTGTTAAGAAATAAATAAACTTTGTTCTTAAATTGGAAAAAAACAAAATTAATTACTCTTAACGAAATGACACCTGCTCAAATTTGAGGTATTTGTCTAAAATTGCAGAAAATGGATGTTACTTGTAGCAAAATTACAGTTGCTCAAATTTGACTGAAAATATAGTTGTTTTTAAATGCAGACAATATTTTCTAGAAAAAAAAAATCGAAAAAATACAAAGAAACTTCAGATTCACAGAGATTGTTAAGAAATAAATAAACTTTGTTCTTAAATTGGAAAATACAAAAATTAATTACTCTTAACGAAATGACACCTGCTCAAATTTGAAGTATTTGTCTAAGATTGCAGAAAAGTGATGTTTTTTTTTTAAATCAGAAAAAATCAACGAAACGTGAGATTTTAATAAAATTCACTGATTTTGATGAGAAATGTATTAATTTTGTTCTAAAGTAAGAAAAAATAACAATTATTTTCTTGTAGCAAAATTTCAGTGGCTCAAATTTGACTGAAAATATAGTTGTTTTTAAATGCAGACAATATTTTCTATAAAAAAAAATGGAATAAATACAAAGAAACTTCAGATTCACAGAGATTGTTAAGAAATAAATAAACTTTGTTCCTAAATTGGAAAAAATGAAAATTAATTACTTTTAACGAAATGACTGCTGCTCAAATTTGACTAAAGTTTTGGTATTTTTTGAAATTCCAAAAAACTTATATGTTCTTTAAAATAATTGAGATTGTTGAGAAATGAACTTTGTTCTAACGTTTAAAAGAACAAAGTTTATGTACTCTCGGTGAAATTACAGTTGCTTAAATTTGACTAAAAATATAGATATTTTTTAAAGGGCAAAAAATTGATGTTTTGGTTTAAATTTGTTAAAAAGAAATAATGAAACGTCAGGTTTTTATCAAATCCTCAAGGATTATTAAGATATTAATAAACTTTATTCTGAAGTATAAATAAGGTAAATTCATAGGGAGTGACTGAAATTATAGCTACTAAAATTCATAGTGCGGAAAACGTGTAATTTTAAAAAAAATTATAATTGCCAATTAATTGCAGAATATTTACAAAACATAAAAACGAATATAAAATTATTATCGACTTTCTGCAAAAATTTATTCTTGGCAGGACTTTTCTAAATATTCAGTATTCACATTTAATCAGTGTTTTATACGCGTGGCGCATGAAGTAAAATTTCGAGTTTAGAAAAGCCTGAAAATTTGGATTTGGGCGCTTCGCTTCGCTCAGCGCCCAAATCCAAATTTTCAGGCTTTTCTAAACTCGAAATTTTACTTCATGCTTAGTCTGGGAGTGGAAAACACTCGTTTAAGGTTTCAAATTATTCTCTAATTGATATTTTTAATGAATATTTAAAAAAGTCTCAACTACACAAAATTTTTGCAGATAGTCGATATTAATTTTAGTTCGTTTTTATATTTTCTTTAAAAAAATTGAGAAATTCTAGTTGTATTTCATAAATTGCAGAAAGTCGATATTAATTTTAGTTCGTTTTTATATTTTCCTAAAAAAATCACAGAAATTTTCGTTTTATTTCATAAATTGTAGAAAGTAGATATAATTTTTTTTCGTTTTTATATTTTCTTTAAAATATCTAAGAAATTCTCGTTTAATTTCATAAATTGCAGAAAGTCAATATTAATTTTAGTTCGTTTTTATATTTTCTTTAAAAAATTTGAGAAATTCTAGTTGTATTTCATAAATTGCAGAAAGTCGATATTAATTTTAGTTCGTTTTTATATTTTCCTAAAAAAATCAATTAAATGTTAGTTTTATTTCATAAATTGCAGAAAGTAGATATTATTTTTTTTTCGTTTTTATATTTTCTTTAAATAATCTAAGAAATTCTCGTTCTATTTCATAAATTGCAGAAAGTCGATATTAATTTTAGTTCGTTTTTATATTTTCCTAAAAAAATCAAAGAAATTTTAGTTTTATTTCATAAATTGCAGAAAGTAGATATAAATTATTTTTCGTTTTTATATTTTCTTTAAATAATCTAAGAAATTCTCGTTCTATTCCTTAAATTGCAGAAAGTCGATATTAATTTTAGTGCGTTTTTATATTTTCTTTAAAAAAATTGAGAAATTCTACTTGTATTTCATAAATTGCAGAAAGTCGATATTAATTTTAGTTTGTTTTTATATTTTCCTAAAAAAATCAAAGAAATGTTAGTTTTATTTCATAAATTGCAGAAAGTAGATATTAATTTTTTTCGTTTTTATATTTTCTTTAAATAATCTAAGAAATTCTCGTTCTATTTCATAAATTGCAGAAAGTCGATATTAATTTTAGTTCGTTTTTATATTTTCTTTAAATAAATTGAGAAATTCTTGTTGTATTTCATAAATTGCAGAAAGTCGATATTAATTTTAGTTCGTTTTTATATTTTCCTAAAAAAATCAAAGAAATTTTAGTTTTATTTCATAAATTGCAGAAAGTAGATATATTTTTTTTCGTTTTTATATTTTCTTTAAAATATCTAAGAAATTCTCGTTTAATTTCATAAATTGCATAAAGTCGATATTAATTTTAGTTCGTTTTTATATTTTCTTTAAAAAATTTGAGAAATTCTAGTTGTATTTCATAAATTGCAGAAAGTCAATATTAATTTTAGTTCGTATTTATATTTTCCTAAAAAAATCAAAGAAATTTTAGTTTTATTTCATAAATTGCAGAAAGTAGATATTATTTTTTTTTTTCGTTTTTATATTTTCTTTAAATAATCTAAGAAATTCTCGTTCTATTTCATAAATTGCAGAAAGTCGATATTAATTTTAGTTCGTTTTTATATTTTCTTTAAAAAAATTGAGAAATTCTTGTCGTATTTCATAAATTGGAGAAAGTCGATATTAATTTTAGTTCGTTTTTATATTTTCCTAAAAAAATCAAAGAAATTTTAGTTTTATTTCATAAATTGCAGAAAGTAGATATAATTTTTTTTCGTTTTTATATTTTCTTTAAAATATCTAAGAAATTCTCGTTTAATTTCATAAATTGCAGAAAGTCGATATTAATTTTAGTTCGTTTTTATATTTTCCTAAAATAATCAAAGAAATTTTAGTTTTATTTCATAAATTGCAGAAAGTAGATATTAATTTTTTTCGTTTTTATATTTTCTTTAAAAAATCTAAGAAATTCTCGTTCTATTTTATAAATTGCAGAAAGTCGATAATAATTTTAGTTCGTTTTTATATTTTCTTTAAAAAATCTAAGAAATTCTCGTTCTATTTCATAAATTGCAAAAAGTCAATATTAATTTTAGTTCGTTCTTATATTTTCTTTAAAAAAATCTGGGAAATCCTCGTTATATTTCATAAATAAAGACTTTCAGGGTGAAAATCTCTCGATCAGTTTTGGCTATCCCTCGATTTTTTAGGTTGATCTTTTACAACGAATGAATAGTTATTCAAACAAATAAAAACATACTGAAAATTTTAAGATCAACCGCAAGGCTAGCCATGCTGATTTCGACCTTAAATTTCATGTCGCCTTTATTGCAGCTCGTGTTCGTATGATGTTGACCTTAATACCTGACGAACGACCCAGACTCGAAATAAATCCTCGTCCCTATTCAATAAGATAATTGTATGAATATTCAGTGATCGCGTTGTATTTTATTTTTTTTAATTCTTTATCCGAACTAAAAATATAAATCCGATTTACGGGTGAAAATAAATTACACGAAGGAAAAGTAATTTACCGAAAAACAAAAAAGTAATCAATGTAGGTTCTAAAAAATTACTCAATAAATTCGTAGACATTCGATGTTTTTAGAAAAGCGTGCGAATTGAAGCTTCAAACGAGTGTTTCCACTCCCAGACTAAGCATGAAGTAAAATTTCGAGTTTAGAAAAGCCCCGTGAAAATTTGTCGAATGTCGCGCAGCGACCCGAGACAAATTTTCTGGGCTTTTCTAAACTCGAAATTTTACTTCATGCGCCACGCGTATACAACACTGATTTAATGTGAAGTTTGAAATATCCTTAACACTTATATTAATGAATTATCGCCCACTTAGCTTAAGATATATGTATGTCCGTCGGGGTATTAGCCCAAGAAGTAGTTGTTTTAATGTTTAAATTTGATTTAGTTTAAATTTTTAGTTTAAAAATGTCAAATAGAGTATAATTTGAAACCTTAAACGAGTGTTTACCACTCCCAGATTAAGCATGAAGTAAAATTTCGAGTTTAGAAAAGCCTGAAAATTTGGTTTGGTCGCGTAGCGCGAAGCGCGGAGCGACCAATCCAAATTTTCAGGCTTTTCTAAACTCGAAATTTTACTTCATGCGCCACGCGTATACAACACTGATTAATGTGAAGTTTATAATATTCTTAACACTTATATCAATGATTTATCGCCAACTTAGCTTGAGATATATTTATGTCCGTGGGGGTGTTAGCCCAAGAATTAGTTGTTTCAATGTTTTCAATTTGATTTAGTCAATTTGATTCAGTTATTTTTGTACGCACTTTTAATGTTTTTATTATATTTATTTATAAACGGACATCCCTTTTAAAAGATGCATTACAGATTATTTCGGATCTTCGCAGTAGTTCAAATAGAAATCATTTAGATAGTTTTTATTGACACTTTTTTAACTGACAAATTCTAACGAGTGTCTATAAACTTTAGGCATCTCAGTTGCTTTGAGAAACAAATTACATATCTTAGCTTAAGTCATACGATTCGGTGAATCTTGGAAATGTCAAATAAATTTAATTATATGTCTAATTACGACGTATGTTCCTGAAGTCAGAACCTACTGAGATGCCGACAGTTTATAAACACTCGTTATTTACACAACACATTTCTAACGTTAATTTCAATAACTAGACTAAATAAACTGAATAATCATGATTAACATAAATAATTATAAAATATTATTGGATACATTAAATAGTTTTCGACTATCTATCTAATCTAACAAATATGTCTTATATTAACAATTTAATTAAAACACAACTTTGTTTTACCACATTTATTTTACTTGTCAGTGACTATAGTTTCGACGATCTTGCGTTAATAAATCTAACAAATATTTCTTTTATTAACAATTTAATTAAAACACAACTTTGTTTTACCACTTTTACTTTACTTTTCAGTGACTATAGTTTCGACTACAAGCTAGTCATTATCAAACTAAGTGTTACTTATATTCGATAAATGCAAGCTAAATTGCAACTGCGAAACAGTTAAATAGTGTCATACAAACAAAGTTTAACGTTTTTTATTGATAAATATTTCTTTCGTATAATCGAAATTTTCGGCCAAGCAAAAGCCAACAGGAATTACAAAAATCAATCAAATGTTTCGCATTCAAATTCGAGCGCATGTTTTATTTGTGTGTTAACTAAAAGTAGAGTTTCCCAAATTAAATAAAAGAGACGATTGCATATCATTAGAGAGAATGAAACGGTAACCTTGGTTCATTTGAGGAACGCACAAATACACTCGGGCGGCAATTAACAGATTCCTCCATTGGTAATTGGTAATTACGTCCAGGTATGGCGGCTTTCACTGCGATCATAATTATAACCCTATTTAATTGTCGTTTTTATTTCAGATCGCATATTTCCAACTCGACTTAAATGAACTGTATCCAAAAATACACCAAGATTCATTACTTTCACAAAAACGACCGTTGAATCACGAATAAATAGAAGTGCAACTGAATGGTAGTTTTGGGTGACGATAACCTTATGCAACCTAATGTACAGGGTGGTGAATTTTGGAGGTGCCACATATGGAAAACTTTTTTATTTGAAGACATATTAAAAACCGTAAGCTTATTCTCTCAAATTCAAATAGTTTTAAATTTGAAATATTCATATTGTACAACATTGACAGAGATATAATAAAACTAAAGTAGAGGGCGTTTCTGGAAGGAGAAAATGGCATTGTGAATAATTTCTTTCGGCTTTTGACAATGTTCGGGATGCATACGTTATCGGCCTCTCTATGCCTGATTCGTATACATGTGATAACACAGCCCCAAGTCCGACTGGGGACGCATCAACGGTTAAATTTAATTCTACATTTGGACTGTAATGAACTAAAAATTCTTTTGAAATTATGGTAGATTTAATTTTCTTACATGCATTTTCGCAACTTCCAAAACCACGGTGTATCTTTTTTAATTAATTGATACAGGGGGTGTACTATTGTAGGCATATATTGTATAAATCTATGATAATAATTTACCATGCCCAAAAATGGAAGTAGTTGCGAGACATTTTTAGGTACGGACATTTTCTCAATAGATTTTAACATACTGGGTGATTTATGAAGTCCATTTTTATCAATAACACTGGTCGGCATGAAAATCGGCCCTGACACCATTCCTGCTGATTCTTATGTAAAATGACCTCCTGAATCCGAATATGACCCCCGTTTTCCCCCATCATCCACCGTTTTCGGGGGAGGCCCCCCCGCCTATTTTTATCACTTTTCGATAATTTGGAGGGATGAAAGGGATTATTTTAGCCTTTACGTTTCTTCTGAGGGGCTAGAGAGGTGAAAAGTTCCAAAACATGAACATTTGTAGCAAGGAGGTAGATTTGGGTGGGGGATTTGCCCCCTTAAATTGTAAAAAAATCCTTAAAAATGATCGATTTTTCCGTTTTTTTCGCAGTTTTTTCACTTATTTTCTACATATTCCAGCTTCCATCCCCCCTCATCCGCCCCTAAACAATAAAAATATATAGCAACAATATATAGCAACAATAATAAAAATATATAGCAACAATAATAAAAATATATAGCAACAGTTCGGAAGATTCACTGTACCACGCTGGCGCTCTCAATACCTCGCGCGCACAGGTTTGCCCAGGAATTTATTATTTTACATTTATTATTTTACTTTTTATTTATTATTCTTTACAGCTAAAATAATCCTTTTCACCCCTCCAATAGATGGGCGAAACGGGGGGAGTATTGAGAGCGCCAGCGTGGTACAGTGAATCTTCCGAACTGTTGCTATATATTTTTATTATTGTTGCTATATATTGTTGCAATATATTTTTATTATTTGGGAGTGTTTGGGGGAGGATGAGGGGGAATGGAAGCTGGAATATGTAGAAAATAAGTGAAAAAACTGCGAAAAAAACGGAAAAAATTGATCATTATTTATGATTTTTTTACAATTTAAGGGAGCAAATCACCTCCCAAATCTACCTCCTTGCTACAAATGTTCATGTTTTGGAACTTTTCACCTCTCTAGCCCCTCAGAAGAAATGTAAAGGCTAAAATAATCCTTTTCATCCCTCCAAATTATCGAAAACTGATAAAAATAGGTGGGGGGCCTCCCCCAAAAACGGTGGGTGATGGGGGAAGACGGAGGTCATATTCGGATTCAGGAGGTCATTTTCCATAAGAATCAGCAGGAATGGTGTCAGGGCTCGAAAAAAAATTTTTTTTGCAGACCAATGTAATATGTCCTAAGTATGAAATTGAATTTTTGAAAAATAAACATTTTTCCTTCTTAACCGTTAAACCCGAATTTTGTAATGCTTTTAATACTTTTTGGATGGTGCATTTTGGAGGTGCCAGATATGGAAAACTTTTTTATTTGAAGAGATATTAACATACCGTTTTTGCGAGCCAGAATCCTTTTCTTGTGTTTTAATCAATGGCAAAAAGTTGCCATAAATAAGTTTTTACGGTTTGGTTATAACTTTAAAAACAAATGAGTTGCAGTAGCTTCAGAAAAACGACATTTCATCAACTTCCGGTCATAGAGCGGAAACAATTAGAGATAGATCAATTTTCTTTTCGCCATTGATTAAAACACGAAAAAGTGATTCAGGCCCGCAAAAACGGTATTTCAATATCTCTTCAAATGAAAAAGTTTTCCATATCTGGCACCCCCAAAATGCACCATCCTGTACAATGCCATTTTCTCCCTCCAGAAAATAAAGCCCTCTACTTTAGTTTTATTACATCTCTGTCAATGTTGTACAATATGAATATTTCAAATTCAAAACTATTTGATTTTGAGAAAATAAGCTTACGGTTTTTCAATATGTCTTCAAATAACAAAGTTTTCCATATGTTTTCCATATGTGAAGATAATATATAAAATTACTATAATGTTCTGCAAAACTTGCAGTTTATATGAATATTATCGTAATTTTAGAATATTAGGTTATAAAATATTATATCGCCCTGTTGCTTTCTTGAACTACCAAATTCTGAAAATGTTAGTTCACCGTCTGACCTACAGATATCGCCACTCAATCGGCCTGTATTTACAGTAACCCGAAAAATAATAGTTGCACATCTATATGATTCGTCATTCAACGCTTGATTAACAAAATTCCTACTGTTAATTTAAATTCAAATAATGAGCAACTTCATTAAACTAAATAAAAACGATAACTTACGTTTTAGTTTAATAGTTAAATTTGTTAACACATGCAATGTATATTTTCGTCTCAACAAAAGAAATTCTATTCCTAATAGCTCATTGAATTATTGCGAACAATCTGAATAACTTCGTGATGACTGCGAGTGTTTAAAAATGAGTCAATTTTCAGTAAGCATTGTTGTTTACATAGAAAACTATGTCCTGTGTCTTTAAATAAATAAATTATTTTCTCCTTTCGTGCGCACTTGCGACGATATCAAGAAAAATCCTAGGCACGCTAGACGTCAGCGATTAATTTTCCGTTTTCCAAGGATGTGTTACGGGAATGGAATCATTTCTCAAAAAGTGAAAACAGGTCGGGCATTTTTTGCTAGTATTCCAGAAATGCGCGGGATTTTCTCATAATCTAAATAAAGTGGACGCAATCTTTCGTTGTAAATACTGCATTTCTGATAATCACAAGCAACGTTGAACAAACTAAAAGTGAAACATAAAGACAATTTAACATAAAGAAAAATTGAGTTTGTCAATAGTTTGTCGTGTAACTCAAACATTCATTGTATATTTCAATATTTGTCGGGGTATTAGCTCGAGAAGTAGTTGTTTCAATGAATATTATTATTATATTAAAAAAAAATCATAAAATGCATAGCAGAAACATTTTATGAAACTTGGTTAGAAGAAGAAAATCATAATCGTCTTTTAACAGGTCGTTTGTTAAAAGTTGATTGCGATTAAAAATTTTATTTTAGAGAAAATCACAATCAACCTTTTATTTTAAGAATAATTGTAACTAATCGAAACACAAAAAACATGTATAGTAAAATTCACAAGAGATGTCCTATGATTACAGATTTGAAATTAGTGGTACAATTTTTCTTTGGGGTATTTGCATGTTAATATTATTTCTTCTACTTTTGTGTGCTCAATTGCAGCTTAGGCCAGACTCTCTTAATTAGGGGATTCATATTATTATAGTTATTTCAATTTGAACTTAAATGTACCAGGACACCTCTTATTAACTGGATTATAACTTAGTTTTGTATCACTTTGTAAAAGAGCTGGGCATGATTCGAATCAATCAGGATTCGAATCCTTTTAGAGGATTCAAAAGAGACATTCAAATACTTTAGTTCAACTGGATTCGTGTTCCGGATTCGTTACATTTGATTAAAAGGATTCGTATTCAAATCCAAATGTGGGTGATTCAAATCCCTATAAAAGGATTCGAATAATTATAAAATAATTCGAATAATTACAAAGAGATTTGAATCGTCAAAAATAATTCGAATAATTTAATTGCGAAGATTAACATGAAAAATGTCTTTGTGTGTTTATAAATTTCTCGTTAAATCACTGTTTCACACGCGTGGCGCATGAAGTAAAATTTCGAGTTTAGAAAAGCCCAGAAAATTTGTCTCGGGTCGCTGCGCGACCCTCGACACATTTTCGCGGGGCTTTTCTAAACTCGAAATTTTACTTCATGCTTAGCCTGGGAGTAGAAACGCTCTTTCGAAACTTCAAACTGAATGCTTTGATAAGAACATTAAATGACTGAAAATGTTTTTAAAGATAATAATCTAGTTTTCAAAATTTTGTTTAATATTATTGGAAGTAAAACTGAGATGGTAGCCACAATCTGAAATGAAAAATTTTTCCGACATTTTACTGATTCAAGATTTTCCCCTGGCCTATTAATATAACTTTCTTCTCTGGGAAACCTCCAATTTGTTGAATTGTTCTCATTGTTTTTGTCAATGTTTCAAGTTAATTTTATAAATTTTTACGTGTTTTGTAATTTACCTGCTGATTTTGACAAATTTAATAATATCATATGGCTTTCTTGTTAGTGTTTTGGTCAATTTGAATATAATTTCATGACTTTTCTTTGACTTTCCCGGTTTTAATGATATTCAGTTAATTTTTTAATTGCGTAATTTTCAGGCATTCGTCGATTTTATAATAGAGTTCAATTTGAAGTTTTGAATGGGTTTCCACTCCCAGGCTAAGCATGAAGTAAAATTTCGAGTTTAGAAAAGCCCCGTGAAAATTTGTCTCAGGTCGCGCAGCGACCTGAGACAAATTTTCGGGCTTTTCTAAACTCGAAATTTTACTTCATGCGCCACGCGTACAAAACACTGATTTGAAGTGAAGTTCAGAAACACACAAATACATCTTTAATCATAGTAACAGGGGGTCAGATATTTAGTCTGTTATCAACGATATTCAGTGTTATTAATAAATAGGTTTTGAATATTTTTGTTAAAACAACTGCTAACGATTTTATATATTAATGGTTGCAAAAAAATAATAAAATCAAATTTATTCTTAAAGAATTTGTATTCGTGATTCGAAAAAACAGGATTCGAATCTTTGATTCGAATCATATTCATCTCTTACGAATCCTTTATTCGAGTATTAGTGATTCGAATCATATTAGGTGATTCGGATTTGTAATTCGAATCCGTTTTACGAGGATTCGTCCCAGCTCTGCAGTGTAACTTGTTTCGACCATTAAATCTTGTCATTATCAAATGAATACCTTGAAATTACTTGTATGACTTAATAACGTGAATTTTTAATACAAAATATACTGCGAAGTGAAAGCCACAACAATAAATTTATTTTTAGAAAACTTTAGAATCAATGATATTGATTAATTTCCTCACCTCAGCATTCCCAACGGTTAAACTTTAAAAATCGGTCGTTAAATTCAAATCAAAACAATTCAAAGAGAGAAAAAAAAAACGTATGATTAATACTTCATCCACACTCTGACATCCGACAATCGGGAAGTATTTAAAACACAATGAAGCGCACCTCCTGAAAATTACACGGGAAATAAAAAGCCGGCTGTCATAAATAACTGTCCCCTGTCCAGTTAATTTTTAATGGAGGAAGGTGATGTCCTTACAAGGGGTATTACCTTGTAATCCGTGTTTGACCCTTGGCCATCCCTTTTGACCCTCTCGTATCACGGGTGAATGCGTGAGGGCATAAACACCTCATTTTCAAAACGGGCACTCTTTTTAAAGGGTGCGGTTGTTTGATAAAAAAAAGTACAAACAGGAAGTAACGTACACTCTCACGTGTTGAAGATTTGAGAGAATGAAAAAATGAAAGAAAGGGTGTAGATACGGAGAAAATCAAGAAGAATAATTTCGTTAAATGCCGAATCAGATTGATTAGAATTTATTCGTACCTGCAACTTCAAAATATACTGCTTGGGTTTGAATAACTTAATTGTTAAGGCAGTTAATAGTTAAAAGTTCATTTTCACTTTGATTTTAGTTTAAATAAAACACTTACACAAGTGTTTGCTGTATGTAACAGCAAACACTTGTTGTATAATTCAATGTCCGTCGGGGTATTAGCCCGGGAAGTAGTTGTTTCAATGAGTATTTGATATAGTCTTTGTAAGACTAACTTGTTGTAAATTGCGAAAAGAATCGCACTTTTAATGTTTGAAGTATTCTGCAACCGAGAATTGGCAGTTTCATTTATAATCATAATTTTGACTTTATGCGAGAATAACTCAAAAACTAGGAATGGGATATATTTAGATTCTTCATATTTTTAGTTTAAATAAAACACTTATTACTTTTAGGTTTCATCAAATGCTCAATAATTTTACAAATGTTTATGTAGAATATGTAAAAGTAAATAATACCACAAAATTTCAGCACTTAATTTCACTTGAGAAATTATCAAGCTTTGTTCTAAGACGATAAAAATAAAATCGAATTATAGTCGTTCATTTTGATTGAAGGTAAGCTAGATGATTATTTTGAATTTTTTATTTACTAGTAGTATTTGTTAAGAAAACTAAGATACTGTGAAATTTGGAAAAATATAATGTCAACTTTCAATGGTTGTATTTTACTCAAGAATAGTTCGATTTTGTTTTTTTCTAACGTTAAAAGAAGGTTAAGTATTTTTTTAATATTTTAAACATCTATTTTAAAACTTACAAAATATAGACAAGGTGTGATGATTTATTTGTAAACTTCAAGTTCCATGAAAATTAAATTGAGAGAGAAAATGTGTGTTATTTTGAGTGCTAGCGAAACAACTGAAAAACTACGAATGGAGTATTTTTAAATTTTTACATATTTTGAAAAGGCAATATTTACTTAATATTTAGACCAAATTTCATGAATATTTTACTAGGGGTTTTTGAGTTATAGGTTCTTAAAAATTCAACTTTTATAATAAAAAATATGTTAAAATATCATAATTTCGATTTTAAGCGAAAATAACTGGAAAACTATGAAAGGGATATTTTTAGATTTTACCATATTTTAGGACAACAATGTTTATTTTACATCAACACCAAGTTTCATGAAAATTCTACCAGCGGTTTTTAAGTTATACGTTCTTGAAAATTCAACTTTCATAAAAAAATATGTTAAAACGTTATAATTTTGACTTTATGTGAGATTAACTCGAAAACTACGAATGGAATATATTTAATTCTTTATATTTTGAAAAGGCAATATTTACTTAATATCTACCTTAAATTTTATGAATATTCTACAAGGGTTTTTTGAGTTATAAGTTCTTGAAAATTCAACTTTTATAAAGAAAACATACAAGATAAATTCAAATTCAAAACTATTTGAATCCGGGAAAATGAGCTTACGCTTATAATAGTTTCCACACTTTAAACATAATATATAAAATGACGAAAATGTTATTCAATGGATATTTATCATCTTAGGTTGTATTATTATTATTATTATTATTAATTAAGACATTGTTTGCATTTTCACGAATAACATTTTCGTAATTTTATGTATTATAAAAGAAACATATGTTAAAATATTATAATTTCGACTCTAAGCGAAAATAACTGGAAAACTATGAAAGGGGTATTTTTAGATTTTACTATATTTTAGGAGATCAATGTTTATTTAACATCAACACCAAGTTTCATGAAAATTCTACGAGGGGTTTTTAAATTATACGTTCTTGAAAATTCAACTTTCATAAAAAAATATGTTAAAATGTCATAATTTTGAATTTATGCGAGTATAACTCAAAAACCAGGAATGGGATGTATTTAGATTCTTCATATTTTGAAAAGGCAATATTTACTTAATATCTACACCGAATTTCATGAATATTCTACTAGGGGTTTTTGAGTTATGGGTTCTTGAAAATTCAACTTTTATAAAAAAAACATATGTTAAAATATTATAATTTCGACATTACCAAAAATAACTGGAAAAATATAAAAGGGGTATTTTTAGATGTTACCATATTTTAGGAAAACAATGTTTATTTAATATCAAGACCAAGTTTTATAAAAATTCTACCAGGGGTCTTTAAGTTATACGTTCTTGAAAATTCAACTTTTATAAAAAAAAATATGTAAAATTTTCATAATTTTGACTTTATGCAGGAATAATTCAAAAACTACATATGGAATATATTTAATTCTTTATATTTTGAAAAGGCAATATTTACTTAATATCTACACCAAATTTTATGAATATTCTAGTAGTGGTTTTTGAGTTATAGGTTCTTGAAAATTCAACTATTATAAAAAGCATATGTTAAAATATCATAATTTCGACATTAAGCAAATACAACTGGAAAACTATGAAAGGGGTATTTTTAGATTTTACCATATTTTAGGAGAACAATGTTTATTTCACATCAACACCAAGTTTCATAAAAATTCTACTAGGGGTTTTTAAGTTATACGTTCTTGAAAATTCAACTTTCATAAAAAAATATGTTAAAATGCCATAATTTTGACTTTAAGCGATAATAACTGGAAAACTATGAAAGGGGTATTTTTAGATTTTACCATATTTTAAGAGAGCAATGTTTACTTAATATCAACACTATATTTTATGAAAATTCTACCAAGTGTTTTTGATTTATAAGCTGTTGAAAATTCAACTTTCAGAAAAAAAAAACCTTAAAATATCATAATTTTGACTTTAAACAAAAATAACTGAAAAACTATGAATGGGATGTTTTTGGATTTTAACTGCTCCAATATGAAGTAATTTCCATGTATTTGTAAAGATATCAATTTATATCAGAATGGTCAATGCTTTTTCTGTTCTTCTTTCAAAGAGTTTATAATGCTCTCAACAGATGCACTGATACGCATCTTCTTCGTGGTGAATACAATGGGATTTTATACGAAATGCATAAATAATGTGTTCCAAGTGTTCAGAAGCCAGTCGACAAGCATAAATATCCGCCTTTATCTAAACTCCGTTGGATCTTCAACGATTTGTAATTGTTTTCAAGTGATGGCCCTTAAATATTCAAGATAAGAAACGCTGGTCTTTATTTAAATTAAAATCCATGTCCTATCAAGAACGAAACAAAGAGAAATTCCTCTTTATGAAACTCAAAAACATATTAACATAAACAAAATTTAACGAAAATTGAGTTTGTCAATAGTTTGCAAAATTTTTACAAAATATAAAAACGAATTAAAATTAATATCGACTTTCTGCAAAAATCTCTTAATGAGACTACATTTTTGCAGAAAGTCGATATTAATTTTAATTCGTTTATATATTTTCTTAAAAACATATTGAATATACGTCGACGAGAAATCATTTAAACATTTCAGCTCTGCCTAGCATCAATTTATTGAGCACGTTTATCAGTGACAACAGTTGGGAGTATACTGCCAACTGTTGGGGAATTATCTGATGACCGGATTGTTAATCGTGAACTTGTTTGGGATTTTTGCAATCGTGCGAAATAGACCGACCGGAGAACCGTTCATTACATACCAGTATACATCACAAACAAATCCAAACATGTTGAATGTTGAACATTTTCATGAACGGGCCCATTGATAATAAAATACGGTTTGTTTTCCTTTCTCACTAATTAAATTTTCATTGTTAGATGGAAATTTCGTGCATCATGTAGTCCTTTTCAATAACTGAATCAGTAAGTTCAGGTATTAATTTTAATAAAGTAGTAGTAAAATGAAGTTAATAATGAAAATCGATTGTAAAATTACTGATGAATTGATGCAAGATCTTGTTTGTTTTAATTGTATCATTCATTCAACTTTCGTAATTTCCTAGAAAATCGCGTGCGCTCATCGATCATCACGTATTAGAAAACGGTCCGTTGGGCCGTGAAGATTTTTCGTAGAAAATCCTCCTAACCTCCACTTTTTCCGCCTGGCGCGTATTCATAAATGAAAACGAAGTGTCGATGATTTGCATATCGCGTGCCAGAACGGTGGATGTCTCGTTAAGGACTGTAATTAATAAGCCGAGGGGGTAAGAGCGGTGCTGAAATGACGATGAGTCGGGATGTTGGGCAGTTAGCGATGAAGGGATGAGATAAGGGGATAGATGATTGTGTTTTTGAGTTTAATAAAAAGAAAGTTTTTTTTCCTGTTTCTAAACATGCATGATATTCACATAACACCGTTAAATGATGAATAAACAGAAGTGCAACTGTATGGTAAATTTGGGCGACGCTAAACTTATGCAACAGAATGTACTACGAGGGTTGCCTTTTATATTTCGGGATTGGGCAACCCTAGTGTTGCAATCTGGCAACTGAGAGCTCTATCGTAAAGTTTGACATTTTTGAGGTTATACGTACTCAGAACGTTTTGACATATGAGCGTTATTTGTGTCGTTTACACTAACTTAAAAGATTTATCTCGGCCAAAGAATGGAATTGAATCGTGAACATTTTCGTGCGATTATTTTTTACAACTTTCGACGTGGATTAACTCAACAACAATGCATGGATGAACTTAATTCAATTTTTGGCGATGAAGCTCCATCAAGGACCAGTGTTTATCGATGGTATGGTGAATTCAACCGAGGTCGTAGTTCACTCCAAGACGAATTTCGTGGAGGTCGTCCAAAATCAGTTGTTGTTCCGGAAACCATTGATGCTGTGCGCAAACAAATATTGCAAGATCGTCATCATGAGATTGAGACAACCTTAGGCATTAGTGGGACCAGCATACATTCAATATTGCATGAACATTAGACTGTCAAAAAAATTTGTTTGCGTTAGATCCCACACAATTTGTCAATCGCTCAAAAAAAGGCTCGTGTCGATTGGTGCAAAAAAATGCTCAAAAAATACGATTGCGGTGCTTCGAAACACGTCTATGACATCGTGACAGGTGATGAATCATGGATTTACGCGTATGAGCCCGAAAGTACACAGCAGTCGACCGTATGAGTGTTTCAAGATGAGCCAAATCCAACAAAAGTTGTTCGCGCACGAAGCACTTCCAAGCAAATGGTCGCCTGTTTTTTCGGAAAAACTGGACATGTCGCAACTGTACCACTAGAACAACGCAGAACAGTCAATTCTGAGTGGTACACAACCATTTGTTTGCCAGTTGTCATCCAAGAAATCAGGAAAACCAACCGCCGAAAACGGATCACTTTTCACCACGACAATGCGAGCTCTCACACATCGGCTCAAACAACTGCATTTTTGAGCACGCAAAACATCGATTTGATGAGTCATCCGCCATATAGTCCTGACTTGGCACCAAATGACTTCTTTTTATTCCCATCCGTAAAAAATAAAATGAGAGGTCAACGTTTTTTGACACCTGAAGAAGCGGTTGATGCGTTCAGAATGCATCTTTTGGAGATACCTCAATCAGAGTGGCAAAAGTGCTTCGACAATTGGTTCAAACGCATGCAAAAGTGTATTGATCTTAATGGGGAATATTTTGAAAAACAATAAAGCGATTTTCAATGATTAATATTTATTTTTGTTCTCTAATCCCGAAATATAAAAGGCAACCCTCGTATGTCGTTTTTCATTCAGTGCCTTAATTAAACATAGTGGCGACAACTGTGTTATTCTTTATGATTGGTTCTTAGTAATTCTGACCTAAAATGGCGGACAAACAGCGGTGTAGCTATGAGGTCTAAAGTTGGTCACAGCAATTCCGTCTAAAGGTTGTGCTTTATTTAGCTTACCCCAAAATTATATTTTGAAAATTCGTTAAGGTAAATAGAATCAGCCTAAACACGTTAATTTGAAGTATTAACCATCATATGTTCCTATTTCAAAATTAAGGAAATAGCTCCCGCCCATGGGTGAAGCTTCAAGTAGAAAATGACAACACTCGCTGTCACAATTGAATATCAGATGCTTGTATTATAACCTATTCTCTTGATTAATATTCCCTTATCATGGCAGATGACAGAGGGTAGTCGCCACTGCGATTAATTAAGTCACTGTAATTTTTCACAGGAAACCGCGCCCTCTGCTTTAATATTATTCAATTTCTATCTACCGAAGTGCCCTATAAACTCCGAATCGTTTTCTCTATTTCTGTCAATGTTATACAGTATTAAATTGCTGTTCTTTCTTAAATAAGCAAATTCTGAACATTTTAGTCCGCCGTTGGACTCACAGATGCCGCCAGTCAGTCAGAATGAAAAATACATAAAGTTGCACTTCTCTATGATTTAATCGTTCAACTGTTATCGTTATATGTATATATTTCATTTTCCTGTTCCAATTTTTCAGACTGTAGATTATTTTAAACTCTCCGAATGCAATAAATTCAATAAATTTATGGTACTAATAAGTAACTGTATGTTTTTGAGCTTACGTGAAGTGATTATTACACTAAAAAAGACTGATATTCCTTACTTCACTTTTTATTTGTATCGTTAGATGAACATTTCGAGACACAAGGTGCTCATTATTAATAACAAACTGTGCGCAGTTTGTTGTGGATAATGAGCACCTTGTGTCTCGAAATGTGCATCTAGCGATACAAATAAAAAGTGAAGTAAGGAATAACAGTATTTTTTAGTGTACTAATAAGTAGTTCATTCTTCGTTCAACGATAAATCGCTTTCCATTCATCGGATGCAAATTGTAGCTCTGTAATAATAGACATTTATTTGAAATGTTGGAATGTTACTGACCAATACTCTCATCTTTCCATTTCGAACCTGCGAAACAATTAGTGATTTCGATTATTGATGTTAATGCGTTTCGATGAACGCATATTATCATTATAAAATAATTTACGAGAGGCGTTTCAATATCCGAAACGACTTAATAATGTCCAAACGCGTTTTAATTTACGGCCCGCGCGCGAGCCAAGGATGGAGCCCCAGGGCACAACCGGCTCATCTATTCGCTTCGTGTTGATGAAAATTGGTCTTTAACAGGCTAATCATGAGAAACCTGATGTGAAAACGAGAAATATTACGAATGGAATGTTTTTAAAATGTGAATAGAATTGGAAAGAAAATACCTTTCAGGTTTAATATACTCCTAATTAAATTAAAGCGATGATTATTGATTAATATATGGAGATATTTCCTTTTAAGAATAACAAATTAATTGCTCCAAAAGCGGCTTGAATTTTAAATTATTTAGTTGTGAAAATGAATATTCGTAAAATTTATCAACGTGGGATCAAACATAAACCCACTGAGCAAAAAACAAACAAATAACGTTATATCAACATTGTAGCAACATTAAACGTTGTTTTAATGTTGATGAAACATTACTTAAATGGATTTACTCAGGAAACAGTCTATTTTGATATTTGTTTCTCATTGATAAACAAAATAAAATGGTATAAATTAATTGATTATTATTCAATTTATAAAGAATATTTTGAACTTCACTTAAAATCAGTGTTTTATACGCGTGGCGCATGAAGTAAAATTTCGAGTTTAGAAAAGCCTGAAAATTTGGTTTGGTCGCTCCGCTTCGCTCCGCTTCGCGGAGCGACCAAACCAAATTTTAAGACTTTTCTAAACTCGAAATTTTACTTCATGCTTAGTTTGGGAGTGGAAACACTCGTTAGAAGCTTCAAATTAAACTCAAAGTGGGGCACCTTGTGTATCATGCCTATATATTACTTTTGATAGGTGATACATAAACAAGTTCTCATTAATTAAAATCGCCGACGACGACTAATTAAAAGACCAGATTAATATAATAATTATATTCACGGGTTTGTTTCACAAGAGGGGAACGTGTAGGATGGAGGGGGAGAATGGAAATTAAGAATAAATTATTTTCCTCTTATCCAAACGAGAATCGAGGACGATTATTAGTGAACTTCCTATCGATAATTAAAGAAATATATATATACGAGTATTAAAAGGCTGAAAATAACGCTCAATATTTAATTTTTCTATTAATCTCTAAAATTTAACTACCCAATCATTTTTCATTGAAATCTTTGATCTATTTTTAAAGCATTTACTCATACGTACAAGGAATTAAAATCTTGCAATATTCTACAAACAAGAATTCGTAATTTTATTTATATTTAAACAACTAATGTCAAAAAGTGATGAAATGTTAAGAAATATTAATATTTGCAACATTTTGAAGTTATATTTAAACAAACAACGCCAAAAATAGATGAAATGTTAAGAAATATTAAAATTTGACAACATTTTGAATTAATATTTAAGCAACCAATATCAAAAAGTGATGAAATGTTAAGAAATATTAAAATTTGACAACATTTTGAAGTATATGATAATCTGCAATAAAACAAAGTTTTAAATATTTTAAACTTAACATTTAATCAGTGTTTAATGCGCGTGGCGCATGAAGTAAAATTTCGAGTTGAGAAAAGCCCGAATTTGGATTTGGACGCTGCGCGTCCAAATCCAAATTCTTCGGGCTTTTCTCAACTCGAAATTTTACTTCATGCTTAGTCTGGGAGTGGAAAACACTCGTTAGATAATTATTAATGACTCAAATTAATATCGTGTCAATATTAAAGTCGAACAAGATAGTAAAATGACATTTTTTTTTTAACAGAAAATTGATGTTTTCTGTCAAAGAAATAACATTTCATTATTATAATTTACGTTGAAATTTGTGGAAAAAGATGAAAACGTGATCAAATGTTAAAGGAATGTTGAAATTTACGAAAATTTTGAAGAAAGTCGAAAAGTGATGAAATCTGAAAAAAATCTTGCAATATTCTACAAATAAGAATTCGTAATTTTATTTAAATTTAAACAATCAATGTTAAAAAGTGATGAAATTTTTAGAAATATTAAAATTTGACAACATTTTGAAGTATGTCGAAAAGGGATAATCTGTAATAAAACGAAGTTTTCAATATTTTGAACTTAACATTTAATCAGTGTTTAATCATGCGTGGCGCATGAAGTAAAATTTCGAGTTGAGAAAAGCCCGAATTTCTATTTGGACGCTGCGCGTCCAAATCCAAATTCTTCGGGCTTATTTCAACTGGAAATTTTACTTCATGCTTAGCCTGGGAGTGAAAAACACTCGTTAGATAATTTATTTATTTATTTTAACGGCTTGCCATTTACAATAAAAATACAATATACAAAAAAAAAACAAATATGTACAAACACTAAACTTAAAACTAAGCAAGAAAAGTTACAAATCTTTTAAGAGGCGCTTTAATAATGAAAAAGACGCAAAACGCGAACAGAAGCGGAATATTTCGCATAATCCGTGCGCCTGTAGCCAATATGGAATGTTATGATAGACCGAAGAAGCGCGGTGGAACCCGTATACCAACCAATTCCAACAGATCAGGGCAATCCAAATATCCATTAAGTAGTTTGAATACTAACTTAATGTCAGCTTCTACACGCCTTTGTTTAAGGCTGCGAAGGCCAAATGTCGTCAAAAGATCCAAGTAGGGCTGATCTGTACTAAATTTATAGGCAAGGTACCTTATAAATTTCTTTTGAACTTGCTCAATTTTATTAATGTCGCATTCAGTGTATGGAGACCATACCGTTGAACAATATTCCAAGTGGGGTCGCACTAACGAATTATATAGTGTTACCAGCATTCTACTATTTGTAAAGTTCTTACTGTTACGCTTTACAAAACCCAGCATCTGATAGGCTTTCGTAATAATTAATGACTCAAATAAATATCGTGTTAATCTTAACGTCGAACAAGATAATGAGTAGGAGGCATGCATTGGGTTGAGGCAAAGCTGAATCGTAAACTCATCTGATTGGTTTGTGCTCTTCATACTAATGAGCTACCTTTGTGGCACTTAATCACAGAGTTGGATAGAAAAGCTTTGTCTAACAACAAGTGGAGTGGTAAGATTGGCAACATGATTAAAACTGCAACAAAACTTAAAAATAATCTCGCATTTGTCAGAATATCCTTTCCAGAGCCTTTGGTTCCATGGAGTGGCACTGTTGTCAAAGATCTCTCTACAGATCAGGCTTATGGTTACAGGATAATTCAGGCTATAAGGACAGGTGTACTTCCAGCTGATCTGGTATTATTTGAAATTGGTCCTGTAAGCCACTATCGGTGGTCCACAACTGCAAATAGGATTTGTCGCATATGGGTTTTAAAACAACTTAACGACGTTAGAACTGCTTGTGAAATACATTAATAGCGTTTACTATCCCTGCTAATTTACAATCAAATCGAAATTCTCTTGGGTGGAAGGATCTCGCCACATTATTTATCAATTTAAACTCCTAAAATTGCAGTAACAGATATTATTATGCCAATAATCTAATGTTCATTGTGGTTTGCATTTAGTGAAATGGTGCTTCACACACGTTTATGACCGGAAGACTAAGAAGGAAGGAAAGCAAGGGCCCATAAGATATTTAAATTAAGGAATAAAGATGATGGTACACCAGGAGTCCTATCTGTTAGGCCTAGGATAATACCTGTAGTAGTTCTAAATGCAACTTCCCTTTTGGAACTGATTGAAGTATATGAACCTCCACTTAATTGTAAACTGAAAATATCAGAAATAAGAAAGTTTGTTAAAGAGCCAATGCAAGTTCCAAAGTGGCCATGTCATCGACAGTCCATAGAGAGGTGTGTGAAAGAAGTAACAGAGGCTTCTGAAAAAGTTTATACTCATGAGAAACAAGAACGATTCATTAGAGGCCAGGAAGCAAGCAGATGTCTAGGAATGAACCGAAGCTAGATTTAATGAATATTGTTGGTTGAAGCTTTTTATATATTTTTACAATGTGTTTTTAGTATTTCATAATAGAGGCAACATATAAATACAATTGTTAACAGAAAATTGATATTTTCTGCTGAAGAAATAACATTTTATTATCATGATGGCCGTTGAAATTTGTGGAAAAAGGCGAATAAGTGATGAAATGTCAAAGGAATGTTGAACATTTTAAAGGAATGTTTACGAAAATTGTGAAGAAAGTCAAATAGTGAGGAAATCTGAAAAAAAATTAGATATACGAGATTGGTCCAAGTGCCCCCCCTTGTCCACCTGTGTGGGTGCCCATGAACCCAACCCATTGGCTGTCATCTAACAAGTGTTTCCACTCCTTGCTTAGGCATGAAATAAAATTTCGAGTTGAGAAAAGCCTAAAAAATAAGTTTTATCTTTTTAGTGTTTATTGTTTGGTATTTAGATGCATAGATTTGTCTTCTTTGTAAGGATATAATCACTTAATAAGAATCTTCTTAAAATTGCTCTCAACTGAAACTTAAATTTAATGGAATATTGAATAAAATTACTCATGCTTTAATATTGTAATGATTCAACCCTAGGTATTATACAAATTTATAATTTGTATTTTTATTTACGTTGTGCTGTGTATGCAGTAACCCTTTTAATTTATTTAACAGATTCGTTGTTTGTGTCAATATGCAATATCGCAAATACTGTGTCTTCCTTTCCTTTTAATGACTAGGCATATGTGTAGACAATTAATAAAACAGGATGTGAGTTTAACGGATGCAAAGTTTATTGAACTCAATTTTGACATTTCTAATTAATTTGTATTTATTAAACTATTTATATTCTCAAAATACTTTATCAAACGTTTTTACTTAGAAGCCATGTGCATTTTAGTTAAACTCAAAAATTGTATGACTCTACTTGTGGGAGCAAAATTAAATAACCCCTGAATTTGTATTACGAGATGGGAAACCCACAAAAACCACCCCGGAGCTTACCAGACATACAACTAGCGGGAACACTCCTCCATTTAGCAAGCATGTCCCGACCTCATCCGTTAATTGTTTTGTGTCATTGCCTAGCGGTAACATATCTCTGCAGTATTAACTTGGGACGACCTCACTCGTTAATTGTTTTCAGGCAATTAACAAGCGGGAACACTTCTTTGTTTTCCACGCACAGCCCGACCTCACCCGTCAATGTTTTGTAGTATTAACTAGCGGGAACATAACTCTGCAGTAGTAACTTGGGACGACCTCACCCGTTAATTGTTTTTAGGGAACACTCCTTCGTTTCCCACGCACAGCTCGACCTCACCCGTCAATGTTTTGTAATATTAACTAGCGGGAACATAACTCTGCAGTACTAACTTGGGACGACGTCACCCGTTAATTGTTTTCAGGCAATCAACTAGCGGAAACACTTCTTCGTTTTCCACGCACAGCCCGACCTCACCCCTTCAATGTTTTGTAGTATTAATTGGCGGGAACATAACTCTGCAGTACTAACTCGGGACGATCTCACTCGTTATTTGTTTTCAGGCAATTAACTAGCGGGAACACTCCTTCGTTTTCCACTCACATCTCGACCTCACCCTTCAATTGTTTTGTGATAACAACTAGCGGGAATATAACTCTGCAGTACTAACTCTGGACGACCTCACCCGTTAATTGTGATTAGCAGTTAATTAGCGGGAACACTCCTTTGTTTTCCACACACAGCTCGACCTCACCCGTTAACTGTCTTGTTTTCTTTTTGTTGTATAATTTTTGTTTTTGTTATGTTATTTTTGTTTTTGTTATTTAATTTTATATCAGCCATTGAGATTGAAGTGATATTGAAGATTGTTTCACCATTTCTTTGTGTTAACCTGATTTTCATTTCCTCTAATGATTTCATACTAGTCTCTCTTGACTCCCTTTTTGTTTTTCGATCCGCGCTCTTTTATAACTTATGTTTCCCACCCGATTTTGGAGATCTGACGTCGTTATCATTCCCAGGATCTCGCGACTTTCTGTGTTTGTGCTTTTTAAATCTTTGAACAATATTTTCTTTGAATGTCAGCATCTCTCCACGCGCCCGAACTTGTTTGTTATTTTAAGGCGATGCTGCGGTCGTTATTTCTCTCGTGCGAAAAATTAGTATCGGTGTAATTCTCGTATTTACTGAATGTTGATTTTGCCTTTATTATTTTCTTAGATGGTTTTTAAATTAATATTGAAAATTATTTTCATCAAAAAAAATATTTGCACATTACAGATGCATAGATTTGACCCATTACAGATGCATAGATTTGTCTTCTTTGCAAGGATATAATCACTTACTTAATTGTTGTTGAGTTGCGTGAAGATGGTTTTAAATTAATGAAACACTTGTATCTTTTCTTCACTTATTTATTTGGAGTACCAAATGCACATTTCGATCACGATGTGATCATTATCAATGGTTGACAAATATGTATTTGTCAACCATTGATAATGATCACATCGTGATCGAAATGTGCATTTGGTACTCCAAATAAATAAGTGAAGAAAAGATACAAGTGTTTTATTAATTTAATATAATCACTTAATAAGAATGTTGTTAAAATAATTCTCAACTGAAAGTTAAATTTAATGAAATATTAAATCAAATTACTCATGCTTTAATATTGTATGCAGAAAAAAATATTTTAATGTGTTGTATATCCTAAAAAGAAAACGGTCAGTTCTTTTATGTTCGAATTTAATGAATATGAAAATGGTGGTGTAGAAAAGGTTCAAACGGTTTTAGGTTTAGTGGATTATGATGAATATTAACACAGAAAATTCGTTACCGGCCCAACCGTTGATTCTCGAAGTACAACGGTTGCTCTATTTCATACCTTCTTCTAATCAAACATGGGAAAATTCACGACGTTATCCCGAAAAAAAGTTTTGTCCAAACGCACACTAGCTCGATAGAAATGACCTACGGTTAGTTAGCAAAACTCCTTTCCGGAATTAGTTAACCCATATCCGTTTTTTTATGTCGAAGACGACCACGGTCCATTTTAAACTGACCTGAATGTGACCATCGGGGTAGAAAGGGTGGAAGACAATGATGACCATCGGTCCTTCAGGCGAGGGATATTTAAATTAGGTCAGATTGCGAAAGGTCAGAGGAGTGTAGGCAGGTAGCTGACGTCAGGTAAGCGATTCCGCAATGTCCACGCTCGGGCGGTCATTGTGAACCAAGGAAGGTATTCCTTTTTGTAAGAAATCGTCTTAGAATAAAGCCCTTGGCTACCTGATGACCATGGGCCGCTGTGAGAACGCGTACACTCTAGGGATGTGAACTAATTCTAATTTTGGTCGAGGTGGCCACTTTGATATGGATATTTTTCGGCCGAATTTTCATACCTCTTTCAACGTTTTTTTTTTTCAAAGGATGGACCTTAACTTTTTTTAGCGGTTCGGATTGACCGTTGAGTTGGAAATATGTAGTTCAAGTTGCGATTACCTGGGCATGGGAAATTTTACAAGTTGCCCAACGGAACCAACAGAAATTTGTAATGAAATATAACACGATGTTTATTAGCAAGGGCATTCGACAATGTTCAAACTAACTACCTGACAAAATTAGTTTAATTTACCCCAGTAACGTAATTTTTGGATGAATTAACATAGAATTACGTTACTTTACATTTTAATGAGACAAATCATCAATGACTAAACTCATCGGTTATCAGAATAAGCCTCGAGTTAATTGAGACTTATTATTTTGGCATAGAAAACATGGAAGATAACAAATAATTTTGTCAGAGTGAAGATAACTAAACTCTTCTCGAAAACATTAGTGAAAAAGCACAATTATCGATAATGCGTGGTGGTCGGAAGAAAAGGTTTTATCGGTGGTCTGGGCACGCGTCGTCTGGATGGGACGCATCTTGTTGGAATGCCATTTATCTGGTGGCTACCAAAATAAGCACCGGTCATATCTCAATACCGAAAATATGTGTCTGCGCCTCAATCAACTTATCTGCCTCGCTCGTGTTATTTATGTTTACCATGCCCAAAAACGGATAAACAAGTCTTCACCCTCACTTAAAAACTGCTACCACATAATCCGAGTCTGTTGGTGATATGAAAGATTTTTTTTTTCTTTTCTGATGGACACTAAAAATATTTTCGACTTTACTTAAAGAAATATCAGAGAAAGCTAAAATTATTTCAACTCGATTTTCATAAAAATATTCAAATTATTTTAAAATTGTAGATAAAGTATGAATAAAATTGCCAAAACTTGGTTGTAGAATATTACGAAAATATTAAAAGTGCCGAGATTATTTTAGCAATCTACAACTGATTTGTCTTGCAAAGATAAATTCAAGTACTCATTGAAATAACTAGATCAGGAAGTTTTACAAAAAAAGTATTAAGCAAAGTAAAGGAATAGGAAATGTAGGAGTCTACAATTTTAAAAAAATATAAAAAGTGCCGAGATTTGTTTCGCAATCTCCAACTGATTTGTCTTGCAAAGACGAATTCAAACACTCATTGAAATAACTGGATCAGGAAGTTTCAATGAGTGTTTGAATTTGTCTTTGTAAGTTGTAAATTGCGAAAAGAATCTCGGCACTTTTAATATTTTTGAAATATTCTACAACTAAGTTTTGGCAATTTCATTTATACTTTATTTACAATTTTAGATTAATTTGAATAGTTTTATGAATTCAAACACTCATTGAAACTTTCCGATCTACTTGTTTCAATGAGTATTTGAATTTGTCTTCCAAAGACAAATTCAAACACTCATTGAAACTTCCTGATCTAGTTATTTCAATGAATGTTTGAATTTGTCTTTGCAAAACAAATCAATTGTAGATTGCAAAACAAATCTCGGCACTTAATATTTTTTTAAATTGTAGAGTTTTACATTTCCTATTTCTTTACTTTGTTTATTACTTTTTTTGTAAATTAGGTGCGAAAAAGCGTGATTTCCATTCGAAATGAGCATACTGTACCCAGCCTTGGACATGGATGGCCATTTGCGATGCCAGCATCTGCACTTTCAGAGATTTTTATCGCGCTGTAATGTCTTCACGTGTATTGCACTTTCCGAAGAAATTCATTCCCAGCTTCTATTACGAAATTCTCCGAACGGAAACAAATTTTAAGTAAAAATAAATTGAAAACTATGAAAACGAGATTTTATCATTTTCTGACAAGAGCAATATTTACTGAATATTCACACATCGACTTTGGTTTTCCTTGCACTGTTGTGAGTGCTATAGAATTGAAATTAAAAATTACAACACTCGTATAAAACCGTGTGCATAACGTTAATTCTTAGAAATAAAAATAATAAACATCCTTACATAAGAATACCGGTAAATTTAATTTCGGGAGCGAGAGAAATCTCTTTTTTTTAGTGTGTTTAATTCCTCGCCCGAAAATGTGAACCGAAGGAAACTAGACCAGTTTCATCTCTCGGAAACGTAACTTGTTCTCCGGGCCAGGTCTCCCACAGTAACCGGGTTCAGAGGTTAATAATAATGAGGCGGATTCGACGAGATTATTACTTTTTTCGGCTGTTGTTACCACATCTTGTTGAGTTAAGTCGACGTTTGTTCGCACTCGCAGCGTGTTCCTGTTCTCTGAAACTGGAGCACACCAGAAAATAAATTTAAAAGAAATGAGAAACGCGCGCCGAGCACTTGTCATTGTAATACTTGTTCTCGCTCTTTTTAAAATTAAGAAAATAAATTAAGACCTTCAACATTTTCATTACATGAATTCATTTTAATAATAGTAAATACAGGGATTTTCTCTTATAAGTATATACTCGTATATAATAAGAGTATATATCAAACTTTAAATATCTCAATATTTATTTATATGCTATTTACTGATTTTCTCATATTTTAAAGGAGCAATGTTTGATTAATAACCACACAAAATTTCATGAAGATACCTTAAGCATTTTTAAAGTTTGATTGTGTGAAATCATAAAAAACAGGACATTTTAATAACATTTCTTTCCATTCGCGTTTAATTGAAAATAACTCAAAAACTATTAATGGGGTATTTTTAGATTTTTACATATTTTGAAAAAGCAATGTTTGAATAATACTCACACCAAATTTCATATAGAAACTTAAATATTGTCAAAGTTTGATATGTTTGAAATCAGAAAAATCAGAAAAATTAAATTAGATGTCTTTTCATTCGCGTTTAATTGAAAATAACTCAAAAACTATTTATGGGGTATTTTCCGATTTTTACATATTGAATAATTAATACTCATACAAAATTCCATAAAGATAACCTAATAGTTGTCAAAAAAAAACTATTGATGGGGTATTTTCCGATTTTTACATATTTTGAAAAAGCAATGTTTGATTAATACTCACACAAAATTCCATAAAGATAACCTAAGAGTTGTCAACGTTTTATTTGTTTAAAAGAAAAATGAAATAAAATGTCTTTTCATCCGCGTTTTAAAAAAAAAGAATATTTGATTAATACTCATACAAAATTTCATCAAGATAATATAAAAATTGTCAAAGTTTGATTTGTTTGAAATCATAAAAAACAGAAAAAGTTAAATAAAATTTATTTTTATTCTCGTTTAATTGAAAATAACTTGAATACTATTAATGGGGTATTTTCAGATTTTTACATATTTGGAAAAAGCAATGTTTGATTAATACTCACACAAAATTTCATAAAGATAACTTAAAAATTATCAAAGTTTGATTTGTTTGAAGTCATAAAAATCAGAAAAATTTAAAAAAAATTCTTTTCATTCGCGTTTAATTGAAAATAACTCAAAAGCTATTGATGGGTTGTTTTCAGATTTTCACATATTTTGAAAAAGCAATGTTTAATTAATACTTTTACAAAATTTCATGAAGATAACTTAAAAATTGTCAAAGTTTGGTTTGTTTGAAATCATAAAAATCAGAAAAATTTAAAAAATGTCTTTTCATTTGCATTAAATTGAAAATAACTTAAAAAGTATTGATGGGGTATTTTCAGATTTTCACATATTTTGAAAGAGCAATGTTTGATTAATACTTATCTAAAATTTCATAAAGATAACTTAAAAATTGTCAAAGTTTGATTTGTTTGAAATCAGAAAAATTAAATAACATTTATTTTCATTCGCTATTTTCAGATTTCCACATATTTTGGAAGAACAATGTTTGAATAATACTGCCACAAAATTTCATATAGGTAACTTAAAAATTGTCAAAGTTTGATTCGTTTGAAATCATAAAAATCAGAAAAATTGAAGATAATTTATTTTCATTCGCGCTTAATTGAAAATAACTTATAAACTATTGATGGGGTATTTTCAGAGATTCACATATTTTGAAAAAGCAATGTTTGAATTATACTCATATAAAATGTTATAAACATTATTTGAAAATTGTCAAAGTTTGACTTGTTTGAAATTATAACAATCAGAGAATTTAAATATAATTTCTTATCATTCACGTTTAATTGAAAATAACTCAAAAACTACTGCTGGGGTATTTTCAGATTTTCACATATTTTGAAAAATCAATGATTGAATAATACTCATGCAAAATTTCATAAAGATAACTTTATGAGAAATAAATTATTATTATTATAATAATTAGAAAAATTAAATAAAATTTCTTTTTATTCGAGTTTAATTGAAAATGACTCAGAAACTATTAAAGGGGTATTTTCAGATTTTCACATATTTTGATAAAGCAATGTTTGATTAATACTCACACAAAATTTCATAAAGATAACTAAAAAATTGTTAAAGTTTGATTTGTTTGAAGTCTTAAAAACCAGAAAAATTAAATTAAATTTCTTTTCATTCGCGTTTAGTTGAAAATAACTCAAAATCAATTGATAGGGTATTTTCATATTTTCACATATTTTGAAAAAGCAAGGTTTGATTAATACTCACACAAAATTTAATGAAGATAGCTTAAAAATTGTTAAAGTTTGATTTGTTTGAAATCAAAAAAACAGAAAAAGTTAAATAACATTTATTTTTATTCGCGTTTAATTGAAAATAACTTGAATACTATTAATGGGCTATTTTCAGATTTTTACATATTTCGAAAAAGCAATGTTTGATTAATACTCACACAAAATTTCATAAAGATTACTTAAAAATTATCAAAGTTTGATTTGTTTGAAGTCATAAAAATCAGGAAAATTTAGAAAAATTTCCTTTCATTCGCGTTTAATTGAAAATAACTCAAAAACTATTGATGGGGTGTTTTCAGATTTTCACATATTTTGAAAAAGCAATGTTTAATTATTACTTACACAAAATTTCATGAAGATAACTTAAAAATTGTCAAAGTTTGATTTATTTGAAATCATAAAAATCAATCATAAAAAAAATGAAATAAAATGTCTTTTCATCCGCGTTTAAAAAAAAAAACAATATTTGATTAATACTCACACAAAATTTCATCAAGATAATATAAAAATTGTCAAAGTTTGATTTGTTTGAAATCATAAAAAACAGAAAAAGTTAAATAAAATTTATTTTTATTCGTGTTTAATTGAAAATAACTTGAATACTATTAATGGGGTATTTTCAGATTTTTACATATTTGGTAAAAGCAATGTTTGATTAATACTCACACAAAATTTTATAAAGATAACTTAAAAATTATCAAAGTTTGATTTGTTTGAAGTCATAAAAATCAGAAAAATTAAAATAAAAATATTTTCATTCGCGTTTAATTGAAAATAACTCAAAAACTATTGATGGGGTGTTTTCAGATTTTGACATATTTTGAAAAAGCAATGTTTAATTAATACTTACACAAAATTTCATGAAGATAACTTAAAAATTGTCAAAGTTTGATTTGTTTGAAATCATAAAAATCAAAAAAATTTAAAAAAATGTCTTTTCATTTGCATTTAATTGAAAATAACTTAAAAAGTATTGATGGGGTATTTTCAGATTTTCACATATTTTGAAAGAGCAATGTTTGCTTAATACTTACCTAAAATTTCATAAAGATAACTTAAAAATTGTCAAAGTTTGATTTGTTTGAAATCATAAAAATCAGAAAAATTAAAAAAATGTCTTTTCATTTGCATTTAATTATTAATGATTTCGATAGCTAACGCCATCTAATGCTTCATAGTGGCATCGTTTAATTGAAAATAACTTAAAAAGTATTGATGGGGTATTTTCAGATTTTCACATATTTTGGAAGAACAATGTTTGATTAATACTGCCACAAAATTTCATATAGGTAACTTAAAAATTGTCAAAGTTTGATTTGTTTGAAAATAACTTATAAACTATTGATGGGGTATTTTCAGAGATTCACATATTTTGAAAAAGCAATGTTTGAATTATACTCATATAAAATGTTATAAAGATTATTTGAAAATTGTCAAAGTTTGACTTGTTTGAAATTATAACAATCAGAAAATTTTAATATAATTTCTTATCATTCACGTTTAATTGAAAATAACTCAAAAACTACTGCTGGGGTATTTTCAGATTTTCACATATTTTGAAAAATCAATGATTGAATAATACTCATTTAAAATTTCATAAAGATAACTTTATGAGAAATAAATTATTATTATTATTATAAAAATTAGAAAAATTAAATAAAATTTCTTTTCATTCGCGTTTAATTGAAAATGACTCAGAAACTATTAATGGGGTATTTTCAGATTTTCACATATTTTGATAAAGCAATGTTTGATTAATACTCACACAAAATTTCATAAAGATAACCTAAAAATTGTTAAAGTTTGATTTGTTTGAAGTCATAAAAACCAGAAAAATTAAATAAAATTTCTTTTCATTCGCGTTTAGTTGAAAATAACTCAAAATCTATTAATAGGATATTATCATATTTTCACATATTTTGAAAAAACAAGGTTTGATTAATACTCACACAAAATTTTATGAAGATAGCTTAAAAATTGTTAAAGTTTGATTTGTTTGAAATCAAAAAAACAGAAAAAGTTAAATAACATTTATTTTTATTCGCGTTTAATTGAAAATAACTTGAATACTATTAATGGGCTATTTTCAGATTTTTACATATTTCGAAAAAGCAATGTTTGATTAATTCTCACACAAAATTTCATAAAGATTACTTAAAAATTATCAAAGTTTGATTTGTTTGAAGTCATAAAAATCAGGAAAAATTAAAAAAATTTCTTTTCATTCGCGTTTAATTGAAAATAACTCAAAAACTATTGATGGGGTGTTTTCAGATTTTCACATATTTTGAAAAAGCAATGTTTAATTAATACTTACACAAAATTTCATGAAGATAACTTAAAAATTGTCAAAGTTGGATTTGTTTGAAATCATAAAAATCAATCGTAAAATAAATGTCTTTTCATTCGCGTTTAATTGAAAATAACTTAAAAACTATTGATAGGGTATTTTCAGATTTTCACATATTTTAAAAAACCATCGTCTTAATAATTTCCATATAAAACAATAATAATAATAACAATAGTTTATTGATGCTAGACTTTGAAATATTAATCAACGAAACTTTTAAATATCACTTTGCCTCTCTAAGATTTTTTTAATCCTTCTAATAATCTCCAGGGGAACTGGACTTTCGGGAAGGGGGCGAATATAATAGATTTTTTGTCGCTTTCTGCAAGGGTTGGGAAACTTAATCTTCCGCGAGCATCCTCCCCTTCGACCCCAGGGTAAAAATCATTGTGTCTACTCGTTTCTTTGTCGATTCCGAACACAATGAATGGACCCGAGTGACCAAAAACCGAAATAAATTTGAAAATAAGAAACCATTACAATTACGAAAATGTCTCTTCGTAAGAATATTTGTTAAAACTGTATTTATTTTATTCATAAGATCATTGAAGATAAACAATTAGTTATTTACATAAATTGGATAATTGTCTGTTTTGAAAATAAATTAATTATCATTAGTATAATTGTTTTTTGTGTATTCTTTTTTCTTTATTTCACATTAATGTCTATATTATGTTTTTATTATAGTTATTATTTTTTTTCTTGGTGTCATATTGTAAACATCTGGAATATACCTTGCGATCGTTTAAAACGTGATTTCAATTTTAAATTAGATTGGTACTGCTGACTATTAACACATAGTTTACTATAACCTCAAATTTATTCCATCATTCAATTAGCATTCTGGGTAACTGCACAAAAAAAAAATGCCGCCTACTCTAAATCATAATGTAAACGATCGCACGGTACAAGGAGTTTTTCATTGAAGTATACATACCCCAATATACTGTATACGCTGTAAATCTCTAGATCCGTTGCCTTTACACAGAGTTCAAATTGAAGCTTTAAACGATTGTTGTCCATTCCCAGACTAAGCATGAAGTAAAATTTCGAGTTTAGAAAAGCCTGATAATTTGGTTTGGTCGCGTAGCGCGAAGCGCGAAGCGACCAAACCAAATTTTCAGGCTTTTCTAAACTCGAAATTTTACTTCATGCGCCATGCGTATAAAAAGCTGATTTTAGGTAAGGTTTAAAATATATTACTAAAGTAGTATACTTAAGACATATATTCTGAACTTTACATCAAATCCGTGGTTTATACGCGTGGCGCATAAAGTAAAATTTCGAGTTTAGAAAAGCCCAGTGAAAATTAGTCGAGGGTCGCTGCGCGACTCTCCACTTATTTTCTACACGGGGCTTTTCTAAACTCGAAATTTTACTTCATGCTTAGTCTGGGAGTGGAGAACACTCGTTATAAATTTTAATATCTGAATATTACAGCGTATACATAAAATAAAAAAAATAATAAATATGTATACTTAAAATAAAAATATGTATAGTTAAAGCAAAAATATGTATGCATAAAACAAAAATATGTATCTCAAAACGAAAATTCCTTGTATGTAAATTATTCGAAAAGTTGAATACCGTAAATAAATAAATACTTTTTAACTTTGTATCTGATAAAAAACTTTTGGTAATTATTTTACTTATTATTTCATTTACACATTTTTACAAAAATATTTTTCTAAATCCGTATTTGTGTTCCAAACAACGAGAAGCATTATTAATTAGTGAAATTTGATTTGAGCGAGGAGGTTTCTGTTGGGATAGTAATTCAAGAGGATGGAGGGTCGATGCTGGTGAGAAAATCAACTTCCCCTTTTTGCCCAAGGGGGGGTCATTTTTAGGGGTGTGCCCTGAAACTCATCCTGAATTAATTATCTCACATCCGCACCACTTAATTGTACGTCACATTGATATATCAGACTCAGAATTATCTGAATTAATTCGATCTATTGTAAATAGAATGATAATGAGTTTAATTTAAAGTTTCGATCGAGTGTTTCCACTCCTTGATTAAGCATTGGGTTAAATTTCAAGTTTACGAATGCATGAACATTTGATTTGGTCGTATGTAAAAGTCACACTTACAATTAACAGCTTAACATAAAGAAAATTTAACATAAAGAAAAATTGAGTTTGTCAATAGTTTGCAGAATGTTTACAAAATATAAAAACGAATTAAAATTAATATCGATTTTCTGCAAAAATGTTGTCTCATTGAGACAAGTATCCAAATATCAAAATATCCAAATATCCAAATAATTACCAGCTTGATTTTATAAAATATATTGGTTTGTAAATTAAATTCATTTAATTTACAAACCAATATATTTTTGAATATGTTTTACAAAGTGATTAATGAGAAAAAAGTGTCCGATAGCTTGATTTTATGTATGATTTCAATAATTTCTCAGAACAACGTTAATCTCTCTATTTAAATTTGAAACTTTATTCTAATACGCAGTACACAGGTATTCTAGTTTCTGATAAATATTATGTGTATGTATGTATGTGTGTGTTTTTTTACTTATTGTAGTTTCTGATAAATAGTCGTGTGTTTTTATGTGTATGTGTTGTGTCTAATGAGAGAACGTGGAATGATAAGTAACAGCCGGCACGAATAATTATCATTTCTGGAATAGTCGAATGACTGTAAAGCCGTGAGTCAATGATATAAAGAAGAAAAACGGAGGTAGATAAGGGGCCAGTAATTTACTCGTTTATCAAAAATATGCAAAAATATGAAACGAGGACGATAAAACTTTACGTGGATGAGAAAAAAAAAACAGGTGATAACAATATCACAAGCGCTCCGTATATGTACGTGCTCCAATAAAAAAGGCAACATTTCAGGATTTTATTACAAAACCAAACATGTGTTTTCATTTCTCAAAATCCGCACGATTTGTTTGGTTTTTAGCACCCCCAGAAAATTAGGCAGAAATATTGTTACTTTTCTTGAATCTTGGAGGCGTTCACTTAGTGGTACATGTTCAATTTGATATAAAGAAAACACTTAACTTTTTTATACCACTTTTTTTTACTTTTGTAATTAGTTTGATAATAATTACCGTGTAATTAATTAAAACTAGTCACAAAAGTAAAATAAAAGTAGTATAAAAAAGTTAAGTGTTTTCTTTATATCAAATTTCAATTCTTACTATTGTTCATTTTCTAATTTGGTAACCGACAGGGAAAGGCTCAGTCCCCTATTTCAACACTAATAAAATCAAGGTTCATAAGAGAGATCCTTGAAGAACACAAAAGTAATATTTCGAATTTAAAATAGTTTTGAATCCGAAATATTTATTCTGTGTTCTTCAAGGATCTCTCTTGGGAACCTTGATTTTTAGGGGAGATGGATTATGCCTGTCTTTAGTGGCTGTGACTCTGACTCAACATCTATTTACATTTTTATTAACGACATATTTTTAGTAAACGTATTTTATTAAACTGTTAACGGTGGAGGTTTCTACTTCGTTATACATCATAAATCATAAATGAAACACGATTTTAACTGTGTTTGAAACGGGTGTTTTTTCTAGAGGTACAAAACTTCTTTTTCAAATAAAACACATAAAAATCAATAAAACAGCAGATGTTTTGGCTTTAAGAGGTAACCAATGTAATGGCATTTAGTATTTAAAAATAATCGGGCATGTGACAACCGCGACTGCGTCTTAGGCAAACCATTCTACTGGTCTAATTTTCATAACTTATTCCAATGTGGCCAGGCTAATCTCGCCAATTACGCTTCAAATGTTGACCTCTAAGTCTTCAATCGATCCTGGTTTAGCATTGACCAGTTATTTGACGTAGCCCCACAAAAAGTAGCCCAATGGGGTGAAATCACACGATCTGGGTGGCCAATTAACAGGCCCATGTTTTGAAGTAATTTGATCACCTAACGTCCCTCGCAACAATATGATGGTTTTATGAGGGGTGTGGCAAGTTGCGCCGTCCTGTTGAAACTATTTAGTTCTTAACAGATTTACATTGACATTGGGAATCAAAAATTGTCGAATCATTGACCTGTAGCGCTCGCCATTGATGGTAACATTGGGTCCGTCTTCGTTTTTAAAAATCTAGAGGTCAATAGTATGAGCTCGTCTTGGGTTGATATTGTCCACAAGTGTATACGTAGCCGTAAAATGCGCGCTCTGTGCGTCAAACTTAGAGTACTTTGCCCATTTCGTTGTGCTCATAATCGTCCATCTGAGCAGCATATACGGCATATGATGGCTCGATCATCATATGCCGTATATGCTGCTCAGATGGACGAATATGAGCACAACGAAATGGGCAAAGTACTCTAAGTTTGACGCACAGAGCGCGCATTTTGCAAATAAATGTCCACAATTTGTAATCGTTGCTCGACTGTAAGCTTTGGCATGATAATTTGCCAAAGCTTACTAAACAAAATTGCAACCAACAACTTCCCATTCTGACATTGGTTTGATAGATATCCATCATTGAAGTTCTACACCACTAAAAAAACACCCATTATAACTGAGACTTTATTAAGTGACTACAGTTTCGACAACTTTGACTTGTCATTTTCAAACTTAAAGTGTTTGAGTTTGAAAATGACAAGTTAAAGTTGTGGAAACTATAGTCACTTAATAAAGTCTCAGTTATACAAACAAAGTCAAAATCGTGTTTCTTTTATATGTTTTATTAAGTTTCTATTAACATGTATTTCGACGTCACACACATCCATGGCCCATGATAGAGCCTTGAGGAACACCATAATGCTCTTGTTTTGTTAGCTTTCTAACATCGGGCATCGAGCCAACGGGGGGTATAAATAAACAACAGAATGCACCGAAAAGACGTGAAAAAAATGTGTGATAAATAAATTACTATATGTTGAATTAATTTCTCACTCAACCTATGGTAAAATATATTTAATTAACAGTAGAACTTTGATTAAAACACTAGTTTTTTTTTTTATTTAAATAACTTTACATACACTTACTTGGTTTGTTTCACTGATTTGTGAAACAAACCATATATTTTAATCAAAGTTGTACTATTAAATAAATTACGATTGCTAATTGAAAATGTGAAAGTATTTTATTAAATTATTAATTAATCTTGAATAAATTATTGATAGTGTATTTGTACTCCCTGCTAATTAGAGCCCAATTAAGTTTGAGTGTGTGCCTTGTTTTGAGCAATGAGAAAAATCAGGGTTGTAACAATGCGATAAGTCTAGGTCGGGAAAAACATGCTAGGTCTAGTAAATACATGTACAGGGAGTTTTTCTTTAAAGTATGCGTATTCAAAATGCAGCTTATTTTTTTTAAATCTTTAGATATTCTTCTTTTCTTTTCTTTTCTTTTCTTCTTTTCTTTTTTCTTCTTTTTTGTAAGAGTTTAATTTAAAGCTTTAAACGAGTTTTTTCCACTCCCAGACTAAGCATGAAGTAAAATTTCGAGTTTAGAAAAGCCCCGTGAAAATTTGTCTAGGGTCGCGCAGCGACCCGAGACAAATTTTCTGGGCTTTTCTAAACTCGGAATTTTACTTCATGCGCCATGCGTATAAAACACTAATTTCAAGTGAGGTTCAAATATACATAAATTTCACAGTATTTTAGTGTTTTATACGCGTGGCGCATGAAGTAAAATTTCGAGTTTAGAAAAGCCCAGAAAACTTGTCTCGGGTCGCTGCGCGACCCGAGACAAGTTTTCACGGGGCTTTTCTAAACTCGAAATTTTACTTCATGCTTAGTCTGGGAGTGGAAAACACTCGTTCAAAGCTTAAAATTGAACTCTTTTAAAAAACAACGGATGTCGGGAAATTTAGCTAATGCATATGTTTACCTAAAAAAAAATTCTCTGTATATAAAATTTTAAGAATCAGCGAACTCTGAAAATATTAATTCACCGCCAGACACACAGATAAAACGCTAAAATATAACACTAAATAAAACACTAAAATTTTGTGAAATTTATGTATATTTGAACCTCACTTGAAATCAGCGTTATATACGCGTGGCGCATGAAGTAAAATTTCGAGTTTAGAAAAGCCCAGAAAATTTGTCTCAGCTCGCTGCGCGACCCGAGACAAATTTTCACGGCGCTTTTCTAAACTCGAAATTTTACTTCATGCTTAGTCTGGGAGTGGAAAACACTCGTTCAAAGCTTAAAATTGAACTCTTTTAAAAAACAACGGATGTCGGGAAATTTAGCTAATGCATATGTTTACCTAAAAAAAAATTCTCTGTATATAAAATTTTAAGAATCAGCGAACTCTGAAAATATTAATTCACCGCCAGACACACAGATAAAACGCTAAAATATAACACTAAATAAAACACTAACATTTTGTGAAATTTATGTATATTTGAACCTCACTTGAAATCAGCGTTATATACGCGTGGCGCATGAAGTAAAATTTCGAGTTTAGAAAAGCCCAGAAAATTTGTCTCAGCTCGCTGCGCGACCCGAGACAAATTTTCACGGCGCTTTTCTAAACTCGAAATTTTACTTCATGCTTAGTCTGGGAGTGGAAAACACTCGTTTAAAGCTTCAACATAAACTCTTTTAAAAAAACAACGACTGTCGGGAAATTTAGCTAATGCATATGTTTACCTAAAAGAAAAATTTCCTGTATATAAAATGTTAAAAATCAGCGAACTCTGAAAATGTTAATTCACCCCCAGACATACAGATGTCGCCTTTATAGATTAGAGATATACCGAACATTATAAAAGAAAAACAATATATTTCATATGTGCATCTTCTGATGTATTTGATTTATCTAGTAACTCTTCTTCAGAAGCCGTATCGCAGAAACCCTGAGCGATAGCTTCTAATTCCGAATCAGTTAGCTGTTTTCTGTTTCTAATTTGCATACGATTCCTACTATGCATAAAATATAATTGATAAAACCCATTTGACGTAAAAACTATAGTTGCTAATCAATAAAGGGTAATACTTAGCAATTTTTTTTTCTTGAATTAATTTCCAATCTGGCACTTGGTGACACATATTACAATATGTAAAGTTATTTAAATTAAGAACACTTGGTGTTGTTTCACAAATTAAAACTTTATTTTTAGACTAAATTTAAAGTAATGTACAGAAAAAATTAAATACTTAATACTAAATATATATATATATATATATATATATATATATATATATATATATATATATATATATATATATATATATATATATATATATATATATATAAATACTTAACACTAAATATATATGAATATAGTATCATTATTATTATTAATATTTAAATAATTACTAGCATTGGTGCACTACATATTAAAACTGAAAGAACGTGGCTTCTACACAAGTGTCTGGCTCGTAACTTCTAAGATCTTATGAGAACATATGTATTAAACGAAAGATATATAAAGCGAATTGAGCAAAGTTGCAGGTTGTTTTGTAATTTTGGTGTATTTTTACACCAGCGCGAGTAGTTAAAAGGGTAAAGATCGCCGGCTGGAGGGTGGTGAATGCACACACCGTCTACGTGGAGGAATTTTTAGGTTGTAAGGACATAAACCTTTTTAATACGACTGCTCTGGATTCATAGTGTTCCTTGTTTAAGGGCAAATTGCTCAAAACTTTAAAACCTAGTTCATTTCTGGAATATTTTACAGAAATGGTGGTGAATGTACACACCGTCCACTTGAAGGAATTTTAAGATTGTAAGCGCATAAACCTTTTTAATACGATTGTTCTGAATTCATGGTGTTTCTTGTTTAAGGGCAAATTGCTTAAAAGCTTTAAAATCTAGTTCATTTCTCTTTGACAGAAATAGTGGTGAATGAACACACCGTATACGTGGAGGAATTTTAAGGTTGTAAGGGCATAAACCTTTTTAATATGATTGTTCTGGATTCATGGTGTTCCCTGTTTAAGGACAAATTGCTTAAAAGCTTTAAAATCCAGTTAATTTCTATTTTACAGAAATGGTGGTGAATGCACCCACCGTCTACGTTGAGGAATTTTAAAGTTGTAAGGGCATAAACCTTTTTAATACGATTGTTCTGGATTTATGGTGTTCCTTGTTTAAGGGCAAATTGCTTAAAAACTTTAAAATCTAGTTCATTTCTGGAATATTTGACAGATTAGAATGAATGACGATTAAGTATAAATGATATTGCCAAACCTTATTACTGTTGAAACAGTTGGGTAAACAGAAGAACGTTTTGTCGTCTGTTTTTATTATTTAAATTTTTTTTATCTTCCAACGGGAGTTTATTAATTCCAACGCGATAAAAAAATCAGATCGTAATTCGGTACGATAAATCTAACATCAACATAATTGGATATGTTTTCCAAATATTTCCCTGATAAATATTTGGAAATAAATATTCAACAAAACGATTTCAGCTTTACAATAAAATGTTTATATAAATCATCGTGAATCAGAAGAGAAATTTGTAAATTGTATTTTGTGTTATTGTTATTTCATTATTGTTCGTATTTTAAGATTCTCCAAGTAAACAAATACTGATAATCGTTAGGGAACATGAAAATTGTTCGGATAGTTTTTTTTAAATGCATAAAATTTATGTTTACATAAAATTATACAAAAAACATCCTTACTGTAATTAGCTTTAATTTCAAACAAAATATTTTTTCTTACATAATCAATTTTAAAATAATGCTGAGTATTACAAATAAATTTAAATGTAAATAATTTATAATTAATTTTTGTATTAAAACTATCGTATGTTCAATTAAAAAAACCTTTAGAGTGCCATGGAAAATATTGTAGGTTGTCAACTATAAATTTTTTTATTACAATTATTATGTCTGTCGTATTATATGTCAACTCATAAAGCGTGTAGCCAACTTAAATTAAAAAAAAATCATGGCACTAGAGGTTTTTTTTTATTGTACATGCGATACAAAGAAATCAACTATTTTTATACAATATTGTGGTCTGTTTGACTTTAGAGTCTTAAAACTATCACATTTTAAATCACTGTTTGGTTTTCGATATTGAATAATTAAAAAAAATGAATAATTATAAACAGAAAACAACTGTTTTGATTTTTGTATTGAATAATAAAAAATGGTGATGTGTCCATCATAGTACTTTCCCCCGTAAATTGCGTATTAAATCACTTTTTAAAGTTTGTAAAAAGGCTAATGAATCACCCTGTAGAAAATTGTGTTTGAAAGTTCCCGAAAAACGTTCTTCTTTTTATAACATATTACGGAGTGGACCTCAATAACTAGATAAAACACACAACTTTTGAAATATCTCAAAAACTAAGAGTGCTATGATAAAAAGTAAGTAAACAATACATTTTAATTTTGTTATTATCTACAACTTTTATTTAAAAGAATTTTTTGTTGATGAACATTTATTGAAAAAATCTGAAAAAACTGAAAAACGCTAAGAGTAAAGTACCACTTCCAGTTTTCCGATTTTCACCAAAAGCTTTCCAGTTCTTCCGATTGTAACAAAAAGCTTAAGTTTCAAGTTTCATCTTGATATCTTTAGCGGTTTTTGCGGTACAGCGCACACAGCCACATACACAGACAGACAGACAGACAGACAGACATTTTTCAAAAATGGTCTTATTCGACTCAGGGGACCTCAAAACGGATATTTCCGCTAAAATTTTTTATTCGAAAATTTTCACGAAAACAATACTTTCCCTTTGTATTACATACGGGGGAAAGTAAAAATGGTTATTTATAAACAGAAACTAATAATATTGAACAAAAATTAACAAAGAAACGACTGAAACTGATAAGCAGTTAGAACAATCGTTGAATTTTAAAGGAAAGGAAAATTTGTGGATTTTTATAAACCGCTTAAGCTCTTAGAATTAATAAGCAAATAGTGAAATTTAATAGAAATTGTATAAAGTAATTAAAATTAATTATAATACATTTTTTTTTAAACTCTCAAAAACATACATTTTATATGAAATCATCAAAAGCAACAAACATAAAAATTTACCAATCAATAAATTTTGTAAAGGATGACAATTTAAACAAAAATGAAAATGCAATTGTAATTTTTTCGTACAAATCGTTCAAATTATATTTGTTTATTGAATTTACAGATCCGTTTACAATACACAATATTATTACAATTTTATTACAAATAGGTATTAGAATTTTAAAAGTCCGTTATAAATTATTAATTAAATTGTTGAAATCAATAAAATAAAAAGATAAATACAGGGAATTTTTCTTTTTGTTATGTATATATCACGATTTTTTAAAATAGATTTTCAGACATTCGTGTTTTAATTAAAAACTTTAATTTGAAGCCTTTAGCAAATGTTAGCACTCCCAGACTAAGCATGAAGTAAAATTTCGAGTTTAGAAAAGCCCCGCGTAGAAAATTTGTCGAGGGTCGCGCAGCGACCCGAGACAAATTTTCACGGGGCTTTTCTAAACTCGAAATTTTACTTCATGCGCCACGCGTATAAAACACTGATTTAAAGTGAAGTTAAAAATGCACTGAAAACAGCCCAACTTCGATAAAATAATTTAAATTGGATATTTTATTTCTTATCTATGCTGTAAGCCTTCAGATGTTCGTTGTTTTTTTGTAAAAAAACATTAATTCCCTGTAGTTCTTCGCTCTCCGAAGAGCATCATTGGTCCTTCGAGTTGTAGCCTTTGAAAAATGCTCCTTTGAGTAACAAACTTAGTAATCTAGAGCGATCCTTTAATTTGAAACTTCTAAAAAAGAGTGTCATCCACTCCTAGACTAAGCATGAAGTAAAATTTCGAGTTTAGAAAAGCCCCGCGTAGAAAATTTGTCGAGGGTCGCGCAGCGACCTGAGACAAATTTTCACGGGGCTTTTCTAAACTCGAAATTTTACTTCATGCGCCACGCGTATAAAACACTGATTTCAAGCGAATTTTAAAATATACCTACTGCTTAACTTTGATCACATTAATTTGTTCATTCATTTTACAAATATTTAAATGGAATATGCGAAAGTATGCTTAAAAGAATGAATCAATGCATCTCAATATTTAACAAAAATCACAATATTAATAATTATTACTATTTTAAATAAAATCGTGAAATCCACCACACATCATAATATTTAAAAAAAACTTTAGAACTATGAAAGTTAGGACAAATTGACAATAATATTGCACTCCTTGAGAATGACTCAAAGTTGAAACTAGTTGGAATAAAAAACCAAAATATTAGTGAAATTTAACCAAGTGTCTTCTTTTTTAAATCATCTTGAATGCGATTGTTAAGAAGAGCACGGATACACACTGATAACAAGTCACCATGTCAAAGGTTGACAGATAATCTTAAATGCACCAATTGAGTAACATGTGTCAGAGGCACGCCTCTAATACAAGCGTTGCATATAAGAGAATATTGGGTCGCATAAAAACTAGCAGTGCGAATTGAAATCTGCCCATGAAGAGCGAAAGCGCCTAAATGTTTGGCGTTCTTTCCATTATTTTTATTGAAATTGAATTCATTTGTGCTTGCGCAGAAATAATTATAGGTTATTAATATACTAGTATTAATTTATCATACATAGTATTACATTCATCGGTCAACTACTAATAATGTAATAAATAGTATATTCATTTTTATCAGAAATTTCTTAGTGAGGCACTGCCTCACCTGCTTCCCCTGACTAGCCGCCTCCAGTATATGCATTTTTATCAGAAATTTCTTAGTGAGACGCTGCCTCACCGGCCTCCCCTGACCAGCCGCCTCTGGTATATGCATTTTTATCAGACATTTCTTAGTGAGACGCTGCCTCCCCTGACCAGCAGCTTCTGGTATATGCATTTTTATGAGAAATTTCTTAGTGAGGCGCTGCCTCTCCTGACCAGCCGCCTCTTGTATATATATTTTTATCAGAAACTTCTTAGTGAGACGCTGCCTCACCTGTCTCCCCTGACCAGCCGCCTCTGGTGTATGCATTTTTATCAGATATTTCTTACTGAGGTGCTACCTCACCTGTCTCCCCTGACCAGCAACCTCTGGTATATTCATTTTTATCAGAAATTTCTTAGTGAGGCGCTACCTCACCTTCCTGCCCTGATCAGCCGCCTCTGGTATATTCATTTTTATCAGAAATTTGTTAGTGAGGCGCTGCCTTACCTACCTCCCCTGACCAGCCGCCTCTGCAATATGCATTTTTATCAGAAATTTCTTAGTAAGATGCTGCCTCACCTGTCTCCCCTGACCAGCCGCCTCTAGTATATTCATTTTTATCAGAAATTTCTTAGTGAGGCGCTGCCTTACCTGCCTCCCCTGACCAGCCGCCTCTGGTATATGCATTTTTATCAGAAATTTCTTAGTAAGATGCTACCTCACCTGTCTCCCCTGACCAGCCGCCTCTAGTATATTCATTTTTATCAGAAATTTCTTAGTGAGGCGCTGCCTTACCTGCCTCCCCTGACCAGCCGCCTCTAGTATATGTATTTTTATCAGACATTTTTTAGTGATGAGCTGCCCCACCTGCCTCCCCTAACCAGCCGCTTCTGGTATATTCATTTTTATCAGAAATTTCTTAGTAAAGCGCTGCCTCACCTGCCTCCCCTCTGGTACATTCATTTTTATCAGAAATTTCTTGGTGAGGCACTGACTCGCCCACCTCCCTTGACCAGTCGCCACTAACTAACATCCATCGAAAGAAAAAGATCAGTTAATTCACTTACGTAAATTATTTTGTTTATTCCGATGTCATCGCTGAGCTTTATTTTAGAGTTTCTATGCATAAAATTAAAAGTTCATTGCATTTGCGCTTCTCGTCTGGCCAGCATGTACAAAAACCTCCGGTGTTTAAAAATAAATAATAACAACAATTTCCATCATCGATGAATTAAACATTACTCGAACAAATATCGGTGATAGTGATTATGAATATTCAAAGGGCCTTTTATGCAAATGTCCCCGCGGGAATTAGCATGATTTCGAAAATATACGTTGAATTGATAAAATCTTTTGTCCTGTCGACGACAGCAGCGGCCGCCCGATCCGATCTCGGGTCAAAAGAGTAAAGATCACCCGATTCGTGGTACCCCGGATTTAAATTTCTAATTAGACTCACTCACGGTGACGGATGTCGTGAAATAAAAAAAAACAATGGGCTGAGAATGTTTAAATTGCATCCGAGACAGAAATGGGTGTATTGATAAAATTGTCGTTTGGGCTTTCAGAAAATTGTAATCGTAAATTTATTTATAAGAGGGTGTTCCTCAAGGTACGGATTAGGACCAGCGTTTGGGAGTTTTTTGTTTGTTAAAAATGATGTGGAATTAGCATTAATGAAAAACAATCGGGTTTTTAATAATTTCAAGGATGTCATTATCGATTATTTTTCATTTAATAGGTCGTGAGAGTGTCTGTTCAGTTGTGAATTTCCTTAGAATGTGATACGTAGGTAGAAAGGGTAAATCGTCGAGTGATTACGAATGATATGACACAAATAAATAAATTTACATGCATTATAATGATTGCTTTATGATTTCCTCGAAATTGAAATTAAACCTGATACATTTAATTAAATAAAAACCATCCACTGAACTCAACAGTAGAAAACACAAATTAACGTGAATTATAAAATGGGTGAATTAAAATAATGCATCAATTTTATTTACTAGCTAGTTTCAGCTAGATAATTTTAAACCTTTATGAATACTATAAACAGTGGCGGCTCGTTCATAAGGGTTGCGCTGTAAATGTTTATTGCTTTTTTATAAGGGTTCTATTTGAAGTTTCAAACGAGTGATTCCACTCCTTGATTAAGGATGAAGTAAAATTTCGAGTTTATAAAAGTATAAAAAATTGGTTTGGTCGCTCCGTGCTACGCGCTACGCGACCAAACCAAATCTTCACGCAAATTTTACTTCATGCGCCACGCGTGTTAAACACGGATTTATAGTAAAGCTCGTAAACACATATAACAACAAATACTGAAGTTTAAAACATATTGCTTAGGTTTAATCGCGACCAAACCAAATCTTCACGCTTTTCTAAACTCGAAATTTTACTTCATGCGCCACGCGCGTTAAACACGGATTTATAGTAAAGTTCGTTAACACATATAACAACAAATACTGAAGTTTAAAACATATTGCTTAAGTTTAATACATTTCAGAAATACTTATATTGTCAAAACCAAATGTTGCGCTTTCCGAATTCGATAGTTATATTAAGATGTTAAAACTCTACACAATTATCTAAAGAATTAAGAGGAAATTTGATTTTGATAAAATTAACAATATTGAATTTGTGTTCAGTATTCCGGCACCAGGTACCCACAGACGCGTTTCGGACTTCAAGGTCCTCTTCAGTGTGGTCCCGACCCAGTGCGGAGGAATACTGAACATTTCTGACTATTTCAAGCCAATATGTGAAAACTATTAATGATTTCGATAGCTAACGCCATCTAATGCTAATTAACAATTTCTATTTTTTTTTCCTCAAGGTTGCTAATATTGCTTAGGTAGTTGGAGAAAAACAAAAGACGTCGAGCAGTTAAAGATTTGGTTAGGTTTTTGAATGTATTGGAACGTAAAGGAACTCTAGTTAGTAAAAAAAATATCTTTACATGCATTAATTATTATCTATTTAACTTTACGTTACAAGATGTAAAAATTGCACAACATTTTCTAAACAATTGGGGAAATCTGATTTCAACAAAATTAACAAGAAATTGTTAATTTTATTGAAATCAGATTTCACCAATTGCTTTAGAAGGGACGTTCCTCAAGGTTCCTAACAGTACCTGAGTAGTTAGAGAAAAACATTATTTGGTTAAAGATTTGCCCAAGCTTTTAAATGTACTGGAAAGTAAAATTACTCTAGTTAGTCTACAAAGCAACAGATAATCACATGGAATTTTCTATACTAAGGTAAAACTATATCACGCATTGTAAAGTGATATAATTAATAGAAATCAATAAACAAACAAATAATTCCCCTCGGTTGCGTTCTGAATACACGCTCAGCCTATAAATATAAAAGCTCTACAATTACCAATACCATGATTATCAAAGGTAAATGATTTTACTCCTCTATAATAACTCGAAGAAAAAAAAAGTATCCGCGATCTCCTCTGGTAATTACACGTGATGTAAAAAACAAAACGCGTGGAACAAAGTAAAAGGAGAAACAGTGCGACATGTGCAAAGGAGAATGAAGCACCCGAAGACCAGACAGACCAGCTGATGCGCAAGATGCATCTCTTCCACATCAAAGCAGATGTTCCGTTCTTCGGCGAGCTGGTCAGACAGACGGCACGCGCCGTCTCGATTTATTTATTAATAAACGAAGTCTTCTCCACGCACTCTTCCCATCTTGTGTTAATTATTATTCCTTTTTGATTTGATTATTAAAAAAACCGAGCCTTCTCTGCCAGTCTTGTTCTAGTAATTATAAGATTGGTTAATTATGAATAGTGTGCATGCTTTTACGGGGATGAGCCGTAGCCGCTTAGTTGAAATAAGCATAAAACGCATGTTACTTGGCGAATGTCTGTATGTGCAATCGTCCACTTGTGTATTTTTCGTCCAGCACGTAAGTTATTTGCTTAACTGAACTAACCAGCTGCGGTTCATGAGCGATCCCTATATAACCCCGTGCGCTGGTTTTTAATCAGAATAATTAAACAAAAATCCAATATTTTTTGTTTCTTCTTTTAGTAATTGTATTGATAGATTGGTTAATTATGAACAGTGAGCTCGGTTTTACGGGGATGAGCCATAGCCGTTTAGTTGAAATTAGCATAAAACGCACGCTTCTTGGCGAATGTCTTAATGTGCAATTGTCCACTTGTGTATTTGTCGTTCAGCACGTGAGTTATTTGTTTAACTGAACTAACCATCTAATGTCTCGATATCAAAGATTGGTTAATTATGAATAGTGTGCGGGGTTTTACGGGGATAAGCCGTAGCCACTTGGCTGAAATAAGCATAAAACGCACGCTACTTGGCGAATGTCTCGATGTGCAATCGTCCACTTGTGTATTTGTCGTCCAGCACGTGAGTTATTTGCTTAACTGAACTAACTATCTGGGGTTCATGAGCGATCTCCGTAAAATCCCGCGCGTGGGTTTTTAAATAACATAAAATTAAAAAAATCCCATATTTTTTGTTTTTATGTTTTAGTAATTATTTTGATAGATTGATTAATTATGAATAGTGTGCGGGGTTTTACGGGGATGCGCCGTAGCCGCTTGGTTGAAATAAGCATAAAACGCATGCTACTTGGCGAATGTTTCGTTGTGCAATCGTCGACTTGTGTATTTGTCGTCCAGCACGTGGGTTATTTGCTTAACTGAACTAACCATCTGCGGTTCATGAGCGATCTCCGTAAAATCCCGCGCGCTGGTTTTTAATTAGAATAATTTTAAAAGAAATCCCATATTTTTTGTTTCTTGTTTTAGTAATTATTTTGATAGATTGGTTAATTATAAATAGTGTGCGGGGTTTTACGAGGATTTACGGGGATGCGCCGTAGCCGCTTGGTTGAAATAAGCATAAAACGTATGCTACTTGGCGAATGTTTCATTGTGCAATCGTCGACTTGTGTATTTGTCGTCCAGCACGTGGGTTATTTGCTTAACTGAACTAACCATCTGCGGTTCATGAGCGATCTCCATAAAATCCCGCGCGCTGGTTTTTAATTAGAATAATTTTAAAAGAAATCCCATATTTTTTGTTTCTTGTTTTAGTAATTATTTTGATAGATTGGTTAATTATGAATAGTGTGCGGGGTTCTACGGGGATGCGCCGTAGCCGCTTGGTTGAAATAAGCATAAAACGCATGCTACTTGGCGAATGTCTCGTTGTGCAATCGTCCACTTGTGTATTTGTCGTCCAGCACGTGGGTTATTTGCTTAACTGAACTAACCATCTGCGATTCATGAGCGATCTCCGTAAAATCCCGAGCTCTGGTTTTTAATTAGAATAATTTTAAAAAAATCCCATATTTTTTGTTTCTTGTTTTAGTAATTATTTTGATAGATTGGTTAATTATGAATAGTGCGCGGGGCTTTACGGGAATGAGCCGTAGCCGCTTGCTTGAAACAAGCATAAAACGCACGCTACTTGGCGAATGTCTGTATGTGCAATCGTCCACTTGTGTATTTGTCGTCCAGTAAGTGAGTTATTTGCTTAACTGAACTAACCATCTGCGGTTCATGAGCGATCCCCGTAAAATCCCGCGCTTGTTTTTAATTACAATTATTATATAGAACACATATTTTTTGTTTCCTGTTTGTTGAGTTATTTGTTTAACTAAACTAAGCGGCTGCGGTTCGTGAGCAATCCCTGTAAAATCCCGCACTGTAGTTATTAATTAGAATAATTTTTAATTTTTTGTTTGCTCGCGATATCTTCTACGAACGCTGACTGACATTTATCTAAATTACAGCACTAGTGTAAGTAATTAGCCGGCATTAACATAACACGTCGATTCGTTGCTAAAACCTCGAAAAAAGTTGGGAACATCTCGCCGGTGTCTGTGTATAAATTAAAGCGTATTGCAAATTAGGGATAAACATGCAAATAAACCGTATGTGAATGACTCTTAAAAACGATAGGAAAAGTCGACAGGACGTCCTCTGATAAGGAAAGCCCGGGCTATTTACTCCGCATGTCGAAATAATATAAATAATTAATGCGCGCTGCTGATAACGGCAAGACTCTAGGTGTTTTCACGTTTTTTTTTTTTTTTGTTACACAGAAACTCGAAACTGTACACCATAGTTTGAATTTATGATACGTTTCCAGGAAATATTACTATTCAGTCTGATTTTACCAATTCGGATTCTGACGTTCGTTTTTTTATGTTTACGATTTCTAAAAACTGATTGATAAGGCTGATACATGTTGAAAGTTCATCTTCACTTTTATATAAAAGTTTACGATTTCTGCTTATTAACAAAAACGCATTCAAAGTATTACAAATATCCAATGTCCTTCGAGGTATTGATAGATCAGTCATTTATCTTTAAAGCATATACAACTCGTATTACAGCAATTACGTTTGGCACGTGTTGTGGAAGAAAGTAAAGAAAAAAACGAACACATTTAAGCCGTTTGGTATCTCCGAAGGCGGAAGTCTATCTTCACTTTTATATAAAAGTTTACGATTTCTGTTTATTAACAAAAACGCATCCAAAAAGTTAGAAATATTCGATGTCCTTCGAGATATTGATAGATCAGTCTTTTATCTTTAAAGCATATACAAGTCGTGTTACAGCAATTACGCTTGGCACGTGCTGTGGAAGAAAGTGAAGAAAAAAACGAACACCTTCGAGCCGTTTGGTATCCCCCAAGGCGGGTAGAATTTTACAATTTAATGGGCTAGTGAAGACGTCGGACAACTGGCGCAATTTCGCCCCTATAACACGCCGAAGACGACGAGAGCAGAAGTCGTTACGCGGACACGTGCCGGAGGAATCGTTATTCCGATGCCAACCGTCTTTTTTTCTTCTCTTTTTATACACTCAGGTGTTTGATGATGAGGGAAGCAAAAGTAAGTTAAAAATAGTAACGCTCTGAGGCCTTGTTGTACCAAAAATGTTCAAGCTGAACTCGAGTTCAAGATGACAGCTGTTATTGTTCTAATGTTACTTTGAACTCATGTTCAGAGTTTAACTAGTCAATAGAAAGTCAATATAAATGAAAAATCCAAACTAAAAAGAAATGATTTTAAATATAGAGAGTTTTATGTAACACCGAACATATTCAATGTTAATTTTCATAAATATGTTCGATTTGTCAAAACAAAGCATTCACTACGATGTGACAACTTTAATTTTTAGGTTGTGTGTAAATTGGGTTGCCTATACGACCAATACAAATTCCCAAATTATAGCGTGTGTGCTGTAAATCATTAGATAACCGTTGTTTTTTTTAAAAGAGTCATATTTGCAACTTAAAACGAGTGTTTTCCACTCCCAGACTAAGCATGAAGTAAAATTTCGAGTTTAGAAAAGCCCGAAAATTTGGTTTGGACGCGTAGCGCGAAGCGCGGAGCGGCCAAACCAAATTTTCGGGCTTTTCTAAACTCGAAATTTTACTTCATGCGCCACCGGTACAAAACACTGACAAATTACGAAGTTTAAAACGCACCGCTTAACTTAACGTTGAATCGGTGTTTCGTATCGGTGGCGCATGAAGTAAAATTTCGAGTTTAGAAAACCCTGAAAATTTGGTTTGGTCGCATAGCGTTGGTATTTTAAAATCTGGGGTTCCGCTAGGTTCCAATTTAAAGCTTGTCTTTCTCAAACGTATCAGCACCTTAACTTATTTTAGTCAAATTATACATACAGGGAGTTTTTCTTTCAAGTATACACGTCCCAATTACAGCGTAGGTGCTGTAAATCTTTAGATAACCGTTTCTTTTTTTTCAAAAGAGTTCAATTTGAAACTTAAAACGAGTGTCTTTCACTCCCAGACTAGGTATGAAGTAAAATTTCGAGTTTAGGAAAGCCCGAAAATTTGGTTTGGACGCGTAGCGCGGAGTGGCCAATCCAAATATTCGGGCTTTTCTAAACTCGAAATTTTACTTGATGCGCCACCGGTACAAATTACTGACAAATTACGAAGTTTAAAACGCACCGCCTAACTAAACATTGAATCAGTTTTTCGTATCGGTGGCGCATAAAGTAAAATTTCGAGTTTAGAAAAGCCTGAAAATTTGGTTTGGCCGCTCCGCGCTTCGCGCTACGCGACCAAACCAAATTTTCAGGCTTTTCTAAACTCGAAATTTTACTTCATGCTTAGCCTGGGAGTAGAAAACACTCGTTTAAAGCTTAAAATTGAATTATTTTAATAAACCGAGTGTCGGAAACTGCACAAAGTATGCATATGTAAACATAAAAGAAAAATTCTCTGTATGAAAATTAACATTGAAAACGTTCGGGGTTACATAATACTTTCTGTATATAATTTGTGCATTCACCAGATGTAATACGTTAGGGTTTACTATGTTCTATACTTAGTTAGATTCCTTAAATCACAGTAAAACATTATTTATAATATAATTAATTCAGTCAATTAGTTCATCGTGTTTGTTGCAATCGGTCCTAAATGATTGCTTGAAAATGAAAAAAGCTTGAGAGAGCTAGGAACCAAATTGAAATCTCGTGGAACCCAGATTTTAACGTCAATACTAGAGAACCATCGATTTTAACACGAACTTTAAAGAATGCTCGAGAGAGAAATGCTCGAGATAGAGAGAAAGGAAGTCTAATGTCAATTGCAACTATAAAATATGGTTGAGAAAGACAAGCTCCGAATTGGAACCTAGCGGAACCCCAGATTTTAAAATACCAACGCTACGCGACCAAACCAAATGTTCAGGCTTTACTAAACTCGAAATTTTACTTCATGCTTAGCCTGGGAGTGAAAAACACTCTTTTAAAGTTTCAAATTGAATTCTTTTAATAAACCGAGTGTCGGAAAATGCACAACGTATGCATATGTATGCATAAAAGAAAAATTCTCTGTATGAAAATAAACATTGAATACGTTCCGTGTTAGATAAACCTTTCGGTATATAATTTGTGTGTTCACCGGATGAAATATATTAAGGTTTACTATGTTCAATACTTAGTTAGATTATGTAAAGTTAATTAAAGGTAAGGCACTTGGTATTGTTTCACAATTAAATCTTTATTCCGACTAGTTTCTGTTTGTTAGACCATTTTCAAAGGAATGTACAGAAAAAATGATTTCCTAAGTATATATACAATATTTTTGTTTCAGGTAATAAGAGAAGTCAGAATTGGGGAATTCCAAATCTCCTCGTTGTCGTTTACGATATTTTTCCCCATTTTTATGGCCCTGTTAATCTCCAGGTCCTCTTTGAGGTTTAGTGCGTATCCCTTATTACCTGAATGCAAAATCTTAAAATTATGCGGATTAAAGAAGTGATTGAATGCGATGCAATGTTTGGAAAAGCCAGTTGTTGGTTTATTATCTAAAACAGATTTTTTATGTTCTTTCATTCTGATTTTTCTGTACATTCCTTTGAGAATGGTCTAACAAGCCGAAACTAGTCGGAATAAAAGATTTAATTGTGAAACAATACCAAGTGCCTTTCCTTTAATTAACTTTACATAGTGTAATATGTTTCAGCAAGTGCCAGATGAGAAATTAATTCAAGAAAAAAAAAATTAGTTAGATTGCTTAAATCCCAGTAAAACATTACTTATAGTATAATTAATTCAGAGTTCAACTAGTTCAACGTGTTTGCTGCAATTGGTCCTAAATGATCACTTGAAATTGAAAAGGGACCAAATTGAAATCTCGTGGAACCGCAGATTTGAACGTCAATACCAGAGAACCATCGATTTTAACACGAACTAAAGAATGCTCGAGAGAGAAATGCTCGAGACAGAGAGAAAAGGTCTAATGTCAATTGCAACAATATAATACGCCTGAGAAAGACAAGCTCCGAATTGGAACCTAGCGGAACCCCAAATTTGACCTCATATTTGAAACGACTTCACGTTTTCAACTTTATTTGCGCCGATCTGAGTACTTTTGTTACTTAAATAAGTTACTTCATGTTCTTGAAAGCGGTTTGGCAAAGATGTAATATACTAGATATTAAAAAAAAAGAATTTCCGGTGTCTCTGGTGAGTAGCAAGCAAGAAAATTTACAATCACCTGCTTCTCGAGGTAATTCCCAGATAAAATCTCGAGTGGCTTGCCAGATAAAATCCCGACTTTCACTTAAACGTCGTTTATTTTTTTGGTATTGCACTCGATAATAATATTTTTTCTAGAGGATTTTTTAAAGTCACAGGATATATCTGTACCTTACAATGTGACTGACTAAATTACAGCGACGGCTCGCTGCTTAACTTTAGGTTCGGCCACAACAAAGTCACGTTTCAGTAACGGATACATATTGCCTTGGGTGTCTGGCCTACCCTGAAGCTAGGCTGCGAACCGCTGCTGCTGAATTATAACTTGAATCCTAGCGTTCTCCTCTAAAAATATGTTATTGATCTCCACATTTTGGAACATAATTAATAAAGAGCGTGCAAATTCAACGCCTTGTTTTAAATATTGATGAAAGCACTTTTAGTGTCATCGCATAGTGTAATTAAATAAAAAAGTAGCCGGAATCGCCGCATTAATATAAAACGCTATTAAAGCCCAGGTAGCCACTAGTGCTATCGTTATCTATCAATCAAGCCAACGGTGGTGAGCACCCATAAAACCGGATATAGCCGCAATATCTCCCCCATAATAAATACGTGTAATATAAAATAATAATTATTATTGCCACAGGGAGGAGGAGGAGGAGGAACTATAGCGAGCATGGCGTGTCTGTATGAATGCGTGTCTTGGCAACGACGCTGGCGTCGCGGCGCTCCGCAGACGCGATCTCATTGGCCCACCCGCTGCAGCATCGGGCCCTCTCTCTCCGCCAGCAGAACACCCGAATGGAATCCTCTCTTTCTGGCGGTGACTCATCTCAGGTAAACACAGATGGGGTGAAAAAACCGCTGCATGATTTAAGAGAAATATTGATTATTCCTCTCGTGCTTTTCGCGTGTTCTAGCCCCCCTCCGGTTTTTATTCGGCGAAACTTCCTGATTTCCCCCAGAAAATAACGATAAGGGCAAAAAAGGGAAATGAATGCGTACTAAAAACCCTTACGAACTTCTCTTTCATCGAAATTCCAATTCTACAAAATTTCATATCAAATAGCAATTACAATATGTCACATACATTATTATTAGAATAAATTGTTGCTTTTGCATGCTTTTTAACTAAGAAATCCTAATAGTTTGTGAACTTGAATACTCAATTGTCTTTGTGGATGGACCACACAAGTGTAATTGAGTATTCCAGTCGTTTAATCGGCTGTGAATTGAATAAGGGTTCGTTTGAGGAGGCAGCGCACATTCGCCCATTAAATTATAATGTAACAAGAAATAAATTTGAATGTCTCGCGACAGATATATTCCATTGTGCGATTCCTAATTGTTGCAACCGAATGGGCGAATTATGCTTTATATGCTTTATCCGGTGCCGCTTAATTTACATGCATAATAATTTCAACAACTGTTTTTTTTGTTCGCAGTTAATTAGATTGCGAAAAGTATCGCACTTTTAATATTTAACAACTGTTAACGTTTTGTGCATGGAAAATACGCTTTATCAGATTATTTTAAGAATCAAGTAAGCATCATTTTTAAAACGCACACTGCCCTAATAGAACTGATTATCAAGCTTAGCGAGTTCTTCAATCAATTTGCTAAGGTAACAGGTAAACAGTTTGGGTACAGTTTCTAACTTTTTTACTTTCCCCCGTATGTAATACAAAGGGAAAGTATTGTTTTCGTGAAAATTTTCGAATCAAATATTTTAGCGGAAATATCCGTTTTGAGGTCCCCTGAGTCGAATAAGACCATTTTTGAAAAATGTCTGTCTGTCTGTCTGTCTGTCTGTCTGTCTGTGTGTGTGTCTGTGTGCGCTGTACCGCAAAAACCGCTAAAGATATCGAGATGAAACTTGAAACTTAAGCTTTTTGTTACAATCGGAAGAACTGAAAAGCTTTTGGTGAAAATCAGAAAACCGGAAGTGGTACTTTACTCTTAGCGTTTTTCAGTTTTTTCAGATTTTTTCAATAAATGTTCATCAAACAAAAAATTCTTTCAAATAAAAGTTGTAGATAATAACAAAATGAAGATGTATTGTTCACTTACTTTTTGTCATAGCACTCTTAGTTTTTGAGATATTTCAAAAGTTGTGTGTTTTATCTAGTTATTGGTGTGTGACAGTGTATGTGTCGATACAATTGAAAAATACAATTGAAAAATGTCAAATAAAAGTTGTAGGAAATGAAAAACTAAAGATTTTTTGTGGACTCACTTTTTGTCATAGCACTCTGAGTTTTTGAGATATTTAATAAATAGTGTTTTTTTATCTAGTCATTGATTTGTGTCAGTGTGTGTGTTGATACAATTGGAAAATGTTTCAAATAAAAGTTGTAGGTAATAAAATATTAAAGATTTTTTGTATCTTTACTTTTTGTCACAGCACTCTTAAATTTTGAGATATTCAATATATAGTGTTTTTTATCTAGTCATTGGTTTGTGTCAGTATGTGTTGATCCAATTGAAAAATGTTTCAAATAAAAGTTGTAGTTATCAAAAAGTTGAAGACGTTTTGAAAATAATAATGCTACAAATATTTTAAAAGTGATTTAATACGCAATTTACGGGGGAAAGTACTATGATGGACACATCACCATTTTATTATTCGGGCAATTACAGAACGAGAATCACCATAACTATATGCCAATAAAATTATTTAAAAGTGATATATTTCATAAAATTAATAATTTGAAAAGCAGCAATGGCAAAATACAATTCTTTAAAAATAGTGAAGGGGAATGTAATTTTTCTATCACATCGCCATTATTCATTTTATTTGATGCTTCTGTCACACAACATATATTTCCTGACTTTTGGAAGAGAAGCTATGTTACATCACCATTTAAGTCTGGTAAAAGGGATGCTGTATCAAATTACCGGAGTATATCAATACAATCCGTTATACCTAAGTTACTTTATAAACTCGCAGCCGGAAAACTAAATTGGATGTGCAAAAATATACTCATAGATGCTTAGCATGGATTCCGTACTGGAAGATCTACATCAACAAATATTTTGACCTTCACATCATGTATCATGTATGCCTTCGAGTCTAGCCATTCAGTTGATACTGTGTTTACCGATTTTGCAAAGGCATTTGATCGTGTTAACCACGATATTTTAGTTGCTAAATTATCTGCATTGGGGTTCCATGCGGATGTTGTCAAGTGGGTACATAGCTTTTTAACTAACCGTGTGTAGTGTGGTAAAATCAAGAACTTTTTATCGAATACCATTCAAGTGCCATCGGGTGTTCCCCAGGGTTTGCATTGTGGTCCATTGCTGTTTTGATTTTTTATTAATGAGATATCATTGGTTATAAGACATTCCTCATTTTTGCTTTTTGCTGATGACTTGAAAATGTACAAAGAAATTGTGTCTATGGATGACTGTTTACTGCTGCAAGATGATTTATTATCTGTTTATAAATAATACTATTTAATCTGTTGTAACTCTCTATTCTTTTACAAACAAATTTTACTACTAACTATTAAATGCTTTTAATGTGTTGTGATTGTTATTTTACTTTTATAACTACATTTTTTAACATTTTAACCTTATATTAAATTCTAGTCATTATTATTTATTATTTTAATGCTTTTAATCTGTTGGGCTGTTATTTTACTTTTACAAATATTCGTACAATTATGTTTTTAATCTGTTGAGTCTCGATATTTTATTACTAATTCAACTTGCACCCTATATATCTTCACAAGCTTTGTCACCAAAACCTTTTCTAAACAAATGGGGATCGTTATACCTACCAATCCACTTTGGCGAAATGTTACAGTGATTTAACTAAATACCTTATTTTATTATTATTACTATTATTATATATTATTGTATTACTATTGACGAGTGTAAACATCTTTTTGTATCAGCACTAATAAAGAATAAAAAAATAAATTGGTGTCAAAACAATCATTTGTTTTTTAATGTACAAAAATGCAAAACTATGAAATTTTCCAAAAAAAACTAGTGTTATACAATTTAATTATACAATTGATGGTCATCACCTTGAACAATTAAGTGTTACTAAAGATTTGGGTATAATCTTTGATAGAAAATTGTGTTTTGCCAGCCATATTAACGCAATTTGTAATCGGGCTAGAAAGATGTTAGGTTATATAAAACAAATGGGTAGAGACTTGTCACCAGCAGCATTTAAACGAGTTTATTTCGCATTTGTACGTTCTCATCTGGAATATGGGCACCAACTCAAAGTGTTTATATTAATTCTTTGGAAAACGTTCAAAACAAATTTTTAAAAGTACTCGCGTTCAAGTTAGGCTTATACCAGCACAAATTTAGATATAATTTTGTCTATCCAATGTATTGATAAACTAAGTATCCGTCGGGTGTAAGCTGATTTGTTATTTTTTCATAAATTAATTTGTCACATTGTTGAATGCCCATATCTTCGGTCGCAAATTACTTTCCCTATTACTCAATCTAATCGCTTAATTCGGCATTTACCCTTATTTCGTTCTATAAGACAAATTATGGAAATAATTGTCCATTTACAAGGTTTATGCGTACAGCAAATAAACTATCACTGCATCTAAATTTTGATATTTTTAATTGCTTCTCACCCTCACAGTTTATCAGCAAACTTAAACGTATAAATGTTTGTTATTTGGCTTAGTATTGTAAGTTTATTTTATGTATAAGTATTACTATATTTTTCTTGTTGCTATAAAATGTTGTCCAAATGTATTTTGTAAAATGGATCTTCTGTTAAATAAATAAATAAAACACTTTTATGCAATAAACTTCATCGACTAAAATAAATTCCAAGATCAGGATTGTTCTGACCATTACTACTTGGTATTCCATTTCGAATAATAAATTGATAACTAACACTTTATTTGAAATTTATTACATAATGGTATAAAATAAAGTATTAAATATATATTTATTATTCTAAATGGAATACCAAGAAGCATTTTATTTATCCGTGTATGAATAGTAATTTAAATAAAAATCACTTGATTTGTTTCTCAATATATATATATATATATATATATATATATATATATATATATATATATATATATAATATATATATATATATATATATATATATATATATATATATATATATATATATATTGTGAAGTAAACCAAGTAATTTTTATTTAAGTTAATATTCATAATATATAATATTTATATATATATATATATATATATATATATATATATATATATGTGCCGTTGAAAGCCAGAGTGGCCCAAGTCAAAAATTGGCGTTTTTGAGATAATAGCGGATTCATATTCTCCATTACTCAAACTACCTCCCTGAATAAATGTAAATTGTATTCCTTCGATGTTTGGCATATAAATGTTGCTTTTAATGTTTGCACTTTAATGAGTTATGGATATTGTTGAAAGCCAGAGTGGCCCAAGTCATCGTCAATCACACAAGGTTGTATTGGGTGCTTCACTGATTGGTCAAATCAATCTCTGCTGACTTAACTAACTCTGTAATAATTGCAGTTTACTAAAATCTAAGTGGAACAACGAGAAGCTTGCATGCGACCGGTTAAGTCCATTTTTGTTTTCGCATTAATTATTGGTAGCTATCGTCCGATACATATGTATATTTTTACAAAAACTGACAATATCCTACAGCATCATACAAAACTAGTTATATCCTATTAATTTAGAATAAAGAAGTGTCAAATATAACTTAAAATAAGTTTCATGCGCATCCAAGGTTTTAATTATTTATCGCCGTGTTGGATCAGCCCTATTAAAAAAACGTAAAAATTGGAATAATTAAATGTTATTATTATGTTTTATCCGAAATACATTTTGGTCGCCATATTGAATCTTTTGTATCTTGAAATTCTTACATCAAATTTGTAATCAGAGAGTTTAACCAGTGTAGTGTCTATTATTGGTAATCAATAGCGACGAGAAATTGACGACGAAGTGTGCTTTGATCACGGGTGCGTTAAACGTCAGTTCTGCTATTTGCTTAATTATATATTTAAAAATGAGTTCCAGTCAGTCTAGTACTAGTGAAAAAGTGTCATTTAGTGCAAGTGAATGCGAATATGAATTTCTCGAACTTGAAGTTTTGGAAACGACCGATTCAGGTATGATTGTAGTGGTATTTTCTCAATTTTGAACAAACATAACCTCCAATATTTATTTTAGAAGATCAGCAAGTTGCTGCTAATACATCAAAACGTAAGGGATAAAAACGGTTTAGAGAACTGGAAAAAAACATAAAGTCAATCCGTAAACGAATGAGGAATACGGGGCAGGAATACCTCAGTACTACGAACATAGCAAAGAATTTTAATAACATCAACTGCAATTGTAATAAACATTGCTTTGCTAGAATAAGCGAATTGGACAGAAAAACAGCATTTGAAAAATTCTGGTTAATGGGAAACTTTTCTAGACAAAATTCCTTTCTGTGCGGTTTGGTGAAACAAAACAAGACTAAAACCAATCGTCCAAGAAACCGAACCAGATCTGAAAAAACTATAACAAACTCTTATTACTTAAACATTGGCAACATTTCGGAAAATGTTTGTAAGAAATACTTTTTAGAAACTCTTAAAATATCAAGTGGACGTGTGAAGAAAGCACTAAAATGTGCTAGTTTCTTATCTCCAGGCGAGGATTTGCGAGGAAAACATATACCGGCAAATAAGACTCCCGAAGAAAAAGTGCAGCATGTTCATGCTCACATAAATTCAATCTCATTATACCAGAACTCATAATCCTAATAGAAAATACCTTGATTCCACATTAAATTTAAGACTAATGCACAAGTTGTACATTAAACAATGTACGAATGATAATGTCATTCCTGTATCAGAAGCAATCTACAGGAATATATTTCACCGCGATTTTAATCCACACTTCCACGTTCCTTCAAAAGATACCTGTGTGAAATGTGACTTATTCAAAGCGAAAGTAGACAGCGAAACAAATGAAGAGGAAATACAAAATTTGAATACGCAACATACCTTACACTTGTGTAAAGCTGAAAATGCAAGATCGATTTTGATGCACGATCGGATGTTCTCTATAACTAATAAGGCAAACGTTTATGGATTTACGTTTGATTTGCAAAAGGCATTGCCATACCCATCATTGACTTGCTCTATCGCTTATTATAAGAGAAACATGTATGTTTACAATCTAGGCATACATGAACTAAGCGAAGAAGAAAAAGGTTTTATGTACGTATGGGATGAAATTACCGCATCAAGAGGAGCACAAGAAATAGGATCATGTATAAGAAAACATATCTTAGAAAACGCAGAAGGAGCAAATCACATTATTGCATACAGCGATGCATGCGGCGGACAAAATATAAATTTTAAACAATGCCTACTTTGGCTGAAGCTCTTAGCAGATACTGATATTCAAATAATAGATCACAAATTTATGGTTCCGGGTCATTACTTTCTACCGAACGACCGTGATTTTGGACACATTGAACAATATGCTAAGAATAGGCTAAAATATCTACCTGACGATTGGTATGCAATAATAAAAAAGTGCAGATCCAAAAAGCCATTTATTATTTCTCAAATGAAACAAATTGATTTTTTTTCTACAAAACTATTAGAACAGTCAGTAACACGCCGAAGTAAAAACGAAAATAATACCACGGTATCATGGCTAAAGATTCAATGGTTACATTTTGAAAAAGAACACCCCTATAAAATATTTTATAAAGAAACTATTGACGAAAATTGTCATTTCGAAAGAATTAATTTACTGCCGTGCCGAAAAGAAAACCCAAAAATTTAAGCAAAGTTGACATACCACCGTTATACGAAGGACCTTTGCCAATGAACGAAAAAAATAAAAAGAACATGGAAGAACTTTTTGAATTTATTCCACAAGCATATCAACAATATTTCAGAAATCTTATTGGAGATGGCAATGTGGAAGACCTTGGTCCACTTGATCAAGAAGATTAATATTGTTTTTTCTTATTTTTGTTATGTAACTAATTAGTTTCTATTGTTTCGTGATTAAATAATTTATTTTTTGTTATTTCGTTGCCTTGTTTATAAAAATTGGTGATCAATAGATTTTTGTGTTCAGAATTTCACTCTGATTGAAAATATCATAAAAATAATATAGGGAGCCACTTAAAATTCCAATGATCACATATTTCCGGGAAAACCGGAAGCCGTACTAACGTCAATACTATCCCAAAAAATGTAACTTTTTGTCTATATTCTCTTCCACAAATTTCATTTCTCTAGGTTCATAAATAGAAAAAAAAAACAGGGTTTCATATGGCGTGAATCTCCGGCACAGGTTGTTTTATCAAAAAGCAAGAAAAAAATTAGATATTTGAGAAAATCAGTATTGTTTTCTTCATAGATATTTAAATTAACACCTTTTCTATACTAAATTCGCAGAAATCATTCGATTTTGTATTTCGGTATTTTTATATAGCGATTTAACTTTGGGACCTTATATCTCGAAACTAGCTTTTTTGACTTGGGCAACTCTGGCTTTCAACGGCACATATATATATATATATATATATATATATATATATATATATATATATATCTAAAATCATGTTTCACCAAGTGATTAATGAGAATATGATGAAAGATAAGAATTTCTTACATTACTCGAAACTTAAGTTTTCTCATAAAAATCTAAAAAAATGGGCCTGTTCATCAAAATGTTCAACATTCAACATATTTTGATTTGTTTGTGATGTATGTTGGTATCTAATGAACGGTACTCCGGCCATTTTAAGAAACTTTACCCGTCAACACTAATTACCAACACTAATCGGTCTATTTTGTATGATTGCAAAAATCCCTGATTGTTAATCGTAAACGTATTAACAATCCGGCCATCAGAGAATTCCCCAACAGTTGGCAGTCAACTTCCAACTATAGTCTCCGATGTACGGGATCAATAATTGCTACACATCGATAAATGATTGTGCAAATGTACAATAAAAATACCAACTGGTATAAAACATTATATTAATTATCTATACATTATTTAAAACAAATTGTGTTTACAACAGTGCAAAACTTAGGCACTTTTGTAAACAGAATTTATTGAATAAATATTCTGTTGGCATTTTGACTAGTACCTGTGACAATAATAATAATACTTTGAGTATGCGTTTTCTAATTCGTTTTCCTTGCTTAGTTAGCATAATTACATATTTATTTTACATGCCTTAATACTAATTACGCGAGTCACGAATAACAAACGACGCTAAACTGCCACGAGAAAAGTGAAATTTCCCATACGAATCACGATCTTATTTAAGATATTCAAGCAAAAGTAATAGCAAAGATAAATTTTTTTCTTTGGTTTTGTAGAAGTTTTTATTTATACCAAACAGATTTTGCAGTTGTCCCAAGAAATATTACTAAATTTGAAAAAAGCTACACAAATCTATAGGAAAAATTGATACAGGGAATGTTTCTTTAAAGTAGGATACGCTGTGCATTTTCAGGCGTTCGCTGTTTTTTAAAAGCATTCAATTTGATGCTTCTAACGAGTGTTTCCACTCCCAGATTAAGCATGAAGTAAAATTTCGAGTTTAGAAAAGCCTAAAAATTTGTTATTTTCAATTTGAAACTTGAAACAAGTGTTTTCCACTCCCAGACTAAGCATGAAGTAAAATTTCGAGTTTAGAAAAGCCTGAAAATTTGGTTTGGACGCGTAGCGCGAAGCGCGGAGCGGCTAAACCAAATTTTCAGGCTTTTCTAAACTCGAAATTTTACTTCATGCGCCGCCGGTACGAAACACTGATTCACTGTGGTTTAGCGGTGCGTTTTAAACTTCGTAATATGTCAGTGTTTTGTACCGGTGACGCATGAAGTGTAATTTCGAGTTTAGAAAAGCCTGAAAATTTGGTTTGGCCGCTCCGCGCTTCGCTGTTTCCACTCCCAGATTAAGCATGAAGTAAAATTTCGAGTTTAGAAAAGCCTAAAAATTTGTTATTTTCAAAAAAGGTCAATTTGAAACTTGAAACAAGTGTTTTCCACTCCCAGACTAAGCATGAAGTAAAATTTCGAGTTTAGAAAAGCCTGAAAATTTGGTTTGGACGCGTAACGCGAAGCGCGGAGCGGCTAAACCAAATTTTCAGGCTTTTCTAAACTCGAAATTTTACTTCATGCGCCACCGGTACGAAACACTGATTCACTGTGGTTTAGCGGTGCGTATTAAACTTCGTAATATGTCAGTGTTTTGTACCGGTGACGCATGAAGTAAAAGCCTGAAAATTTGGTTTGGCCGCTCCGCGCTTCGCGCTACGCGTCCAAACCAAAATTTCAGGCTTTTGTAAACTCGAAATTTTACATCATGCTCAGTCTGGGAGTGGAAAACACTCGTTTTTAGTTTGAAATTGAACTCTTTAAAAAAAAAATAACAGTTATCTAAATATTTACGGAACATACGTTGTATTAAAATTAAACATATCAACAGGAAATATTGATACAGCGAATGTTTCTTTTTTTAAGTAAAATACGCTGTGCATTTTCAGGCATTAGTCGTTTTTAAAAAGCGTTCAATTTGAAGCTTCTAACGAGTGTTTCCACTCCCAGATTAAGCATGAAGTAAAATTTCGAGTTTAGAAAAGCCTGAAAATTTGGTTTGGTCGCGTAGCGCGAAGCGCGGAGCGGCCAAACCAAATTTTCAGGCTTTTCTAAACTCGAAATTTTACTTCATGCGCCACCGGTACGAAACACTGATTCACTGTGGTTTAGCGGTGCGTTTTAAACTTCGTAATATGTCAGTGTTATGTACCGGTGACGCATGAAGTAAAATTTCGAATTTAGAGAAGCCTGAAAATTTGGTTTGGCTTTTCTAAACTCGAAATTTTACTTTATGCTCAGTCTGGGAATGGAAAGCCCTCGTTTTAAGTTTGAAATTGAACTCTTTTAAAAAAACAACAGTTATCTAAATATTTACGGCACATACGTTGTATTAAAATTAAACATATCAACAGGAAATATTGATACAGGGAATGTTTTTTTTTTAAGTAAAATACGCTGTGCATTTTCTGGCTTTCCTCGTTTTTAAAAAGCATTCAATTTAAAGCTTCTAACGAGTGTTTTCACTCCCAGATTAAGCATGAAGTAAAATTTCGAGTTTAGAAAAGCCTGAAAATGGTCGCGTAGCGCGCAGCGCGGAGCGGCCAAACCAAATTTTCAGGCTTTTGCTAAACTCGAAATTTTACTACATGCGCCACCGGTACGAAACACTGATTCGCTGTGGTTTAGCGGTGCGTTTTAAACTTCGTAATATGTCAGTGTTCTGTACCGGTGACGCATGAATTTCGAGTTTAAAAAAGCCTGAGCATTTGGTTTGGCCGCTCCGCGCTTCGCGCTACGCGTCCAAACCAAACTTTCAGGCTTTTCTAAACTCGAAATTTTACTTCATGCTCAGCCAGGGAGTGGAAAACACTCGTTTTAAGTATGAAATTAAACTCTTTTAAAAAAAACAACAGTTATCTAAGTATTTACGGCATATTCGTTGTATTAAAATTACACAGATCAACAGGAAATATTGATACAGGGAATTTTTTTTTTAAGTGGAATACGCTGTGCATTTTCAGGCTTCCGCCGTTTTTAAAAAGCGTTCAATTTGAAGCTTCTAACGAGTGTTTCAACTCCCAGATTAAGCATGAATAAAATTTCGAGTTTAGAAAAGCTTGAAAATTTGGTTTGGTCGCGTAGCGCCTAGCGCTACGCGACCAAACCAAATTTTCAGGCTTCTCTAAACTCGAAATTTTACTTCATGCGCCATGCGTATAAACCATTGATGTATAGTGAAGTTTAAAATATACTACTTAAGTTTGATCTTGAGTTAACAAAAATTACAAACCTGCTAAAATTCAAGCGCTTGGGGCAATTTCTTTATTTTAATTATGTATGTAAGCATAATTAAAACAAAGAAATTGCCTTAAGCGCTCGATGGCATTCATTTAGCACGTGTATAAAACAATGATGTAAAGTTAAGTCCAAACATAATGTTTAAGTTTGATTTCACGTTAATAAATTTCACAAATATTTATTTGGTCTAACCAAATCTTGCGTTCTCAAATTTCGAGCAATTCTCTTTAGGAGCGAGAAAGATAATTGCTCGAATTTTGAAAACGCAAGATTTGGTTAGACCAAATAAATATTTGTGAAATTTATTAACTTGAGATCAAACCTAAACATTTTGTTTGAACTTAACTTTACATCATTGTTTTATACACGTGCTGAATGAAGTAAAGTTTTGAGTATAGAAAAGCCTGAAAATATCAATTTACTCACTTCATTAGTTTCTCTAATTTAGTATTTAGCTGATATGTGCAAATACTTGTTAGAAATTTGTAAGAGAAAAACATTTTACACAAATACCAGCGTTTGAAAATTCACTCACTCAGATTTTATTTTATCCAACGTTATAAAAATGTATTATATTCTTAACAATGCTTGAAACAAACATTAACATATTTTTTTTAAACAATTCACTAACATTCTGTTTCAAATGTAATCTTTGCAAATCAAATCAAACACCTATTACTTTCAAACACTTTATTGTACCTGCGACAATTGTTTCGCCACACTGTGGCTTCTTCAGGCGAAGAATAATATAATAATAATTGATTATTCTTTGTCTGAAGAAGCCACAGTGTGGCGAAACAATTGTCGCAAATACAATAAAGTGTTTGAAATTAATAAGTGTTTTATTTAAACTAAAATCAAAGTGAAAATGAACGTTCAACTATTAACTGCCTCAACAATTAAGTTATTAAATCAAATCAAGTTGTCTCCTTTCATAAACTTTATTCTTTTCTTAACAATGTTTGAAACAAACACTAATATATTTCTTTAAACAATTTACTTATTTTCTGTTCCAAATGTAATCTTTGCAAATCAAATTAAGTTGTCTCCTTTCTAAACAATATTAATCTTTTCTTAACAATGTTCAAAACAAACACTAATATATTTTTTTAAACAATTCACTTTATTTTCTGTGTCAAATGTAATCTTTCCAAATCAAATCAAATTGTCTCCTTTGATAAACATTATTCTTTTCTTAACAATATTCGAAACAAACACAAATATTTTTTTAAACAATTCACTCATTTTCTGTATCAAATGTTATCTTTGCAAATCAAATCAACCCGTCTCCTTTCATAGACAATATTCTAACATTTTCTCAATAGATGCACCAAAACGAGCATAACTTTAGACAAAACCATCATTATACATAAAAAAACATCTCTCTCTCTCTTTATCTCTGTTTCTCTCTCGTGTAAAGCGCTTTTAATTAAGCTAATTATAAAGAAGCGTGCTCGGATAATGGACGATAACTCAGAGGATGAATTAAACATAAAGAGCCCGTGAAACATCCAACTTTTTGAATAATGAATCCCATCCATTGCGGCTTTCTCCCTCTCTCCCCAAATATCAAAATGCTCCCTAGCTTATTGATCTAGCAGTGAAACGCGTAGAATTTCGTTTCTTAGAAAAATCAGAGAGCACACGATTGTTCTTTCCGTTCAGTACGAACACTTCAAATGATAACAGCAATCATTATACATAAAGCTCTGAATTCAATTAACACTTTCCATCGACAAAAAATTCCTGCAATAAAGCAAGGACTTCGGTAATTCTAATTTACTTATTTGAGTTACGTGAACATTTTAAGTCTCTTAATTAAAACGCAGTTATATTCCTTTCTTCAGTTATATTTTTCGATGCTAGATGTATATTTCGGGTACTATGTACCCATTATCAAATAGCTAACTGGTAATGAGTACATAGTACCCGAAATGTACATCTAGCATCGAAAAATAAATGTGATGAAAGGAATATAACTGCGTTTTAGTTAAATTGGGCAGTTCTGTTTTCTTTTTGCAAAAACAGAAAATTCCTTCAATAAAACAAGAGTTGAAAAGGCAACTTCTTCTGTTTCTGTTTACAAAAACCGTGACCAAAAAGCTCGAGCATAAATAATAATAATACACTCACAGACAAAAATATTGCATATTTTCTTTTCGGGCTCTATATTTTGTCTTTAAAACTTTTATTATTTATATTGCCAAATCTTGTACACTGAATTGTTTTGCGTATTTTGCAATTTATTACAGATAAAATAGTGTTAAGATATATCCTTTATAAGTGCATTATGCGATAATGATAAAACGTTATAAATTAACATAGTGCGCCTTTGCGACTAAAATAATGATTACTCTTTGTTTGATGAATGACATTTCAAGTGCTTTGTTGCTCATGTGTATAGTTTCGGTTTACGAGATGCCTCATTTAAGTGTCATAGAGTGTGTTAAAATTGTTTATTTAGCCAATAAGGCGTACACACAAGAAGATATTGCACGGAGATTAAATATCCAGCAATCGACTGTTTCCCGTATAGTAAGAAGATTCGATGAGACTGGAGAATACAAACGGCGGCCTGGTCAAGGACGCAAAAGATGTACAACTCCAAGAGATGACCAACATTTGGAACTTCAATCATTACGAAATCGCACATTTACAGCTCCGCATCTTAATAATGAATTAATGAATCCAAGACATGTCAAAATATCTGCTAAAACGGTAATCAGGAGACTTAAGGAGATCGGCTTAAATCCAAAACATCCTGTCAGAGTTCCTAGGCTTCTCTCACGTCACAAAATTCGACGGTTAGAATTTGCAAGAGCACATGGTAACTGGGATGAACATCAGTGGGGAAACATTATTTTTAAAGACGAAACAAGAATACAATTTTTGAAGCCCGATGGAGGTAGTCGAGTATACAGAAGGTCAGGAGAACGTTTCGCAAAATGTAATCTTGCACACAATATTAGTTTCGGTGGCGGTTCAATTATGCTATGGGGTGGCATTAGTTGGAAGAGTCACACAGAGCTGATTGAAGTAAAATTAAGAATGAATGCTGATTGGTACATACACAACATCCTCTAAGAAAATGCTTTTCCTTATGCCGGCTTTATTGGCTAAGATAATTTTATGTTAATGCATGATAATGCGCACGCCCATTCCACAAGGAAAGTTATCCAGTACCTTGAGGATGTCGGTATTGCAGCACTTGATTGTCCAGCTAATAGCCTTGATCCAAATCCTATAGAACATCTATGGGACAACCTAAAAAGAAGTATACAAGCACGTAATCCAGCTCCTAACTCAATTGCAGAATGTGTATGTACCAATAATTGTTTCATAGGAAGAATGGAATCGCATTCCGCAACAAGCCATCAAAGATCTTTTGCGCAGCATGCCTAGGTATATGCAGGCTATCATTCGAGCAAGAGGAGGAAATACCAAGTATTAAAATCTTAATATGTTGCGTTGTTATTGTGTTAAAGGGTGATTAACGTTGTTTTTTATTTTCAATTAAATGTTTTAGCTATATACTAGTTGTTGTACTAATTCCTCCACGAATTTGTTGTAAATCTTCAATGTGAATTTATTTGATTAATATTAACGTAAAACACTTCAGTACACAAGATTTAGCAAATGAAAACCACAAAAGTTTAAAAAAAGAAATAATATAGATCGAAAATAAATATGCAATATTTTTGTCTGTGAGTGTATATTTAAAGTATTCTTATATTATTAAGAAATATTCTTTTCTAAAGTCGTATTGGAAATTTCATCTAATACATTAGAGAAGAATATTTCTTATTAATATATTTACTTCTTTTCAATGCGATTGGAGTGAATAACTGCCCCTCTTTTTTAAACCCCAATGATAATGTTATCGTCTTAATTTAATTAACAATTATGCGGCTTGTAAATGATCACGCGAGCTAAACAAGTGCGATTCAATTTTTAATAGGGCGTTACGAAACAAAAATAGAGTATTTTTCACTCAAATATTTCCAGATTAAGTATTTTGGAAAATTCTCTTGTGTTTTTACCTTGAATTCGTTGTAAACTATATCGTGACAATATTATGTGCACATTGATGAACAATTTCAAGATGTAAATACAGTTACAATATTGCTACAATGTAAATACAAGATTCATTTCTATTGGGGAAACAAAATATTGCGAGTTTGGAGAAGAACAATCCTGGAAATTATAAACCATGCTGTCATTTATGACAGAGAAAACTAAATAAATAGCTAAATATTTCGAGTTTATCCTGAAAATTGTAAATGCTGCTATGATCGAGTGAGGAAACGTATTTCATTATTATTCAAAATGTGATCGCAGCATCCGCCAGCTCTTGATACATATCTCCTGCATCCCAGAGTCACTTACGCATGCAGACCGAGTGTCCACCGACCACTTTTATATGTTGCACTTCCACTGCTTATATAACGAAGACATAAACGCTGTGCTATCAATATTTATACAGTTTCAGAAAAAAGAAGTCCCAAACTCTTCGACTCCCACACAAAAAGTGATTATCTCACGAAAGAAGAGCGATTACTTTATCAAAAATATTGATTTTCTCGTGAAAATTAGTGATTATTCCAGGGTATCAATAAGATATTTAAGACTTTATTAACGAATATCTGGATATCCAGGTCTAATGTACCTTTTTTGAATAAAAATAAGCTACATGAGAATAGTTTTTTAAAGCCAATACTTGATGGACTTCTACAGCATAAAATACGTTGAAAGAACAGCCCCAATAACATAATCCTAGGCTGGCGGTCATAATGCCCGCCGTTGTCCACGGAACTGATAGATAATATTATCTGTATTTTTTGACAGTAAGCTCCAATTTACAAGTCATATAAATGTAATTTTGGCAAAAGCATTGCAATTAATTGGCTTTATAAAACGACTGTCAATACACTTCACATCCATCGGAACATTTATAACATTATACAAATCATTCGTTAGACCTATCCTTGATTATTGCTCCATCGTATGGTCCCCTAATTACAAATGTCATATCAATAGCATTGAGCACGTCCAAAAGAAAATGGTTAATCTTATTTGTTTTCGTTGTCATTTATATTATGACAATTTTGATATGATGCTCAAATATCTTGATATCCTTCCTCTATATAAACGAAGAATTTATTCTTCGCTTTGTTTTGCTTATCGCTTATTTAACAATCTAATCGATTGCTTGGATGTATTGTCATCTTTATCATTTTTTATCCCCAGACATGCAACGCGGCATCAGCAACTTCTTGCTTGTGAATTTCACAAATCGGTATTTGGTTTTAATAGCCCTCGTAATTACTTAATATATAATGTTAACAAATATTATAATTTAATTGATATGTTCGGAGTTAGTCTGAAGTATTTTAAGCGTACGTGTCGTGTAGTTTTAGATTCTAACTCATAAGTAATGTTCTTGTATTGTTGTATTATTGTATATTTATTATATATGTTATTTTTTTATGTAATTGGCCACCCGTAAGAATAAATAAATAAATTATCACGAAATTCAATGTTTTGTCGATATTCTTTTTACCTTGTATAGAACAGTTTATGTCTGATGTTAACGAATGTGTATTCTAAACTTATTAATTCAATTATATTTGTACCCTACTCACTTACACTGTAAATTTGTATTTAGTTTAGTTTATCTACAGGGCTTCTGAAAACGAAGGAACAGACTTCAAACATTTATTTCTTCGAAACTACAAAAGATATAAACACAATTCCAACGTTTCTGGAAAGAGAATAGTTCAATTTTTATGCATTCAATATGACCACCACACAAATATCAAAACGGTGGCTCATTTCTTGCCACACACGAATCAGCTAGTCTTTAGTTATCGAATTCACAGCTTCAACAAATCGATGTCGCATATTTTCAATAGAGGTTTTTGGGATCCTTTACGTAAACTGTACGAATACGCTCGACATTTTCATTCAATGTACGTGGACATCCCGTGCTGTTCTGTTTGGAGATGCGACAATCGTCTACAAATTTTCGATGCCACTGGTAAATCTGCTCATGACGAGGCGGTTGTTTATTACTGACAGCGAAAAGCACGTTGAACTTCAATAATCGACTTTAGTTTTGCTAATTGCAGCACATAAAATGCTTTTTCTTGTTGTGTCGCCATTTTACTACAGACAATCCACATGACAAGTAACAGCGCCAATGCGGCCGTGGTTGGATCTTCTGCCTGGACTGTTCAAATTTTAACCTTCTGTCTGTCCAGGAACGTTGGAATTATGGTTCTACCTTTTGTAGTTTGAAAGAAATAAATGTTTTAAATCTGTTCCTTGTTTTTGAATAACCCTGTATATTTCTCTGTAGTTGGGCTACACTTGTTAAGAAATAAATTATTATTATTATGTCATGTGCTGCTGATACAATGGCGGTCATAATGCCCGCCGCTGTTCACGGGACTGATAATATTACCATTTAATCTGTTAATGTTCTGTTGCGACGTGTAGTATATTTACAAAATAAAAGAAACACCACTTTAAAGTTATCAGTTTGTAAATAAACCAAATTCGTGTGCCTCTCTATTAAAAATTAATTCGCATGCAGCGAGAAATAAGCCAACCCCTAAATATACGTGTGTGTGTATGCGGGAGGGAGCAAAAAGAGAACGGCGTTTCGATTTATATTCTAATTAGCGGTGTCGTTGTTCCTTCATCACGCAGACGTAAATCGTTTCGCCAAAAAACCTCTTTGTATTCACTACCAAAAACGAGAATAAATTACGTAATTTTATTTCTCTTTGGCAATCTTTTTTCTTTGGAGAAATGCCTTTATTTGTAAAATGTTCTTTTTAAAATCATTATCAATTTTGTTCTTACAATTTTATTTATAAATTCTGAGTTTAGGGGATCAATAAACAAAAGGCTCTTTTTCTGAATTTATTTTACATATTTTCGTCATTTGTGAAAAAACCTGACGTGATACAGAATTTTAAAGGTTATTTTGGAAATCCATTTAGATACACCTATTTATTTGAAAACAAGAGAAAAAATTGAAATAAATGCAGATCAGTGTTAATTATGCGTGAGTGTGTAACAAATAAAAATATTACATCATTGAAACGCCCATTTTTATAGGAGAAAACTGACATTTCATATCAAAAATTGACGATTAATTGATGATTATATTTTTTTGTTACACATTCACGCATAAACTTAAAAATTGATATTTTATCATACTTGTATGAAAAATAAAAATGACTATTACTATTCTTTCAATGTTATCAAAATGAGAATTGGTCAAACTAGAATAAAAATTGTATACGCCTAAAGTTGACTAAAACATCAACTCTATTTATTTTAGTCATAAATTCTATAATAAAAAAAAAATGAGAAAACATTTATGATTGATCGTTTAACGAGTGTTCCCAATCACGGATTAAGCATGAAGTAAAATTTCGAGTTTAGAAAAGCCTGAAAATTTGGCTCGGTCGCGTAGCGAAGCGGAGCGACCGAGCCAAATTAGGCTTTTCTAAACTCGAAATTTTACTTCATGCGCCACGCGTATAAAACGCTGATTTAATGTGAAATGGTCTTTAACCAATTTAGAAGTGAAATACGTTTGGAATGTCAATCGTCAATTCTTTAAATGACGGGGAAAGTGCAATGATGGACACATCATCATTTTTTGTACTTAAATCCGCCCCTCCCCCTAATCACAAACAGCTATCTACGCCATTGAACTACATCATGGCTTACTAGATGCTTTGTTTATTAGTTTTGTTGATTTATCAATTAACATCTTTTTGTGATAAAATTTATTATTAAAAAAATGGTGATGTGTCCATCATAGTACTTTCCCCCGTAAATTGCGTATTAAATCACTTTTAAAATATTTGTAGCATTATTATCTTCAAAATGTCTTCAACTTTTTGATAACTACAACTTTTATTTGAAACATTTTTCAATTGGATCAACACATACTGACACAAACCAATGACTAGATAAAAAACACTATTTATTGAATATCTCAAAAACTAAGAGTGCTATGACAAAAAGTGAATATACAAAATACCTCTAATTCTTTATTACCGACAACTTTTATTTGAAATATTTTTCAATTGTATCAACACATACACTGAGACAAACCAATGACTAGATAAAAGAACATTATTTATTAATTATCTCAAAAACTAAGAGTGCTATGACAAAAAGTGAAGATACAAAAAATCTTTAATATTTTATTACCTACAACTTTTATTTGAAATATTTTTCAATTGTATCAACACATACACTGACACAAATCAATGACTAGATAAATAACACTATTTATTAAATATATAAAAAACTAAGAGTGCTATGACAAAAAGTGAATCTACAAAAAATCTTTAGTTTTTCATTTCCTACAATTTTTATTTGAAACATATTTCAATTGTATCGACACATACACTGTCACACACCAATAACTAGATAAAACACACAACTTTTGAAATATCTCAAAAACTAAGAGTGCTATAACAAAAAGTAAATGAACAATACATCTTCATTTTATTATTTTCTACAACTTTTATTTGAAAGAATTTTTTGTTTGATGAACATTTATTGAAAAAATCTGAAAAAACTGAAAAACGCTAAGAGTAAAGTACCACTTCCGGTTTTCCGATTTTCACCAAAAGCTTTCCAGTTCTTCCGATTGTAACAAAAAGCTTAAGTTTCAAGTTTCATCTCGATATCTTTAGCGGTTTTTGCGGTACAGCGCACACAGACACACACACAGACAGACAGACAGACATTTTTCAAAAATGGTCTTATTCGACTCAGGGGACCTCAAAACGGATATTTCCGCAAACATTTTTGATTCGAAAATTTTCACGAAAACAATACTTTCCCTTTGTATTACATACGGGGGAAAGTAAAAATGCATGAAAATTGCTGCGTTCTGTTCCGACCTTAATAAGTAAATAGGTCTTAAAATTAAAAACAAATAACCGTAGCGCCTTGCTAAAGTATTGTTAGATCTATTACTAGTAAAATATTAGTATTGTATTTTAAATTAGAGTTTTGGGTAGAAAATAAAGCGATTTTCTTTAATAGTTTAACCATTAAAGTGAGAGAGAGAACAATATTTTCACTTCAGTTTAAAAGCAAAAGAAGCAAATTGATTGATTGAGTTACGCGAAGATCAAATTAATTTGACGAATAAAGCACTAATATCTTATAAGTGTTAATCCTTTGAAAATGAAAACTTTGTGTCCAAAATGTATTTGGTAATTCAAATATACGTGTGAAGAAAGATTATTAGTGCTTTATTCGTTAATTCAAAAGAAGCAAATTATTCAAAAGGACTTCTAATACTTAAACAAACAATAGGGCTGTGTTGAAGAAAAATCAAGAGATTGTGTAAAGCAAAAATAAGCTTAGTTTTAAAATTAAAAAGAGTAAAATCGAAGAACCGCGAACGAAAGTTGACATTTTTTTTTACTTGGGAAAATTTTGTTATAGACAGCGATAAATTGAGTGAAATCAAAATCGATGGGTGATTACGTGGATACAAAGCGAGCTTAGTTTTAGTCCCAAGTAGGATCGATGTGTGCGTGTCGAACTCGTATTAATGTCACAACGTAAGTTAATATGCTGATCAAGTCGGATCGCATTACAGGATGCTGCTGGCTGTCCGGTGTTGGGTTAAAATTGTGCCTCTTTTGCGAATCGAACAAATAGACGTTTCGCTTATTGCTAATATCAGCAGCACACGGACCAGCCGACCTTACGCAAGTCGCTAATGACCGATATCGGATTACGCCGACGACAAACAATTTATTTATTATTACACCGTTTTTTCCGTCTTCCAGTTTATTTTTTTTTATTGCGCAATCGTCGTTATAACAATAGTTTGAAATTGAATACATTTTTAGTTATATGCGTTCAATTTGTTTCTAACGAGTGCGCTCCACTCCCAGGTTAAGCATGAAGTAAAATTTCGAGTTTAGAAAAGCCTGAAAATTTGGTTTGGTCGCGTAGCGCGAAGCGCGGAGCGACCAAACCAAATTTTCAGGCTTTTCTAAACTCGAAATTTTACATCATGCGCCACGCGTCCGAAACACTGATTTCAAATAAAGTTCGGAATATACTGCTTAGATATGCACGTTTATAATTTTGAGCCAAGTATGCAGAATCAATACTAGAAATTGTATTTAAATGCCTCATTTTTGATTGCTGATAAGATAAAAAGTAAATAGTGTTTTCATAAAATTACTTCAAAGAGGCCCAAGTTCGATCCTTGCGGAACAACCTCAGAGCCAAATTTTCAGGCTTTTCTAAACTCGAAATTTTACTTCATGCGCCACGCGTGCGAAACACTGATTTCAAATAAAGTTCGGAATATACTGCTTAGATATGCACGTTTATAATTTTGAGCCAAGTATGCAGAATCAATAATAGAAATTGTATTTAAATGCCTCATTTTTGATTGCTGATAAGATAAAAAGTAAATAGTGTTTTCATAAAATTACTTCAGAGCCAAGTATGCAAAATCAATACTAGAAATTGCATTTAAATACCTAATTTTTGATTTCTGGTAAGATAATAACTGAATAGTGTATTCGTAAAACTACTTCAAAGGGGCCTAAGTTATATCCTTGCGGAACAACCTCAGAGCCAAGTATGCAAAATCAATAGTAGAAATTGCATTTAAATACCTCATTTTCGATTTTTGATACGTAAAAAGTGAATATTGTATTCACAAAAGTAGTAGAATCCAGAAGTATGGAATTCTATGAAAGGTGGTTCCACAAGGATCAAACTCGGGTCCCTTTGATGTTTTTTTTTCACTACGAGTACTCTTTTCTACTCGTAGTGACAAAAAGAAACATCAAAGGGACCCGAGTTTGATCCTTGTGGAACCACCTTTTAAAGAATTCCATTACATTCCTTCAGCAGCATGCACTAGGATGTCGATAGCTGATGAACTGAAAATAATTTATATAAGTATGAATTCATCTCCAATTCATCTCCAATTTCGATCTCGAACAAGATGTTAATTAATTTCACCCGTCAAAAGGTCAAAAATTAGAAAATGCGAGATAATCAACTAATGTTTTATGAGTGAACAAAAAATTAATACGATGCAATTAAGTCGAAACAGACGGAGCGTGTTTATTAAGTTTAACATCTCTCCTAAAACACAATTCACTAAGGAATATATGAATTTGAAATGTGAATCGCGGGCACGAGCCGCCGAACCGGCGTATTTTTTTTTTTTTCGGCAATTAGGAGAGGCTTATTATCACCGGACATTACACGAGATCAGAGGAGAATAACGATAAAACCGAATTACCGCTTGTAATTAAACGTTAATTATTAATTATAATTATAATGCAAGCTTAAACATATTTAAGTGCTGTTAGAAAATAAAGGATTTTGGAATATAAATTATTTGCATGAAGAAAATTGTAATTTCTTTACAGAAATAAATTTGATGGTGTGGTATTACTCAACAATTTCAACCTGGCCGATAAGTTGAGTGTCGCGCAAATCCAAAATTGGCCAAAACTGCCAAACTAGTCGACTCGCTTGTTCAATTTCAAATTTCTAACAATTTTTACAACTCCTTGATTAAGAATGAATTAATTGTAGAGTTTAGAATAGCCGGCGAAAAAGTTCTTGCGGGTTTTGTATCTGCACGACACTCAACTCATTGGCTATTGACCATACATATTTCTTTCCAGAAATAAATATGTATGGTATGGTATAACTCAACAATCTAAATCTGGCCGATAAGTTAAGTGTTGCGCAAATCCAAAATTGATCAAAACTGTTAAACTAGTCGACTCGCGTATTCAATTGCAAACTTCTAACTATTGTTAGAAATCCTTGATTAAGCATGAATTAATTGTAGAGTTTAAAATAGCCGGAAAAAGCAGTTTTTGCAGGTTTTGGATCTGCACGACACTTAACTCATTGACCAGATTGAGATTGTTGAATAATAGAAGCTCAGGATTAATTAGAAGAATAAATATTATGTGCATTTTCTTTTTAAAGGTTAAAGATCTTTATATGACAAACAAATTTTATTTTGTGTATTCATTCATTGATTCGCAAATAGTTATGACCAATTTTTAATTTGATATAAACAATTTAGCGAAGAAAAAATTAATATTTATCAAGCCGCTCGAATCGCACGCCAATAATAAGTATTGTCCCCAAATAATTTATTTATTTATTGTCATCAAACTCGCGCGCCAGTGGATAACAATCGCACGTCCACGTGTCCCGACTGGCACGTTTCATAACTGAAAGAAAGAAAAAAAATATTGCACACACTGTAGCATAATTATGTGAATAATAAGACAGCGCCAAGCGGAATATTAAAAAGGAATGCGAATGACGAAAAGGCTGAGATGTCGAGATATGCATAAAATAATTGTTTAGGGTAAGATAAGAAGATAAGAACGGTGCCTTTGGAGGAAATGCGTGCTTAATTTTTTTTTTTTTGGCGTGCAAGAAAACTCAGGTGGTTTGCTATAAGAAGCTAATGTGATCAACCTGTATGGCTAAGTTTAACGCATTGACTGCCGCAATTTTTTTTACACATGGAGATTTCCATTTAACGTGAATCGTATTTGATTCACATGGCAACCAACGTGTTAAAGATGTGTTAATCTAAAAGTAAAGTTACAAAGCCTGTAATGATAAAATAAGAAGAGAAGAGTACTGTTCTCTTCTAATCTTATGTTATCTTTGGAGGAAATGCATGTTAAATTTTTTTTTGAGGCGCAAGAAGAGTCAGGTGGTTTACTATAGAAAGCTTACATTCGCTTCTTATAGTCAACCACCTGAAGAAGCTAACGTGATCAACCTTTATGGCCAAGTTTAACACATTAAGTGCCGCAATTTTTGGTACACATGGATATTTCTATTTAACCTGAATCGTATTTGATTCACACGGCAGCCAACGTGTTAAAAACGTGCTAAATTTTATTTTTTGTACGTGGGGTGATCTAAAAGTAGAGTTACAAAGCCCGCAATGATAAGATAAGAAGAGAAGAGTACCGTTCTCTTCTTATCTTATCTTATCTTTGGAGGAAATGCATGTTTATTTTTTTATTGAGGCGCCAGAAGAGTCAGGTAGTCTACTATAAGAAGCTTACATTCGCTTCTTATAGTAAACCACCTGAAGCAGCTAACGTGATCAACCTGTATGGCCAAGTTTAACACAATAACTGCCGCAATTTTTGGTACACATGGATATTTCTATTTAACCTGAATCGTATTTGATTCACACGACAGCCAAGGTATTAAAGATGTGTTAAATTTTATTTTTTGTACGAGGGATGATCTAAAAGTAAAGTTACAATGCCTGTAATGATCAAATAAGAAGAGAAGAGTACCGCTCTCTTCTTATCTTATCTTATCTTTGAAGGAAATGCATGTTTAATTTTTTTGTAAGGCGCAAGAAGAGTCAGGTGGTTTACTATAAGAAGCTTACATTCGCTTCTTATAGTAAACCACCTGAAGCAGCTAACGTGATCAACCTGTATGGCCAAGTTTAACACATTAACTGCCGCAATTTTTGGCACACATGGATATTTCCATTTAACCTGAATCGTATTTGATTCACACGGCAGCCAACTTGTTAAAGATGTATTAAATTTTATTTTTTGTACGAGGGGTGATCTAAAAGTAAAGTTACAAAGCCTGCAATGATAAGATAAGAAGAGAAGAGTACCGTTCTCCTCATATCTTATCTTATCTTTGGAGGAAATGCATGTTTAATTTTTTTTTGAGGCGCAGGAAGTGTCAGGTGATTTACTATAAGAAGCTTACATTCGCTTCTTATAGTAAACCACCTGAAGCAACTAATGTGATCAACCTGTATGGCCAAGTTTAACACATTAACTGCCGCAATTTTTTTACACATGGAGATATCCATTCAACGTGAATCGTATTTGATTCACACGGCAGCGAACGTGTTAAAGATGTGTTAAATTTTATTTTTGTCTAAAAGTAAAGTTGAAAAGCCTGCAACGATAAAATAAGAAGAGAAGAACGGTACCTATAAAGGAAATGCGTATTTACTTTGTTATTTTTTTGAGGCGTGTAAGAAAAGTCAGGTGGTTTACTATAAGAAGCTCACATTAGCCACCTGAAGAAGCCAATGTGATCAGCCTGTAGGGTTAAGTTTAATGCATTGACTGCCGCTTTTTTTTACACCTGGAGAATTCCATTTAACGTGAATCGTATTTGATTCACACGGCAGCCAACATGTTAAAGGTGTGCTAAATTTTATTTTTTGTACAAGGGGTGATCTAAAAGTAAGGTTACAAAGCCTGCAATGAAACATGTACACTTCTGTGCAATAAAATTAAGCACAAATCTCATAACTATGTTTCACAATATTGTAGTTGTATAATTCGGGTCTGTGTTAATTGCTTAGCAGCAGTTTCAATAAATGATAGAACACCATAACTTCACAATAACACCTGTATTAAAAAACCAAAATAAATATTCATGTTATTGTTTAAATGTTAAAGAGCGAATTTTTCAGTTTTAAAAATTTACAAAAATCGCCAAATCACGATTAAATAATTTGTCGATGTTTGTACATTTTAAAATTGGAACTTTGTCTTTATACATTTTAAACAAAACCATGAATGTTTAGTCAAGTATAGTGTTAAGACTATACTTAATTAAATATTCATGGTTTTGTAAATTTATAAATTTTAATAAAGACAAAAGTTCAATTTTAAAATGTTTGTGTAAACTGATTGAAGTTTACGTTGATTCTGTTGTTTTTTTAGGTGTTTTTTAAAGAAATTATTGTCCATAATTGTGGGTTAATAATTTTGAAAAACGAATGGTCGACTCAGGTGGCATAAATTATGTAAACCGTCATTAAACTAAATTTAAGTTTAATTAACTACTTTTAGATCTTCGTATTGATTGATATTAAGTGTTAAATAATATTCTAACGATTGATTTTTATTCCTTCATTAAGTACAAAGTAAATATTTCGAGTTTAGAAAAGCCTGAACATTTGGATTGCATCAAACTTCAGCAGATTATTTTAAACTTTAGTTGAAATCAGTGTTGTGTACGCGTGGCTCATGAAGTAAAATTTCGAGTTTAGAAAAGACTTAAAATTTGGTTTTCAGGCTTTTCTAAACTCGAAATTTTACTTCATTCTTAGTCTGGGAGTGAAAAACACTCGTTATTAGCTTCAAATTAAACGTTTTTATAAAATCTGTGAATGTGTGAAAATTTACAGCGTATACACCGGGATATGTATACTTAAAAGAAAAATTCCCTGTATATAGAAATTAGTTACCTTTAGCTGGGTGGATCAGGGTGTTCTTGATACCTGGTTTGAGGTTATTTTTGTTAAATATACATAATTAAAAAAATAGCTGTAAGCTGGGTATACAAATGAGAGTGTTCTCGATATCTTCATAAAATAAAATATAATACCTCTTGTTCTACTATAAAGAGAATTTTTCTTTTAGGTAAACATACATATACCTACATAAGCTGTATATTTTCCGACATAAGTTTTTTAAAAGAGTTCAATTTGAAGTTTCAAGTTTCAAACGAGTGTTTTCCACTTCCAGACTAAGCATGAAGTAAAATTTCGAGTTTAGAAAAGCCCCGTGAAAATTTTTCGAGGGTCGCGCAGCGACCCGAGACAAATTTTCTGGGCTTTTCTAAACTCGAAATTTTACTTCATGCGCCACGTGTATAAAACACTGATTTCAAGTGAGGTTCAAATATACATAAATTTTTTTCACGGGGCTTTTCTAAACTCGAAATTTTACTTCATGCTCAGTCTGGGAGTGGAAAACACTCGTTTATATCTTCAAATTAAACTCTTTTAAAAACAACGAATATCTAAAGATTAAAAAAAAAATAAGGTGAATTTGAAATATAGTATACTTTAAAAAAACCTCCCTATATGTATACTCAATATAGTGATTAAGAAACAAATAAAGATGGGAGTTACAATCATCGAAACAGGATGTAGACAAATATACATCACTCTGACAGTTGAATTCAGGTGCGCGTCTTGTAAATTCACCCGCATGCCGATGAGACAGAAAGACGCGCTCTGACCGGAAGTCCTCTCTCGCTCAGAGAACGGAAGTGACTTAGTGCTCGGCCATGTTCTGGAAAGATGCAGGCGTACATATCAGCAATTAGAGGTACACCACCATACCCTTTGTCATGCGTGGCTGATATTTCGTTACGATATTCATCATGCTGATACCAACAAAGGCACATCCATTTACTCCTCTCTTACACCGAGTTAAAACAATCGGGTCTTAAAAGTGGAGACACTGAATTGCTCGTTTATTAATGCTGAATTATTCATGAGCTGTTTTTTTTTCTTCCTTACGAGATAGTCGTTATAAAAGCGTGATCTTTGAGTAATTAAAAATACGCACTTTATGATTTAATTAACATTTTAGTGCTTATTAAATTTGTGTTGCGTAGTCCGGCGCATCGGGTGCCCACAGACGCGTTTCGGACTTCAAGGCCTCGTCAGTGTGGTCCTGATCCAGTGCTGAGAAAAGCTGAACATTTCAGGCTATTTCAAGCCTATTTGCAATTATTACAAATATTCAATTTAAACTTTAAACGAGTGTCTTCCACTCCCAGGCTAAGCATGAAGTAAAATTTCGAGTTTAGAAAAGCCTGAAAATTTGCTTACGCGCTACGCGACCAAATCAAATTTTTAGGCTTTTCTAACTTCGAAATGTTACTTTATGCCCCACGAGTATAAAACCCTGATATTAAGCAAGGGTTAAAATTACTACCTAAATTTGATCTTATATTAATACACATAGTTATTTCGTCTAACTAAATCTTGCCCTTTCAAAATTCGATCTATTTTTTGTAACTTTGATTAAAATTTAAAATTAAACGAAACATGTTGCTCCATGCGCTTGAAGATTTGAAAGATTTGGTTACATGAAATATAAAGTAAGATTAAATAACTTGAGCAGAGTGTTTTCAACTTCACTTGAAATTAGTGTTTTACACGCGTGGCGCATGAAGTAAACTTTCGAGTTTCCAAAAACCTGAAAATAAACCTGAAAAGTTTGTTTGTTCGCGCTTCGTGGTTTAATTTTATTAAATCTGTAAATTTTGATGATTTTCATGATTTCAAATTAACCCTTTCAGGACAACTGGTTACTGCTGCTAACCACAAATTTAAAATAAATTGTCTAAGTGTCTACTGGTTTCTAGTTAAGACCACGGTGCAATATGTGTTGCCTATGTAACAGAAATAGTGCTTGTATAGATTTCATGTTGGTATCATTGTCTTGGAGCTTATTTCAGACTATTTATTGTGGCGATGTGCACATGTCGGGATACTTATAGGTTATGTGTATCTTAGTTCATCAATTTTGTGAGGTTACTGAACGAAATAAACAAAATGACAGGTGAGTTATAGTCATAATAATACCAAAAATAAGTAGCTTCATATATTACCTCCTATTTTCAAGAATAAATGCTTTTTTTTATACTTTATAAAACATGGTCTTTGTTGCTAACCACCAGGCACACAATGTGTATTGTTATTTTTGTTGAAGTATAAATATTGAATCAAGCTGTGTGCACAATTTTCAGTATAATATTGTACAAATTTTGTTTTTAGCCATGAATAAAAAGTAGAGTATTAGAGAATTGGAAAATATAACGCAAGATGAAATATATGCCTTTATCGATGATATACCAAGTGATGCCTCAGAATCTGATGAAGAGGAATTGGAAAATGATGAGTTATTGGTGGAAACTGAACGTCATGAAGATGATGATGAAGATCTTATAATTAGTGATTGGGAAAGCGAGGATGACGTACCGCTATCCGTTTTGCAAATGCAACAGCGAGGGGATGACGTTATTTGGACAAACAATTCCTCAAATGTAGGAAATGTAAATCCCTTTTTAGAAGATAGTGGACCAAATATTCCAGAAGACATTGAAACTCCAACCGAAATATTTAAATATCTGTCCAGAGAGGTTGATGGATGAAATTGTTTTTCATACAAATTTGTATGCGACACAGAACAATGGTGGTAACAACAATTTTGTGCTCACAACAAGTAATGAAGTAAACACGTTTTTAGGCGTAAACATGATAATGAGTTTGAAAAAGATGCCTAGCTATCGTGATTATTGGTCATCAAGAATGGAAATGAGGGATAGCTACGTCAGTTCGTCAATATCAAGAGACAGATTTTCCTGGTTGCTTACCAATTTGCATCTTAACGACAATGCTATGCAACCTAAAAAAGATCATATAAATTATGATAAACTCTACAAAATTAGGCCCCTCCTCAACACCTTATCAGAAACTTTTATACCATCACTGAAACCAAGCGAACATCAATCAATTGATGAGTCGATGATAAAATTCAAAGGTCGAAGCACTATTCGACAATACATGCCGATGAAACCGACGAAACGAGGGTACAAGGTTTGGGTGCGAACTGACCGAAGCGGTTACATGTGTCAATTCCAGATTTATACTGGAAAGGTTAATCATGGGACTGAAACAAATTTAGGCAGTCGGGTTGTAAAAGACCTAACGAGAACACTAGTTCGTAAAAACCATAAGGTGTACTTTGACAATTATTTCAATTCTGTCAAATTGCAAAGAGATTTACTTGCAGAATGTATTTATTCTTGTGGCACGGACAGTTCCTTAAAGGAAGAAAAAATCTGCCCGAATTCAAAGCGGACAATCAATTGAAGAGAGGAGATTCAGACTGGCGGGTATCAACGGATGGTATAGTAGCTCTCAAATGGATGGACAATCGCAGTGTTTTGTTTCTTGCGAATTATATTGATCCCTCAAATAACTCTATTATCACAAGAAGAAAAAGAGATGGGTCTGTAGAAGAGGTTTCTTGTCGCCTTATATGTAATCTATATAACAAACACATGGGATATGTGGACAAATTTGATATGTTACTTTCACTGTATCAAATCGACAGAAAATCCCATAAATGGTGGCATAGGATTTTTTGGTTTTTTGTAGATGCTTGCGTTGTAAATGTATATGTTTTATTTCGAAATAGATGCCCAAACGAGATGCCACTGAAGATGTTTCGCCTTTCAGTTGCGAGCGGCCTAATTGGTGCTGCACCAGAAAACCTAAAGCGTGGTAGAAAATCTAAAGATATGCCAGGAAACAAGTACAAAAAATATGTGCCACAAGAACTAAGGTATGATAAAGCTGCACATATGCCTGAACGGGTACAGTCTCTAAGATGTGCACACTGCAGCACAACAAAAGAAGTGCATAGAACAATTTGGAAATGTTCTATTTGCAATGTGGGCTTGTGTCTTAATAAAGACAGGAATTGTTTTACATTATTCCACACAAAATAATAAGGTACCACAAGTGCCTCCTGGTTACCAGCGCTAACCACATCCTGGAGGATAATCAGGACATGATTTAAACATTTTCTTCTCATAATTTGCTATATACACTTATTTGTAAATAATTTCTAGAAATAAAAATGTGTTAAGTAAAATATTTTTATTCTGTCCTCAAAGGGTTAACAATCAATTTATGTAAATTTTTACGATTTATTATTATGCGCAAACATTGTTTTTTAATCTGTATTATTTAAAATAATGACAATTGTCATTATAAATCCATATTACATTTATTTATTATATATTTATAATTAATTGTTTCAGCAACATTGTTTTAGCAACATTGTTTCAGCAACATTGTTTTAGCAACATTCACATTCTGAATTATGTATATAAATTCAAACAATTAACGGATTTCAACAACTTTGACATTTTTAACACACTCTGTTTATGTAGTAATTATTCATGATTTTTAGTGACTTTATTTTCACGATTTTAATAAATTTGATTTTTTTTGTTTAATCAATTTTTACCGTTATAGTTTTACAAACTCGTATTTTACGGTTATTGTTGATCTGTTTAATTTTATCGACTTTGTTGATTTTTTCTTGTTTAGACAATTTTGTTAGTTTTCTCCTATTTTGTTTAATTCTCAAAACTCGTCTCATTTAGACGATTTTGTTAATTTTCTCCTATTTTGATAAATTCTCAAAACCCGTATAGTTATCTTTTCTATCTTGAATTATTTTTTCGAAACCTTATTTGCGAATTGGTTGATTTGTGCTATTTAGACGATGTTGTTAAATTCTCAAAACTCGTCAAGTTATTTTTGCGATTTTGAATTTTTTTGAAACCCTACTTTTGAATTATTAACATTATTGTAACGTCTTAGCTTAAAAAAAAGGAATTCATCAAAAATTTAAATTGTTTGAAAGTAAAGGTATGGAAAAAAGTGAAATTACCAAAATGTAGCAAATCGAAAAAATAGTTTTCCGTCAGTCCGCTCCCAAAGTGGATGCTCTCAAAGTGAACGAATTTTTTTTCACGACTTTGCAATTTTTTTGTGAGGAGCACAGAAGACCTAGCCAGATCATCTTTTGCAAAAACGTAACTGTATCTTTTAGAAATCCAATTCTTTGAGTCCCTATTATCTAGCTCTCATCTGAACTGAGAAACCTGAGTCCAACCGACGACGCGTCCGGCAGCGTCGATTAGCGCCTCTCTTATTCAGTTCCCATAAGGCTCTATGTTAATGTGCCGCCCGGACTTAGATGGCCTACAAGTGGTAGAAATGAACTTACTCTAGGGAAATTAATAGCTCACGTTCTTTCTAATATCATCTAGGGCCTTCGTGACTTGTTTAGATTTCTTGTACAAAAAAAGTTTTTCATCAAAACTTGGAAAATTTCGCGGAAAATCCAAAAATTGCCAAATAGCTTCATATTATACCAAAATATAGCTAATGAATGTGAGCATACGCTGTGTGAATTTAAGCCAAATAGTTTTCTGTCAGTCCGCTCCCAAAATGGACTCTCCTAAAGTGAACGAAAATTTTGCACGACTTTGAGATTTTTTTGCGACGAGCACAGAAAACCTAGACAGATGATCTTTAGTAAAAATGTAGCTGCATCCTTCAGAAATCCAATTCTTTAAGCCCCGATCTTCTAGCTCTCATGTGAACTGAGAAATCTGAGTTCAACCGACGACGTGTTCGCCAGCGTCGATCGGCGCCAATCCCTTATTCCCTTCCCATAAGGCCCTTGGTTAATAAGCCGCCCGGACTCAAGTGGCCTAAAAGTAGTAGAAATGAACTTACTCTAGGGAAATGAATAGTCCACGTTCTTTCTAATATTATCCAGGACCTTCGTGAATTTTTACATATTTTTTTGGAAAAAAAAGTTATTTATCAAAAATTGAAATTATTTTAAGGAAAAAAGTAAAATTTCACCGAAAATCCAAAAATTGCTACATTACTTCTTATTATACCAAAATGTAGCTAATGAGTGGGAGCATACGCTGTGTGAATTTATGCCAAATCGAGAAAATAGTTATCTCTCAGCCCGCTCCTAAAATGGACATTTCTAAAGTGAACGAAAATTTTGCTCGACTTTCCGATTTTTTTGTGATAAGCACAGAAGACTTAGACAGATGATCTTTAGTAAAAATGTAGCTGCATCCTCCTATTCTTTGAATCCCGATCTTCTAGCTATCATGTGAACTGAGAAATCTGAGTCCAACCGACAACGCGTCCGCTAGCGTCTCCCTTATTCCGTTCCTATTAAGCCCTATGTTAATGAGCCGCCCGGACTCAGGTGACCTAAAAGTGGTGACAATGAACTTACTCTGAGGAAATGAATAACCTACGTTCATTCTTATATTATTTAGGGAATTCGTAAATTTTTTCAGATTTTTTTGTAAAAAAAAGTTATTCATCAAAAATTGAACATATTTTAAGCATGGAAAATAGTAAACTTTCTAATATTATTCAGGACCTTCGTGAATTTTTTCAGATTTTTTTGGAAAAAAAAGTTATTTATCAAAAATTGAAATTATTTTAAGGAAAAAATTGAAATTTCACCGAAAATTCAAAAATTGCTAACTCACTTCATATTATACCAAAATGCAGCGAATAAATAGGAGCATACGCTGTGCGAATTTAAGCCAAATCGAAAAAATAGTTTTCCGTCAGTCCGCTCCCAAAGTGGACGCTCCTAAAGTGAACAAACATTTTGCTCGACTTTGCGATTTTTTTGTGACCAGCACAGAAGACCTACACAGATGATCTTTAGTATAAATGTAGCCACATTCTTCAGGAATCCAATTCTTTGAGTCCCGATCTTCTAGCTCTCCTGTGAACTGAGAAATCTGTTAAAATTAAATGTTAATTAATCGTTTTATTGAACAAGGAAAATTCCCTGTAGTACTAGATTTCCTATAGATTAATTAATTGTTTGGTGTTGTAGGCGTTCACTTTGTGGTACATCTTAAATACACTTGTAAATAAAACACTTTTTACTTTGTTTAACCACTGGATCTTACATTTAATTGTGTGACTAGTTTCGACTATCTAGTAGTCATTCTCAAACTAAAGTAAATACAAATTACACGTTAAAAACTATTTATACGGCTTCGAAGAGAGGGGTGTACATTAGGTCAACCTGGTCATTAAGAAGGGAAATTCCGGGATTCATTCGGGCCTTGTGTATTTCTAGTGCTTCCAGTAAATCCATTTTACGACCTTTTTCGGCAAAATGGATTACTGAAAGTACATCCTCGCCAAAAGTGTGATTCTCTTCTAAAAGATGGTTAGCATAGGTAGAACTATTATGTTTTAATCTAAAGGCTCGCTCGTGTTCTTTCAACCTTATTTCGATTCTACGACCAGATTGTCCAATGTACACACCTTTACAATTTTCGCAGTTCAATTTATAAATGCCTGATCTAACTAGGGGATTAAGTTTTGTTTTTGGGTTGAAAATTATATTATTAAGTTTATGGGGCGTTTTTAATATTACATTAATGTTACATTTTCTAAGGATGTTTTTAATTTTACAACTTATTGTACCATAGTAGCTGATTGTTTTAAAATGTTGATTATCTATTGACCTAATTCTAGGGTAGAAGAATTTCTGCACCTCTTTCATTTCATAATTATGAATTAAATTGTCTATTAGTGAAGTTGTGTAGCCATTATTCAATGCTATTTCCTTTATTGTATTGATCTCTTTCTTTCTATCATTTATATTTAGCGGAATTTTAAATGCTCTATTTATCATTGTATAGAAACTAGCTTTTTTATGAATTTGTGGGTGGCGGGAGTGGTTAGGGATAACGGAATCAGTATAGGTCGGTTTTCTATATATATTAATATTTAATTTGTTGTTAATTTTTGTAATGGTTAGGTCTAGAAAATTAATTTTGTTATCGGTTTCTGTTTCTACTGTAAAAGTTATTGAAGGGTGTATTGTGTTAAGGAAATTAATTGATTGATGATGTCAAATCGATTTACTTTTTCTGACAAAAACAACATTTAGATTATTTTTGTTTATTTGCATATTTTAATAAAATACTCTGTGTCAGTTATTGCACTGTTACGCTTAAAAGCTAGGCGAATAGTAATACATTTGCCTTAGCTAAATAAATTGATCAAAATTCAGTTATTGAATCATACTACACCCGACGCCCTAAGGGGCAACAACGGATAGCAGAAGAAGAAGAATTATACTACATATTCAGAATGACAAGTGATATCAGTTTATTTTTGTTTTTTTCAGCAATTAAATTGCCTATCAGGATTCGAGAAATTACAGTATAATTCCTTGTTTATATGATGGTCTTCTTTTTTCCATTCATTGTTATAATAATCCGTTCCGGTCTTTAAACGCCTGTGGATAAGTTTTAATATCCACACATTAAACGCTTTCTATCCAATTAAAAGAATTGATGATACAGTTCTGATAATAAATGCACATCTTCTGGATTCGCAACGCTGTTCGATTTGAGTAATTTGTGCTTGTTGGTCCGGCGATCCGAGAAAAATCAAATATGTGTTATGAAAGGCTGGTATTAACAAAACGCTCGATTTAAAAACAAAAAAAAAATGGATTCGCGCGAAATTAAAGACGGTTAAAGTTTTTATTAAAAATGTGGACTTGATATTGAAGTTTAACATAATTAGTGTTGATTTTATCAACAGAGAATTAGATTGCTTTCATATAAAACATCAAAATACATGGAAAATTTAGTTATAGTCCAGTTCAGGGAGGTGGCCTGTAACATTTAGGTTCAATAAAAAAATCCAAGGGATTTAAGTCTGGGGATTGAGCTGGCCATAAGTGAAGTGTATCTCTGCGAACTAAGCGATCTTCATATGTTGAGTTTAGAAACTTACGAGCAACCACACTAAACTGTGCTGGTGCACCATCGTGTGTAAACAAGATTACATTTCTCGTTAGCAATGGTATATCCCCTAAAAATCCAAGTAATGTTTCTTCCAAATAATTTCGATAAACTTCACCGTTGAGTCTTTTTTTTAGAAATACTGATCCAATTAGCAAGTCACCCACAATTTAAACCCAAATGTTAAATGAAAATTTATGTTGCAAACAATCTTCAAATACAGCATCCGCCTATACATTGTTATTGTGGAAGTTCTTGAGAATTTTGCTTAATCGGTAAAAATAATGTTTTTTTTTTAATATCCAAACTTTTACCGCCCTGTATCTTCGCAAAGAAGCGTATTTCCGAAAACCACCCAAGGACAAAAATATCTTAAAATAGCCCAAGGAATAATCCCCTTCATTTGTGTTTAGTAAAAAAAAAAGACCTTTATTGGCATATCTCCACATCTTTACATTACATTACATTGATTACACATTTACATTTGATTACCTCACTACATTTCCGTATCCCTCTTACCCTCCCTTCTCTTTTCCCTCTCCCTCCCCAGCTTTTCCAACGTCCTTACCCCGCTCCCATCCTCCCTCATCCACTCCACTACCCTTCTATTCCCTTTCGCTCCCAGCCACTCCTCTTTCACCCCCTCACAATCCTCCGCCAAGTGTCCCCACGTATCCTTCCCCTGTCCACACAACACACACCTTCCATATTCTTCCCCTATCCATACTTTCCTTCCTCTCTCCTCCGATCCACACCTCGCCCTTGCTACAATCACCATATCCTCTCTACCCCATCCCTTCTCTATCAAATACTTCGAAACCCTCCTATACACCTGCCACCTCCCATACATATCATTATACTGGCTTCTGTCAATACACCCTTGCCTTTCCTGCCCTTCCACCTCCTTCCCCCTCACCCACTCATCCACCTTCACCCCATTTCCTAGCCATTCCATTACCTTCGCCACCGACAGCCCTACCCTCTCATACATTTTCCTCCTCTCCCCCCTCCATCTACGCTCACCCCCACCCACACTCGTCACCCATACATTCTTCACCAATCTCTCTTCATCCAGTTCCCACAATCTCATCTCGTACCTCACCACCCTCACCATTGCCTCCCACTCTAGCCTCTCTCTGTTGGTCTCCTGGAGCTCTATGTAGCTGGGCGTGGACCTTTCCACCCCAACATGTGCTTCAGGAACCACATCTGCTCCCTCTCTATCACCTCTCGTCCCCCACACTTCTACTCCATACATTAGCACCGCTCTTACACACGCATCCCATATCTTACACGCAACCGTCACATTGTTCTCCATCCACTTCCCCCACTTGCCCCACGCCATTCCCCACGCCTTCCTCGCCTTACCCTGCACCCACCTCACATGCTCCTCATACCCTCCCGTTCCTTTAAACCAAAACCCCAAATACTTGAAACTCTTCACCCTCTCAATAACTACCTCCTTCCTCTCCAATTCTTTCACCTTCGCCTCCCTCCCTTTATTTCTAAACTTCACCCACTTCGTTTTCACTACATTCACATTAATTCCCCTTTTGTGTTTAGTAAACATCCTGTATATAACTGATTTCTCTTACTGATTCATTTTAATTGAAAATGAAACAACACAGTTGGAAGGGTTTTACTTTTATCGTTGACATTGCAACAAGTTTCTCCACACAGTGGCTTCATCAAGCAGATGAATACTAATTCATTTTTATCCATACTTTAATTCGAATTAAAATTTTATTATGTAATAATACTACAGTTCATACCAGAGCTGGACAGGATTCGAATCATTCAGGATTCGAATCCTGGATTCGAATCCTGGATTCGAATCCTTTTAGAGGATTCAAAAGAGGCATTCGAATACTTTAGTTAAACTGGATTCGTGATCCCGATTCGTTACACTTTTTTAAAAGGATTCGTATTCGAATCCAAATGCGGGTGATTCGGATCCTCATAAAAGGATTCGAATCCTCATAAAAGGATTCGAATCCATATAACAGGATTGGAATCCTCATAGAAGGATTCCAATATTTATAAAAGGATTCGAATACTTACAAAAGGATTCGAATACTTACAAAAGGATTCCAATAGTTACAAAAGGATTCGAATCGCCAAAAATAATTCGAATTAATCGTGAGGATTAACATGAAAAATTTGTTTTGTATGTTTTTAAATTTCACGTTAAATCACTGTTTTATGCGCGTGGCGCATAAAGTAAAATTTCGAGTTTAGAAAAGCCCCGTGAAAATTTGTCTCGGGTCGCTGCGCGACCCTCGACAAATTTTCTACGCGGGGCTTTTCTAAACTCGAAATTTTACTTCATGCTTAGTCTGGGAGTTGACGACACTCGTTTATAAGTGATAAAATCAAAAATCAAGTAAATTAATGATTTGTGTCAAATTTGACATTTTGATAAATTTTGATGATTTTTGCCAGATTTGAGATTTTTAATTGTTTTTTGGTAACTTCGCCAAATATAACATTTTGATGAATCGTTGATTTCTGTCAGCTTCGACAATTTGATAAATTTCAATAATTTCCGTCAAATTTTACATTTTTAATTCTATTTTAAATAATTCCCGCAGATATGATATTTCTAATGATCGACGTATTCAATCGTATTCTGACAATTTTCGCACAAAATAATATTATTGACGTTAGCAGCAATCATATCATATTTAGAAAAATTTTCAATATTTCGAGATTTTTAATTAATTTATGAAAATGTTAATCAGATTTTCAACATATCTTGATTTCTGATATTTTGTCATTTTTATAGATTTATAAAATTTTGATGAAATTTTCGATATTTCGAGATTTTCTCTTCAAATTATATAAAATGTTTATATGTAAGATTTTCAATATTTTTATTCAGATTTGTAACGATTTTCAAAAATGATTGGATCATTATTTGAACACACAAATTTGAGATTTTTTTTTTTCTTCAAGATATATTTAATCATTTTTGACATTGAATGACATTTTTGATATTTTTAACCTTTTGAGATGGCATTTTTGACAATAGATTATATTCTTGATATTAGACTACGTTTCTTGACATTAGATGACATGTTTCACATTAAATATTACTTTTGATAAACAATAAAAATTTTTGACTTTTTTACCATTTCTGATGTTGACATTAAATGACGTATTTGACATTAGATGGCAGTTCTGACATCTTTTATTTTATTACTTTTTTGACATTAGACGGCAATTTTGACATTTTACATTTTTGATATTACATATTTACTTGTTTTACATTAGATGACAATTTTTATATTATTAGATAACTTTTTTGACATTATTACTGATTTTGACAGAAATTTTCGTTTTGTAAAAACGTTTTTGTCAAACTGTCACGTACTGGCATATAATGATAATTTTGACGTAAATCGATTTTATCAACACGCCGAATTTTTGACGTTTTTGATATTTTTTATATTTATGAGATGACAGAAAGATTTTGATGTTTTTGGCAATTTTAAATAATTTTGACATATTTTGATAACTTTTAAAACTGAAAACAGTTTTAATATGTTTTTATATTTTTAACTTTACTTGATATCAGTGTTTAATACGCGTGGCGCATGAAGTAAAATTTCGAGTTTAGAAAAGCCCCTGAAAATTTGTCTCGGGTCGCTGCGCGACCCTCGACAAATTTTCTACGCGGGGCTTTTCTAAACTCGAAATTTTACTTCATGCTTAGTCTGGGAGTGGAAGACACTCGTTCGTAAATTTATCATAAAGTTGTCATAAAGTTGTGTATTATTTTCAAAAAAATCTTTCTGGGTTTATTGAACAAAGAACAAAAGAGCTGAGGTGAAAAGTGTTTAGGTAAAAGTGGTTTATTCTTTTGTTGGCTACAACTTTTGTTTAAAACATTTTTTGATTTAGACGTCGAAAGCCATAATCAGTGAGTTGTTGATCATCACTAGATTTTTTAGTTTCTAATTCAAAAACAAAAGAGCTGAGGTAAAAAGTGTTTAGATAAAAGAGGATTATTTTTTCGTTGGCTACAACTTTTTTTTAAACATTTTTTGACTTAGACGTCGAAAGACTATGGCTTTCGACGTCTAAGTCAATTTTTTTTTAAATTCTTTAAATTGATGGTATAATTAATATTAAATTACTGAAATAAGTATTTATTTTTTAATATATTTGTAAATATACGGTAAACAATTTCATTTCATTTCATTTCATTTATTTAAACGGGAAACCCCTATTACATAAAATACATACATAACAAATACTTAACATACAATAAAATATTGCAAACTTAATTAGAATAACTAGATTATACACTAAAATTATACATTATACACTAAAATATTGAATTAACAATTATATAAATTTATACAAGTTATGTTTAAAGTAGTTATGTGACAACTCAAACAAATTAAACGATGGCTGTGAATTAAATGTATTTGCCGATCTCATCATCCTACTTATAGGGTTGTTATAGGTGTAGTTTGATCCGAAAGTCTTCAATCGGAAAAGAGGTATTGTATTTAAAATATTTATTTAATTAAAATATTTAGGAAATAACAATACAATAAATTTTATATTATTGATATTATTATTATACAGGGTGTCCGTATTTCAACAGAATGTATGGGGATCTCGGTTATTTAAAGAGATAGAGAGTCGGTTAAATTGGGGCAAAGTTGCGTAATTAAGGGCCCAATAATAATCCAAAAACAAGTTTGAAATATCTTCTTTCGTTAATGAGATATTGTCAAAAAACGTATTTTTTGAAAATTCGTTTTTATTTTTTTATTCAGAAACTATTGAATCCAGACATTTACAACTTTGTCATTTTAGGCACTTTTTAACGATAAATCTAGTAACATATTTTATTTTAAGATAACTATAACATTTACCTAGGGACCATAGCAAACTTTTGTTTTTCTTATGGGCGCCATTTTGGATTTTCATATTTTTTGGAAGAATATTTTTTACTGAATTCAATGATGTATCACACTTATAGTTTATTGTACAATTTATATGTAAAATTTTAATCTTTTGGTTTTTCAAAGAGTGCCTTGGAAACAGTTGAGTAACTCACTTATTTGGCAACTCCTAGGACCCATAATTTGCTTACATATAGATACTTTAACAGTTGTGACATATTTTAAAGTAACGAATGTCTTCCACTCCCAGACTAAGCATGAAGTAAAATTTCGAGTTTAGAAAAGCCCCGTGAAAATTTGTCGAGGGTCGCGCAGCGACCCTCGACAAATTTTCACGGGGCTTTTCTAAACTCGAAATTTTACTTCATGCGCCACGCGTATAAACCACTGATTTAAAGTGTAGTTCATAAACACACAAATACATCTTTAATCAGTGTAACATAGATATTTAGTCTGTTATCAACGATGTTCAGTGTTAATAATAAATAATTAGGTTTTGAATATTTTTGTTAAATCAACTGATAACGATATTTATATGTTAATGGTTGTAAAAAAATAATAAAATCAAATTTATTCTTAAACGATTTGTATTCGTGATTCGAAAAAACAGGATTCGAATCATATTTATCTCTTACGAATCCTTCATTCGAGTATTCGTGATTCGAATCATATTAGGTGATTTGGATTCGTGAATCGAATCCTTTTAACGAAGATTCGTCCCAGCTCTGGTTCATACATATATCAAGTTAGCTCGTCTTTATATAAAATTTGGTAATCGCATTTGGATGCTGGATCCAGAAACGAGACCGGTAATTGGTGTATACAGTCGTCTGTCTTACTCTTACCCCACATCCTGACCATAGTCTCTCCTTTTCTACTCGATTTCCAGTTTTCCCTAGCATTGGCTTCCCTTGGTAATACGATGGGAGGATTTTTTTTAAATAATTTAAAATTATAATACGTACACTTATTTTGATATGTAATCTATTATTACAAAATATAAGGGTGTATATAATAAATAGATGGCATTTAGACAATCCAACATTCTGCCGCTCATAATGATAAACCGTACATCAAAACAGGCTGACCCACTTCCAGCTATCTACCTGTGCACAGGATAAGGAAATTGTTGCATTAATTATTTATACGCGTTTTCACACTGCTGCTCTTGCATTTTTATTTGAAAAAATAACAATAAAAATGTCCCCGTAAAAATGCTAAGAGTTATACTTAATTAATTTCTCACTTAACCAGTGAACTTATAGTCGATACTAGTCGGAAAGTTAAATAAAATTAATAACACAATACCAAGTGTTTTAAATAATAGTTTATAGTTCATGAAATTTCACTTATGAACTATAAACTATTAATTAAAACACTTGGTATTGCTTCATTGATTTTATTTAACTTTCCGACTAGTTTCGACTATAAGTTTAAGTAAGCTGTGTGTGTATATTGTGCGAAAAAAAAGTAGTGAAATCTGGTTAATAAGTGGAATTCAAACCATTAAGCGAGGTCTGCGGTTGTATTGAGACTGCAGTGTTTCCCCTAAACTTATGTATTTGGTCATCAAACTAATTACTTAGCTGTATTTACCGGAAATGTAATTGTAAACCTAATATAACCTCAAATCACATATTGGCTCGCATAGTTAATATCAAAAGTCGACAAATTTGTACACATTAAAGTCGTCTCAATTAAATTATCTTCACGGTTGTTAGCTCAGTGGTATCGTCGCGACTCATACACAGAAATCGCGGGTTCGAGACCCCGATGGCGCATTTTCTTATTTATCATTTTTATTTGTGTTACTAATTTCGTACATTTGCATTATTAACAACTTCCCTCTGCCGTGGTCATCCTGTTGTGTCTTTCAAGTCCTCACAATAGACCCTGTGAGGTGAAACGTGTGACCCTGTGTTTTTTGTTTGTGATCTGCGCATAAATTTACTTACTTCAATTTTCTTCTTAATATTCACTCAATTATGTCCACTTTGGTATGCAAATATTGTAAAATTCAATTAAACGAAATTAATTCTGTTTCATGTTATGTTTGCAAAAGTACTCCGATACAAAATGTTTAAGATCGAAAAAAAATATAAAATGGTCCTGCACAGGTTGTTGTACGTCAGACCTAACACAACACATTATCAGTCTAAAAGATATGATACTAAATCTTCAACAGGAGATTTCAGAATTGAAAAATGTAAATGTGAATAGTACAGTTAACACAGTTAATGCTGACGATATAATTGAATCTGTACTAACTGAATTGCAGGAGCAAAATAAAAGGTCGAAAAATATAATTATTACTAACATCCCTGAGAATACTGATATTGAAACTGAAAAAATAGACACACTAACCGTTATAAAGAAAATTTACCCAACAACGATTACTCCTAATTCAGTGAAAGTATTCAGATTAGGTGTTGAACGCAGTGACAACAAAGCACGGCCATTAAAAGTCATCTTTAAATCGTCTGATGTTGCCCAGGATATTATTCGGAATGCTAAAGAGCTAAGGAAGTATCCCGAGTATAACAACATATACATAAATAGAGATCTAACCCCCCGAGAAAGTGAGAGGAAGAAGAAAATTCTACAGGAATTCAATTATCGCAAGGAAACCGAAGAAATATCTTTAAGATATGAAAATGGATTGCCGCGGATTGTTATGAAGAAAGAAAAACGTAGCCAGCCCCAACAGAGTTCATTAAGATTTTATTACCAGAATGTGCGCGGTCTAAACACAAAAACTTTTACCTTTTACACCAATCTTTTGGAAGCAGATTTTGATGTATTACTTTTAACGGAATCCTGGGCGAACGATACGTTGCAGGACTCAGAATTATTTTCATCTTCCTACCAAGTTTTTAGAACGAATAGACAAACAAGTCGCGGGGGTGGTGTTCTAATCGCCCTTAGGAATTATATTACTTGCGAAAAAATATGCGTAAATGTTAATAATATTGATGTGACTTGTGTACGAGTAAGAATTTCAAATGAGTTATATCATCTAATTGTACTATATGTTCCCCCACAAACGCCTGTCTTTGCTTATGAAAATATATTTAATGCTCTTGAATATCAGTCAATATTTGATACGCCATTTATTCTAGCTGGTGACTTAAACATTCCCAATTATCCAAGCACGCAATGCCCAAAATCTAACATTATATCAAATTTCATTAATTATTATTCGGCCACTCAAGTAAATAACGTACCAAATATCCAAGGAAGGACTTTGGATCTAGTTATATGCTCTGATGGCCTTAATTGTACAATTGAGCATTGTGAATCCTCTCTGGTTAATGAAGATAGTTATCATCCTGCATTAACTGTCACTAGTTCTCACCTTTCATCTAATTTAAAAAAAAATTACTCAAATACTGTTCATTACAATTTTCCTAAAACTAACTTTGTTCTGTTGTATACACTTTTGTGTGATACAAACTGGTCGTCAGTTATCTCTAACAACAACGTTGATCTGGCATGTAAAGAGTTCTACTCTATTTTGAATCACCACATAAACATATGTGTACCTCGTGTAAAAGAACGATGTAAAAAATACCCAAGTTGGTTTACAAGAGTAACTATTTATAATATTAAGCGGAAAAAACATTGGTAGAATATCTACAAACGTCATCCCACCCTCTTTAATAAACGGCGTCTGTCTAAATTCCGATCGTATGTTAAAAACAATATAAAACATGATTTCAAACAATATATGTATGAAACTGAATCTGAAATAAAACGCAATCCAAAGGAACTTTGGACATTTATTAATGCACGTCGATCGGTTACGCGGATACCAGGAATTATGAAAAAGGGTAATGCGTCGGATAGCGATTCGCAAATCACCACTGATGCATTCGCATCGCATTTTTCCGCTGTATATGGTTACAACAATCTGCCGAATTACGAGAGTTCCATCTTGCCTGATACGCTATCAATTAAATCATTTGACCCAAAAGATTACCAGTGTGCAATAAAAAAAACAAAAGAGAATTTAACCATGGGTCCGGACAATATTCCAGCAATGATAATTCGCGACTGTAGCGGCATCTTGATCGAACCTTTATTATATATATATATATAATCTTATATTAACCACCAACACATTCCCTAAAGTTTGGAAACTATCAAAAATTATACCGGTACATAAATAGAAAGATAGATAATATCGAGAACTACAGACCAATATCTTTGATATCCAACTTTGCTAAAATCTTTAAAGTAATGTTATACAATTCTATATTTCATCATTGCAGTAAGTACATAACCCCAAAACAGCATGGTTTTGTGAAATGCAAGTCAACATCGACAAACTTCTGCCATTTTACTGATTTTGTGTCAAGTGCTTTAGACGAACGCTTTCAAGTAGACGTAATTTTTACAGATTTTTCTAAAGCATTTGATAAAGTGAATCATAAGTTATTACTGAAAAAACTTAAACATTTTGGCCTTGATAATAATCTTGTATCATTATTGCAAAGTTATCTGCATGGGAGGTTGGGTTATGTTGAATATAGATCTGTCAAATCACATACATTCGCTTGTAGCAGTGGGGTACCGCAAGGTTCAATCCTTGGGCCACTGTTATTCGTTCTTTTTATTAATGATATTGTCACACGTTTTAACTCTAGCTGCCTACTTTATGTCGACGACTTAAAGATATTTAGCAAAGTTGGTAGCTTAGCTGATTGTGTAAATCTGCAAAATGACTTGCAACGACTTCATGAATGGAGCATCGAAAATGGCTTGCACTTAAATGCATCCAAATTTAAGTCAATGGTATTTACCAGGAAGCAAAACACTTTAATTTTTCAATATAGCATTAACGGGACTACACTAGAAAGCGTCTCTAGTTTTCGCGACCTGGGTGTGTTTTTTGACAAAATATTGAACTTTTCTCACCACATTGCTAACCTGACCAAGTCGTCATATTGCATGCTCGGATTTCTTTTAAGAAACACAAAACAATTTAAAACCTTAGAGCCCCTAATCAACTTCTCCTATGCATTTATTAGAAGTAAATTGGAATACTGTAGCGTAGTATGGAATCCTTGCTACCAAACTTACATCAAGGACCTTGAAAATATCCAAAGGAAATTCTTGAAATGCCTTTATTTTTTTTTATTTTAGAACACATGGACAATATCCTGTTCAAGGTTACAGCTCAGTTGAACTTGAAAAAGAGTTTGGCATAATATCTTTGCAAAATAGAAGACGTATGTCTCAAATTATTTTTATTCACAAATTAATTAACTACCAGTTGCATGATTCATACCACATATCTAGACTAAACTTTGCTGTTCCTAGGTCAGGTAGTAGACATAAGAACATATTTTAAAATAATCGAGCAAACACAACACACTATTTCAACTCACCCATCATGTCTATGTGTAACTCGGTAAACATGCTACCTCATGATATTGATATATTTCATATTAATTTATCAATGCTCACTGCTCATTTAACATATTACATGTTGAGTAATACCTAATTTTTTTAGGTTACGTTAGATGTGGTTTTCGGAACTCTCTACATACACTACGCTACGTCATACTTTCATCTTTTTTTTTTCTTTCTTTTAATGTTTGTTATATATTTTAGTTTTTAAGCTAATATAATTGTATTGCAAAATATATGCATTGCTATATATACATGTATTGCGCCTATATCTATATAATTGTATTTTTTTAAATTATCCTGTTATTAGATCTTGTGAATCTGTTGGATAATAAATAAATAAATAAATAAATAAATAAATAAATAAATAAATAAATAAATAAATAAATAAATAAATAAATAAATAAATAAATAAATAAATAAATAAATAAATAAATAAATAAATAAATAAATAAATAAATAAATAAATAAATAAATAAATAAATAAATAAATAAATAAATAAATAAATAAATAAATAAATAAATAAATAAATAAATAAATAAATAAATAAATAAATAAATAAATAAATAAATAAATAAATAAATAAATAAATAAATAAATAAATAAATAAATAAATAAATAAATAAATAAATAAATAAATAAATAAATAAATAAATAAATAAATAAATAAATAAATAAATAAATAAATAAATAAATAAATAAATAAATAAATAAATAAATAAATAAATAAATAAATAAATAAATAAATAAATAAATAAATAAATAAATAAATAAATAAATAAATAAATAAATAAATAAATAAATAAATAAATAAATAAATAAATAAATAAATAAATAAATAAATAAATAAATAAATAAATAAATAAATAAATAAATAAATAAATAAATAAATAAATAAATAAATAAATAAATAAATAAATAAATAAATAAATAAATAAATAAATAAATAAATAAATAAATAAATAAATAAATAAATAAATAAATAAATAAATAAATAAATAAATAAATAAATAAATAAATAAATAAATAAATAAATAAATAAATAAATAAATAAATAAATAAATAAATAAATAAATAAATAAATAAATAAATAAATAAATGAATAAATAAATAAATAAATAAATAAATAAATAAATAAATAAATAAATAAATAAATAAATAAATAAATAAATAAATAAATAAATAAATAAATAAATAAATAAATAAATAAATAAATAAATAAATAAATAAATAAATAAATAAATAAATAAATAAATAAATAAATAAATAAATAAATAAATAAATAAATAAATAAATAAATAAATAAATAAATAAATAAATAAATAAATAAATAAATAAATAAATAAATAAATAAATAAATAAATAAATAAATAAATAAATAAATAAATAAATAAATAAATAAATAAATAAATAAATAAATAAATAAATAAATAAATAAATATATCAAGGATACTGACTCTATAAATCATTATCCTTGATATTTAATGTTATAGTGATGTAAGTAGTAATTTACGTCGGTAATTAACACTGGTAATTTACCGCAAATTACAGTATAATACCCAGCTGTTTTGTTAATATTGATAACAATATTTCGTGCGGATGCACAAGAAATGTTAAATGTCAAAAAAATACTCTTTTACAGATTATATTTGTATTCACTGTTAAGCGTGTATTAGACGGCACTATTTTTTTGTACAAGAAAATAGTATACTATTTTCTATCATGGTGTAACACACATAATATGACCAAACCAAATAGAACATGTCCTATTTCTATTATACAAAATTGTACAAGATTTGCGTTTAGTTATATTGTGTGTATTACATCATGATAGAAAGTAGAATACTATTTTCTTGTACAAGAAAATAGTGTCGTCTAATACAAGCTCAATACAATAAAATATACAGGGTAAGTCATTTATCTTAAGACACTGAAATATCTCAACAATTCATGATTTTATAAGAAAAAGTTTCTAATAAACCCTTCATATTTTAGAGGAGAAAATTGATCTGTAGTGGCAAGAAGTTCCTACAAGGCCCCCATGGAAGCCCACGGGGGTCAACTTCATAATTTTGAATGGGAACCCCAGTTTATTATTTTTGATTCGTATAGTTAACTCAAAAAGAAGTAACTTTAATTCAATTATGAACAAAGTCTTTAATTCGCATCTAAAATAGAGCAATGCAATTTTATTTTTTTCCGCGTGGTGAATGCACTCGCGAAATCCGTAAGTAAGCAGAAATTGATTCCGTTTTGTAAGAAATGCGTGCGTGGTCGCCGATTTAAGTTGCAACATCTCGACAACACAACAGCACAGGCATAAACGAACGCATGTCTGTAAAACGGACACCGTGCTTTGCATAATCAGACTTGTTGGCAAATCTGCGTCCATCAGCAAGATACCCCGCGGGGACTGGACGACAAATTCCTAAATTCACATTATTTATCAACCTGCGTTCGTTCGCAACATGCAAATAAGCCTACATCGACGATTCTTGAATACATTTCAAGAAGATACGGCGCGCTTAAAGGTGAAATTCAGCAGTTCACTTAGTGTCTTTTACGCGAGAGTTTAGGGTAAATTGGGACGCATCGATTCGTTACTTTCACCTCAGCGGTTTTCGCGATTTTTTTCATTCGATGAATGAAATTCTATCGCAACACTAGATCTGCTTTTTTAGCGTAAATGTAAATGTGTTAGTTGATATTATTTTTTTTCGACCTTTAATCTAATCAAATCAACAGGTTTTACGAGATGAAATTGGATTCTAATGGAGACGATCCATCACATACAGGGAGTTTTTCTTTTATGTATACATATCTTAATAACTGTAAATCTTAAGGTGTTTATGTAATGAGTTCAAATTGACGCTACAAACGAGTGTTTTCCACTCCTGAATTAAGCATGAAGTAAAATTTTTCGTTAGAAAAGCCTGAAAATTTGGTTTGGTCGCGTAGCGCGAAGCGCGGAGCGACCAAACCAAATTTTCAGGCTTTTCTAACGAAAAATTTTACTTCATGCGCCACGCGTTAAAACACTGATTTTAACTGAAGTTCGGAATATACTAGTGAAGCAGTATGCTAAAGACGTACATTCTGAACTTAACAATAAATCAGTGTTTTGTACGCGTGGCGCATGAAGTAAAATTTCGAGTTTAGAAAAGCCCAGAAAATTTGTCTCGGGTCGCTGCGCGACCCTCGACAAATTTTCACGGGGCTTTTCTAAACTCTAAATTTTACTTCATGCTTAGCCTGGGAGTGGAAAACACTAATTTAAAGCTTCAAAATGAACTCTAAAAGAGTTCAATTTGAAGCTCTAAATGAGTGTTTTCAACTCCCAGGCTAAGCATGAAGTAAAACTTTAAAAGAGTTCAATTTGAAGCTTTAAATGAGTGCTTTCCACTCCCAGGCTAAGCATGAAGTAAAATTTCGAGATTAGAAAAGCCCCGTGAAAATTTGTCTCGGGTCGCGCAGCGACCCGAGACAAATTTTCTGGGCTTTCCTAAACTCGAAATTTTACTTCATGCGCCACGCGTACAAAACACTGATTTATTGTGAAGTTCAAAATGTACGTCTTTAGCATACTGTTTTACTAGTATATTTCGACTACGAATAATAATAATAATAACAATAATAATCTTTATTAATCCATATTAATCTAGAGATATTGGACAAGTCAAGTTAAAGATAATATAAATCTATTTCTAAACATTATAACAGAATAAAGGAACACATTATTGTAAAAAATCATCTATGTTATAATATAGATTCTCCATTAGGTATATTTTTAATTTATTCTTAAAATCTTTGTATGCTGTGGCATTTTTTATGTCCGGTAGTAATTTTTTATAAATTTTAACATAGTTATGATTTGGCCCTCGTTCATATTGTGTCGTGCCATGACTTGTAACCGCAAGACTATTTCGATGACGGGTGTCATAACTGTGAAAATTAGAGTTTCTTTCGAAATAATATAGATGCTTTTTTACAAATAAACTACATCTTAAAATATATATACAACGGAATGTAAGTATATTATATTTAGAAAATATTGGTTTACATGATTCTCTAGGAGCTATATTATATATCAATCTTAATATTCTTTTTTGTAATACAAATATTCCGAAGATTTAAGCATATACGCTGTGATTTGGTTTCGTATACTTAAAAAAAGCTCCCTGTAGTTATTTATGCTGTTTATGCTTTGTATAGGATTTATTAATGCCTGTCTGACCAGAATATTTTGAACTTCACTTGAAATCAGTGTATAACACGCGTGGCGCATGAAGTAAAATTTCGAGTTTAGAAAAGCCCAGAAAATTTGTCTCGGGTCGCTGCGCGACCCTCGTCACATTTTCACCGGACTTTTCTAAACTCGAAATTTTACTTCATGCTTAGTCTGGGAGTGGAAGACACTCATTTAAAGATTCAAATTAACCTTTAAAAAAAACGAATATCGTAAAATTTACAGCGTATTCCTATGTATAGTTAAAAGAAACATTCACTGTATGTAGCTTGTTAAGATGAGATTATTGTTTCTGACACCACAGAAAGATTTGTATTTATATAACACTAAATATTGGAAATTAAAATTACACAAGCTTAAACTGAAAAAGCAGCTATCGAATCCATTAATAGTTTTCACATATTGGCTTGAATTAGTCAGAAATGTTCAGTATTCCTCAGCACTGGGTCGGGACCACACTGAAGTCCGAAACGCGTTTCTGGGTATCTGGGGCCGGAATACACAAATTCAATTTTGAAAAAGCATAGTTTTCAAATTCAAGCCGATAATGTTGTATTTTCTCCCATTTGTTTAGATGAAATATAATTCATGTATATCACGCAATAACAAGAATACTACTGCGTTTTCCATTGATGTTCATTTAAAACTTGTAATAAAGCAAAATTACATACATCAATCAATTTTTTTTAATTTTTCCGAGAAAACGTTGAAAAGCAAACATTTTTACAGACGCAATTGTGGAGTTCGAGATGAAAGACATATTAACACAACAATGAGAGCAGAAATCAAGCTCACGATTTTAAGCGGAATCGGCCACCAGCGGCGTCCGTTTAATCCTTAATTAAAGAGCTTTTCGCCAAGTCGAGTAACAAGAGTGTGTAAATGTAAAGAAATAGGTGGGCAACTAGTCATTATCGTACATTACGTTATTATGCGGACAGATCGGGTCACAGCTGTTGGATATCATCTGCTCACGCAACATCCCGACCATCATCACAGACCTACCTGTCTTTCTAATCAGCTGATCGACCCAACATCTGCCCTCGAACACCAATATTATCTTTATGGCCAATAAAATATCTCCTCTTCTGAACGTGTGCTGTGACTAATAACGTTCTCTCTCCTCGGAACTACTAATAGCAGGTGGATTAATCAATCGGAAATCTTAAAAACTGACCTCAATATAAACAGTTTAAATATTAATTACTTTCAATTGAATTTTCTAAAGGTATGTGTTTTAATTCTTAAATAACTGTGTTTGAGATGAAGTAATGTTACACAATAAAACGCTTTTTACTTTGATTGTATATCACTTTTTATTGCACGTGACTGCAGTTTCGACAAATTTACCTTGTCATTATCAGACAGTTTTAAGTTACTCTATGTTTAATAATGACAAGCTAAATTTGTGTAAACTGCAGTCACATTCAATAAAGTGTTATACAAACAAAGTAAAAAGTGTTTTATTGTGAAATTAACATGTATAACGAACTAGAAACCTCCACAATACAGAATTTAAGTTATGTTAGTTGAAGTTTCTGTAATTAAAATGAGGTTGTCTTATAACCAATCATCTAATCTAACGTACACAGGCTTTAACTTTTTTATCGCCCTCTTTTACGTGTTAAATGTTCTAACCAATCCCAGAAAGTAAATCGCAGCAAAAAATACGAAGTGTGTATTTTATTTCGATTTTCCTTTCTTGTTAGGAGGTATTGTCTCCTCGCTGGGTGGCTCACACTCAAGAAGAGAGGTTAATAGGGGTCACCCTCAAGGGGGGGTCCTCTCTCCGCTACTATGGAACGTAGTCATAAACGACCTAATGAAAGAACTAGAGTCTGTAGGGTGTAGGGCAATTGCCTACGCTGACGATGTGACCCTCACAGTCTTTGGCAAACACTTAATTATCCTATCCGAACTTATGGAGCAGGCACTCCGTAAGGTAACCTGCTAGTGTGGGAAGTATGGACTAGGGGTAAACTTAGTCAAAACTGAGCTTGTACTCTTCACCAAAATGCATAAAGTACCGAACATCAAAGTTCCTACTCTAAAAGGCATGGGACTGGTGGTAAAAAAGCAAGCTAAATGTTTGGGCATTCTAACTGGCAGGAAGCTTAGTTGGAAGCCCAATAATCAGGAGAGACCACGGAAAGCGCTCGTCGCGCTGTACTCCTGTAAAAGAGCAGTGGGCAAGGACTAGGGACTGAAACCAACCGTTGTTCACTGGATGTACACAGCCGTGGTAAGGCCCATTATGTTCTAAGGAGCCGCAGTCTGGTGGACTGCCCTGGACAAAAGGATCCACCAAACTGCACTGGGCAATGCTCAGAGAGCCGCCAAATTGCTCATAACAGGGGCGGTCAGGTCCACCCTCTCCAAAGCGCTAGATATAATACTAAATCTAACTCCAGTCCACCTCTACTGTAAATATGCTGCAGCTACTACAGCGATCAGAATCAACTCATTTGGGATATGGAGCACTAGCAAACGGCCATGGAAGGATCCTTAATGAGCTTGTCGATATCCCCTTAAAGACTGACAGCTGCACTCCAGAACTTAATTTTAAAATAAGTTCTCCGCTTCCATCCCGGACAAAACCAAATGGTTAGAGGGCAAGATAGTTCAAGGCAAGGACGTATGGCTCTTTACAGATGGTTCCAAATCTGAAAACAGAGTAAGGGGACTCTTCTCACAAGATTTCAACCTCAAAACGTCATTTATACTCCCTAACACTGTAACATTCTTCAGGCAGAGGTCATGGTCATCCGAGTGGCAGTGGACTGGATCCACAAAAATGAACTTCAGGGGAACCGCATCACGTTTATTACTGATAGTCAAGCCGCTATAAAGATACTGAATAGTCCGTACTGCACCTCGAAGGTGGTCAGAGACTGTAAAAAATTGCTAAATAGGCTTGCAAATAACTGTGACGTGGGACTTATGTGGGTACCTTGTCTCACTGATATCAGAGGGAATTCAATTGCCGACGACCTTGCAAGGAAGGGGGCAAGAATGAAGGACCTGTCTACTGAACTCTCCACCCACAATCCTCTTGTGGAATGTAAGAGACGACTTAGGGACCAAATGATAGCATCGGACAACTATAGGTGGAGAGAAGAAGATACGTATCTCATAAGAAGGCAGCTATGGCCTATATGGAACACTATAAACAGCAACAGATTAATTGCACTTAGCAGAATCGACATAAAGAAGGCGGTAGGCATCCTCACGGGCCACTGCCTCCTAAGTAGACATGCACAAAAGATGGGTCTTGAGCCCAACGTCTTTTGCAGAGGATGCCTGGATGTGGAGGAGGAAAAGACGGTACTCCACTATCTGGGACACTGCCCTGCTCTTGAAAGTAAAAAAATGGTATGTACTACGCAAATGGACTAGCGGACCTCACACCTGTAGATGTGAGAAATCTGACCGGATTCATCAGGTGCTCAGATTGATTTGTATAGGTGGGGAGGGCGGGGAGATCTGACTCCTTTTTACCCTTATAGTATCACATGGGGCCCTTTGGGCCTAAGTGAGGGGTTTAACTCCTGCCATTGAAACCTAACTTAACCTAGATGAGGTTTCAGTAATTAAAATTAGGTTGTCTTATAATCAATCATCTAATCTAACGTACACAGCCTTTACTTTTTTAATCGCCCTCTTTCACGTATCAAATTTTCTATCCAATCCCAGAAAGACATTCTCAGCAAAAAAATCGAAGTGTGTATTTTATATTGATTTCCCTTTCTTGCTAGGAGGTATTGATGAACTTCGTAAAAAAGACATAAAACGTTCGATATCATGATGAAAGTTATCGCCGAAGACGATTATGGATATTTTCCCGTTGTATTATTGAAACCTAATCGATTTATTATCCTTAATGCACGCTTCAATTTATATATTTTCGTCCTTGTTAAACAAATAATAATCCCAAAGAAAGTTCATAACAGTTTACTGAATTTCGACTCGACGGACATGGGGTTTTAGCAGGATTGTGTTATTACACGTACCTATTGCGTACCTCCACAATAAAGAATTGAAGTTATGTTAGGTGAGGTTTCTGTAATTATAATTAGGTTAAGTCTTATAACCAACCATCTAACTAACGTGCACAGGCTTTACCTTTTCGATCGCCCTCTTTCACGTGTCAAATTTTCTAACCAATCCCAGAAAGAAAATCGTAGCAAAAAATACAAAGTGTGTATTTTATTTCGATTTTCCTTTCTTGCTAGGAGGTATTGATGGACTTCGTAAAAGAGACATAAAACGTTCGATATCATGAAGAAAGTTATCGCCGTAGACAATTATGGATATTTTTAGAAAATGGCTCTTTTTTTAATTTTCACGGACGCAATAAAGTATCGCAAGGGGTGAATTATTGTTGAAACCTCATCGATTTATTATCTTTAATGCACGCTTTAATATATATCATTTCGTCCTTATTAAACATATAATAATACCAAACAAAGTTCATAACAATTTACTGAATTTTTACTCGAGGGACATGTGGTTTCAGCAGGATAGTTATTACACGTACCTATTGCATACCTTCACAATACAGAATTTAAGTTATGTTAGGTGAGGTTTCTGTAATTAAAATTAGGTTAAGTCTAATAACCAATCATTTAATCTAACGTACACAGGCTTTACCTCTTTGATCGTCTTCTGTCACGTTTCAAATTTATTGAAACCTAATCGGTTTATTATCTTTAATGCACGCTTCAATTTATATCATTTTGTCCTTGCTAAACACATAATAATTCCAAAGAAAGTTCACAACAATTTACTGAATTTTGACTCGAGAGACATGTGGTTTCAGCAGGATGGAGTTATTACACGTACCTATTCCGTTGTACGAAATACACTGTTTCATTCTTTAGAAATCTAATGTCTGTTAAGTACAAATAATTTTTTTATTAAGTATGCATACAGGGGATTTTTCTTTAAGGTATACATATCCCAATTATATGCTGTAAATCCTTAGATATTCTTTTTATTTACTGAATTTCAACTCAAGGGACATGTGGTTTCAGCAGGATGGAGTTATTACACGTACCTATTGCGTTGTACGAAATACACTGCTTCATCCTTTACAAATCTAATGTCTGTTAAGTACAGATAATTTTTCTATTAAGTATACATACAGGGAATTTTTCTTTAAGGTATACATATCCCAATTATATGCTGTAAATCTTCAGATATTCTTTTTTTTAAAGAGCTCCATTTAAAGCTTTAAACGAGTGCTTTCTATTCCCAGGTTAAGCATGAAGTGAACATTTTAAGGCTTTTTTAAACTCGAAATTTTACTTCATGCGCCACGCGTATAAAACGCTAATTTCAAGTCTCGTTTAAAATACATAAATTTCACAACATATCAGTGTTTTATACGCGTGGCGCTTGAAGTAAAATATGGAGTTTAGAAAAGCCTGAACATTTAGTTTGATCGCTCCGCTTCGCTACGCAATCAAACCAAATTTTAAGGCTTTTCTAAACTTCAAATTTTATTTAATGCTTAGCCTGGGAGTGATAAACAGTCGTTTATGGCTTCAAATTGAACTCTTAGAAAAAACAACGAATGTCAAAAAATGTATGTATACCTAAATTAAAAATTCCTTGTATTAAAAATTCACCAATATTGTGTAAGTATTGTAATTGTAAGATGTTTTGAGAAACATTTAAATTTCACTGTATTATTCAGCTAGTGAATTTTGCAATGTTGTTAATTTTTGATGAATGCACAATTTCATCAAACTAGACATTGAAAACTTGATTGCTTTCGATTGGAAAACTTTTATAAACAATTATTACATATTTTTGCTCATTTCAGCATGCCATATTTTTAAAATGTACAAAATTTCTTGTCTACGCCTCTGTGCATAACCACCCTCACTGCACTTAACAATTTCCTGCTTTTCTCTTTTAACTTTTCTCTTTCAATTGGCGCGTTATTGTTTGCTTAATTCCAGACAGAGCGCGTGACCGCAATCATTTCACATGCATCCTGGGAATGGGGATGGAAATGGGGGAGTGATTGCGTCCCCATTACCACCCCCAAGCGGCTACGGCACCCCAGGCTTTAGCCGTTATCTGCAACGTTAATTATTATGAGTGAGCAAACTCACCTCAGCCTGCAGTGGCCATTATTAATGATGACCATATATCTAGCCGGTTTTTATCACGGTAATGAGATGTACACTGGAATTGCCAGTGTTTTGTACTTTAATTAATTTACGAGGGGTGATCAAAAAGTAACGTTACAAAGGCTGCAATAATTTGAATTAAAATTGTAACCTTACTTTTTGATCACCCCTCGTAATTATATTATTTTTCACTGTGGGCAACTTTGCGGGGTTGAAAGGGATTAGAAATATTTTATTTAAGTATATTAATTTTGCTTGTTAAATTATTTGAAAGTTAATATTTGAGTTTCAAGAAACGATTGTGTAATTCTTAAGGTAGCCACACACGCAACTGCAAGCTTAACAAGCATGCATGATCAAACTATTTGTAAATGTACCTTTACTAAAAACTCGATTTTCAGGTGAACATTTAAATTTTTTTAATAATCTGACAAAAATCAGAGGCGTTCTTATGAATGTTAGTATTAACGTAGAGAATTTATTTTTCCGCAAATATTTTATTTAGCACCCCCAGCTTAAATTCAGTGGATTATATATAATGATGTTTAAGTGTGTACATTATTTTTTTGAATTTTTTTAAAAATAATTTTTTGTCCTGAAAATTGATTTTTTCCATACCTACCCCTTACAAAAGACTCGATTTTCAAGTGAACATTTTTATTTTTTAAAAAATCTGAAAAAGATCATAGGCCTTCTTATGAATATTAGTGTTAACGTAGTGAATTTATTTTCCCACAAACATTTTTTCAGCACCCCCAGCTCAAATTCAGTGGATTTATTGAATTCTGTCGTTACAAAATGTTGCTAAAATTAGGTGTAAGCATTTTTTTCTGGTGAAACTGCTTATTTTCACCAGAAAAAAATGCTTGCATTATTTTTAATGATGTTAAGTATGTACATTACTTTTTTGAATTTTATTGAAAATTATTTTTTTCCCTGTAAATCGGTTTTATGTCATACTAAAAACTCGATTTTCAGATGAAAACTTTTGTTCTTTTAAAAAAATCAGTGGCGTTCTTATGAATGTTAGTATTAACGTAGTGAATTTATTTTCCCGCAAACATTTTTTTTAGCATCCCCAGCTCAAATTGATTACTAAATTTTGGTAAAATTAGGTGTAAACATTTTTTTCTGGGAAAAATAAGCAACTTACATTAGTTATAATGATGTTAAGTGTGTACATTATTTTTTTGAATTTTTAAAAAACATTTTTTTTCTGAAAATCGATTTTTTTCCACACCTACCCCTTTCAAAAAACTGGATTTTCAGTTAAATTTTTTTTTTTTTAAATTGAATAAATCAGAGGCGTTCTTATGAATGTTAAAATTAACATAGTGAATTTATTTTCCCACAAACATTTTTTTTAGCACCCTCAGCTCAAATTGAGTGGATTTATTGAAATCTGTCGTTACTAAATTTTGCTAAAATTAGGTGTAAACATTTTTATCTAGAGAAAATAAGCAGCTTAAATTATTTATAATGATGTTAAGTATGTACGTTATTTTTAGACCTTCCTTTCTAAAAGCCGTTGTAAGCGTTCTAAGTTTTAGCGTTTTTGACGTCATGTCAGATTTTTGTCATAACGAATTTTGTTTTTCTCCCTTTATTCTATATTCCGCCAAAAATACATTACTTAACGCACTTTCTGTGCGTTAAAAAAGTAGTCATTTGGAGAATTAATTTAAATCCGGCGAGGCGATTCTCTCACAGCATCCTTATTTACAATAATAACTCAGCAAACCATTGTCTGACCAGAATCGTTATGACTGGCCCTAAACACTCAAAAAGGACACCAATAAATCATCATTACGAAAATCCAGTTACACAGCATCTGTCCGCGCATCCGCATGGACCGTGTGACCAGCGAACCCTTTCCGTCTTTTTCTCCTTCCGGTCTCTCAGAAGAAGAACCACTGGTCACGAAATCTTCCCCCTTTTTTTTTTCAACCCCATTGCGCTCGCGACAGGTACACCAGGAAGGATAGAAGCGATACCCGTTTTTATCTCGCACCTTTCGGCCTTTGTGATGCAAAGCGTGTTTGTCTTCCGCTTTGTGTCTGGAGTAGGATGATTAAATGGTTTCATTACTTACGCGATGGAAGGAAATATGTGAAACTGGATGCCACCGCAAGGAAGATGGCTATATTAATTACTGCCTATTTTAAATAAGACGTATTATGTTACTGGACTTTTTTCTTTTTTTTATCCCTAAACGAAGCGTTATTGATATCCTGGTGTATTTATTTAATTAAGGAAGAATGTTTCAAAGTCAAAACTACTTGGGATAAAAAACCAAAATATTAGTGAAATTTAAGCAGGTGTTTTCTTTTTCAAATCTTATTTAATTATGCACTCTTCATCTTAGCAGTTTCTTATAAAACACCTTAATTTTCTAATATAATTCAATGATACTTCGCGAGTGTTCCGGAATAATTATGTTTTACTTATCAAATATTCGATATATCTATGTACACTTCTGTGCAATAAAATTAAGCACAAGTCTTATAACTATTTTTCACAATATTTGTGTTAATTGCTTAGCAGCAGTTTCAATAAATGATAAAACACCATAATTTGAAAATAACGCCTTTATTTAAAAACCAAAATTATGACCTTTAAAAAAAACGCTGGTTATGAATACAACAAAGCCGAAATAGAAAAACTATCTTCTACACTGGCGAAAGAAATTAACGCATCACATTAATTTTTTTAATTTAAAAATAAAGTTTTGATGTTTAAAAACAAAAAAAAATAACAACAAAACCAACTGAACTATAATAATTATTTTCAACACATTTTCTTTCATTAATGACTAAAATAATGTCATAAATAAAAAGAGGAAACAAGTTAACATGTGATTATAAGAATTAATATCTAGTGTTTGGTCCTCTTGCTCGAATAACTGCCTGACAGCGACGGCTCATACTGTTAATTAATGATCCAATTTCATCCTGGTTAATATCTTCCCAAATTTCCTGCAATCTTTGTCCAAGCTCTTGTTGACTGAACAGCAGTTGTGGCCCTTTTTCTCCCTTGTCCTGGCCTTCTTGAGTATGCCTGAGTTTCCCGATGTCTCTCCAAGACACGGGATACGGTCGATTGATTAACACCAAGACGCTGACTTATGTAACGCTGACTCCTACCTTCTTCTGCAAGTGTAACCACAATCACAGCTTCTTCACTGCTTAAATTAAGATTCGGACGTCTATCCATATTCATTCTTCACTATTTAGCACTTAATTTTAACAATTACTTGAAAACAAACTCAAAAAGAAATTTTATATGATCTTTCTTACAGTCAGAATAATGAAAAGTGCTTCATTTTATTTATTGACAGAAAACCATGAGAACAAAAGACAAAACACAACATGTAAAACAGCATGCTGGATAAGATTTCTTATTGTAAAAATATGTTTGTGTTCAAAGAAAACTCGATTCCAAGATATCAAAAAAATCACAAATGATGCGTTAATTTCTTTCGCCAGTGTAGTTTAGTTAAAATTCGAATTTTTGAATTGTTGTCTAAATGACACAACATTTTGACATTAAGGAAATTGACATATTTGCATATTCTTGTAACTAGGAAACTCATTATGTCCGTTTTAAACTATAACATATTTTGTGTGCTTAATTTTATTGCATAGAAGTGTACTTATTGAGAAGAGATTAGGAACGTGCAATTGTGGTGCCTTTTTTAATACTACTATTTATTACGTTATAAATAATGTTTTGCTGAAATTTCAGCAAAATAATTGAGTATAGAACACTGTATATCTTAATATTTTTCATCAGAAGACACAGAAATTATATGTTTCAAATATCTTGTTTTTCTTCTGGGTTTCCAGTATACATTGATTCATATCAATCAAATAAGGTAATCTTCAAAATGTTGTTGTTTAATGTTAGTAAGATATGGGCTTTCTTTGCAATACGAAAATACGAACTTTTAGCAAGGGTAGACAATGCTTATGGGAGAACTGGATTCCGAGTTTTCGAGGATAGAAAAGGTGAGACTGTGGTCGGGAAGTGGGTCCATCTACTTATGAATAGAGTAAACGTAGAAGTATTCTAGAGAAAACTGCTCCGGTTGCGTCTACACACACACACACACACACACACACACAAATGCGCTCGCTCTTATTTCGTCGTGTAATTTGATCCCGTCTACACCACTTGTACGATGATAAATTTGATGACCTTCAGAAAAAATAAACTGTTCCGAAACATTTCTTTTATTTTCAGATTTCCAGCGTGTTCGAAATTATGGTCTTTGGGAATCAGATATATTTAAAAAGCTCCTAAATAAACCTAAAATTTAACTAAAAATCAAATAATTAAATTCAATGAGTTCACATTAAAGAATTCATTTGATATTATTTTTATCTTGATTGTTTTTTTTTTCTTCATAAATTCAATTAAAACTTTGGTATGTACCAAATTTGGCAAATAATTTATATTATTGATTAGTTATACAGAGAGTTTTTTAAGTATAAATAACTCAATATACAGAATACACTGTACATTTTTCTGGACTTTTCTAAACTCGAAATTTTACTTCATGCGCCCCGCGCACAAAACACTGATTTTACGTTAGGTTCAAATATACTTAAATTTCACAATATTTTAGTGTTTAATACGCGTGGCGCATGAAGTAAAATTTCGAGTTTAGAAAAGCCCCGCGAAAATTTGTCTCGGGTCGCTGCGCGACCCTCGACAAATTTTCTACGCGGGGCTTTTCTAAACTCGAAATTTTACTTCATGCTTAGTCTGGGAGAGGAAAACACTCGTTTAAAGCATCAAATTGAACTCTTTTCAAAATACAACAAATATCTACAGATTTAAAGAAAATAAGGTGAATTTGAAATATGTATATTTTAAAGGAAAACTTCCTGTATATGAACTGTGGTAGACGAATAATAAAATTTATTATCACCACAAAAAGTCTATTCGAAAATATTTCTTTTATTTTGAGATTTCAAGCGTGTTCCAAATTATGAAATTCGGGAATATATTTTATAAAAACAAATTTACAATGAAATTTACAATTCTAAAATATTTTTCAACGTTTTTATTTAATATATTTTTAATAAAAAAATTGTTAAAATTATTAGATTAATCGATTATTGTTTCAAATATTCATAATTTGCATAAATAAACATTTTACAATGAAAAAATGTAAAATATATTTCCAACATTTTTAGTTATTATATATATTTTTAATAAAAACGTGTTTAAAAATTAATAAATTTTTAATATATTTATGTTATTAAAATTTTTTTATTTAAAAGTTAGATAAATACAAAAATCTTTTTACAATGAAAAAATCAATTTGAAAAATGTTTGATAGGTATTTTAATTGAAATTGATAATAAAAATCAGAAATGATTTCAATAAAATAGATAAATTATTTACGAATACACTAAACTAAAAACATAGAAATATAGATTCATATAAACATTCATATATACAAAAAACTAACAAACATTAAAAAACTATATTAAATATACATATAACTGTATTCTTATTTATTAACGATATTTTAGAAGCAGTTTTTTCGTTTTTTTTTTTATTCAGTAATAATAATACAGAATAGATCGAAGTGTAACACAAAATCAACAGAATATATTTTAAATAAAAAGCCAACAAATCAACACCTCATCATTTGCTTGTTTAATTTCATGACACTCCGGTTTTTAAAAATGCAATAAATAGCAAAGCTCGGTGTGTATATTTTTTACTTTAACCAAATGAATATCATAATTTCCCTGAAATAATTAGGGAAGATAATATTTTAATTTTGAGAAATTAACATTAAAAATGCTACGTTCCGTTTCATCCATTTACACTATGAATAACGTGTATGAATATCGAATTAACTTTTTTCCTTGACTATTTTCTTTTTGGAAAATATTCATTATTTTAGTGGGGATAGCTTTATAGAAGGGATGAAAAATCAAATTCTTCGAAGTGATCTAGCTGTTTTTACCTATTTGTAGGCATTTTTTCGACCACTTTTTTATTATGGTGTATACCCTCAAGTATTGCGCGACCAGAACAATACCACTGCAACTTACAGATAATCCGCAACCTTCTAAAAACCATAAATATTTTGGGATTTAAAAAGATTATTTACTGTTGACACATTTAATCCGTATCCGCAGAATCCAATTCGGTAATTTTTCTATCACGTTTTTCACTATCCGATATTTTAGTTAGACACTTTTTGATCGGGATTTCTTAAATAATTTTGAATTATTTTTATTTACCTATTTAGTCTGTAACATAATCCCATCGGTAACTTTTGTAAATGTAATCTGACTAAGAATAAAACCATTGAAATAATTTAATTAACCTGACATACAAAACGTAAACTGGAAATAGAGTATTCAATAATTTTTGCAATTACACTTCTCAGAGAAAATCTATTATACTTATTCTATTAAAAGACATCTTGTTGTTTTCTAAATGTTTTTGATTATCATCACTTAACGACACTTTTCAACATATTTCAATATTTGAGCCAATTATCTCAAATATTAGGAATAACACTTGTTTCTGATTCCTGGGACCCTAAAACGTATATTTCCCTACAATAAAAGATAGCCATGAGGTCGGTAACAATTATTAAAATGTAAAATTTATAATGTTATTATTGTGACTAATTACTTGATTTAACAAGTTTGTTTGTTTCGCAGTTTTTGATAATATTCTCAATTATATAGTTTCATGATTTTTATATAATTTGTACTTTCTCTATATAACATTTCGTGTATCTCGGGAAGTATTGAGAATATCGAAAAATATTTCTGCTTATTCTATTTCAAATTATCCCCATGAAGCCGCACGACGGATGCCATAAATTTTAATCCAAAAATTAGGTAACATATTAGTGCCCGCTAAGTGTTGTCGGTTTTGATCAAATGGCACACAATGAGCGTTTATAAAATTTCAATCGGAAAAGTACAAGTTGATCATGTAACAATCGTTCAAAGTAAACGGATAATTAAAGTAGTCAGTGCAAAAACCACAAATTTCTGAAACTGTTAATATTTATTAAAAGTATGGTTCATTTAATAAAATACGCATCGTGATTAAAATATATACTGTGTCCATTTTGGGATCTGATTTTTTTCTTTTGCAGAATAAACACTCATGTTGAATTGAATTATTGCTTTGTGTTTTAATAAATTTGATGCCAAACACTGACTTTTCGTAGCAACTACTGTTTTGACGATTTTATTTTCGTATAATCGTTCACTATTTTCAAGCTATATTTCAAATTAAACTGAGGAGAACTCAAAAATAATACCTCGAAAATACTGCTAGTAGGTAAAGAAATGATTTTAATTTTTTTGTAATCGTTTTCGTTCAATAAGCGATACAAACTCAAATTCCAATTACATTAGAAATCTTTACATGAAACATACAATGCGCCTTGAAACGGGACACATAGTATATTTAAAACTATTTTAACCCATTAACGGCCAAGCAATTTTAACTCTAAAAGTTAATTCTAATTAAAATTCTACACTTCTATTTGTGATTTCTATGAATTACATACTGTAAATTTTTTCTTTAAATACACATAATGTATACGTGAATTTAATAAAAAGTTAAAAATCATAAATAGTTTATTATTATATTAAAGTGATAATGGATTTTCAAAAAATTAGTGCCTCAACAATGTAATGTATACGCTGTCAATGTTCAGGCATTCGTCGATTTTATATAAAAACGTGCAATATGAAGTTAAGAACGAGTGTATCCACTCCCAGACTAAGCATGAAGTAAAATTTCGAGTTTAGAAAAGCCTGAAAATTTGGCTCGGGCGCGTAGCGAAGCGGAGCGACCGAGCCAAATTAGGCTTTTCTAAACTCGAAATTTTACTTCATGCGCCACGCGTATAAAACATTGTAATATTGTGAAGTATTTACAATACACTTTAAATAACAAAATATTTAAATTTTTCTTGGTATATTTTCAATTCAGGTCAAATAATATAATATATCAAATAAACTTATTTAGTAACTTAATTATCAAAAAATAATAATGTTGCGTGTATGCATCAACGGCGCTTAATGGGTTAAAAACTTCAAACGGTAATAATTCAAAAACTAAAAAAAATGACTTAACTGCATTTGGCACTGACCCCTTTAATTAAAAAAGAAACCCTTATCGATCAGTAGATTTGATCTGATCAATTGGATTGATCTGATTAGTTAATAAAATGATAAGTTCATGTATTTGTTTTAATTTTTATCAAAAGTTAAATAGTTTTGTATTTTAAGTTTCTTGTACAAAATAAATAATACTAAATGAATTTTACAACGTTTACATATAATTTCATAAAATCTATTCTCTAATAACGCAGAAAATAAAATTGTAGAAGGAAACGCATGAATGAATGTAACACGCATCCTTAGCTCGTTAAAAGAAAAAAAAAAAACGTGTTTTCAAGATTAAAAAAATCACCATCTGGAATATGATACGAGAAGCGCGGAATAGAGGGAGAAAGAAATTGTCTCTCTCTCTCTGAGACTTGATTTCGCGACATTTGGAGTAAAATAGTCGTAACCGACCGACCGTAGGAAGCCAGACTGGTGTATATAGGCAGCCATATACACCAATTTAGCATCCAGCGCTCTGCTCCCATTCGCGTGTACCCAATATTTATATGGGGACTGGCTAACTGGATATATATGAACTGTGCTTTTAGTTACTCTCCGAGGAGTTAAGCATTCGAAGACTCGGAGAGTAACTAATAGTTCGTATTTTTACTTACAAACCAAGCTTTATCTCACTAGCATAAAACAACAACATTTTGAACATTACCTTGTTTGATTGATATGAATTTATATAAATGTACTTTCCGTGTTAGAGGCGAAACGGTTAATTAGATAGGATAGAAAATTGAAAGAAAAACAACATCACGTTCCAAATTAAATTAATCTGCTAACAGGAATAAGCAATTAATCCATTATTCTGGAAACAATGCTCTCTTAAAACAGACGCGCTCAAATTTGCATAAATCCATTATGCTCGAAACACGTTTAACGAATCTTGTACGAATCTTCAATTAATTAATTGTTTGCTCCTTGGAATTCCAGTGAAAATAAACAAAAGACCGGAAAAATCATTCAATTGGGTATAATTTTGCACCAATAATTTGGCAAGTTTCAAACGAATTTCTTTAACCCATTAAGCGCCATTGATGGATACACACAACACTATCATGTTTTTGATAATTAAATTACTATAAGTTAAGTTACATTTTAAGGCACTTGTTAATTTTATATAAAAACGTGCAATGAAGTTTAGAACGAGTGTTTCCACTCCTAGACTAAGCATGAAGTAAAATTTCGAGTTGAGAAAAGCCCCGCGTAGAAAATTTGTCGAGGGTCGCGAAAGCGAAGGTCTTTTTTTATTTATAAATAAAATCTTGAATCAAGCGTGCCTTATCAAGTGCTTAAATCTAGTATCACCTCCGTGGAATGTCTTTATGCCTTTCCACCCTCGAATATTAGCAATGCTAATTAAATCCAATAAAAGAGAGTATGTTAATGAAAGCGGGATAATCTGGAGATGGTGGAGCTTTGGGTGGGTCCTGCAGGTGCGGTCGATAGCCGCATCAGAGGAGTTAAAGCATCGTTCCATGTAACCTAGGCAACCCCCGGGGGTCGTGGGGAGGGGCGGGAGGGTGGAGGGCGGCACCGCAGACAAAGTGCTCTATCTATCCCCGGTTTTCCACCTGCTCTGAGGCGAATTCATTACGTATGCACGGACAACCAACCAGCCCCCCTCGTCCTCCCCCACACTAACGTTGCCCAATTGTTATTCCCTGGCCTTAATTACGTGTCGCCCCGCACATCAATAACCAGTAACAAGCATGTGATTGAACACCTTGAACACCTCGGCTTAACCACCGCGATAAATTACCGACTGGCTTCAACGAATTACACGAAAAATAAGACTGATATGCATTAGGCTAATTGATTTCTTATATGTTTTTTGTAAGAGTTATCATTACCTTTCAGTAATTTATCTCTTGTAGTAATAATCGGGAGTCCAACAATTATTGAAGTCCTGGGTGGCTGTGGAATCAAACTTGAATGTCAACTCTTATTTCTTTGAAATAGATTATGACTATTTAGTAATTTTGAAGTCAAAATCGACATTCATGTTTGATTTCACGGGTGGCTGTCAAATTAAACATGAATGATAATCTTTACTTAAAAATTACTGAAAAGTCATCATCTATTTCAAAGAAGTAAAAATCCACATTTAAGATTGATTCCACAGCTAGCCAGGACATTAATAATTGTTGGACACCTGATTATTACTACAGAAGATAAATTACTGAAAAATAATGATAACTCTTACACAAAAATTATAAGAAATAAATTAGCCTAACGCATATCAGATTTAATTCGTTGAAGCGAAATTAAGTCTTAAGAAGTCTTAAGAATTAAGTCTTTTAGAAGGTGCAATTTTTACCCAGTAAAACGTAAATATGATATAAATTTTATCTTCCAAATACTTTAGAGACTAAGAGTATAGAATAGATGTAGTTGTTCGTTTTATTTTCGAAACAACCTTAAATATAAATCTATAAATATTATTACGCTTTAAACCCGTGTAGTTTGAATTCGAATTGCATCTGTTGTTAGATATGCAGTTGATATTTTTATGAATCAAATAGGAAAAAAGGGGGTAATTACGTGATTTCGTACCGGTTGGAGCCACTGCGTGCGAGGGACAATACACACAGGGTAGTTCCGGTCCAGTGATACCAACGGTCGCGTCGTCGGCGGTTCGTGTACCCAGGTTCCCGCCAAGTGCGCAAGGTGCGACCCCCCTGGACATGTGCACTTTGTTGCACACGCATTCACATCATGCACCCACACATATCGACGTTTTATTACTCACGTCATGGAGATACAAAAAAAAGAAGGGTGAAATGCAAAATTATTCTGCGTGTAGATAGATATATACCGGGTGTTTCATTAAGCGTGGCTACCGGCTGTATCTCAGAAACTATGTAGCGTAGTAGGTTGAGGTAAAAAATTGCAGAGTGAAAGTGGCCAAAATAAATCTCTGGAAATTAGTTTTAAGTCCGAACCTCCGCTGATAGAGGGCGTAACATCTATCGCCAAACACAAAAACAGAGTTTTATCAAAAAACTGCTAAATTGATTTAGGTTGAAAATATACAAATGGTAATCTGAATTTAACTCAATTTTAACTACTTGTTTCTTTATTTCGCACATATGAAGCAGAGGATAGCGAGAAAGTGTGATCATTAAACTGCGTGTAACTTTTGTTAGGATTAATCGAAATTAATCAAGTTAGTCTCATTTGATAGGTAATTGAAAGCACTTTAAATCACTGTTTACTATCGTTTACTTTAGTTCTTATAGAAAGCACCAGAGGGCGTTTTTTAAACAACCACCATATTTTCTAGATTTTCTTACAAATTTCAAATTATAAGCTATAATTCTTCTACGCTAGTTTATTACAGGAAGGAATTCTGAGAAAAGTAGTAAAAACCTCATTCTAATATCTTTATCCTAACTAAAGATATAGTAAAAAGTCTGGGAGATTAGCCCATTTTCAACCGCGCACCATATAAAAATATGTTTATTAACGTTAAAAAATTAATAATTATTAATATTAACAAATGTTTTTTTTTATGAAAAAGCGGCCCTGTAAGAGCAGAAACAACATTTGTTCAATGGGAAAAATGTTGTTTCTGCTCTTACAGTGCCGTTTTATTATTTGAAAATTTAACATTTTTTAACATCATAACCCCTCTAGCTACAGCTACAGCCACAGTTCATATATATCCAGTTAGCCAGTCCCCATATAAATTTTGGGTACACGCGAATGGGAGCAGAGCGCTGGATGCCAAATTGGTGTATATGGCTGCCTATATACACCAGTCTGACTTCCTGCGGTCGGTCGGTTACGACTATTTTACTCCAGATGTCGCGAAATCAAGTCTCAGAGAGAGAGTGAGAGAGAGACAATCTCTTTCTCCCTCTATTCCGCGCTTCTCGTTGTATCATATTCCAGATGTTGATTTTTCAATCTTGAAAACACGTTATTTTTTTCTTTTAACGAGCTAAGGATGCGTGTTACATTCATTCATGCGTTTCCTTCTACAATTTTATTTTCTGCGTTATTAGAGAATAGATTTTATGAAATTATGTGTGAACGTTGTAAAATTCATTAAGTATTATTTATTTTGTACAAAACACTTAAAATACAAAACTATTTAACTTTTGATAAAAAGTAAAACAAATACATCAACTTATCATTTTATTACCTAATCAGATCAATCCTATTGATCAGATCAAATCTACTGATCGATAAGGGTTTCTTTTTTAATTAAAGGGGTCAGTGCAAAATGCAGTTGTCATTTTTTTTAGTTTTTGAATTATTACCGTTTGAAGTTTTTAACCCATTAAGCGCCGTTGATGCATACACGCAACATTATTATTTTTTGATAATTAAGTTACTAAATAAGTTTATTTGATATATTATATTATTTGACCTGAATTGAAAATGTACCAAGAAAAATTTAAATATTTTGTTATTTAAAGTGTATTATAAATACCTCACAATATTACAATGTTTTATACGCGTGGCGCATGAAGTAAAATTTCGAGTTTAGAAAAGCCTAATTTGGCTCGGTCGCTCCGCTTCGCTACGCGCCCGAGCCAAATTTTCAGGCTTTTCTAAACTCGAAATTTTACTTCATGCTTAGTCTGGGAGTGGATACACTCGTTCTTAACTTCATATTGCACCTTTTTATACAAAATCGACAAATGCCTGAACATTGACAGCGGATGCATTACATTGTTGAGGCACTAATTTTTTGAAAATCCAGTATCATTTTTATATAATAATAATAATAAACTATTTATGATTTTTAACTTTTTATTAAATTCACGTATACATTATGTGTATTTAAAGAAAAAATTTACAGTATGTAATGCAATAAGTCATTCATAGAAATCATAAAAAGAAGTGTAGAATTTTAATTAAAATTAACTTTTAGAGTTAAAATTGCTTGGCCGTTAATGGGTTAAAATAGTTTTAAATATACTATGTGTCCCGTTTCAAGGCGCATTGTATGTTTCATGTAAAGATTTCCAATGTAATTGGAATTTGAGTTTGTATCGCTTATTAAACCAAAACGATTACAATAAAATTAAAATCATTTCTTTACCTACTAGCACTATTTTCGAGGTATTATTTTTGAGTTCTCCTCATTTAAAATATAGCTTGAAAATAGTGAACGATTATACGAAAATAAAATCGTCAAAACAGTAGTTGCTACGAAAAATCAGTGTTTGGCATCAAATTAATTAAAACACAAAGCAATAATTCAATTCAACATGAGTGTTTATTCTGCAAAAGAAAAAAATCAGATCCCAAAATGGACTCAGTATATATTTTAATCACGATGCGTATTTTATTAAATGAACCATACTTTTAATAAATATTAACAGTTTCAGAAATTTGTGGTTTTTGCACTGACTACTTTAATTGTCCGTTTACTTTGAACGATTGCTACATGATCAACTTGTACTTTTCCGATTGAAATTTTATAAACGCTTATTGTGTGCTATTTGACCAACACCGACAACACTCAGCGGGCACTAAAATGTTACCCATTTTTTGGATTAAAATGTATGGCATCCGTCTTGCGGCTGCATGGGGATAATTTAAAAAAGAATAAGCAGAAATATTTTTCGATTTTTCGATTTCCCGAGATACACGAAATGTTATATAGAGAAAGTACAAATTATATAAAAATCATGAAACTTTATAATTGAGAATATTATCAAAAACTGCGAAACAAACAAACTTGTTAAATCAAGTAATTAGTCACATTAATAACATTATATATTTTACATTTTAATAATTGTTACCGACCTCATGGCTATCTTTTTTTGTAGGGAAATATACGTTTTAGGGTCCCAGGAATCAGAAACAAGTGTTATCGATAATATTTGAGATAATTGGCTCAAATATTGAAATATGTTGAAAAGTTTCGTTAAGTGATGATAATCAAAAACATTTAGAAAACAACAAGATGTCTTTTAATAGAATAAGTATAATAGATTTTCTCTGAGAAGTGTAATTGCAAAAATTATTGAATACTCTATTTCCAGTTTACGATGTTTTGTATGTCAGGTTAATTCAATTATTTCAATGGTTTTATTCTTAGTCAGATTACATTTCCAAAAGGTACCGATGGGATTATATTACAGACTAAATAGGTAAGTAAAAATAATTCAAAATGATTTAAGAAATCCCGATCAAAAAGTGAAAACAAAAATATCGGTTAGTGAAAAACATGATAAGAAATTACCGAATTGGATTCTGCGGATACGAATTAAATGTGTCAACAGTAAATAATCTTTTTAAATCCCAAAATATTTATGGTTTTTAGAAGGTTGCGGATTATCTGTAAGTTGCAGTGGTATTGTTCTGGTCTCGCAATACTTGAGGGTATACACCATAATAAAAACGTGGTTAGAAAAAATGCCTACATATAGGTAAAAACAGATAGATCACTTCGAAGAATTTGATTTTTCATCCCCTCTATAAAGCTATCCCCACTAAAATAATGAATATTGTCCAAAAAAGAAAATAGTCAAGGAAAAGAGTTAATTCGATATTCATACACGTTATTTAGAGTGTAAATGGATGAAACGGAACGTAGCATTTTTAATGTTAATTTCTCAAAATTAAAATATTACCTTCCCTAATTATTGCAGGGAAATTATGATATTCATTTGGTTAGAGTAAAAATATACACACCGAGCTTTGCTATTTATTGCATTTATAAAAACCGAAGTGTCATGAAATTAAACAAGCAAATGATGAGGTGTTGATTTGTTGGCTTTTTATTTAAAATATATTCTGTTGATTTTGTGTTACACTTCGATCAATTCTGTATAAAAACTGAATAAAAACAAACGAAAAAACTGCTTCTAAAATATCGTTAATAAATAAGAAAACAGTTATATGTATATTTAATATAGTTTTTTAATGTTTGTTAGTTTTTTGTATATATGAATCTATATTGCATTGTTTTTAGTTTTGTGTATTCGTAAATAATTTCTGTTTTTCTATTATCAATTCCAATTAAAATACCCATCAAACATTTTTCAAATTGATTTTTTCATTGTAAAAATATTTTTGTATTTATCTAACTTTTAAATAAAAAATGTTTAATAACATAAATATATTAAAAATCTATTAATTTTTAAACACGTTTTTATTAAAAATATATATAATAACTAAAAATGTTGGAAATATATTTTACATTTTTTCATTGTAAAATGACTTTGTTTAGTTATACAAATTATGAATATTTGAAACAATAATTTATTCATCTAATAATTTTAACAATTTTTTTATTAAAAATATATAAAATAACTAAAAACGTTGAAAATATATTTTAGAATTGTTAATTTCATTGTAAATTTGTTTTTATAAAATATATTCCCGAATTTCATAATTTGGAACACGCTTGTAATCTCAAAATAAAAGAAATATTTTCGAATAGACTTTTTGTGGTGATAATAAATTTTATTATTCGTCTACCACAGTTCATATACAGGAAGTTTTCCGTTAAAGTATACATATTTCAAATTCACCTTATTTTCTTTAAATCTGTAGATATTCGTTGTGTTTTTAAAAGAGTTCAAATTGATGCTTTAAACGAGTGTTTTCCTCTCCCAGACTAAGCATGAAGTAAAATTTCGAGTTTAGAAAAGCCCCGTGAAAATTTGTCGAGGGTCGCGCAGCGACCCTCGACAAATTTTCACGGGGCTTTTCTAAACTCGAAATTTTACTTCATGCGCCACGCGTATAAAACACTAAAATATTGTGAAATTTAAGTATATTTGAACCTCACGTAAAATCAGTGTTTTGTGCGTGGGGCGCATGAAGTAAAATTTCGAGTTTAGAAAAGCCCAGAAAAATGTACAGTGTATTCTGTATATTGAGTTATTTATACTTAAAAAACTGTCTGTATAACTAATCAATAATACAAATTATTTGCCAAATTTGGTACATACCAAAGTTTTAATTGAATTTATGAAGAAAAAAAAACAATCAAGATAAAAATAATATCAAATGAATTCTTTAATGTAAACTCATTGAATTTTATATTTTGATTTTTAGTTAAATTTTAGGTTTATTTAGGAGCTTTTTAAATATATCTGATTCCCAAAGTCCATAATTTTGAACACGCTGGAATTCTGAAAATGAAAGAAATGTTTCGGAACAGTTTATTTTTTCTGAAGGTCATCAAATTTATCATCGTACAAGTGGTGTAGACGGGATCAAATTACACGACGAAATAAGATCGAGCGCGTTTGTGTGTGTGTGTGTGTGTGTGTGTGTGTGTGTAGACGCAACCGGAGCAGTTTTCTCTAGAATACTTCTACCTTTACTCTATTCATAAGTAGATGGACCCACTTCCCTACCACAGTCTCTCCTTTTCTATACTCGAAAACTCGGAATCCAGTTCTCCCATAAGCATTGTCTACCCTTGCTACAGCTCACCTTTCAAATGTTTATAAGCCTTTTCAATTTTTTTTATGACTACGGCCTTATTAAAGAAGAAGTTCAGTGCCAACTTAAACTTGAAAAGAAAAAGCATTGATGGTCATGTTATTTGTAATCACATCACGCCATTCGTATAATTGTTGAATAAACGAATTTTAAATCGGATCAATCAGGTATCCCACATGGATCAAATTTAGGATTTTTATTTTAACAGTTTCCATCAATATATGTAAATTAATTTATAAAAATTAATTTACATATACAGGGTTGTTCAAAATGAAGGAACAGATTTCAAACATGTATTTCTTCTAAATTACAAAAGATAGAAACACAATTCTAACGTTCCTGGAAAGAGAAAAGTTTAATTTATTATGCATTTAATATGAGCACCGTTTTGATATTTGCCGTGTAGTACATACGGCAAATATCAAAACGGTGGCTCATTTATTGCCACACACGAATCAGCTGGTCTCTAGTTATCGAATTCACAGCGTCAACAACTCAATGTCGCAGATTTTCAAGAGTTTCAACAGGAGGATAAAAACGCAGTCTTTTACGTAACCCCACAAATAAAAATCACAAGGAAATGCTTTTTCTTGTTATGTCGCCATTTTACTACAGGCAATCAACATGCGGCAGTGGTTGGAACTTCTGCCTGGGCTGTTCAAATTTTAAACTTTTGTCTATCTAGGAACGTTTGAATTTTGGTTCTACCTTTTGTAGTTAAATGTTAGAAATCCGTTCCTTCTTTTTGAATAACCCTGTATTTTAATCATGCTTCATAAAGTGATCAATGAAAACCAAACTAAAGTTTGAATCAAACTCCACACATCAGCAATTTTAATTATTATGAATATGAACATTATTGATGAAACTCAACATTACAAGCTTTAGATGAAATTTAGCATTTTATTGGATTATTCATCTTTAGAGCCAGCTTTTGATGAAGTTCAGCATTTGGTGCATGCACGCATCAAACTGAAAAGCTCACACACTTCCTGGACAGATTATGTGTGTGTAGAATATATTTGATAAAACAGACACGAACGCCGAAAGTAACTGTAAATTCTCACACAATAGCTAATAGATATACAGGCGGTATTTTTTTAAGACATGCCTCACGTCCACTGAAAAAAAGACGATTGATAGAGACACTCTTCGGGCTCTTCTTCCTGAGAGCGAGAGGAAGTGAGGACCTCAATAAGGTACATCGCGCAGCGCATCATGTGCATATATAAATAAGATAAGTTAGTGGCGTAGCTGCATACAAGGAATTTTGCTTTTATTTTATGTATACATATCCCGATTTTTTAATTTTTAGACATTTAATCCTTTCGAAAAGTGTTCAGGCAACCATGACATTTTAGCACAATTTTTTCGTTTAAAACTTTATAAAGTTAGGTTAGGTTAGATGACAAATTGTGCAGTTAGTTACAATTAATTTGAAAAGTGCAAAGTTAAACAAAAAAATACTATATTTTTGTAACCTCATTTGTCTTTTAACTATCATAACATTTTGACATAATTTAAACAAGTTTGATTATTTTGTCATTAGGACATTAAATCATTGTGTCAATTGATTTTTAACTAATAAAATCACTTAGTCTTTCGAATGTGCTAGTATTTCATAAATCATCATTGACTGTTGTATCATTTTGACTGGAAGTTTTCACCGGCAACTGTATTTTGACGTTAAGTCCATTGATGGACTCAAAATTGTCGTTTGACGTCTCAAGTTTGATTATTTTGTCATTAAGACATTAAATCAGTGTCAATTGTTTTTTGACTAATAAAATCACTTAGTATTTCGACTGTGCTAGAATTTCATTAATCATCATTGGCTATTATAACATTTTGACTGTATGTTTTTACCGTCGACTGTATTTTGATGTTAAGTCCCTTGATCGACTGAATTGTCGTTTGACGTCTGACATAAAAATCGAATGCTTCCTCTTCAACTTCTATTAAAATTGACAATCTGCTTCGACGTTATAAAACTTTCTTTGTCAATAAAACAAGAATCAATGTATTATGTCAATTATCAATTGTTTTAATGCCAAAACGAGTTTCTTCCAATCCCAGACTAAGCATGAAGTAAAATTTCGAGTTTAGAAATGCCTGAAAATTTGGCGTGGGCGCGTAGCGAAGCGAAGTGACCGAGCCAAATTAGGCTTTAACTAATTTAGAAGTGAAATAAGTTTAGTATGTCAATTATTAATCAATATATTTTTATGTATAAAAACTCAACATTTTTGGCACAAAGAAATTATAGTCACAAAAATTAACTAACAATAAACAATTTTATACACAAAAAAATATATATAAACTTTGCAGCTGAAAAAATGATTTAAATATAAGAAAATATCACTCCAACCATCCCTATAAACATAAACTAGCTGCCTTTAACTCCATGGTAAACCGAGCTTTTATTGTTCCGTTGTCAGAAACCTCATTTAAAAAAGAAATAGATATTATTAAAAGTATAGCCGTTTCAAATGGCTATACTACGTCAATAGTAGATAAAATAGTTAATCAATACAAAATTAAACTTATTAGAAAATACATATATGCCGGAATCGAACCTAAAACACAAGCAACATATCGTTCCCTTACTTACTTTGGAAATATAACTCACAAAATTAAAAATATTTTAGCAAAACACAAATTAAATATAGCGATGAAACCATTTACAAAAATTAAAAATCATATTTTTAACCATAAGACTCAGATACCAAGTATTTACAAATCAGGAATATATAAATTAACCTGTAATGATTGTAAGGGAGTGTATATAGGTCAATCTGGTCGTAATTTTAAGACCAGACTCAGTGAGCATCTTTACTCTTTTCGGCATAGATTAATTGATAAGTCATCTTTCGCCAAACATTTGATTGAAAATAACCATTCTTTTGGCGAGGATGTACTTTCAGTTATTCACTTTGCCGAGAAGGGTAGAAAGATGGACCTCCTGGAGTCTTTGGAGATTCACAGAGCCCGCGCTAATCGGGAAATTCCCGTAATTAACGACCAGCTTGACCTTAAATACACCCCCCTCTTTAACGCTGTTATTAGAAAATTTGCAAATATAAATAATGTTCCTTTGTAGTTTTTTGTTACTAACGGTTTGATAATGATACGTGTAGTATCGAAACTATAGTCACCAAATAAACCAATTGTTATCCAAACAAAGTGATAAACAGTGTTTTATTTATGTTCAACAATGTATAACGAAGTAGAAGCCTCTATAATCAGTGAAATATCACTCTTTTATAATATGTATCTGGTTTCTGCATTTTCGCCAAATTATAATTATGACAATATATAAGAAAATTATATATTGTCATAATTATAATTTGGCGAAAATGCGGAAACCAGATACATATTTTAAAAGAGTAATATTTTCTTATATTTAAATAATTTTTTCAGCTACGAAGTTTATATATTTTTTGTGTATAAAAACCGTTTATTGTTAATTAATTTTTGCGACTATAATTTTAAGTTTAAACACTAATTTCAAGTAAAGTTTAAAATATACTGCTTTAGAACACTGCTTAAGCAATATATTTATAACTTCACTTGAAATCAGTATATTATGAATTTTAATGTAACTTGAGATCGTGACCATACATAATCCAAACATAATTTATATTTCACCTACATCTCTTTCAATATTATCACTATTAGGTTAATGCTGAATCAGCAATAAAATTGAGTATAAACCACTGTTTGTGCAGTTGGCGCATTAAGTAAATATTTCGAGTGTAGAAAAGCCTTAAAATTTGGTTTGGTCGCTCCGCATAGCAAAAAATTGGTTTGGTCGCTCCGCGAAGTTGGGGCATGAAGTAAATATTTCGAGTTTAGAAAAGCTTGAAACCAAATTTTTAGGCTTTTCTAAACTCGACATATTTACTTCATGCTTAAACAAGAAGTAGAAAAGACTCGTTCAGCGATTAATAAAATTATTTAATAAAGTAACCGAATGAGTAAAAACAATTCATTTTGCGAAATACTTAAAGTATCACTGTTTCACTTTACAAGAGAATTAAGTAAATTAAAAACAAATGCAAGTCTTGATTTTTATTTCATTTGGATTAAAATTTTACATGAATTGTACCAGTAGTTCTAAAGAAAGTCGATTGATTTTTCATAGTTAAATATTCAGTATGATTTCGTTTTTCGTTTCGTTTCTCTTTTGTAATATGATTAATTTTGAATTCATTAACGCGCTTTACGATTATTATTGTTAAATTATGCGGTATATCGATGCTGAATTCGGCATTGCAAATGAACTTTCACGCGGGCCTCTGGCTTTGTTTTAAACGCAATTAGGGGATTTTTACTGCCGTATAACACTTACATAATTATCGACAACATTCTTTAGCAGTTATAACAACGTGTGCACATGATTATTTCGTGAAATTGATTACGTTTATTAATTGTATGATTTAATAAAACATACATTTTTTGCTTTTATATTTGAGTCAACTTTGAACGACTGTAAATTCGAATTCTACTGAAAGTCAATATTTTTTCCAACTTTAAAGCAAGGTTTAGTCAATTCTTAAAAATTAATCTATGTGATTTTTTTCAATTTTTTTCCTATAAAAGGTTTAGCCAATTCTTAAATATCTCTGTGAATTTTATGGCATTATTTTTCTGATACAAGATTTGGTCAATTCTTAACAATCTTTGAGTATTAAGAACAAATTAATTTAAATGAATCTACGAAATAGGTGGCTTTTCGAAGATAAAAGAAAGTAAATTACATTGTATTTGGCACAATAGAAAAAAGAAATAGAGAGAGAGAAATAGAGAGAAGACTTTATAGCTATTAGGGGCAAATATTTTCGTAAAAATGCTCAAGAAAGGCTATAAATATTATTTTGTACAAATTCACATTTTCTATTAATTATTTATTGTTCCTCAATAATTATAAAAATGATTACATATTACCATTCATACAAATAATAAAATTATCGCTAAAAAGATGATTCATACAGGGTGGTTTTCTGTTAAGTATACATATCTCAATTATACGATGTAAATCTTCAGATATTCGTTGTTTTTTTAAAGAGTTCAAATTGAACCTTCAAGCGAGTGTTTTCCACTCCCAGATTAAGCATGAAGTAAAATTTCGAGTTTAGAAAAGCCTGAAAATTTGATTTGGGCGCTCCGCGGAGCGAAGCGGAGCGAAGCGGAGCGAAGCGGAGCGACCAAACCAAATTTTCAGGCATTTCTAAACTCGAAATTTTACTTCATGGGCCACGCGTATAAAACACTGAATTTAAGTGAAGTTCTCTTGTTCACAATATTTCAATGTTTTCAGTATCTAATACGCGTGGCGCATGAAGTAAAATTTCGAGTTTAGAAAAGCCTGAGAATTTGGTTTGGTCGCTCCGCGCTTCGCGCTACGCGACCAAACCAAATTTTCAGGCTTTTCTAAACTCGAAATTTTACTTCATGCTTAATCTGGGAGTGAAAACACTCGTTTAAAGCTTCAAATTGAACTTTTTTAAAAGAAGCACATGTATACTTAAAAGAAAAATTCCCTGAATCACCATTTGAATGATCATTCATATTATCATTTAAATGTCAAATCATTATTTGAATGATCATTTGAATCATCATTCTAATGATAATAGATAAATAATAGATAATTTTAACAATCGAATGATTCAATTATTCTTACTTAAGTCGGCCCCCGTCACTAGTTTAGTTAGTTCTTAGCAATCTCTGTGATTTTTGTTGCAATATTTTTCAAATAAAGGATTTGGTCAAATTTTAACAATCTCTCTGATTTTATTTCTGTATTTTTTTAATAAAGTGTTTGGTCAAATTTTAACGATCTCTGTGAGTTTTCATGCATTTTTTTTAAACAAAGAACAAACATGTTATCGATAATTATTGCGATTACACGTTAAGTAAAGGTAAAGCGTTGTTTGTTTCTCGACACAAAACGCGGATTAAAAATAATGATGCCCTTTTTTCACATTTCTCTGCACAGAGATGTACTCATTCAGAAATATATCTCAGATCATTACAAGATAATAAGCATCCTCTCTTCCACACAAAAACCAACCAATTTTCAAATCAAGTCGTTAACGTAAATAAAAGCCGGCGTTAAATATATGTTAGCAAACTTGAAAAAATTAATAAGGTGGTGTTAAACAAACAGGGATAAGACACCACAATTAAACCTTCGTGGATTTTCGAGTTATCCCACGGTATCATCTCGACTTCCGGTATCCCTCAAGGCTGGACAATTAGTCCCTTGTTCGGTTTTTTTGCACTTAATCGATAGAAAACGAATAAATTAACGACAATGGAGGTACAGGTGATGTGGGTGAACAAAAGCGCGCGGGAAAACGGAGGAAATGGAATTTAGTAAGGGCTGGATGTGCGGGGAGAGAGAGGGGGGGTTCCCCTCACGACACACCTGAGCTGTCTCGATGTCCGTTAGACATCACTTCCTTACACATGACTTCCGATCTTTTTAGAGTCTTCTCAACGACGCGACGCACAGAAACAAATTGATAATGACTCGCGTTGAACTTTGTCTCCTTCGCAGGAAATACGAATTTGGTGTTGAGTTCTTAGAATGTGTGAAGTAACAATATGTGGATATTGATGGTTTTGAAAGAGGATTGGCCTTGATTGGCACATCAGGAATAGCTAGACGATTTAAAGTTGATAGAATTGTAGGCTTTCACATATTAAAATCAATAAAAAATTGATTTTTGTCAATTTAAAGTTTATAGCAGTTGCGTCTCGAAAAATTTGTTTTAGACATAATATATAAAATTTCCAAAATGCTCGTACATAACAAGCATAAGCTAATTTTCTAGAACTCAAATAGTTTTGAATTTGCATTATTCTTTATGTTGAATCAATTTCTTACCTAACCCGTGGTGAAACATATTTAATTAATAGTAGAACTTTGATTAAAACACTTGGTTTGTTTTACAAAATCAGTGAAATAAACCAAGTGTTTTAATCAAAGTTCTACTATGAAATATTCTTAATTGTCGACGTATTCTAGTTTCTTTCCTTTTAATAATTAATTCACTACTAATACCCTCGTAGAAATTACATCTTGTAACAATCTCGGAACAATAGAGACTTTAACATATCACATTTTGATGAAATTAATAATCAAAAAAATTAAAACCTGAATCAAATGAATAATATAAAGAACTCAAACGGACGACTTTTAGATTTAATATGGACCAACTTAGAACTAAACACAAATATAAAACGTGACTTACTTCCAATTGTTCCCAAAGACGCGTATCACCCTCCTCTAAAATTCTTCTTAGATTTTCCAACCATCAATTCTAATACCAAATTTTCAGTGAATAATAACATAAGGTATAACTTTAGGAGAGCGAACTTTTTAACTCTATACCATGACTTATCAGAAGTTAATTGGAACCACCTCGATACTTTTGCCGCCGTAAATTCAGCTGTAGAATATTTCTATGAAATAATTAATGCAACAATTAATAGATCTGTAACCTGCCATACGGCAAATAGAATAAATAATACTTTACCTAAATGGTTTACGAAGGAAATTAGAGGAAACATAAAAATGAAAAAGTATTATCACTAAAGATGGAAAACAACAAACTATGAACTCTACTATCAGGAATTCAGGAGATTATGCTGCTTATTAAAAATACAAATTAATACATCTTATAACGAATACATGAAATGTGCAGAACTTCGTTTAAAAACTCATCCTAGAGAATTTTGGAATTTTGTATGAAACAAACAAGGAAATCTTGTATTCCAGCCGAAATACACAATGACGTTAACCAATTTACATAACCGTTGGACATTGTTAATGGATTTGCGAAGCAGTTTTCTTCAATTTTATCTGCCAAGACGCAGTGTCGGTAATAGATATTCCGACAGCTACTGAATTATTTAGTGTTGGATTAATAACGGAAAAGGACATACTTGAAGGTTTCAAGAAATTCAAAAATGCAGACATTGCGGGCGAGGATAACATACCTAGTTTTGTAGTTAAAGATTGTAGATATGCGTTACTTTATCCTCTGAAATGTATATTTAACTTAGTAATTAAGACCTGTACCTTTGCGATTAATGGAAGTTCTCTAGAGTTTGCCCTTTACACAAAAAGGGTAATATCAGTGACATTAGACATTACAGACCAATTTCCATACTTAACAACTTTGCTAAGATTTTTAAAATAATTATTTACTCAAAAATTTTCTGCAACGTTAAACTTCAAATATCTAATGAGCAACATGTTTTTTTGCCTGGTTGCTCAACAACTTCTAATTTGGCATGCTTTAGTCAAGATGTATGTAATGTACTGAATAATCGTGAACAACTAGACGTCATCAATACTGACTTCACGCGTGCATTTGATGCACTAGATCATTCCGTGTTAATAACAAAACTTAGTGTACAACTCTGTATGTTATAACGGCTTTAAATCAATTGAATATGTGTCTACATCTGGTGTGCCTGAGGGTTCCAATCTTGGACCACTGTTGCTTATCTTATTTGTCAATGACCTACTGGAATGCTTAAATTGTAATTGCTTAGCCTATGCGGATGACATAAAAATGTATGCTAAAATCACAATGCTACAAGATGCATTATGTTTGCAGCACAATTTAGAAATAATATCTAATTTGTGCAATATCAACAAACTCCATTTAAATGCTAACAAATGTGCAGTCATGAGGTATACCAAGAAATTAAATAAACTAGTCTATGACTATAATATTGCAAATACACCATTGGAAAAGGTAAACAGTTTTAAAGATTTGGGGATCACTTTTGATGAAAAACTGTCATTCGATGTACATATAAACACAATTACAAAATATGCCGTAAAATCATTGCAATTTATTATGCGTAATACCAAGCACTTTCATAACCCTGATGTTTTTAAAAATATGTATGCACTAGTTAGAAGTAAGCTCGAATACGCCTCCTTGGTTTGGACACCACATTACTATTGCAAACAACTTTTAGTAGAAAGGATACAAAGACGTTTCATTAAATATCTAAATTTTAAAATTACAGGAGAATTTTCCGAAAGAAACTATGATTACTCTTTGTTTCTTAATGCATTTGAGTTAGATTCACTATAAAAACGTAGGGAGCTGCATTGTGTGCTGTTCTGTCAAAGATTAATACGTAACCATATAGATTGTATACCTTTAATGGAACTACTTTACTTTTTACTTTTTACTTATCAACAGGTCGAACAAATGTAATATTCAACTCTCCAATATACAATATGTGTCGATTTGCTGATAAACATATTGAAGATATTTTTCTTTGAATTTTGGGGTAAATAATTTTTATTATGTTATTATATTATCAATTTATTATACTGTCAAATTTAATTAATTTCATATTCATATAATATTTTACTCTTTAATGCATAATATGTGTTAATTTGCTGGTAAATATATTTTGCGTATATTACTTGAAATATTTTGTGTAACAAATTTGTATTAAATTATTAATGAACTTCACTTGTATACATATTAATGTGTGACTACTGTTACTACTTATAGTTACTTTTATTTTATGTCTGTATTGGCTGTTTGCTGTTGGGCATAATAAATAGTATTATTGTTATTATTAATATAAAGTTTCAATTGTACAATCTTGTAGCTATATATTTTTTATCTCTTTATTGAACTATAGAAAAATCAAATTATAACAAAAAATTACTATTAATATCGATAACTGTATGTTTTTAAGTTGACTTGAAGTGATTATTATACTAAAATAAAAATGGTGATGTGTCCATCATAGTACTTTCCCCCGTAAATTGCGTATTAAATCACTTTTAAAATATTTGTAGCATTATTATTTTTAAAATGTCTTTAACTTTTTGATAACTACACCTTTTATTTGAAACATTTTTCAATTGGATCAACACACTGACACAAACCAATGACTAGATAAAAAACACTATTTATTGAATATCTCAAAAACTAAGAGTACTATGACAAAAAGTAAGTGAACAATACATCTTCATTTTGTTATTATCTACAACTTTTATTTGAAACAATTTTTTGTTTGATGAACATTTATTGAAAAAATCTGAAAAAACTGAAAAACGCTAAGAGTAAAGTACCACTTTCGGTTTTCCAATTTTCACCAAAAGCTTTTCAGTTCTTCCAATTATAACAAAAAGCTTAAGTTTCAAGTTTCATCTCGATATCTTTAGCGGTTTTTGCGGTACAGCGCACACAGACACACACACAGACAGACAGACAGACAGACAGACAGACAGACAGACATTTTTCAAAAATGGTCTTATTTCGACTCAGGGGACCTCAAAACGGATATTTCCGCTAAAATTTTTGATTCGAAAATGTTCACGAAAACAATACTTTCCCTTTGTATTACATACGGGGGAAAGTAAAAATACTGTTATTCCTTACTTCACTTTTTATTTGTATCGTTAGTTGTACATATCGAGACACAACATGCTCATTATCAATAACAAACTGGGTGATTGATATCGATAATGAGAATTTGACGTTCAAATATCCACTTTGTATTTTATTGTATTAACTAAGTAATTACACGAAAAACACGTAACTTATTTAACTAGAAATTTAAAAAAACGTCAGTTTTGACAACGTTCACAGAGATGTTTGTTGTTCATTTATTTAGATCAATTTCAAATTTGATTCATACACTGATAATCATCTTAAACTTTCATTGACGTTGCCACTATGAAGTAGAGATGGGTAACTCCTGAGCGAATCGACTCAAAGAGTAAGCTCAGTGAAGTGAGCTGGTGAGCCAAGCGACTCAGTTCGAAATATGTAGCTTTTGTTGAGCCATGACTCATTTTGATTCGCCCGCTCTTTTAGAGTGAATGTAGATTCGCAATGCATTAACAGATCTTGATTTTCACGCGGCTCGTAGATTGACGGGCCGGTTACTCTCAGCCTTACTGAACATGCACTTTTTACTTTTTCCATTTGTACACTACTTAATTCATTTATAAAAACTGAATATTTTTCACGTCAATTTCTATACCTGCGTTATTCGTTTATTTAGATAGAGATTTGCCTCTTCTTAGTTCACAGATACTACAATTTAAAATATTATAAGCAAACGCCGTTGCTTACTATCTAGTAAACATTACAAGTGCAATTATTCTTTCGTCACCTTTTTGTAACCAAAATTGTAAATTTAATAAGAAGTGTTTGTTATTGTAGTATGAAAATAGCTTTCGTTATATTTCTATCATGTTATTGCAGCATCATCAATTCGAATTACGACGCGTGCGAATGGAGTTAAATAAACCCATTGAGTTGGCGAATCGACTCTAAAAGATCCACGGCGGCTGTTGAATCCGACTGAGCGGACTGAGCTAGCTCACTCATCGGGATCCAACTCCGCGGTTCGGAGTTGGATCGCGATGATTCACGATGGCTTTCGAAACCAACTGAACTAGCTCGTTTTACGGAGATCTTGACTCTGACTGAGCTATAGCTCACTCATCGGGATCCAACTCCGAGGTTCGGAGTTGGATCGCGATGTGCTGAATGTATCTATGTGTGTTTTTATAGGGGTGCACACGCATTCAATATATTTAAACACACTTGCAGTGTAATTGCACGTGATGAATACGCGTTTACTATAATTATGATTTAATATTTACTTTTACGTTTTTATATAAATTATGATTAAATTATTGCCATCATTGCATAACCGAAATAATTATTTACCACCTCGCTCAATTCAATAAGTTGGCGAATCAGATGGATCTCTAAGAGTCAGAACTCTCGGCGGATCGCTAGCTCGTAACTAAGTCATGTAACTCTTTTGAGCTGGCTCACTGAACCAGCTCTTTAAAGTGAGTCAGATCTTTTGAACCAGCTCTTTAAAGTGTGTCAGATCTTTTGAACCAGCTCACTGAAAAGAGCCATTTCGCCCATCTATTATGTAGCATTAGATGGCGTTAGCTATCGAATCCATTAATAGTTTTCACATATTGGCTTGATATAGTCAAACATGTTTAATATTCCTCAGCACTAAACTTTAATAAAACCTCAGATAATCAATAAACTAATCCAGGTTATTTGTAAGCAAAAAGGTCGCACGACCTTTCCCTTTGAAACTCATTTAAAACATCCAGCTATTCCATCATCATCAATTGCTTGTTTTTTTCGCTAGCGAGATACAATTTGATTATTTAGACCGCGGTTAAATTAGCAAGTGGGGAGAGGGTGAATTCGGGTCGATTTCCCCGGCGTGTTTGCGCTTTTAATAAAGCGCGCACGGTATATATTTTTTTCGCTTTCTCTGGGAGCGCGCCCCCAAATGTCAGCCATCAAGCTAAATGTCACACAGCCTCCCCCAAAAGCCTTCTCATCTCGAATTACGGAATTGACCCGTGGGACGTGTAAATATCACTCGCTTTTTATTATGTGTATGTCTGATTCCGCTCCCCCACAGCAGGAGTTAATTAAATTCGCAGAGTTAATAAATTAAATGTGCTAAATGTGCAGACAATGGTGGTGATGAATTGCAATGATAATTTCATTATGTTTTTATAGTGAAGGTTTTGATACTAATTATATATTTTGCTCAAAAAACATGGATTTGTTTAAAAACTGTGAAAACTGCATTTTAAAAATATATATGTATGAATATTAATTTCAATAAAAATCACTTGGTATCACTTTGTTTTTTGAAACAAACCAAGTGATTTTTATTTAAATTAATATTCATACATATATCATCTTTCACCAAGTGATTAATGAGAACATAGTAAAAGATACATTTTAAAATATCATATTTTCTATTTATTTATTTTTATTTACTTTTAATTTGAGAATGTATACTAGATAGTCAAAACTATAGTCACAAATTAGATCCAAAATAGAGTGGTTAAGCGAAGTAAAAAGTTTTTTTTTACAAGTTCTATTTATTTGTTTATTAATGCAATACAATACTAATAATCTATCTTCACACTTTTATTTTCGTTCATATGTACATTTCAGATACAAAGTGACCATTATTAATAAATTAATCCATTGATAATGGTCACTTTGTACCAGGGTTGTTAAAAAAATCGTTTTTTCATTTTATTTAAAACAAACAGTTTTTTTTTAATTAAAAGTGTTTTTTTCATTGAAACAGCGTTTAAAATATTAACAATTAAAAACATGTTAAATCGTGTTTAAAACATATTTAAAACACGTTTGAAACGTGTTTAAAACAGAACATACAGGGCAATTTTCTTTTAAGTATACATATCCCGATAATTACAGCGTTTTTTTAAATTTGCGAGAATTCGTTGTTCAAAAACGGTTAATTTGAGACTTTTAACGAGTGTTTTTCACTCCCAGACTAAGCATGAAGTAAAATTTCGAGTTTAGAAAAGCCAAAGAATTTGGATTGGCCGCGTAGCGAAGCGGAGCGGCCAATCCAAATTAGGCTTTTCTAAACTCGAAATTTTACTTCATGCGCCACGCTTAAGAACACTGATTTACAGTGAAGTTTAAAAAACACACACATACAAGAACGATTATAGGTAACCTAATATATGTTAGAGTTATTGGGTTGCATATAATCACTGTTTTAAACAATTTCTTCAGCGCAGAATTTTAATCACGTTTTATTCACATCTACATATTGGATTGCTAAAGCCGTATATTTTAAACTTTGCGATATTTCAGTGTTTTATACGTGTGGCGCATGAAGTAAAATTTCGAGTTTAGAAAAGCCTAATTTGGATTGGCCGCTCCGCTTCGCTACGCGGCCAATCCAAATTTTCAGGCTTTTCTAAACTCGAAATTTTACTTCATGCTTAGTCTGGGAGTGGAAAACCCTCGTCTAAAAATTAAAATTAAAATCTTTTTAAAAAACAACGAATGTTGTAAAATTTACAGTGTATGCATATGTATACCCGAAAAAAAATCTCTTTATTTAAAAATCATATTTATGCACACGTATTTGATATTTTCGTGTAATAAAATATTATGTTTAATAATGTAATTTGAAATACCTTCAATAATTTACCTAAAATTTAAAAATGTAAACAAAAAATCTTAATGAAGTAGTATAAAATATAATTTAGCAAATTTAAAATAATAAAAAAACGTTTTAAACAAATTTAACGTTTAAAACATGTTTTAAACAACTTTAAGATTTAAAACATGTTTAAAACAAAACCTTTTAAAACACGACGGCTGTTTTTAAACATGTTTAAAACACTGTTTTAAACATAACAACCCTGCTTTGTACATATGGAAGTAAAATAAAAGTGTGTAGAAACGTTATTAATGATTTATTTAACAATTAAATTTGATATTCTCGTAACTCACTCAATCAATCCAATACATACAATAATTCCTAATTAAAAAAGATTGAGAAGCTACTATTATAAAATTTCAAAATTAACGTTATCCAGTTGAAGAACACCTAAGGGCTAAAAGATAAACCGCAATCAATTCTCAACATTTATTGTGGTTGATCAATTAAAAGTGAATGCGGAAGTAAATAATCTCTCTCTCTAGAGAGTAAAGAATTTAAATATTTCTCACCTAGCATTAGGAAACGATCAAATAATCCACCGCAGATTGCCACATGTTTCTCACCCACGATCGCAAATGATGAAATCATTGCCACTTTAAGAAACCTCAAAACGTAGACCTGAGGTAAACCGTGAACGGATTTCGCGCACCTTGAGATTTAATGGTCCATTGGAGATGGGAAAAACGCTTCGCACTTTGTAACAATTTGTTGCAATAGCTCACACATCTCTTGAGTTTAGATGAATCAACATCACGAATATGTATACTTTTTACCTTGTGATAAATATAAAACGCAAAGCAAACATTACAAAAATCACAAATGAAACACGATTTTAACTTTGTTTGTATAACTGAGACTTTATTAAGTGACTATAGTTTCGACAACTTTAACTTATCATTTTCAAAGTCAAAGTTTGAGTTTAAAAATGACAAGTTAAAGTTGTCGAAACAGTAACCACTTAATAAAGTCTCAGGTATACAAAGTTAAAATCGGGTTTCATTTGTGAATTATGATGTATAACGAAGTAGAAGCCTCCACCGTTAACATTACAAAAATCAATCATTATCCATGCCAAATTATGCGTGGTTATCAATTATTAGATCAAATAACATAAAATTCAACTTTACTTATTAGATCTAATTGATAACGAAGCTGAGATTTATCTTTAATTATTAATAGAGCTCGGATTTCTAAATAAACAGCTTATACTGAAAATTAAAAGCATCAACATGAATTATTAAAATGTGTACAAATTATAGAAAGTTGAAACATTTGGCACTATTTTTTTATGCTTTGTGCCTTTTTGTTGTTTTGTTTTTCGGTTTTATGCTTATTTTGCATTTGTATACTTATTTGGTGCTTGTTTTGTTAACTTTTAGATCGTGGACAATTATCTGTATGAGCACAACACGAACTATTAATTCATTTATATAGTTTAGTGAATAAAAGAAAACGTAGTTTGTTTATAAAGAATTTTTTTTAAGGATACATATGCATACGCTGTAATATTTCCGACGTTGGTTTTTTTTAAGTTTAAATTGAAGCTTTAAACAAGTATTTTTCACTCCCAGAGTAAGCATGAAGTAAAATTTCGAGTTTAGAAAAGCCTGATAAGTTGGTTTGGTCCCGTAGCGAAGCGTAGCTAAGCGGAGCTCCAAACCAAATTTTTTGGCTTTTCTCAACTCTAAATTTTACTTCATGCGCCACGCTTACTAAACACTGATATGAGGTGATGTTTAATAATAATAATATCTTTATTTACGGAAACTCCATTATTACAAAATACTACAATTTAAAATTTATATAAGAATAAATAATATACAATAAAACTTAAATTAAATTAAATAAACTACGAATAAATAAGTCAATTATTACATATTTGTCACTGCATTCATGTCAACAACTTTTAAATAACGCATCAATTCCTGCTGAGACATAGAAAATAAATCAAAGTTAGAATTGCGTGAAAAATTATTAGCATAGCGCATAAATTGATACCATAATTAGTCCTGTGGAACGGTATTCGGAATAACGGTCTGTAGCGTGTTAATTTGTTATCAGAGGTAATATGGAAGTCAATTTGAGACAGAATATCAGGGCATTCAACATCCCCATTAATAATTTTATGAAACAGCATCATAATCGCAGAAACTCTTCTGCTGCTTAAAGTGTCTAGACCAAAACTAGTCATTAGAGCTTCAAGATTTCTGGTATTCCCATTACCGATCTTATAGGAAAGAGATTTTAAAAATGTGTTTTGAACATTTTCAATTTCATCTTGATAACACTTCTGACTAGGTGACCAGACACATAAAGCATACTCCAGCTGAGAGCGCACAAAAGCAACATAAATGGTTTTATAAGATGTGGGATTTAAATTACGGGAAATTCTTCTAATATAACCTAACATTCTAGCTGCCGAATTGCATATATTACTGATGTGACTAGAAAATGTTAGCTTCGCGTCAAAGAGGATGCCAAGATCTTTAATCTTTGTAATTTTAGAAAATGCAATTTCCTCGATTTTATAAATGAAATCATGGTTCGATCGTTTTCGTGTGAAAGTAATTGAATTGCATTTATCTGCGTTAAAAAATAACTGATTACGGCAACACCAACCGCGAACAGATGACAGATCCTCCTGAAGCAATGCACAATCATTACATGATTTAATTTCTTTGAACAGCTTCAGGTCATCAACAAAAAGTAGAAAGTGTGAGTGTTTGATTACTGCTGAAATGTCATTAATAAATAAAAGAAACAACAAAGGTCCGCAATGCGACCCTTGAGGTACCCCTGACGGAACATGCACGATTTCAGAAAGGTGTTTTTTTATTTTTACACACTGAGTCCGATCAACTAAAAAATGTTTAATCCATTTACAAACAGATTCATGGAATACTAATGATTTTAATTTTGATACTAAAATGACATGTACTTTATCGAATGCCTTCGAAAAATCTGTATAAATAGCATCCACTACATTTTTATTATCTAAGGCATTGCGTATGAATGATTCATAAATTAATAAATTTGTTGATGTTGACCTACCATTTCTGAAACCATGCTGTTCATTTATTAAAACGTTTTTACTCATCCAATACAGTTGTTCAGTTAATAATTTATCAAATAACTTAGGTATTGCTGACTGAATCGAGACACTGCGATAATTTGTAATGTCGTCTTTCCAGATTTAAAGATTGGCGTAATATACGTTCGTTTCCATAATGTTGGAAACGAACACAAATTTAAAGAGTGACTAAATATTATATGTAAGGGCAACACAATCGAGCAAATGCAGTTTTTTAAAAAGTTATTAGGTATACCGTCTGGACCAGCACTCTTACTGGCTTCTAAGTTTGTAATTGCATCAAAAATATCTGAAACCGATAATTTGAAAGGCATGTGCAATACCTCTTTTTCGGATACGAAATCTTTTTCTTGAGTTGGACTGTAATTATATACCGTAGAAAAGAACCTTGCAAACAAATTTACACATTCACTACCATTTTCACTAATATCATTATGAAAGTGCATTACTTCAGGGTATTCCGATGTCCGATTATTGCATTTGACAAAATTCCAAAAGAGCTTCGGATTTAGTGCAATACCGTTGTTCACTGAGTCAATATATTTACTATACAGGTAATTTCTCATTTCATTACAATTCCTTCGTAATATTTGAAAGGTTTGATAATTAATAGAAGTTCTGCATTGTTTATAATTTATATGCGCTACTTTTTTTTTATTAATCAATTGAATAAGTTCCCTGGAAAACCATCTAGGATACCTTGAGCACTTGATACGTTTAACTGGAGTGTACAAATCTACAGCTTCTTATAAAATGTCATAGAAAGAATCAACAATTAAATCAATATTTTTGATATTCGTATCTAAAACTGACGTCCAATTAATAGAGGCTAAGTGATAATTTACCGCGTCATAATTAGTACAACTAAAATCATAAACAAATTCATCATATTTAAATTGATTAGAAGCATCTTGGTAGTAAAATGTTAAATGATAAAGAATATGATGGTGTTTTATTTCCAGTAATAATTCGGTGGCTTGTTCTACTAGCAGACTTTCCTCCGCAAAAACTAAATCTAGGAACACATCATTTTCATTTGAAATATTACACATTTCGGACAAATTATGGTAACTAAGTCTATTAACTACAAGTTTCGCTTCAGGTGATGAGCTAGTATCGGGAGAATTATCTATATTATCATCACACCATTTAACCTTGGGTAAGTTATAATCACCGCAAAGAATAAATTTGCTATCCCAATGATTGAAAGAGATGCTATCAGTAGTATCACAATAAAATGTATATTTTTCTAAAGATGAATTTGGTGGGAAATATACTGCTCCTATGACTAATTTTACAGAGTTAAATAAAATATGTACAAATAATTGTTCGACTTTATTATTATCAATAGTTATATTTTGAAAATTTAAATTTTTCTTAACAGCGATTAGAACACCCCCACCGCGAGATTTGCTACTATTAATATTATCACGATCAGTCCTAATAATGTTATAATAATGAAATTTTAATTCCGAGTTAAGAATATGATCATCCAACCAAGTTTCTATAATTATTATTACATCGTACACGCAACAGTTAACATTCTGCATTAGAAATTTAAGTTTGGTTCTTAAACCGCCCGCGTTTTGGAAAAACATGTTCAGTTTTTGTATTTATTTAGTTTTTTGTTAGATTATTTCTGTCCTTGGCGGAAAGCTCATCTGTCGGTGATTTGATTATTCTGGGGCGACCGTTGATGAATTTTAAATTTATATCTTCTTCGCCATCGCTTTTTTTTTTTTAGTCAGTTTCTGTAAGCATTTTTTGAGTTCCTCTCTCTGCCTAACCGTCCTATCCTAGCCAAATTTAATCACATTGTCTATCAATTTTTTTGTTTTTATTAAAATTGAACTTGATGCCTCCTGATTTTCTAAAATTGCTTTAATGGGTCTTAATAATTTATTCTTCGATCCCATTCGAAACATTTTTAGAGGCTTGAACTCAATGTTTAATGGCATCAGCGTGTTATTTATCGCAGATATTTCATTTTGTTGTATTTCATCAGATGTAGCTCCTTGTTGATCCGGAACATTGTATATCATGATATTATTCCCACGTTTGCGACGCTCCTCCATCTCATCAAATATATTATAGTCACTGGTAGATATATTGGTCTCGATGCTTTTGAAGTTTGAAGTTTAGAATACACGTTTTTAGTATACTGCTTTAGAAGAATATTTCGAACTACCTAAAATCAGTGTTTTATACCCGTGGCGCATGAAGTAAAATTTCGAGTTTAGAAAAGCCTGAAAATTTGGTTTGGTCGCGTAGCGCTACGCGCTACGCGACCAAACCAAATTTTCAGGCTTTTCTAAACTCGAAATTTTACTTCATGCTTAATTTGGGAGTGGAAAACACTCATTTAAGACTTAAAATTAAACTATTTTAAAAAACAAACGATTATCGAAAAAGTGACAGCTCATGCATTGATGTATGTATATTTAAAAGAAAAATACCCAGTATGTTTACCAAATTTTAGTGGTTGCAAATACTACTGTCACACAGTAGTCCCGAATCCAGAGCAGCTGGCCCTAATATAAGGGCTTAAGCGGATTTGTCTGAAATTGCAAATGTCGGGGTTTTTGAGCATGCTGGTTCACAATCTGATTTTGAAATATCAAAAAATGAAATGGCGGACCATATATGACCGACAAGAAAATAATTATGTTTCTTTTTTCCATAAAAAAACAGTACACCCGTGTTTTTAGAATGTATATTTAGAAGAAAAATACCCAGTATGTTTACCAAATTTTAGTGGTTGCAAATACTACTGTCACACAGTAGTCCCGAATTCAGAGAAGCTGGCCCCAATATAAGGGCTTAAGCGGATTTGTCTGAAATTGCAAATATCGGGGTTTTTGAGCATGCTGGTTCACAATCTGATTTTGAAATATCAAAAAACCAAATGGCGGACCATGTATGACCGACAAGAAAATAATTATGTTTCTTTTTTCCATAAAAAAAACAGTACACCCGTGTTTTTAGAACATGCTAATTCAGAATCTGATGTTAAAGTTAAAAAAAAACAAAACAAAATGGTGAATCAAGTCTGACGGACAAAACAAATTATGTGTCCCCCAAGGTGCTCATTGTGGGCCCATTCTTTTTTTTACTTTTTGTTAATGATGTAGGAAATTTCTTCAAACATTGTAAATTTCTTTTATTTGCAGACGATTTAAAATTATTTTCAATTGTTAAAAACGAATATGATAATATAGCACTACAAAATGATTTGAATAATTTCACTACGTGGTGTTCTAATAACAAACTGAGCTTGAATATTAGCAAATGTGTTTCTATTTCTTTTACCAGGGTTAAATTGTTACACTATTCTTATTTTATAAATGGAGTAAGTTTGAACAGTGCTAATGAAGTTAAGGATTTAGGTATAATTTTTGATTCGCGTTTGACGTTTTGCTCCCATATTGATAGAATCATATCCAAAGCGTTAAGGTCACAAGGAGCTATTACACGGTTTTCATATGAGTTCGATGTATATACTGTAAAGTTTATATATATATATATATCGCTTGTACGCTCACATTTGGAGTATGGTTCAACAATATGGAGTCCATTCTACAAGAAGTCAATAACTAAAATTGAGATGGTCCAGAGCAAATTTTTAAGATTAATTTCTTATAGGCTTGGTCATTCTCGCACTACATTTAGCCATTCTAATATGCTATTGCTCTTAAACATAAGCTCGCCTGAATGTCGGCGAATTATGCACGACTTGTGTTTTGCATTTAAATTAATTAACGGCTTAATTGACTCTTGTAATTTGCTCTCAATCCTTAACTTCAATTTTCTTATCTCTAAGCCCACTAGGACTATTTTTTTATTTCGTCTGCCGTTTCATTGTACCAACTATGGAATTCACAATCCCATGGTTAGGATGTTGAAATATTGCAACATTTTAAATTCCGACTCAAATTTCCATATATTTTGCTCATCTCTTAATTTGTTTAAGCGTGGTCTGAGGGTTATTGACTTGTCTAGGTGTATTCTTTAGTTTAGTACTTGTGGTAGTGTTCATTTAAGTTGTATTTAATTTTTTTGTAATATATTTTTTAATTGGTGTGTATAATACTTATTTTTAGTTAAAATTTATATACTTTTTGTAAACGAATTTAATGTATTATTGTTAAATAGGCGATGTCCGTAAATAAATAAATAAATTAAAAAAAATAAAAATAAAAAACAGTAAATCCGTGTTTTCTTTCAATTGAATTGTTTCGAATTCGGTCATTCGTCTGAAATTATTTTTATTTTAATTAATTTTTATTTACATCACCCTGTATGTGTAGATTATTATGCTAAAAAAATAAAGAGAAATATGAATCGGTTAAATTTGAAATCGCTTCGCGGCCGTGATCGTATTTGTTGTATTTAATTTCCATGAAACTTTTTTGAATTTTTGACTATACTCTGTACAATACACAATAACAAATGTATTCTTGCCGAAAAGATCTTTATAATTACCGAGAGGGGGCGGCTAATTTGGCCTACGCCCCGGACGGGTGAAACCCACGCTACGCCACTGCTATAAAGACAGTTGACATTAAGTCGGCGCAAGCCGACATTAAGTCCATCGTGTCAACTTGACATAAGTCGGCGTCAGCCGACATTTGGACTATAATGACAGATGTCGTATAAGTCGGCGCCAGCCGACATTTTGACTATAATAACAGTTGACACAAGTCGGCAGCAGCCGACATTTAAACTATAATGACAGTTAATATAAGCCGACATTCAATCAATCGTGCCAACTTGACGCGAGTTTGAATTGAACTATAATGAGATCACCATGTTATTTCTTTTTATTTCTTTGTGACAGTTACGATACACATTTTAACACTTGTGACACAGTTTAAAGTAACGAGTGTCTTCCACTCCCAGACTAAGCACGAAGTAAAATTTCGAGTTTAGAAAAGCCCCGCATAGAAAATTTGTCGAGGGTCGCGCAGCGACCCGAGACAAATTTTCACGGGGCTTTTCTAAACTCGAAATTTTACTTCGTGCGCCACCTGTATAAACCACTGATTTATAGTAAAGTTAAAAATGTATAACGCTTAGATGTGATGATGATCAATATTTACCGAGATATAGCGAAAACATTTATTTTTTTGTGAACAGTTTTGGAATAATAATAATAAAAGTAAAATAAATGTATTTAAGCAACTAACCAGGTAGAACCCTTAATAAGAAATGCTGCAACCTAGTGGCAACAAGATTTTTTCTGTTTATTTACACAATAACATTACAAAAAAGATGGCGTTAAGCTTTTGACCAAACACTGGAGAACAAATAACTATTTCTTTGTTTAAAATAATACTTTTATTATTTTTCATGCAGATTTTCATTGGCAAGGATTGTTAATTATCAAAAAAATAAATCATTTTAACAATTTTTTATATGCAGTCAATAATTCTACTTACTTTAAGGAAATGAATCGATTTCACAGATCTAAATTCCGTTAACTACACGCTTATCAATCTACGAATACAAAACTCGTAAAAATCCCGCAATTGTGTCGCCAGATTTGCACCTCTCCAGGGTTACTTTTGAAATTGGCACTACGGTTAGGCGTAAGATATAAACGGTAACTGCATAGAAATTTGAATAGACCTAATACTAATCTATCGAAATAATAACGTCAAAATCCACAGATAGTAATTTTATTTTGTTACTTTTGGCCAGCATTTCGGGATTCTGATCTACTGTGCGTCAGGGACTAATGGGTTAAAAAACAGTAATATGTGAATAACTTTCTTATTTATGATTTTTTTGTAATGATGTTAAGAATGATCTTCTCCGTCGATCGGTAATCAAATATAGAGGGTGTTACGTTTGAAAAAATGTATGTTTTCTAAATATTTGTAAAATGCGAGGTTTAATTATATTTCGGATTTTAATCGACTCTGTAGGTCAACTAATAATAAAGTAAGCAAAAGTGCTCATTTAATTTTAAACACCCTGTATATTTTGCTTAAAATAATGCTTTTTTGCATGAAATAATGGTTTTTTTAACTAAAATAATGCTTTTTTTGCTTAAATTGCTGCTTTTTAAAGCGCTTCTTTTAAAATTTATTTGTGCTTAATAATCCGAGCTCTAATTATTAGACATAAACTCAATGTGATATTCTGTAATTTTACTGTGTTGTAATCCAAATTTATAATTTTTGAGTTACGTGAAGATTTGTATCACTTAAAAAACATTCTTATATTCCTTTCTTCACTTTTTACTTTCCCCCGTGTGTAATACAAAGGGAAAGTATTGTTTTCGTAAAAATTTTCGAATCAAAAATTTTAGCGGAAATATCCGTTTTGAGGTCCCCTGAGTCGAATAAGACCATTTTTGAAAAATGTCTGTCTGTCTGTGTGTGTGTCTGTAAAGATATCGAGATGAAACTTTAGATGAATCTTGAAACTTAAGCTTTTTGTTACAATCGGAAGAACTGAAAAGCTTTTGGTGAAAATCGGATAACCGGAAGTGGTACTTTACTCTTAGCGTTTTTCAGTTTTTTCAGATTTTTTCAATAAATGTTCATCAAACAAAAAATTTTTTCAAATAAAAGTTGTAGATAATAACAAAATAAAGATGTATTGTTCACTTACTTTTTGTCATAGCACTCTTAGTTTTTGAGATATTTAATAAATAGTGTGTTTTATCTAGTCATTGATTTGTGTCAGTGTGTGTGTTGATACAATTGGAAAATGTTTCAAATAAAAGTTGTAGGTAATAATATATTAAAGATTTTTTGTATTCTCACTTTTTGTCACAGCACTCTTAGTTTTTGAGATATTCAATAAATAGTGTTTTTTATCTAGTCATTGGTTTGTGTCAGTATGTGTTGATCCAATTGAAAAATGTTTCAAATAAAAGTTGTAGTTATCAAAAAGTTGAAGACATTTTGAAAATAATAATGCTACAAATATTTTAAAAGTGATTTAATACGCAATTTACGGGGGAAAGTACTATGATAGACACATCACCATTTTTATATTAATAGAAAGAAAGAAATAATTGCTAATAAGTGCTAATATATTTTCGTTATTATTCACTCGAATTGCGAGAACTCTCAACGTAGAATTTTTTATAATATTTTTATGATGTCTAATGTTCCATTAGCAACCTTGGTACAAATACTTCTGATAATGATAATTATAACGCAGTAAAACATTCGTATTGACAAGGATGACTCGAGCATATAGACCGATGTGAGCGCTGCGGGACGAAATTTATTCCAGTTATTTATTCCACGAATGTCTTACGGTAATTAATCAACAGGAAATTATTACATTACGTATTCAAGAAAATAAGTTCACAAATTCAGTAGTAATTTTAATAAATTATTTTATTTTTAAAGGCATAGGCGCAGTGATGATTTTAAACAAAAAGAGGTACAAGACAAAAAAAATGCCAAACTTAGTATAGATCTTACAACAATTCAAGTATTAGAGTTTCATTTTATTAATCAACTTAGATTTTCACCCCTTGATTAAGAAAAAAATGTCGAGTTTTAATAAGCCTAAAATATTTGGATTTGCAAAGCGCCCATCAAATAAAACACTTACACTTTAAAGAAAATAAAAACGAATTAAAATAAATATCGACTTTCTGCAAAAATTTGGTCTCATTGAGACAAGTCTCCAAATATCAATGAGAAAAAAAATTTGCAAACTGAACATGTACACAATAAACTATTCCTTTAATAAAAATGCGCGTAGGTGTTTCCATTTTCCACGGAAAATGTCAAAATATTATTGCAATTAGCACAAATCCTATTGATACCAAAATTAGTGCAGTAATTGGTTCTGTACATTTGTTCATAAAATGACTTACTGCTCCGTAATAGGCGACTTGGAACATGAAAGTTCAGTAAACTTAAAAGTTCTGGACAGATTATCACATCTGATATTAATTTGTGAATAAAAATTACATCTGCATTTAAGCGATGTCGCTCGAGCGATTGCAAATTAATATATGACCGTATATGTGGATAAGTGCAATCAAGATTGAATTTAAAGGCAATGTATTTAAGGAACCTATGCTGAACCCGCTCCACTTGGTTTATGTTTTGTGATGTATTTGGGGACCATACCAGTGAGCAATATTCGATGTGCGGCCGAACGAGAGACACATACAGATTTACAAGCGTTCTTCTTTTAGAAAAATTGGTACAGTGTCTTATAATAAAGCCTAATATTTGAAAGGCTTTCGAAGTTACAGTGTCTATATAGTTTGTGAAGCTCCAAGTGTTCGAAAAAGTAACACCAAGATCTCTCAAAACATTAGTGTGTGCTAATGGAGTGTTATTAAGAGAGTATTTTCTGAGTCCCTTTAATCTCTCTTTTGAATAAGACACAACAAAACATTTGGAAACATTCAGCTTTAATTTGTTTATAATACTCTAACGACTTAACGCATCCAGGTCGAATTGTAGCCTATGGGTAGAATAATTGTCCTTAATAGGCATGTACAGTTTTAAGTCGTCCGCAAAAAGAAGGCAATTGAAATATTCGAAACACTTTACAGCATCATTGATAAAAACATTAAATAGTAACGGACTAATATGTGATCCCTGCGGTACCCCCGAAGGTACAGGTATGGGACGAGAAGTGAAGTTACTGATGCGGACTGTTTGAGTTCTGTTGCTGAGGTATGATTTAATCCAATCGAGCAAAGACCCATGTATACCAGCCCCTAAAAGTTTTTCTACCAAGATTTGATGGTCAACACTATCGAACGCTTTAGAAAAGTCGGTGTACACGGTATCAACCTCGTACCCTTCTTCCAGCGATGTAGTAATTGTTGCCCCAAAGATTAGTAAATTAGATACTGCAGAATATCTTGGCCGAAACCCATGTTGTTTATCGGTAAAATAGAGTTCAAGTCCTTACTAACACAATCAGTAACTATCTTTTCAAACATCTTGGGAATGTGTGATAGCAATGATATTGGTCTGTAGTTCGAGGTTCCTCTTGCCTTTCTTGAAGACAGGTGTTATCAGTGAATGCTTCCATCTGTCAGGAAAAGTGCCAGACATAATTTATTCTTTATTTTTGCCAGGGAAAATTTGAAAAAATAATTTTAAAAAAAATATTGCGAAGAAAGTGTTAGTGTTTTCATTCCAAGTTACTTTTATTTAAATTGAATTTCCGTAAATAAACATTAAAAATTTAGGACCAGATTAAAACATCCACACAGTCTCTCGGAAGAATGCCTAAGAATAAAGAGCAGAGATTTCTTTTACAAAATGTATTCTTTTGTTTAAGGGGTTGGGCCACTCTAGACTAGGAAAAAAAGGTAATTTTCTAGATTTTTTAAACAAAATCTAAAAGTGCAACTTAAAAACTGTTTTTATCTCATTATTGTATGCACATTGAACTTTATTTCCAAATTTTTTCAAAAGAAAATTTTTAAAAATGACGTCAAAAAATAAAGAAAGGAGGAGCAGGAGGAGGTCCTTCTCGAAGCGTAGGGCAAAACGGGCGAAAAGATCCTGGAAACAGCAATGGACCTGGAACAAAAAAGTAAATGTTTTCTGAATCTCTGATGTATACTCTAAAAAAATACAGGCCGGATTTTGAAAATTTTGATTCTAAACAAAACGGCGCACGTTTGAAAAAAAAAGTTTGCGCTGACTGATGCTGCAAAAGAGGCTCAAATGGCGCAGAATTCAACATGAAAGGATCAGGACGATGAGGAAATGAATCTGGAAGGTCAACTTTATGGCGCAGGCACTGCAGACTAGAGGTAAATACAATATTTCTATGAAAAACTATGAGTCAAAACTTTAATCGCGTTTTTCTCTATACCATGTTTTTGCAATCGGGCGAAAAGAAATCTCAAATACTAATTAATCGATCAGCCTGAATCTGTTTATTCCCTAATCTATATAAAAAATACTACAAAAATACGTGGGCTTTTTTTAAAGTGCTTCATTCGTGTTTTATGAACTTTTTTATATGAAAATTTAAGCCCGAAAAATGAACTTTTTTTCAAACGTGCTTCATTTTGTTTAGAATCAAAATGTTCAAAATCCGGCCCGTATTTCTTTCAAAGTATACATCAGAGATTTAGAAAACATTTACTCTTTTGTTCCAGGTCCATTGCTGTTTCCAGGATCTTTTCGCCCGTTTTACATTACGCTCCGAGAGGGACCTTCATTTTCTTTATTTTGTGACGTCATTTTTTAAAAATTTCTTTTGAAAAAATTTGGAAATAAAGTTCAATGTACATACAATAAAGATATAAAAACAGTTTTTAAGTAGCAGTTTTAGATTTTGTTTAAAAATCTAGAAAATGACCTATTTTTCCTAGTCTAGAGTGGCCTAACCCTTTAAACAAAAGAATAAATTTTGGAAAAGAAATCTCTGCTGTTTATTCTTAGACATTCTTCAGAGAGACTGTGTGGATGTTTTGATCGGGTCCTACATTTTTTATGTTTATTTACAAAAATTTAATTTAAATAAAAGTAAATTGGAATGAAAACACTAACACAACAGTTTTTAAGTAGCACTTTTACATTTTGTTTAAAAAAATCTAGAAAATGACCTTTTTTCTAGTATAGAGTGGCCTAACTCCATAAGCAAAGTGGGCTTTGAAAACAAAACCAACACGATTGGTTTTAAAGAAAATATTTACAGTTCGTGAAACATTAAGCACACTACTTTTAATTTAAATTCTATATTTTAATGGACATACCGCATAATATTACAGGTAATAAAATTTCTTAAAGTTTGTACATACTAATAAGTACTTTATTTTTTTATCCAAAAGAAATTACCAAAATTATGCCAAACAAGTAGATAGAAGACCAACATTATGGCTAGCAATAGTGTGGATGTTTTGTTGGGGTCCCAAAAATGTATGGTTTTTTGTTTCGCAGAAAATATTTGTATACTTGAGGTTTTTTTATTATGTAGATTTAGAGCAGGCTAAATCAAGTGAAAGTAATTGGCCTCCAATGAATTCACACTTAAGTAGAAATTATGTAAGTGCAGGTTGGCGCAGTTAATCTGCATCACGAAGGTGCCCCATTTGTGCGCTAATAGTAATTAATTATTTACTTTAAACACTTGTTATTTTAGTCGATTGTGTACACTTTGTTCAAATTACCAACTCTTCTCGGGACTTTCTAAGGAAATTTTTAATCGCTTCGCTTTAAAAACTAATTTCAAGACCAGTTTTCGTAACTTCTGGGGTTCCTCAAGAAACCCACTCCGGGCCAACATTATTTATATTTTGTGGATGAAACTTCTACCGAGTGTTTCCACTCCTGAAACTTAAAACTTCACAATATTTCAGTGTTTTGCACGCGTGGCGCATGAAGTAAAATTTCGAGTTTAGAAAACCTTGCAAATTTGGTTTGGTCGCGCAGAGGGAATTTTCCTTTTAAGTAAAAATATCCCGATTTATACGTTGTACATTTTTAGCTATTCGTGGGTTTTTGAAAAGCGTTAAATTTGAAGCTTCTAAAGAGTGTTTCCACTCCCAGATTAAGCATGATGTAAAATTTCGAGTTTAGAAAAGCCTAAAAATTTGGTGATCGCTCCCAACCAAACCAAATTTTCCGGCTTCTCTGAACTCGAAATTTTACTTCATGCGCCACGCGTATAAAACACTGAAATATTTTGAAGTTTAAAACATTCTGTCAAAGCAGTACATTAAAGCAGTGTATTTTAAACTTCATATCAAATCAGTGTTTAATACGCGTGGCGCATGAAGTAAAATTTCGAGTTTAGAAAAGCCTGAAAATTCGGTTTGGTCGCCCCGCGCTACGCGCTACGCGACCGAACCAAATTTTCAGGCTTTTCTAAACTCGAAATTTTACTTTATGTTTAATCTGGGAGTAGAAACACTCGTTAAAAGTTTCAAATTTAACGCTTTTCAAAACTTACGAATAGCCAAAAATTCACAACGTATAAATCAGGATATTTATACTTAAAAGAAAAATTCCCTCTTGTCTTATATTTTATTAGTCATCTAAATAATAAAATTCGTTACTTCCATTCATAAAAGCCTAACATTTTTTTCCTCCTCTCAACGGTCCACAATAGCCAGACAATGGTCCTCCAGCATTCACCTCTTATAATTAAACATCGCCGGAAACAAACAAAAAGGACCATTTGACCCTTCTTCGACTCCGCGGCCGAAAAGCAGCCAACAATCACGATGATTTATTAGCGATCGCCTTGGAATAAAAAAATAAACTGGAAACCGGTTCATTCTTCCCTTTCGCTTCCTCGAGACTAAACGCCCTTAAACATTGACGTTTCCACATTACGTTATACCTGAGACCGGTTTTAGTACGCGCCGGAAATCAGCGGTGACTTCCGTTGGGAGATTAAATGGTTTCACTGTCTTTGTCCGCTGACCATGCGGAATTACCCTTTGTCCGAACGGGAGCGAGATGTTTACATTACGGACTATGGTCGGGTGTTTTTAATAAGACTAAACTAAGAAAGGGGTGATAAAAACTGGAGCACATTAGTATAAATAGGACTTGTATTGTTAAAAAAATATTTTCTTATGGGAATTAGTAGAAGAATAGAATCATTGGAATATCAAAGTAACATATCTACTTACTACCTTTTTAATTGTGATGTGCTCCTGATGAATTTTAATAATGTAATTTAATGTATCTTATCTGACATGTTTAAAACTAAAGTTACGAGCAGCAATAAAGTATTATTATTATTGTAAGCCTAACTTGTTGTAGATTGCAAAAAGAATCGCTTTTAATGTTTAAAGTATTTTGCAACCAAGAATTGGCAATTTTATTTATACTTGTGTTTGAACGGTAACGTGACCGCCAGTCTAAGGTGTCAAATTTTTAGAGGGAATGGCAAAGCTATACTGATAAGAGATAAATCTCGAAACGCGTCTATAGATGGCCTGAATAATTTGACCCATATTGTTACATTTGCAGTAGGTTACTGTATGTAACAGCAAACACTTGTTGTATAATTCAAAGTCCGTCGGTGTATTAGTAGTGGTTTCAATGAGTGTTTGATATAGTCTTTGTAAGACTAACTTGTTGTAGATTGCGAAAATAATCGCACTTTTAATATTATTATTATTATTATTATTATTAATATAACGAAAACCAAGCTCCAGCGTTTACGTAATTCTATCCTTATTTTTCAAGTGAAATAAATTTAGTCTAATGCATATTATTCAATTTTGTTAATTCAAATCAACATTATTAACTCCATAACAACCGTAATAAACAAGGTTTTATTCACTAGTGAACTAAATTTTTTTTAGGTCACTAGTGAGTTAAAAAATTTGTTATATTATTTATTATTCAATTTTGTTAATTTAAATCGACATTATTAACTCCATAACAACCGTAATAAACAAGGTTTTATTCACTAGTGAACTAAATTTTTTTAGGTCACTAGTGAGTTAAAAAATTTATTTAAAAATAAATGTAAAGTACATTTTCTTTACAATTTCGTCAAAATTGAATAAAAACATATGTACGCCACGTGAATTAAACACCTTTATTCACTCAAAGAAATGATTTCACTCGCGACGAGGCGCTCGTGAAATCAAAAATCTTTTCGTGAATAAAATCGTGATTAATTCACTTGATGTATAATATTTATTATTAGTGAAGAATCAGTCTGTGTTTCTATAGCAAAACACTTTTAATTTTCAGCGTTTATTGTTGTTTTATTTAATATTGAAAATACTAATTTTTTTGCATTATCAAAAATACTTATAAAAATTAGATTAATATGACAGTTGGCATTCATGATATTTCTCAGTTTGAAAAGCCAATATCTTCACTTTAAATCAGTGTTTTGTACGCGTGGCGCATGAAGTAAAATTTCGAGTTGAGAAAAGCCCGAATTTGGATTTGGACGTTGCGCGTCCAAATCCAAATTCTTAGGGCTTTTCTCAACTCGAAATTTTACTTCATGCTTAGTCTGGGAGTGGAAGACACTCGTTTAGATTTTTTAATTTTGATGAAATTTCAAGTTTTAGTTAATTATCAAAATTTTCACAGTTTTTCATATATTTCTAATATTTTAGTTAATTTTTAACAATCTAACGATTTTCCAGAATTTCTTAAATTTTCGGTAATTTCGAAATATTTTACACTTTTCATGAATTTTCGTTGATTTTTTAAAATCTTTGCAGTTTTCGTAAATTTAAACATTTTGATACTTTTCATGAATTTTCAAGATTTTTGTCCATTTTTATTTCTGACGGTTTACCTGAATTTCCTAAAATGTGGATACTTTTCATTAGTTTTTAAAATTCCCTTCAATTTTCAAATTCTCAGCAATTGAAGATTTTCATGAAAACAAAATGATTCTATTTGGGATATCAAAGTATCTCCTACCTTTTTAATTTAACCCATTAACGGCCGAGCAATTATAGAGTTAACTCTAAAAGTTGAGTTTAGACTTAATGACTTATTGTATAACATACTGTGAATTTTTCATTTAATTATACATATTGTATACGCTGTAAATGTAAGGCATTTGTCGATTTTGTATAAAAACATGCAATATGAAGTTTAGAACAAGTATTTCCACTCCCAGACTAAGCATGAAGTAAAATTTCGAGTTTAGAAAAGCCCCGCGTAGAAAATTTGTCGAGGGTCGCGCCAGCGACCCGAGACAAATTTTCACGGGGCTTTTCTAAACTCGAAATTTTACTTTATGCGCCACGCGTGTAAGGCACTGAAATATTGTGAAGTTAGAAATACACTGAAAACATTTTTTTAAAATTAGTAATAATCGATAATTAAATTATTGTTGAGTTACGTGAAGGTGAACGAAGTTATTAAATAAAAGAATTGAGTCTTCTTTCTTCACAGGATTTATTTAAAAATCGCAAATGTACATTTCGGTCACGATGTGACTATTATCAATGCTTAACTATTTACAAAATCAATTGGAAAATTTATACCATGGATACAGATTCGGATTATAATTACAATGTTTCGGGTGACTGGGATTAATAAACTTTGTAAAAATTTCAATTCAATTCCAGCTTATTATACTAATACCAAACTAAAGAATTATCTCGGAAACACGTTTGACAATAAAAGCTACCTCTCTTTATCTGGCATTTATTCAATAGAGTGCTGCAATTGTGATAAAATTTATGTTGGACAAACTCAACGCAATTTGCAGACCAGGTTTAAAGAACATACCTTACACATCAAAAACTTTAATGAAGATAAATCAGCGTTAGCTCACCACGCCATCGAATCAGGTGACAAATCTTCAATAGATAAAATGAAATTATTAAAATTCTCCAGTAATTACCGGCTTAATACCTTGGAGGCAATAGAAATGAAAAAAGTGGAAAACAGGCTATTAAACTTTGATTTAAGCCCATTAGTAAATCCTTTTCTAGAATTGATCCGAAACATCACCCGAAACATTGTAATTATAATCCGAATCTGTATCCATGGTATAAATTTTCCGTTTGTTTTTGTAAATAGTTAAGCATTGATAATGGTCACATCGTGACCGAAATGTACATTTGCGATTTTTAAATAAATCCTGTGAAGAAAGGAGACTCAATTCTTTTATTTAATAGTAATAATCGAGATATTTAAATAATAAAATATTTACGTTATTCTTCATACATTTTCAAGTCAAGTCAAATAATAAAATATATTAAATGAACTTATTAAGTAATTTAATTAACATAAAATTAATAATGTTGCGTATATGCATCAATGGCGCCTAATGGGTTAAGCAAAAACAAGCTCCAGCAATTACGTAATTCCATCCTTATTTTTCAAGTGGAATTAATTTAGTCTAATGCATTTTATTAATAAAGAATCGGTCTGTGTTTCTATAGCAAAACACTTTTTCATTTTCAGCGTTTATTGTTGTTTTATTTAATGTTGAATATACCAAATTTTTCCCCTTATCAGAAATACTTCTAAAAATTAGATTATTATGACAGTTGGCATTCGCGATAATTCTGTTTGAAATGCCAATATCGTCACTTTAAATCAGTGTTTTGTACGCGTGGCGCATGAAGTAAAATTATGAGTTGAGAAAAGCCCGAATTTGGATTTGGACGCTGCGCGTCCAAATCCAAATTCTTAGGGCTTTTCTCAACTCGAAATTTTACTTCATGCTTAGTCTGGGAGTGGAAGACACTTGTTTAGTTTTTTAGATTTTGATTAAAATTCAAGTTTTAGTTAATTATCGAAGTTTCACAATTTTTCATAAATTTCCAATATTTTAGTTAATTTTTGACGCTATTTCTAAATTTTAAAGATTATCTTTAATTTTAACATTCTGATGGTTTTCAATTTCTGAAAGTTTCGATACTTTTCATAAGTTTTTAAAATTCCCTTCAATTTTAAAGTTCCTTGAATTTACTAAATATTCTGAAACTTGAAACAATTTGGAATTGTTCATGAAATTCCAAGATTTCCGTTAGTTTTCAACAATCTAACGGTTTACCTGAATTTTTTAAAATTTTCGGTAACTTTGAAATATTTTAGACTTTTCTTGAATTTTTATTGATTGTTTTTAAATCTTAGAAGTTTTTTTACAGATCGTTTTTTAAGAAGAATCACATTTTCTGCATTTTCAATAATCGTATTTATATTAGTAAACTTTTATCCTGTGCAATTTAATATTTCAGTTGCTCCATTTTCATTTTTACAATCTAATAAAAACGTTTACTTATCTCTCAACAATCTCTCAAAGTCTTTTTTAAGAGATCAGAAAACACTAAACATTTTATACGTATTTTTGGAGTGCCTGCAGTTCAGCGACGGCTCGCAGCCTAACTTCAAGGTCGGCCACAGCGCCAAGGCACACAAAATTTGAGGTTAGGATCCCGCTTTATAAATACAAGGAATTGCACAGCAAAGTCACCTTTCAATAACGGATACATATTACCTAGGGTCTCGGGCCTACCCTGAAGTTAGACTGCGAGCCGCCGTTGCTGCAGTTTCATCATCACGTGTTTATTTTAAATTTTTCCAAACGCGAAATTTATCGTAAAAATTCTGATTTTTTTTTTTAATTTATTTGTAAAAGGACATATATACAATATGTATTACAATGGTCATCGAATAGTAGTGGTAAATCATCAATTAAAATAAATAAATATATAAACAAAGCTACAGACAACAGTAAAACAAGGTAGTACTAAACAGTGCAGGCAGAGAAATGCCTGCAGATGTCTTGTGATTAGAGGAAGAATGTTACTGGTTAATTTTCTATTGGTTAGAGTTTCTGTCTTGGAGATACTCGCTGACTCAGTAGTATGCCTTTTCTATTAGCATATCTTTGAGCAAATGTTTAAATTTGTTGAAATGTGTCAGAATTTTTATATTGCAAGGCAGGTGGTTGTAAAGGGTCAGGCACATGTAATAGGGACTTTGATAGTATAGTGTGGTGCGATGCATGGGTACGCAGGTTTATTGTTATTTTTTTTCTAAGTCTTTTTTAAAGAGAACACAAATTACTAAAAATTGCATACGTACATTTTGAGTGCCTGCAGTTTTATCTTCTTTTATCTTATTCATTTTAATTTAGTGTGGAAGACACTCGTTTAGATTTTTTTAGTTTTGATGAAATTTCAAATTGTAGTTAATTATCAAAGTTTTCACAACTTTTCATGAATTTCCAATATTTTAGTTAATTTTTAACGCTTTTCGTAAATTTCTAAGATTTCCTTTAATTTAAAAATTCTGACGGTTTTGCTGAATTTTCTGAATTTTGATACTTCTCATAAATTTTTGGCAATTTTCATGAATTTACTAAATATTCTTTACATATGATTGTTTCGACCGTTACTACGTGGTAGTCCATATTAAATTAAATGAAACTATTACTATCTCTTTTACCACTTTTATAAAAGTGGTAAAAAAACATACTAATAGTTTCATTTAATTTAAATATTCTTTAACTTAAAAAATGTTGCAGTTTTTCTTGAAATTCCAAGATTTCCGTTAACTTTCAACAATTTAACTGTTTTCCTGAATGAATTTCTTAAATTTTCGGTAATTTTCCAATATTTTACACTTTTCATGAATTTTAGTTGATTTTTTTTAAATCTTAGCATTTTTTGTAAATTTAAACATTTTGTTACTTTTCATGAATTTTCAACATTTTCATCCATTTATATTTCTGACGGATTTTCTGAATTCCCAAGATTTTCTATACTTTTCATATGTTATTAAAATTTGCTTCAATTTCAAAATTCTTGGCAATTGTCATGAATTTACTAAATATTCTTTAACTTAAAAAAATGTTGAAGTTTTTCACAAAATTCCAAAAGTTTCGTTAATTTTCAACAATCTAACGGTTTCTTGAATAACTTTCTCATTTATCACTTGGTGAAACATTTTGAAATAATATTAAAGGATAAATTAAAAACAGTTGGTTTGTTATTTAATGTTAAAAATACTACATTTTTCCCATTATCAGAAATACTTATAACAAGTTGATTATTATGAGAGTTGGCGTTCGTGATATTTTTCAGTTTGAAATGCCAAAATCTTCACTTTAAATCAGTGTTTTGTACGCGTGGCGCATGAAGTAACATTTCGGGTTGAGAAAAGCCTGAATTTGGATTTGGACGCTGCGCGTCCAAATCCAAATTCTTAGGGCTTTCTCAACTCGAAATTATCATAATTATCAAAATTTTCACAGTTTTTCATGAATTTCTAATATTTTAGTAAATTTTTAACAATCTAACGATTTTCCTAAATTCCTTCAATTTTTGCTAATTTCGAAATATATATTTTACACTTTCATGAACTTTCGTTGATTTTTTTAAATCATGGCAGTTTTCGTAAATTTAAACATTTCGATACTTTTTATTAATTTTCAAGATTTTGGTAAATTTTAATATCCTTCACTTATAATCATCTTATTTTTAAATCTTAATAGTTTTCGTGAATTTCCTAAATTTTCGTTACATTTAAAAATCTCGACGGTTTTCATGAATTTTTTGCAATTTTAGTTAATTTCAAAAGCCGTCACGATATTTCGTGAATTTCCAAAAAATTTATTAATTTTAAAAACTTTTCCTGAATTTCCTTGATTTGCTTTTATTTTACAAATCTTGAAAGTTTTCGTGAAATTAAATATTCAAAGATTAGACGCCAATCGTGATTTTTTTCAAGATTTTCATTAATTTTAAAAATAAATATTGACACTTTTCAGGAATTTCTAAGATTGTCGTTAATTTTCAATATTTTTTTTCCAAAAATGTTATCAATTTTCAAAACTTTTTCTGAATTTCTTTGATTTTCTTTAATTTTACAAATCTTTTCAGTATTAGTGAAATTGAATTTTTCAAGATTATTTTTTCATTAATTTTAGGAATATCCAAGATTGTCGTTAATTTTCAATATTTTGCCGACTTTCATGAAATTTTCAAGATTTTCCCAAATTTTAAGAATTATGACGTTTATTCGTGAATTTCCAAAACATCCGTTAATTATTAAAATATTGATATTTTTCGTAAATTTAATACATTTCCGCTATCTTACAAATTTATGACGGTTTTCTCGTTTCTTCATTTTCTTCGCGAATGCCAAGATTTCCGTTGGTATTCAAAGTCTTCATGTAAAACAACCGCAAATCAATTTTTATAGATACTCCTTCTTCCTTCTACCCTTTTGTGAAATTTGGGTTAGATGTCTGCAATCTTACGCACCATTCAAGTTAGATTAGATTAGAGCTTCTAAACTAACTCATCTAACCTAACTTGAATGTGCATTGCAGACATCTAACCTAAAATTTTAACCTAACCTAACCTAAGCTAAGCTAACCTAACCTTTTTTTATAGAGGGGATTGGAAATCTGCAAGCAGACAAAGGCCTTTGTTCTGATACGGCCGATAGTGTCGGGATTTTTTACCGACAAAAACCCTTCCCCCTCTCTTCCCTGGTATCGCCAATCGAGGCATAAGCTAACCTAACCTAACTTGAATGTGGCGTAAGATTGCAGACATTTAACCTAAAATTTTACAGAAGGCCAGGTAGTAATTATGAAAATTGGTAGATACTAGTAATTTGGGCTACTCGTAAGTTAATTTAGGTTCTTGTATTTTTGCGTTTTTCACACGAAAACGCTGCCGAATAAACGCCTCTTCCCCGATTTGTGATTCAGCGTGTGTTGTGATCACTAAAAAATAAAAGATCAGAAACTGGAGTTTTGCCGCGCATACGGAATCATTTAGAGAGTTTGACGGCCTCCCGTAAATCCTCCGGTGAAATAAAATATTCAATACGATGCCCCTGCCGTTAGTTGGTACACAGACGGACATCACAAGATGCGGAGGGTACGCTGATGGACGATGACCCTTTTTACGTACTGAAAACAAATGCCCACTTATCTCTTTCCCACTTCCACACATACACACTTAACAGCATACAAATACGAGAGAAATACAAATGGATAAACATTATGTAAGGTAGAAGTAAAGGTATCTGGGAGAAATTGAATCCTATTCTGAATTGGTCCTTCTGAGTTTCTCTTATAGAGTACAAAACGCACACATAAAATTTAATTTACTCCTTGAGTGTTTTATCTATTTTAAAATTCCTCCCCAAGAATTGAACTTATCGTCCATTAGAATTTTTGAGGACAAATCAAATTATGTCTACTAGCGTCGAGTGACAAATTCGTGTAGCTTATTTTTTCATTCTAAATACCTTATGCAAAATGATTTATTTTGAGTTAAATTGATGCTTTTTTGAATTATAAATGATTCATGTAGAATACTGTATTTAGAGCGCGTGTGTTCATTGATTTGTATTTAAGGTAAAAAAAAGGTGGTGAATAATAAATTCCCCATGATTGCCAAAGAGATAAAAACCGTTTCATTATGAATATTGATCACCAGCAAGCAACAACGTTACAGTCACCCGAGTGTATTCACCCGGTGTAATTACAGAACTTTCATGGACAGACACATGAAAACATTCCGGGGAAAAAATCGAATCGAGGACAATGAGAATTCGGTTCTTTTGATCGGAGAGGAAGAGCCGTGTCTGTGATTAATTTCGCGGAATATTAATAAACTGGACGGTCGATATCTTTATGGTTTATCACCCGGTTTGTTTGTAAATGAGTTATTGTGACCGCCAGAAGTGTGCGTGGACATGGGAGAGGTCCGGCCAGATACCGACACGTCTTCCACATGCACACACATCGGTCACATTGGTCGATGCGGACGTGGATGTCTACATTTAGACAGAGACACACTCCCCGGTCGATCTCTCCTGGGCCTCTGCATATTGATCAGCCGCACTTACTCAACTCTCGGGTCACCGCCATACAACACCATCAAATACACTCACACACACCTAGAAATTATTTCTCTTGATTTAGACACCATAATTTCAATATTTCTTAAAAATCTTAAAGATCAACAAGCAGGCGTTCTTCTCTCGACAATTTGTGTTTTTGTAGATATGGCACTTTTGTTAAATACTGAAGTCTGTAATACTACAAGCAAAAGGAAATAATTTGATCTGAAGAATAATCAAACTGATTCATCATTTCAATATTTCTCAAAAATTTTAAAGATCAACAAGTATACGTTCTCTTCTCGACAATTTGTGTTTTTGTAGACATAGCATTCTTGTTGAATACTAGAGTCTGTAATGCTACAAGCAAAAGTAAATAATTTTCTCTGAAGAATAATCAAATTGATTCCTTTAAAACAATCAATCACAGCTCCAGTATTCAAGAAGAATTCCTTTCTGTTCTTTAAATACAAATACAATTCTTGATAAATACTAGAGTCTGTAATGCTACAAGCAATGGAAAATAATTTCATCTAAAGAATGATCAAATTATTTCTTTGAGCACAATCAATCACAGTCCCTATATTCAACAAGAATTCCTTTCTGATCTTTAAACACGAACCGCCACAATTAGCTGTAAACCTCTAAAATCAACTTGAAATCTGCCACAATCAGCCCCAACCACCCGTCGCTAGGACTTCACCTCACCATTGCCACAAACTCCCACAATCAGTTGCAAGACACTACAAGTAACCGCATTCTGCCACAATCAGCTACCAACCACCACGATCAACCACACGTTGCCACAATCTGCTGCCAACAACCGCAATCAGCCGTGAGCCGCTTTTTTAATGAATAGAGTCGATTTTTTCGATAATTGTGATTTCGATCGATCACTGTCTCCAGTATTCAACAAAAATTCCTTTCTGATCTTTAAACACGAACCGCCACAATCATCTGTAATCCTCTAAAATTAACCTGATATGTCACAATCAGCCACAACCACTCGTCGCTAGGACTTCTCGCCACCGTTACAATCAACCGCACGCTGCCACAATCAGCTGCCAACCACCACGATCAATCATACCTTGCTACAATCAGTTGCTAACCACCACAATCATCCGGAGCCGCTTTTTCACCGAATAGAGTCGATTTTTTCGATAATTGTAATTTTGATCGATTACAGTCTTTAGTATTTCTATTTTTTAACAAGTTTAGTGCAATTATGCAATGAAGCAATTTTATTAATTATTTGTTAATAATTAATAAAATTACTAAATTAGTTAATTTAATTGATTTTAGAATATGAAAAAAATGAAAAATGTAAATATTTTGATTGCGACACATTTAAAAAAAGTATTTTTAAGTGTATTTCTAACTTTACAATACTTCAGTGTTTTTTACGCGTAGCGCATGAAGTAAAATTTCGAGTTTAGAAAAGCCTGAAAATTTGGATTTGCCGGGGCGCGAATCGCTTCGCCCGCGCACCCCGGCAAATCCAAATTGTTAGGCTCTTCTAAACTCGAAATTTTACTTCATGCTTAGCCTGGGAGTGGAAACACTCATTCGAAACTTCAAATTGACCGCTTTTATAAAATTGCCGAATGCCTGGACATTTGCAGCGTATACATTATGTATAATTAAAGGAAACATTTCAAGTATGTAATCTAATAAGCCATTCATAGAAATCAATAAAAGAAATGCCTAACCTTACCCAAAATCAAAATCAAAGGTTAAATGCAAACCGCCACAATTAGTTGTGAAACCACTTCAAACAACCGCACGCCGCCACAATTAGCTGCAAAACAATACAGTCAACAGCATGCCACCACAATCAGCTATCAACCATCATATTTACCCGTAAAACGTCTGCTTTTTTACCGTATAGAGTAGAAGTAGAGTAGAATCCAGTAATCAACACGAATTTCTTTTTCTACTTTAAACATATACCGCCACAATCATCTGTAAACCACTACCATCAACTGCACGTCGCCACAACCAGCTGCCAGGCCCCACAATCAGCTGTAATCTATCAACATCAGTCACAACTGCTACAACTTTGACTGCCGCTGCCATAAACCGCCACAATCAGCTGCAAGACACTAGAATTAACCGCAAGCCGCCACAATCAACTGAAAGCCCCCACAATCAGCCGCAAGCCGTCTGCTTCTCCGCCGTATAGAGTCAATTTCGATAATTATGAATCTCTGTAATGGGTTGTTGTGGCCTACGGCTGATCGTAGCGGATTCCAACTGATTGCGGTTGATTGTAGTGGCCTGCAGCAAATTGTGGCGGTGTGCGGCTAATTGTGGCAGATGGTTGTTGCTGCGATTGCTTGCTGTAGCTGGTTACAGTGGCAACAACGAATACTAGCTACCTTTGATCCATAGTTAAGAGATCCTGTACATTCTTGACAATTAATTTGAAGATTTTTGTATTTCAAGATCATTTTCGTGAAAGATCTTGCAAATTTTAAAGCAGTCTAGCTGTCTAAGTAGCATATCATATAATAATTTAACCTTAGTTAAAATTAATGAATGCAATAATTGCTCGATCGTTAATAGGTTAAACACAAACCGCCACAATTAGCTGAAAACCACTACAATCAGCTGCAGGCCACTGCAATCAACCCCACGCCGCCACAATCAGCAGGAATCCACTACAATCAGCCGTTGGCTGTTACAATCCATTGTAGAGATTCACAATTATCGAAATAATTGACTCTATACGGCGAAGAGGCAGACGGCCTAAGGCTGATTGTCGGGGCTGGCAGTTCAGCCGCACGTCGCTACAATTAGTTGCTAGTCACCACAATCAACCGTAAGCCGTCTGCTTTTTAATATGAAATTATTATTTAAAGGAAAAACTGTTTATTGATAATAACTTCAAAAAACTGACTACATAACAACAACATTGTATTTCATACTGTATATAATATAATAAACGATTCATTGAAATCGTAAAAATTACCCAAATTAACTTTTAGAGTTAACTCTATGATTGCTCGGCCGTTAATCGGTTAAATCTAAGCCTCTTTTTTAATTGTTTTTATTATTAGTATTGTCCACGAAGATTTAATACTAATGATTATTCATGTTTCTCATTTCGATCCCAGTCATAATTGCTTATCCCTCGATTAAATATATGAGAGCTAATTACCGGAATCGCTCGACCATCGCGGATCTTGTTTCTTTCCTTCCTTCAAGCTCATCTCGCGCTCACCGGAAACCAACTTCTCTTCTTCTTACCTTTTTTAACGAGGTTTCATTTATTTTAATTGCTGAATTTTCGCCGGCCGGGTAAATAGTGCGGAATCGTTGTTTTTTTTTTACGTTCACGGCCAGATCTCTGAACTGGATAAAGTACAGAGTGTGTGGTGAATAAGTTAGTTGCGTCATATTTTAATTTCGCCAACATCCGCACTTTATAAATTTATTATTATTAAGCTTAGGGAAAAATAAAATTCATTTTTAGTGGCATGGGCGTAGCCAGGATTTCAACGAGGGGCTAAGTTCGATCCTTTTCATAGAATCCTATTCAATCCCATCAACAACGTGCACTAGGAGACAGAATATGTTCATAACTGGTATCTGGTATACGAGGAGAACTTAGACCTCATTAGGCCCATTATGCTGCCTCCCACTACGGGTCACCTGTCCTCAGTACAACCATCCCACCTTGTCTAGGTAGTCTAGGTAATATCAGAATTATTGGTAGTTTAAAGAACTAGAAGGGTTTCTCAGGGCCCAGTCAAAACTGGATTAGTTTTAGTCTGTTTTACTTTCAATCCGCATACATGTTTTTTTTAAGTATATAGTATAAGCATAAGCTGTAAACGAGTGTTTTCCACTTCCAGGCTAAGCATGAAGTAAAATTTCGAGTTTAGAAAAGTCTGAAAATTTGGTTTTGTTGCGTAGCGCGGAGCGACCAAATCAAATTTTCAGGATTTTCTAAACTCGAAATTTTACTTCATGCGCCACGCGCATTAAAAATTGGTTAAATGAAGATCAAAATATACGTTGCTTCGCAATATGTCAATGTTTTATACGTAAAACACTCGCTGAAGCTTCAAATTGAACTCTTTATGAAAAACAATGAATATCTGCTGTAACTTTAATATGTGTACTTAAAAGAAAAAGTCACTGTATGTTAGAAGATAATTGTTAAGCATCTAATACGGTAGGTAGGAAACTTTAGTCTATCGAACCGTGGAGTTTTTTCTCTTGAAGGATCAATTGAAAGAAAGGTACGTTAGAAGAAAGATATTAAGCATCTAATACAGTAGAGGGAAAATATTGATCCTTCGAATCCTAGAGTGTGTGGGATCGAAGGACCAGTCGAGTTTCTCGGCCTTTCGTGCTTCGAACCGTGGAGTTTGCACGTTCAAAGGACCAATCAAGAGAGAAAGAGATATGTTAGAAAAGAGATTTTAGGCATCTGATACGGTAGAGGGGAAACATTGGTTCTTCGAACCGTGGAGTTTGTGAGGTTGAAGAACGATTCGAGTTATTCGGTCTTTGGTCCTTCAAACTGTGGGGTTTGTACGTTCGAAGGACTTATCTTGATAAAGAGAGAGATATCTTAGAAGTAGAGATGATCTGGTATCTGGTATAAGGGGAGCGGAGAGTCTCATTGTTGTACCTAATTAGACCTAATTAGGCCCATTGTGCTGCCTTCCACTACGGGTTACCCATCCTCAGCTGAATCATCCCACCTTGTCTAGGTAGTCTAGTATTACTGAGGTGGGCAAATCCCTGATGATGTCCATCGTTGGTCATCTCTCTCCCAGTACTTTCGTAGACGAGAGTGCCGGGCATTCGTCGAGGATGTACGTTGCAGTCTCGTCTGCCATTTCACACCATCTACAAGATGGGGAGTCAACTAATCTCATCATGTATAAGAGTCCATTGAGGCCGAATAATTGTTAAAATAGAATATAATTGTAAGAGATCTCTTTGATTTTAATAATTGTAAGAAATCTCTTTGATTTATTCTGAAGTTCAATAAGCAACTTTATCTTGTATTGTCTGAAGTTGTTAAAAGTGGAGTTACAGATATGAAATAAAAGTTGAGAATATGTTGATAACTGATGGAATGGAATATATAAGCGGAGCTACCATTTCAAATTTTAAGGCTTTTCTAAACTCGAAATATTATTAATAGGCGTGTTTTATAAAAACTATAACCGACATTTCTTTTCGAGCAACAATTCAATGAAACGCCTGCTCTTTAAAATTGAAATCTTAGGCATTCTTCATAGAGACTGTGTGGATATTTTGATCGGGTCCTAACGCTTGTTATGTTCAACTTTTCTCCATTGCTTTTAATTAATTAAATTAATTTTCCTTTTTTAATTCACTAAATGTACTTATCTAAAAACACAAAGTTGCGTGTGTTAAGTATTTCGTCCGCATATAATTATGCAAATTCGCTTAATTTAAAAGGCCAGAAAGGAAAGACGCCTTTGCGCGTTATATTTTCGTTTGGGATGAATACCAAAAATAACATGTAAAAGCGTCCAGCGTGACGGACCCAGAATCGGGAGAGCAGGTGATCCGCAATCCAATTAAATTGGATTCCGCGTTACGTATTAGATTTCCAACCGTTTTTTTCTTTCTTTTCGGTTCTGCCTCTAAACATACCCAATTAATTTCATCGGCCGAAATTGAAATCGTTTATCAAATTAAAAACTTCCGTCGTCGGGAAAATCGCCGAACCGTGAAAAGGATTTCTTTCGCGATGATGATGTTGATGAAAAGAAAGCTAATTTCTCCGAAACAGAATTACACTCACAGGTAAACACGCGTTTCGCAATTGTGCGCGAAATGTTGGGGGTGTGCACCCTGATGGGAATGGTGATAGCATCGGGCTACCAGGTAAGTCGGTGGGCGTCGCGTGTTTGCTTCTGATTCACACACCGGGTGAGTCATTTTGACGGTGACCCAACATCGAGATTTTTCTTTATTCATCAAACGACTCACCGCGATTCATCTCGCTCGATAATTGAGCAATTTTACTCTAAAAATAATAAATGAAATCCACACAAAACCTGCGGATATTCTTAATTACAGATTTTGTCGACACAAATCATCATCAAATTTGTGCTGGGTTGTTTTTGGACTTCACTTTAAATCAGTATTTTTTACGCCTGGCGCATGAAGTAAAATTTCGAGTTTAGAAATTCCTGAAATTCCAAACCAAATTTTCAGGAATTTCTAAACTCGAAATTTTACTTCATGCTTAATCAAGGACTGGAATCACTCGGTAGAAGTCTTAAATTTACATTTTATAAAAACAACAAATTCCTGCAAATTTATCAAACGCTTTATTTATCGGGATGTGTATACTTAAAATAAAAATTCTCTGTTTATCTGTTTTTTAATAAAATTTTGAATGTCCTTTAAAGTATTATTTGCCCCGCGCCTCGCATTTCATGAAAAAGAACTGTATACCAGTATAATTCTGAAGAGCCTTAAAAGCACTGTATACCACCATAATTCTAAAGAGCTTTTAAAGCAAGGCCGCAGAAAGATCATAACTCTAGGTTAGGCAAATATACAGGATTTTAGCACATTTTATACAAAAACTGCATAAAAAAAAAAACGAGTATTTCGCAAAGGCGAGATAAAATCTTTAAACTCTGAATCAAAGGTGCCTACAAGGGGAACCAATGCTTATGGAGGAACTGGAAATCGACTAGAAGACCGGTGATAGTCTCAAAAAAAGAGATCGCGACTGCGCCATCGGTTTTTTTCTAACTCTTATATTTACCGAGATGCCCATAAGCAACATCGAAATTAGACCACCCTGTATATCAGAGCTGGGACGAATCCTCATAAAAAGGATTTGAATCACGAATCCGAATTACCTAATATAATTCAAATCACGAATACTCGAATAAAGGATCCGTAAGAGATAAATATGATTCGAATCAAAGATTCGAATCCTGTTTTTTTTCGAATCACGAATACAAATCCTTTAAGAATAAATTTGATTTTATAATTTTTTTGCAACTATTAATATATAAATATCGTTACCAGTTGTTTTAACAAAAATATTCAAAACCTAATTATTTATTATTAACACTAAACATCGTTGATAACAGACTAAATATCTTATTCCCCGTTACTCCGATTAAAGATGTATTTGTGTGTTTCTGAATTTCACTTCAAATCAGTGTTTGGTACGCGTGGCGCATGAAGTAAAATTTCGAGTTTAGAAAAGCCCGAAAATTTGTCTCGGGTCGCTGCGCGACCCTCGACAAATTTTCACGGGGCTTTTCTAAACTCGAAATTTTACTTCATGCTTACCCTGAGAGTGGAAACACTCGTTCAAAGTTTCAAATTGAGCTCTACTATAAAATCGACGAATGCCTAAAAATTACGTAAATAAAAAAATCACTGAATATCATTAAAACCAGGAAAGTCAGAGAAAAGTCATGGAATTATATTCAAATTGAACAAAACACTAACAAAAAAGCCATATGATATTATTAAATTTGTCAAAATCAGCAGGCAAATTACAAAACACGTAAATATTTTTAGAATTAACTTAAATATTGACAAAAACAATGAACAAAAATTAGCAATGGGGGTATCCCACAGAAGAAAGTTATATTAAAAGGCCAGGGAAAACAATATTTTAACTTGGAAAAATTTAACATTTCAGATTGTGGCTGCCATGTCAGTTTTACTTCAAATAATATTAAACAAAATTTTGAAAACTAGATTATCATCTTTAAAAACATTTTCAGTCATTTAATGTTCTTATCAAAGCATTCAGTTTAAAGTTTCGAACGAGCTTTTCCACTCCCATACTAAGCATGAAGTAACATTTCGAGTTTAGAAAAGCCCCGTGAAAATTTGTCGAGGGTCGCGCAGCGACCCGAGACAAATTTTCTGGGCTTTTCTAAACTCGAAATTTTACTTCATGCGCCACGCATATAAAAAGGCGATTTTACGAGAAATTTAAAAACACACAAAAGACATTTTTCATGTTAATCCTTGTTATCGTCGCTTCCCCCAAGCGAGGATAACAAGAATTTGGTAATACCCCAAAAGAATTATTTGGGGTATAACCCAATTCTATTTTTATTATTTGCAATAGAATTATTTTTGACAATTCAAATCCTTTTGTAAGTATTCGAATCCTTTTATAAGTATTCGAATCCTTTTATAAATATTTAAATACTTTTATAAATATTCGAATCCTTTTAATAAGGATTCGAATCACCCACATTTGGATTCGAATACGAATCGTCTTAAAAAAAAGTAACAAATCCGGATCACGAATTCAGTTGAACTAAGGTATATGAATGCCTCTTTTAAATCCTCTAAAAGGATTCGAATCCTGAATGATTCGAATCCTGCCCAGCTCTGATCTATATAATATAATCTTTCGAACTTGATTTATCTCAACATAATTTTATGCTTCTCCGTCCCTTTCTCTATTTTATTGTGTGCTTCTTCATAAGTTTCCAACTAAGTTTGGCATATGTATTGTCTCTTGTCCCTCTTGGCTAAAATCCTGGCTCCTCTTGCATCCCTCTTAGCTACTCCCATGAAACTATTTTAAATTTTATTGATAATAAGATTATTCAAGAATATAATGTTCTTTTTTATATTCACTGTTTGTTTTGAGTTATGTGAAGTAATTAATCGCGAATTAATGAATTAATTAACCACTGTTTGATTTCCTTTCTTCACTAAATTATGTTTCACTGTTTTCACTGATGTATGTTTCGAGTACCATGTATTCTTTTTCAATAACTAAATCATTTATTGAAAAAGAGTACTTGGTACTCGAAATGTAATCTAACAGTGAAAAGTAATTTTTTGAATTAATTTCCAATCTGGCACTTGATGAAACATATTAGAATATGTAAAGTTACTTAAATTAAAAATAACACTTGGTGCACATTCTTTTGAAAATGGTCTAACAAACCGAAACTAGTCGGAATAAAGTTTTAATTTGTGCAACAATACCAAGTGTTTTTAAATTTAAATAACTATACATGGTGAAATTAAATTAGTGAAGATATTAAATCAGTGTTTTATTAGTCCTTTTCTTAATCAAGAGAAAGAGGATTAATTTAAAAAAAATGTTTTTTTCAGCCAAGAGAAAGAGGAGTAATGCGTTTCCACATGCTGCACAACATCGACACAGCCTTGCACTTCTTGCGCTGCCAAAATATCAAACTTGTCAACATCAGATCCGAGGACATCGTCGACGGTAACCGTCTTACTCATACCCAACATCCTGACCATAGTCTTTCCTGTTCTACTCGATTTCCAGTTCTCCCATAGGCATTGACTCCACTTGGAATTATATCGCTCTGTTTCTTTGTGGAAATAGATAATACGTACTGAACACTTTAGTCCACCGCCGGACCCACAGATGTCGCCTTTAGTAGGCATGCATTTTTACATGTATTTCTCAATCAATTTTAGATATTGTGAGCAGGCAACAACTTCCCACGAATTCGATATTATTTAAAAATGGAGTCACTTCCAAGAATTATGTAAATTCACCCCCTGATAAAAGATATTCCCATGCTTCATCAAGCAATAAAAGACGAGTCCCCCGAAAGAAGGGAAATGATTCTTTTTCCTTTTTGATAAAAATCGTACAATTGCAAATGAAGTCTATCGGGTCATCAAGATCATTAGTTATACAAGCGTTATCTCCCGATCCTTCGTTTCGCCATCGATTCATTAAAGGCAGCACAAGAGGGAATTATGCTTATTAAGACTAATAAAGTGTAATAAACGTGGAAACGTCCGGACGTTAGAATAATCGTTCGCATTCCATTAGGTCTGGGGATGGGCGAGGTAAAAATTTGGTCATTTACATTTTAATTTCGACTTCTGCAGGAAGTTTGAACAGTTAATCTTTATCACACAATCAAAATATTCAAGCATTTATACGGAGAATATTGTAAATATGTAAGCTAACATTATTAGTAAAAGAAAGAAAAAATACAACGACTTTGTAACTTTGTTACATAAATAAAGTTTTTATTTGTGTAACATCGTTTAATGATAAATACGTAGAAGTGCAACTTAATGTACATTGGGTTGCATAAGTTCTGAGTCGCCTTAATTTAGGTCACGCAGAAATTACGCAACCCAATGTACCCCTTCCTCAAAATTGTACTTTATTTCTGTCAACAGCGGAGTAACTAGGTAGTGCAATCTCCCGCATTACACTACCTAGTTACCAATGGGCTCGTTCATCAAAATGTTCAAAATTCAACATGTTTGGATTTGTTTGTGATGTATGTTGGTACCTAATAAACGGTACTTCGGTCGGTGTATTTCGTACTATTGCAAAAATCTCAAACACGTTCACGATTAACAATCCGGTCATCAGAGAATTCCCCAACAGTTGGCAGTAAACTCCCAACTGTTATCTCTGCTGAACAGGCGCAATGTCACTTTAAGATGGGTATAATGGGCCTTATCGAGCATTTAAAAATTAAAGAAAAATCACAGACACTTTTACAAACATTACAAAGAACTTCCAATGAACCAAATATTTTCCTATTATTTTTACTACTTTTAAATAGTGATGTTAGTGGTAATTTAAAGCGGTAATTATCGTTGGTATTTTACCATAATTTACGATATATTACCTGATGGTTTCAGTAATATTGGGCCCGTTTATCAGAAATAACAGTTGGCAGTTTACTGATAACTGTAAGGGAATTCTCTGATGACCGGACTGTTAATCGTGAACTTGTTTCGGATTTTTGCAATCGTATACTTTAACCCGCCAATTAAAGTTTTCAAAATTGTTGTAAACATGTTGTGTGTTAAACATTTTGATAACTCATTGAAAACATTCGTTTCTTTAGAAAAAGCAATTGTTCATTATATACAGGTTTTTTCTTTCTTTTAAGCTCATTTCTAAAACCGATGAAATTTTTAAAGATAAATAAACGTTTGTGAAAAAATTTACGTGAAATCAAACATAACGAGTATATTTGGAATTTTACTATAAATCGGTGTTTAATACGCGTGGCGCATGAAGTAAAATTACGAGTTTAGAAAAGCCCGGCAATTCGGTTTGGACACTCCGCTTCGCGGAGCGACCAAATCAAATTGTCAGGCTTTTCTAAACTCGAAATTTTACTTCATGCTTAATCTGGGAGTGGAAGCACTCGTTAGAAGCTTCAAAATAATCGCTATAGAAAAAATCTATTTTCTTGCCTCTCAGGTCTTTTAAGAATCTTGACTGTTAAATCCAACTTTTTTTAATCTCTTTATTTTGTGCAGTCTCCTAAGTCTTATTCATGCGTTTAATTCTCTCATAAGCTACTTTCGAATTTCGACTCTTAAAATCCATTCCATTGTCTTTTATGTTTATCATAAGTGTATTAGTCTCTTGACTTTTAACTAATATATTTGAGTAAGATTTAAGAGATACTTGAACACTTTTTACATTAAATAATTATAAGAGACTTTTCTCATATCTAAGAAGCTGGAGACTTGACCTGAGAATGATTTAGCAGAGACTTTAAAAAGATTTGGGAAATATTGAGAGATTACACAAGAAACACGAAAAGGTCTTAAGATGCCTAAAGGAATATATTTAAGCAATAAGTGGACTGAGAAAGACATAAAAAGCACCCAAAAGAGCTATGGGAGAAATTTAAGAAACGAGAGACTCGATAGAGTTTTAAAAATGATTAAAAAGGCACTTGACAGAGTTTTGGGAGAGAATTTAGAAACAAAATGTTTTAGAGAAGGTCTTAAGGCATACGAAAGGGACGGATTTTTATAATGGGAGACTTTGGGAAGGTTTATTAATCATTTAAAAGACTTAGGAGAGTTTTGATATAGAATTAAGAAAGTCTTAAGAGGCTGAGAGAAATTTGGAAAAGATTTCGAGATGACACAAAAAACACGAAAATGTCGTAAGATGCTTAAAGGATTATATTTAAGCAATAAGTGGCCTGAGAAAGACTGAAGAGGCACCTAGAAGAGTTAGGGGAGAAATTTAAGAAACGAGAGACTCGATAAGTTTTGAAAAAGATTAAAAAGTCACTTGACAGAGTTTTGGGAGAGAATGGAGAAACCAAAGGTTTTAGAAAGGTCTTAAGAGGGAGGGACGGATTTTTATAATGGGAGACTTTGGGAAGGCTTAAAATACATTTTTGAACGGTTTATTAATCATTTGAGAGACTTAAGAGAGTTTTGATATAGAACAGAGAAAGTCTTAAGAGGCTCTTGAGAGAATTTTGAAAAAGATTGAGAGATGACACAAGAAACACGAAAAGGTCTTAAGAGGCTTAAAGGAATATATTTAAGCAATAAGTGGCCTGAGAAAGACTTAAGAGGCACCAAGAGACTCGATAGAGTTTTGAAAAAGATTAAAAAGGCACTTCACAGAGTTTTTGGAGAGAATGGAGAAATAAAACGTTTTAGAGAAGGTCTTAAGGCATAAGAGAGGGACGGATTTTTATAATGGGAGACTTTGGGAAGGCTTAAAATACATTTGTGAAAGTTTTATTAATCATTTGAGAGACTTAGGAGAGATTTGATATAGAATTGAGAAAGGCTCCTGTAAGAATTTCGGGAGCGAATTGAGAAACAAGATACACAAGAAAGTCTTAAGACACCTAAGAGGAAGATTTACCGACGAGAGAATTTTCTTTCCTTTTTTTTTAAATAGGGGTTCAACGGGTTGAAATATTTATATTTTCTTTGTGCCGCTATATTAACAAAGGATTTATCTATTTGGTGATTTTTGTTTATATTTTTTTATACCTAGTCAATAAATTTCTACGAAACCTTGAAGTAGACCATTACAAATAAAATAAACAGGAAAATGTAGAAAGATAGTTTTTGCATATTATTATTAATATCAATAATTGTGATAAAAATTAGATTTTTTCTAAATATGTATAGAACATTCAAAGAAATGTAGATCTGTATTTATTTTCTTTCTGTGGTTTTTTGTTTTTAAAATAATGCACTCGAAAGTGACATACCTCGCTTTTTGAAAAGGATAGTAGCAATGAATATAAAATAAATTTATATTCAATGTTTAAATAAATAAATCACTACAATAAATGATAGTTATTAAACAATATTTTAAATCAAAGTTGAATTTTTTGATGGAAAAGTCATTTGAAATGTGTATAATTTAATTAAAGGGTGTTGGTAAGTGTTAACTGAATTAAAAATTAGTCACACTCATAGAAAGATATAATAATCATTAAAATAATTGTTATAACAATCAATAAAATAATTTATATAATCCTTATAATAATTGATGTTCGATTATATAGAAATATCTGTATAATCCACTAAATTAATGATCAGATTTCCATTTATTCCATCACTAGTTAAATTGACTTTTGAACAATAGTCAATTTTAGGCTATAAACGAGTGGTTTCCACTCCCAGACTAAGCATGAAGTAAAATTTCGAGTTTAGAAAAGCCTGAAAATTTGGTTTGGTCGCGTAGCGCGAAGCGCGGAGCGACCAAACCAAATTTTCAGGCTTTTCTAAACTCGAAATTTTACTTCATGCGCCACGCGTATAAAACACTGAAATATCGTGATGTTCAAAATGTATCGCTTATCTTTTTGATGGAAACTTCAATGAACTGTAAAATTGTTTATTTAATTTAGACGAATCTCTTGCTCTTTTGAACACCTTGCATCGGAAATTGAACTCTCGCAAAAATCAAGTTAAATTAATACAATTTTCACTTTGAGCGAAAATAACGCGAAAACTAAGAAAGGGGTAATTTCTAACTTTTACATATTTTGAAAAAGCATAGTTTTCTCGGCACCCACAGAAAGTTTTATAAAAATCCATGTTTGATGTTTCGAGTTATGATTGTTTTAAGTCCAACATATCAAAGAATCAGGGTGAAACACAAATTTTGACTTTGAGTGAAAATAACTTGAAACGTATGGATGGGGTATTTTCGGATATTTGTATATTTTAAAAGCGTGCACTTTGCTGAATATTTACCTAAAATCTTATAATCTTTTAGGTGTGATCTTTCGGAAATTGAACTCTCGCAAAAATCAGGTTAAATTAGCACAATTTTCAATTTGAGCGAAAATTACTCGAAAACTAAGGGAGAGGTGTTTTCTAACTTTTACATATTTTAAGAGAGGATAGTGTTCCTAACACTCACAGAAAGTTTTATAAAAATCCATGTTTGGTGTTTCAAGTTATGATTGTTTTAAGTCCAACGTCTCCAAAAATCTGGGTTAAAAATAAAAATTTTGACTTTGAGTGAAAATAACTTGAAAACTATGGATGGGGTATTCTCACATGTTTGTATATTTTGAAAGCGTACACTTAGCTGAATATTCAACCAAAATTTTATAAAGATTCAGTGATGGTTTTTAATAATAAACGTCGATTAACGTTAGGTACTTATTAAAAGCCGTCACTAAATCTTTATAGAATGGAAAACATGGTATATAATCTGTTTTCGAGTCGTGAAACGCGTGGGATAATCCGGAGCCTAGCTCGACACGACTTGTGAATGATTCAAGAGAGCAAACTGAAAGCTAATTCGCCGGTTTTAATTTGCGCCCCTGCAAATCCACATTTTCAGGCTTTTCTAAACTCGAAATTTTACTTCATGTGCCACGCGTATCAAACACTGAAATATCGTAATGTTCAAAATGAATCGCTTATCTTTTTGATGGAAACTTCAATGAACTTTAAAATTGTTTATATAATCTAGACGAATTTCTTGCTCTTTTGAACATCTTGCATTAGAATGTAAAGGTATACTTAAAAGAAAAAACTTGCTGTATATACATGTATATACAGGGGAGGGGGATAGTTTTGCGGGAGCTCCAACATTCTAGTTGTGGTGTAACGAGAATTTTAGGGCCCTTGCAAAACTATAATAATAATAATAGCTTTATTCACGTATGCTACATAATGCAATGGTACAATACATTGTATATGATAGATGTGAAGCGTCAAAACAATATCAAAACAAATTTTGTATAGTATGTACAGGTACACTTTTGCCACCGATTGAGGTTAAAACTTGAAGTCATCAATTGTGTATACAACTCTATTTAGTACCATATTTTTTATGACCTTTTTAAATTGTGGAAAACCATGATGTTTAATATCGTTATCTAATGTGTTGTAAACTTGTTTACCTTCGTTTATAAATGATTTATTATATAGAGTAGTAGTGTGTTTATCATTTCGTATTAAGTCACAGTGTCTTGTTTTGAAATTATGATTTTCGCTATGGGTAACGAACTGATTTAAATTAGATTTAATGTAACAAACCATTTTGTAGATGTAGATTGCTGGAAACGTTAATATTTTATAAGTTAAGAAGGCATTTTTACATGATTCTGCTCTGTTTAGATTGATATCCTTCCCTCTACAATATAGAGGAAAGGGAGAACAATTTTGTATATAGACTCTATATACATGTCTGTCAATGTTATATAGTGTTATATCGCTGTGTTTCTTTTTTGAATTAGCAAACTCTGTAAGTGTTAGTTCACCGTCTGACTTACAGATGTCGGCATGAATTACCGCGAAAAATACACGCAGTTGGACTTCTATACGATTCGTCATTCAACGGTGTACCATATTAATATATTTTGATATAATTATATGGAGGTTGAATTGCTGTGTCCTACAAACTGTGTGAAAACGTTCCGAGTCGATTTCCTCCTGCTCCTCATTCTTCATATGAAGACGTCCGCAATTGACACGAGGCGTTCTGAATTATTGGAGAGAGACTATCGAGGCCTGCATTAGCATGCAGGCAACGGTGAACTCCTTAGAGAGACATTTTACGTACTCTCCGTTACATTCCTATCCGGCCTTTCGGTTTGGAGATGTGCCAAAAACATCTCGCCGTCGAGTCACCACTTGAATACCAATCGGGCGTGGATATCGGTGCTTTTCTATACAGGAGATTGTGACAATGAGAATGCCACCTCTGCGCTCGGTGTTCAGGTGTTCGGGAGGATAACAATCGCGCATCTCGGGTGTTGAATATTGATTAAGTTACAGTTTTCTCTTTTGAGAAGCGAAATTTTTGTGGCCCAGGGCAAAAAGATAAATTCAAACACTTTAGTGGAAATATCCGTTTAGGACTGACGATTAAATATGAAAAAGTTAGTATTTCAAAATCAAAGAGTTACAACAAAAGGTGTATATGTATATAAGTAAAATAGTAAACATTTATAGAATGTATTAAAATAAGGATCGAACATAAGAGGTGGTTGTATTTCGAAATTCACTATAAATCAGTGTTTTATACGCGTGGCGCATGAAGTAAAATTTCGAGTTTAGAAAATCCCGAAAATTTGGTTTAGCCGCTCGGCGCTTGGCGCTACGCGACCAAACAAAATTTTCAGGCTTCTCTAAACTCGAAATTTTACTTCATGCTTAGTCTGGGAGTGGAAAACAATCGTTTAAAGCTTCAAATTGAACTCTTTAAAAAATAGCGTATGCCTAATTCAAATCTTTTCAGGAACAACGAATATCTTAAGATTTACAGCGTTTACAGTATATTGAGATATGTATACTTAAAAGAAAAAACTCTCTGTAATTTATAAAAGCATAGATTTACTAACACCTATATAGTGCTATACGCCCTATATAGCACTATATAGGTGTTAGTAAATCTATGCTTTTATAAATTACAGAGAGCTTTTCTTTTAAGTATTCAGGCAGCTTTTCTTTTGAGTATACATATCCCAATTATGTGCTGTAGATTTTTAAATATTCTTTGTTTTCCTAAATGAGTTCAATTTGAAGTTTAAGCGAGGGTTTTCCACTCCCAGGTTAAGCATTTCGAGTTTAGAAAAGCCTGAAAATTTGGTTTGGTCGCGTAGAAATTTTACTTCATGCGCTACGCGTATAAAACACTGATTTCAAGTGAAGTTTACTCGTTTACAATATTTCAACGCTTTCAGTGTTTATTACGCGTGGCGCATGAAGTAAAATTTCGAGTTTAGAAAAGCCTGAAAATTTGGTTTGGCCGCTCCGCGCTTCGCGCTACGCGACCAAACCAAATTTTCAGGCTTTTCTAAACTCGAAATTTTACTTCATGCTTAGTCTGGGAGTGGAAAACACTCGTTTAAAGCTTCAAATTGAACTCTTTAAAAAAAACGTATGGCTATGTATATTTAACAGAAAATTCCCTGTATGTATACTTAAAAGGAACATTTCCTGTATATAAACCCACTACATTGAATACGCGCCTACTTTGATTAATCAAAGCACAAATAATTATTTTAACTCATATTATTTTGTGAATTCCATTTCATTGATTCTAATCTACTTTTGATACAAAATCCTGTTAATCCAATAAGAACCCACGTTTTTTAACAAGATTATATCTCGTTCCAAAGACGCAAAATGCGTGCCTGGATCCCACAAAGTTTAGACTACCAAATATCGATCTGACCTCAGAAAGAAAAAAAACAAACAAGGGAAGCTTCTCGTAAGAGGATGAACAGCACTGATGCGCTACGCGAAGGGACCCCTATAATAGGATGTTGGTCCTGCTTGGTTTCACTCGACTTCTACGGATTCACCTCTGCCGCTGTCATGTGATATACTCGTACATGTCGCACGACACACACACACACTCACACACCTTAATTATTCCGGATGTCCAAAGCCATTTCCAATTACCCGAACGGATCACGTAGCGTTTATGAAATATCATAAAAGAAAAAAATGATTGTGCGCTTTATGCCAGGGTGTTGTAAGGAAGGATGTGGTCTTTAATTGTCAGGATGCGTCTCAGGGTTTAATTGTTTCAACGTGCAGACTGTAGATGAATTCATTATTCACTCAACAGTAAACACATTTATCGAATGCAATTATTTATTCAATGCATATTGTGATCAACGAATTTTTTTTTAATTTAGGTGCATTTGTGTTCGTGAGGTCGTGCATCTCGGTTCAGCGATGCGGGCTTTAATTTTCAGGAGGGCTGAAGCTCAACCGAGCCCTCATTGGACGCTGCTGAAGGACTAGGCGTAACCGGTTCGTAAGACCAGCATCCGTCCCACTGGTTCTCATCTCCCTTCTATACAGATTAAAACCGGCGAATCAGCTTTCAGTTTCCTCTCTTGTATCTTTCACGAGTCGTGTCGAGCGAGGCTCCGGATTATCCCACGCGTTTCACGACTCGAAAACATATTATATACCCTGTTTTCCATTTTATAAAGATTCAGTGATGGTTTTTAATAAGTACCTAACGTTACTCAACGTTTATTATTAAAAACCATTACTGAATCTTTATAAAATTTTGATTAATATTCAGCAAAGCGCACGCTTTCAAAATTTACAAACATCTGGAAATACCCCATCCATAGTTTTCAAGTTATTTTCACTCAAAATCAACATTTTTTTTTTAACCTAGATTTTTGGAGATGTTGGTCTCAAAACAATCATAACTTGAAAAGCGAAACATGGATTTTTATAATACTTTCTGCGGGTGTTAGGAAAACTATCCTCTTTTAAATTATGTAAAAGTTAGAAAACACCCGTCCATTAGTTTTCGAGTTATCTTCGTTCAAAGTAAAAGTTGTGTTAATTCAACTTGATTTTTGCGGGAGTTCAATTTCCGAAAGATCACAACTAAATAAACCTCCATTGAATTTTTATAAAATTTTGGGTGAATATTCAGCAAAGTACACGCTTTTAAAATATATAAATATCCGAAAATACTCCATCCATACTTATCAAGTTATTTTCACTCAAAGTTTAAATTTGTGTTTAATTGTTGTACTTAAAACAATTATAACTCGAAACATCAGACATGGATTTTTCTAAAACTTTCTGTGGGTGTTGAGAAAAATATGCTTCTTTAAAATATGTAAAAGTTATAAAATTGCCATTTCTTAGTTTTTGATTTATTTTTGCTCAAAGTGAAAATTGTGTTAATTTAACCTGATTTTTGCGGGAGTTCAATTTCCGAAAGATCACAACTAAAAAAACCTCCATTGAATTTTTATAAAATTTTGGGTAAATATTCAGCAAAGTACACGCTTTTAAAATATATACATATCCGAAAATACCCCATCCATACTTTTCCCTTTATTTTCAGTCAAAGTTAAAATTTGTGTTTATTTACCCTGCTTTTTGATATGTTGGACTTAAAACAATCATAACTCAAAACATCAAGTATGGATTTTTATAAAACTTTCTGTGAGTGCTGAGAAAACTATGCTTTTTCAAAATATGTAAAAGTTGGAAAATACCCCTTTCTTAGTTTTCGAGTTATTTTCGCTCAAAGTGAAAATTGTGAAATTTAACCTGATTTTTCCGAAAGATCACAACTAAAAACATCTTCATTGAATTTTTATAAGATTTCGGGTAAATATTCAGTAAAGTACACGCTTTTAAAATATATAAATATCCAAAAATACCCCATCCATACTTTTCAAGTTATATTCACTCAAAGTTAAAATTTGTGTTTATTTGTTGTACTTAAAACAATTATAACTCGAAACATCAGACATGGATTTTTCTAAAACTTTCTGTGGGTGTTGAGAAAAATATGCTTCTTTAAAATATGTAAAAGTTAGAAAATTGCCATTTCTTAGTTTTTGACTTATTTTTGCTCAAAGTGAAAATTTTGTTAATTTAACCTGATTTTTGCGGGAGTTCAATTTCCGAAAGATCACAACTAAAAAAACCTCCATTGAATTTTTATAAAATATTGGGTGAATATTCAGCAAAGTACACGCTTTTAAAATATACACATATCCGAAAATACACCATCCATACATTTCACTTTATTTTCAGTCAAATTTAAAATTTGTGTTTATTTACCCTGATTTTTTGATATGTTGGACTTAAAACAATCATAACTCAAAACATAAAGTATGGATTTTTATAAAACTTTCTGTGAGTGCTGAGAAAACTATGCTTTTTCAAAATATGTAAAAGTTGGAAAATACCCCTTTCTTAGTTTTCGAGTTATTTTCGATCAAAGTGAAAATTGTGTAAATTTAACCTGATTTTTCCGAAAGATCACAACTAAAAACATCTTCATTGAATTTTTATAAAATTTTGGGTGAATATTCAGCAAAGTACACGCTTTTAAAATATATAAATATCCGAAAATACTCCATCCATACTTTTCAAGTTATTTTCACTCAAAATCGAAATTTGTGTTTGTTTACCCTGATTTTTGAAGATATTGGACTTTCAACAATCATAACTCAAAACATCAGTCATGGATTTTTATAAAACTTTCAGTGGGTGTTAAAAAAACTATTATTTTTCAAAATATGTAAAAGTTAAAAAATACCCTCTTCTTAGTTTTCGAGTTATTTTCGCTCAAAGTGAAAATTATGTTAATTTAACCTGATTTTTGTGGGAGTTTAATGTCCGAAAGATCACAACTAAAAAAACCACCATTGAATTTTTATAAGATTTTAGGAAAATATTCAACAAAGTACACGCTTTTAAAATATATAAATATCTAAAAATATTATCCATACTTTTTAAGTTATTTTCACTCAAAATCAAAGCTTGTGTTTATTTACCCTGGTTTTTTGGAGCTGTTTAAAACAAATATAACTCGAAACATCAAGCATGGATTTTTATAAAACATTTTGTGATTGTTTTGAAAACACTGTTTTTTTTAAATATGTAAGAGTTAGAAAGTACCCTCTTCTTAGTTTTTGAGTTATTTTTGCTCAAAGTAAAAATTGTGTTAGTTTAACCTCATTTTTGTTGGAGTTCAATTTTCAAATGATCACAACTAAAAATACCTCCATTGAATTTTTATAAGACTTTGGGTGAATACTCAGCAAAGTACACGCTTTTAAAACATATAAATATGCGAAAATACTCTATCCATACTTTTCAAGTTGTTTTCAGTCAAAGTTAAGATTTGTGTTTATTTACCCTGATATTTGAGATGTTGGACTTAAAACAATCATAACTCAAAACATCAAGTAAGGATTTTTATAAAACTTTCTGTGAGTGTTGAAAAACTATCCTTTTTCAAAATGTGTAAAAGTTATAAAATGCCCCTTTCTTAGTTTTCGAGTTATTTTCACGCAAAGTGAAAATTGTGTTAATTTAACCTGATTTTTGCGAGAGTTCAATTTCCCAAAGATCGCAACTAAAAAAACCTCAAATAAATATTTACAAGATTTTGGGTAAATATTTAGCAAAGTACACCCTTTCAAAATATATTAATATCCAAAAATACCCCATCCATACTTTTCAAGTAATTTTCAATAGTAATATATTAAGTGCAATAAAAATGATCGAAAATTTTGCACGAAAAGCCGTTGCCTAGAAACTGCATGAGTCCATTTTGATTATGATTTGACAAAAAGTGCCCGAGACGCGAAGCGTCGAGGGCACTTTTTCAGTCAAATCACAATCAAAATGAACGAATGTAGTTTCTTAAAGGCAACGAGCTTTGAGTACTAAATTTTCAGAGCATTTTTAATGCACGAAATGTATTTAATAGACTATTTCCTGAAAAATACGATTTTTAATCAAGTTGACGTATTATTTAAAATATTAATTATCAATCAGTGTCACTTAATGTGTCAACATGAATCGCTTCGGAAGTTTTTCTTCGAAAGATATATCGAAAAATATCGAGAAAAATTCATCCGAAAATACAAGAAAGAGTAAAGAGTTCCTTTGGAGACAATTTATGACATTCTGTGATGAAATAAAATACGAGTTAGATCAAAAAACTTTAATTTTGAAAGATTGAGAGAAATTGAGAAATTGATTGATACCTGACATGTGACGTCACAACAGTGCAATTTTCGCTGTAATTTTTCGTAGAATTTTCACCTACTATGCAATTTTCGCTGAAATTTAATTGTGATTGGGCAATGAAAATGAATTCTCGTAATATGATTGGTAGACATTTTTTGAAGGAAATAGTCACTCAAAGTTAAAATTTGTGTTTATATACCCTGATTTTTGAAGATGTTGGACTTAAAACAATCATAACTTGAAACATCAAGTATGGATTATTATAACTTTCTGTGAGTGTTGAGAAAGCTCTTCTTTTTCAAAATATATAAAAGTTAGAAAATACCTCTTTCTTAGTTATCGAGTTATTTTCACTTGTAGTGAAAATTGTGTTATTTTAACATGATTTTTGCAGAGTTGAATTTAAAATAAAATCATAAGTAAAAAACCACCAATAATTTTTTATAAAATTTAGCGTGATTATTCAGTTTAGTGCACGCTTTTAAAATAAACATCTGAAAATACCGTTTCTATAGTTTACAAGTTATTTTCACTCAAAGTCAACATTTGTGTTTTTTATCCTAATTTTTGGAGACGTTGGAAATAAAACAATCATAACTCGAAACGCCAAGCATGGATTTTTTTATAAAACTGTCTGTAGGGGTTAAAAAAATGATGTTCTTTCTAAATATGTAAGAGTTAAATAATATCCTTTTCTTAGTTTTTGAGTAATTTTTACCCAAAGTCAACATTTGTGTTTTTTATCCTGATTTTTTGGAGACGTTGAAATGAAAACAATCATAACTCAAAACCCCAAACATGGATTTTTATAAAACTTTTTGTGGGTGTTAAAAAGTGTATGCTTTTTCCAAATATGTAAAAGTTTGAAATTACCCTTTTCTTAGTTTTTGAGTTATTTTCATTCAAAGTGAAAATTGTGTCATATTATTGGCGGCAGTTGAATTTAAAAAAAAACACCACTGAATTTTAAAATACTTTGCGTAAATAAATAAATATGTAAATATCCGAAAATACCCTTTCCATAGTTTTCAAGGTATTTTCACTTAAAGTCAAAATTTGTATTTTTTGCCATGATTTTTGGAGAAGTTGGACTCCAAGCAATTATAACTCGAGTCACCAAGCATGGATTTTCATAAAACTTTCTGTGGGTGTTACGAAAACTATGCTCTTTGAAAATATGTAAAAGTTAGCAAATACCCCGTTCGAGTTATTTTCGCTCGCAATGAAAATTGTGTTATTTTAACGTAATTTTTTCGAGAGTTAAATTTAAAAAAAAGTCCTACCTACGAATACCGCTATTGAATTTTATAATTTCAATATATTTTCAAGTAGATAGTTTTATTAGTTTAGACCCGGCATTATAAAACGTAATCCTTTTTTACCTGCAACAATTTTAAATTGTATGATTCCTGCTATCTAGCCCATGGCTACTAAAATCTGGGTATACATAGGGATTTGTATACCGAAATAAAAAATTCCCTGTATGTATAAGCTGTAAATTTTCCGATATTCGTTGTTTGTGAAAGAGATCAATTTGAAGTAAAATTTCGAGTTTAAAAAAGCCTCGTAAACATTTTCTGGGCTTTTCTAAACTCGAAATTTTACTTCATGCGCCACGCGTATAAAACACACATTTCAAGTGAAGTTCGAATACACAAAAAGTTCACAATATTTAAGTGTTTTATACGCGTGGCGCATGAAGTAACATTTCGAGTTTAGAAAAGCCCAGAAAATTTGTCTCGGGTCGCTGCGCGACCCTCGACAAATTTTCACGGGGCTTTTCTAAACTCGAAATTTTACTTCATGCTTAGTCTGGGAGTGAAAAACACTCGTTTAAAGCTTCAAATTGAACTTAAAAAAAGGAATACCTAAAGATTTACAGAAAATAGGCTGAATTTGGAATACGCCTACTTAGAAGAAAAACTCCCTGTAACTGTGCGTATACAAAATAATTTAATATAAATATATGTAATCAAAATAAGTTTTCAATAATTTAAATAGTAGTAAACAAATGATAATACGGTATAAACAAACGAAACCAGCGGTGATATCTGAAGCGTGTAGTGATAAAAATTAAAGAAAAACAGAATAGCAGGATCATTACATAAGGTAAACGGGGAAGTAACGTATGATTGCGGGAGACAAACGGGCAATAAGTCGGGCCCGGTCTCCGCTGGAGCGATAATGAGCACTTCCTGGTTGAGCCCATGGGCGGCATGGCTCTCTTATGGTGGACACAGCGACTCCTTGGCTTACGGACGCGTGCCGAATTATGGGCACCTGCTCACTGGACCCTGCGCGCACACGATACGGTATCCTACTGAAATATCTACTATTACCTCAAAGATTATGTATTGATGACAGATTCGAAGACCCGCCGGTGTCTTTGAACTGCTTCCTGGCTTCCTCTTCATGAAAAAATCAGGCTATTGCAAGCGGTTTCACCGCTTTTCTAACATGACTTGTTCAATCAACGGTTCAGACTCACAAAAAAAATGGGCATAAATATCGTGCAATTAGCTCATGTTTTCTTTTCGGAAAGAATCATTAAAATGATTGTGAGTGAGTTATCCTCCTCTGGTGTGTAATTAAGCGGGCCGTTATGTTTCTCTTAACGATGATTTTAGGCTGCGCCTCTTTATCTCGATGGATATATCACGCCCCGTTAAAAATTATGCTCTCGGTGTTATAATTATTTTTAATTACCTCTCAAATCGCTTGTAATTACACGTGCTGTACGATTTTGTTTTGAGTAGGCAAAGGCCGTAATTCCGGAAGGATTCTATAATACTTACACATTATACATCACGCTAAAATAAACCAATTTTCACTTCGAGTGAAAATAACTCGAAAACTAAGAGAGGTATATTTTGATACTTTCACATACTTTGAAAGAGCATAGCTTACTAAACAACCACAGAAAGTTTTATAAAAATCCATAGTTGGTGTTTCAAGTTATGATGTGTTATTTTAAATCTAACGTCTCCAAATATCAGGGTAAAAAACACAAATTTTGACATTAAGTGAAAATCACTTGATAACAATGGATATGGTATTTTCGAATGTTTATATATTTCAAAAGCGTGCACTTTGCTGAATAATCACCCCAAAACTTATAAAAATTCAGTGATGAATCTTTTAGATATGATTTTATTTTAAATTCAACTCCCGTAAAAATCATGCTAAATTGACAATTTTCACTTCGAGCAAAAATTACTCGCAAACTAAGAAAGGGGTATTTTATAACTTTTACATATTTTGAAAGAACATAAATTTCTTAATACCCATAAAAAGTTTTATAAAAATCCATGCTTGGTGTTTTGAGTTATGATTGTTTTAAATTCAACGTCTCCAAAATTCAGGGTAAAAAAACACAAATTTTGACTTTGACTCAAAATAACTTGAAAGCTATAGATGCGGTATTTTTAGATGTTGACGTATTTTAAAAGCATGCACTTTGCTGAATACTTACCGAAAAACTTATAAAAATTTAGTGGTGAATCTTTTAAATATGATTTTTTTAAAAACTCAAATCTCGCAAAAATTACGCTGAAATTACACCATTTTCACTTCAAGCAAAAATTACTCAAAAACTAAGAAAAGGGTTTTTTCTAACTTTTACATATTTTGAAAGAAAATACATTTTTTAATACCCATAGAAACTTTTTAAAAATCCATGCTTGGTGTTTCGAGTTATGGTTGTTTTAAATTTAACGTCTACAAAATTCAGGTTAAAAAATAACACACATTTTGACTTTGATTGAAAATAACTTGAAAACTATATATGGAGTGTTTTTTAATGTTGATATATTTCAAAAGCATGCACTTTACTGAATATTTACCTAAAAACTTATAAAAATTTAGTGGTGAATCTTTTAAATATGATTTTTTTTTTGAAAACTTAACTCCCGCAAAAATATCGCTAAAATGACACAATTTTCACTTCGAGAAAAAATTACTTGTAAACTATATAAAGGGTATTTTCTAACTTTTACATATATTGAGGGAGCATAATTTTCTTAACACTCATAGAAAGTTTTATAAAAATCCATGGTTGGTGTTTTGAGTTATAATTGTTATAAGTTTAACGTCTCGGAAATTCAGGGTAAAAAATCACAAATTTAGACTTCGGGTGCGAATAACTTAAAAACTATACATGGGGTATTTTTAGATGTTGATATATTTCAAAAGTATGCACTTTGTTGAATACTTACCCAAAAACTTATGAAAATTTAGTGGTGAATCTTTTAGATATGATTTTTTTTTAAAACTCAACTATCGCAAAAATTACGCTGAAATGACACAATTTTCACTTCGAACGAAAATTACTCGAAAACTAAGAAAGGGGAATTTTGTAACTTTTACATATTTTAAAAGAACATAATTTTCCTAATACTCATAGAAAGTTTTATGAAAATCCATCCTTGGTGTTTCGAGTTATGATTGTTTTAAGTTCAACATCTCCAAAATTCAGGGTAAAAGAAACACATTTTGACTTTGAGTGAAAACAACTTGAAAACTATAGATGGGATATTTTTGTACGTTGACATATTTCAAAAGCATGCACTTTGTTGAATATTTATCCAAAAAATTTAGTCGTGAATCTTAGGATATGATTATTTTTTGAAAACTCAACTGCCGCAAAAATCACGCAAAAATGACACAATTTTCACTTCGAGCGAAAATTACTCGAATTCTAAAAAAAAGGTATTTTTATAACTTTTACGTTTAAAAAAATCAGGGTAAAAACACAAATGTTGACTTTGAATGAAAATTACTCAAAAACTACGAACGGGGAATTTTCGCATATTTGTATATTTTAAAAGCATGTACTTTGCAGAATATTTACCCAAAATCCTTTAAAAATTCATAGGTTTTTTAGAAAATCACACTAAAATAACATAATTTTTACTTCAAGTGAAAATAACTCAAACATTAAGAGAGGAATATTTTCTAACCTTTACATATTTTGAAAGAGCAAAGCTTTGTCAACACCCACAGAAGGTTTTATAAAAATCCCTGCTTAGTGTTTAGTAAAAATTCAACGTTTTTTTTTTAATTAAATTAAAACACAAAGTTTTTAATAATTTCTGTTTGATGTAAGAATTATGTAAATTCAGTTCGATTTTTGTGAATATTAAATATTAAAGAAATCCATACGATCAAAACATGGATTTTTGAAGCATTTAATATCGATGGATGTTAATTAAATTTGCTATGAATTTTGAGAAGATATTGTTTTTACAAAATTCTCTTCAGATTTATTATTAATATTATTATGATGATTACTATTATTATTTGTCTAAATATCACCCATTTTCCAATCCCTAATACGCACCATTATTTTGTAAGCACGCAATTACATCTCTAATTAAGATAATGCAGCAATAAACACTTTTCGATTACCGATCAGGTGTTTTTCTGTTTAGTCAGGAGTGTTCCATCAAATTGATATTTTACTTGTAATTGTCGTGATGTGCGCGAAGAACTGGCTAACAAGGCCCATTCATTATTCATAGATAATTATCGTTTATTGAGCAACATCATTTAATAATTGTTATTAATTTAATCGATTGCCCCTTTTTTCTCATCCACCATTATGTACAAAATCCCTGATTATAGTTTATGCACGAATTAATATTTTACGAGGAATCAAATCGAAAAAGATTTCTACAATTACACGATTGAATTTATAATCAATCTATTTTCTATGCTATGAAAACAATATTAAGAGGTAAAGTCGATTTTTTTGTCTTAAAAGACGCCCTGAAAATCGAATTTACTGCTTAATATTGTATAAAACTGTTTTCACTTTATTCTAGATGGAATAAAGTGAAATCAGTTTTATACAATATTAAGCGGTAAATTCGATTTTTTTATTGTCTTAAGAGATACTCTGAACCATCAAGAATAAAGTGAGAACAGTTTTCGTTAAAGTTTCGAGCTTTTTCCCAAGCGTTTCTAACTGCTCCTAAGCGACTATTCAAAACTTGAGGCGCGTTTTTCTCGAACGAGTTTAATTTTTTTCAATCCAAATGTTTACCATATCTTTAAAACAACACTCCGCAGAGAAATGCGTACGGGATTTTCAATTAGTTGAATTTTATTTAGATTTTGTATGTACAAATAAATGCCATTTTTTAGGTTAAAAATTAAACTTTTAACTTCAAATACGCGCCTATTACACAAACATTAATATTTTTAAAATCTTGAACTAAGATTTACGGAATTCGCTAATTTAAGAAGGAAACAAAACGATATATTTTTTTTCCTTTTTTCAGAATTTATAGGAAGTAATGAACATTCCTTGGATTATCCACACGTGAAAATGTATAACTCTTGCTCTTTTTTTTTCTGTTGCTTTCAGGTAATGCAAGAATATTATACAGATAATGAGGGAGCCGATTCTTGCGATTGGCACCCGTGAAATTGCGGTATTTACGTAAAATTAGCTATTGTAAAAGAGTGTATATTATTTTCGTTTTGTTTCGTCCGCGCTGTCGCATTGTAATAATTTATTCTTATGTAATTATACAGAGCAACACGCCAGTCTTGCTTTTTAGATACTTAAACAACATCAATTTGGATTTATACATGTATGAAGAAAATAAAAGAAAGTACATAACTACTTTTCTACATTATTTTTTTTTTAGTCAAAATAGATTCAAATATATTTCAATTTCAAGCATACACGAAGTTTTTCTTTTAAGCGTACTTTGTCAATGTCTAGGTATTCTTTATTTTTTAAAAGCGTTCCATTTGAAGCTTCTAACGAGTGTTTACATTCCTTGATTAATCATAAAAGAAAATTTTCAGTTTAGAAAAGTTTTAAAATATGGTTATATACATATATACAGATGCATGCAAATGTTGAGGACTGTCTTTTATATAGTTCAATTTGAAACTTCTAACAAGTGTTTCCACTCCCAGACTAAGCATGAAGTAAAATTTCGAGTTTAGAAAAGCCTGAAAATTTGGTTTGGTCGCGTAGCGCGTAGAATAGTTTTGTCTTTATGAACGTATAAATCCTAATGCATGTAAATGTTGAGGAATTTGTTTTTTCTAGTTCAATTTGAATCTTTTAACGAGTGTTTCCACTCCCAGGTTAAGCATGAAGTAAAATTTCGAGTTTAGAAAAGCGTTAAAATTTGGTTTGGTCGCGTAGCGCTACGCGCCCAAACCAAATTTTAACGCTTTTCTAAACTCGAAATTTTACTTCATGCTTAACCTGGGAGTGGAAACACTCGTTAAAAGATTCAAATTGAACTAGAAAAAACAAATTCCTCAACATTTACATGCATTAGGATTTATACGTTCATAAAGACAAAACTATTCTTACTATTATGTTTATATTTATTGCTTTTAAAAAAAAATAGGAGAGGTTAAAAGACCTTACTTAGGTCAATAGCCTCAGTTAACGATGGAAATCTTTTAATTAAATTAGTTTAAAAAATTGCATTCACCATTTCTGCAATAATTGTATGTATAAGTTCTAATCGAGTTTATCAAGTTTAAAACTTTAACATACTGTTTTTTTTTTACAAAAACAATAAGTATATCTTTAAGTTATTGTCTTTGTAAAAAAAACAGCGTGTTCAACTTATAAACTTGATGGAATCAATGAGAACGCCCACGTAGAATAATTTAAGAAATGATGGATGTGCCGGGTTGTCTGATTCAAATAGTTTCCGGTAAAAACACTAAAAGAAAACCCAACTGAGTGCAAAGAAACACAAAATTTAATCAATTGCCTTTCTCATTCAGCAATCGGCTTAATTTCAATCATCATTAATTAGAGCTCATTCCATTTAGATACAGTTGCACCAAAAACGTTGAACTGGTTCTACTCTGAACTTGAGTTCAAAGTAATATTAGAACAATAGCAACTGTCATCTTGAACTCAAGTTCAGCTTGAACTCGAGTTCAACGTTTTTGGTGCAACTGGCTCGTAACTAAGTGATATATTCGTATAAATGCGAACAAATTTATATTTCTTTCAAGTTAATCAACCAACTAATTCAGTGATTTCTCTAAAAATAATTCCTTTTCAAAACAATAATTCACTTTTATAAGTCAAACAAATTCAATTTTATTGCCTAAGTAATTGGAAAAAAACTATATTATAAGAAGCGTTAAAGGTGGTAACCCTAGGAATAATTTTCCCACAGGCTTGTATCGTATGCAACCAAATATACACCCAGATGTACCATCTTAATTTAGACTTTCTATATTTGTTTTCGAACACACAACCTCACTTAATTTCAAAAGTGTGTGCTGCTGAAAATTGCCCAAAAAACTGAATGAAAATAATGTTTTAGCCTCCACGGCTGAATGATGCGGGCTAGGCGGTGTATTGGTGAGTAAATCGGTTTAATTTTCTGGAATTTCTGCTGAATAAAATCTTTTTAATTTAACATTATTCTAAGTGGATTTACGGACTGTTTTTGAATGATTGTTAAAGTTTACGCTAAGGATTTCTTCTTAAACACATTGATTGTCAAACTGACAAACTGATTGCCCCCCTTTACATGTACACTGTATCGTCGATGATTGAATTTGTGTTGAGGAAATTTCATTCCACTTTTGCGCCAAGGATTGAACGGCGTTTAATCCTCGAAAAGTGGGGTTGATAAAATACATCTTTTAGCCGCCGAGCTTCTTGACGCAGAAATGCAGGTAAGAGCGCTATTTAATCGTCGACAAAAGAGTGTGCTTGTAAAGGGCCCTAATGTAGTAAAAATTCAATGAAACATAAAATAAATCCATTAAATAAAACACTCCGCCACAACCATGGCCGTAGCTTGAAATTTTCAAATTGGTAAATTTTTTATGTAATCCCTAATTTTTTTTCTCGCTACGCCTTGGTTGGCTACAGCACTCACTGATGATCTTGTCCAGTAGGCTAGGGCGAGCATGAGTGATTTTTTTTTATTATTATTCGTTTATTTTGTGCTTTTAGTAAAGCCCAGAAATTTCTAAGGGTGCTCCAAACCAAAGGTGCCCTAAAAAAATCCCACAGACTTTATCATATGCATCCCAACATACACCCAGATGCACCATCTTATACTTACACTTTCTATGTTTGTTTTCGAACACAACCTCACTTAATTTTAAAAGTCTGTGTTGCTGAAAATGGCTCAAAAAGTGAATGAAAATAAGGTTTTAGCCTCCACAGCTGAACGATGCGGGCTAGGCGAAGAACCTGCGGTGTATTGGTGAGTAAATTTATTTATTTATTTATTTATTTAGGAATTTCTCCTTTTTACAGTATTACAAAAATTAGGTATATATAAAATACAATATATAAATATCGTGCTCAACACTTAATAAAGTAAACTAAACAGAAATGTTAGTGATTTATAATAACATCGAGATCAATAAAACATAAGTGATCAATAAATGATAAGTTTAAACGCATTATATGAGTTTGAAAATGTTATAAAATTTGGATTGAAGATCAGTATGTTGAAATACCGCATTATGCGTGAAACCGGGCTATGTTAGCCTGTTACGAACAGTTGTATTTTAAAAGAAATTAAAATTCAATGAAGAAATTAAATAACTGGAATTCACAAGTCCATTTATCAGCTTAATCCATAACATATATCCAGTGTAACCCTTCGGTATTGTAGGGATTTTAAGTTTATTGTAGTCAGGATATACGACCGACTGTACTGCACCCCACCAATGCCCATTCTAAATGAAACTAGCAATAGAAATTTATTTTGAACTTTCTCAAGACTCAATGTGGTTTTTGTAATTAGGAGACCAGATAACCGAGCAGTATTCTAACTGCGGTCTTACCAAACTAACATATAGAGTCCTAAACGTATCCAAAGAGAACTGTTTAGAAAATCTGTTAAAAAATCCTAGCGTACAATAAGCTTTACTGGTAACATTTATAAAATGGGGAACAAAGGTCAAGTGACTGTCAAAAACTACACCCAAATCGCGTACCGTGTCAACACCGGGTAATCTACAATTGTTAATCGAATATTCAAATTTAATACACTTACGGCGACTAAATGAAATAGATAAACACTTTTTTAAATCAGTTTAATTTTCTGCAATTTCATCTGAATAAAATCTTTTTTAATTTAACATTTTTCTAAGTGGATTCAAGGACTGTTTTTAAATGGTTTTCAAAGTTTACGCTGAGGTTTTCTTCTTGAACACATTGATTGGCAAACTGATAATAATAGGTCCCTTTCCACGTACACTGTTTGACGATTGGATGCCACATGCTGGGAGTCAATGCAAAAGTGTATGTGTAAATGCAAATTTTGCATCGAGGAAAGAGTTAAGGAAAGAGTGGAGTAAAAACTGCACGTGTAAATGCTACTTCTACGTAAGAAAAGAGGGCAGTGCATTTAATTCCGCATCACGGTTTTACGTGGACGAATGAACGGCCCCACTTTTGAGTCGACGATTGCTTCGGGGTGCTTAATTTCAGTGGTGTTGAAAAAGGACATCTTTTAGACAGCGCGGCATGCTTTTCTCGACGCAGAAAAGCAGGCAAGAGTGCCGTTTAATCATCGATGAAAGAATGTAGATGTAAAGGGCCCTAATGTAGTAAAAATTCAATGGAACATAAAATAAATCCATTAAATAAAACACTCCTCCACAACCAACGCCTTAGCTAGAAATTTTCAAATTGGTAAATTGTTTTATGTAATAGCAGCCCTATAAATGCAAAAAGAATATTTTTGCCATTAAAAATCCTTGATTATTCTTCTGGCTACAACCTTGGCTATAACACTCACTGATGACCGGACGTCTAACTTGCTCAGTAGGCTAGGACGGTCATAAGTGAGTGCTATTAAATGCAAAATAGAACATTGTATAAATTGGGATATGTAAAAAAAATCTTTTAAAAGGCTTCCATTTCGTGATATTGGTTGATCCTCAAACTAATTTGTTTAATCCAAGAATCTAGATTCATTATTTCCACAGTCAACTCATAATTTTATTGAAAGTAAATTTGTTTATTATTATTCATTTATTTTCTGCTTTCAGTAAAGCCGAGGAATTTCTAAGGGTGCTCCAAACCAAAGGTTCCCTAAGAAACATAAACGATTACGCTAGAGCCGTGCTCTGCTTGGATCTAGCTTCCTCACTACTAGGAATTGGTTTCGATAAGGTATTTCTAAAACAAACAATTACAATAACACACTCATGTTAGGGGCCATATAAACCTAACCTAACCTAACCTAGGGGCTATGGTGGCCGATCTGGGCTGGACTAATCGGTCACGATTGTATGCGAGTTCCTGGCCTGGGGCGAGTAATTTTTCTAACACAAAATATTCGTCCCGGAGTCCATGGGTGTGTGTGAATGTGTTGTGACGTCCAAATATGCAGTTATATGTACTTAGTAATAAGTTAAACAAAGAAATGTATACAAATAATTAAAATTGATGGCTAATAGTCTCGTAACTAAGGCCAGGGAAAAGCCAACCTCAAAAAAAAACACTCGTATTATTTATAAGACACAATTGCAGGAGTTTTGTTTTTTATTCTTTAACACGAGCTCTACCGGCTCTCAGAATAAAATTCGACAACTGTTTTCTTTATAATATTTTGTTAAATTGAACAATTGCTTATAAAATTATAAAAAGGTAACTGTTTTTAAAGCCCACAACATTCCGTACCTTTTTTATTTATTAAATTTATCCAATTTGTTTACGGTATTATTTCGTAGAGCCAATCATAATGATTTTCGTATAATGTTCGCTGGAAGCGAACGTGTTTAAACTGTTATAAAAATTAAAATCCATTATTATTCTCCAAGGAAACTGAATTTATACGACATAATTGCAAGAGTTTAATTTTATAATTTTAAAATAAACTGATGTAAAATTAATGATGTATTATTTTATCTTGAAGGAAACTGGTATAAAATTGTCGGGAATGAAGAAACCAGCTTATCAAAACAACCACAACATTATCGAGAAGATACTCGAGCTGGATAAACCTTTGAGCGTTAAGGAGGTGTGCGTGCAGTGCAGTTGCACGGTCGCTAAAGACTTGGCCGATCAGATTTTGCTTGCTTACAAAGCACAAGGATTTGGAGGAGAATTGGATCATCCGCAATATGTCGCTATTGCTGTATATACCGCTTGCAAGTATGTATTAATAAATTTCTTGTTTGCATCCACTCCTAAACGAAGGCCTCTTCCATTTTCTTGCACGTCAATTTCTGCTCGGCAATCTGCATCCAGTTTCTGCGAGCATGGCACTGAATATCGTCCCTTCACATTGCTTGAGGGCGACCCAGACTCCTCTTTGATATTCGCGGCCACCATTGCAGTAATATTTTTTGTCCATTTGTGGTTGTGTTTTGCTATATGGCCCGCCCATTGCCACTTAAGACACGCCACTCGTTTTGCCACATCCGTGACTCCAGTTCTCCGCCTGATCTCCTCGTTTCGAATTTTATCTCTTAGGCTCACTCCAAGCATCGCTCGTATTATCGTGCACTGGCAGACTTTGAGTTTATTCATCGTGAGAGTCAACGTGTCGAGGTCGTACGTAGCGACAGGTAAGATGCGGGCGTCGTAAACCTTCCTCTTTACATTTATAGGGATTTCTGGCTCTCGGAGGATGTTGAGCTTGCTGAAAGCCGCGCAGGTTAGTCTGATAAGTCGGGTGACCTCTGATACCTAATTGTCCTTTCCCAGTTTGATAGTAGATAATTATAGCCATCGACGTTTTTAATACCCCCACACCCTTAATTAATAAATTTAATAACTAAAAATCAACAACGTAATATAGATAAATATACGAATTTCTCAGGGTGCTTTATACAAAAAGTTCCCTAAATAACATAAACGATTATGCTTTGCTTAGATTTAGCTTTCTCAATACTAGCAACTGGTTAAGAATTTTCTTATTCATAAATTTCTTATTCATCAATTGTTGTTTATTATTTGTTTTTTAGTCTCTTAAGGAATAAATTGCTAATTTTTAAATCACTTTAAAAAACTCATTTCTGCTTTTGCAATTATTATATATTTTAAATAGTGATTAATTTAAAATATTTTATTTTAAACAGTGATTAATTTAAAACATTTTAGCGTTTAAATCATAAAAATCGGCCAACGCCTTCCAAAGTTCCAAATAAAAATATTTTAAGACCTCCCCTTTAAATTTCGACGAAAATCTAATTTAATTCTTGGACCTTTTTGCTCACATTCCTTTCTTCGGTTTTACGATTTCCGAGAATTGGCCAAGTGCCGCCGGCTTGAGGCGCACACAAAAAAAACGTGCGTTTAAATTCCACAAGCCGACCAACACCTGTGTGAAATAATATAGGCAATTAAAAATACACGTTACACGGGGTATATTAAGTTGCATATGTTGTTTTACGGCTTGAAATACACATTAGGCGTATATAAAGTTGCATATGTTGTTTTACCACCGCACGTATAAAATCGAATAATTCGTTTGTTTAAAGGTAAATAGTACTTAATGACTTTAACTTATAAACAAGCGAAATTTATCAGAATAATTTGAAATTACACAGCGAATTTTTCTTTGAAGTATGCAGGAATTCTTTATTTTTATAAAAGCGATCAATTTAAAGTTTTTAGCGAGTGTTCCAATCCCAGATTAAGCATGAAGTAAAATTTCGAGTTTAGAAAAGCTTGAAAATTTGGTTTGGTCGTGTAGCTAGAGTAAAGTATAAAAAACAATCCTTAAGTTTAATCTTACCTCATAAATGTCCAAATGCACATATTGCAAATGTTTATTTCGTCTCAACAAATCTTCCAAAATTCAAGTGTCTGGATTTTTTCTTTAAATTATTATTATTAGTACGAATATCACTAATGTTTGTTTACTGATTTTAAAAATGAAAAAATTTCTTGATTTTCAAAAATTTTAGTTTTTATTCTCTACAATTGATCATTAACGTTCTACACAATTATTTAGATTGATGAATTTCAAAGTGCCCAAACCCCAATTCATCTCACTGAGCAGGCTGAAACCAACCCAGTGGAAAGAATTGGAGGCTGATTTTATGAAATTCGCCGCGAAACTAGGTTTGTCTGTTTCCGGTAAAAAGGGTAATAAAGTTGGCGGTAAAAACGAGCTGCACTCATATCTGGAGGAATATGCAACCAAAGGTGAAATATATGTGCATTTGAGATTTTATTTATTTACTTTTTGTATTTATTTACAGATGAAAGAAACGCTATGTCTCCAAGTAAGGCCGCTCGGGAAGAGAAAGAGATCGAGGATTATGAAGTTTGGAGGGAGAGGATTTTGAAAGAAGCCAAAGAGCATTTGGATGAAGTGGAAATTAGTTAAATAGTTTGTTTTGTTGACGAATATAACACTAATAACCTTTGAGTTTGTTTTGTAATTTTATATGATTTAAATATTATTCAAAAACTTCTGAGTCTATATTACATTTTAAACTTCATTTTAAATTAGCGTTTTACACATGTGGCCCATGAAGTAAAATTTTGAGTTTAGAAAAGCCTAAAAATTTGGTTTGCTCGCTCCGCGCCTTACGCTACGCGACCAAAATTTTCAGGCTTTTCTAAACTCTAAATTTTACTTTATGCTTAATCTGGGATTGGAACACTTGCTAAAAACTTTAAATTAATCGCTTTTATAAAAATAAAGAATTCATGCATACTTTAAAGAAAAATTCGCTGTGTAATTTTAAATTACTCTGATTAATTTCGCTTGTTTATAAGTAAAAGTCATTCAGTGCTATTAAATCTTCACCGCACTTAGTGACATACCTTTAAACAAACGAATTCTATTTAATTTGCGCGGTGGTAAAATACCATATGCAACTTTATATACGACAAATGTGTATTTCAAGCGTAAAATATCATATGCAACTTTATGTACCCCGTGTCAACGTGTATTTTTAGTTGCATATATTATTCAACACAGGTGTTGGTCGGCTTGTGGAATTTAAGCGCACGTTTTTTTTTGGTTGAGTCTCAAGCTGGCGGCGCTCGGCCAATTCTCGGAAGTCGTAAATCCGAAAAAGGAATGTGTTTAACTCGAAATTTTACTTCATGCTTAGTCTGGGAGAGGAAACACTTGTTTGAAGCTTCAATTTGAACGCTTTTCAGAAACATCGAATGTTTGAAAATTCACAAATCAATATATGTATACTTAAAAGAAAAATTCACTGTATATAACTTGTAGTTAGGTGGGATACCAATTAATTCAAATAACTCGTATCTAACCTAAGTAACTGGTAGTAAGATTGCAATTAATTGTTTTTTTTTTGGCTACCTTGGGCAGGTATGCTTCCTAGGTTACGTTAGACACTATAGACACTCAATACTGTCTAACCTAATGTAGGCAGTATACCTTCAAACATAAAAAACTGCCGTCTAGTCTAACCTAATCACTGATGTTTATATTGTACTGAGTGATTCGTATCTAAACCAGCTAATATTGTAATGCTAGCTTAAATAATAGTTTTCAGAATTAGGTTAGATACCAATTCGTACAGTAAGGTTAAATTACAGTTTGTACTGTTAGGTGAGATAATGGATGGCACTAAAGACTGTCACCTATCTCAAGTGCCATCCATGATCTAATCTAACAGTACTAATTGTTATGCAACCTTACTGTACAAACTGTCATCAAACCTAACACTAGAAATTCCCATGAAACCTAACTCTAGAAACTGCCATCTAACCTAGCATTAGAATATTAGTTAGTTTGGAGACGAGTCACTTAGGTAGAATTAGGTCAGATGACAGTTTCTACCATTAAATTAGATGGCTGTTTGTCCAGTTAGGTTATATATCGGTTTGTACAGTTAGGTCAGGTGTTTGTAAAGTTATGCTAGATGTTTATCTGTACAGTAAGGTTAGGTGCCTGCTTGTACAGTAAGGTAAGATGTCTGTACAGTTAAGTTAGATGTCTATAGAGTTGGGTTAGGTGGCTGTTTGTTCAGTTAGGTCTGTTATAGGAATAAACTGTTATCTAACCTAACGTTAGTGCCATTTGCCATCTAACTTAATTGTACAGGGTGGCCCAAATTGGATGTTACTATAGGGAATCTCGGTTTTTAAAAGAGATAGAAAAAAGTCGATGGCGCATCCTCGAGCTCTTTTTAGAAATTAGAAATTAGCTATCGTCTTTTGTTTTCAAGTTATAGCCAAAAATTCATTATTTTGCATTTTCTATTTTTATTAATATCTCAGTCATTATTATTTTATCAAGATAAGAATTGTATGTTCTATAGGTACTTTTTCGAGGAGAATCGAATGCAATTTACAGCTTATTTCTATCTGCATTAATAAAAGAGATACAGCCCAAAGTTATATTTTTTTAAATAGAAGTCATAGTTGGCTGTGGTATTAAAAAATTGTTATTTTTTTCCCATTTTCATTGATATATATCATCTTGATGTTTTATTTGAAATTTATTGATCTATATTATATTTTATTAAATTTTATTATTAATCGCAGTAGGCATGTTTAATATTAAATTAATAATTGCCTGAATTTAAGTAGGCTTATATTAGGTTGTGATAATATTTACAATTATTTCGAAAAAATTAAATGAAATTAAATGGATATTATACCTAGGTTTTGTTTATTGACCAACCAGATTTCAGATTTATTTTTCTTCTTCTTTGATTATTTGTCATGAAATGACATTGACAAATGATATATAACATGGCATATGTTGCCATTGATTAATTATTTGACAAAAAGTGGGATTAATAAATGAAACCTGTTCCGCCGCGAAATTAATCTTTACGACAGGGTAATTAAGCACATGGCAACCATCTGTAAACATAACCTCAAATTTATTTTGAAGACAAAAGTCACAATTACAACCAGAGTATCCAACTTTATTAAAGAAATCACCAAACCTGGTTGCTCAATACAAAAAAAACAACGATTATACTAAAGATTGACAGAAAAATTACAATAAATGCTCAAATTGATTGCCATTGTTCAAAATGCATGAGTTACATTTATTTATGACACTTCTACATGCATTATGAATATGAATATGAGATATAGAATTTACAATATTAATAAAAATTTGTCTTAGTTGGAAATACAAATGTTCCCCTTGAACTTATGGCAAATTGTCCAAATAGTTCTCAATAACATTTTGTTGTAAAATGTCTGTATAATTCCGTTCATTCAAGTTTCCCTCGTATATTTTGTAACACAAGATTCGGTTTCCCAGTAGAGCACACCAAACACTAAAACCAAATCTACCTTGTGCCTTAACATCAACAGTCCGATGAGGGTTAGAATCGGCCCAATAATGGGCATTGTGCCTATTAAATATTCCCGCTGAGTTTATGTATGCCTCGTCGGTCCAAATAATGTCGTTCTAAAAGTTCGGATTTGTTAAACATCTAGCTTTGTACCAGTTACAAAATTCTAATCTTCGTTCAAAATCCTCAGGGTTCAAATGGTATCTTTTTCGAATCGATTAAGGACGGAATTTATTTTTTTCCAGAATCCTTAAGGCACGATTTCTTGAAATTCTTTGTTCGTCTTCTATTTGCCTATTTAATATTTCTGGATTTTCAATTACAGCCCCGATAATACTAAATCCAGCTTCTTCTGCGTCTAATATATTATATTCTCTGGATCTTGGGATAGTAAAGGAACCGTGGTTGATGTGATTCGTCTTCAACCGCTGGAATATGGATTTATCGGGCTGTCTTCTCTCCGGACATCGAGTATAATATGTTTCCAATGCAATATTAGAATTACTGTTGCTTTGAAAAAAGCATTCTAACATATCAAACTTTTCGTAATTTTCGTACTTCATGTTTAAACACTTAGTTTATTAATACACAACACAATACAACAAACAACTAATATAATAACAAAGTTGTTGTTTTTTGTTTCATGCGTATTAACAGGCATCATTTTATTTACAAGCCTACTGCGTTTAATGAGAAATATTTAAAATTTAATGAAAATATAATATATCTCAATAAATTGCAAATATAACATCAACATATTATATATCAATGAAAAGAGAAAAAAATAACAAATTTATTAATAGCACAGTCAACTATAACTTCTATTTAAAAAAATATAACTTTGGGCTGTATCTCTTTTATTAATGAAGAAGAACATACAATTTTTATCTTAGTAAAATAATAAATGACTGAGATAATAATAAAAATCGAATATGGAAAATATTGAATTTTTGGCTTTAACGTGAAAACAAAAGACGATAGCTAATTTCTGTTTTCGACATTGAGTTTTCCTCGAAAAAAGTGCTCGAGGATGCGCCATCGATGTTTTTCTATCTCTTCTAATAACCGAGATTCCCTATAGTAACATCCAATTTGGGAAACCCTGTACAAACAGAGTTGTAGAGTTGGGTTAGATATCAATTTCAGCAGTTAGGTTAAATGATGGATAGTACTTTAGTTAGGTTAGGTGTCAGTTTGTCGAATTTCTATGGAGGGCCGTTTCTGCACTAAGTTTAGATGTTTGTACATTAAGGTTACATGTCTGTTAGTACTGTTATGTTGTTTGTACAGTTAGGTTAGATTAAATGCCTGTTTGTACAGTTAGGTCACATGGTAGATCGTACTAATGTTACGTTAGATAACAGTTTGTACCGTCAGGTTTATTATTCAACCTAACTGTACAAACTTTTATCTTACCTAACGATAGTGCCATCTGACCTAACATATGACTGGACATCTTTCAGGAATTGTTGTAAAGGTGAAGAATGTTGGTCACCCAGACATTTTATCTACACACTGCATTATACACCGAGAACAACTTGCAGCGAAAAAAATGTCCCCAGAACTACACGAAGTATTATCAAATGTCATTGAAATTATAAAGGAAATTCGACACAAAGCACTCAATTCTCGAATATTTGAGGCACTTTGCGAAGAAATGGGTTCCGAGTATACTCATCTTCTTCGTCATGCTGAGGTGAGATGGCTGTTGAGGGGCAAAATATTGACCCGACTATTCGCCTTGCGGGAAGAAGTCAAATTAATGAAGTCAAAATAATCCAAAATTGCAAAAATGCTTGTCCGACAATGAATGGCTAGCAAAGCTTGCATACCTGGCAGATATTTTTTCCCTGTTAAATGAACTAAACATATCTTTGCAAGGACAACTTAAGGACGTGTTCACACTACGAAGTAAAATGGATGCGTTTCAAAAGAAAATATTACTGTGGCAAACGCGGTTGGTTGAAGACGATCTGCAAATGTTTTCTAATTTTGATGAATACATGAAGGAGAATGATGTTAACCAGCAAGTGGTAACCCTAGTTAAATAGCACTTGGAATCACTTACAGAATCTTTTGCTCGTTATTACCCAAAGAATGAAGATCCCAGACATGGTAATATGTGGATAATAGATCCGTTTGCAGCGAACATTCAGGATAGTAAGTTAAGCATGCATCTAAAAGAAAGCCTCATCGACCTATCGTCCGACGAAACTCTAAAATTTAAATTTCATTCATCCTTATCAAGACCTCAGTTATGGCTTTCCATAAAAAGTGAATACCCTTTGCTTAGTGAACAGGCGATGAAAATTCTGATTCAATTCTCCACAACTTATTTATGTGAAAAGGCCTTTTCATCTGTCACAGTCATCAAATCACGGTACCGATCTCGGCTTGAAATAAATGCAGTTCTCCGTCTGGCAGTAACAACATTGGATCCAAATATCCATAATCTTATTTCAAGTAAGCAGGAACATCCATCACACTAGGAATGTATAACGCTAAAAGTTTGATATATTTAAACCGTCTTTAATTTGTTTTGTTTGTACAATTTTTGTTTATTTTGTTTATTTTATTATGGTTTATTAATAAAGCTTTCATAACTTTGTTACTATTAATAGTTTCATTTTATTAACTAGGTATATTTTATGTGTTCTTTGATCACAATTTTTTTTATAAATATATTTAACACTTAAAAAATCCTATTAGTGGTCCGCGGGATTTAAATTATGAATTAACTGGTCCGTGAGGTCAAAAAGTTTGGCGACCGCTGATATGTAGGATACGATCGGAAAAATAAGGTCATGTTTTTTAATTTTTTTTTTAATTTCTAAATTCATATTATCACTTTAATCATTTATTTCTAATTTCATAATCTGTCAATATTTAACGGGGAAATCAACCTTTGGGTAATTTGTTTGTTCGGAGTATATTTCTAATTTAATATTCTATGTTTGCGCTACTGAATAAAAAAGAACAAATATATTTAAAATACGGTAGGATTTATTTGTTCTGTATCTTTGGGTAAGTTTTGTAATGGTATGACGTCATGACCACGTACCCCATAAGAACGTGAAAACTACATTTAATTTTTTTTTTTGCGTTAAAGAATTTAGGGATTAATATATCTTTCACATTTTTTTGTACCCCTCATGTTGATTCATTTTTTTCTTTCCCTTACTTGCTAAATCTATTTTTCTTTACTTAATTATCAATAAACCTTATTTTTCTTGTTTGGTGTTGTAGGCGTTCACATTGTGGTACATCTTAAATACACTTGTAAATAAAACACTTTTTACTTTGTTTAACCACTGAATTTTACATTTAATTGTGTGACTAGTTTCGACTATCTAGTAGTCATTCTCAAACTAAAGTAAATACAAATTACACGTTAAAAACTATTTATACGGCTTCGAAGAGAGGGGTGTACATTAGGTCAACCTGGTCATTAAGAAGGGAAATTCCGGGATTAATTCGGGCCTTGTGTATTTCTAGTGCTTCCAGTAACTAGTCACACAATTAAATGTAAAATTCAGTGGTTAAACAAAGTAAAAAGTGTTTTATTTACAAGCTTATTTTTCTTATTTAAAACGTATTTGATGATTTCCTTGCGACCTTCCAATTTTCTTTTCTTTTCACAGTTAGAGGTTCATGGTTACTCATCACTGAGTCATCGCTATCTGTTTATCTAACCATGTGGCGCCCTTTTCTTCTGTTTTGATTTAGATAAAATAACCCCCCTACTCTACCGACTTTAGTCGAGCCAGGTGGTGATGGTTGATTAGTGATTGTGGAAGGAAAATGGGATTGGTAAGTGTTAGCACAAAAGAGGCGTGTAGCAACTTATAAGCAAACATTTAAATAAACACAAAATTTACCGCGCAAAGCGTTTAAATTTTACCTCATACTTAAATAGAAGTACAGAACAGAGCTGGGACGAATCCTCGTAAAAAAGGTTCGAATCACGAATCCGAATCACCTAATATGATTCGAATCACGAATACTTGAATAAAGGATTCGTAAGAGTAAATATGATTCAAATCAAAGATTCGAATCCTGTTTTTTCGAATCACGAATACAAATCCTTTAAGAATAAATTTGATTTTATTTTTTTTCTTCAACCATTGATATATAAATATCGTTACCAGTTGTTTTAACAAAAATATTCAAAACCTAATTATTTATTATTAACACTTGTTCAGTGATAACAGACTAAATATCTGACTTCCTGTTACTCTGAATAAAGATGTATTTGTTTCTGAACTTCAGTTCAAATCAGTGTTTTGTACGCGTGGCGCATGAAGTAAAATTTCGAGTTTAGAAAAGCCCGAAAATTTGTCTCGGGTCGCTGCGCGACCCTCGACAAATTTTCACGGGGCTTTTCTAAACTCGAAATTTTACTTCATGCTTAGTCTGGGAGTGGAAAACACTTGTTTAAAGCTTCATATTGAACTCTATTATAAAATCGACGAATGCCTGAAAATTACGCAGATAAAAAATTCATTGAATATCATTTAAACCGGGAAAGTCAGAGAAAAGTCATGAAATTATATTCAAATTGACCAAAACACTAACAAAAAAGCCATATGACATTGTTAAATTTGTCAATATCAGCAGGCAAATTACAAAACACATAAAAATGTATAAAATTAACTTAAATATTGACTAAAACAATGAAAACAATTTAACAAAATGGAGGTTTCCCACAGAAGAAAGTAATATTAAAAGGCCAGGGAAAAAATCTTGAATCAGGGAAATGACGGAAAAATTTTACATTTCAGATTGTGGCTACCATGTCAGTTTAACTTCATATAATATTAAACAAAATTTTGAAAACTAGAGTATTATCTTTAAAAACATTTTTAGTCTTTTAATGTTCTTATCAAAGCATTCAGTTTGAAGTTTCGAACGAGCGTTTCCACTCTCTGTGGGTCTTTTTGAAATTTCGCATTTACAACAAACCACAAACCTTGCAAGTCTTGAAAGCCAACGTTCAAGAAGAAATCACCGATTTGTGGCCAGATGTTTTACGAACAACAATTCAAAATGCTGTAAAACGAGCACAATCTACATCAACTCAGGAGATGGACATTTGACCGATATCATTTTTTTAAATTTATATTATCAATTTTATACCTTTAAATTAACTTTCAGTCAAAACATTGCCCATTTTTTTCATTTCTAATAAAATGGCAGCCAATTCATAATATGACATTACTTTTGCCCCACCTTATAGTACACGAGACAAAACATTTATATCCTAAGAATTGTTAATTTTTGTTTTTTAACATAGATTTACTATCCTTGTTTTCGCACGAAGTAAAATATAGAGGATAGAAAATTCTGAAAATTTGGTTTAGTTGCGTAGCGAAACGGATAAAACACTGAAATATTGTGAAATTGAAAATATACTGGTTTTTACTTATTATGTTTGAATTGCATAGCAAATTCAGTTTGATTTTATTAGAAATATCTATGTCCCGAGAAATACAGGGAGTTTTTCTGACGTCACACATGAAACTCCTCGCGTGACGTGAAAAGTCAATGTAATTAAACTAACAAGGTCGACTCGGTTTTAAATTAAGACGTATAAGGTTGTCTTAATTTAAAACCGACCACCTTGATTGCTGACGTCACGCGTGGAAGTCCTCACGTGACGTCAACAATCAAGGTAATTAAACAATATAAGGTCGGCTCGGTTTAAATCAAGACAAACTTACTTACACACCTTAGTTGATGCCGTCACGCGTGGAAATCCGGGAATGGGACGTTTCATCGCCGGGCCAGTTCATCGCCTGGCCAGTTCATCGCCGGGCCAGTTCATCGCCTGGCCAGTTCATCGCCGGGCCAGTTCATCGCCAGTTGTTTCATCGCCATGCCAGTTTATCGCCAGGCCAATTGCGATAGGATATGTCAGGATAGGTTAGGATGGGTCAGGATAGGTAAGGATAGGTTAGGATAGGTTAGGATATGTTAGGATAGGTTAGGATAGGTTAGGATAGGTTAGGATAGGTTATAGGTTAGGATAGGTTAGGATAGGTTAGGATAGGTTAGGATAGGTTAGGATAGGTTAGGATAGGTTAGGATAGGTTAGGATAGGTTAGGATAGGTTAGGATAGGTTAGGATAGGTTAGGATAGGTTAGGATAGGTTAGGATAGGTTAGGATAGGTTAGGATAGGTTAGGATAGGTTAGAATAGGTTATGATAGATTAGGATAGGTTAGGATAGGTTAGGATAGGTTAGGATAGGTTAGGATAGGTTAGGATAGGTTAGGATAGGTTGGACCAGGACCCTTATCCCGGACGTTAAGGCATGGTACGGTAGGGACCACGGCGAAATGTCATTTGAGCTTACCCAAATATTCACGGGCCATGGAAGCTTCGAATCCTACAGACAGAAGATAGGCAAAACGACGGACGGAATGTGCCGTTATTGCAAGACAGCGAGCGACACGGCTCGCCACACGCTCATAGAGTGCCCGCAATGGCAAGCGGACAGAATAACACTAATCGAAGCGACAGGCTCGGCGGACGTAGAGAAAGTATCAAAGTCAATGCTGGATAACAAAAAGGCATGGGACGCGGTAAACACATTCGCACGGAAGGTGATGAGAACAAAATATAAGGACGAACTATCGAGGGAAGCCGAAAGGGCAACCCAATAAATTGCTGAAACATCGACACTTGCCGCACTCTGAAGTAATATTAAATGGTCCCAGAGTGCAGAAACAAAAAGGGCAAAAGAGAGAGGGAAGGGTTTTAGTCGGTCGGAGATCCTCTCCAACCCGACACTATCCAGCCACATTAGACCAAAGGCTGGGTGTCTGTTAACAGATTTCCAATCCTCTCTATAAAAAAAAAAAAAAAAAAGGTTAGGATAGGTTAGGATAGGTTAGGATAGGTTAGGATAGGTTAGGATAGGTTAGGATAGGTTAGGATAGGTTAGGATAGGTTAGGATAGGTTAGGATAGGTTAGGATAGGCTAGGATAGGTTAGGACCAGACGACCAGACTTACTATTTTTGTCAAAAATATACATATGTCCTCCGTGGATAAACTTTTCATTCCCTCTTTTGATCAACATTTGTGTTTCCATACTTGCAAATAGTAAACCTTAATCTGAATTGCACTCAATGACATATATCAAAAAATTACAGTATTCTCATTCGATTTTTATTAAGTTTGAGTAACGATTACTTGGTTATAAAACCTAATATTAAATTAGTGGACAATTTCCAGAATTGGGTAATATTTGAAATTTTATTATTAGATATGATCTTTCTTTCAAAATTTATTTTATAAATATATTGGCGATGAACAGGCCTGGCGATGAAACGGCCGGCGATGAACTGGCTCGGCGATGAAACGGCGGCGATGAATCGGTGGCGATGAATCGGCGGCGATGAAACGTCCTAGACCGTGGAAATCCGTACGTGACGTCAAAACCAACATCATTACTGTGCAAGGTTGTCTCGATTTAAACCGCGCCGAAGTTATGGCGCGCGGAAATCCTCACAAAACGTCAAAATCAAAGTCATTGCTGTATAAGGTCGACTCAGTTTAAACTGAGATAGTCTTGTATAAGGTTGTCTTCATTTAAACGAGTGTGTTTCACTCCCAGACTAAGCATGAAGTAAAATTTCGAGTTTAGAAAAGCCCTGTGCTGCGCGACCCGAGACAAATTTTCTGGGCTTTTCTAAACTCGAAATTTTACTTCATGCGCCACGCGTATAAAACAGTGATTTAACGAGAAATTTAAAAACACACAAAAGACATTTTTTATGTTAATCCTCACAATTAATTCGAATTATTTTTGACGATTCAAATCCTTTTGTAAGTATTCGAATCCTTTTATAAATATTCGAATCCTTTTATAAATATTCGAATCCTTTCATAAGGATTCGAATCCTTTTATATGGATTCAAATCACCCACATTTGGATTCGAATACGAATCCTCTTAAAAAAATGTAACGAATCCGGATCACGAATCTAGTTAAACTAAAGTATTCGAATGCCTCTTTTGAATCCTCTAAAAGGATTCGAATCCTGAATGATTCGAATCCTGCCAAGCTCTGGTACAGAATACGTCGAAATAACACAATGGCAAACCTGTCCATTGTGTTATTTTAACGTATTCTGTTTAACATTCAGTATATAAACTTAATCACGAAACTATGACATTAAAAATGAACGTCAGTTCGAGAATTAATATTTTTTGTAGATTCTTCCGTAACTAATAAATATTTAGTTATTTATAATTTGGGTACAGAATATTTACAATTTGATAATTATATGATAAGGTATTTTTAAAAATATAACAAAATTGCAAATTGGCAATCGACCACAGGTCTTTCAGCCCTTCCGTAATTATTTGTACTAATATAAAAAACAAGGAAGTAGCTAGGGGGAGGAATAGGGGGTGGTTAATGAAAGAAAACACTGGCGCCTTTTGGGTGCCACTTGCACGCCCCTGATTAATTTATTATAGTTTGCAGAACATGTGTGAAATTAGTTGTTGACACTATTGTTAGAATAAACGCGTGGGAAGCAAATATTATAAATAAATTGTGGAGCAAAAATTTAGACATCAAAATAAACTATCATCGCATAATCCAAACAGCGCTAAACACACATTTACACAAGATATGTTAAGTGCTCATAAATCCGATCTCGCGCCAATTAGTGTATGCCGCTCTATGCAGTAATCACGTGATCAATGCGCCCACGCAATTTTCCGCCTTTATCCAAATTCATCAATAACCGAATTGATCTATTCAAATAATAATTACACGTTGTTTTTTTAATTGCGGGTGATTAAAATGTAAATTGGATTTTTTTCTATTTTGCAACAGTTCGCGTTTCAGTGAATTGGAGTAAAAGTTGTGGAGTAAAAGCGTCAGAGGCTGAATCGATATTGCGGGCGCGACGCCGAGCGCCAGTTGGCCGACGCGCGTCGTCCCAGTCGCATGTAATTATATCGCATATATGTGTGAGTGTGTGCTTGTGGAAATAACCTAAAAAACGTGTCCCCATATATTCACTAGATGAACCACTCCAATTCTTTAGAGATAATAAATCAACATGCTTGGACCAACATTTTAATCACCAAAGTATAATATGTTGTGTGAGAACGCACTCAATGTGATCTTTAGTGGAGACTAATCCAGGTTTAACGCCTCCAACAGTCTTCCTTATTATGATTCCGTCTAACTACTGTGATCAACCCAGCACCTCCAGTAAGATTAATTAACATTTATTTACTTAAAAATTGTTTACTGATTTTATTTTATTTGTTTAATTTTAAGCAATTATTAAGTACTAATCGTATATTATTACTTTTAAATTAGTATTCAAAAATTAATTCTATTTTAGAAAATGTATATTATCAATTTATTTGTTATATTATTAAATATAGATGCATATTAGAATTGTTTTAAAATTGTATGTGCAACCCTGCTTAGGGCTATCGACCTTTGTGCCTTTGTGACCCAATAGCTTAGATTTGTTGAAAGTCACGTTACACTTATCTCAATTAATTTTTTGTTGGCGTAGAATTAATTAGAAAACAACTGTACTTCTGAACGAGTTTACAAAATCATATTTTCAGTAATTAATATTTTTTCAATTTAATTAAAAGACTTAACTTTGTTTTACCACTTTTATTTTACTTTTGAGTGACTATAGTTTGGACTACAAGCTAGTCATTATCAAACTAAGTGCCTAAAATTATGTGTACATTGCTTTTATATTACAGCATCAAAGAGAGGGGTATACCTTATGTCAGTCTGGGGTCATTAATGAGGGGAAATTCCGGAATAGCTTTTAATTTTTGAATTTTCAGCGCTTCTAGTAAATCCATTCTTCGCCTTATAGTTTAATTTAGTTGTCTTTTTTACATCACACATTTTCAGATGATAAATTATTTACGCTTACTCCTGACTTTTAATTAATTAAAGAAGAAACTAAAATGCCTTAGGTGGTTAATTATGCAAACAGCAAAAATTGCCCTCATACTCGGGAAACGGGCATTGCAGAAATTACATTTTTCCTTTGCGTTTTTATTCCCGACATTAATAAAACATGAGCGGCCCAAGATTCACCTGATAACAGAATAAGTATTGTCCTTGAAAATAAGTCAATAAATAAACGCGGGAAGGCGTTTAATCGGGATATGAACGTTCCGGGTTAGGACGTGACTTTATGAAACGGTTTTTAGAGATTTATATTCAATTTTCACCTGAAAAGTTCCAAGGATTCAAGAATATATTTAATTTATAAATTTCATCATTCAAATCAAATCACTTTATTTATCTATTTATAAAAAATGCATTCATTATTGGCTTCCTACTAAAGAAATTGTTTTTACCTTACTTATCTTTATGGGGATATTATAGACTTACGTAGCTTCTGTCTTACATGATTAATTACGATTAATGGTTGTCTTTAAACTATTCAAGCGATTGTCAGATTATGCACGATAGGTTAATTGCATTGGCTTGCTAATCCAAAGGACGAAACGATTTGAATTATTATTCATGCGACAATTAACATACATACTAATGTATACGGTGTAAATTTCTAGACAATCGTTTTTGAAAAACGTTCAATTTGAAGTTTTAAAATTTTTTTTGCTAAAATTAGGTGTAAACATTTTTTTCTGAGAAAAACAAGCAGCTTACATTACTTATAAGTATGCACATTATTTTTTTTAAATTTTTTTAAAAATTATTTTTTTCCCTGAAAATCGATTTTTTTCTTCCAGAAAATCGATTTTTTTTCCATACAAAAAACTCGATTTTTAGGTGGAAATTTTATTTTTTTTTAAATCGGAAAAAAATCACAGGCGTTCTTATGAATGTTAGTATTAACGTAGTGAATTTATTTTCCCGCAAACATTTTTTTTAGCACCCCCAGCTCAAATTGTGTGGATTTATTGAATTCTGTCGTTACTAAATTTTTCTAAAATTGGATGTAAACATTTTTTTCTGGGGAAAATAAGCAGCTTACATTATTTATTATGATAAGTGTGTAGATTATTTTTTCAATATTTTTTAAAAATTAATAATTTTTTCCTGAAGTTCGATTTTTTTTCCATACCTCTTACAAAAAACTCGATTTTCAGGAGAAAATTTTAATTATTTTAAAAATCTGAAAAAAATCACAGGCGTTCTTATGAATGTTAGTATTAACGTAGTGAATTTATATTCCCGCAAACATTTTTTTTAGCACCCCCAGCTCAAATTGGGTGGGTTTATGAATTCTGTCAGCACAAAATTTTGCTAAAATTAGGTTTAAACATTTTTTTCTGGGGAAAATAAGCAACTTAGAATATTCATAATGATGTTAAGAGTGTAGATTATTTTTTGGATTTTTTTTTAAATTAATTATTTTTTTTCTGAAATTCGATTTTTTTCCAAATATATTTCCTCGACATTCAGGTGAAAATTTTATTTTTTTTAAAAATCTGAAAAAAAATCACAGGTATTCTTATGAATGTTAGTATTAACGTAGGGAATTTATTTTCTCGCAAACATTTTTTTTAGCACCCCCAGCTCAAATTAGGTGGGTTTATGAATTCTGTCAGCACTAAATTTTGCTAAAATTAGGTGTCAATATTTTTTTTCTGGGGAAAATAAGCAACTTACTTTATTCATAATGATGTTACGTGTGTAGATTATATATATATATATATATATATATATATATATATATATATAAATCTTTATTGGCAAATATTTGTAACAGTAATAATGCAAATATATAATACAATTAAATAACATAAAAATTAAATATACTGCCAATTGGCTATCGACCGTTGGTCTTTCCGCCTGGAACTATAGAGTTCTGTCCTTGTCAGTTATTGTGTAGGAAATGTCTTGATTGCTAATGTCGTCTATTGTCTAGTCAAATGAATTTAATTGTCGTGATCGCTAAAGTTATGAAATGATGAAATGAAATCATGAATTGTAGAGGTAAAACGTTTACGTTTCCGAGTGATATTATGGTTTCGAGGAATGCATAAAGGGTGTAGGAGATTATAAAGGGTGGGGCAAATTTATCAGCTAAATAGGATAGGCGGGTTTCGATAGAGGTAACTTTTGTTAGTTCGTACAGCAGGAGGTTGGAGGGGTTGTGCAGTGGGTTTTGGGGGTGACCGATTTTGGTAAGTACTCTCAGGGCCAATCTTTCGGCGACTTGTAAATTTTTGAGTGTAGGGGATTGTGGAAGAGGATAGCGGCATAGTCAAGTAAGGGGCGGCATATTATCTTATATATATATGAACGGTTGTTTTTGTGTTAATTCCTTGTTGTTTAAAGGTCAAACCTTTAAAATGAGGAGCCCGATTCTTGATTTTTGCTTTGAGGATTGTGGAGTGAGCTTTGAAAGTAAGGTTTGGGTCAAAGAGGATACCTAAATATTTGCAAGTGGTTGAAGGAAGGATAACTTGATTGTTTAAAGAAATTGAGTATGGGAAGTGGTTTGCTCGGTGAAAAGGGATTAGAAGCTGGAAAAGGTGTGGCGTATTTTAACTTGAAGGGATCTGTTGTGTGGAGGTGTGGAGGTATATTAAGGGATCTGCACTTAAACCGCAAGCCCCGGTGCCAAACGGAATCAAACGCTTTTTGAATGCCTAGGAATAATATGGCAGATTTACGACCTTCAAGCCTTGCTGTTTGACATTTGGACGTGAGAATGGATAAAGGTAGAGTTGTGGAGCGGTGTTCGAGGAATCCAAACTGCTAGGGAGGGATAAGGTCAGCTATACAGGACATTAGTTTGTTTTTGATTATGGTTTCGAATAATTTTCCGACGACTGGGAGAAGGGTGATGAGGCGATAATTGCTAGGATCTAGTGGGTCATTTCCGGGTTTGGGTATACAGGTAATTATACCCCGCTTCCACTCTGACGGTAACACCTGGGTAGAGTATATATGATTAAATATTTTTAGGATATAGGTGTGGATGTTTGTTAGAAGAGATTTGAGGATAATTCTAGGAATGTTGTCATAACCGGGTGCCGTGTTTTTGCCCTTTTCGAGGTTTTCGGAATATTCTTCCTCCTTAATAGCATAATTTGGGGGAAGAGGTGTTTGGGTGGTTTTAAAAGACGCATACCAAGAGTTTATATTGTCAAGAAATTCATTGGCATAGCCTGTGTGGTCTGTCATTGTGTACGAGTGTTTGAAATAAGTCGCAAAGATGTTAGTAATGTCGACATCGTCCGTCACTGTATTTTTTGTCATTGGGTCTGTGATTTTTTGGATAAAATCGGTTTTCCGGTACTTGCTGAGTTTTGTGTAGATAATTTTATTGGAATTTTTTTAAAAATTAATTTTTTATTCCTGAAAATCTATTTTTTTATACCTACCTTCCTCTTCGAAAAAAAAAATCGATTGTTATTTAAATTTTTTTGAAAATCTGAAAAAAATCAGAGGCGTTCTTATGAATGTTAGTATTGATGTAGTCAATTTATTGTCCCGCAAACACTTTTTTTAGCACCTTAGCTCAAATTGAGTAGATTTACTGAAATCTGTCGTTACTAAATTTTGCTAAAATTAAGTGTAAACATTGTTTTCTAGGGAATATAAGCAGCTTACGTTGTTTATGTACAAATAGTACTTACAGTTATGTACATTATTTTTTTTACCTTTTTTTAAAAACCAAAAATGTTCACTTGAAATTCGAATTTTTTTTCTTTTTCCATATAATTTTGTTGTTCTCGGGTGAAAATTATAGTTTTTAAAAAATATGAAAAAAAAGCAGAGGCGTTCTTATGAATGTTATTATTAACGTGGTGAATTTATTTTCCCCCTAAAAAAATGTTTAACACCCAGTTCAATTTGATTGGATTTATTGACACCTCCCAACCATCATCATAGTTTCTAAAATATTTACCGAAATGAGCAGAAGTTATCAAAAGATGGATATCTTTTAAAAATTGGGAAAATCATAAAATTGTTCAAATAACTTATAGAAAATTGTACGAAATATTAAAATCTTAAACATTGTTGGAACTGAACATTTGTATGGGTTTTCTTTAATTTTCTTTCGTTAAACTTTGATAAGACAATTTAAAAAACGAAAGCCTACTTAGATTAGATTGGCACATTAGATACATTGAATGCTTTTAAATTTATTCAATTTTCATCATAACAAAAATTTGCGAGAATCATTAGATGAAAGGATTTTGCTAAGAGCTTAAAGGATGAAGGGTTTTCAGGGTTGGGTATGTTCATGGCATTGAAAAAGGCGAGGCGTAATTTTAGCGAACAAAGAAAGGGGATTGTACACACGCACGAAAAAATCCGTCGTAAAGCGCGTACACATAACTTAATCACCCCGAAATTTGTAACTTGTGACAGCCTCCCGAATGTGGAAAAAGCCATAAATAATTTTCGTCTGAAAAATAAACGTCATGTATAGCTGAAAAGCGGCTAATATTGTAATGGAATATTTTTGTTTACAGGCGAAACATTTTTTGCTTTTAAATATTCCAGAAAATTAAACAAAAAGCAATTAATCTTCAACATTTTGGGTTTTAAATCAATGTGTTGAATGAGGAATAAATAGAAATGCAACTGAATGCAAATTTAGCAATTCAATGTACAATTTCATGTAAAAGAGTGCCATCTGCACTAACTATATGTCAATGTTATACAGTAATATATCGCTCTGTTACTTTTGTGGAGTTGCGAATTCTGAAAATGTTAGTATACCGTCGGACTCACAGATGTCAGTCGGTGTGAATTTACCGTTACGTGAAAAATACAGTTCTATACCAATCATCATTCAACGATCACAGTTATCTATGTTTTACCAAGTCAAGATAAGAAACTTAAACTTTAATAACAGAATCTAATTAACTTATTTAAGATATTCTAAACGTTATTTATCCTCATGTTCAATCAATCAATCGATTCAATATTATTACATCAACAGTAAGGCAGTTATAATTTAAAAATAGCTAGACAAAGTAAGTATACATTTTCCAAGGTATTCCTCGATTGATAATATCCCCATTATCAAACTTTACCCTCCTCGAGGGAGTTTCAATTACACCCGATAATCGAACAATACTCGAACGCTGCGGAAATTGACGGTATTATAGAATAGACAGGCTTCTTATTATAAGCTCCTATTTTGTTTCAACGATAATTAGAATGTCGATTAATTAAGTTTAAATACTAGAGGTATTATAATTAGTATAAAAGGATACAAGATCGATAGTGTTTAAAATAAACAAAATACTTAACAAAATGTGTATTGTGGAGGCTTCTACTACGTTATACATAGTAATTTTTTAATAAAAATCGTTTTAACTTTGTATAACACTATTTATTTTTACGTGACTGCAGTTTCGGTAATCGTTGACTCCATGCTAGATAATGGCAAACAAAATTTACCGAAACTGAAGTCACTTAAAAATAAATAGTGTTGAACAAACAAAATTAATACTTTTTTAAGGAGATCAATGTGAAGATTTAAACGAGTTGTTTCCACCCCCAGACTAACCATGAAGTAAAATTTCGGGTTTAGAAAAGCCCGGTAAATATTTGTCGAGGGTCGCGCATCGACCCGAGGCAAATTTTCTGGGCTTTTCTAAACTGTAAATTTTACTTCATGTGCCACGCGTATGAAACACTGATTTCTAGTGAAATACAAACTATACTTCTAAATCAGTATTAAAAATAAACTGCTAAAGCAGGATTGTTAATATACTGCTAAACAACAATATTTTGAAATCTTTGATTTGGTTAGCATTCAGTTTGTGGTTCATCTTTATATGAATTAATAATAAAACACTTAACTTTGTTTTATCACTTCATTTAACCCACTGAGCAAAAAACAAACAAATAACGTTATATCAACATTGTAGCAACAATAAACGTTATTATAATGTTGATGAAACATTACTTGAATGTGTTTGTTTAGTAGGAAACGTTTAAATAAAAGTGGTAAAAGAAAGTTAAGTACTTCTAAGAATATTTAGAAGATCACTTGAAATCGGTGTTTATGCGGGTGGCGCATGAAGTAAAATTTCGAGTTTAGAAAAGCCCAGAAAATTTGTCTCGGGTCGCTGCGCGACCCTCGCCAAATTTTCACGGGGCTTTTCTAAACTCGAAATTTTACTTCATGCTTAGCCTGGGAGTGGAAAACACTCGTTTTAAGCTTCGAATTAAACTCTTAAAAATTAACGAATATGTATACTGAAAGGAAAAATTCTCTGTATACACACAAATTATGCCAAACGTATACTTTTTCATTTTTTATATGAGTTTATTATTCTTAGACGAAAAACATTTCCGTAATTTTATATATTATGAATATTCTCTTTTAAGTGTAAGCGCAATTCAGTTGAGGGTTTAGCTCTTGTGAATAAGTGCTGTAGTCGCATTTATTCACAAGAGCTAAACGCTCAATTGCATTGAAGTGTATTAAAAGTGGGCAATTTGTATAAATGAGGGAAATCAAGATAAAATAATAATGACGTTTTTCACGGGAAGTGCGGTTTGCGGCAGGGCGATAAGGGCCTGGATAAAGAACATGTTGAATACATCGCATTTTACATAAAGTGGATATCGATGTAAAGTTAATGAGGCGGGCAAACGTTCATTTACATGAATGAATCCCATTAATCAAACCACACACATCTATAATAGTATGATGTGTAATGTAATATAAAGCAATATCAGTCGAATACTTTGCTCATTTCACTTTATGATTAGGGTAATTTAGTCAGAGAGTTATCTAAATTAACGTGGCCATTAGCATCTTCTTGTTATAACCAAATTAATATAAACATATTTCTTTTCAGAGGAAAATCTTGGACATTTTAAGCTTGAACTCAGAATAATGTAATATAAAGCAATATCAGTCGAATACTTTGCTCGTTCCACTCAGTATGATTAGGGTAATTTAGTCAGCGAGATATCTAAATTAACGTGGGCATTAGCATCTTCTTGTTAAAACCAAATTAATAAAAACATGTGTATTTTTAGAGGAAAATCTTGGACAATTTAAGCTTGAACAAGATTTCCTCTGGCACTCAGAATAATGTAATATAAAGCAATATCAGTCGAATACTTTGCTCATTCCACTCAGTATGATTAGGGTAATTTAGTCAGCGAGATATCTAAATTAACGTGAGCATTAGCATCTTCTTATAACCAAAATAATAAAAATATGTTTTTTTGAGAGGAAAATCTTGGTCAATTTAAACTTGAACAAGATTCCCTCTGGCACTCAGAATAATGTAATACAAAGCAATAACAGTCGAATACTTTTCTCATTCCACTTAAAAATATTAGGGTAATTTAGTTAGCGAGTTATCTAAATTAAAGTGGGCATTAGCATCTTCTTGTTAAAACCAAATTAATAACAACGTGTTTTTTTCAGAGGAAAATCTTGGTCAATTTAAGCTTGAACAAGATTTCCTCTGGCACTTCAAATAATGTAATGTAAAGCAATATCAGTCGAATACTTAGCTCATTCCACTCAGTATTATTAGAGTAATTTAGTCAGCGAATTATCTAAATGAATGTGGGCATTAGCATCTTCTTGTTAAAACCAAATTAATAAAAACATGTAGAGGAAAATAAATCTTGGTCAATTTAAGCTTGAACAAGATTTCCTCTGGCACTCAGAATAATGTAATATAAAGCAATATCAGTCGAATACCTTGCTCATTCCACTTAGAATTATTAGGGTAATTAAATCAGCAAGTTATTAATTAACGTAGGCATTAGCATCTTCTTGTTAAAAGCAAATTGATAAAAACATGTTTTTTTATCAGAGAATAATCTTGGTCAATTTAATCTTGAACAATATTTCCTCTTTCACTCAGAATAATTAGATTAATTTTATCAGCGGGTTGGTTAAATTAATGTGTGCATAGCACCTTTTTGTTAAAACCAAATTAGTTGATCTTGATTATACCAACTTTAAATTGGTGTTCTGATTTATTATGAGGTTTTATTTTTATTTTCAGAGCACATACGTGGCTATTCCAGGGATAGGTCACCACCCTTAAGAAACATTCCAGATGGTACGTATTTTCTTTATTCATTTTATTTCTTTGTGGGATATTTATCTGTTTTAAACAACATTAAAAAATACATAATATGAGTAATTCATTATTATGAAAGCAATGCAATTTAATTAATTAAAAATAAAATTAGTGTAATTTAAACTGCGCCATGTATTTTACTGCGTTGCTTTCCTGGTGGGTAATTTTTAATTACCACAGAACAACATAAGCATTAATGTTTATATTTATGTGTTTCTGTAAATAGCATCCGTTTATTTGAGAAATGAATAAATAAATAAAACACGAGACTGTTTGGCGGATGCACCGGGAAAAATCTGAATTTAACCCTTTCGCTAAGAGGAGCGTATCCATACGTTTTGGTTTATGTGCCCCATGTGCGAAGAGCGTATATTTTCAAAAACTTGTAAATCGTGAGCGGAGAGCGAACGAATTTTACCTTACCTTCTCAATATGCAGTCTATACAGTGTATAATTATAGAGGTATTACCTAAATTAGTCCTGAAAACGTTGAGCCGTAAATGTACAATTCGGCACTGGCTCTCGCAGAGATAACACCGTTCAAATTCCGAAGGCTCCTTGTCCGATGCACCACTTGGCATGTGCGCACGAGTTTATTTCTTTCAAATTAATGTGCGCCTAACCGTAGTCAGGTTTCACTTTCTCATTTTTTAAGCAACGGAAATACAAAACCGGCGCTCTATCTGCGCACGAGAGTGCCTAATTTGAAAAATTTCACTATAAAAAAAATCCTTGGCCAACTTTTGTTTATTTTGTTTTTTTGTATTTTTGCAAAAAATCTATTACAGGCAGACTGTAGCAAGCAACACTCAGCTTTATAGCATGAGCCTGTGGTACGAAATACGTACGGATACGCATTGTGTTTTCAAACACCGTACACGGGGCACGCATTTGAAATTCAAACTGCGTAGCGAAAGGGCTAAGGAGCTGAAAGTGTGCTCCTCAAATTTACATTTTTCCGGCGCATCTTGCAATCAAGCTTTGTCGCAGAGGCAGGTTTTAACGCTCCATCCTGCTAGACCAAACTTTAAAAATCTAGATTTTCAGAGTTTGATTGCTGCAATTACATTTATTTAATCAGATACTGTTTATTTGTAGAATGTCGTAGAGGCAGGTTTTAATGCTCCATCCTGCTCGAACCAAACTTTAAAAATCTAGATTTTCATAGTTTGGTTGCTACAACTACATTTATTTATTCAGGAACTGTTTATTTGTAGAACGTCAGTTTAGAAAAAAGCAGGTAAATGTTTATGCAACTATAAAACGGGGTCAAGCATAAAATCCAATAACTCTAATTGTAATCAGCTAGTTAAAACGAGTATTAAATTTTCCGCTCGCGGTGTAAATAATTTATTAGTTGCGTGGATTTTTATTCTAACCGTTTTTTTTTGTTAGGTAGGCGCTTTTCAATTTATTTTTATCACGCGACTTTCATTAAACTCGCCCCTTTATCTGCATATTTTACACGAGCCTGACGACCCTAGTACGTTCATATTATACATTCAAAATGCAAATCGTTTAGATTGATGTAAATGAACAATACAATATCAAAAATAAAGGCTCAACATGATTTTTTTCCTACACACGCAGAATGCAAATCGTTTGGATTGATGTAAATTAAGAACACAACAACAAAAAAGGCTAAACATGGATTTGTTTTCTTTTATGTGTATCATAAGAGTGGGTTATCTGATGGTTTCTTTTTGAAATTGCTATCAAAACTACACTATTGAATATTTTTTAATGATTGTTGCTTTGTTCAATAAAGTACACCTTCCGATTATTTATGGAAAACAATTTCAGTTAAATGGAAGCTAGTTTCATAGTAGTGCATCCTTTTCACCCAATTTTGCGATTGTTTGTGGCTCTATTTAACGAACAGTTTAACGAATGTTTTCCTTCAGTGCATCAATTGTTTGTGGATCGGGGGAGTAACAACGGTCCTTAACATATACCCACAAAAAATAGTCCATCGACGACAAATCGCAGCTGCGCGATGGCCAATTAATGTCTCCAAAACGACTGATAACACGGTTACTAAACTTAGTGTGCAAAAGATCTATAGTTTCACGGCTCGTGTGGCATGTTGCTCCATCCTGCTGGAACCAAAGCTCGCCCAAGTCGAAATCGTCTAATTGCGGCCACAAAAAATCAGTCAGCATGTCCCTGTACCGCACTCCATTGCGACACAACACTCAATTTGGAAATAATGTTTTAATATTTCCCAACGTTGTTCGAAATAAAAATGATTCATATCTTACAGCGGAGGTTTGACACTACATTTATGTAAGTATGTCAAGCGCGTCAGTGTTGCCATTGTGGAAATAACAAACAGTTCAAAAAGAAACTAATAGATGGCCCACCCTTTACATATCTCCGCATCAGTACTTATTTGTGCCATGCAACCCTAGGTTTTCGTTGCATGACACAAATAAGTACTGATACGATGATATGTAGGTACACATAGAAGAAAATACTCATTTGTGCCATACAACTAAAAACCCAGGGTCGCATGGCACAAATAAGTACTGATTCGACTATATTCCAAAGCAAATTGTTCCAGGCGTTTGAATTTTTAAAGCGAAAGATTTGGTTAGACGAAATATATATTTGTCGGGTTTCACTGTCAGTTAAATCGAACAATGGTTATTAATAGAATAAAATTGAGTAATAGTTACATACATGCCAAAATAAATAATCAATTTACAATTTTTGAAGTTGATGACATGAAAAATGTCTATTTCAATCAAGAAATCAATGTATTTGTGTATAAGACTTAACTTACGTTCATGAAAGCGGACATAACATTTGTAAAATGTATATACTTATGCATAATTTATAAAGATGTGTAATATTTTCTTACATTTTTAAAGTTAATTAACATATGGAATATGTATTTACATTTGTAAAATGTATTAATATTTATACATTTTATTAGCGTTTCTAGAATTTTTTAACTTGACATCAAATGTCAGTAATATATTTTAAATTTTACTTGAAATCAGTGTTTAATATGCGTGGCGCATGAAGTAAAATTTCGAGTTTAGAAAAGCCTGAAAATTTGGTATGGCCGCTCCGCTTCGCGGAGCGACCAAACCAAATTTTAAGGCTTTTCTAAACTCGAAATTTTACTTCATGCTTAGTCTGGGAGTGGAAACACTTTTTAGAAGCTTCAAATTAAATACTTGTGAACAACGGATGCCTTAAAATGTACACTAAATAGAAAATTTTCCGGTAAACAACTCAACATACACACAGATTTATCAGTGGAAAATCATATATGAAACAAATGAACAAAAACATACACGAAAACAAACGAAACAAATAAAAAAAACAAATTAATTAGACCCGATTAATCTTTATTGAATAAATAAATTATGACAAACAAGAATAATTCCAATTAAAAAATATTTGAATTCGAGAAAATAAACTTACGCTTCTTATAGTTTGCACACTTTAGGATACATCGTTTGGATTTTATACGAAAAACATTTTCGAAATTTTATATACTAAATTATGTCGTTTAATACACAAATAACCGAAAGTTAAATATCCAACATACACAATTCATGAATTTATATCATCCATACACGTTGAAAGTAACCGTGACAATGACAATCACACCGACTTACAAAGTCAGTGACATTTAGAATGTACCATATTATTAATATCGAAATCGAATCGACAAAGACTGGCGGAAAGACCCTAGGGTCGATAGCCAATTTACAGATTTAAATTTGTTTATTGTAACTAATTATTATAAACTGTTTTATTTTACTATGTATTCTGTAAATAAAGATGTCATATATACCGGGTGTTTGATTAAGGGTCGCCATCGACTGTATCTCAGAAACTATGCATCATAGAATGTTGCAGTAAAAAAAATTATAGTAAAAGTGGCCTAGAGAAATCGCTCGAAATAATTTTTAAGTTTCTAGCTTTGCCGCTAGAGGGCGCAATCTCTATCATACAAGATAAAACAAGTTTTTATCAAATTAATGTCAAACTAAGCTACGTAAAAAGTATGAAATTCTTAATCTACGCGCAATTTAACTCAGTTTTAACTATTTTCTCGTTTCTTTGGCTTTTACATAAGACGCAAGGGAGAATAGAATTGTCTAATCATTCAAATGCCTATAGCTTGAGCTAGATTTTACAGAATTTAACAAACTTAGGCTCATTTGATAGATAATTGAATGCACTTTTAAATAAAATCTACACAGATTTACTTTAGTTTAGATAATAAATGTCAGATGGCGCGATTTAAACAATCACCATATTATCTCAATTTTGTTTACATTTTTAAATCGGAAGGTATATGTTAGTTACGTTAGTTAATTAAAATGAGAAATAGTGTGAAAACTGGTGAAAACCGCATCTCGATATCTTTATCCTAACCGGAGATATAGTGAAAATTTGACAGAACGGGATATTTTACACTAATAGCGCCCTCTGGCTATTAAGATAGAAACTAAAGTAAATCAGAGTACATAATAGTTTAAAGTGCTGTCAATTTTTTATCGAATTATTCTAAGTTTATTAAATTTGGGTAAACCTATTGTAAGTTACAATCATTTTAATGGTTAGATTTATCTACTTTCCCCTGCATTTTATTTAAAGCCAAAAAAAGAACGATAAGGTACTTGAAATCGAACAAAATTTAGGGTAGATTAAGAATATATTTTGACATAGCTTAATTTGGCATTTTTTTGTTGTTGATAAAACCTTGTTTTTTTTTGCAAAGCTAAATTGAATTGTTTTATTCGTTATTTTGTTATGTTTTGTTTGGTATTATCTCAATAAAGTATTGTAATAAATGATTTTATTTGTAATAAATATACGCATTCTTAAACTTTCTACTAATCTCATACGATGGCGTAGATAGGGGGAGAATTTAGGGGATATGAGTCTTGAAAATTAGGAGAATGAACAAAAGGCTGTTTTTCTGTGGGCGATTTATTTTGTTATAATTCTATTTCATGCGCCACTCGTATAAGTCTAATTTCAAGTGAAGTTCACTTGTTAACAATATTTCAGTGTTTTCAGTGTTTAATACGCGTGGCGCATGAAGTAAAATTTCAGGTTGACAAATGCCCGAAATTTTACTTCATAATATTGGAGTAGAAAACGCTCGTTCAAAGCTTTGAATTGAATTCTTTTAAAAAAGCTTATCCATATGTATACTGAATAGAGAAATTCCCTGTATTTAATTTTAACCTGTTATCTTAATCTGTCTACGTTTTTAATAAAAACAAATACAAATACAAAAAATGTCTAAAATAAAATCTATTATATATTTTAATTTTTGCAAATCTACTTCAGGGTTTCATAATTTTAAGATATGAAAGAATTATATATTTCTTTGTGTCAAATATTAAAATATGCTTATTTCTTAGTGGATCTTGAGAATTTTAAATAAATTCAAGTATCGATACGTTTTTGGTAAGCTTGAAAATTAAAGTGCTCAATTGGGGGGTCTCAAAGTTTAAATTTACAATACAAAATTATCGTTTTCTGGATTGTATAATTAAAAATTGTGATTTTTGAAAAATGTTTGCTTTTACAGTATGTTATTCTGAGAAAAATCAACTAAACTTCAGATTTACTTGTATGAAATTCATAAAAATCACTGTTACCATTCTTTCAACGTTATCAAATTAAAAATTAGTCAAACTGGAAGGAAAATCCTATACGGCAAGAGTTGACTAAAACATCAACTCTATTTATTTTAGTCATAAATTTTACAATAAAAGAAACTGCAAAATTAGTTCATGATTGGTCGTCTAACGAGTGTTTCCAATCCCAGATTAAGTATGAAGTAAAATTTCGAGTTTAGAAAAGCCTAAAAATTTGTTAGGCTTTTTAAACTCGAAATTTTACTTCATGCGCCACGCGTATAAAACGCTGATTAAATGTGAAATGGTCTTTAACCAATTAACAAGTGAAATACGTTTAGTATGTCAATCGTCAATCATCAATTGTTTAAATAAGAGAGTAATACGATTAACTCATCACAATTTTATATAACTTAAGAAAAATATATTCATAATATAAAATACTAACTCAAATCCCCCCATCACAAAAAGCTATCTACGCCACTGATCTCATAGCCTGCTGTAATTTTAGATTGTAAATAATCTTGGATTTACTCACATATTGGATTAACATAACATATAAATGGGAAAAAGTGCTCTGTTATTTTTTCAATTCTCGTTGACCTCTTGGACATGAAACAAATGAGCCTAAATACCTACTAGATTTAAAAAATATATTTTTTTATCACAATGAAACACTTTTAACTTTGTTTGTATAACACAATTTATTTTTATGTGACTGCAGTTTCGGCAAATTCAGCTTGCCATTATCAAACATGATAATGGCAAGCTGAATTTGCTGAAACTGCAGACACATAAAAATAAATTGTGTTATACAAACAAAGTTAAAAGTGTTTTATTGTGTTAAATTAACATGTATAACGAAGTAGAAGCCTCCACAATTCAAAATATATTTTTTTATAGTTGGAAATGGGCAAGTGTACCAAACTTTTTACTATAACTTCGGTTAGGAAAAAGATATTAGGACGGCGTTTTTACTATTTTTCTCAGTATTTCACGCTATAATAAATTAGTGTAAGAGAACTATAATTTACAATTTAAAATTTTTAACAAAATCTAGAAAACAGTGTATTGTTCCAAAAAGGCCCTTTGGCGCTTTCTATAAGAATTAAAGTAAACGAGAGTAAAACGTCTTTTTAAAGTGCTTTAAATTACCTATTAAATGAGACTAATTTCAATCATATTGGTTAATCGAAACTAAAGTTGCATGCAGTTTAATGATATCACTTTTCCGCTCTCCCCTACTTCATATACAGAGAGTTTTATGTAACACCGAACATTTACGAACATACGTTGTGCATTTGCCGCGGCTCGGTTTATTAAAAGAATTTAATTTGAAGCTTTCAACGAGTGTTTTCCACTCCCAGGCTAAGCATGAAGTAAAATTTCGAGTTTAGAAAAGCCTGTAAATTTGGTTTGGTCGCGTAGCGCGAAGCGCGGAAAGGCCAAACCAAATTTTCAGGCTTTTTTTTCCTGTGGGGGCCGTCTTCCTTTCGGATCCGGATGCACTGCAGCCTAGGTGACTTATTGTACTGCCCCAATATTATTACACTCACGCAACTATTCCGAACTCGATGCCCTGCACTAGCTTGTGCAGGTCCTTCAGAGGTTGCGCGTGGAAATGATTTGGTTCCATTTGTCTGTTCCCAAATATGAGCCGTCTTTTGCTCTCCAGCGCATTGCACCTGCACAGAACGTGCATAGCTGTTTCCGGTGCCGTATTACAGAGGCGACAGTTGGTGTCGCCGTTGTATAGCCCGATTTTCCTTAGATGCTCTTTAACAGTCATGTGGCCTGTGAGCAGTCCTATGGTTGTTTTCAGCTGTGCCCTACTCAATGTTAGTAGTCCTGCAGCTTGGCTTGAGTTAGGCCCTTTTATAAGGGCCTTACTATGGTTAAGGCCTGGTCTGTTTTCCCAGTATTCCTTGTGTTTGTTGCGAGTCCACTTCCTGACTTCAAGGCGACTCGACTTTTTTGTTATGCCTAAGGCTGGTTCGGGTCCCATAAATGAAATGGTGGCTCCCTGCCTTGCTAGCTCGTCAGCTTTTTCATTACCCGCAATACCAGAGTGACCCGGCGTCCAGACAAGCGTAACCTTGTTCTGTCTCGCTAGGTCATTCAGGGTATTGAAGCATTCCAATACCAGTTTGGATGAAGTCTTTTGACTCTGGAGAGCCTTCAGTGCCGCCTGGCTATCGGACATGATATAGATTTGCCTGTTTCGACAGTCCTTCTCTATGTTGGTTCTCGCACATTCTATGATTGTGAATATTTCTGCTTGAAAGACTGATGCCAGGCTACCCAATGGTTGAGCATAGCCTGTCCTCATGTTTTCATTATAGATTATTATTATTATGTACCCGTAGAAGTTCACCCAGGGTTTCCTTCTCGTTTTTTGTATACACTCCGTCATCGAGTTCGAGAGTTTGAAGCGCACATTGGGGGTTCTTCGAGAGAATCTTGTAGAGTCTGACACCGTCTGGGACAGTTTCAATGTCCTCACAGTGTCTCCTCCAGGTTGATCTTCGAGCTTTCCTTAGTGCTTTGTTGTATTCGGTTAGGGAGTTCTTGTAAGCCTCCCATGAGCCCGTTCGCTTTGCTTCGTTGAAGAGTTTTCTTACCTGCTTCCTCTTTTTGTCCAGCGCACTGTTCCACCACGGAACTCTCCTGGTGATGCGTCTCTCAATCAGAGGGCAGTTGTCGTTGTATGCCGAGACCATAGCTTCCGCAGTTTGCTCTGCCATAATCTCGAGCTCTAAGTTATTGCTTACCGCTCCTAGTATACCCGTCAGATTGTGGTCTAGCTTTGATTTGAAGGTTTCCCAGTCTGTTCTGCGGGGATTGCGGTTTTCTAAACTCGAAATTTTACTTCATGCGCCACCGGTACAAAAAACTGATGCAATGAAAAGTTTAGCGATGTGTTTTAATCTTCGTAATATGTCAGTGTTTCGTAACGGTGGCGCATGAAGTAAAATTTCGAGTTTAGAAAAGCCTGAAAATTTGGTTTGGCCGCTCCGCGCTACGCGACCAAACCAAATTTTCAGGCTTTTCTAAACTCGAAATTTTACTTCATGCTTAGTCTGGGAGTGGAACACACTCATTTCAAGTTTCAAATTGAACTCTTAAAAGAAACAATGAGTATCTAAAGATTTACGGCATATACGCTGTAATTGGGACATACTTGAAAGAATAACTCCCTGTATGTACAAGTTAAGGCGTTAATTGCGATTGATTGGCAACAATTTTTAATGGTCATATAGGCTTCCCAATTTACACATAACTTAAAAATTAAAGGTGTCAAATTGTATTGCATGAAAATGTTCGGTGTTATATAAAACTCTCTGTATGTAAGACAATGAAACAAGTGAGTGGTCCAAATTGAGTTAAATTTTGCTAGATTATGATTTGTATATTTTCAATCTAGCTTTAGTTAGCAGTTTTATGATAAAAACCTGGTTTTGTGTTTTGCGATAAATGTTACGCCCTCTAGCGACGAAGTTAGGAACTTAAAAATAATTTCCAGTGATTTCTCTTGGCCATTTTTACTATGAATTTTTTTACACCAACATGGTACGCTGCATAGTTTCTGAGATACAGCCGGTGGCCACGCTTAATCAAATACCCGGTATATATATATATATATATATATATATATATACATATCAATCAATGTTTTACACGCGTGGCGCATGAAGTAAAATTTCGAGTTTAGAAAAGCCCAGAAAATTTGTCTCGGGTCGGGTCTCGACCCTCGACAAATTTTTACAGGGCTTTCCTAAACTCGAAATTGTACTTCATGCTTAGTCTGGGAGTGGAAAACACTCGTTTAAATCTTGACATTGATCTCTTTAAAAAAAATCAACGAATATCTTAAGATTTACAGCATATATTTGGGATATTTATGTATATATATATATGTATATATATATATATATATATATATATATATATATATATATATATACATATATATATATATACATAAATATCCCAAATATATGCTGGAAATCTTAAGATATTCGTTGATTTTTTTTAAAGAGATCAATGTCAAGATTTAAACGAGTGTTTTTCACTCCCAGACTAAGCATGAAGTACAATTTCGAGTTTAGGAAAGCCCTGTAAAAATTTGTCGAGGGTCGAGACCCGACCCGAGACAAATTTTCTGGGCTTTTCTAAACTCGAAATTTTACTTCATGCGCCACGCGTGTAAAACATTGATTTCTAGTAAAGTACAAAATATACTTCTAAATCAGTATTAAAAATAAACTGCTGAAGCAGGATTATAAATATACTGCTAAACAACAATATTTTGAAATATTTAAATTGGTTAGCATTCACTTTGTGGTTCATCTTTATTTGAAATAATAATAAAACACTTAACTTTGTTTTATCACTTAATTTAAACGTTTAAATAAAAGTGGTTAAAGAAAGTTAAGTACTTTTAAGAACATTTTGAACATCAATATTTTAAAATCTTTGATTCAGTTAGCATTCATTGTGTGGTTCATTTTAATATGAAATAATATTAAATCACTTAACTTTGTCTTATCACTTCATTTAAACGTTTAAATAAAAGTGGTAAAAGAAAGTTAGGTACTTCTAACAATATTTTGAAGATCACTTCAAATCAGTGTTTTATACGCGTGGCGCATGAAGTAAAATTTCGAGTTTAGAAAAGCCCAGAAAATTTGCCTCGGGTCGCTGCGCGACCCTCGTCAAATTTTCACGGGGCTTTTCTAAACTCGAAATTTTACTTCATGCTTAGCCTGGGAGTGGAAAACAGTCGTTAAAAGCTTCGAAACTCTTAAACTCTTAAAAATTAACGAATATGTATACTGAAAAGAAAAATTCCCTGTAAACACTCACACAAATTATACGAAACATACTATTTCCATTTTTATGTGCGTTTATTATTCTAATTTTTCATATCGTATCGCATACGCGCTGTTTTTCACAAGATGATTTGCGTAATAAAATCGTAACAAGGTCAAGCATAACACAAAGTGATTCGAAGTTTTTTTTACAGCTCAGTCTCGAAATCAGTTTTCTATAGTATACAATCAGTTTCGGGATGGTTTACCGTGTCAAATCTTATGGTGAGCTTCTGTCGAAATTAATTGCTTATCAATAAGTCAAAACCAAATAGAAAGTGTTGTGTGTGTGTGCGTGTATAATTAGTTTATTTATAATTATGTTCAAAGTTTAATTGCTTTGTTCAAAATACGCCTTACTATTTTCCCCACGAATGGAATAAATTTGTAAATTTTATGCAGAAATTGCAAACGCCAACAAACATTGTATTATTTCACTTACAGTGGTTAAATTTAGGTTTTTCTTACGCCGCACACTGTTAACGATTCCTCAAAACGCGGCAAAAACCCCTAAATTGAAGTTTTAATTTAAGGACTTTTAAATACGCAAGTAGTTAAGTTGGTATCTGGACTGCTAGAAACGATACTTTTTGGGGTCAAAAGTGATGCCTAGCTTTGGAAATTAATTCTGGCTTAGGCGTCCCGTGCGTAACATCTCAAAAGAAAAAATGATTGCAGAAAGACCATAAATTTGCTTTGATGTTTTGTATTTTTTCCATAAATATTTATTTGTTTCAACGAGGAGACAGACTTTACAAGAAAAATCCGCGGTGAGAATTTATATCGTGGGATTATTCTGAGCACGTAAAGATACCTTGTCGTCTTCATAAAACCTCCCAGTCATGTTCGCATGCAATTTATCAAGATCTCTCTTTTTTTACAAATCGAACTTACGTTTTATTATTTTGTAACGTGTATGCATGTATCTTTCTATTTCCGTTTATTTTCTACGTTTTATTATGTTCTAACAATGGAAATGTAATTACAGACGATTATGCTTCTGTAATTTAGTAGATTAAAAAATAATTAAAGAACGACATCGATATTATGACATGAAAATTGTGACAATCTATGGTGCGCGTTAAAAATTTGAGTTTTATTTAAACAAAATCTTGATTTGTTATGTTTAGCACTTTATTTACTATGGCTATAGATTCATCTTAATCTTAACCGGTTTTATTTATTTAAACAAAAGTAGAATAAAAATTAAATAACGTTAAATTGGTCCTAATTATTTCTTTTTAAGGTCGAAAATTCACATGTTGTTTGGCCATAAGAACGAACAACAATTAATCTTTTACAATAATAAAAATAGATCTTTGAAACTTACACATATTGCACATTGAAGCTTTGCGAATAAATTGACACTATTCTCTTTTCAAAAAAATGTTTCTTAAATTATACATAAATCAAATAATGAAACACTCTTAAATTATCACATAAATCCGTGCAACACTTCCATAGAAAACATTATTTCTTCTTCATATTGCTTTAATTTATTGAAGTAATTATTATAAAAATGTTGTATTAAATAGATTAATCTAAAATAAATGATAAATAAAATTAATCGTTGCTTAGAAATCTCCATAAGAGCAATGTAAATTTTGATTATATTTTTAATAAATAGGGGGTAGCATCGTGCTATTTTAGTAATATCCTAAAATTACACTGTAATTTCCAAAAATATGTGAAAAGAAATTGGGTTTGATATGTAGAATTTGTTTGCAGCATTTGTCGCGACACGGGTGCCCGGTGTGCGCCCTTGAATTGCTAATGTAATTTTTCTGCCGCGGACTGTACATTGATTGTGTTGTTGATACACAACAAAGAAAGACTTTATTAAAATATTTCCTAATACCAGAGCTGGGACGAATCCTCGTTAAAAGGATTCGAATCACGAATCCGAATCACCTGATATGATTCGAATCAGGAATACTCGAATAAAGGATTCGTAAGAGATAAATATGATTCGAATCAAAGATTCGAATCCTGTTTTTTCGAATCACGAATACAAATCGTTTAAGAATAAATTTGATTTTATTATTTTTTTTACAACCATTAACATATAAATATCGTTATCAGTTGTTTTAACAAAAATATTCACAACCTAATTATTTATTATTAACACTGAACATCGTTGATAACAGACTAAATTTCTGTGTTACTCTGATTAAAGAGGTATTTGTGTGTTTTTGAACTACACTTCAAATCAATGGTTTATACGCGTGGCGCATGAAGTAAAATTTCGAGTTTAGAAAAGCCCCGTGAAAATTTGTCTCGGGTCGCTGCGCGACCCTCGACAAATTTTCTACGCGGGGCTTTTCTAAACTCGAAGTTTTACTTCATGCTTAGTCTGGGAGTGGATAACACTTCTTCTTAGAAGTTTCAAATTGAAGGATCACTCTAGATTACTAAGTTTATTGCCATTTTACAAAGGCTACAGCTCGAAGGACCAATCACGGTCTTCGGAGACCGAATGACTACAGGCAATCGAAGTTGGGTTGGTTTTCAGTGCATTTTTAACTTCATTTTAAATCAGTGTTTTATACGCGTGGCGCATGAAGTAAAATTTCGAGTTTAGAAAAGCCCCGTGAAAATTTGTCTCGGGTCGCTGCGCGACCCTCGACAAATTTTCTACGCGGGGCTTTTCTAAACTCGAAATTTTACTTCATGCTTAGTCTGGGAGTGGAAGACACTCGTTACTTTAAAATATGTCACAACTGTTAAAGTATGCATCGTCGGATGCCCGTCTTCAGAGGTGATGTGTAAGCAAATTATGGGTCCTAGGAGTTGCCAAATAAGTGAGTTACTCAACTGTTTCCAAGGCACACTTTGAAAAACCAAAAGATTAAAATTTACATATAAAATGTACAATAAACTATAAGTGTGTACATCAGTGAATTCAGTAAAAAATATTCTTCCAAAAAATATCAAAATCCAAAATAGTTGGCTATGGTCTCTAGGTAAATGTTATAGTTATCTTAGAATAAAATATGTTACTGGATTTATCGTTAAAAAGCGCCTATAATGTCAAAGTTGTAAATGCCTGGATTCAATAGTTTTTGAATAAAAAAATAAAAACGAATTTTCAAAAATACGTTTTTTGACAATAACTCATTAAGGAAATAAGATATTTCAAACTTGTTTTTGGGTTATTATTGGGCCCTAAATTATGCAACTTTGCCCCAATTTAACCGACTCTCTATTTCTTTAAATAACCGAAATCCCCATACTTTCTGTTGAAATACGGACACCCAGTATAATAATAATAATAATAATATAAAATTTATTGTATTGTTATTTTCTAAATATTTTAATTAAATAAATATTTTACATTGTTATATTTACGAATATATTAAAAATAAATACTTAATTCAATATTAATTATACCATCAAATGTCTAAAAGTCTTGCGTTGAAAATCACCAGAAATCATTAGATGTTTTTTGATTAATCGAATTCCACTATGGCTTTCGACGTCTAAGTCAAAAAATGTTTGAAACAAAAGTTGTAGCCAACGAAAAAATATACCTCTTTTACCTAAACACTTTTCACCTCAGCTCTTTTGTTTCTGAATTAGAAACTAAAAAATCTAGTGGACATCAACAACTCACCGATTATGGCTTTCGACGTCTAAATCAAAAAATGTTTCAAACAAAAGTTGTAGCCAACGAAAAAATAAACCACTTTTACCTAAACACTTTTCACCTCAGCTCTTTTGTTTTTGTTCAATAAACCGAGAAAGATTTTTTTTTGAAAATAAATACACAACTTTATGATAATTCGAAAATTTACGAACGAGTGTCTTCACTCCCAGACTAAGCATGAAGTAAAATTTCGAGTTTAGAAAAGCCCCGCGTAGAAAATTTGTCGAGGGTCGCGCAGCGACCCGAGACAAATTTTCACGGGGCTTTTCTAAACTCGAAATTTTACATCATGCGCCACGCGTATTAAACACTGATTTCAAGTAAAGTTAAAAATATAAAAAACATATTAAAACTGTTTTCAGTTTTAAAAGTTATCAAAATATGTCAAAATTATTTAAAATTGCCAAAAACAAAATGACCAAAATGTCATCTCGTAAATATAAAAAATATCAAAAACGTCAAAAATTTGGCGTGCTGATAAAATCGATTTATAAGTATAAATGAAATTGCCAATTCTTGGTTGCAGAATACTTCAAACATTAAAAGTGCGATTCTTTTCGCAATCTACAACAAGTTAGTCTTACAAAGACTATATCAAACACTCATTAAAACAACTACTTCCCGGGCTAATACCCCGACGGACATTGAATTATACAACAAGTGTTTGCTGTTACATACAGTAACCTACTGCAAATGTAACAATTTGGGTCAAATTATTCAGGCCATCTATAGACGTGTTTCGAGATTTATCTCTCATCAGTATAGCTTTGCCACTCCCTCCAAACAATTCGACACCTTAGACTGGCGGTCACGTTACCGTTCAAACATAAGTATAAATGAAATTGCCATTTATGTTTGAACGGTAACGTGACCGCCAGTCTAAGGTGTCGAATTGTTTGGAGGGAGTGGCAAAGCTATACTGATGAGAGATAAATCTCGAAACGCGTCTATAGATGGCCTGAATAATTTGACCCAAATTGACACATTTGCAGTAGGTTACTGTATGTAACAGCAAACACTTGTTGTATAATTCAATGTCCGTCGGGGTATTAGCCCGGGAAGTAGTTGTTTAATTGAGTGTTTGATATAGTCTTTGTAAGACTAACTTGTTGTAGATTGCGAAAAGAATCGCACTTTAAATCGATTTATGTTAAAATTATCATTTTATGTCAGTACGTGACAGTTTGACAAAAACGTTCTTACAAAAACGAAAATTTCAGTTAAAATCAGTAATAATGTCAAAAAGTTATCTAATAATATAAAAATTGTTATCTAATGTAAAACAAGTAAATATGTAATATCAAAAATATCAAATGTCAAAATTGTCGTCTACTGTCAAAAAAGTAAAAAAAATATAAAATGTCAGATACGTCAGTTAATGTCAACATCAGAAATAGTAAATAAGTAAATAATTTCATTGTTTATCAAAAGTAACATCTAATGTGAAACATGTCGTCTAATGTCAAAAAACGAAGTCTAATATCTAGAATATAATCTATTGTCAAAAATGTCATCTCAAAAGGTAAAGAATATCAAAAATGTCATTCAATGTCAAAAATGATTAAATATGTCTTGTAGAAAAAAAAAATGTCAAATTTGTGTGTTCAAATAATGATTCAATAATTTTTGAAAATCGTTACAAATCTGAATAAAAATATTGAAAATCTTACATATCAACATTTTATATATTTGACGAGAAAATCTCGAAATATCGAAAATTTCATCAAAATTTTATAAATTGATAAAAATGACAAATTATCAAAAAATCAAGATATGTTGAAAATCTGATAAACATTTTCATAAATTAATTAAAAATCTCGATATATTGAAAATTTCATCAACATTCGATAAATTAAGGAAAATTGAGGAAATATTGCAAAATCTGATAAAAATTTGATTAATCGACGAAAATCTCGAAATAAGGATAATTTTATGAAAATATCGATTTATTTATTTATTTATTTATCTATTAACGGATAACACCTTTTTTTACAAAATATTAACATTAGGAATTCACTAACAAACATTAAGTTACATATTTATATTATTATTAGACTATCAACTAGACTAGACTAGATTTGTTGAAAATCTTATAAAAATGTTATAAATCGACATGTTAAGTGTAAAAATTTGATTGGGAATGTCAATTCATATTCATCAAAATGTTATATATGGCGCAATTACCGAAAAACAATTAAAAATCTCAAATCTGTTATTGACACAAATCATTAATTTAATTGATTTTATCACTTACAAACGAGTGTCGTCCACTCCCAGACTAAGCATGAAGTAAAATTTCGAGTTTAGAAAAGCCCCGCGTAGAAAATTTGTCGAGGGTCGCGCAGCGACCCGAGACAAATTTTCACGGGGCTTTTCTAAACTCGAAATTTTACTTCATGCGCCACGCGTATAAAACAGTGATTTAACGAGGAATTTAAAAACATACAAAACAAATTTTTCATGTTAATCCTTACGATTAATTCGAATTATTTTTGACGATTCGAATCCTTTTGTGACTATTCGAATCCTTTTGTAAATATTCGAATCCTTTTATAAGGATTCGAATCCTTTTTTAAATAGGAATGTGGAATGCCGGTATATGTTGATTCAAGTGATGAGTCGGAAAAATTCCTTTTTCATTTATTTAGCAAATTGAATGTGCCACATTTGGCGATTTGATTACCGAGGCACTTAGTTATTGGTTATTGTAATTTCTCATTTTTTGTACGGCTTAGCCTACTCAGCTTGAAGTGTCGCCTACTTAGCTTAGAAGTTAGACCTCCTCTCGTGCTCTATTCCTTTTGTGTGCTTCATTGCAATTTACTAAATTAAGGAGTGCAGCACGCGACAGTCATGTACGATATTTGATTTTTGATGGTAATCAATTAAATCACTTAAGTGATTTAATTGATTACTATCAAAAATCAAATATTATATATATATATATATATATATATATATATATATATATATATATGTATATATATATATATAATGTTGCCAGAATTTAATTGTTGGTCTACAATATAAATACAGCAATTTTTCTTTTAGGTAAACGTATGCATGAGCTGTAAATTTTCCGACATGCGTTGTTTTTTATGAGTTCAATTTGAAGCTTTAAACGAGTGTTTTCCACTTCCAGACCAAGCATGAAGTAAAATTTAGAGTTTAGAAAAGCCCCGTGAAAATTTGTCGAGGGTCGCGCAGCGACCCGAGACAAATTTTCTGGGCTTTTCTAAACTCGAAATTTTACTTCTTGCGCCACCCGTATAAAACACTGATTTCAAGTGAGGTTCAAATATACATACATTTCACAGTATTTTAGGGTTTTATACGCGTGGCGCATAAAGTAAAATTTCCAGTTTAGAAAAGCCCAGAAAACCCTCGACAAATTTTTACGGGGCTTTTCTAAACTCGAATTTTACCTAATGCTTAGTCTGGGAGTGGAAAACACTGGTTTAAAATTTCAAATTGAACCCTTTTAGAAAACAACGAATATCTAAATATTTAAAGAAAATAATCTGAATTTAGAATACGTATACTTTAAAGAAAAACTCCCTGTATATACTCATATGGAATATCAAACTAAAACGGCATCTGTTTCGTTGTACAGTTGTATGTATGTCGATAGAAATTAATATTGTGAAAATGTATCCAGTTTACTTGTGTCTTCTGTAATTCAATACAAATTCATTCATTCGCACGGCGGTATGTAAACAAACAAACTCATCATTTTTATTATTCGTTGTGATAAAATTTGGCAGGCACTATAAACTAATACATAGTCAAAACTAATTTCTGCAATTTTGGTATTTCCGCGCCATCTCGCATCCCAGAAACAGACAACCAGCAAAAATTGGCACTCTTAACATCAAAATTATCTTCATTGCGGATGCTTAAGTTAAAGTATTAATTTTGTTCGTTTTGATTTCGTTTAAACTTTCTGTAATAACTGAAATGTGTTTTTTACAGAAAGGGCTTTAGAATCATGCGATTTGAAGCGAATCCCGCGGTCGCCCTCCATGGGTGGCCGCCACCTGAGCAAATCCGCTTCCGAACTGAGCAGTCCGAGGGAGATGCCGGAAATCCGGCCGAGATCCGCCGCCGCCCTCCCCCCCGGCTCCTCACACTCCACCGTCTACCAAAAGGCGCACACCTTCTTCTCACAACTAAAGGTAACATCATATTAACAACCAGACTCACTCAAAAAAATTAGGCTCATTAAATTTGGATCGTTCAATAATCGAACTCAATCATTTATTTAAAACGAGTTGATTTAATTTACTGACTGAACATCTAGCAAATCGTTGTTTTATTATAAAAATTAAATTTGTGTTCAGTATTCCGGCATCAGATACCCACAGACGCGTTTCAGACTTCAAGGTCCGCGTCAGTGTGGTCCCGACCCAGTGCTGAGGAATACTGAACATTTCTGACTGTCAAGCCAATATGTGAAAACTATTTAGGAATTCGATAAATAACGCCATCTAAGCGTCTATGGCATCTATGGCGTTAGCTATTGAATTCCTTAATATCATATGTTCAATTTAAAAAAAAACCTCTAGAGTGCCATGATTTAATCTTTTTTCAAATTTAAGTTGACTACGCACTTCAGGAATTGACATATAAAATGTCAGACACAATAATTATATTGTATATTTTCAGAGTTGCCAACCTAAAATATTTTCCATGGCACTCTAGAGACTTTTTACTTTCCCCCGTATGTAATACAAAGGGAAAGTATTGTTTTCGTGAACATTTTCGAATCAAAAATTTTAGCGGAAATATCCGTTTTGAGGTCCCCTGAGTCGAATAAGACCATTTTTGAAAAATGTCTGTCTCTCTGTGTGTCTGTGTCTGTGTGCCTGTGTGTCTGTGTGTGAGTCTGTGTGCGCTGTACCGCAAAAACCGCTAAAGATATCGAGATGAAACTTGAAACTTAAGCTTTTTGTTACAATCGGAAGAACTGAAAAGCTTTTGGTGAAAATCGGAAAACCGGAAGTGGTACTTTACTCATAGCGTTTTTCCGTTTTCTCAGATTTTTTCAATAAATGTTCGTCAAACAAAAAATTCTTTCAAATAAAAGTTGTAGAAAATAACAAAATGAAGATGTATTGTTCACTTACTTTTTGTCATAGCACTCTTAGTTTTTGAGATATTTCAAAAGTTGTGTGTTTTATCTAGTTATTGGTGTGTGACAGTGTATGTGTCGATACAATTGAAAAATGTTTCAAATAAAAGTTGTAGGAAATGAAAAACTAAAGTAGATTCACTTTTTGTCATAGCACTCTTAGTTTTTGATATATTTAATAAATAGTGTTTTTTATCTAGTCATTGATTTGTGTCAGTGTATGTGTTGATACAATTGAAAAATGTTTCAAATAAAAGTTGTAGGTAATAAGATATTAAAGATTTTTTGTATCTTTACTTTTTGTCATAGCACTCTTAGTTTTTGAGATAATTAATAAATAATGTTCTTTTATCTAGTCATTCGTTTGTCTCAGTGTATGTATTGATACAATTGAAAAATGTTTCAAATAAATGTTGTAGTTATCAAAAAGTTGAAGACATTTTGAAAATAATAATGCTACAAATATTTTAAAAGTGATTTAATACGCAATTTACGGGGGAAAGTAGTATGAATGGACACATCACCATTTTTTTAATTGAACATACGATAGTTTTATTATAAATTAACGCGTGGTAAAACATTAAAATTAAAGCACATGTCACAATGTATATCATATTTGAAATGAAGTGAAATTAATTATGCTAGAGAATCATCATATATATTTGAAAATAGTGATAGTGTGTGGGTGGCTGGAGGGGGCGTAGTCCAGATGCGCGGGCGTTTGTCACAAAAACAACACAAACACGGAGTGAGTGAGTGAATGGCGGGTGGGAAAGAGATGCGAAAAAGAGAGACAGTATATAGCACCGGGTGTCGTGCTGTGGGTTTGCAGAATCGATGGGGCCACGGGAAGCGAGAGCGTCGCCACAAATCCCCCGGAAGGCAGGACTCCACGACGGATTACGCCGCCGATCTCAGCAGCGACCACAGCACCCCCAGCACCCAGAGTCCAAGACATAGACTGCACACCACGCATCAAGGTAACAACAATCATTTTCCTAAATTTACTCTCGATTTATCGATATTTGCGCACCTACAGTTTATGAATAAATTATACTAAGTGTTGAATGAACGTGCTGCGCTGCAAAACAAATCGTTTTATTATTAGATCATGCCTTGGGGCAAGGCCGTAGCCAGAAAAACATTTCGTAGGGGGTTATATACATTTCGGGGGAGGGGGGGGATTTATGGTTAAAATATTGTTTTCGCTCTTACAAAGCCTCTTTAACATAGAAAAAATTAATATTTTGAACATTTCGTTAGGGGTTTGAACCCCCATATCCACCTCCCTGGTTACGGCCTTGCCTTACAAAGCCGCTTTTACATTAAAAAAATAATATTTTGAACATTTCGTTGGGGGTTTGAACCCCCATATCCACTCTCCTGGTTACGGCCTTGCCTTACAAAGCCGCTTTTACATAAAAATAAAATTATATTTTGAACATTTCGTTGGGGGTTTGAACCCCCATATCTACCCCCCTGGCTACTGCCTTGTCTTGGAGCGTTGTTCAAGAACAAAGTGTTTTTTACTCGAACAAAAGTTCACTTTAAAATTGGTTTCCAAAGTTTGTAGCTGAATGGTCAAACTTATGCCAATAAAACCTAACCAAAGTCGTTGTTAATGAATAAATTTTGCACTAAATTTTACTTAAACGAACTTTAAGTTTCATTAAATTAACCCAAGTTTAAGCTAAAGGTAAAATTTTTGTTAACGAGTGTTTTCCATTCCACATTCAGAAATTTACTATACTTGAAAATCAGTTAAATAGGAAACTGATCAATGTGAAAATTGAAAATTGCTTTACAGCATAATATCAAGTTTTAATTGAGCTTTAATTTGAGCAAAACTTCTGATTTGTAGTTTAAAAATTGCGTTATGTATAAGCGCTCAAAGCTGAAAGTTTGTTTCAAATCAATTTTTTCAGGAACAAATTATTCCAGCTAGAGGAATTAAGAATTTTTTTCAGGGAAAAATAAATAGCCCAAATTTTTTTAAATGTTTATAGAAATGTCTATAAATTTTTCGAGATTTTTTATAAATAAAAAATTTTATACATAAAAGAACGTAAGGGAAAAAATAAAATTTTTAGTATCAATTTTTTATTTTTTAAATGATTTCAAAAGAATCCTAGTAATATAAGAAACACTATAAGCAACTTTTTTTGACAATTAAAAAAATATTTCAACAATATTATCGACTTTTAAAATCATCGAAAATCAACAATTTTCAGAAAAGCCAACTTTGAGCGTTCTTACAAAGCACAGTTTTTAAGTTTCAAAAACTGCTTGTACATAATATTGAAGCTTATTTTATGCTAAATCGACTAATTTACGAAAAAATAAAATTACTTAAGAAATTTAGCCTGAAAAGTGTATTAAATGGAAAAAGTAAAAAAATAAAAAATATCCGAAGTTGACTATACTTGAAAATCAGTTAAATTGGAAATTGATCAATTTGAAAATTGAAAATTGCTTAACAGCATGGTATTAAGTATTAATTGAGCTTTAATTTGCGCGTAATTTCTGCTTGATAGCTCAAACATTTGCGTTATAAATAAGCGCTTACAGCTGAAAGTTTGTTAAAATTCAACTTTTTCAGGAACAAATTATTGCAGCTGGCGGAATTAAGAATTTTTTTCAGGGGGAAATAAATAGTCCAATTTGTTTTAAATGTTTATAGGAATATCTGTACATTTTTTGGAATTTTTTTTAAATAAACATTTTCATGCAAAAAATCGTAAGGGGTGTATGTGTGGAAGAAAGTCAAATTTTTAGTATAAAATTTTTATAAAAATCTCAACAAAATCCTAAATGTTCTTAGTAATATAAGAAACACTATAAGCAACTTTTTTTTCTAATTAAAAAATTATTTCAACAATATTATCGACTTTTAATAGTATCGATAATCAACAATTTTCAGAAAATCCAATTTTGAGCGTTCTTACAAAGCACAGTTTTTAAGTTTCGCAAACTACTTGTACATAAAATTAAACTTTAGGTAATACTGAATTGACTACTTTGCGAAAGAATAAAATTACTTAAGAAATTTAGCCTGAAGTGTGTATTAAATCTTTCTCCATTTAAAAAAAAAATATTATACTTGGAAACCAGTTAAATAGGAAATTGATCAATGTGAAAATTGAAAATTGCTTTAGAGCATGGTATTGGGTTTTAATTGAGCTTTGATTTGAGCATAATTTCTGGTTTATAGCTCAATAATTGCATTATAAATAAGCGCTTAGAGCTGAAAGTTTGTTAAAAATCAACTTTTTCAGGAACAAATTATTCCAGCTGGGGAAATTAAAAATTTTTTTAAGAAAAAATAAATAGCATAAATTGTTTTAAATGTTTATATAAATGTTTGTAAATTTTTTCAAATTTTTTGTAAATACAAATTTTTATCCAAAAAAATTATGCATTTTTAGTATAACATTTTTATTTTTTAAAAAATCTCAAAAGAATCTTAAATGCTTTTAGTTATATAAAAAATACTATAAGCAACTTTTTTTATAATTAAAAAATTATTTCAGCAATATTATCGACTTCTAAAAGTATCGAAAATCAACAATTTTCAGAAAATTCAACTTTGAGCGTTCTTACAAAGCACAGTTTTTAGGTTTCTAAAAGTGCTTGTATTTAAAATTGAAGCTTATTTAATGCTAAATCGACTACTTTGCGAAAGAATAAAATTACTGAAGAAATTTAACCTGAAAAGTGTATTAAAAGGAGTAGGTGAAAAAATGCAGAAATTGACTATACTTAAAAATCAGTTAAATAGGAAATTGATCAATGTGAAAATTGAAAATTGCTTTACAGCATGGTATTAAGTTTTAATTGAGCTTTGATTTGAGCATAATTTCTGGTTTATAGCTCAAAAATAGCATTATAAATAAGCGCTTAGAGCTGAAAGTTTGTTAAAAATCAACCTTTTCAGGAACAAATTATTCCAGCTAGAGGAATTAAGAGTTTTTTTCAGTGAAACATAAATAGTACAATTTGTTTTAAATATTTAAAGGAATGTCTGTACATTTTTTAGAATTTTTTTTAAATAAAAATTTCTATCCGAACAATCAAATTTTTAGTATCAAATTTTTATTTTTTTTTAAATTTCAGAAACATCCTAAATGTTCTTAGTAATATAAGAAACACTATAAGCAACTTTGTTTTATAATTAAAAATTATTTCAACAATATTTACGACTTTTAAAAGTATCGTAAATCAACAATTTTCACAAATCCAACTTTGAACGTTCTTACAAAGCACCGTTTTTAGGTTTCAAAAACTGTTTATACATAAAATTAAATCGTATTAAATACTGAATCGACTACTTTAAAAAAAGAATAAATTACTTGAGAAATTTAGCCTAAAAAGTGTATTAAATGGAAAAAGTGAAAAAATTCAGAAATTGACTATACTTGAAAATCAGTGAAATAGGAAATTGATCAATGTGAAAATTGAAAATTGCTTCACAACATGGCATTAAGTTTAATTTGAGGTTTAATTTGAGCAAAGTTTCTGGTTTGTAGCTTAAAAATTGCGTTTTGTATAAGCGCTTACAGCTGAAAGTTAGTTAAAAATCAACTTTTTCAGAAACAAATCATTCCAGCTGGCGAAATTTAGAATTTTTTCATTGAAAAATAAATAGCCCAAATTGTTTTAAATATTTATAGAAATGTCTGTACATTTTTTGAGATTTTTTATAAATAAAATTTTTTATCCAAATAATCGCAAGGATGGAAAAAAAGTCAAATTTTTAGTATCATATTTTTAATATTTTTTAAATCTCAAAAAAACCCTAAATGTGTTTAGTAGTACAGTACTCTCTCGCTAATCCGCCGCTCCATAATCCGACAACTACTATAATCCGCCGTTTTTTCGCAAGTTGATCCAATCTATAGACTCTCTGTAATCCGCCGTTATTGAACGAGTTTGGTTCGGTAATCCGCCGCCGCAATCACTTCCCTCTCTTTTTTTTCTGGAATGTTCTATACATCGCCGTTTAGTCGTAAACAACTACTCGTTAGTCCACCACTAGGAACAAAAACGAACGGTCGCGCGTCTTTCTTGTTGTTCATTAGCAAAAAAATGGCTTCTTCACCACAATCGCGATCTACTAAACGAAAGCACGAAACTTTAACTTTAATGGAAAAGATGGAAATCTTAAAGAAAGTGGATAGTGGTGTGCCTTTTACAGACATAGCAAATCAGTTTCATATTGGGCGGTCAACAGTTTACGATATTCGGAAGAACAGAAATAAGATCGAAAACTATGTCACTAACGCCGAGTCTGGAATAGGAAAACGTCAAACGATGAGAACTGGTGAATATCCACAGTTGGAAGAAACACTTTTTTCGTGGTTTTTACAAGAGCGTCAACGTCACACACCGATAACTGCTGAAGTGTTGCGACAGAAAGCACTCCAGTTCTATGAGAAAATTTATAAGAAAAATGATTTCAGAGCTAGTGAAGGATGGCTTACAAAATTTAAAGCAAGATTTGGAATCAGGTTGCTGTCCATAACTGGAGAGAAATTGTCCAGCAATGAGGCTGCTGTATCACCATTTCTTGAAGTTTTTATGAAAAAAATTGAAGAGCTTAATTTGACGGCGGATCAAGTTTACAATGCCGATGAAACTGGCTTATTTTGGCGACTTTTACCACATAAAACGTATGTTCACAGAAGTGAAACGTGTGCTCCAGGCAGAAAAGTATCCAAGGAGCGGATAACCGTTATGCCTTGTTCAAATGCAAGTGGCAGTCATAAGTTGAAACTCTTAGTTATTGGAAAATCTAAAAACCCCAGGCCATTCAAGAACATATATCTCCCGGTTGTTTATATGAGTCAAAATAAAGCCTGGGTAACCAAAGATTTGTTTTACGACTGGTTTCATCATGTTTTCGTGCCTGAGGTGAAAAAATTTTTAAAGTCGCGAAATCTACCATAGAAAGCTCTTCTTGTGCTTGATAATGCTCCTGGACACGGCCCAAATGACGAATTATCATCTAGTGACGGCTGTATAAAAACACTCTTCCTTCCTGCTAATTGTACGCCTCTGCTCCAACCAATGGATCAAAATGTGATACAAATGATGAAAAACAATTACAAAAAGAAGATTTTACTTAACGCCATAAGTCGAGAGGCAAACATTTCTGAAACTCTGAAAATGTTGAATATCAAAGATGCAGTTTTTACAGTTTCTGATGCCTGGGACGAAGTTGGAGAAAGAGCAATCAAATCATCATGGAAAAAATTGTGGCCTAGAATTTGTGAAGATGATGACACTTGGGAAGAAGAGGATCTAATTCCATTACAGGAATTGATACAGTTTGCAACAAATCCTAATGCAGGTTTAACACGTGAAGATGTTGAAAATTGGTTTAAAGAAAACCCAGAAATATATGAGCCACGTTTAACCGAAGATGAGCTTGTAAATGAATCATTTGACTCATCCTTTGATAGCTCATCAGACGAAATGTCGGTACATGTAGATTGCACTGTCAAATCAGAGGACGCTTTGGAAAGTGTTGACACTTGCATTAAATGGGCTCAGGAAAATGGAATGACATACGATATGGTTAGAAATTTACGTAAAATGCGTGATCAAGTAATTACGAAGATTTATTATGGCAAAAAACAGGCCAAACTAGACCAGTATTTTTCAAAACCTGAGTAATCAGTTACGTGTCAGTTTATTTTCTAATTTCAATTCATTTTTGTAAACCTACATACTAATACAAAATATATCTGCATATGAGTAAATATTTACATATGTTTTTTATTTTTTTGTTCCTAGACACTATAATCCGCCGTTTCCAGTAATCCGCCGATGGTCCGGATTTTATGGTGGCGGATTAGCGAGAGAGTACTGTATAAGAGACAGTATAAGCAACTTTCTCTTACAATTAAAAAAATTATTTCAACAATATTATCGACTTTTAAAAGCATCGATAATCAACCATTTTCAGAAAATCTGGATTCAGTTTAGAAAAGCCTGAAAGTTTGGATTGGTCGCTCCGGTTTGGATTGGACTTTCTTGGTAACAAGCAGGGTTGTTAAAAAAAACGTTTTTTTTTTCATTTTAATTAAAACAAACAGTTTTTTTTTTACCAAAACGTGTTTTTTTCATTGTAACAGCGTTTGAAATATTAACGATTAAAAACATCTTTACAACAGAACATACAGAGCATTTTTCTTTTGAGTATACATATCCCGATAATTACAGCGTATTTTAAATTTGCGGGAACTCGTAGTTTCACAGCGTTTAATTTGAGGCTTTTAACGAGTGTTTTCCACTCCCAAACTGAGCATGAATTAAATTTCGAGTTTAGAAAAGCCTAATGCAAATTAGGCTTTTCTAAACTCGAAATTTAACTTCATGCGCCACGCTTAAAAACACTGATTCACAGTGAAGTTCAAAAAACACACACATACAACGATTATTGCCAACGAGTTATTGGGTTGCCTATAATTACTGTTTTAAACAATTTGTTCAGCTCAGAATTTGACTCACGTTTTATTAACATCTACATATTAGATTGCTGAAGCCGTATATTTTAAACTTTCTGATAATTCAGTGTTTTATACGTGTGGTGCATGAAGTAAAATTGGGAGTGGAAAACCCTCGTTTAAAGATTCAAACTGAAATCTTTTAGAAAACAACAATGTCGTAAAATTTACAGTGTATGCATGTGTAGACCTGAAAGAAAAATTCCCTTTATTTAAAAATCACCTTTATGCACACGCAGTTGTGATATTTTATTGTAATACAATATTATATTCAATAATGTAATTTGAAATATCTTTAACAATTTAGCTAAAATTTAAAATTGAAAAAAAAAAATCTTAGTGAAGTAGTATAAAATATAATTTAGTAAATTTAAGATAATAAAAACATCTTTAAAAACATTTTCAATCATTTAATGTTCTTATCAAAGCAATCAGTTTGAAGTTTCAAACGAGCGTTTCCACTCCCAGACTAAGCATGAAGTAAAATTTCGAGTTTAGAAAAGCCCCGCGTAGAAAATTTGTCGAGGGTCGCGCAGCGACCCGAGACAAATTTTCACGGGGCTTTTCTAAACTCGAAATTTTACTTCATGCGCCACGCGTATAAAACAATGGCAACAAGAAATTTAAAAACACACAAAACAAATTTTTCATGTTAATCGTCAGAAGTAATTCGATTTATTTTTGACTATTTAAATCCTTTTGTAAGTATTCGAATCCGTTTGTAAGTATTCGAATTCTTTTATAACGTTTCAAACGAATTTAACGTTTAAAACACGTTTTAAACAAATTTAAGATTTAAAACATGTTTAAAACAAAACCGTCTAAGAAACATGTTTAAAACACTGTTTTAAAACAAAGTATTTTAAACATAACAACCCTAGTAACAAGTACGTCTTAAAAACACAGTTTTAATCACAAATTGTTTACACAATTGCATATTAATAAAAGAAACATGTTTACGTTATCTTAGATATGTATCACATTCTTATATTGTTCAATTTTGACTTAGTCAGAGGCTCAATCAATGATTATGGTTAAAGTTAATCGGTCGGGGTCTAGATCTGTTATCAATGAAATTAATGAATTAAAGCGCGTGATTAATGAATTAAAGCGCAAACACCCGGCGCATCCACCATAACTCAACGCACAATTTTCGTGTTTATTTAGACACGTTACAGTTGGGTTTTTGTAAACGCAAACAGTGATTACGTGACCCTAAAAGACTGCGTGCATGACAAATATTACGTTTTTTTAATTTTATCAATTTGTGGAAAATTTATTAATATTAAATTTCATCAATAAAATATCATTGAAATTATGCCCGTGATTAATGAATTAAAGCGTACACACCCGAAGCATCCACCATACCGTAACGCACGATTTTTGTGTTTATTTAGTCACTTTACAGTTGGGATTTTGTAAACGCAAACAGTGATTACGTGACCCTAAAAGATTGCGTGGATTATAAATATTACGTGTTTTTTAATTTTAAGAATTTGTGGAAAATTTATTAATATTGAATTTCATCAATAAAATATCACTTTATTTACTGTGTGTTTACACCAGCTTTAATGCTTGTTGGAAGGTCATGGGGGATCGAAATTCAATATCTGTTATAAACCATTTTATTCCTTTTGAAAATATAACTCAAGCGTCACATGACTACATTTCCTCTAATCAGAATCGCTTATTTTCATAGATACATGTTATCACAGCGGTAATAGAATCCTATTACCTTGTTTTGGTCGTTGCTACGAAAATTATTTGTCAAATCTGACGGTCGATAACTAAAAATGTTAATCGGGCGATGGGGTGAAATTTTTATGACAGAAATATCGCGAAACTCGTTATATTCTCTCATCGAATTTAACTCGTGGTATGATTAATAATCGATAATATTCATTCATGAAACCGGAGCAGCACATTCAAATCGCCCTTCGGGCTCGTTGAATCTGCAGCTCGGTTTCACTCACGAATATTATCGATGATAATCATACTACTTGTTATTGTACAGCAGAAAATGCCCGAAAACGACCACATAAATTCCTCTTGGTAAACTCGAGACGTTTCAAATAATATTGTTTTTATATTAAAATACTCGTATATATGCTGAAACCCATACAGGACATTTTTCTCTAAAATACGCAACTTTGCCTTAATTTAACCGGTTTTCTATCTCTTCAAATAACTGAGATCCTCATACATTCTGTCGAAATACAGACACCCTGTATGTTGTTAAAATCTTTTTAACAAATCTCTTTGAGTTTGGGCTATGTAACATTTATTTCAATCATCGTACGCAATTGAATAAATTCCCGGCTCTTCTAAGTGGCTTCTTTATGTAAATTGATTGCCTAGCAAAGCTCTTAATTTGTTGTTATTATAGAAAGCAGGAGTCAGATGAATTTATTTAAAAGCTTTGTAACTTGGTTTACAGGGTGGCCGTATTTCAACAGAATGTATGGGGATCTTGGTTATTTGAAGAGATAGAGAGTCGGTTAAATTGGGGCAAAGTTGCGTATTTTAGGGCCCAATAATAATCTAAAAACAAATTTGAAATATCTTCTTTCCTTATTGAGATATTGTCAAAAAACGGATTTTTGAAATTTCGTTTTTATTTTGTAATTAAAAATCCATTGAATCCAGAGATTCACAACTTTGACATTATACAGGCACTTTTTAACGAGAAATCTAGTAACATAATTTATTTTAAGATAACTATAACATTTACCCAGGGACCATAGCCAACTTTTGCTGTTCTCATATGCGCCATTTTGGATTTTCATATTTTTTGGAAGAATATTTTTTTTTTAATTCAATGATGTATCATACTTATAGTTTATTGTACATTTTATATGTCAAATTTGTTTTTTTGTAAAGAGTGCCTTGGACACAGTTGAGTAACTCACTCATTTGATAACTCCTAGGACCCATAATTGTTGTTAAAATACATCACGAGTTGTGATGTATTCTAAACTAACGAGTGTCTTCCACTCCCAGACTAAGCATGAAGTAAAATTTCGAGTTTAGAAAAGCCCAGTGTAGAAAATTTGTCGAGGGTCGCACTGCGACAAATTTTCACTGGGCTTTTCTAAACTCGAAATTTTACTTCATGCGCTACGCGTATAAACCACTGATTTACAATAAAGTTAATAATATATAACGCTTAAATGTAATGGTGATCAATATTTATTGAGATGTAGTGAGAATGGAAAAATATCTTTTGGAATAATAATAATAAAAGTAGAATAAATTTAGTTTGTGCAACTTTTCCATTCTGTTGATATTTTGATATTTAGGTCATCATATTTTTAACAGGGAAAGTGCTATGATGGACACATCACCATTTTTTAATTTATGTTTTGTGTGATAATCGATACTTATTATTATTATTACAAAAGATTGACAACTATTAAATAATTTTGACTGCTAACACTGGTGTCAAGATTTTATTGATTAATAGATATGACGTCATTGTTTCTAAGGCACTCTGTGCAAAAAAGAAAATATTTTAATTTTAAATATCAAATCTAAAATAAATTACGAGTGTGATACATCACTGAGTTCAGAAAAAAATATTCTTTCAAAAAATTTGAAAATCCAAAATGGCAACCATAAGAAAAACAAAAGTTAGCTATGGTAAATGTTATAGTTATCTTAAAAAAAATATGCTACTAGATTCCTCATAAAAAAGTCCCTGTATATTGTCAAAGTTCTAAATGTCCAGATTCAGTAGTTTTTAAATAAAAAAATACAAACGATTTTTAAAAAAATAACCGACATTCTATCTCTTCAAATAACCGAGATCCCCATACATAATGTTGAAATACGGGCACCCTGGATAAACCTAACAACTTTGTTGCTTTTATTTCTTCCAGTGGTGTGGTGTGAGATTTGTGACAGAAAATATGTTGTTCAATATAATTATTCAGTTTTAAAAGCATATGATTATATTTTCTTAATTTTCTGGCATATTATTCGATAATTATCTCTCCAACAACCCAGTCCAAATATATATGATGGTGGAAACAAAATCCCGAAATCACATATCCTTTAGTAACTGGTCACCATCCAAATTCCTGCAAGCATATGCAACCATAATTACTGCGGTGGATCTGCAGTTTTATCTCATCCCTCTATTGCCTTAGGAAAGGCAAATTCTCCGAAAATAAATAACAATCTTAATGATTGTATTCATGCTACTCTTACCTTCCCCGATTTCCAGATTCATTTATTCCTAGTGTATATTCACCCTACTTCAACAATAGAAGACACAATATTTACCAAGGCCTCCGTCTACGATAATGTAATAATCATAGGAAATTTTAATCTAAATACTTCCAAAATGAAACACTACAACATTTTCTTTCCCATTCCAATTTTACTCAAATTAAAACTGATCCTACCTTTATAATGAACCAAAACCAAGCCACCACTCCTAACAATTCAAAACCGTTTATACACTCAGTCCAATTAGTTCCCGATTTATGTTCAGATCATCTTTCCATTTTATTCAGTATGAAAATTAATCAGAATCCTATCCAAATATTACCTGAATCCATTCCAGACTACAAACGCTCAAACATCTCATTTATAACAAATGATCTCCTGCAATTTATTTCCAAACATTATGATATAGATCCACCAACCACTTCTAATTTTAATGACTTCTTATCTAAACTAATAGATCGCCACATTCCTAAAATCCCTTGACACTACTACAAATACCCATTGCCCAAATTCATCCTAAGACTAATAAAATACAAAAGACAGTTATATAGAGACTACAGGCAGTTAGAAGACGAGCAAATTAAAAAAAATGATACTTGAATACAAAACACATAAGTGGCTAGAAGCTTGTAATAATAACAATGACTTACAAGGACAAAAATATTGGACAGAAATTAAAAAACCCAGCAAATATTAAATCTTACAACAATATAACAGAAATTATTGACCCGACAACAACACTGAAACTAACAACGGACAAGGACATATCAGAAACATTTGCAAACCATTTTCAAAACGTATACAGAATGACATTTAACCCATCCTTTGATCATGCATTCTATAATTCAATAAATACCTGGTATGAAAATCATGTTTGCACTAACTCACCTACCCCCCTCATACAGACAACAAACTAGATGAAAAGACCTAGACAATACTCCAAATTCGTCTAACAGTATGCATTGCCGGAACAATACTCACTCCTTTCCCTATTTGTAAATACCTTGGTATTCATTTGGACCCTAAATTCTCCTTTAAAAAGCATACATCATTAATGAAATCAAAGGTTATAAAAAGATCTAAATATTTCCGCTGCCTTACCTACAAAAATCAAGGAATCAGTACAAAGACCTGTACTAGAATTTATAAAATGATATGCCGCTCCATCATGACTGCAGCTCAATCTTATACATTAACCCCTGTAAGTCCACCCTTAATAACCTCGAGGTAGCAGAGAGATCTTCTCTCTGCATCCTGACTAAGTTTCGCACCCCCAAAATCCTCTCCATAACCCTTCCAATATCCTCCTCTATCAAACAACGTAACACCAATAGAAGATAGACTTCGATTTCTCGCAGAACGTTTCGCATGTAACGAAAGTAACTTCGAACTAATTGAAAAAATGTGCATCCCGAGAAATCCCGATATACCTCCGAAGTATAAAAACCCCCTTATCAATTTATTTGAATATATTTCCTCTCTACATCCCAAAATCCAACCTTGAATTGGAATTCCGAAAGTATCAAGCCAATGGACAGAAATACTTTTGGTCGATAACCCTTACTTGGGAACTTCATACATTGATAATATATAAATGTATATATCAATTAATTTAAATTTCATGTATTTTATAAAAAAAAAAATTATGTACATTCTAAAGTAATACAGATTTGATAGTACTTGTTCCAAGATATAGTTGTTAGGGCTTGTATAGTTAATTTATTGAAGTTGTTGATGGCGTGTGTGTTAACCTTTAAAAAACACGTCAATCAACGTCAATTTCACATTGCTGTCAAATCCGAGATGTTTTTTAAAATTTTGATAATTTCCGCGGTTCTACCAACACTCGAAACAATTCCGCTAATCAGCCTTTACTGCATCAATCAAAGAAACAGCCCGTGTTACTACGGCTGCTCAAGATCCTCGCGTTGCGGCCACACCGGCTACGCGTTCAAATCCTTCAGCGACGAAGAACGCCTCGCCGTTTTGAAATTCCACAACGAGTTCCGCAACGCCGTGGCTGGGGGTTCCTTCAAACACCATCTGGCAAAAGCCCACAACATGCAAGTGCTAAGCTACGACAAAGAGGCGGAATTCTTGGCGGCCTGCTACATAAAACAGTGCGATTTCCGGCACGATCGGGTGCGGAAATCGTTCGATTTAAAGGATTTGGGCCAGAACATCTACACGACACCGAAACGCGGGTATTTCGAAATGGACGTCGGTTTTATAAAATCAGTGGTTCACGCATGGTTCCAGCAAATTTATCTGTTGAACCCGAAAAACACGCGCGGGTTTTACACCAACTTCAAACCTGTGAAAAAGCCCAATTTTACCACTGACGTCACGCAAATCGTCTGGGGGGCGACTAAGTTTGTGGGCTGTGCGAAGATGGTGAGTGTTAAAGCAGCGGGCTGGCTTTCATATGATATGTATTGTAATTACAAACCCAATGGAAATGTTAAAGGTGGACGGATTTATTCGCGCGACTCTAAACACGCTTGTGCCGAATATAATGAAAACTACCAGCATTTGTGCGGATTCATCAGACCGCTGAAGAACGACACGTATGTGCCCCCTTATGAATTAAATAAAATGGGAAGGGTCGAACCTTTGACTGCTTTAGTTTTAATTTTGTTCGCATTATTGATTTTTATAATAAAATTGTGGATAAACGAATAAAAACTGTTTATTATGAGGTAAGATTATATCCTAGAATATTTATGTCATGAAATACATGTACCTACTTATAGAAATAACTCAAATATATTATAGGAATATGGTTTTTTTAAGTTACATGAAGATTTCAACTAACTTCAAATGAAAACACTAACACTTTCTTCACAATATTTTTTATATTTGCTAGATGTACATTTCGAGTACTGTGTACTCATTATCAGTAGTTTACTCAAGTAGTAAGCTATTGATAATGAGTACATAGTACTCGAAATGTACATTTAGCAAAAATATATATTTAGAAAAATGTGTTTTTGAGACAATATAAATATATTTTAATCTATTTAAATTCAAACCCTTAAATATCTCAGCAAAAAGTAAATACCACTCAGACCACTGTCTTAATCACCGGCACAAATTATTTGTTATATCATAATATTAAATGTTAGTTATTTTCAAATATTCGTTGTTGTTTTGATTTTCTGGAAAAGTACGTTATTTTCCTCTTCCTCCATGTATTACGAGGTTGGCGCCAGAAGGGTTGGAGAGTTACCAGTTTATTCGGCGCCAGTTTACGTATTTATTATGTAAGATTACTGGCCCGATTTGAACTAAAAGCCTTATCAAGTTATCAGTCATAAATACGTGAAAAATCTGTTACGTGCAAAGATAACTTTAAATGATAAAAGGACGTTTTTTTTTTATTTTCACGTAACAGATTTTTCACGTATTTATATCTTAATTAATTCGTTACTTCTACTATTTCTTACAGTTGAATTATTACCCCTATCCTTGTTTGAAGCATATAAATCGATCAACTACTTCCGAAACAAAATATTTAAAATCGCTTATTATGAAGTTATACGTACCATAAAAAAATCAGAAGGATTACGCAGATCATATAATAATTAACAACTATTCATTCCCTATAATTTTTCAATTTATTATTCAATTTATCTACATTTAGTTTGGTGAGAAAATAATTTGACTTGATGTTGCATTTTGCATATAAATTATGCATAGAACAGTAAATCTGTCATGTAACTCAAATATTCATTATATAATTCAATATCTGTCGGGGTATTAGCTCGAGAAGTAGTTGTTTCAATGAATATTCGTAGACTTGTCTCAATAAGACTACATCTTTGCAGAAAGTCGATATTAATTTTAATTCGATTTCAAATTTTGTAAATATTCTGCAAACTATTGGCAAATTCAATTTGTCTTTATGTCATTCTCAATTTTCATAATTGCTGAAAATTTCATGACAATCTGATCTACTCTAAGCGGCTGTAATTTATTTCCCAGTTGTATTGTGGATTTTTTTTTGACGCTTGCACAAAAATAAAGCTGATTCTTTTCTCGTAATTGCCGCAATCACGAAAAATATGTGATGGATATTTCGGCTTTACAATCGGACCAGGCATTCTTTGAGAACTCAAACTGAACAAAAGAAAAGCGAGCTTTTTTACAATTAATCAAATAGAATCTTGAACAGCGCTCTAGCACACAACACAAATTAAACGAATAGCAAACACAGATTAAACTTTAACACAGATTAAACGAACTGCACTGAATGTTTTCTTGAATTAAATTTTCATGTTCTCACTTGTTCATACAATTTCTAAATTTTATTAATAAACGCAATGGACACATAAAATAAGACTTATTACAACTCATTCCATTTAAGTAGACGAGTAATTTGAATAATATTTGTGTACATAAAACTGAGTACCAAGTACCAAGTACCAGTACCAAGTACCAAGTACCAAGAAGCAAGTCCAAGTACCAAGAAGCAACTTGTTTAACTTATTAAAGTGAAATTATGTCATTCTTTTTTAAGTGACATTTCTTAATTAGTCACATAGATACACTCCACAGACAATTAAATATTTATATTCTATATGTAAAGTTTTGCAAATTGAAAGCGTGAGCAAATTTTTTTGAATCCAAGATAGTTTTGAACTATAATATAACAAGTGTCTATAAACTGTCGGCATATTGGTTGCTTTGAAAAACAAATTATATATCTTAGATTATGCCATACGAAACTGTGAATCTTGGAAACGTCAAATACATTTAATTATATGTCATTGAGTAGTGTCGCAGTGCTACATTTAATTACGACGTTTGTTTCTGAAGTCAGAACCTACTGGGATGCTGACAGTTTATAGACATTCGTTACTTATTGTTTATCTATCCTGATTCGAGAAATCTGGATTTCTCGAACAGTTAATAGAACAAGCTCTAAAATTTCTTTAAAGTTATCGAATGCACGTTTAAATCAAAATAGTTTTTCTTAACACGTTTTCTTAAAACTTATAAAAAATGCACGTGAATATTAAAATACACTTGACAATTCTGTATGTGGGAGCCAAACTACATCAAGTCATATTTTTGAAATTTTATAGTGCTATTTACCTCTTGATCGAGTAAACAATCCTGGTTTCAACATTACGAATAAACGTATTATGAAAAAATGACTAAATGTAGTTTACCTCCCATATACAGAATTGTATTCTGGAAACTTCTTGAATGCATGCAGAATCAGAGGAATTTTTCGTTCGTTATTTTTTTAATGTCATGAGGAATGTTTAGGTTTAACACGTTTGAATATTTCAGATGAATTCGATGATACGGAAACGAGAGAGTTTTCGAAAATTTGCTCGTGCTCTTGCATGCCAGCAAACAAGAAATCGCTTTATAAACGAATCAAATGTATTTTCGGTACGTCTCACGATTTTCAAGCGTTTTTCTTTTGTTTCTCGTTTTTTTGAGCACTTGCACGCTTTTAAAGTTGGAATTGAACTCGATAAAAACAACCCCTTAACGTTGTATCGTATGTTCAATTAAATAAAACCTCTTGAGTGCCATAGAATATATTGTTGGTTGGCAACTCTGAAATTATGCAGGGCTATTCATATAGAAGGAACAGATTTCAAACATTTATTTCTTCCAAACTACAAAAGGTAGGATTATAATTCCAACGTTCCTGGACAGACAAAAGTTTAAAATGTAAACAGTTCAGGCAGAAGTTCCAACCACGGCCGCATTGACGCTGTTGCTTGTCATTTCGATTGTCTCTAATAAAATGGCGATACAACAAGAAAAAGCACTTTTTGTGCTGCAATTAGCAAAACTAGAGTCCATTATTGAAGTTCAACGTGATTTTCACCGCCTCGTCATAAGTAGATTTACCAGTGGCATCGAAAATTCGTAGACGATGGTTGCATCTACAAACAGAAAATCACGTGATGTCCACGCACATCGAATGAAAATGTTGAGCGTATTCGTACAGTTTACTAAAGGAGCCCAAAAAAATCTACAGCACGGAAAACACATGGTGCTCATATTGAATTCATAAAAAAATAAACTTTTCTGTTTCCAGGAACGTTGGAATTGTGTTTCTATCTTTTGTAGTTTGGAAGAAGTAAATGTTTAAAATCTGTTTATTATGTCTGACGTTTTACATGACAATTCCTAATGCGTGTAGTCAACTTAAATATATAAAAAAATATTAAATCATTGCACTGTAGATTTTATTTTTATTGAACATACGATATAACTGAGTATAGCTGAAAAAATGGTCACATAATAGATTTTAAAAAACATTCCCCTTATAAAAAAAGTAAAAAATCTTAATAGGTAACCTTCTTCTAACTGAGATGGCCACATAAAGGATTTTAGTTCAATTTAAAAGTACAAGAATATATAAAATTGTCATGATGGGGTTGAGGCTTAATTACTAATCATCCTAACAAACACACAAAAAAGCATAAAAGTACTGCGTTGCTCTATCGTTCATTTAAAGGTAAAACTCATTAGGTTAAAAAGAGAAGGGGATTTTACGTTTAAATCGACGATGTATATATTTTGTTTTAAACACGAGTGTGCTTATTATACTAAAATTGGTTTACACTTTGAATTTCTCCCGCCTAAATAAAATTTAGAATATATTGTACATTTTTTTAAGTATACATATCCCAGTTACAGCTTTTATGCTGTAAATCTCCAGATATTCGTTGTTTTTTTAACAGTTCGATTTAAAGCTTTAAACTAGTGTTTTCGGCTACCAGACTAAGCATGAAGTAAAATTTCGAGTTTAGAAAAGCCCCGCGTAAAAAATTGTATAAAACACTAAAATATTGTTAAATTTATGTATATTCGAACTTCACTTGAAATCTCTGTTTTATAAGCGTGGCGCATGAAGTAAAATTTCGAGTTTAGAAAAGCCCCGTGAAAATTTGTTGAGGGTCGCGCAGCAATATTATTGTTTAGCACTTTATTTTTAATCCTGCATTTAAAAATAAAGTGCTGAACAATAATATTTTGAATTTTCATTTTTCTACTGCTATATCTGAGTTATAAATAAATTGCTACTGTGCGATCGTTTAAAACATGATTTAAAGTAGGCTTTGAGTATTAAATTAGATTGGTAGAACTTACTATCAACACCAAGTTTACCATAACCTCAAATTTATTCCATCAATCAATTAGCATTTTAGGCAATCGCACAATAAAAATGCCGCCTACTTTAAATCATCATTTAAATGATCGCAAGATGTATCTATAAAATTTGTAATACAGATAAAGCAGTATATTTTAAACTTCCCTTTAAATCAGTGTTTTATACGCGTGGCGCACGAAGTAACATTTCCAGTTTAGAAAAGCCTGAAAGTTTGATTTAGTCGCTCCGCTTTGCGGAACGACCAAACCAAATTTTAAGGCTTTTCTAAACTCGAAATTTTACTTCATGCTTAACCTGGGTGTGGAACACACTCGTTTAAACCTCCAGACTAAACTCCTTTGAAAAGCAACGAATGTCGGACAATTTACAAAGTATGCTTAAAAGAAAAAATCCCTGTATAATAAAATAATAGTGCACCCACGCGTAATTTAATGTGATATTAGTTTTTATTGACGCGAAGAGAAATGCCTGGTGAGTGCCAAGTTTTAGTATAAGTAGAGAACACTTGAAAAAAAAAATCGATTATTGTTTCGTTTCTGTTATTAAGATTTGTATGGTGGGTATGGCTTTAATTGTAGGCTTTAAGATTTACCGCGCTTTTGAAAGGTTGAAAAGCATCCCAGTAAAACTTGGTGTGAATTTTCTTTTTAATATAATATATATTTACGAAAATTCATCTACACGAATTTTCATAATTGTATATATTATGTTTAAAGTGTGCAAACTATAAGAAGCGTAAGCTTATTTTCTCGAATTCAAATAATTTTGATTTTAAATTATTTTTATTTTTAATAATTAATCAAAAAAACGAACAAAGAAATAGTGCCAACCATCGATAATGTAGTACAAAAATCGATTATCTTTGGTTACTGATTTAATTTAAATCGAACAAAACGTTGAATATATAAACAAGTTGGCGTATTTAAAAGATTAACTAATATTTAAAATACATAGTGCATGTCTGTACAGTGTGCTTTATTAAAAAAAAGGCGTTTTTTTTGTTGTTGTTTTTGTTGAAATAATTTTATGCGTTTGTTGTTTGTTTCAGATTCTCCACTGAGCCGGGCGTGCGCCGGCGACACCCCCCACAGTTCACCGGGAGGTTCGCCCCGACCAAAAGCCCCCACGCCTGGCGCCGTGGCCGGCCTTGACCTTATTCCAGTAAGTGATTATCAATATCAGCATCAGCTTTTCCTTGCCAACTCATCCCAACATAATCCTGTTCTTTTTTTATACATTGTTAAGACTTCGCTTGCCAATTCAGCGGGACATAATTCCGGGAATATAAAATAAGACAGACGAGGGATAAGTTTCCTTATTAATCTCAATTCTCGCCCCACGGGAACGTTAACAAGAACGCTATTTGATGAGGATGATTGATTGAGTGAGATGTCGATTGTTTTTCGAGAAAGCAAACAGCGCATAATATTTGAATAATTCGCTAGAATTGGAAGTGTGAAATTAATTTACATTTAAAATCCCGGTGGATCCACCATTTCTCCAAGACACAAGAAATTCATGAATTTTAGAGGCACCGCAAATGTTTGAAATACATGAAAGTTAAATTCAAACATTTGCGGTGGTTTAACCCCAAGTTAACCGAGTAATAGTTCAACGCAGTGATAACATAATTTTAACGGGTTAATGTGTCGTTTTTTTACGCTTTTACTTTTTTCGGAACTACGCAGTTCCAATTTCAAAACACAACCTTAAATTCAAGTTTCAACAACCGCCAATGAGTAACGATAGGAAAATCAAACGCATGCAGAGTTAGTTTAACAACAGTTTGTTTAAATAATCACAAATGTAAGCTCACATAAATATTTTGTTAAATTTTCAAGAATTCGTCATTAACTAATAGCATTTTTCAGATTATTAATTGTTTGTTTCTTCATTGTTTATAGTGTTAACCCCGAGGAAGGGACAAAATTAGTCCCGAAAGCTTGGCTCAGTCAACTTAGCCCCCTGAAGATTGACTTTTTTGAAAAAAAAACTATTGCGCTAGATGGGCCTTAGCTAGCGCCACAAAAATTAGAGCTAGCGCTATTTAGATAAGAAAATTACGGGGGCTTGAACTTTTGGGGGGCTAGGTTGATGCTAGCCCCCCGAGTTTGGATTTTTCAAGTTTTTTTACACTATTCGGATTCCTCAGAGCTAGCGCCACCAATTTAAAAGCTAAAAATATTCACATCTGAATTTCGCTGCGAGAGCTTTCAGATCCTGTCTGCGTATTACCATTTACTTGCTGAATTTCAATGCAAAATTATGTTTGGCATTTAAAATACCGCTTCCAAAAATATTTCGGCATTGTAATCACTTTATTTATGTTCATAGAAACCAGCTGTTAGAAATATGATGCCTGGAAGACAGTAGCGTAACTAACAATTGTGTTTTCACTCCTTGCTAATGTAAATCGTTATAACTCGGAAACTAACCCTACGATTTCAAAATTTTTCTCGGCGAGAGATAGATAGCGCTCGCAAGACAGTGGTGTACCTGCCAATCGTTTTTTTCCTCCTTAATAATTCTAATCGCTATAACTCGGGAACCAACCGTATGATTTCAAAATTATTTTCAACGTTAGAATACCTACAGTAATGTTCATAAACACTGCCAACGAGATAGCTAGCGCTGGCAAGACAGTGGTGTACCCGACGATTGTTTTTTTACTCCTTGATAAATGAAATCGTTATAACTCGAAAACTAACCGTAAAATAATGTCCATAAAAACTTGCAACTATATAGCTAGCACTAGCAAGACAGTGGCGAACCTTACAATTGTTTTTTCACTCCTTGATAATTCAAATCGTTATAACCCTAAAACTAACAGTACGATTTTAAAATTTGTCACGGCGTTGGAACACTTAAAGTGGTGTTCATAAACACTGCTAACGAGATAGAAAGACAGTGGCGTACCTGAAGATTGTTTTCTAACTCCTTGATAATTTAAAGCGCTATAACTCGAGAACTAACAGTACGATTTTAATTTTGTTTACGACGTTGGAATACTTAAAGTAATGTTCATAAACACTGCTAACGAGAGAGCTAAAGCTAGCAAGACAGTGGCGTACCTGACGATTGTTTTTCCTTTAAAGCGGTATAACTCTTAACTCTTACCTTTTAAAAAACAAAGACCTGTATTGGCATCATACCTCATAACTGAAAACACAATTCCGACCAAACCAATATATTATAAGTTAATTTACATTACGGAAAGTTTAAAGTGAGTTTGTTTCTTTCTGTAATTTATTTATAAAATCATTTTAGAAAGAAAGTAAAAACGTCTCGTTTACACGAAAACTCCAACAATATATTACACTCTAAACTAATATAAATTCTACGTTTTGTGAACAACGTTCTCCCAACTTAAACGAATTTCAGACTTGCGAGTAAATAGTTCTGGCCTGAATATTTTTCTTGATTCACTTACTTCTAACCGCCTTACATTATATTATTACCCAAACGTTGTTTGCAAGTAATTCAATATGACGTTTTAATGGAATCCCGCTATCGAACGAGTTCCATTTACCTTTTGCTCAAGTTTCCAATTTTCCCTCATCTCCGTGAGAGAGCCGACTGTCTGAGGATTAAGATTTATTTCCGCCCAAATGGAAATTCGCGTTATAAAATGGGGAAAATAATCGTAAATCCGGTAATCAGCTGCAGGTGGATTATATGAAATTTAATGTGGGTAAAATTTAGGATCGAGTGACAATTTTCTTTTGTAATATACAAAAAATGGGTAAGATGAGAGTATATAAATACTTTATTAAAATATCAATGAAAAGTCTAGAAAGTACGTTTTTACACATACTACCATCAGTGAGAAATCGAAAACTTCGAACCCACATTTTATCAATAGTGATGATTCGATGCAACAAAACTTGACCTTTAACGTCAAATCCTAGTTTCAGCACTTTCATCTTTGATTCTCAATAGTCACAGCACCCGAGACCAATGGGGGCTCTATTTCCAACTCGCTATATTAAAAAACAAAAGACCCTATCGATAAAGCACAAACACTGGCTTCTTCCTTAAGGGGATTATCGCAGTGTAACACGCCGATCGTGTTGGAAAGACCCACATAGTTTAGAGTTGCTCATCCGATGCCAAATTTACAGGACAAGTGGGGCGAACACAGTCAGAGAGAAAAGCGGCAGTTCACTGTGCATTTGTGCATTGCTCCTTGGCATGAACGGATAGGGTCTCGCGTCGCGTGGAATAGACGAAAAAAAAGCGTATAAAAAAGACGGATCGAAGGAAAGTGTCGATTCGTATTATTTATACACGCTGATAATACATACAAGCTATGTATTGTTTTCAATTCGTTAGAAAGCGATCCTGTGTTATTTTTCGGTATTTACAAAACCGATGATTCTTATTCTTGTCATTATAACTAATTATTTTTACTTTTAAGACTCCAGTTTCGACAGCTGAACAAACTATGTGTTTTATTTTATTAAATTAGAGATTATTTCTTAAATATATAATAATAAAATAATTCATGTTCATAAGCTCCTTGTGAATATTTATATGCCGGATATACAGAGAGTTTTATGTAACACCGAACATACTCATAACGAGAATTTGTCTTTTAAGTATACAGAAGCATACGTTGAACATTTGCCGATGCTAGGTTTATTAAAAGAATTTAATTTGAAGCTTTAAACGAGTGTTTTCCACTCCCAGGCTAAGCATGAAGTAAAATTTCGAGTTTAGAAAAGCCTGAAAATTTGGTTTGGTCGCGTAGCGCGAAGCGCGGAGCGGCCAAACCAAATTTTCAGGCTTTTCTAAACTCGAAATTTTACTTCATGCGCCACCGGTACTAAACACTGATGCAATAGAAAGTTTATCGGTGTGTTTTAAACTTTGTAATTTGTCAGTGTTTTGTACCGGTGGCGCATGAAGTAAAATTTCGAGTTTAGAAAATCCTGAACATTTGGTTTGGCCGCTCCGCGCTTCGCGCTACGCGACCAAACCAAATTTTCAGGCTTTTCTAAACTCGAAATTTTACTTCAGGCTTAGTCTGGGAATGGAACACACTCATTTCAAGTTTCAAATTATTTTTTTTAACAACAAGTATCTATAGATTTACGACATATACTGTGTAATTCTCACATGTATACCTGAAAGAAAAACTCCCTGTGTGTACAAGTTGAGGCATTAATTGCGATTGATTGGCTACAGTTTTTAATGGTCATAGAGGCAACCCAATTTACACATAACTTAAAAAATAAAGGTGTCAAAATTGTATTGGATGAACATGTTCGGTGTTATATAAAACTCTCTGTATATGAAAAAAACGGAACATAGGATTATCAATGATATTTTTTATATAGGAATATTATCTTTGATAACTGCTATTGCCATGAAAATAATGTGTATTAATTTGGCCTCTGCCAAATTGGGTAAATACCCCAGATTTTGGGGAGAATTTCAATTTTTATTTTATCCAATATTCTAGTTTTTATGAATGCAACAAATAAATAATAGATTGAAAATAATTAAACGGATACCTGCCCTGTTTTTTTTATAATTAGTACAGGGTTTACAAAATGATGATGTGTATAAATAGAGGATTGCAATAACATTCAATTACAATTCATTTATTCCTTATTTACTTACTATCAAAATATGACTCATCATAAATCAGCCAAATTTGAAATAAAATATATTGGGTTCGGTGCAATGTTGAGCAGGAAGCTTGTTATTTGAAATGCATTATAATAACTACCTTATTATTATTATAGTTCTATTTTTTCTAAAATAATTAACAATGAATATGCACGCAGTTAAACCCTACATTTTTGTAAACATTCGTCAAACATATATTACCTGTGCTCAGTAAAAAATAGTTGATTTGTAACATTAATCTACGACAACGTCATATTGGTGACGTTATTCTCACTATTCTTATAGTTTTGATATCATTGATTCGTTGATGAAGTCGCAGTTGGTTCAAATAGGTCCGATTGCTAGAAACTTTACAATTTACTTTAATAGTTTTATTGCGAGAAGTTTAATGGCATTTAACAACTGTTTTAACAACGAAAGATTTAAGACGAAATAATGATTTGAACAAGACTGATTGTTATTCGATTGCTTCTGCTTATTAATCAGCTTAAAACACTTTAAAAATAATTTAATAATATCGACACTGTCAAATAATTAGGAAAGCCAATATTAAAGGTATATTACACATCTTTATTTAAATTAGTGAAACATTTCGTGTTTTCTATATTAGTGAACATGCAGTATAAAAAAATACTTATTCCATTAGTAGTCAGAAAGCATAAAAATAAAACACTAGTACAATAAAATATCGATTATAATTGCGAAATATTAATTTTACGAGAATAAATGCTAACGACGCGAGCCGTTTTTGTTAACTATGATTGAGAAAAGAAAATAAAAACAAACGCGAAGCCGCGCAGCGTTCACCGGCCTAGGGATAAACGCTGGCCGCATGCTGCTCGCCCCTCCAATAATTGTGCAGATGAGTGTACAACGCGTTCAACTAAGAGAAGATCCGCAAGGCGGCGGTATTTTACGGTCTTATTTTTTAAGATTTTTATTTTAACCTGACTCGGGCATGAGCTATCGCATCCTTATGAAATGTTCACATTATATTCCTTATAGTATAAACTAGTAAGATATGGGAATATTTTTTTTTAATTTTGAAAAATATAACATTATTTTTTTCATACCTTTGAAAGCAAATTGTTAAAAAAAAGTACTTCGATATTTTACTAGATAATTGAGCTTAATATACGCTGTCAAAATTTCAACTTTCTAGGATCTTTAGTTTTTAAATAAACCTGACATTAAATTTCAGACCACTGTTATATTCCCCTTAAGAATTAAACTACAATTTACGTTACAAACACTATCGGCGCGTCTTTCACTCCGCAGTGTTGCTAAACTGTGCATTATTAATGTAATGTATACTTCCTCTATTTTTAATAAATAACATCACTAAAGTTTTTTTTTTTATCAATCTAGCAGCATCCTACAATGTTTCTTTATCTATCTGATAGATCGATATTTTAATATCTCGCGAGTCTAGGTCAATTAAATTAGTTTACCTTTTCCAATGATAAACAGCACTTAATTTCCCACCTCAAATTACACACAGACAGGTATTAAATGTAAAATTAATTAATTATAATTGATTGGGAAGTAATTCGATTCGCTTTTATAATTATAACGAACGCTGGGCTCGTTTCATTTCATTACTCGTTACTCGTCAAAGTGTGAGGAAAAAAGTTCGTGTTGTGCTGAAGCTAAACACACCCATAGGGGTAGATAATTCTGCGTGTTTCTTAATTAATTACAAACGAGCACTGCAGTGTTTGTTTCGTTTTGTCCAGAACGCACTGGATTAACAACGTGTTGAATTTGACCTGGATTTTTCCTCGTTCGTAAACGAAGCACGAGATTATGCGATTGTTTTGAGTACAATTTTTTTTGTGAATAATGTTGGGGTTAATGAAGTTCCATTCCGAGGATAAAAAGGACGTTAGTAGGAGCTGCGTGCAACCTATTGTTAATATTATTAAAGTAAGTATTGTTGGAATAATATGTTTGTTCTTAAGAATTAGTTTTTGCTTAAAAATTTGTAAAAATTTAAATTTTTGCTCCAAAACTTGAAAAATCACGTAAACAATGTAGAATGAATCAAAAATTAATATATTGTCGACAGATATGAAATTCAACAAGCAGATGTGGAGTTACAGCTTCTGAAAGTGAGAATTTAGGGAAATAGTGTTCAATATTTGAGTAGGTTTTTGTTTGAAAATTTGTAATAAATTCAATTTTTGCTCCAAAGTTTTAAAATTTACGTTAACTATGTAGAATGAATCAAAGACTAAGATATTGTCGACAGATATGAAATTCAACATCCAGAAGTGGAGTTATAGCTTCTGAAAGTGAGAATTTGGGAAAAATGTGTTAAATATTTGACTAGGTTTTTGTTTAATTTTTTTTTAAATAAAATGTTTGCTCCAAAGCTATAAAATTGACGTAAGCTATGTATAATAAATCAAAGGTTACGAAATTGTCAACAGATATAAAATTCAACATCCAGAAGTGAAGTTACAGCTTCTCAAAGTGAGAATTTAGGGAAAAAGTGTTAAATGTTCGACTAGGTTTTTGTTTAATTTTTTTTAAATAAAAGGTTTGCTCCAAAGCTATAAAATTGACGTAAACTATGTAGCCTAAATCAAAGGCTAAGAAATTGTCGACAGATATGAAATTCAACATCCAGAAGTGAAGTTACAGCTTCTGAAAGTGAGAATTTAGGGAAAAAGTGTGAAATATTTGACTAGGGTTTTGTTTGAAAATTTGTAAAAATATAAATTTTGCCTCCAAAACCTCAAAATTTACGTAATCTATGTAGAATTAATCAAATATTAAGATATTTTTGACAGGTATGAAATTCAACATCCAAAAGTGGAGTTACACTTCAAAAAGTGGGAATTTTGGGAAATAGTGTTAAATAAATGATTAGGTTTTTGTTTGAAAATTTATAAAAAACTAAATGTTTGCTCCAAAGCCTTAAAATTTACGTAATCTTTGTATAATGAATCAAAGATTAAGATATTGTCGACAGATATTAAATTCAACATCCAAAAGTGGAGTTTCAGCTTTTAAACGTGAGAATTTAGGAAAATAGTGTTAAATATTTGACAAGGTTTTTGTTTAAAAATTTGTAAAAAAATTCAATTTTTGCTCCAAAGTTTTAAAATTTACGTAAACCATGTAGAATGAGTCAATGATTAAGATATTGTCGACAGATATAAAATTCAACATACAGAAGTGGAATTACAGCATCTGAATGTGAGAATTTAGGCAAAAAGTGGTAAATATTTGACTAGGTTTTTGTTTGAAAATTTGTAAAAAAAAATAATTTTTGCTTTAAAGCTCTAAAATTCACGTAAACTATGTAGAATGAAACAAAGATAAGGATATTGTCGACAGATATAAAATTTTACTTCCAGAAGTAGAGTTACAACTTCTGAAAGTAAACATTTAGAACAAAATTGTTAAATATATGACTAGGTTTTTGTTTGAAAATTTGTAAAAAAAATAAATGTTTGCTCCAAAGCTTTAAAATTTACGTAAACTATAAAGAATGAATCAAAGATTAACATATTGTTGACAGATTTAAAAATCAACATCCAGAAGTGGAATTAAAGCTTCTACAAGTGAGAATTTAGGGAAAAGTGTTAAATATTTGACTAGGTTTTTGTTTGAAATTTTCTAAAAAATTAAATTCTTGCTCCAAAGCTCCAAAATGTACGTAAACTATGTAGAATGAATCAAAGACTAAGATATTATCAACAGATATTAAATTCAGCATCTAGATGTAGAGTTATAGTTTTACTTAAACCGAGTGGCTTTAATTTAATTTCAATATTAGTTAACATGTTTCATCGAGTGATCGAGTAAACCAAATTAAAAGTAATTGAATATTGAAATGTTATTAAATATCCTTGAAAATGATTAATTTTATAGGTAAAAAATAGATGTTGACAATCAATTAATTAGAATTAAGCAAACTAAGTTAATAATTATCAATAATTAATTTAAAAGTCGTAAATCTCCCAATGATGGAAAGTTTTAAAACTAAAATATATCAACAGGCCTGCTTATTAATAAACATCAAGTCCAAAGCAAATAATTCCTGTAATTAACGACACAACCTTCGTTTTCCATCAAGCAGGTCAGAGTTTACCAGAAAACGCGATAGTTAGTGCAACAGTTAACATTTTCTACACGTGGCTTAAATTATAAGGCAATTTGAAAACATATTTTTATTACAAATTATTCACGCTATGCAGTTTTTGAGCTTCACGAGGGTTAATTTGAATCTTCTAACGAGTGTTTCCACTCCCAGGTTAAGCATGAAGTAAAATTTCGAGTTTAGAAAACCCTGAAAATTTGGTTTGGTCAAACCAAATTTTCATGCAATATTACAGTGCTTAATACGCGTGGCGCATGAAGTAAAATTTAGAGTTTAGAAAAGCCTTAAAATTTAGATTGGCCGCGTAGCGCTACGCGACCAAACCAAAGTTTAATGCTTTTCTATAGTCTAAATTGTACTTCATGCTTAACCTGGGTGTGAAAATCACTCTAAAACGGGATTAAAAACATACTTCTAAAGCAAGATTCAAAATAAATAGCTATATCAGGATTAAAAATATATAGCTATAGCAGGATTAAAAATATATTGCTAAAGCTGGATTAAAAATATCTTGCTAAAGCTGGGTTAAAAATATATTGCTAAAGCTGGATTAAAAATAAACTGCTAAGGCAGTAATAAAAATATACTGTTAAGCAAGATTATTTTGAATTTCACAATAATATAGTATTTAATACGCGTGGCGCATGAAGTAAAATTTCGAGTTTAGAAAAGCCTAAAAATTTGGTTTGGTCGCGTAGCGCTACGCGACCAAACCAAATTTAGAGGCTTTTCTAAACTCAAAATTTTACTTCATGCTTAACCTGGGAGTGAAAAACACTCGTTTATATGTTCAAATTGAACGATAAATATCCATATATTCGTTCATTTTATACTTTTTTTTTTTAATTTTGGCCTTGGTATCTAGACCATTAGCCATCAATCTATTTATATATTTAACATTTTAATGTATTTTAACCAATTCTAATTTCGATAAATAACCATTTACTCCTGAAACAGCACAAACTCATTCATACTACATCCATGGACCCGGATGGAATAATTTATTATTCATAAATTATTCCACCGGACGGGATTCGAACCCGCGACCTCTTGGTCTGTGGGCAGGGTCTCTACCCACTCGGCCACCGAGGCCCCATTTTATACTTAAAAGATACATTTCCTGTATTTATGTATTAATTATAAAAAATTACCAATACAACAAATGCAACTTGTTCGTCAAAAGTCCGTGGCTTAAATCAGAAAAGATTGTAAATTATAAACTCATGAGTTCACGTGTAGCTAACACAATTCGATCTCAGTTCATTTTCCCATCAAGAGTGAAATTCACTTATTTACATTTATTTTATTATCAGTCGTTATTTTGTTTGTATGCAAGCGCAATTTATTCCAACGTTTTTATCACCGGCGTTGTGAACAATGGGAATCGATCGATTTGACCTTAACTAAAAATGAAACCTGTTTCGGTCCATTAACCGGAGTTCTGATTATTCGCAGTCGAAATCTGAGACCGGATAAACAATCCATCTTAGCTCAGTGAGCTCAGTCGTGTTGTGTCTGTCTGTGAGTGTGCATTGTTATCGTTGGTGTTTTGTTTTGGTAAATGGAAGGAGTGGATGTAGGAAATAATTGGCAAATTAATCCATCAGAAATAGAGGTGGGCGATGAAAGTGGATTTGAACTGGAGGTAATAATGTTTTGTATAAACATCAGACCGGTAGATTTATCTTCGTTTAGTTCATCTGCTTATTGAATTCAATTTCTGATTATTGTATACTAAGCTAGTGTTTCTCAAACTGTGTATTTTATTTGCTTTAATATATGTTTTGAATATACGTACTAGGGTTAAATTAATTAACACGTTGATCGCCGCGCGGTATTGACTTTGTGCCGCATGAAATTTGTGTTTAGGCCCTGCGGCGATCAATTTGTAAATTAAATTTTGAAAGAATAAATTAAAATAGAAATTGTCGATTTATCAACTAGGAAAATATCAATCTTGAAAACTTTTTGACATGTTTGTTATCTTTAAAACACTTTGTTTTAAACATGTTTAAAACAGCCATCGTGTCTTAAACGGTTTTGTTTTAAACATGTTTTAAATCTTAAATTTGTTTAAAACATATTTTAAACGTTAAATTTGTCTAAAACGTTTTTTTATTATCTTAAATTTGCTATATTATATTTTATACTACTTCATTAAGATTTTTTGTTTACGTTTTTAAATGTTAGCTAAATTGTTAAAGATATTTCAAATTACGTTATTAAACATAATATTTTATTACAATAAAATATCACAACTGTGTGTGCATAAATGTGATTTTTAAATACAGGGAATTTTTGTGTTAGGTATAAAGGGTGGGCCATCTAGTGGTTTCTTTTTAAAAATGCAATAAAATGAACAAAATTATTTTTTTTCCATGTATTATGACTTTATAAGTAAGAGCAAACATTCCAATTAATTATGGAACACAACTTCGTTCAAGTGGCTGCCTCGGCTGGCTTCGCAGTAGCGCATTCTGTCACTCCAATTTTCCAAGACCTTGTTGATGGTTTCACGGATTGCTTGGATGATATTGGTCTGAAGTGCTTGAATCGTTTCTGGATTGTTGGCATAACATCGGTCTTTCACGGTTCCCCACAAAAAAAATCCAAAGGGGTTAAATCGCAGCTCCAAGGCGGCCAATTGACATCGCCAAGACGGCTGATAACACGATTTGGGAATTTGGTGCGCAAAAGATCGACTGTGGCATGGTCCAATGATGCCACCACTCTACAATCCGCACCAAACTGTCACTCTCTGGGGATGCATTGGCTTCTCGACAATAGCGTGCGGGTTTTCCTAGCCCCAGATCCGGCAATTTTTAACGTAGCCGCCAAGATGAAAATCAGCCTCGTCAGAAAAGATGATTTTTCGCCCAAAATCGTTGTCCAATTCGAGCTGCTCTAAGGCCCAAACTGCGAAGCGATAACGAAGCGGATGGTCATGCGCCTTCAATTGCTGAGTCAAATGGACCTTGTAAGCGACTAATCCGAGATCTTTGTGCAGAATTCTCCTCAGGCTAGTGCGTGCAATGTTGAGCTGTTGAGATCGACGGCGAGTTGATGTTCGTGGATTGAGTCTCACACTCAGTTGTAGCAACCACATTCTCGTCTGTGCACACCGTACGAGAACGAGGACCATGAGTGTTGTCCACTAGCATGCCAGTCTCACGAACTATTTGCACACACTTGCGTACAGCAGGCGCGGTGGGTGATTCATTTCGACCAAAACTTCTTTTTAACAAACGCACTGTTTGGGCTACACAGCACTCACTTTGGAAATAAGTTTGCAATATTTCCCAACGCGTAAAGCGACTTATTTCGTACCGCGGAGGAATGATACCGACTTTCTGTCAAGATTTCGAGCGGGAAAAGATATCAGTGTCAAAATAACCTATGATTTAAAAAGAAACCACTAGATGGCCCACCCTTTACATATGCATACACTGTAAATATTACGACATTCGTTGTTTATTTTTATATATATTTCAATTTGAATCTCTAAACGAGGGTTTTCCACTTCCAGGCTAAGCATGAAGTAAAATTTCGAGTTTAGAAAAGCCTGAAAATTTGGATTGGCCGCGTACCGAAGCGGAGCGGCCAATCTAAATTAGGCTTTTCTAAACTCGAAATTTTACTTCATGCGCCACGCATATAAAACACTGAAATATCGTAAAGGTAAAAATATACGGCTTTAGCAATATAATATGTAGAAATGAATAACACGTGAGTCAAATTCTGCGCTAAACAAATTGTTTAAAACAGTGATTATAGGCAACCCAATGACTATAACGTATATTAGGTTGCATATAATCATTGTTGTGTGTGTGTTCTTTCAACTTCACTGTAAATCAGTGTATTTAAGCGTGGCTCATGAAGTAAAATTTCGAGTTTAGAAAAACCTAATTTGGGTTGGCCGCTCCGCTTTGCTACGCGGCCAATCCAAATTCTTAGGCTTTTCTAAACTCTAAATTTTACTTCATGCTTAGTCTAGGAGTGGAAAACACTCGTTAAAAGTCTCAAATTAACCGCCTTGAAACAACGAATTCCCCCAAATTTAAAAAACGCTGTAATTATCGGGATATGTATGTTCAAAAGAAAAATGCTCTGTATGTTCTGTTTTAAATACGTTTGAAACGTGTTTTAAACATGTTTTAAACACGTTTTAAACATGTTTTTAATCGTTAATGTTTTAAACGCTGTTTCAATAAAAAACACGTTCTGTAAAAAACTGTTTGTTTTAATTACCATAATTACGATTAGGGGGGATATTTGGGTTTCGTGTTAGGCATAGATAATTGAGGATGTCGTGGATATGAGGGTTTGATGAACATTTTTGGGAAAGTTGGAGAATTCGTTTTAGAATAGGGATAATTTCTGTTTTTTAATATAAAAGGGTGCTGGAGGGGTTGTGGAGTGGGTTGTTGGGTGTCTGATTTTGCTGAGGAGCCTAAGAGCAGATCGTTGTGCGACCTGAATATTATTTATGCTTAGCGGACGGGGATTGTGGAATAGAATGGAAGCGTAATCCAGTAACGGCCGGCAGATCATTTTATAAATATGGACGGCTGTTTTTGTTGTGATTCCTTTATTTTGAAAGGTTAGTAATCTGAAGTGCCGTGCCCTATTTTGAATTTTGGTTTTGAGGATTTATGAGTGCAGATTAAAGGATAGTTTTGGATCGAATGTGACACCAAGGTATTTGCATGAAGGGGATGGACGGATTAATTCGTTATTTAAAAAATACTAAATGGGGAGTTGTGTGATCTGTGGTAGGAAAAAAAATGCTGGGATTTATTAGGGTTAATGGAAATTGTCCATTTCACAAACCAAAGGGAAAGGGTCTTGATCAGTCCTTGGAGAGTGGAAAGGGCTTTGGGTAGGGTTTTTTCGTGGGTTACGAGGGCAGTGTCATCGACGACAAGAGACAATAAGCCTTTGGATTAAGGTTTTAGGATTATGGTTGTAGATATCATGGACGAATATATTATATAGGAGAGGCGATAGCGGGGAACATTTAGAAATCTATTGGCTGTCAATAAGGAAGATGAGATGTGATGGCATTTTAAGGAAATTGCACTTGTACAGCAAACCTCGATGCCAGACAGAATCAAAGGCTTTTTTATGTCTAGAAAATGAAATGTTGATTTTGTATTTTTGGCGTGTGCTGTTTGGCAATTGGATGTTAGGATAGTAAGTCATATGGAGGTATGCGGTGGGATATATGGGTCAGGATTTTCTTTTTAGGGATTGCTTCGAATGTTTTTGACAAGACTGGAAGTAGGGTAATTGGTCTGTAGCTTGAAACCTCTGGAGCGTCGCTATCACGTTTAATTATACATGTAATTATTCCCTGCTTCGATTCTTGGGGGATTATTTCGGATTTATATACGGAATTGAAAATCTGGAGAATGTATTTATGGAAACATTCTGGGAGAGATTTGAGTATTGAACGGGGAATATTATCATAATCGGGAGCCGTGTTTTTGCCCTTGTGTAGAACAGTAAAGTACTCTTCCTCTTTTATGACGTCATCAGGAGGATCGGGATTACGGTTACTGGTGAAGGATAGGTACCAGGAATTAACCGTCTTGTAGAAGTCGTCATTATATGTAGTCGTCTGTTTTTCTGTAAAGTTGTTCTTGAAATAGTCTGCAAATATGTCAGCAATTTGTTTAGCGTCATTCGTTACTTCATTAGTTGTCGGATGTCGAGGTTTTTGTAGTACGTCGCTCTTTCTGTACTTTGATAGTTTTTTTTAATTTCATTCCAATAGCTTTTACCACGTCGTTTATTAATGTCTTCACATGCTTTGATCCAATTGTCTTGCTTATAGTCTTTAATTAGTTTATGAATGTTTTTATTTAGCCTATTGCATTTTTGTCTAAGAGTTTGTTCGTCTGTCTGCTGTAGGTCTCTGTACAACTGTCTTTTATATTTAATGAGCCTGAGGATATAATTTGGGAGTATTTGGGGTATTTGTATGTAGGCTTAGTGTAGATTGGTGTATTATTTTTAATTGATTCTGATAATACTCTAAGGAACTGGGAAATGGTGGGGTTTGATATATTTCTGTTACTTTTTTGTCTTCAGTCACTTTTTTTATGTCGCAGGCTTTGTGTTTATATAACGTTTTTGAGGGAATGGGTGTGGGTGGATGAGTTTGTAGGGCAAAGAGGATTGAAAGATAATCAGAACACATATCGGGAATTAGGTTAATATCTGTGATCGGCTGTAATATTACTCCTGCTAATTGAATTTCATTGAAGCAATTAAAATCAATTAGCAGGAGTAATATTAGAGCCGCTCAAATTGGGAATTTTAGTGGAAATTATTTGATATTTCACTCGATTTACGTTTGACTTTGTAATTCTCACACCAATTCATTTCTTTTTCCACGTCTAACTTGCAGAAGAAAAAAATATTTAAAATTATCGAGAAATCGAACGTGATAAACTGAGAATAACAAACGTAATTTCACACTAACGTCATTTGATTTTGTAACGATGTTCACTGTTTCACAGTTTACTTAATTATAATCTTTAAAATAATAAGTAGTTCATTTGATATTTCTTTTTTTTATAGACACGTTATAATTATATGACTCAGATAAAATGATTGCTTATTTACCTTCCCAGTAATAATTAACACAATTTAAATTACAAAATAAAAAATCGAATTCACGCAATTATCTGAATCACGTAATTGATCAGTAAATCTAATAATAACACACTTTTGATGCAAAGAAAACACTTCACTTTTTTTTTAAACGCCTTTATTTATCATTATATATTATTGTTAAAAGTGGCATAAAATAGTTAACTGACTTCTTTAAATCAAAATTGAAAATGTTTTAATGTAATATTTTTACAAATTATTATTACATTGTAATTTAGACGTATGCATCTGCAATGCAATTGCTGGACAATAATTATTTACAATTTTTTTTAATAAATAATCATTTATTGTGTTATGAGCCTAAGCCTTACACTTGTCAGTACATGTTTGGAGCTTAACAGTTAAGTATACATAATATATAATTTATTAGAAATAATATATAGCTAGCTAAAAATAACAGCTTTAAGTGACGAACTACAAATGAAGGAGATGCAGTGACAGCAATAATACAAACAAAAAAGGTAAAATCGAACATATACACTACAGAAAAGATAAAAACGCACAAATGTTTAAAAATAAGTTAAGATAAAATCAATAATAATAATTGAAAGTAGATCAAAACAAAATGAAAATTAAAATAACACACATTAAACGTTACAAATTTGTCACTTTATAAAATGAATACATTATAAAATAGATAAAAAAAGGTGTATATCACATAAATTGGATTTAAAATAACACACACAACAATTTAAAATAAGTCAAGTAGTGTAAAAGCGAGTTAATGAACATAAATAATAAAGAAGTAAATAAAATAAATAAATAAATAAATATAGCATGTAAAGTTATTTAAATTAAAAACACTTGGTATTGTTTCACAAATTAAAACTTTATTCCGACTAGTTTCGACATTCCTTTGAAAATGGTCTAACAAACCGAAACTAGTCGGAATAAAGTTTTAATTTATAAAACAACACCAAGTGTTTTTAATTTAAATAACTTTACATACTCTAATATGTTTCACCAAGTGCCAGATGAGAAATTTAAGAAAAAAAGAAAGGCGTAAGAGCGTCTGTAATTTTTCAGGGATTTTTATAAAAATATTTTTTTTGTATAAAAATCTTGATTTTTGGCAAATTGCGATTTTTTTGTAAACTTTTTTATTTTCAAAAAAATCTAAAAAAAATAATCAGTTATTCTTTTTTGTTTCTATTCTTTTTGATATTAGAAATCAGTTCAACTATTTCTTTTTCTGATAAAATAAAAATTCAAAAAATTCAGCTATCAACTACATTTTACAACTGATTAAAACCAATGTAACTACAATTAAGCATCCGCAATGAGCGTAATTTTCAAAATACGAATACGTAATTAACATTTACCTACGCCCTATCTAGTAACCGCATCGTACCACACTGTCATCTTGACAAGTATAATTGACATTACGTACACATGCATGTAATAGCTTCGACAAGTACATTCCGTGCTGACAGCTGAACAGCTAATTGTTTACCGCACAACCAAATAATATTTCTTTGATGTAAAGGGCGTTTTTCTTTAAAGTATACGTATTCCAAATTCAGCTTATTTTCTTTAAATATTTAGTTAATCGTTGTTGTTTTTTGTAAGAGTTCAATTTGAAGCCCTAAACGAGTGTTTTCCACTCCCAGACTAAGCATGAAGTAAAATTTCGAGTTTAGAAAAGCCCCGTGAAAATTTGTCGATGGTCGCGCAGCGACCCGAGACAAATTTTCTGGGCTTTTCTAAACTCGAAATTTTACTTTATGCGACACGCGTATAAAACACTAAAATATTGTGAACTTTATGTATATTTGAATCTCACTTGGAATCAGTGTTTTATACGCGTGGCGCATGAAGTAAAATTTCGAGTTTAAAAAAGCCCAAGAAATTTGTCACGGGGCTTTTTGAAACTCGAAATTTTACTATATGCTTAGTCTGAGAGTGAAAAACACTCGCTTAAAGCTTCAAATTGAATCTTTTACCTAAAAATATTGTGCTTAGAACGGGCGCTCAAAATCAAATTTTGGTGGGTTTGTTAATTTTACGTTAATTTTAAAAGTTGAGAAATGTCGACAAATTATATTTTTCTTGAGGAAATAAATAGCTCAAATTATTTCTAACAGTAGTTAGAGCGTCTGTGATTTTTTTTAGGATTTTTATAAAAATATTTTTTTTCGTGTACATATCTTTACATATCCTTACGAAAATTGCCATTTTTCTGTAAAAATTACGATTTTTAGAAACATTTGAAAAAAAGCTCGCTTATTCTTCATAATATTAGAAAACACTTGAACTATGTTTTTTTTTATAAAGAAATCATTTCACAAAAAATCAGCTATTAAACAACATTCGAAAACTGTTTAAAACCAATGTGACTACAATTAAACATCCGTAACAAACACAACTTTTAAAATACGAATACAAAATTAACATTAATTTTAATCTTATTTTATTCCTAGAAACTTAATCTTAAAACAAACATTATTTTTCTAGAGAATTTAACTTAAAATTCAGTTTTTATTCGAAACAGAAAATTTGTCGATTTTGCACTTATTGTGTTTAAGGTGCTACATTTTATTAAGTATTCAACTAGTTTGATTTATTTAAAAAGTAAGCAATTCAGGATGGATTAAAAGAGCTTCCATTTGATGTATAAATATTGTTTGAGACTTAAAAATTGTGCTTAGAACGAGCGCTCAAAATCAAATTTAAGTGGGTTTATTGATTTTCCGATAATTTAAAAAATTGAGAAAAGTCGAGGAATAATTTTTTTCTTGAGGAAATAAATAGCTCTGATTATTTCTAACAGTAGTAAAAGCGTCTATGATTGCTTTAGGATTTTTATGAACATTTTGTTTCGTGTAAAAATCTTGATTTTTTCCTTTCAAAAATTGCGATTTTTCGATGAAAAATTTTATTTTTAAAAAATCCTAAAAGAAATCTGGGTTATTCTTCTTGATATTAGAAATCACTTGAACTATTTTTTTCTTATAAAAAAAATATTTAGAAAAATGCAGTTATTTAAGGTCGCAAATGTACAGGGTGAGCGAAACTCGATGTCTCAGCTCTATTATAAGAAAACGAAAAACGATAGAAAAAAATTGAACAGAGGTTCATAAATGGGATTGAGTAAGGTCCATTTTAAGCAAAAATTGCATATTTTTCTAAATTTGGAAACTGAAGTAATGACGTCATCGAATATTTTTTTCCCAGAAACATACTTATATTTTTGGATATTTAAAAAGAGCTAATTTTTCTGAATAAACTTTGTAGAGAAAACAAATGCTATATTCCGTTAAAAAATTATAAGCAAACTTAAAAGAAAGTATTATCAAAAATTCATTCAATTTGAACAAGTAGCCTTTGGAAGCAAATATCAAAGTCGCATCTGTCAGTAAATGAACATTATTAATTATCATTAATTAAACTTTAAAAAACACATAATATGTTACTATACTACTGTTATTTATTTATTTATTTTTCTACGGACTTTTCCTTTTTACAACATTATAATAATTTTTAAAAACAAAATAATAATACGTATAAGTTACAATAAATAAATATCCCGCTTAACACTTAACAAAAAACACTTATCACTTATCTACTTATCCAATCTCTGCCTGACTTCTATTACTGAAATGAAATTTTCCAAATTAACAGATGGTGTTTTGTAAACTTTGTTTTTTCAAGTTCCCCACAAGGAGAAGTCTAGTGGGGTCAAGTCCGGTGATTTAGGCGCCCACAGTATCGATCTATTTATTCCTATCCAATTTTCTCCATAAGTTTGTGCTTTATGCCGTGGATCTCCTTCATGCTGAAAACACATGTTTGCTCGCAGCTGTAATGGCACATTTTCGAGAAGCACAGGAAGTTGTTCTTGAAGAAATTGCAAATATTGCTCACTGCGTAAAAATTCTTCGTAAAAATATGGACCAATCAAATGCCCATTAATAATACCACACCAAACGTTAATACTGAAGAGTCCATGGTTTTCAATCGGATTGACAAAATGTGGATTTTCAGTAGCCTAAAAATGTTCATTTTTTTGTTGAGCTTACCGTTACTAACAAAACGGCTTTCATTTGTCCACAACACATGCTGGAATAATCGATTGTTCTTGATCTCTAAGTTTACCATCACTTGGGCAACATAATTTATTCTTCGTTGTTGATGTTGATCTGACAAGTGTTTTAAGTTGTGAAGTTTATAATCGTAGTAACCATTTTCTTTCAAAATTTGTTGTACCTAACTTTATTTTAAATTCAACTCACGGCAGGCTTGCCAAATCGAGTTCTTTAGATAGTCTTGAAGATACCTCAAAACAGTGGCAAAAGTATTGTCAGAATTGATCCTTTTAGCAAATTGTCTTCCATTTCAAGCAGAAAATGCCTCGTTATTTGTTCTAACCTTGCAAATATTTTTTAGGTTAGAATAACACGTTCAGGGTATCTCTGGGCGTATAACTGAACTACTCTTCAAGAGTTCTTTTGAGATTCTCCATAAACTAATGACATGTCGACTTTTTCGTTGTGCAGGAACATTTTTCAAAATCATATGACAACAAAACAATATTTGTAAACCATTAGTTTAATTATTGACAGATGCGATATTGTTATTTGCTTCCAAAGGCTACTTGTTTAAGTCGTGACAATTGTACATTTTTGATAATACTTTTTTTAAGTTTTTTTATAATTTTTTAACGGACGAAGATAGCAAATTTTTGTTCTCTGCAAAGTTTATTCAAAAAAATTAGCTCTTTTTAAATATACAAAAATATAGGTATGTTTCTGCGAAAAAAATATATGATAACGTCATTACTTCAGTTTCCAAATTTTGAAAAATATGCAAATTTGGCTTAAAATGAACCTTACTCAATCCCATTTATTAACCTCTTTTCAGATTTTTTCTATCCTTTTTGCTTTTTTTATAAAAGAGCTGAGACGTCGAGTTTCGCTCACCCTGTACATGTTATTTGGCCATAAGAACGAACAACGATTAATTTTCCACAATAATGAAAATAGAGCTTTGAAACTTATACATATTGTACATTGAAGTTGATGTTTATATATTGGGTTTTTTAAAAAAAAGTCCTATTTTAAACGACTCGTATCGTGGCTGATTTTTATGCATTTTTGAAAATAATAACAGTATCAGGTCTCAGGGAAAGCGGGATTTTTGTTTTACACCTTTCGGTCGTCATAGCAACAAACTTGTTTACAACAGTTGCGTGAAGAATAAAGTGTCTTCACAGGTTTTTCAAATACCTTTTTTTTTGTGAAAAGACATGGTTTTGCCTCTGCAAACTCGCATTGGACTTGTCTAATGTTATTACGAAAGTGGACGGAGTTTTTTGGCAGGTATTCGATGGTTTCGCAACCGTAACGATTTAAGAGGTGGCCCATGCACTTTAAAAGCTTTTCGAAAGCTGGTAGCAAAATTTGAGGAAACTGGTTCTGTTATGAATAAAAAGAAATCAGGAAGATCCACTGTGGCAACAGATGTTGCAGTTGCTGAAGTTTTACAAGAAACGCAAAATTTTGCAAATGAAAACGAATATGGAACATCTAGTGTCAATAAAATAGTAGGGCGTCTGGAGATGAGTGGCACCACAGTCTGGCGCATTCTTCGAAGGCAACTTAAAATGTATCCATACAAAATTCAAGTTCTGTTCGAACTGAAGGAAGCTGAAAAAGGTATAAGAACTGATTTTGCCCTGCAAACAGTAGCGGAAATTCAAGTGAATCCATAGTGGCTTGATAATCTTTTATGGACTGACGAGGCACACTTTCAACTTAATGGTGGTGTGAACACACATAATTGTCGAATTTGGTCATTAAATAATCCGCATTCGGTCATTCAACAAGGACTTCACGATTCAAAAGTTACCGTTTGGTGCGGCTTTACATCCATATTTTTTTGAACAGATTGTGGATGGACGAACAAACACAGTTACAGTAAATTGACAACGTTATTTGAATATGCTTCGTGATTATGCAATACCATTATTACAGGAGCACGACATTGAAAATATCGTATTTATGCAGGATGGCGCACCTCCGCACATCTTTAACCCAGTAAAACAGTTTTTAAGGAACACTTCTGGAAACCGCATTATCAGTAGACAATTTCCTGTAATTTGGCCCGCAAGATCACCAGATCTTAACCCTGATGATTTTTGGTTATAGGGATATCTAAAAGAAAGGGTTTTTTTAATGAAACCTAATTCAATTGATGAATTGAAAGAGTCCATTACTCATAACATAGCAGCTATTCCACCAGACCTACTCAGAGCTGCGGTTTACAGCATTGAAGAAAGGCTACTTCTTGTTGTAGAAGAAGATGACGGCCACATTCAACATTTACGATAATTGTAATATTTTTATTAAATCCCATTCCTTTGGGCACATAGAGACATTTTTCATTTTCAAACTGCTCAATTATTGATGAAGATATCAATTTTTTAAAATAGGACTTATTTTTGAAAAACCCAGTATATACAGTGTGTCCGTATTTCGAGGAAATGCATGGGGATCTCGGTTATTTGAAGAGTTAGAGAGTTGGTTAAATTAGGGCAAATATGTGAAATTTGTAGCCCAACAATAATCCGAAACAGATTGAAAATATCTTTTTTGTTTTCGAGATATTGCCAAAAAACTATTTTTTTCAAATTTCGTTTTTATTTTTTTATTCAAAAACTATTGGATCTAGGAATTTGCAACTTTTACATTATACAGGCACTTTTTAATCAGGAATTTAGTAGTGTACTTACATTTAAAATAACTTTAATATCTTCTCCGGAACCATAGCCAACTTTTGTTTTTCTTATGGGCGCCATATTGGATTTTCATATTTTTAGAAAGAACTTTTTTTCTGAATTAAACGGTATATCACACTTTTAATTTATTCTGCGTTTCATTTGAAACATAGCAACCTTTTGTTTTTTGTAAAGAGTGCCTTGGAAACAATAATATTGATACGTTATTCAGTTATTGATGTGTCAATAAGATACGATCATTATACATAATACATAAAATAAAGTTAAAAATGGTGTTTTCGAACCAAGAAAAACGAGATATGATCGAAGTTTATTATACTTCAAACAAAAATGTACGTATTTCATCCGAAGTCTATCTACAGCGCTATCCAGAAAGGCAACAGCCAAGTGAATGTCATTTCATAAAACTACATACAAATTTATTGGAATATGGTTCCTTCGTAAAGCCATGACAAAGATATGGATATCACCAACCCCATGAAAATGAAAACCAAATTTTGCAAGCGGTAAAATGATTTCATTTTAATTACAATAAGATAATATTTATTCCCCTAGATTCAAGATAACCCTTCTTCCTCAACGAGAGAACTTGCGAACCAGTTTGGTGTGACGTTTCAATACGTATGGAGAATTTTGAAAAAATATAAATATCGCCCATTCAAAATTAAAGTTACTCAAGCTCTCCATCCTGGAGATGCTAGACGAAGGATGGACTTTTGTCGTATTTTAGTGGGAAAATTAAACGAAAATCCGAATTTCTTGTCAAATGTGATATGGTCTGACGAATGCCGTTTTACCAACACAGGGATATTCAATAGGCATAATGAACATGTGTGGAGTATAAATAATCCTAGACAACATGAAGAAAGACGACGACAAGTGCGATTCGGACTAAATGTATGGGTCGGTATTTTGGGAGACAATATTGTAGGTCCATACATTTACGAAGATACATTATATTCACAGAGATATCACGATTTTTTAAGAACATTTTTAAGTGATTACGTAGACAATAACATCCCCTTAAATATGCTAAGAAATGTATGGTTTCAACAAGATGGTGCACCACCTCACAACAGCCAAATTGTCGCTAATTGTCTGTCCGAAATGTTTCCAAATAAAGTTATGGCAAATAATGGTGATATACGTTGGCCAGCTTGCTCACCTGATTTGTCACCTCTAGATTATTTTCTTTGGGGAGCTATAAAAGAAAAAGTTTATAAAACTTCCAGAGGACAAAGACGATTTAAGAAGAATTATAATAGTTACCATTCAGCAATTAAGAAGAAGAGACATTTTTCGGGCAGTCCAAAATTTAAGGAAAATACTAGAATTATGTTTGGAGGTCAATGGAGATATATTCGAACACTTACTCTAAGTTTGTGATAGTTTTAGTTCAAAAGATATTTAATTAATTTGTTTATTATTATTTAATATTATGAAAAACTTCATCAAGCAGCAGAGTGATTATTCTGGTTCCTTCCCTAAAAAAATATAGTTGTAGGCCTCAGGAATTTTAAAATGTGCAACTGTTTTCAAGGCACTCTTAAAAATAAACAAAAGGTTGCTTTGTTTTAAATGAAACGCAAAATAAATTATAAGTGTGATATACCGTTGAATTCAGAAAAAAAAGTTCTTTTCAAAAATATGAATATCCAATATGGCGCCCATAAGAAAAACAAAAGTTGGCTATGGTTCTGGAGAAGATATTAAAGTTATTTTAAATGTAAGTACACTACTAAATTCCTGATTAAAAACTGCCTGTATAATATAAAAGTTGCTAATTCCTAGATCCAATAGTTTTTGAATAAAAAAATAAAAACTAAATTTGAAAAAAATAGTTTTTTGGCAATATCTCGAAAACAAAAAAAGATATTTCAAATCTGTTTTCGGATTATTGTTGGGCTCCAAATTTCACGTATTCGCCCTAATTTAACCAACTCTCTAACTCTTCAAATAACCGAGATCCCCATGCATTTCCTCAAAATACGGACACCCTGTATATACTGTTTATGTTTTCATCCAACCAAATTTTTGAAAATTCATGAATGGAATAATTTACTTTGGGTTATATAGATATACTTAGAAGAAAACATCCAATGTGTATTGAAATTTCTATCTATAAATAAATCGTTAATCTAAAAATATTCCTTCATGCTTGCTTATAGGCTAAAGTTCACGAGATATATCCTGAATATTTCATCTAAATTGTTAGGTTGAGCAATGTTTACATTTGTGATGCAGATTTTGATTCAACAACATCGATTTGTGGAGACGTCATCCATAAAACACTGACGTGGGAATTTAAATTACGTTAAATTCACAGGCTTATTTTTAATGAAGTAAAAGAGAATAATTATTATATTATGTAAAGATTACATTTGGTGCTTATTAAAATAATGTTTTATTTGCAGTTAACATCGAGTGATGAAGTTACAAGGAGAAGAGAAACAGCGCTCAGACAGCACTCCTTTTTTCAGCTGCGCATTTATTTACGCCGCGGCAATGGATTGGTCGCCATGGATAAAAATGGTAAATATAAGAAATTTTCAATTTTATTTTTTATTCATTATTGTGGAAAAATGATATTATTCGAAAGTACTTGACGAGTACTATCTAGATATGCAATTAGTTTTGACCGGAAATGTTAAATAAGTAAAAAAAAAATAGTTTGAAAATTTTGAAAGTATTGAGTCTTAGCAGTATGTAAAATAATAATCGTCCGCAAAGAGATTTACTCAATTTATTCTATTGCAAACCTTTCTCTTAACCTAACCTAACCTAGAAGTATGTGGAATATTTAACGTGAGTAAAAATTTTTTTGAAATATATTGACACAAACTAGATTTCAGCCCAAATGAATATCCAAGAGTGTATTAATTTATGTTAGTTATTCTATAAATCCATATGAATCCAAGTGTAATGTGATAATGTGTTATAATCGTCATCCGGTTAAATCTAACTTTAAGTTCAAGTTAGATTGAAGTCTTTAACAAACATTTCTTTTGACATCCCCAATGTCTCCAGTAAAGATTGCAATGGTTAACAGCAATCAGTGAGGTTTTATGAAAGTTCCTAGTCAACATTTCAAAGTTGAAAAAAAGTGAACTCTTATCATTTCCGTAGTGAATTTATTGCTTTTTATTGGTGATTTATGTCAATACAGTGTGAATCTATATTATAATGCATGTTATTCCACGGGGTGTAAAGTCGATCCGTTTTTTATCCCACCATAAAATTTCATAAAGAATGACTCCACCTTAATTTCTTTAATTTTCCCTTCTAAAATTTAGTTTGAAAAATTTCGTCGAATCCAAAATCTGCTACATTTCTTGGTTGCAAAAACTGACAATATTTTTCAGTTGCAAAACCTGGCAACTTTTTATTTAGTTTTGTATAGTTTTTCTTCTCCCCATTCAATACAATGTTCATTCAACGCTATTTTTATTTGTTTAAAAGACGCTATGAAATCAGTTTTCATCATATTGTCACAAGTTTGTCAAAACACGTATGGCTGGTTCTGCGTCTGGGCGACTTAATTGATTTCACATCTTCAGGTTGTAATAACAAACTTATGGCCATTTGCAACTTGAAATAAATGTTGTTAAGACAAAAATAAATGTTGTTCATACTTTTTGTTTCTCTTAACTTTCCCTATAATAGGATTATATGTCTGTTGGGAAAATAAACTTTATTATTATTATAACACATGTTTTCTTTAATCACAACACAACAATTTTATTCACTCATTATTTACATATTAATTGCATTTTGCTGAGAGAGATTACTTCGGGATATCTTACAAATTTATAATGTTTTTATATTCTCGAATTTTGACTTAATCATAGATTTAATCAATGATTCGTGGATGATTAAAGTTAATCAATCCTGGTGCAAATTATCCTTTGTCTCGTCTTTTTGGACGATTACGACAATATAAGGTATATATTTTACTGCATTTCATTTAACATGCTTACATAAAAATGGAAACAATTCTATTCCACCAGAATGTCCATTAGGTTTAATCATAGAGGTAGTTTTTCTTTTAAGTATACATACCGCAATTACAGTGTATATGCTCTAAATATTCAGATATTCGTGGTTTTTTATTTTTTTTATTTGAAACTTTAAGCAAGGGTTTTCCACTCCCAGGTTAAGCATAAAGTAAAATTTCGAGTTTAGAAAAGACTGAAAATTTGGTTTGGTCACGTAGCGCGGAGCGGCCAAACTAAATTTTCAGGCTTTTCTAAACTGGAAATTTTACTGCATGCGCCACGCGTACAGAACCCTGATTTCAAGAAAAGTTCTAAATATACTGCTTTAGAATACTGCTTAAGAAGTATATTTTGAACTTCATGAGATTTAAGGGTTTTACACGCGTGGCGCATGAAGTAAAATTTCGAGTTTAGAAAAGCCTGAAAATTTGGTTTGGCCGCTCCGCGCTTCGCGCTACGCGACCAAACCAAATTTTCAGGCTTTTCTAAACTCGAAATTTTACTTCATGCTTAGTCTGGGAGTGGAAAACACTCGTTTAAAGCTGCAAATTAAAATCTTTTAGAAAAAGCATATGCATTTGTATACTTGAAAGATAAATTCCCTGTATATTCAAAAATATAAATGGACCATCAATTATTTTTTATACATCCACTTTACTAAAATATTGGCTTATGAAATAATACTTTTTCGTTATTTATATCAAGTACCTTCTATCGTATCATTAGCCCATTTTTACATACATAGGTAACATAATGTATTATGGATAAAACGTAAATCTATTTGAAATAGACATGTGTTGGCTTTCCTAAAATAGAATTATTATTTATGGATGGTTTCAATTATTCACGCATTTTGTAAGCGTATCAAATTGTTTTATTATACACGTGTTCCATTATATAAATATAAATCAAGCATAAACATAATTAATATATATATATATATATATATATATATATATATATATATATATATATATATATATATATATATATATATATATATATATATATATATATATATATATATATATATATATATATATATATATATATATATATATATATACATATATATATATATATATATATATATATATATATATATATATATATATATATTACATATATATATATATATATATTATATTATATATATATATATATATATATATATATATATATATATATATATATATATATATATATATATATATATATATATATATATATATATATATATATATATATATATATATATATATATAATATATATATATATATATATATATATATATATATATATATATATATATATATATATATATATATATATATATATATATATATATATATATATATATATATATATATATATATATATATATATATATATATATATATATATATATATATATATATATATATATATAGAATATATATAGAAATATATATAGAAATATATATATATATATATATATATATATATATATTTATTCGTCAGTTATGGGAAGATTGTTATAATAGTAATAAGAAGCGGTTAAATTTCTTCCTTCGCAGTTTTTATTCAAGTACTATATGTACATTTCGGACACTAAGTGTCCTATATCAATAGTTATCTAACAAAAATTAATAATTATTAATAATTTTTGTTAGTTAACTATTGATCTCCGAAATGTACATATAGTACTTCAATAAAAACAGAGAAGAAAGGACTTTAACAGCTTTTTATTACATTAATAATATTGAAAGTGCGAAACTTTTCCCAATCTACAACTAGTTTGTGCGTTTGAATTCGTTTTTGAAAAACAAATTAGCTGTAGATTGTGAAATGTTTGGCATTTTTAATATTATAAATGCAGTTAGTAGATTGATTTTAGTAAAACATAAATTCGGCATTATTCTGTACCAGAAATGCTAAATTTAACACATATGTTATTATTAAAAATCATTTTCCTAATATATTTGATGTTTTTTTTTTTATTTTTTGTTTGTATTTTCAGGAACAAGTGATCCTTATGTTAAATTCAAATGCGGGGGACGGCTGATCTACAAGTCGAGGACGGTTTACAGGGACCTGAATCCGCTGTGGGACGAGAGTTTCACGGTCCCCATCGAAGACCCCTTCGTCCCCATCACCATCAAGGTGTTCGATTATGATTGGGGCCTGCAGGTAATTACACCGGAGCCCTTTCTCATTTCCCACCGCAAATTCACTTCCTATTCTCCCTGCTGCAAGGTCTAATTTATCGGAGAAATTAATTAAACTGCAGAATCTAGGTCGTCGGAAAAGAGAAATGCAACAACACGAGCGAACTTTAAAGTTTAATCAAACGCCAGCAACAAATTATTATTAAAAGTTTCTTTTTCATAGTTTAAATGCTTCATTAAGTATGATACATATTTATAGCATAAATTTGCCTGTACAAACATCTATTAATAATACAATAAATCGTCTTCATTCGCACTGAACTAATATTTTGTAAAGTATTTTCAAGATTAGTTTTTTGCTCTCATACCCCCATACCCCCCTGGCTACGGCCTTTGGTTAAAATTATAGCCAATCAGCTCGAAAATTTAGTTAAGCAGCTTGAAAATCGAGTTTAGATGCGAAATCTAAATTGTGCTGATTAACTTGTAATCAAACACAAAAACGATTCGAATAGGGTGAAAATAAAGCTAAGAAGCTTGTGAATCGGGACATTTTAGGTGAAATTATGATCAAACAACTCGAAAATGAAGTTAAAAAGGTCCGAAGTGAAGTTAAGTACATTTAAAATTGAGTTAAGGAGCGAAATCTAAATAGTGCTGATTAACTTATAATTCAAAACACATTTGTTTTACTACCTTGAAAAAAAGAGTCAAGTAGCTTAACAGATAAGTTAAGTAGCTTATTTGTCAAGCTACTTGGCTTTGTTTTCAAGCCATTCGAATAAATTTGTCTTGAATTACAAATTAACCGTATCAATTGGGTTTCGCTTCCTAACTTGATCAAGTCAAGTCAAGTAGCTTAACAGATCAGTCAAGTAGCTCGACAAATAGGTCAAGTACCTTACCAGATCAGATAAGCAGCTTAGCAGATAAGTCAAGTAGCTCGAAAAATGGGTCAAGTAGCTTGCCAGATCAGTCAAGTAGCTTAACAGATTAGTCGAGTAGCTTAGCAGTTTAGTCAAGTAGCTTAACAGATCAGTCAAATTGCTCGACAAATAAGTCAAGTAGATTAATAGATTAGTCAAGTAGCTTAACAGATAAGTCAAGTACCTCGACAAATGGGTCAAGTAGCTTGCCAGATCAGTCAAGTAGCTTAACAGATGTCAAGTAGCTTAACAGATCAGTCAAGTTTCTCGACAAATAAGTCAAGTGGCTTAACAGATTAGTCAAGTAGCTTAACCGATTAATCAAGTAGCTTAACGGATGGGGCAAAAGGCTTGACAAATTAGTCAAATAACATACAAGGCAAATAGCTTAACAGATAAGTCATATAGCTCGAGAAATAAGCTACGTAGCTTAGCAGATAAGTCAGTTAACTTGACAAATAAGTAAGGCAGGGTTTGAATCGTTTTCAAACGAGGGTTCTCCACTCCCAGACTGAGCATAAAGTAAAATTTCGAGTTTAGAAAAACCTGAAATTTTAGCGACCATACCAAATTTTCAGGCTTTTCTAAACTCGAAATTTTACTTCATACGCCACGCGTATAAAACACTGATTTAATTTGAAGATAGACGTTTTGTACGTTCCTGGAATCCTGTAAAAAATTAGTCGTACGGTTTCTCATTCCTTAGACATGCAAGACCAATGTGCTCCAAATATCGATAGACGGCCGCCCCGAACCTGAATAAAAAATTCCAACTACATCTCAAATCTTAGCGAAAGGCAGAACATTCTGATAGCGCAGTACTGTTGAGTTTGGAAAGTTGCGGGCTACATTCAGTTTACAACTTTTACAAGAAATCTATGCCAGTGACAGGATGGAATATTAGTTCATTCTTAAAAGCACTTTACTAATAATTTTGTCGCTGCCCAGCTCGACGTGACGATTACATTAAGTATTCCGGATCTTTTTTTATTCCCTTTAAAGTTTTGTGCGGTGCGATGGGTGGAGAATTTTAGTGTTGCTGGACGAGCTGTTATTATAATGCTAAATTTACAGAAGTATGTTCGAGGTGTTAAAGACAAAAATAAGATTCCGGAATGCAACAGTTTCAAGACTGTCACACTGCTCTACACTTTGTTAGCCTTGCAGCGTGTAGGAATGGAAATCAACACAAAACTTTTATTTGTTCATTTTTAAAGCTGATTTTCGATATGACCACCCTTGCATTTGTACACTTTAAGAACACGCTTAGGCCAAGCTGCTAAACAATTGAGAATTTTTTTCATCGGCATCCTTTTGACCTCTTGTGTTATGGCGCGTTTTAAACCAAGAACAGTGTTAACTTTGCGATGTTTTTATTGCGATTTGAGGTAAGACCAGATGGAGAAATCAAGTGGAGCCAAGTCAGGACTGTTCGGCAATTGATTTTATTACTTTTCAACCACTCTTGAGTTGATTTGGCCGAATGTGCCGGTGCAGAGTCCTGATGGAAAGTAAAGTTGAACTTTAGGAATTTTTTCTGGGCATATTTCTTGAATCGTGTTAAGATGAACTCCTGATAGTAAGCGGCATTGATTTTGACTCCAGGTGTTACAAAGTAAGGTCCAATTATACCTTGGGCGCTAATTGCGAGCCAAACCATTACACTCTTCGGGTGAGAGATTTGAGGCAATACAGCGGCGTCTTTTCGGCGTTGGTCACTCCTTACATATTGAATGTCTCTTTTTCCGTTGGCATTAATTAGAGTAAAGATCGATTTATTACTTGTAAATTAATTTCGCCACTTCCCATTGTTTAATTTTTAATAAAGCCACTCTGAGCGATTAGAACGCTTTTCGACAACTCTCGGACTAATAGCATGTACACGTCGTTTTTTTCACTTTTTTAAGACCAAATTTCAACCTCCATCGATAAACTTGAACATAAGAAATACCATACTTGTCGGCTAATCGTCTTAGCGGCAATGGATTTTCTTGGAGCAGGTCATTTTTCAGGGATTTCAAATTACGCTCGGACAGTGGCGACTTCCATCCAACGTTCTTCTTTTTAGTTGGAGTTTTGGTGAAGTTTCCCTAAGTTTTCTTGATCTTGCTAAACACACCAACTGACACTGACTCCCTGCTCACTTAGTAGCTTTTTATTCATATAAAATGAGTTCCCAGCGCGTGAATACGCCAAAATTTGGCCTTTCATAATCGGATCAATTTCTGACCGCATGTTTACTTTTTTCGCGGAACTTTGGTATCAAAGGATAGATATGCGCCTGCTCAATACGATAGTTTGCCGCAAAATAGTGTGCTTGTCTGTTTAGCGGTTTGTTTGAAATCCATCACGCTGCAAGGCTAACAAAGTGTAGAGGACAAATTCATACCTGCAAAACTGGCATTTTTAAAGGATGGCCTCAGAAGTTGAGCCATTTTTAAAGAAATATCAGTAGAATGAACCTCTTGCGCCTTTACTACATGGACAACTGCAAGAGACACTTGGAAGCGTAATGTCTCGGTTTATTAAAAAAAGCGTGCTGAGTCCAATCTTGTTTCTGCTAAAAGAATTGATCTCGGATTTTCTGTTAAAGCTGCTTTTCACAAAATCGGAAAAGTGAAAGATAATGATGTACTGCTTTTCAAAAGTGTTTCTAGAAAGGCTTTGATTGAGTTCTGCACCTCAAAAGGAATCGCGTGTTTCGATCATAATATTGCAAAACTTCGCTGAGAATTTGTAGACTGGACAATGTCTTTAAAGTTTTTGTACAAAATAACTGGATTTCTGGGATTCAGGTAGATAAAATGTTATAAAACTGTGTGTAAAGAGCCATTATTCGAAGAGGCGATGTCAAACTTCTCCGAGAAATCTCAAAGATTTTTGGTTGGAAATTATTCCAACAAAGGAAGATTTTGAGGCATTGAAGATGGTTCTTATCTTATCGCATGGAAATGCTTTTTGTGAGTCAGGCGTTCCAATTAACAAAGAAAGAAATGTTGATTGAAAACTTGTCTGAGGAATCATTAGTTTTCCAACGACGAGTGTACGATGGCATTCTCTACCATGGGAATGTAACGAAAATCGAGATCTCCAAGAATTTGATACAAGTTGTCAGAAATGCTCGTGATATCTACCAAGAAGGTCTGAAGAAGAAACAGGAGTAAGCCGACGCAAACTCTAAAGAAAAATCAAAGGTACGTCAAAATACGGACAAACTCACGGAGCTGGAACAAAAGAAGAGGAAGTTTCTCGACGACGCTCGAAAACAAATTGAAGAAGTGGACATGGAAATCAAACATTTGTTTTAATCTTCGTGAACAAAGGTTGTTTTAATGTGACTGAATTTTAATGTGATCTGTTGTACAGGGTGCGGCAGGGAAACTTGCTGATTTGAAAGGTCAATAAAAGGAAAAGTATTTCACGTATCGATTTAATTCTTTCTTTATCGTATTATACACATCCTGAATTTTTGAATATCGGACAAATGGTGGCTCTCACTGATTCACCCGTTTTTTTAAATTTCGCTCCACTCTTTCGAGCATATTGACGGGAATCTTGGCGATGGCTTGGCGAATGTTGTCCTTCGGGTGTTGCAGGGTCCGTGGTTTGTCATTGTAAACAATGGATTTAACATATCCCCTTAAAAAGAAGTCACAGGGAGCCAAATCGGGGGAGCGCGCCGGCCACAGTACGTCACCCCTCAAGGATTAGGCGCTCGTGGAAGTGTTCCCTCAAAAGTTAGATTGAAGTTCTCGCTGTGTGTGCCGTGGCTCCGTCCTGCTGGAACCATACGTCCCCAAGTTCCATTTCTTCAAGTTTTGGGAGAAAAAATACCTCAATCATTTCTCTGTAGCGAACTGCATTCACAGTAACAGTGTGTTCATCTTCCTCGAAAAAGTAAGGCCCAATTATCTGCATGTTTTGTTTGCTTACGCAGCCGGAAAGGTGGAAATGGGCCTCATCACTAAAAAACATTAGGGCGTCGTGAGGCAAGTTAAGGAGCGCTTCACATGCAGTTTAGCGAAAAAAAAATCGCGTTCACTGAGCTCTTGCACCACAGCAAGTTTGTAGGGATGAAACTTTAGTTCGTTGTGTAGAATTGGTCTCACATTGTGATTAGAAATCCCCAGAGCACCTACCTGTTTGCGCGCCGAAGTCCGTTGACCTCCAGGCCCTTTTTTGCCACACTTCCACTTTCCCTGAATGCGTCCACCCACGAAACGATTAATTGCCGGCCAGGAACGGGACCCGTAGGATGAATATTGAACCGAGTTCGGAAGGCACGTTGGGTGGCAACCACCGAACAACCATTGGAAAAGTAGGCCTCGACGGCGAACGCACGCTCCTCCTTTATCCAACGCATGACGACAACTGGCTTGAGCGGCAACTAAACTTCAAGACCCCCTCTATCGAATGAGACCCTCCCTACCCCTTACTGACCACATCTCGCTCATTGGCGCCAAATCAAATCAGCAAGTTTCCCTGCCGCACCTTTTAATAGTCTTTTAGTTTATTGTTGAAATATGTGAATTAACGTACTTGTTATTGAAAAAGTTTGTAATTATACACTCTTACTTTGAAATGTATATATATCAAGTATTAATCTTTATAATTCGACTGAATTTAAAATGTGATTTGTAAATTGTTTTTGTGGAAAAATATCCTTAGTCCTCTGGAAAACCTGGGAAAGTCAGTGAATTTTGTTTCTGAAAAATAGTGGCCACCCTGCCATAGCAGTCCCTTCATTATTAACTTATTTTGAATGTTTCAGGATGATTTTATGGGTGCTGCACAATTGGACTTGACCTCGTTAGAATTATCCAGATCGACAGAACTTGTGCTGCCTCTGCAAGATCCAGTGAGGCCCACGACTTCTCTCGGAGAAATCGTATTAGTGGTCACTTTACAGCCCAAGACTCAAGAGGATAAGGATCAGGTAAGCGATTTTTAAGACAGGGGTTTTATGTTCCACAAATATTAGGTAAGAGTGTTAATAAATACATAAAACGTTTGAACGTGATTTAACTAGAAAAGATTTATTAATTCATCCAGTAAAAGTATACTAGATCAAGTACTCGTAATTAATATCTAGTAGTTATTAACATTTTGTTTGTTAATATAACTGAATATTCGAATTATATATATATATATATATATATATATATATATACGAGTAGTTTTTCTTTTAATTAATGAGAACCCAATTCAAGATATTTTCTTTTAAGTATATAAATCCCAATTACAGCGTATATGCTGTAAATCTTCAGATATTCGTTGTTTTCTTAAAAGAGTTCAATTTAAAGCTTTAAAGGAGTGTTTTCTCCTCCCAGATTATTCATGAAGTAAAATTTCGAATTTAGAGAAACCTGAAAATTTGGTTTGGTCGCGTATGTCGCGTATGCATATACTGCAAATTTTCCGACATTAATTATTTTACAAAGTATTTAATTTTAAGTTTAAACGAGCGTTTTCCACTCTCAGGCTAAGCATGAAGTAAAATTTAGAGTTTAGAAAAGCCTGAAAATTTGGTTTGGACGCGTAGCACAAAGCGCGAAGGGGCCAAACCAAATTTTCAGGGTTTTCTAAACTCTAAATTTTACTTCATGCGCCACGCGTATAAATCACTAAAATATTGAAAAGTTTACAACATGCTACTGAAGCAGTATGGTAGAAGCGTAGATTTTGATTTTCACTTCAAACCAGCGTTTTATAAGCGTTCCTCATGAAATAAAATTTCGAGTTTAAAAAAGTCTGAAAATTTGGTTTGGTCGCTCCGCGATTCACGCTACGCGAACAAACCAAATTTTAAGGCTTTTCTAAACTCGAAATTTTATTTCAGCCTGGGAGTGGGAAACACTCGTTTCAAGCTTCAAATTAAATTCTTTGAAAAACAACGAATATCAGAAAACTTGCAGCATATGCATACATGTAAGTATACTTAAAAGAAAAATTCCCTGTATAATTTGAACTAAGTTTACGAACTAAAAGAAAGTATTGGTTGAACATCACATTACTCTATAATCATTAAAAACGCGAAACATTTATTAAAATAATTCGAACTTTAATTTATGTTGATCCAACTTCAACGTATTATTACATTTTTTTTTCTTTCAAGAATAAATTTTCAAATTATAAGGAGGAAGAGGAGGTAATTCCTCAGCGAGATAAATATTATAGTATTTATGGATTGCGCAATCATCGAATCGATGTATAATAAAAACCAGAGCTGTCCAAGTATGATAGTATTGCATTTTTAAAATTCAATCCACGTTTTTTCGTTATTTGATTCACAGCGTTTCACTTAAAATTTGATCCGTTTTGAAACATTGTTCGCCTCGCAAGCGCACGCCGCACCGGGAATTTCGCGTTCCGGTCGATTTTGTTCAAACAATCCACCGATAAATAAATATCCGATTGCGGTCGCGTTATCAATGCATATTTGTTCATTGTTTTAGTGAATTGTATGAGTTTATTTCGGCCGAGAGTTGTGTTTTGTTTGAAATTGTAAAAAATATAGTAAAGTAAAAACTATAAATATGGCTACAGCAAGGATATAAAATGCATTAAATTATTCTTAAATTTAATTTTGATTGGGCTCTAATTATTAAATTTAGTGTTATGATTGAATCATCGAGATGAAGGCTTCTTCAAGACGATTTGTCGATAGGATTAAGACAAAACTAAATATACATGTCGAGTGTCTGGAAATCGAAAGTATGAACGTTGAAAATTTGTTAAGCGTCTATAAATCAGTTAGTTTGAATAATTTAACTGAGGATTTTGATGATGTACTCAATAAATGGTAAGTTTTAACTATTTCTATCAACATAATTTAACTATAATAATAACCTTACATACAGAGATTCACAAGATTTCACAAAATTCACAAGAGTTCAATTTGAAGCTTTAAACGAGTGTTTTCCACTCCCAGGCTAAGCATGAAGTAAAATTTCGAGTTTAGGAAAGCCTGAAAATTTGGTTTGGCCCTGTAGCGCGGAGCGACCAAACCAAATTTTCAGGCTTTTCTAAACTCTAAATTTTACTTCATGCGCCACGCATATAAAACTCTCAAATATTGAAAAGTTTACAATATGCTACTTAAGCAGTATGCTAAAAGCGTAGATTTTGAACTTCACTTAAAATCAGCGTTTTATACGCGTGGCGCATGAAGTAAAATTTCGAGTTTAAAAAAGCCTGATAGTTTGGTTTAGTCGCTCCAAAGTTTTATTTATTTAAAAAATTCTTAAAGCGTTAAGTGACTAATCATATAAAAGTACAAACTGTCGCGTTACGGTAAATTCGTGCCAGTCTGAGTAGCCACATTTGTGAGTCCATCAGTGAATTTATATTTTTAGAATTCACGAATGCAAGAAATGAACAAATACCTTTCTGATTCTTTGGGGGCTGCGCATTTCTGCACTGCACTTAGGACTCATTAGGCCAATTGTGCCTTTATATGTATTTACCTTTATTACTTTTATTATATATATACCTTTTTTTTTTCTTGCATTCACGAATTCTGAAAATAGTAGTTATAACTATCGAATGTATAACATTGGCAAAGATATAATAATAGAATAGACGCTGTTTTGTGGAAGGGTAAAATGGAATTGTGTATTGTGTTGCGTAATTATAGCCTCACCTAAATTTACCAATCAGTTGCACCTCTATTTATTCTACAATAAACGCTTCAACTCAATTGTAGCATATTGGTTTATTTGAATTTGATTGTTTTCGCAGGATCACGCAGAATCGTTTTTTTTATGTTTTGTACTTTGTATTTTACACACCAAGAAAGAATAAATCAGTTAATTATCGACCATGTGCGCGACTATTATTGTAATAACATGATAAGCCACACAACCAAGAAATGCTGTATTATTCTTCGATTTGATTAAGCAGTAATATCGTATGTTCAATAAAAAAAAACCTTTAGAGTGCCATGATTTAATTTTTTTTTAAATTTGGTTGGCTACACGGTTTAGGAATTGTCATATAAAACGTCAGACATAATAATTAAAATGTATAATTTCAGAGTTGCCAACCTTCAATATATTCCATGGCACTCTAGAGGTTTTATTTTATTGAACATATGATATAAAAAACTACAGTATGCTCATATTCGCATGCAAAACAAGGCTTTCAAAACTTGTCAAACAATCTTAATATCATAGTAATACATGTTACATTTTTTTATAAATTTCAAAGTCCAATATTTCAGTTCCCTTTACTTGTGGCATATAAGGTTATTACAATAAGCCCCACAATTGACACCCCAAATTCCTAATTATTTAGGATTAAATGCAAAGTGAAGCAAATATGATAAAACAGTTCACCAATTTTATCACGACTGTACCAATCCGACCAAAAATTCAGAAAACTATTTCTTTCTTCTTTTTCTATCCCATCCCTTCCTAAACAACTATGTGGACATAGATATTGGGTATCTCTCTTTAATAATTCTACGTTATCTAAACGATTAAACGTAAACGCTTAAATATTTTAAAATTACGACTCCCACAGGACACTCAACTTCTTTCACGTGAACTCAAATTACTTACGATACCTACGTTACATCATATATCACTTAAATGCCTCCCTCAATGGCATTTAAGGAGCGATTCATTTTTGGAAATTCGCACCCGCCTTTATTGAATTTAAAAATGATATTGTATTTTCCTTTGTAATTTAACTTTGGTCTATTAAACAATAAATAAATAAAATATCAAAAAATAATAGTATGGATGCGCAAGGAAGTACATTATGGAATTGAATCGATGGAGTTGGCCCATTTGGGAGACATTTCGTTTCAGTTTCAGTTTGTGTTTTTCAGTTTATAAAACTGGGTTAATGGGAGGCTTTAGTACGTTCATCACCAACTTTATCGATTTGTATAATAAACTAATTATGTTTTCAACAAAACTTTTATGTTGTGTGTATTCAGGGATATTTCGTTTAAGTATATACATATTCATATTCAAATCCTATATGCCTAATTCCTAAAGTAGAACATGATACTGTTTGTTTTGAATGTTGTATCCAGTCAAATTTCCAGCCGAGTGTCCAACCAAGTATCCAGCCAAGTGTACAGATATGTGTTGAACACTTGGCTATAAGTGTTCAACAGTCTAGATAAATGTCCTGCCCAGTGTCCAGTTAGCTTTTCAGCCAAGTGTCCTGTCAGCTGTCGAGCCAAGTTTCCAGGACAGGACACTTGGCTAGGCACTCTACTAGATGCTTGGCTGGATACTTGGCCAGACACTTGACTAGACACTTGACTAAACATTTGACTTCACACTTGGCAGGAGATTTAGCTTGGTACTTAACTGGACTCCTGTAAAAGAGCAGTGGGCAAGGACTGGGGACTGAAACCAACCGTTGTTCACTGGATATACACGGCCGTGGTAAGGCCCATTATGCTCTACGGAGCCGCAGTCTGGTGGACTGCCCCGGAAAAAAGGATCCACCAAACTGCACTGGGTAAGGATCACAGAGCCGCCGAATCGCTCATAACGGGGGCGGCCAGGTCCACCCCCTCCAAAGCGCTAGATATAATACTAAATCTAGCTCCAGTTAACCTCTACTGCAGATACTCAGTTGGGCTATGAAGCACAAGCAAACAGGGCCATGGAAGGATCCTGAATGAGCTTGTCGATATCCCCCTGAAGACTGACAGCTGCACTCCAGAACTTAATTTTGAAAATAAGTTGTTTACTTCCATCCCTGACAAAACCTAATGGTTAGAGGGCAAGATAGTTGAAGGCAAGGACGTCTGGCAAAAAGTCTTTTAGACTCCCAAACCACTGTAACATTCTTCATGGCCATCCGAGTGGCAGTGGACTGGATCCACAAAAATGACCTTCCGGGGAACCGCATCAGGTTCATTACTGATAGCCAAGCCGCCATTAAGATACTGAATAGTCCGTACTGCACCTCGAAAGTGGTCAGAGACTGTAAAAAATGGCTAAATAGGCTTGCAAATAACTGTGACGTGGGACTGATGTGGGTACCTAGTCACAGTGATATCAGGGGGAATTCAATTGCCGAAGACCCTGCAAGGAAGGGGGCAAGAATGAAGGACCTGTCTACTGAACTCTCCATCCACATTCCTCTTGTGAAATGCAAGAGACTACTTAGGGACCAAATGATAGCATCGGTCAACCATAGGTGGAGAGAAGAAGATACGTGTCTTATAACAAGGCAGCTATGGCCTATATGGGATACTATAAACAGCAACAGATTAATTGCACTTAGCAGAATCGACATAAAGAAGGCAGTAGGCATCCTCACGGGCCACTGCCTCCTAAACAGACATGCACAAAAGGTGGGTCTTGAGCACAACGACTTTTGCAGAGGATGCCTGGATGTGGATGAGGAAGAGATGGTACTCCACTATCTGGTATCACAAGGGGCTCTTTGGGCATAAGTGAGCGGTCTAACTGCTGTCATTATAACCTAACCTAACTGAACACTTGGCTAAACACTTGTCTGGATACTTAGCAAGATACTTGGCTGAACACTTGTCTGAACACTTTTTGGACACTTGGATGGACACTTGTTTCAACACTTGACTTGACACTTGGCTGAACATTTGGCTAAACACAGGGCTGGCTACTTGGCTAGACACAACATTAAAAACAGTCTTATGTTCTACTTTAAGACGGTCAACTTCGTTATGATCGCACTTGCAATTATCAATTAGCTCAATTTTTGTTATGCTTGCTTGCGCACGGTAAGGGTTCTTTTTACGCAATGTTTTTTTCCCAAATAATCGAAAGTTCAATTTAGCGCAGCACAAACGAACAAATCTTATGGTTATAAACCAGCCTGTAGATTTCGTTTAAACATAATTCTGAGTCGATTACATTCTTAGTAATTAAAATCAGTTTTGATTTTAAATTTTTTAGAGCGATTTGTTTTTACAATTAATGATAAATTTAATTAATTATTAGTGAGAATGGTTTGATTCTGCGCTGTCCGAGAAAATCGATATCTCACGAGAATCTGAGCAACGCCGAGGACAGAGATGATGGTAAATCAGTGAGGAAAAACGCGCCGCGTGAAAACCTCGGGAAATTGGATTTCCTGGAAAGGCTCAGGGGAAAGCATTTCAGACGAAGCTGGATTAAGAATGTACGCTAACTTTGATTTATAAAGACAACACACTTAATACGCGTTTTTTTTTTCTTCAACAAATGAAAAAAAAAAAACATTAAATATCTCAGGATTTGCAGAAATAATCCTCCTCTATTCAACTGCGTTAGCTTTTGACAAGAAATAAAATATAGAAACAGAAATCACTTTCAAACGTTATGTTGTATAATTTAATATATTCGCACATTTTCATTGCCCATTGCCCTCACATAATCAATAAAACTTAATAAATCTGTGCCGCGCTTTTTTGTAATAATAAAAAAACTCACAGCCTTAAAAGATTATTTAAAAGCACTTGTTAATAATATTAAATCGCAGCTGTAAAATATTAATTAAAAGCACTTAAATCATTTAAATTAAAAGCACGGTATTCATCGATTCACGACTTCGCCATAAACCGATTAGTTAAATAAGGACTAAAACCAAGAGGGCAATTTTATTAAGAGATTGTCTTCGTTGAAGTCAATTAATTTTAATTTTTAGTATTTCCAGAAAAATAGGGTCACCGACGTGAACAAGCGACTTAAGTCGCAGATATGGAGTTCCGTGGTGACCATCGTTTTGGTGGAGGGCAAGAATCTCCTGGCTTGCGACCCGGAAACCGGAACTTCCGATCCTTACGCTAAGTTTAGGTGAGTTAAACAAGTTCACGTTCCCTTTTTCCCTCACGGGGAACAAGTTTAAAAGAGGAATAATGAATATTTAAAACTTGAGAAGAGATAATGTTGTTTATGAGGTTTTTTTAATCGAGTTTAAGTTAATTAATCCCTTTGGAATTTATTTCCCAGTTAAGTGAGATTGATTGATAATCCTTGGATTATCCGTGAATTACTAAGATTTTATCATAATACAGGGAGTTTTTCTTTTAAGTATACATATTCTAAATGCAGCTTATTTCCTGTAAATCTTTAGATATTCTTTGTTTTTTTAAGTTCAATTTTAAGCTTTAAACGAGTGATTTCCACTCCCAGACTAAGCATTAAGTAAAATTTCGAGTTTAGAAAAGCCCCGCGTAAAAAATTCGTCGAGGGTCGCACAGCGACCCAAAACAAATTTTCACGGGGCTTTTCTAAACTCGAAATTTTACTTCATGCGCCACGCGTACAAAACACTAAAATATTGTAAAATTTATGTATATTGGAACTTCACTTGAAATCTGTGTTTTATACGCGTGGCGCATGAAGTAAAATTTCTAGTTTAGAAAAGCCCAGAAAATGTTCACGGGGCTTTTCTAAACTCAAAATTTTACTTCATACTTAGTCTGCGAGTGGAAAACACTCGTTTAAAGCTTCAAATTGAATTCTTTTAAAAATCAACGAATTTCGGAAAATTTACAGCTTATGTATATGTTTACCTAAAAAAAATCACTGTATATAAAATTAGGAAATATTCGTGTTTTTTTATCTCTGTTATTTGAATGTTGATTTGTTGGTATCTTTTAATCAGGGAGGGTATACAATATTTATTTTTGTAGATATTTATAATTTTAGGTGACCATATTTTTCCCCAGATCCAGTAAATCCTCCAAATAGCATTGTTCGTCCTCCCTTTCTGAATTAATAGACCGGTTTTTTTATGCCCATGTGTGCGTGTGCTGAATGTTTCAGATTAGGGAACGAGAAATACAAAAGTCGAATAATATGGAGGTCCTTGAATCCGAAATGGCTCGAGCAATTCGACCTCCATTTGTACGATGACGGGGACCAACAGCTGGAAATTACTGTTTGGGATAAGGACAGGTCCAGAGATGACTTTATAGGAAGGTAATAATACTCTTCTTATTTTCGATTCGATGAATAAACATATTTTTATCATCATATTTTTGTTTACCCAGTACAGAGGAAAATTTGTCTTTTTGTTTCAGATGTGTTATAGATTTATCTCAATTAGAAAGGGAATCGACTCATAGCTTATGGCAAGAATTAGAAGACGGTGCCGGGACGCTGCATTTACTACTGACCATCAGCGGAACAACGGCTTCCGAGACGATATCGGATTTATCCACCCACGAGGAGAACCCTAGGGAAAAGCAAGCACTCGAAGACAGATATGTAAGTAGAATTTATCCGCTTTCATCTAACATCTAGATGCGACATCGCACACTTTTCAGAAGACATACAGAAATTGCAAGTGTGCATCCGTCTATCATCATTAGAATTAAAAGAGGGATGGGGGACCGATAGAAATAAACATCACAGGCCCCAGAACAGAACCCTTGAGGAATGCCCAACTTATTTACATCTATCGTTCTTTAGAAAAAAATAAAATAGAGGCGGGGGGATCGACAGAAAGAAATAGCACAGGTCCAAGAACAGTTCCTTGGGGAACACCCAACTTATTAGTATTCTTTAGGGAACACCCAACTTATTCTTGAAAAAAAAAATAATAGGAAGAAAAGGGATTTGACAGAAACAGAACAGATCCTTTTGTAACACCCAACTTATTCTTATTCCCATCTATCTTTCTTTAAAGAAAAAGAGTAAGGGGAAGAGGGGATCGACAGAAAGAAATACCACAAACATATTCTCGGGAATCACCCAATTTATTCCCATCTATCGTTCTTTAGAAACAGAAAAAAATAGGAGGAGAAGGGGATTGACAGAAAGAACTACCATTGGTCCCAGAATCCTTGGGGAACACCCAACTTTTTCACATTTACTCACCCAATCAAGCGAATATCCTCAGCAAGCTATGTTGCTTCATATGATTTTCACTATACCCATTTTTTTTTTGTAAGTCCATGTAATTCTGTTCTAGATATGGCATAGAACATTCCATAATGTAAAAGACGTCGGCCATCTAGTGGTAAAAGTTTTCCGCGCGCAAGGGCTGGCAGCGGCCGATTTGGGCGGAAAAAGCGACCCGTTCTGCGTACTAGAACTCGGAAACGCTCGGCTACAAACCCAAACCGAATACAAAACTCTCAGCCCCTCATGGCAGAAAATCTTCACCTTCAACGTGAAGGACATCAACAACGTCCTAGAAATCACCGTCTATGACGAGGACAGGGATCACAAGGTGGAATTCCTCGGCAAGATCGCGATTCCCCTGCTCAGGATACGCAACGGGGAGAAGAAATGGTACGCGCTGAAGGACAAGAAGTTGAGGGCGCGCGCGAAGGGGAATTCGCCGCAAATTTTGTTGGAGTTAAACGTTTATTGGAATCCCATCAGGGCGTGTATTCGCACTCTCAACCCGAGGGAGGAGAAGTACATGCAGACGGAGATTAAGTTTAAGAGGCAGGTGTTTGTGAAGAACGTGCTGAGGATGAAGTCGATTATCATGCATTTTTATGAGTTTGGGAAAATTTTACAGTAAGTTACTTACATCTACTCATACTCCTTCCTTTACCTTGTAGTTTTTAGAGGATTTGAAATTTTAATCAGATATACTTACATACATGGCGTACATAAGGGATCTACTCACCTCGGCTTTGCTAGACTACCTAAACCAGGTAGGCTGGCTGAGCTGAGTCTAGGTAATCGACGGGTGGAAGCAAAATGGGACTAATGAGACCTAAGTGCAGTGCAGAAATGGGCACTCCCAAAAGGACCAGAACCAGAACTTACATACATATCTTCTCTCTTTATTAGTAGCGGCCCATACACAAATTCAGTGTTTAATTTTAAAGTTAGCGAGTGTTTCCACTCCCAGGCTAAGCATGAAGTAAAATTTCGAGTTTAGAAAATCCCCGTGAAAATTTGTCGAGGGTCGCGCAGTGACCCTCGACAAATTTTCTCGGTTTTTCTAAACTCGAAATTTTACTTCATGCGCCACGCGTATAACGCTGATTTAGTGTGCAATTCAAAATATACTGCTTAGATATCTACGTTTGTAATTCAAAGCGGATTCTGCTTGATTCAGGCTTTGATCTCGCATTAATAAATTGTACAAAAGTTTAATACACCCAAACTGATTTAACCGGATCAAAATTCGAACGCTTTATGCAAGTTACATGATTATTAATTAAAAAATAACAAGTTTATACCGTTTGAAACAGCAATTTCTTTTTTGTATTTCATTTATTAATCATTCGCTTCACAGAACTTGTTTCGAATGGGAATCCAGGATCCAGAGCTTCATCGCTTTGCTCTTCTGGTTAGTAATTTGCTACTACTTCGAACCGTGGATGATGCCACTGGTCGGCCTCCTGGTTTTTCTGAAACAGTACGTGGTGCGGATGCTGGCCGGCCCAGCGACCGTCCCCTGGGACGAAATCGCCGATTCCGATTTGGAGGACGACGATCTGGACGACGACAAGGATAAGGTAGGAATGGAGGTAAGGCAGATTTCAACATTTCTATAGACTCATGGTTGAGGCACCCGTTGCAGTTTGGATAACACTAGAGCACCGTTTATTTCTTTAATTTTACGATACCTAACAAATGTTTGTGACTTATTTTTTGGTAATTGTTTATAGTCTATAGGTTTGTTGATACGCTTTACTCGCCACTGGCTGCACTGATGAATAATTTATTTGAATAAGGCTTTGGCTGTTTTTACTAACAATTGTTCTGAAAACAATACAAATTATCGAAACAAAAAATCTGCAGTTACTAATTTATTAAGTAAACTGATATATAAAACATAATATACCATAAGATTATCATTATAAACGTTCTCAAGAAATACAAATGTTTTTTGAATAACTTTCTGGCTTATCACTTAACATGGATAACAAATAAAAGCACTAGATAGTTCTGTAAAAAACGAAACTGGTTGAGTAAATAGAAGAAGATTTCTTAAACAAACCAAGTAATTTGATTTGTTATCCATATTATGAATATGTTTATTTTTATGTATCATATGCTGCTTAAGATCCTTAAATCATCCGCGTATAACAATGCTTTATGTAAGTTACAACAAAATAATTTTAAAGAAATACAAGATAGCCCCACATTGCGATTCTTGGAGTACACTAGATAGTCCCACAAAATGCATCACCTTTGTGGTACACTAGCTATCATATTGATGATGTAGTGAATCGTATTGTGGACCTTGGAAAACTATCTGGTATACCTCAAGATTCGTATTATAGAACTTGAAATATTATCTGATTTACCCCAAGGATCTTATTGTAGACTTTGAAGTGCTATCTGATGTACCCAAAGGATCTTATTGTGGACATTGGACTACTATCTAATGTACCCCAAAGAATGTGTTGTGGACTTTGGAGTACTTTGGATGTACCCAAAGGATCGTATTGTAGATTTTGGAGTACTATTTAATGTACCCCAACTATCGTATTGTATAACTTGGAGGATTAACTGGTATACCCCAAGATGCGCGTTGAGGATCTTGGAGTATTATCTGATGTATTCCAAGAAACGTATTCTGGATACTATCTGATGTACCCCAAGGATCGTATTGTGGACTTTAGAGGACTATTTGTTATACCCCAAGATTCGTATTGTTAATCTTGAAGTATTATCTGATAAACCCTGAGGATCTCATTGTGGTTTTTGAAGTACTATCTGATGTAACCCAAGGATGGTATTATAGACTTTTGAGGATTATCTGGTATACCCCAAAATTCGTATTGTGTATCTTGGAGTATTATCTGATGTACCTCAAGGATCTTATTGTAGACGTTGGAGTACTATCTGTATCTATCTAATATTAGATTCATATTATGGATCCTCGGTATTATCTGATGTACCCAAGAAACCTATTGCGAACTTTAGAGTACTATTTGATGTACTCCAAGGAACGTATTGTAGACCTTGGAGTACTATCTGATGTACCCTAAAGATCGTTTTGTGGATAATCATGTGGTATACCCCAAGATTCGTATTGTTGTCCTTAGAGTATTATCTAATGCATTCCAAGGATCTCATTGTGGTTTTTGGAGTACTATCTGATGTAACCCAAGAAACGTATTGTGGACTTTAGAGTACTATTTGCTATATCACAAGGATCGTATTGTGTACCTTTGATGATTATCTGGTCTACCCCAAGATTCGTATTGTGGATTTTGGACTATTATCTGATACACCCCAAAGATCGTATCGTGGACCTTGGAGGATAATCTAATATACTCCAAGATTCGCATTGTGGACCTATCTTGTTTTAAGCCATAATATTATTAATAATAATATTTACTAATAAGGAATGTACTTGCATTAACATAATCAACACGAGAGGATACATTTAAGTTTGGATTTTCGATAAAAAAGCTTTATTGTTTTTCATTAACTATTTGTGCGTTATTGTAGGAGGAAAAGAAAAGCTTAAAAGAGCGATTGCAGGCGATTCAAGAGGTAACCCAGAGTGTGCAGAACGCTATTGGTAAACTAGCGACGTTCGGCGAAAGCGTCAAGAAGTAAGTCAAGCCAGTTACAGATTACGGCCCAGTTGCACCAAAAACGTTAAACTAGGGTTCAAACTAAACTCGGTTTCAAGCTGAACTTAAGTTCAAGCTGAAATTGTTTGTATTCCAACTGAACTTGAGTTTATGCTAGACTTGAGTTCAAGCAGAACATGTCCAAGTAAGTTCAAGCTGAACTTGTGTTCAAGGTAAACTTAAGTTTAAGCTGGACTTGAGTTCAAGCTGATCTTATGTTCAAGCTGAATTTAAGTTTAAGATGACGGTTCCTATTGCTCTAATATCACTTTGAACTCAAATTCAGTGTTGAATCTGTTCAACGAGTTTTTTTGTAACTGCGCCCAACTTAACAGCGTAGAGATTCCTTTTGTTTTTTAGCCTGTACTCTGACATTTCTTGTATAGTTTTCATGCATTATTTTGACTCCCTAATTTTTCGTTTTCAGTACGTTCAATTTTACAGTACCGTATTTGTCGTGGATAGCGGTGATGCTCTTGATGGGCGCCGCCTTCGTCCTGTATTTCATCCCTATTAGGTATCTGCTGATGCTGTGGGGCACAAACAAGTTCTTCAGAAGGATACTGAGGCCGCACGCCGTGCCCAACAACGAAGTCTTCGATCTGATATCCAGGGTGCCCGACGACGAGATGTTGGTAAGAACGCACGATCGGAATCCGGGAAGCGACAAGTATATCGCTGGTTGAATGCAAAAACTGGGTGCCCAAACGTTTCACACATTCTAAAATTGTATACCACAAAAATTATACATTTTTTAAATGGTGAGAATAATAGACATTTCACGTTTTCAACAACCAACTTTAGTTAGATCCATCAGACTTTAGTTTGATCCCTAAACTAAACTAAAGTGGTTATTAAAAACGCGAAATATGTTAAATTCTTCCACAAGACTGAAGGCCAGGGATACATAAAGTACTTAATTAGTAAGTCAAAATCAAATTTGACCTGAAATGAGTTTTCCCTGTGCTTTCTGAGTCACCCAGTTGTTTCATTGTAGTAGCGATATATTCATGCATGCCATTGCGATATTAACACTTGGAAACATCCACATACAGGGTCGTAACTAGAAGAAAAAAAATGTTAGAACAAAGTTCAGTTATTTCATCAATTTCCCACACATACCGAAATTTTGTTTGTTTGGAAAATCAACTCACGAAAGTAGTAGATTTTTGTTTCATTATAACAGGAGATTTTAATTTTAGTATGCGTATTCTGAATATCTGTGTACATTTCTGTATGCGTGTTCCGAATACCAGTATACGAAAAACTTACTACTTCATCATTTCCTAATAATATTTATAAATTTTATTGAAATCCCAACTTTTGTTGATTTTTGGTTATTTTTCTTAAAAGAAAACAATGGTTTTCAGAGTATTTACCATCAGTGGTTAAAAACTAGATCTATAAAATGAAGAACATTATTTGCTAGAAAGAAACTCAAAACAGTGTAAGCTATGATTTTTCTTTTTAGCAAAAATTCTTCAGCTTGAAGATCTAGTATTTAGCCATTGATGGTAAATACTCTAATAAACAATGTTTTCTTCTCAACCAAAACCAACAAAACTTAAGATTTTAATCAAATTCATAAAGATTATTTGATCATTATTTCGTATACCAGAATACCAAAAACCTACTATCAATGAATTTAAATTTAGATCATCATTCATCATTTAATGATCCAGATTTAAATTGATTAATAGTAGGTTTTTTGTATACTGGTATTCGGAATACGCGCACAGATATGTACACAGCTTTGCGGAATATGCATAAAAATGAATTAAATCTAGATCATCATTCATAATTTATTGATCTAGATTTAAATTGATCAATAGTAGGTTTTTCGTATACTGGTATTCGAAATACGCATACAGAAATGTGCACAGGTATTCGAAATATGCATACGAAAATTAAAATCTCCTGTTATGATGCATCAAAAATCGGTACTACTTTCGTGTGTTGAATTTCCAAATAAGAAAACCTACTTTGTTCATGCTAAATTATCTCGTTTTTCTGGTTATGACTTGAAGGTAATACATCTGGCATTCGGTGTTAGTAATGTTTTAACAAAACTAGAAATCCATGGGGTTCGTTGGTTTTTGACTTAAAGAAGCTAAGTACAAGTGTTGATATCTTGGATACAGACGTGGATAAAATTTTCTGCGGCCAGCCTGTCGACGCATGTAGGACGGTTGACATTTTTTGAATGGTACTTGCAGCTGGACTACAGGGACCTGAAGATCCTGATGAGCCTGGACGCGGAGCGGCGCCGGGAGCCGCGCAAGAAGCAAAAGGCGTCCTAGTGGAGGCTGAGGCTCATCACCGGCGTCCGGTCCAAGATGCGCGTGCGCTGGGAACGGGACTTCGATAAATAACGTCTCGTTTTCCTTCTTTTTTAAACATTTAATAATCCAAGTCTGATTAACTTATATTTCTTCTTCTTTTGGATCATATTGTGAATCTTAGTGTACCCCAGGAATCGTTTTGTGGATCTTAGAGTACTATCTGGTGTACCTTAAGGATCGTATTGTGCAGCTTGAAGTACTATGTAATGTACCCTAAGAATCATATTGTGGACTTTGGAGTACTATCTGATGGTCCCCAAGGATCGTATTGTAGACCTTAAAGTACTACCTAATGTACCCTTAGGATCTTATTGTAGACCTAACAGTACGAGTAGACCTTGAAGTACTACCTAATGTACCCTAAGGATCGTACTGTACTTGTACGAGTAGACCTTCAAGTACTATAAATGTATTACCTGAATTAGGCACTTGCGCGGTAGAACAGCATTTCCCAACCTTAGGCAAGACAGTCCTGAAAACGTTAGGCCCTAAATGTACCATTCGGCGCTGACTGTCGCAGAGATAACACCATTGAAATCCCGAAGGGTTCCTGTTCGATGCACTATCTGGCATGTGCGCGCGAGTTCCTTTCTTTTAAATAAATGTGCGCCCAACGTAGTCAGGTTCCACTTTTTAATTTTTTGAGCAGCGGAAATACATGAACAGCGCTGGTTCTGCGCATGAGAGTGCCTAATTTAAAATAATTCCACTATACCTAATGTACTCTAAGGTTTGTATTGTAGACCTAACAGTACTATCTAGTGTACTCCGAAGATTATGGAGCTTGGCGTACTATTTGGTATACCTCAAGGATCGCATTGTGGATCTTGGAGCACTATCTGATGTACTTTAGGGGCCGTATTGTGGACCTTAGAGTTATATCTAGTGTACCCCGAAGATTGTAGAGCTTGGAGTACTAACTAGTGTACCTCAAAGATCGCATTGTGGATCTTGGGGTACAATCTGATGTACCTCAAGGGTCGTACTGTGGACCTTAGAGTATTGTCTGGTGTAGCCTAAGGATCGTATTGTGGAGTTTGAAGTATTATCTGATGTACCCCAAGAATCGTATTGCGAACCTTTGAGTACTATCTGGTATGCCTCAAGGATCTTATTGTAGACTTTTCAAGTACTATCTAATGTACCCTAAGGACCGTATTACAGACCTTAGATCTGTTGTATTCCAAAGAATTTAAAGCTTGGAGTACTATCTGGTGTACTTCAAGGATCGCATTTTTTACCTTAGAGTACTATCTGATGTTCCTCCGGGGTCGTATTGTTGACCTTAGAGTAGTATGCAAGGAATTTTTACTTTTAAGTACAGAACTCCTGATGTACTCTATAAATCATTTCAGGCATTCGTTATTTTTGATAAGGGTTCAATTTGAAACTTCTAACAAGTGTTTCCACTCCCTGACTAAGCATGAAGTAAAACTTTCGGGCTTTTCTAAACTCGAAATTTTACTTTATTCGCCACGCGTATAAAACACTGATTTCAAGTGAAGTTAAAAAATGTACTGCTTTAGCATATTACTTAAGTGTCATATCTTAAACTTCACAGTAAATCAGTGTTTTATATGCGTAGCGCATGAAGTAAAATTTCGAGCTTAGAAAAGCCCAGAAAATTTGTCTCGGGTCGCTGCGCGACCCTCGACAAATGTTCACAGGGCTTTTCTAACCTCGAAATTTTACTTCATGCTTAGTCTGGGAGTGGAACACCTGCTAGAAGTTTCAAATTCAACACTTCATCAATTTCCATATGCGTGTGTTTCTAACTATACAAAACCAAAGAATACCAGAACATTTACAGAGCATGCATATGAGTATGTATGCTTAAAAGAAAAATTGCCTGTATGGTGTACCCCAAGGATCTGATTGCAGACCTGGTGTACCTCAAGGATCGTATTGTGGACCTTATAACAAACATTTCAAAACATAAATCTTCTTCTATGTTTAGGACTTACACACTTAAATAATTTAGAAAGGAAAAACACTACTTTAGAGAAGGATGAATTAAAATAAAAAATATCGGTAGATTTTTTATCGACGTGAAAACAAAAAAAAAACAAGACAAACGCCAATTTAGTGAGAAACAGAGTGCCCGCATATTTCATTCGAAATCAAGTCGACAAGATTGGATATGAATAATTTTCCGCTCCACAAAGAAACAAATAAAAAAAAAGCGAGATATTAAATTAAATTAAAATTATTGAGAAAAGTTTGCATTAAATTAAATTGAATTTAACCAAAACAATGTACAATAAATTGAATTAAATTTATCCAAAAAAAGTTTGATTAAATTAAATTGAATCTATCCAAAAGAATGTACAATAAATTAATTTGAATTTATCCAAAAAAATTAAATTAATTTATTAAATTAAATTGAGTTTATTCAAAAAGATGTACAATAAATTAAATTAAATTTATCTAAATGAATGTACAATAAATAAAATTAAATTTATTTAAACAAAAGTACAATAAATTAAATTGAATTTATGTAGAAGAATGTAAATTAAATCAAATTGAATTTGTCCAAAATAATGTACAATAAGTTGAATTACATTTTTCCAAAAAAGTTAATTAAATTAAATTGAATCTATCCAAAAGAATTACAATAAATTAATTTGATGTTATCCAAGAAAAGTTACATTAAATTATTAAATTAAATTGAATTTATTCAAAAAGATATACAATAAATTAAATTGAATTTATCCAAATAATTGCACAATAAATGAAATTGAATTTATCTAAACGAAGGTACAATAAATTAAATTGAATTTATGTAAAACAATGTAAATTTAATTAAATTGAATTTCAAAATGAATGTACAATAAATTGAGTTAAATTTATCCAAAAAAGTTATATTGAATTAAATTGGATTTATTCAAAAGAATTCAAAAAGATGTACAATAAATTAAATTGAATGTATGTAAACGAACGTATAATAAATTAAATTGAATTTATGTAAAAGAATGTACATTCAACTAAATTGAATTTAACTAAAAGAATGTACAACAAATTGAATTTATCAAAAAAGTTATATTAAGTTAAATTGGATTTATTCAAATGAATGTAATTTATCCAAAAAAAATGTACATTAACTCAAATTGAATTTATCAAAAAAGATGTACAATAAATTAAATTAAGTTTATCTAAACGAATATACAATAAATTAAATTCAATTTATCCAAAAGAATGAACAATAATTTAAATTGAATTGTTTCAAAATAATGTACATTAAATTAAATTCAATTTATCATAACGAATGTATATGAAATTAAATTAAATCTATCCAAACGAATGTACATTAATTTAAATTGAATTTATCTAGAAGAGTGTACAATACATTGAATTCAATTTATTTTAATGTATTAAGCGTACATTAAAATGCATTTATCGTTAAACAAGTGTACATTGAACTACATTTATAATTAATAGAGTTTTTCTAGTTATTGCAAAAAAACAAGTTGTTGAATTACTTAAAAAAGAAAAGATGTTTTTTAGTATAATTATTGTATATTTCCAAAACAAACAATGGGCCTTTTGTTTAAGCAACTTTAGCATAAGCACTGTTTAAATTACATTTTCCATAAAGCAATTTAAACCGAGCTTCGAACATCTGGCCCCCTGAAACAAATGAAGAAAAAGGAAGAGGAAGAAACGATCCCGTAGTTTAAGCTTAGTGAATTACGAGTGGTTTCCTTTTTCAGAAAATTGGACAGGTTTTTCACTTAAAACACACAAACAACACGAAATTTTATATTTTTCTACCCGATTTTTGTATATTAGTTAGAACGTTTTTTATATGTAAATGAAGATATATCTCTACACAGTTTCCTTTACTTATATCATAGATTTACTTGTAGCTCTCTTTCTTTCCGTTTGTTTTTTGTTTTACAAATCCTGTTGTTGAAGTTTTTTAGATTTTCAGTAGAGAGAAACACGCACGTTGTAAAGATCATATTTTTGAAATTGCACGTAATTTATTGATCAAAACTTTAAACTCGTTTTTCTTGATACACGTTTTTTTTTCAAAACGGCACGCAGTATAACTCAAACAAGTTTTTTTTCAATCCAAACGTTTTTTCTTTTAACTGTATATTAGTAGATTAAATGCAGGAAATTTATTTTAGTTCGTTGCTTTTATAAATGCAATTAATTTGAAGCTACTAACGAGTGTTTCCACTCCCAGACTAAACATGAAGTAAAATTTCGAGTTTAGAAAAGCCTGAAAATTTGGTTTGAGGCTTTTCTAAACTCATAATTTTACTTCATGCGCCACGCGTATTAAACACTGAAAGCACTGAAATATTGTGAACGAGTAAACTTCTCTTGAAATCAGTGTATCGCGCTACGCGACCAAATCAAATTTTCAGGCTTTTCGAATATTTACTTCATGCTTAACCTGATTTCAAGTAAAGTTCAAAATATATTGCTTATCACGGCACGCAGTATAACTCAAACAAGTTTTTGTTTTCAATCCAAATTTTTACCATATCTTCAAATCAACATTCCTAAGAGAAATACGTACGGGTTTTTCAATAAGTTAAACTTTAGATTTTATATCTACAAATTTATTCTCCTTTTTAGGTCAAAAATTAGTCTTTTAACTTCAAACACTCGCCAATTACACAAAAAAATATATTTATAAAATCCCGTATTTTTCTAACTATACTCATGTAGATTAAGAATAATTTTTTCATTTTGTTCCAAATTCAACTGTACGGGACTTATGGTGCGTGCCGTGGCGCCTCTCAAATTAATCCTAGCTCGCGCTTGAACGGCTCCAGTGCCTCCATTTTGTAACTTTATGTAATAAATAAAAAAAATGTGAACACTTCAAGACATATTGTTAGCCATGTTTTGAAGTCAAAATTGAATCTGTGTTCAGTATTCCGGCACCAGATACCCACAAACGGGTTTCGGACTTCGAGGGCCTCGTCAGTGTGGTCCCGGCCCAGTGCTGAGGAATACTGAACATTTCTGACTATATCAAGTCAATATGTGGAAACTATTAATAGTTTCGATAGCTAACGCCATCTCAGTTTTGAAGTGTTCACATTTTTTTTATTTATTACATAAAAATCACATAAAATCTTTGAATATTATTATCTTCTTACTTTTCCTTCGACGAAAACCAACATTTCAAAAAAAATCTCTTAACGATTTTTATATGAAATTTGCTGTGGATTTAATAAAAACTCCTATACACTTACTTAATGAATTTCAGCTTAAAAAATATCGATATGATCTTTACAACGTATTCATTAAAACAAACAAAACAAAAAAAACGCACCTGAGTTCTTCCAAAAAAAAAAAAAACAAATGAGAGAAATAATTAACAAACATAAATCATTAAGAAAATGTAGCTAGTCGAATTAAATTAAATAAATACATATTTAATTGAGTGATTACTATACAATTAGCTAGAAATTTTATACCAAATGACGAGAACAACAAAACTAGATCTTGTGGGATTTTATTTCTTTTGTAATTAAAGGCCTAAATTATTTAAATCTCTCGTATAGTCGGATCCCTTGAAATTTAATAAAATTAAAATTAAAAAAGAGAAATAATTAAGGTTTAACGATATATTTTTTAAATAAATATGTGATTGTTGAGTTCCTTGTATAAATTAGGTTGTTATTGTAGGATTATTTGGATTGGTAAGTTTTCCATATGGCGGATTGTTTTAGGGTGTGTCAACTTATTCCTCCCCTCTATTTACAAAGATTTCACTCAAACTTTGGGAATTACTCACTTAAACAAAGAAATTGGTTTATTTTTTTGAGTGCGTAATTTTTTGCAATCCAGTGTGCGCAATCCCTACATTTTTAACAGTGTTTCAGTTGTAAAGAAATATTGCTGCTAATAAAATGTATGCATAAATGGTATGGGAATACGCATAGAAATTGTAAAAGAATATTACTGCTAATAAAATGTATGCTGAGTATGGGAATACGCGCAATTGACGGCTATTAATGCATTAATGGTATGGGAATACGCATAAAAATTGTAAAGGAAAATGACTGCTAATAAAATGTATGCTGGGTACGGGAATACGCGCAATTGACTGCTAAAAATCCGTTAATAGTATGGGAATACGCATAAAAACTGTAAAGGAATATTACTGCTAATGGTATAGGAATACGCATAAAAATTGTAAAGGAATATTACTGCTAATAAAATGTATGCTGGGTATGGGAATCCGCGCAATTGACTGCTAAAAATGCATTAATGGTATGGGAATACGCCTACGCACTAAAACAAAAAAATCACTTAATTATGTGTTCTGAGTGCGTATTTCCTGAAGTTTTAGTGCAATTTCGTCTTAAAACGAACAAAAAAAAAACACACGCCATGGGATATTTTATTTATTCAAATCCAGTGTGGGTATGTGCATCAGCACAATGGGCCTAATGAGTCCTAAGTGCAGTGCAGAAATGCGCACTCCCCAAAGAACCAGAACCAGTGTGTGTATTCCCATACCCATTATAGCTGTCCAGTGTGTGTATTATCATAATATTCATATATTTTTAGCATTATGGTGTGCGTTTTTCCATACCCTTCATACAGACTACAGTTGACTGCTAAAAATGCATGAGAGGTATGGGAATACGCAAAAAATGCACTAAAACTTTCGAAAACGTTGGAAATTACGCACTTAGACAAGTAAATCGCTTAATTTTTTTAGTGCTTATTTCCTAAAGTAGTGCAATTTTGTCTTTAAACAAACAAAAAATAAACACAAGCCATGACATTTTTTATATAATGGAATCCACTGTGCGTATTTCCATACCCATTATAGCGTCCGGTGTGTATTCAGATAACACTCTTATATTTTTAGCATTCCAGTGTGCGTTTTTCCATACCCCTCATACAGAACATTTTTGTTTTACTTGTATATTAGTAGATTAAATGCAGGACATTTATTTTAGTTCGTTGCTTTTATAAATGCGATTAATTTAAAGCTACTGACGAGTGTTTCCACTCCCAGACTAAGCATGAAGTAAAATTTCGAGTTTAGAAAAGCCCCGCGTAGAAAATATGTCTCGGGTCGCGCAGCGTCCCGAAACCAATTTTCACGTGGCTTTTCTAAACTCGAAATTTTACTTCATGCGCCACGCATATAAAACACTGATTTTAATTTAAGTTTAAAATACACCGCTTATGTTTGATAAATGGTTTTTTGTCTTAGAGCTCGACCTGCAGCAATTTTCTTTGGAATACTGAAAAGATAAATATCCCTGTGTATATTTTTCGCAGTCCAGTGTGCGTATTCCTATACCCCTCATACAATTTTATCAGTGTTTCGGTTGTAGAAAAATATTCCTGCTAAAAAAATGTATGCGGGGTGTGGAAATACGCACAGTTGACTGCTAATACGTGCATAAGAGGTATGGGGATACACACAGTTGTTTGCTAATAGATGCATAATGGGTATGGGAATCTGCACACTTGATTTGATTTCCACTCCCAGATTAAGCATGAAGTAAATTTTGTTTATTTTGTCTAAAAGCTCGACTTTAGAGCAATTTGCTTTGGAATACTGAAAATAAACAATTCCCTGTGTATATTATAAGCAGTCCAGTGTGCGTATTTCTGTACTCCTCATGCAATTTTAGCAGTGTTTCAGTTGTAGAGAAATATTCCTGCTAAAAAAAAATGTATGCGGGGTGTGGAAATATGAACAGTTGACTGCTAATAAATGCATAAGGGGTACGAAGATACGCACAGTTATTTGCTAATAAATGCATAATGGGTATGGGAATCCGCACACTTGATTTGATTTCCACTCCCAGATTAAGCACGAAGTAAAATTTGTTTATTTTGTCGAAAAGCTCGACCTGGAGCAATTTTCGTTGAGATTCTGAAAAGACAAAAAATCCCTGTGTATATTACAAACAGCCCAGTGTGCGTATTCGCATACCCCTCTTACCGTTTTAGCAGTGTTTTAGTTGTATAGAAATATTCCTGCTAAAAAAAATGTATGGAAATACGAACAGTTGACTGCTGATAAATGCATAAGGGGTATGGGGATACGCATAGTTGCTTGCTAATTAATGCATAGTGGGTATGGGAATCCGTACACTTTATTTGATTTCCACTCCCAGATTGAGCATGAAGTAAAATTTGTTAATTTTGTCTAAAAGTTTGACCTGAAGCAAGTGCTTTGAGATACTGAAAAAATAAAGATAAAAATCTATATTTCAAGCAGTCTAGTATGCGTATTCCCTAACCCCTCACACCGTTTTAGCAGTGTTTCCGTTGTAGAAAAATATTCCTGCAAAAAAAAGTCGTATGCGGGATATAGGAATACATACAGTTGACTGCTAATAAATGCATAAGAAGTAAGAGAATACGCACACTGGATTTAAAAAAATATTAAATTAAGAGGTAAAAGTTGGCGGGTTCTCAATTTTTGCGGTGATACGGTTAATAAACTTAATTAAATTAATTATTTATGTGATTTTAAGTAAGTATATGAACGAAACAAATATTGTTGAATTATTTTTTGTTGTCTGAGGAAAGAATTTTATGTAAGTATATAAAGAAAAAAAATTTATTGAATTGTTTTTGGTTGTCTGAAAAAAAAAAACCGTCGGTTTAAAGTTGATAGTGTATTGTAATTTAAGCAGCTTTTAAACCGATGATTATTTTTTAAAACACGTATGACTGGTTTCACCAACTTCAATTATTCGTAGATTTAATTAAACTCAAATTTTGACCAACTTCAATTATTCGTAGATTTAATTCAACTAAAATTTTGAATTTATTCGTAAATTAAATTATTTTTTCGATTGTAGCAGACATTTTTCATGCGATAAACGTCAATGTCAATTATAAATTGATTGATTTTTTGACATGTATGTAACTATTAATAGATTTTAATTAGTCGATTTAACTGATGTTGGTGAAACCTGGCATAAATTTATTATAAATTATTCCGGGCACGAAATACATAAAATAAACATTTAAATTTTACAGCTGTGTGCTTTTAAAAGTCTGTGTGATTTTTAGCTATTACAAAAAAAAAATATTTACGGAAATTGAATTATTCTACTTTCGCTATTTCAGTGTGCTTGTTGTGATGTGTTGATGAATTTTCCAAACAAACTACAAAATAAAGAATCATTTTTTTTCTATGAATGTTAAACCCCTTACACAAAAAGATGTTTATTGATATTTGTGGTGACAAAACGAATGCACAATTTCAATTGTTGGTTTTTTCGAATTATTCCGTTCTTTCCAGAGTTGTACATGCAAAAAGTGATATTGTATATTGTAAAATTATTATAATAAATGTTTTCTACTATGGTTTTTTTGTTAAACTTATGTAACACCGACCAGTACACAAAAAATAGAATAGAACAACCAAGCAGCGATTGTACGTGTATAAGGTAATAATGACGTGTTTTGGTTGTAATGAAGCATTACTGCTAAAAGCATGTATGCTGGGTATGGGAATACGCACAGTTGACTGCTAAAAATGCATAAGGGGTATGGAAATACGCAAAATTTTACGTGTATGAGGTAATAATGACGTGTTTCGGTTGTAATGAAACATTACTGTTAAAAGCATGTATGCTGAGTATGGTAATACGCACAATTGACTGCTAAAAATAAACAAGGGGTATGGGAATACGCAAAATTGTACGTGTACAAAGTAATAATGACGTGTTTCGGTTGTAATAAAACATGACTGATGGGCATGGGAACACGCACAGTTGACTGCTAAAAATGCATAAGGGGTATGGGAATAGGCAAAACAATGTACTAAAACTTCGGAAAACGTTGGGAATTACGCACTAAAACAAGAAAATCGCTTAATTTTTGTTTAGTGTGGATTTTCTTAAGTTTAAGTGTAATTTTTCTATTTCAACAAACAAAAAAACACAAGCCATGGCATATTTTATTGAAACGAATTCAGTGTGCGTACTTCCATGCCCATTATAGTTGTCCAGTGTGTGTATTCCCATAACACGTATACTTTTAAAATTCCAGTGTGCGCTTTTCCATTACCCTCATACAGAGTGTTGTAGCTTTTTAGTAGCATAAATCAAGAGATACTAATTTGTTGTTGAAAAATGTGGACTGTTATTTATTGGCTTACTCTGCAATTTAGAAACATCTGATAATTACATCAAATACGCTTATACATAGGTATATTACACAGATAATTTTTTTTAATTGTATACTAACGAGTGTCTATAAACTTTCGGCATCATAGGTTCTGACTTCAGAAACATACGTCGTAATTAGACATATTATTAGATTTATTTGACGTTTCCGAGATTCACTAAATCGTATGGCTTAATCTAAGATGTGTAATTTCAATTAGTAGATTAGACGCGAGACATATTTTACGAGGCTTTCCTAAACTCGAAATTTTACTTCATGTGTCACGCGTATAAAACACTGATTTCAAGTAAAGTTCAAAATATACTGCTTATCACGGCACGCAGTATAAACAAGTTTTTTTTTTCAATCCAATTTTTTACCATATCTTCAAAATAACATTCCGAAGAGAAATACGTAAAGGATTTCCAATAAGTTAAATTTTAGATTTTATATCTACAAATTTATTCTTTTTTTTCAGGTCAACAATCGGACTTTTTACTTCAAACACACACCAATTACACAAAAAAATAGATTTTCAAAATCCCGTACGTTATTGTCTAACTGTACGCATGTAGATTAGAAATCTTTTTCTTATTTTGTTCCAAATTCAATTGTACGGGACTTATGCTGCGTGCCATGGCGCTCCTCAAATTAATCCTGGCTCGAGCTTGAACGACCCCATTTTGTAACTTTATGTAATAAATAATCGATTTTACATAAAAACGTGCATTATAAAGTTTGGAACGAGTGTTTTCCACTCCCAGAGTGAGCATGAAGTAAAATTTCGAGTTTAGAAAAGCCCCGCGTAGAAAATTTGTCGAGGGTCGCGCAGCGACCCGAGACAAATTTTCACGGGGCTTTTCTAAACTCGAAATTTTACTTCATGCGCCACGCGTATAAAACACTTGTTTCGTGTGAAGTTCATAATATACTGTTTATGTTTGATATATGTTTATTTTGTCTAAAAATCTCGACCTATAGCAATATTTCGTTCTGCTGTAGGTCGAGCTTTTTAGACAAAATAAACATTTGTCAAACATAAGCAGTAAATTTTGAACTTCACACGAAATTAGTGTTTTGTATGCGTGGCGCATGAAGTAAAATTTCGATTTTAGAAAAGCCTGAGTAGTTGTTCTTATTTTGTTCCAAATTCAATTGTACGGGACTTATGCTGCGTGCCATGGCGCTCCTCAAATTAATCCTGGCTCGAGCTTGAACGACCCCATTTTGTAACTTTATGTAATAAATAATCGATTTTACATAAAAACGTGCATTATAAAGTTTGGAACGAGTGTTTTCCACTCCCAGACTAAGCATGAAGTAAAATTTCGAGTTTAGAAAAGCCCCGCGTAGAAAATTTGTCGAGGGTCGCGCAGCGACCCGAGACAAATTTTCACGGGGCTTTTCTAAACTCGAAATTTTACTTCATGCGCCACGCGTATAAAACACTAGTTTCGTGTGAAGTTCATAATATACTGTTTATGTTTGATATATGTTTAATTTGCTAAAAAGCTCGACCTATAGCAATATTTCCCTCTGCTGTAGGTCGAGCTTTTTAGACAAAATAAACATTTGTCAAACATAAGCAGTAAATTTTGAACTTCACACGAAATTAGTGTTTTGTATGCGTGGCGCATGAAGTAAAATTTCGAGTTTAGAAAAGCCTGAGTTTGGATTTGGACGCTACGCGTCCAAATCCAAAACGCTCAGGCTTTTCTAAACTCGAAATTTTACTTCATGCTTAGTCTGGGAGTGGACTGCTAATAAATGCATAAGGGGTATGGGAATACGCACATTGGATTTTCAAATATTTAATTGAGAGAAAAAAGTTAGCGGGTTCTCAATTTTCGCGGTGATACGGTTAATGAACTAAATTGAATTAATTATTAATGTGATTTTATGTAAGTATATAAACAAAACAAATATTACTGCTTATGTTTGACAAATGTTAATTTTGTTTAAAAAGCTCGACCTACAGCAATATTTCGTTCTTTCCAGAGTTATACAGGCAAAACGTGATATCGTATATTATAAAAATATTAAAATAAACGTTAGACAAATACAACACTTCAACTTTGTTTATATACAAACAAAATTGAAGTGTCTTATTTGAACACAGTTGAAGTGTCTTATTTGTGTAAATAATGATGTATAACGAAATAGAAGCCTCCAGGATAATTAATGTTTTCTACTACTTATTTTTTCAACATTTTTTAGCACCCTCCTTAAAAATAATAGTGCAAAAAAAATAAAATAAAATAACCAAGCAAAAATTGTATAAGATAATAATAATTGCAATTGTAGTGTAGCTAATTTAAAATTTACAAAACCAACCTTCAAATGATTCATTATTTATTAACAAACTGCCAAGAAAACATTGTAAACAATTTACCTAGATTCACACAAACGACAAATCCGCAACTCCAGAAGACAATTGCAGTTTTTTTTCTTCCTTACTTCACAACATCCGCTTTTGTGCGATTGTGAAATGTTTGCGCGCGCGCGCAGATTAAAACGTAATTAGTTGCGACTTTTACGTATTTGTCGCCGCTTTATCAGATTGTTGAATTTGTGACATTGTGTAATTTTTCCTGGACGAGTGAAATCCAAGATGGGCATAAAAAGGACGAGGCGTATTTGGCGGTAATTCAGAATGAACATGTCGGGTTTACGGAAGGTCGTGTCTTTGTTTGTTGTCGCGTTTTTGGCGTTTGATTTTGTTTCTGGTCAAGGGGCTAGGTATGTGGAGAGGCAGCTGTTGTGTGTTCTTGATAAGGCACCTTGTGACGCTTGGGGCCAACAAGTAAAAGGTGAGTTAACAATTAATAGCAATAATACAAAGAAGACCCCTTTTTTCTCGTTTGAAACTTGTGAATCTTGGAATTACTTTAAATGCAGGTTTAAATCGCTTTACAACTAAATACTGATAATCTGACTTTAATTTTAGTTTAAATGAAACACTTATTACTTTCAAACACTTTATTGTACTCGCGACAATTGTTTCGCCACACTGTGGCTTCTTCAGGCGAATAATAAATAAATAAATTATTCTTCGCCTGAAGAAGCCACAGTGCTACTATTAACTGCTTCAACAATTAAGTTACTGATAATCTAGTTTACAGATTTACCGTTAAATGGTAATAAAATTACCGGTATTTTCCTGTTTTTCGCCTGTTTTTCGCCTGTTTTTCAGTAAATTGATCTGTATGCATATCCCCTATGTATAGTTTAATAAAACGCGAATGAATTGTTAAAAGCAGTAATTATAGGCAACCCAAATACCGTAAATGTATGTTGGGTTGCGACGCTTGGGGCCAACAAGTTAAAGCTGAGTAAACAATTAACAGCGATAATAAATACAATTTCTTTCTCATTTGAAACTTGTGGGTCTTGAAATTACTTTTAAATCAGGTTCAAATCGCTTTCCAATTAGGGATTTTAATACCGGTAAACTGATTTACTGGTTAATACTAAAGAAAGTTAATACTAAAAAAAGTTTTAAAATTAAGGACACGAGAAGCGTCAACATTTTAAAAATCAGTAATATCTTGAAAATTCACAAAACCTGTAAAATTGACAAAAAAATATAAAAAGTTTTAAAATTAAGGACAATCTAAAAAAATGGGCTGAAAGACCCCAGGGTCGATAGCCAATTCGCAGAATTAAATATTTGTTTCTTGTATATACTTATTATGCATTCTAATTGTTGTACTGTGTATTCTGTGAATAAAGATAATATATATATATATATATATATATATATATATATATATATATATATATATATATATATATATATATATATATACCGGGTGTGGCACTTAAGACGCCTCGGACCATAGCTCCTTTACGATAAAAGCTATCGAAAAAAATCTAAGAGCAAAGTGGTGCATAATTACCGTCGCTATGTTTCAAAAATATTTTTAATCATCAGTGGCGTGCCGTACTGCAGTGGCGTACCAAACTTATGTTTTTTTTAAATGGAATGCTCTATTTTTTATTGCAGATTTGGAAAGTGCTCGAAGAGTACTTATTTTTTTATCTAACATGTTATACCCTTTACTTTAGCGGTTTCGCTGTTATAACCCCTTCTTTCAAAATTGCGCCCCATTTTTGAGATTGTTTTGTAGAGAAACTAATTGACGCCGGCGCCTAAATTTTGAATTGAGGTACAGATTAAGACCTCGTATACCTTCACATAATTTTTTTTCGGGTAATAAAAATAATTTTTGATTGAACTTCGCATGTTGTCATTTTTTTCGAAAATTTCAAATGGCACCCCCCTAAAAAAATTACGGCGTTGTACAGCCAAAACTCTAAATTTTTCATTGGTACAAAAAAAATTACACGTTGCATAACAAAATTTCGGAGAAAAAAGGAATTTCATCGCAAATGTCGGGAAACGTTTTCCGTTCCCAAGAGTGCCATGAGAAAATAAAAACACAAATACGGTCAACATAATAGTATGTACCTATTTATTCAACATGATATGAAAAATGCAGATAAAGAAAATTTAACAACTTAAACTAAATGTTCGAAATGACGACCTTCCTGCTGGAGGCATAACCGCAACTTCGACTCACAGGCTCTAGACACTGCCCTAAGGACTTCTGGTGATATACCGCGGAAAGCCGCGCGGATTCTCTCCCTCATATCCTCGACAGTAGTTGGTACCGTCCTGTAAACCTCGTCTTTGATATGGCCCCAAAGGAAGAAGTCAAGGGGAGTGAGGTCTGGTGATCTTGGCGGCCGCCTCACAGGACCCCCACGACCAATCCAGGAGTCCGGAAACGTTTCATCGAGAAATTCCCGAACGACACGGCTATTATGTGCAGGAGCTCCATCGTGCTGGAAAACTATCTGTCGTAGAGCGGCTAGAGGAACATTTTCCAAGAGATCATCTAAGTCGTCGCGAAGGAACCTCAAATAACTGTTGCCGTTCAGGTGCCCCTCGATGAAATAAGGACCCAAAAGGTGTTCTCCAAGTATGCCTCCCCAAACATTCAGCGACCATCTTTGCTGGTAGTTTATCATTCGCATGGCGTGTGGGTTTTCATCGGCGTAATAATGGTAGTTGTGGCGATTGACATGCCCATTTCTATGGAACGTCGCTTCATCAGAAAATAATATGCGCATAAGAAATGATTCCTCCTGCTCAATTTTGTTGATAGCCCACAAGCAGAAATCTTGCCTCGCATGAAAATCTTGAGGTTGCAATTCTTGGTGCAGTTGAATCTTAAATGGACGGAATTTGTACTTTTGAAGAACACGATGTACGGATCGCGTTGAAATATCGTGATTCCTACTAATATCATGAGGATCTTCAATAACTGCCTCCAGAACCTGCAGTTCATTATTTTCGGTAAAAACTGTCTTCTTTCGAACTCTCCTTGGCCGTTTCACACTTCTCGTAGTAGTAAATCTCTCCAACACTTTTTGAAACGCACGTTTATTTGGATGTGCCCTGTGCGGATATCTCGCAGCGTACACTGGTGACGCCAAGAAACAATTCTTGTTACATTCTCCAAGAATAAATATCATGTCAACCATTTCCTCTTGAGTTCGGAACATTTTTAGAACGTTTATCAAACATGACTTATGGCTGCTACTGGCGTCTAATAATTTGCTTTGACAATTACCAATCTTTTGGTTTCTCATGGCACTCTTGGGAACGGAAAACGTTTCCCGACATTTGCGATGAAATTCCTTTTTTCTCCGAAATTTTGTTATGCAATGTGTAATTTTTTTTGTACTAATGAAAAATTTAGAGTTTTGGCTGTACAACGCCGTAATTTGTTTAGGAGGGTGCCATTTGAAATTTTCGAAACAAATGACAACATGCGAAGTTCAATCAAAAATTATTTTTTTTTGATAAATTACCCGAAAAAAAATTATGTGAAGGTATACGAGGTCTTAACCTGTACCTCAATTGAAAATTTAGGCGCCGGCGTCAATTAGTTTCTCTACAAAACAATCTCAAAAATGGGGCGCAATTTTGAAAGAAGGGGTTATAACAGCGAAACCGCTAAAGTGAAGGGTAAAACATGTTAGATAAAAAAATAAGTACTCTTCGAGCACTTTCCAAATCTGCAATAAAAAATAGGGCATTCCATTTAAAAAAACATAAGTTTGGTACGCCACTGGAGTACGGCACGCCACTGATGATTAGAAATATTTTTGAAACATAGCGACGGTAATTAAGCACCACTTTGCTCTTAGATTTTTTCGATAGCTTTTATCGTAAAGGAGCTATGGTCCGAGGCGTCTTAAGTGCCACACCCGGTATATATATATATATATATATCTAAAAAAATTACGAATTTTAAATGTTAAAGGAAATCTTGGTAAAGTTATGAAAAACGTTACAGATTAGCTAAAATCTTCTAAGGGCCAGTTGCACCAAACACGTTGAACTGGTTCAACTCTGAACTTGAGTTCAAAGTGACATTTGAAAAATAGGAACTGTCATCTTAAACTCGAGTTCAGCTTGAACTTAAGTTCAATGCTTTCAGTACAATGAAAACCGTCAACATTTTTGATTTGCTGCTTTTCACCAGTATTTCGCTAAATTAATCTGTATGCATATCCCCTATACATAGTTTATTAAAATGCGAACCAATTGCTTTGAAATAATTGTTAAAAACAGTAATTATAGGCAACCTAAATACAGTTAATGTATGTTGGGTTGCCTTCTTCTATGTGTTTCTGAATTTCACTTGAAATCATTAGTTTATAAGCGTGGCGCATGTAGTAAAATTTCGAGTTTATAAAAGTCCGATAATTTGGTTTGGTGAAAAATTGTGTGAAAAATTCATGGATAATTTGGGAATTTAAACATTTTTTTGACTTTTAATTTTGCCGAATAGTTGTAAACACGTTTTGTGTTTGAATTGGTTCATTAATTCAAACACGAAATGTGTTTACAACTATTCGGCAAAATTAAGAGCCAAAAAATGTTTTAATTCCCAAATTATCCATGAATTTTTCATACAATTCTTCACGAAACCAAATTATCAGGCTGTTCTAAACTCGAAATTTTACTACGCTTGAGAGAGTATCAAAAGTCTGTTTATTAACTTATATACACTTTGTATACTCAAATCCAGTGTGCGTATTTCTGTACCCCTAATGATTTTTTTCTATAATAGAATACATCTTTTGTATGCAATCATTTTTGTTTAGCATTTTACGATTTTCTGTTTTGCATTTGAATGATGTGCAATTCCTAAAAAATATTTATACCTGCTGTTCTATAAAAAACGCCTAACGCCTTAACTCTGTTATTTATTGACTGATTTGAATCAACTAAAATACAAAGCCAATGGCCGTTTAAAAACATTGGGCACATTCATCAAAAACAACAGATAGGAGTTTACTGCGTGAACGTGTTTGGAATTTTTGCAATCGTACAAAATAGACCGACCGGAGTACCGTTCATTAGATACCTCCAAATCCAAAACATGTTGAATGTTGAACATTTTGATGAACGGGCCTACTAAGCAAACCCATTGAAATAATGTTTAATCAACATTAATACAACGTTTAATGTTGCTACAATGTTGATATAACCTTATTTGTTTGTTTTTTGCTCAATGGGGGCCTATTGATAGAAAGAGAATCAAATGATAGTAGAGGGCGCTATTTTGTAGAAGGGAAACATACAATTGTACATTGTGTTGCATAGTTATAGATAGCGTCACCTATATTCACCATTCAGTTCCACTTCTATATATTCGTCATTCAACAGAACAGAAAATTGTGCAAAGCTAATCTGAAATTATTGCATTTTTGCCTCTTCCTTGCAAATCTAGTTATTGTTTTGTGAAAATGTTTAATTGTTTGCGATGTTCTTTTTTTCTAGGCGCTTTACCTGAAATAATTGGAAACGGATGCCAGGCTTGCGACAATGTCCAATTGAACAACGTAAGAAGAATCACGCGATTTATTCAAACTAGGTATCCAGGATTGTGGTCGGAAATTGTGGAGAAATATTCGACATAAAATGTCAACTTTACTTAAATGATATAAATTAAAAAAAAACATTAATTATTAAATATACCAAAAATCAACAGAGAGAAATAAAATACCGTTTCTTTTATTACGAAATACGAGTGAATTAACAAATAATCAAAAAATACTTGATCGATAGATTATTTATAGATGTTGCTATAAACAATATTTTAGAACTATAGTAGCTTTGAAATGTTCTACTAACTAATTCCTCAACAATATACTAACTAAAAAAAATCGCCACAGAGAGATGAATTATATACAATTACATACTGTTATTGTTTAAATGATTTAAGTTACCGTTGTTAAATAAATCGATATTATAGTGAAAGAACTGGAATACTGCAACTAATTAATTAACGATGGGAGGGTGTTTTAATGCTACAGTAGACTACTAACTTTTCTAGAATTGTACACAACATTATTGAAGTCCTAAATTATCACAAACCGGGCGCAAAAAATAAATGACCCACTTAGCAAAGAAACGTTGCATGACACCTTGCATTAATGTTACCGCGCAACACAAAACGTTGCGTTTTAAGTTGCATGAATGTTGAAAAAACGTTAAATAAACGCTGAATGTCCGCTTACAGGAACGTTGCATGCTAACGTTCAAAGAAAAATGTTGCTGCACCGTTGACAAAGCAACGCCTATGCAATACGAGCGATTACTCTTATTTGTGTGCAACCTAACATACGAATGTTAAGTTGCATACGATGAATGCATAGAATCCGTTTGTACACAACCCGATATGCAGCAATTAAGTGAACATTATGGCAATGTTTCTCTCGTAATCTTGATGAAAAATTCATTTCTAGGTTTAAATCGGTCAAAAAATACAAATATGTATTGGTAACAGAAAAACAAGAAAAAAAAGTGTCTTTCAAAAAGTAACGTGTAGTCTAGGGGAGACAGTACCCTTAAACTATGAAAACATTAAAATATTCTTAACAAGTGCATGAACTTCAATTGAAATCAGCTTCTTATACGCGTGGCGCATGAAGTAAAATTTCGAGGTTAGAAAAGCCCAGAAAATTTGTCTCGGGTCGCTGCGCGACCCGAGACAAATTTTCACAGGGCTTTTCTAAACTCGAAATTTTACTTTGTGCTTAGTCTGGGAGTGGAAAACACTCGTTTAAAGCATTCAGTTGAACTTTTTTAGAAAAACAACGAATATCTGAAGATTTACAGCATATAATTGGGACATGTTTACTTAAATGAAAATCTCTCTGTATGTTCAATGTCAATGTGCATTACAGCAACAGTTCCAACAATTATACAATGTTAAAAATGCAATGTTACCATTCTTAATATATATCCAATGTTTACAATACAATATTGCATAAAAGTCAAATTGTAATGATGATATATAATATTGTGTTACTTCACCGCACTATTTTTGAAACGTTATATAACAATGTTGAATTTTAATATCATTTTTAATATTTAGGTAATGTATATAAATCAATATTGCACGGAAAACGTTTACACTATGTTTGTAACGTTGCTGAAACTTTGTTGTAATAATTTTAATATAATGTTTTATTTTAGTATCATGTTCAATGTTCGTGCAATGTTTAAAATGTTTCTGTGTTCAGTGGGGAGATTTAGTATTGATAAGTGAATAATGGCTGAATAATTAAAGTTTTACGGAAAAAAAGAAAACCGTAAGTATTGTATACTAATGAAATTGTTACAATATTTAAAACGGGATAAATAAGTTAAAATAGTTTAACGAATTTCATGATTTTTTTAATATAATCAATATAACAGAAACAAACATTTTTTTTTATTGAAATCCTTAATACATTCTAACGAGTGTCTTCCACTCCCAGACTAAGCATGAAGTAAAATTTCGAGTTTAGAAATGCCTGAAAATTTGGTTTGGTCGCATAGCGCGAAGCGCGGAGCGACCAAACCAAATTTTCAGGCTTTTCTAAACTCGAAATTTTACTTCATGCGCCATGCGTATGAAACACTGATTTTAGGTGAAGCTTAAAATATTCTACTTAAGCAGTATGCAAAAAACGTGTATTCTGAACATCACACCACATCAGTGTTTAGTACGCGTGGCGCATGAAGTAAAATTTCGAGTTTAGAAAAGCCTGAGAACATTTGTTTTGGACCAAACTAAATTTTCACGCTTCACTTAACTCGAAATTTTACTTCATGTGCCATGCGTTTGAAACACTGATTTATTCAACCGCTCAAAATTGGCCAATTAATCTTTTATTACTGCCAAAAGTTTAGTTAAAGGATGAAGTCCTAGTATAAATTTATATAAAATTTTAAATAGCTTCACATTTTCTCTGTTGCAATTCATGTGACCTGAAGTGATTGTCTTCGTATGCCAAATTAAAGTTATTATGTACATGGGGGGGGGGGGGGGGGTTATGTAGGGATTCAAATTCATAATGGCAAAAAATAAGGTTGCAAAACAATGATCTAGAATGTGTTTCAAGGATTGAGAAAATGTTTGTCGTATTTTACTTTGAAGCAAACTAGCGTTAATTCGTGCAAATTTTTATAAAGAAAATGATAAGATCGCCAGCAAGAATTGAAAATTCTTGAAAATCATGATATTTATGCAAATGTTCAACTTTCAGCGATTGTTACGCGAAACATTGTTGAAAACCGTCTGCCTCAAGAATGTTAAATTCTAACTAAGAGCTTTAACAATTTTTCTTTATAAAAAAAAATCATGATAACTGTTTAAACCACTATTTTCAAGAATGTTTAAAGAATCTTTTTCTAAAAAAAAAGCTTGGCTTGCAATTTTCTAATCTTGTCTTTGAATTTGAAAACATTGCATCGTGTTTGTTAAAATCTCAAAATACTCACAGATAATATTGTTAGGATTTGTAAAAATAAATAGGAAGTAGGTAAACAATACATGAACGTTTTTATTTTTTGTAAGATTTGTATTTATTATACGTATAAAAAAACAGTCTCAATTATTTATTTTTAATGTGTGTTTTACTGGTGGAGAGACTTTTCGTACCGCTTCCTATACTCGTCAGATGGATCATATTTTTTCGTCAAACGCTCCCAATCCTTCTTGCGGTTGTCCATCAGATGCCGGATGACCTTTTCGGCGGTGTCCTTCTGCTTGGGATTGCACTTCGTGCATCCACTGGATAAAGCATCAGGCAAAGTTTCTAAAAAAGAAAGACGGAAAGTTATGAAGAATATAGGACACAATACCATTAATGTATATTGGGTTGCCTTAGAGATCATCTTTGAGGCAATCCAATGTACATTAACGGTATTGGGTTTATTCACTGACTATAGAGGCTTCTACTTCGTTATACATTGTTGAACATAAATAAAACACTGTTTATCACTTTGTTTGTATAACAATTGGTTTATTTGGTGACTATAGTTTCGATACTACACGTATCATTATCAAACCGTTAGTAACAAAAAACTACAAAGGAACATTATTTATATTTGCAAATTTTCTAATAACAGCGTTAAAGAGGGGGGTGTATTTAAGGTCAAGCTGGTCGTTAATTACGGGAATTTCCTGATTAGCGCGGGCTCTGTGAATCTCCAAAGACTCCAGGAGGTCCATCTTTCTACCCTTCTCGGCAAAGTGAATAACTGAAAGTACATCCTCGCCAAAAGAATGGTTATTTTCAATCAAATGTTTGGCGAAAGATGACTTATCAATTAATCTATGCCGAAAAGAGTAAAGATGCTCACTGAGTCTGGTCTTAAAATTACGACCAGATTGACCTATATACACTCCCTTACAATCATTACAGGTTAATTTATATATTCCTGATTTGTAAATACTTGGTATCTGAGTCTTATGGTTAAAAATAGCGATGAAACCATTTACAAAAATTAAAAATCATATTTTTAACCATAAGACTCAGATACCAAGTATTTACAAATCAGGAATATATAAATTAATATAAACAAAGGTATTGGGTTTTTCTATAGTCATTGTTTGAAGCAATTAATGTATATTGGGTTGTCTTAGAGACCATCTTTGAGGCAAGCCAATACCATTAATTAGGTTGCCAAACAATTAATGTATACTAATAAAACACGGTCTGATTTCCTTTCTTCATTAATTTATTTTTCACTGTTTTATGTAAATATCGAGTATGATTTTCTCTTTTTCAATAACTGAATGTATTAAGATAACTATCAGTTTTAGGATGTTTAGTTATTGAAAAAAATACATGGTACTAGAAATGTACATCTAACGGTAAAACATAAATTAATATAGAAAGGAAATCAAACCGTATTTTATTAGTGATTGATAACTTAAAACATACAGTGAATAAATTAATGTATATTGATTTGCCTTACTAATGTATATTTCAAATATTCGGTCACCTATAGTCATTGTTTTAAACAATTAATGTATATTGGGTTGTCTTACATATCATCTTTGAGGCAACCCAATGTATTGGGGTGTATATAGTCACTGTTTCAATCAGATAACGTATATTAAATTGCCTTAAAGATGAACTATGAGACAACCCAATGCATATTAACGGTATTGGGTCGCCCATAGTCGCTGTTTCGAACAATTAATGTATATTGGGTTATCTTAAAGTTCATTGTTGAGGCAACCCACTGTACACTAATGGTATTGAGTTGCCTATGTTTTGTTATGTTATGGGGTCGGTGGGTCGTGTGGCCTCTGGGCCTTCCGAAATTACTTCGACCTGAAAGATCTTTTGTAATTATCCCTGACCTACTTAAGTTCCTCAATGTCTAAACCTCTTGCGTAGTTTACAATAACTTGAGGGTTAATCTATACCATGTCATTAGGCTTTAAAGTAACCGATGACAGGTAGTTCCCTCTTTGAAGGGACAGGGCAGAGCATTCACAAAGTAGGTGCTCTGCTGTTTCTTGTGCCTCGTTGCAGAAACTGCAATCGGCATCAGTTGTCTGACGCATCTTAGTGAGGTGGTATTTTAGAGGACAGTGTCCAGTAAGAAGGCCGGTTATGAGCCTTAAGTTGCCCTTGCTTAGCCTGAGAAACTATTAGGCTCTTATAGCAGAGAAGGTTTTCGCCCTTGAGTTGCTATAGTTACTGTTACAAACAATTAATGTATATTGGGTTGCCTTAAAGATTACGTTTAAGGCAACCCAATGTACATTAACGGTATTGGGTTGTCTATAATTGCCGTGTTTTTGTTTGTGTGTAATACTTTCAAATATCGTCTGTGTTTTTTGTTTTGTTTACTTGTATTAAATAGGTAGATTGAACGTTTTGCCAATCATTGTCAATTACACAACGCAACCTATTTCTAAAGTAGGGAATTAACATGCAAACTCGGTTCACCTTTATTATGCACTCGCCGCGTAATAATAAAGTTGGGTAAGAGATGAGCGATTGCGTTTTGTTTTTAGAAAACGTGAGCATCGAAGACCGTGCCACTTTCAATCGTGCCGCGGCGAACAAATAAATATCGCATTCATGTAATATATGTTAGAAAATATCAAAGAGAACTTTCTCCCTGCATTCATAAAGTCGACTGACTTATTATACAAATTATTTCTGGTTGCGCAACGCGCCGATTAAATCGGAAAATATCGATTTCTTGAAACTTGTTTTTTTTGTGTGAAATTAAAAATTGATTTTGTTTTCGCGTGTGCAAAAACATCGTTTCAGACTTGTGAAAGCGGTTTATTCGGAATAAATTTTGTTACCTTTCACTCTTATCTCAAAAAGTTCTTATCAAATAGACGGCATCTCTAAAACTAAGATTTTAATTCAGTCGTAAATGAATGGCGAATACCTAAGTCAAAAGTTGTTATCAAATAGACAAAATTACATTAAGCACACAAACAAGAAAAAAATAAGTTACATGTTATTTTAATTCAGACATAAATGAATATCTAAGTCAAAATGGTCAACCAAATCAGATTTTCGATAAAATTCGAAGGATTTGTTCAGTATATTCGTTTTGTAAATTAAATTCACTTGGTTTTGCTTTAAAAAAATACATAACATTTCAGTAATCATTAAAAACCACAACAAAAAAATACATTTATATTTGATATAAAGGAAACACTTAACTTTTGTATACCACTTTTATTTTACTTTTGTGACTAGTTTCAATTACATGGTAATCATTGTCAAACTAAGGTATACAAAAGTTAAGTTTTTTCTTTATATCAAATTGAAAATGTACCACGCCTCCAAAATTCAAGAATATTTATATTTAATTACAATTTTTTTTTAGTTTGTTTACTATTGGTTTGTTTAATTTTGTATGATAAATTCACGATTTATTTATTTACTTTTTATTTATTTCATGAAGAAATTATTAAACTGTGAATATTAGTTAAATCACATGTATGAATGAAGAAAATATTTAGATAATAAAATACTTGCTTTTAAGTTCCCTTCCTTCCGGCGTGCACGGACCTTCCTCCATCAAACACTTGATGTAATTAGTCAAAACACGATTGTTATTCAAAATTTGATCGATATTAATATTATCATATTTATTCGTGTACTTATGTTGAGCGGAAACGAAAGCAACGGCGAACACGCACAGACCCAACACGGCGAACTTCATTTTTCTCTCGGGAGTCAGAGCGCGACCGAAAGAGAAGAAGTGCGCCAAAGCAAAGACCCGAAGTGGCCGAGAGGCACGTCTTTATAAGTGACCGATACCCTTCGGTCGGAGGAGAGTGTGAGTGACCGTCCACGTGATCGGAATACGAATCTGGAACCGTGTCACACATTCTGGATTCGTCGATTCGGTAAAATCCAAGTGAATCATTGCAAGAAAAAAGAAAAGAAAAAGAGTGTGCGAAATGCGTGAAGAATTGTGTTGCATAATTGTTATCTTTTTATGGAAGTTTATGCAAGTTTGGGTTTTTCTTTCGATTATGTCGAATTTAAGGGGTGTCATGAATTATGCAAGATTAATGGGTTTATTTAATCTTATATAATCCATTAATACTAAATATCTATTTTCACAAGATTGCTGAGAAAAAACAATTTGAGAAATTTTAATTTTCTTTAAAGCTGGTTAAAGCTCATACAATTCTAAGTAAATTCAGTGAATTTTATGTTGATTAAATAATTCGTTGATTTTTTATAATTTTTCCAACAAAATATTTCCCAGAAAATCAACGATTTTATTAAAAAGTTTGAATTTTGCTTTAATATTTTTGGAAAATCGGTTGAGATATTTTTATTTTCATAAAAAGTGATTATAGCTCATTTAGTTCTAAGTAAATTCAGTAAATTTTATGTTGATTCAAGAACCCGTTGATTTTTTATAATTTTTTAAACAAAATATTCCCCAACAAATTAACGATTTTATTACCAAATTTCAACTTTGGTTCTACATTTTAGGAAAACTAGTCGAGATGTTTTTATTTTCAGAGAAATTGATTGAAGCTCATTCAGTTCTAAGTAAATTCAGTAAATTTCACGTTGATTTAATAACTTGTTGACTTTTTATAATTTTTTAAACAAAATATTCCCCAGAAAATTAACGATTTTATTGCCAAATTTCAACTTTAATTCTATATTTTAAGAAAACCAGTTAAAATATTTTCATTTTCATAGAAAGTGATTATAGCTTATTCAATTCTAAGTAAATTCAGTAAATGTTATGTTGATTCAAAAATCCGTTGATTTTTTATAATTTTTTTAAACAAAATATTCCCCAACAAATGAACGATTTTATTATCAAATTTCAACTTTGGTTCAATATTTTAAGAAAACCAGTCAAGATATTTTCATTTTCAGAGAAAGTGATTAAAGCTCCTTCAATTCTAAGTAAATTCAGTAAATTTTATGTTGATTCAAGAATCCGTTGATTTTTATAGTTCATTAAACAAAATATTCCCAAAAAATTAACGATTTTATTACCAAATTTTAACTTTGGTTCAATATTTTAAGAAAACCAGTCGAGATATTTTAATTTTTATAGAAATTGATTGAAGCTCATTCAGTTCTAAGTAAATTCAGTAAATTTCATGTAATGAGCATTTTGATTTTAATCTGTTGTGTATATTGTTTGTGATTTTATATATTTTAACTTAATTATTACTTTTAACTTGTTTTAGACTAAGCATTACGTATTTATTTTAAATGGATATCCGTACATAAACAATAACAATAACAATTAAAGAACCCGTTGATTTTTTATTATGTTTTAAACAAAATATTTCCCAGGAAATCAACGATTTTATTACAAAGTTTGAACTTTGGTTCAATATTTTTGGAAAACCAGTCGAGATATTTTTATTTTCATAGAAAGTGATAAAAGCTTATTCAATTCTAAGTAAATTCAGTAAATTTTATGTTGATGCAAGAACCCGTTGATTTTTTCTAATGTTTTAAGCAAAATATTCACCAACAAATTAACGATTTTATTACCAAATTTCAACTTAAGAAAACTAGTTGAGATATTTTCATTTTCATAGAAACTGATAGAAGTTATGTTTAAAACACTTTTTTGATACAGTTTTTTCTTTAAATATTTTGAATTTGCTAAATTATACTACTTCATTAAGATTTTTTGCTTACATTTTTAAATTTCAGCTAAATTCTTTCAGGTATACATATACATACACTGTAAATTATATGACATTCGTTGTTTTATAAAAAGATTTTTATTTGAATTTTTAGACGAGAGTTAATTTGAAGCTTTTAACGAGTGTTTTCCACTCCCAGACTAAGCATGAAGTAAAATTTCGAGTTTAGAAAAGCCTGAAAATTTGGATTGGCCGCGTAGCGAAGCGGAGCGGCCAATCCAAATTAGGCTTTTCTAAACTCGAAATTTTACTGCATGCGCCACACGCATAAAACACTGAAATATCGTCAAGTTTAAAATATACGGCTTTAGCAATCCAATATATAATTGTGAATAAAACGTGAGTCAAATTCTGCGCTGAACAAATTGTTTAAAACAGTGATTATAGGCAACCCAATAACTCTAACGTATATTAGGTTGTCTATAATCGTTGTATGTGTGTTTTTTGAACTTCACTGTAAATTAGTGTTTTTAAGCGTGGCGCATGAAGTAAAATTTCGAGTTTAGAAAAGCCTAAGAATTTGGATTGGCCGCTTTGCTTCGCTACGCGGCCAATCCAAATTCTTAGGCTTTTCTAAACTCGGAATTTTACTTCATGCTTAGTCTGGGAGTGGAAAACACTCGTTAAAAGCTTCAAATTAACCGCTTTTAAACAACGAATTCCTGAAAAATTAAAAAACGCTGTAAATATCGGGATATGCATACTCAAAAGAAAAACGCCCTGTATGTTCTGTTTTAAACACGTTTTAAACGTGATTTAAACACGTTTTAAACGTGTTTTAAACATGTTTTTAATTGTTAATGTTTTAAACGCTGCTTCAATGAAGAAAACACGTTTTATTAAAATAAATGTTTGTTTTAGTTGAAATAAAAAAAACGTGTTTTTAACAACCCTGGTTCAAAGTAAATTCAGTAAATTTTATGTTGATTTAAGAACCCGTTGATTTTCGTATTTTTCACGATACCTTTAACGGTTGACGTTTGCTCATCCTCAGAGTTAACAGCCGAGATTGACAAAATTTGCAAAAAAAAATCTGGTTTTTCTCTGTTACAGTATTTTTCACGATACCTTTAACGGTTGACGTTTACTCATCCTCAGAGTTAACAGCCGAGATTGACAAAATTTGCAAAAAAAAAATCTGGTTTTTCTCTGTTGCCAATCGTTTAGTTCAACATCGAAAGCGTCTTCAAAATTCCAAGCCACTTCTTGACCATCATCTTAAAAGGCCATCTTCGCCACCAAAATTTACAAAGAAAACTTGAACAATGAATTAACGTAATCCCCCATTTACAATTTTTTCGCCAAAAGACCTCCTCACGTCATACTCTTTTGGTACAAATCGAAGAAATGTTAGACAACTTTTCAAATAAAAAGTTCGACAAAAGTATGGTTAAAAATTATTAGCGCCAAAAGACCTCACTTTTATATTCACGTGGTACAAACAGAAAAACATTTCAAACTTCTTTTCAAATACAAATTTTCGACAAAAGTATGGTTGAGCATTTTTTCGATTTGTAACAGGAGAATATAAAAGCGAGGTCTTTTCTCGGGAAAATTTGGCACGACGTCAAAATTTCCAATTTCACCTAACCCAACTCCTGACACGACGTCTAAATTTCTGATTTCACCTAACCCAACTCCCAACAAGACGTCTAAATTTCCAATCTCACCTAACCCAACTCCTGACACGACGTCTAAATTTCTGATTTCACCAGACAGATAGAAAGTAAAAAAAAATAGAAGAAAAAAAAATATATAATAATAATAATAATACTTTATTCGCACTGTACAAACATACACACATACATATATTTGTACATGGAAAACGTCACATAAAATATCTATTAATTTAATCTATCCAAAACTACAGGAAAAATTATCTGCCATACAATATGTTTCCATATCACACATATCAGCTTGTATAACGTGTTCTTCATTCTGTTGTAATCTACAATATATTTTATTTCAATAGGTAGGTGATTGTAGATTTTCAGACAGGCATAAAAGCAACCTTTCTCGAATTTATTAAGCCTATGCTGCGGTAGGTTATATACTTGACCTCTTTTTGTGTTATAACGTGTACAGTAGTATACATCATTAAACAATGGTTTATTCTTCCAAATGAACTTTATACATTCGTATATATATAGCCCATAAAATGTGAGCACATTAACTTGCTTAAAGATACCCCTACAACTTGAGTTATATTTTACTTTTAACAGGGAGTATTCTCTTTTGTATAATAAATGCTCTTATGGCGTTTGTACTGCTGCCCCAAAATATCAGACCATATCTAAGGTGTGAGACTATGTTAGCAAAGAAAAACAGTTTTCCTATGCGAATGTTTGTGTTACGTATCAGTATTCTTAAGCCATAACATGCACTACTTAGTTTTCTACAGATATATGTAATATGTGGTTAAAGCTCAAGGTATCATCTAAGTAAATCCCTAAACATCTAATACTATCTGAGAATGTGTATAATCCGTTATTCAGATTTATCGATTATGGGGTTTTTATAGCTTGGTTCGATTTAAGTAGGACAAATTTGGTCTTTGCAGTATTCAATATAAGTTTATTATCCACTGACTAGAGGCTTCTACTTCTTTATACATTGTTGAACATAAATAAAACACTGTTTATCACTTTGTTTGTATAACAATTGGTTTATTTGGTGACTATAGTTTCGATACTACACGTATCATTATCAAACCGTTAACTAACTAACGGTTTGATAATGATACGTGTAGTATTGAAACTATAGTCACCAAATAAACCAATTGTTATACAAACAAAGTGATAAACAGTGTTTTATTTAAGTTTATTATCGTTGAACCAGTTTCCCAATTTTGTTATACTGTCATTGCTCGAATTTATGATGTCTGGATAAGTACTACCACTGCTAAGGATATTTGTATCGTCCGCGTAGTTTATCATTTTGCAATGTATGGGAAGTATTTTTGATATGTCATTAATATACAGAGAGTTTTATGTAACACCGAACAAGTTCATCCAATACAATTTGACACCTTTATTTTTTAAGTTGTGTGTAAATTGGGTTGCCTATATGACCATTAAAAATTGTAGCCAATCAATCGCAATTAATGCCCCAACTTATACACACAGAGAGTTTTTCTTTCAAGTAAACATGTCCCAATTACATTGTATATGTCGTAAATATTTAGATACTCGTTGTTAAAAAAATCAATTTGAAACTCTAAATGAGTGTGTTCCACTCCCAGACTAAGCATGAAGTAAAATTTCGAGTTTAGAAAAGCCTGAAAATTTGGTTTGGTCGCGTAGCGCGAAGCGCGGAGCGGCCAAACCAAATTTTCAGGCTTTTCTAAACTCGAAATTTTACTTCATGCGCCACCGGTACAAAACACTGACATATTACGAAGTTTAAAGCACACCGCTAAACTTTACACTGCGTGTTTTGTACTGGTGGCGCATGAAGTAAAATTTCGAGTTTAGAAAAGCCTGAAAATTTGGTTTGGCCGCTCCGCGCTTCGCGCTACGCGACCAAACCAAATTTTCAGGCTTTTTTAAACTCGAAATTTTACTTCATGCTTAGCCTGGGAGTGGAAAACACTCGTTTAAAACTTCAAATTACGTTCTTTTAAAAACAGAGCGTCGGCAAATGTACAACGCATGCTTATGTATACTCATTATGAAAATGTCCGGTGTTACATAAAACTCTCTGTATATTATGAATAATAAAGGTCCCAGAATACTGCCCTGTGGTATACCTTTAGTTACCCGTAATGGCTCTGAGAATATATTTCTGTGCGTGTCATTGACGTCGGTTAATTTGGTATAGTGAACTCTGTTCTCTAAGTAGGATTAAATTGTATCATACACCACGTATACCGTATTGGTATAGTTTAGACCATAGATTAAATTAGATCGACGACTCCTAGGGGGCACTAGGTATCGTGAGTTTAGTTCGCCGACTCACTCGATGCGGGGGCGCTGCAATCAGAAATGACGTCATCAGGTGCTGGCCGAGGGCTTCACGCAGTGCGGGACGCGCGGTGCGGGGGGATATACATATGCCGGGGGGTGCGGTGCGGGGAACACCGCGCGGTGTTTGAATTACCGCAAGATGCGAGAAATAATAACGACATAATTATGGTATAAAATGTATATTACAAATAACTTAAAATTTTAATTTTTACAAATAAATAGGAAAAAACAATAATTACTTAATTTAAGTATTTACATTTAGATTTAATAAAACATTGATCACATTAATTGACTATAGGAAAATTTGCTCTAATACATATTTGAAAAACAATAAAATTTATTAACCATAACATAATAGTTACTAAGCAATGCGATTCCGGTGAATTAGCGAACGAATAATTTTAATAACCATTGAAATATCTTTCACACATTAACTTATACATAATTTTCGAATATAATGAACAATATTTAAATTATCTCTACCAAGATAACTGCGTGAATTGATGTCTACCTTATTTGGTCTAATTAATACTTCTAATGCTTAATAATTGATAATTCATGTTAAAACAAGAAGTATTATAATAGAAATACAAATTATTATAAATAAAATGCAGAACTAATATAGATACAAATAAGTTAATGTTCAAGAAATGTGAAGGTATTAATTATAATATTAATAACAGTTTTCTTAATTTTGCAAGTATACTGTCGATTTTTTAACTATATAAAATATTTAACCATACTCGGAAAAATATGACTAATCATTGCTAAATAATAAATCCACATTATCATTGATTTAATTTTTATAGAAGTAATGGTTAAATAAAACTTGAATAATTATCAAATCAATAATACATTTTTATTATTCTACAACAAAAATCACATATATCCTAAACTGCATTCTATTGGTGATAGTCTGAAGCAAATTACTAATAATAAGTTTCAAAAACATCAAGTGCATGATCAAGATGCTCCTTATTAGAAGCATTTTGAGCATACAATTTTCTTGCAACCTTTTGGATATCTCGGGCATAGGAATGCAGCATCTTTGCTTGAGGGGAAAGCTTTCATTTTCGTGTTACATTTAATGTTTTTAACAATTTTACCTCCAGACATTCCTTCATGTTCAGTAGTCGTACTACTTTGTAACTAGATGGACTATTATGATGGGGTTTCAAACTGTTCCCAGTAGCATAATTATCCCAAAGGGGTTTACTACTGCTCACGCCAGCAATTAAGGGAGAATTCTTCTTGTCAGTGAGAAACTCCACAGGTAACCCCACGGGAGACTCCACGTCCTTGGATGTTTCCAGAAGTTCTGGATCATTCACGAGCGCTATGAATAAAATATATATATTTAGATATACTGTTCTTCTTGCACGCTCGCTTAATAAAATGTATTTTTTTAATAAAAAGTAATGTGTGGTTTATATTAGGTATTTGAAGATATATGTGTATATATAAAAGTAACAAATATTTAGCTTACCAGCCGGTGTATCGAGGTATAATGTGGAAACAATCCCTAGCTATAAATTCGTTTTGCTGGTAAAGCATTTTGTCCCCTCATCAAAGTGCCTGTCGCAAATGTAATTAGACTTGATAAAGGTGCATCTTCGATTTTTAAAAAGGTCTTCTCTACCAACAGCCTCCAGCCACTTCTCATACACCTAAGAAAGAATATAAGTCTTAGATTAAGTTCTTCGTGCAGTATACATTTAAAATGTATATTTGCAAGTATACAGGCTATAAAAATATCAACTTTTAATGCATTAATAGGATTAAAACATAGAGTAGTAATTATGAACAATATTTTAAATATTCCGACAAATAATTTATTTGTTTTTCATTTGATGGTATCAACTTTTCTAAATTTATGATTCAATAAAAATAAAAGGCTAAAAGCTAATGACCAAAAACAACTGTCAGAATAAAAATATATATATTTTATAGAAACATAATAGATTCTATTTTGTTAAATTTATGTACTATTTCTGTACAACAAAATGTTAAATTTAAAGTATACGTTGTTCTTTAATTTTACCATCTAGGTATACATAACATATATCTTCAATTTAACACTTAAATTGCAAAGGCGAACCGAATATCCGTAAATTAGAAGTTATATCCCCCATGAAATAAATTTAATATTTATTTTTAAAGATTCAAACAAATTTTCTCATGTCTATTTTGATATTTAAATGAACGATTGTAACAAATGTTAAAAGCTTACCCCATTTCTTCTTGTAAATCTGTGCATACGAATCTCTTTCTTTCCTCCCTCAAGGAGAAAGCGGGCACTGGTTGTTTTCAAAAACAACTCGTATCTCCGTAGCAGGCGAAATTTCTAGGAAGGACGGATTGGAATGCGGCCTGGGCCCCCTGGTCCGGGGGATGGTCACGCCATCCGTGGGGTTTATTGGGGGTACTGGTTTTAGCGACACAAAACGACAAAACGAAAGATCGGAACGCAGGCGGAAATTTATAAAATAAATTTCTTGCAAAAATCCGAACAAAGACATTAAGTTTCACTTAAGTAAAAGACGACTTGATCGAACGAAATTGACGAAACGAATACAAAATGGCTTAAAAATCGAAAATATTCCAATACTCACGGTTTTGTTTATTTATATTAATGCTCGTCCACGCCCGTCTCCAAAATATTTCGTTTTATCAGCACTTTTGATGAGGTGCTGATTGAAATATCTTTCTCAAAAAGTTCGAAACTGCGGGAAATTTGATTTTTGAGCCATCAGATGTTCGAAATTGCGGGAAACTTGAAATTTCGACATTTGCGCCCTCCCATCGAGTGAGTCGGTCAACTATAAACGTGAACTTTCTGAATCATATGGAGTCGGCAGGGTCTGGTTTAGACAATAATATAGAGTGGTCAATTGTGTCGAATGCTTTTGATAGGTCTAAAAATATTCCACAGGCCAGGTTTTGATTTTCCATTTCATCTAGTACCCATTTTATGTAGTGGTGTAAAGCTGTTTCAGTATTTTTGCCTTTCAGAAAACCGTGTTGTGTAGGCGATGGTAGCTCATACTTGACAAAAAAATGCATAACTCTTGAATAGATTACACGTTCAAATATTTTTGATATTGAATTTAATAGACTAATGGGTCTATAATTTCCCAAGTTGTTGTGATCTAGTTTTTTAAGTATTGGTATTAGGATTGCTTGTTTTAATCTTTCTGGAAATATGCCCGTTTTCAGGGACGTATTTATAATATCGTTGAGAGGTGGCGCTATGTGATGTATACATGTTTTAATTAAGTGCTTAGGTACTTCATCCATCCCTATGCTTGAGTTATTGGCTATACTTAATGTTATGTTAATTATTTCTGATACTGTCGTAGGATTTAAATTTTTTTTGTAAGGATTAAAGGGAATATTTATTGATGTAGTTGTTGATGAACTGATGGTATTACTTGGATTTATTTGATTAGCGATTTCATTGAAAAATATATTAAATTCATTCACTAACCTATGCATATCATTACATTTTGGTATTATCAGAGATTTATGACCACCCGTGATATCCCTGATCACATTCCAAGATGCCTTGGATTTATTATCTGACTGTTGTAGTCTCATTTCGATTTATCTGTGTTTCTCTTTCATGAATAGGTTGTTATATGTCTTTTGTTCATTTTTATAGATAGGTTCGTATTCAGGTCGATAATTAGCAATTATTTTAATAGATTTTCTTTACTTAATTTCAGCTGCTCTGTTTGGTAAATTTTAGCTTTTTTACTTTTAGAGTGAGTCTTAATTGGAAAGTTACAATGGAAATGATTTAAAAATATATTTATAAATGTGTTATATTTCGAGTCAGCACTAGTATGATTATATATATTATCAAATGATTCATTAGTGATGTTGTTAATAAATTTAGAAATATTTGATTCTGAGAAATTTCTTGTAATAAAAATAGGGGGCTTGGTATTTAAATTCACTTCAAGTTCGACTAGTTGAGCAGTATGATCTGATATTGTGGCTTGCAGTACCTTTGGTGAGAGATCTGGGCATTTATTTGTGATGATATTATCAATACATGTTTGTGTTGTTTTACAAAATCGAGTAGTTTCTTTTACTAAGTATTCTTGGTTGAATGACTGTAATGCGCATTTAAAATCTGTCACAGTAATGGTTGATTGTAAGAAATCTATGTTATAATCCCCGATGATATAAAATGATTTATTTTTATTTGAGAGATTAACAAGTAGTCTCTCAAATAATTGTTGGAATAAGTTTATGTTCCCTAATGATGGCCTATAAATACAAATGACGATCACCGTTTCATGTTTTAAATGTATTTCAACACCCGCGTACTCAAAATGTCGAGATTCAGCAAATGTGCGCACATCGAGTGATGAGAACTGTATAGGTTCTTCAATGAATACCTCTACTCCTCCTTGCTCCTTTTCGTTTCTGCAGAAGCTAGATGCCAATTTGAAGTTGGGAATATTTATTATTCTTAGCTGTTCATGTGAGAGCCAATGTTCTGAGATGCACAGAACGTTGCATTTCGTATCTTGTATTAGCACTTCCATTTGGGTTAATGATGTCGTGAGGCATTGGACATTCTGATGTAATACTGATAATGTACGTGCATCTTGATTGTTATTTAACGATTTAATTGTTTGGAGGCGTGATCTTGAAAATTTGTATTATTATATGTTTGCTTTTGAAGAAAAATCTGTTTACAAGCACATTTTTTGGCCAAAAGTTTTCATTGATAACTATTTCTTCACAGGCTAGTGGGACACCAATTTTAAATGATGCATATGATGCCTCTTCGTATTTAGGTTTTAATTTTTCAATTACAAATGAAAACTCCCCGGCTTTTAATAAGTGTGATCTCAAGTTTTCGCAGTTAACATCTTTGTGCAGTCGCGACACAAAAATCCATTTTCTTCGTTGAGTTTCCGCGACGGCAAGTTCCATATTTTTTGCTTGTCCATTGAATTTATAAGTGTTTGTGTTTGTTTTTTTCTTCCTTGCAACTTTTATCTATTTATCGGCGTGGTCATTAACCTGGTCGGGCGATATTTCGTTTTTCTCGCTGGTATTTGTAGCGTTGTTTTTTCTATTGTTTACAATTTCATCAGCTGATTTGTTATTTCTCTCCGCAATTGTAGCTGTAGCTCCATCTGTATCCGAAGTAATTGTGTTGGTTGGTAAAGTCTTAGATTTCTTCTTATTAGTGTTTTGGTTTGCGTCCTTGCTGGCTTACAAGTTGTTTATTTCTTGAGTGAGGGTAGTTATCTTTTCGTATTGCTTGAAAATGGTATTATTTTGATTACTTACTCGTGTCGTAAGATCCGCGAGTTGTTTTTTCAATTCTATTAGTAGGTAGAGTGAACACTTTTGGGATCCATTTTTTTCGCACTTTGAACAGGCCAATACGCCGTATTTGTCCTCAAATTTTGCACAGACGGAATGGAATATTATAAAGTGGGCGGTGGGTAAAATAAGGTTGAGAATCTATGACCTATACTGTAAACTCATGCTTGATGCAGTGTTTGCGTCAATGATGATGAAGGGGTGATGTTGAAATCTGTTTAGAGACTGTTGTTTTTGAGTAATTTATTTTTATTTGTTTAGATGTGGGCAGAGATGACGATTGAGCAAACAAATGCGAAGAGCGTACGGTTCACGGCCATGGACAGTGGCAGCAGTGAGATCAGTTGTTCCCGGTGATGGCGGACGCAGATGAAACGAAACAACTGTACAACCGTCTACAGGAGCATCTGTCATATCGTAGGAGCAGAAACGGCAGAACCACAGAAGGACACCAACAAAATCAAAGACTGTGATTAAAAGGAAACGTCCTGTATATTTTCATTATGTAATATACCATATTTAAGAATACACAAAATGAAATCCGATATTCGTGTTTTCTTTTTTAATTCAAATAAAACGAGAAGTTTGATTAGGTAAATTTAGATGAACAGCCAGGTTAAGTGAATTTAAATAGAATTAGGAGTTGGGTTAGGTGAAATTAGATAAATTAGACGTTATGTCAAGAGTTGGGTTTGGTGAAATTGGAAATGTAGACGTCGCGTCAGGAGTTGGGTTAGGTAAAATTGGAAATTAAGACGTCGTGTCAGGAGTTAGGTTAGGTGAAATTGGAAATTTAGACGTTAGGTTAGGTAAAATTACAAATGTAGACATCGTGTTAGGTGTTGGGTTAGGTGAAATTCCAAATTTAGACGTCGTGTCAGGTGTTGGGTTAGGTGAAATTGGAAATTTAGACGTCGTGCCAGGAGTTGGGTTAGGTACAATTCCAAATTTAGACGTCGTGACCAGAGTTGGGTTTGGTGAAATTGAAAATATATCTAATTACACCTAACTCAACTCCTTATTTTATTTAAATTTACTTAACCCAACTTCTACTTTTTCTAATTTCACCTAACCCAACTCCTGACATGACGACCAAATTTGAAATTTCACCTAACCTAACTCCTAGCTCGACGTCTAAACTTGGAATTTCACCTAACCCAACTCCTGACACGATGTCTAAATTTGAAATTTCACCTAACCCAACTCCTGACACGATGTCAACATTTGGAATTTCACCTAACCTAACGTCTAAATTTCCAATTTCACCTAACCCAACTCCTGCCACGATGTCTAAATTTTGAATTTCACCTAACCCAACTCCCGACACGACGTCTAAATATCTGATTTCAACTAACCCAACTCCCAACAAGACGTCTAAATTTCCAATTTCACCTAACCCAACGTCTAAATTTCTGATTTCACCTAACCCAACTCCTGACACGACGTCTAAACTTCCAATTTCACCTAACCCAACTCCTGACACGACGTCAACATTTCTAATTTTACCTAACCCAACTCCTGACACGACGTCTAAATTTGCAATTACACTTAACCCAACTCCTGACACGACGTCAAAATTTCTGATTTCATCTAACCCAACTCCTGACACGACATCTAAATTTCCAATTTCAGCTAACCCAACTTCTGACACGAAGTCAAAATTTCTGATTTCACCTAACTCAACTCCTGACAGGACGTCTAAATTTCCAATTTCACCTAACCCAACTCCTGACACGACGTCAAGATTTCTGATTTCACCTAACCCAACTCCTGACACGACGTCAACATTTCTGATTTCACCTAACCTAACTCCTGAGACGACGTCTAAATTTCCAATTTCACCTAACCCAACTCCTGACGCGACGTTAAATTTCCAATTTCACCTAACCCAACTCCTGACACGACGTCAAAATTTCTGATTTCACCTAACCCAACTCCTGATACGACGTCTAAATTTCCAATTTCACCTAATCCAACTCTTGACACGACATCTAAATTTCCAATTTCAGCTAACCCAACTCCTGACACGAAGTCAAAATTTCTGATTTCACCTAACCCAACTCCTGACACGACGTCAACATTTCTGATTTCACCTAACCCAACTCCTGACACGACGTCTAAATTTCCAATTTCACCTAACCCAACTCCTGACACGCCAAAAAATTTCAACATCACTTTAGTTGAAAAATAGTTTGAAATTTGTTCAATTTCTTACCAGAAGATTACGAATTGGAAGTCATTTTGGTACCATTTTTGGTCGCCATTTTGGCTCTATTTTTCGCGCAATTCTAGTAATAACCGTTTTTTTCTTTATTTGAAGATGGCTTCTCGAGATAATGAGCAAGAAGTTGTAATTAACGATTGAAGTGGAATCTAAAACAGAGAAAAAAAATGTTTTTTTTTCTGCAAACTTTCAAAGAATTTTAAGGACGGGAGGACTTTCAAGTTGCCTACGCGACCAAACCATAGTTTCAGGCTTTTCTAAACACGACATTTTTACTTTATGCTTAATCGAGGAGTGGAAAACGCTCGTTAACAAAAAAATAAAAAAAACAACTTAATAGAAGATGTTGTGATTCTTACATTTTGAAAACTTAACCACCTCCATTCATGATACTAATATTTTGTAACATTTAATTTTTGTATCAATCTTCTCTAAATCCCATGAGAAGAAGTTTTGTTTTGTAAATGTACATCTAGCAATTTAAAATAAAATTAAGAAATAAAACTGTGTTTTTATTAAGTGATGCAACTCCAGAATAATAATTATTGTATACTAGTAACACATTTTGAGGCAGAAATGAAACAAACGTATTTTTTTTTAATAAAATTTAGTTTATTAAATAACAATTATAGTTAAATTATACAAGCGAATAATAATTAAAAAATACAAACATAAATAAATGACTCGAGGCAAACTCATTTATAACTGGCGATTTATAAATGAAAGGCCGCCCATGCGCAAACATTCATCATTTTTTTCAAACTTCAGAAATAAAACGAAAATAATTAGCGTTAATCAACTAAACGGGAAAAAGTAGTAGGTATTAGTACAAAACAAAAGACTTGTTTTTTTTTTTAAATAAAGTATAAATATAAAACAAAAGACGTTCTTATTTTTTAATAAAAAAATGGTCCCCCCCTATAAAGCCAATCAATAATACAGACTTCTCGTTTCCGTAAACACAAAAATTAACTAAACTAGATATTCTTTTACGAAATATATAAAAATCACAATTGAATTCAATTCCAAATTATTTAGGGAAATTATTAATATTCGATTTGTTTTTTTGCTTTAAATATGGCATCGTTCAACAATTTTACGTACGTAATTTATAAAATGGGAGAAAACTGCGTTTTCTCCCTTTCATGGGTTTATTTTTAAGAGCAAGCGCGGTTTGAGATTTGATATATATTTATATATAAAGAGAAAAGGCTTTTCATATATGTATTTTTTTGCTTCTTTTGAAAAAGCGCTTGTAATGATGAATGATTTCTGCACCTTCAAAATTTACCTAAATTTAATAACAATGCGGAAAAATCCAAAAATCAGCGCGCGGCGTGCGAAACTGGCGATTTTCAAACGCCGCTCGCCGAATTCAATTTTTCTTTACTTACACATTTACAAATATAAAAATACGCAATAATATTTCTAAATTGTCAGTCAGTTAGAATGGAATTAGTTTTGGGAGTCTTTCTCTTTCGTTTCTTCTCCTCCGCCTTAAATTTAATCGCAGACTCTTTTAAAAGTGGTTAGATTTTTTGTTTAAAGTTTAAAGTCGGAACGGCTCTTTTGTGGTCGTGGATTTTTTGGCTTGTCCCGTCGCCGTTTCCGAAGCGCCTGATGGTTTCCTAAGTAGTCGAGACGCCGCCGTTTGGACGCCCGCCGGCACCGGTGTGTTTGATCCTGATGGAGTACGGGTTCTAAATGCATAACAGAAAATAGAAACAAATAGAAACACATCTAGAATTTTTAAAATAAAAACATTCGAGGTTTGAAGGATTTTTTAGCTTTGACTATGATAAGTTTCATCTTGATTCTGAAATCCGTGAAAATACAGTACTATTAGTGAATGTAGAATCTCCGCATGTATTTAGTATATATTCTAGAATAATATTTTTCGTCACGAACATTTCCCCCAAATAAAATTTTGTATACAAAATTTCAACTTTGGTTGCACTATATAGAAAAACTAGTTGAATGGTTTTAATTTTGTTTTAAACTGGTTAAAACTTATTCAATTCTAAGTAAAATCAGTAAATTTTGTGTTGATTAAACAACCAGTTGATTTTTTATAATTTTTTAAACAAAATTTCCTAATAAAATCAATGATTTTATTACAAATCTTTAACTTTAGTTTAATGTTTTGGGAAAACCAGGTGCGGTATTTTAATTTTCTTTAAAGCTAGTTAAAGTTTATTCAATTCTAAGTAAATTCTGTTAATTTTATAGTAATCAAATAAACCCTTGATTTTTTATAATTATTTTAAGAAAATTCCTCAGAAATCAACCATTTTATTATAAAATTCCAACTTTGGTTCAATGCTTTAGAAAAACTAGTTGTGATATTTGAATTCTCTCTACAGCTAGGTGAAGCTGATTCAATTCTAAATACATTTAGTGAATTTTATATTAATTGAACAACATATTGATTTTTAATAATTTTTTTAAACAAATTATTTCCAAAAAATCAGGGATATTATTACAAAACTTCGACTTTGGTACAATTTTTTAGAAAAACCAGTTGAGATATTTAAATTTTTATTTAAAGTGTAAAAAACTCAATTCTTAGTAAATTCACTGAATTTTATGGTAATTGAATCATCTGTTGATTTTTAATAATTTTTCAAATGTAACATTTTCTAGAAAAGTTTAATATTTTAGAAAAATTAGTTTAAATATTTTATTTTTTTTTAAGCTGGTTAAAGCTCATTCAATTCTAAGTAAACTTGGTAAATTTTATGTTCATTGAAACATCTATTGATTTCTAACATTTTTTTAAACAAAACATTTCCCAAAAAGTTAACGATTTTATTACACATTTTTAACTTTGGTTCATTATTTTAGAAAAACCAGTTGAGGTATTTCAATTCTTGTAAAAATTGATTGAAGCTTATTCAATTCTAAGTAAATTCACTGAATTTTATGTTATTCAAATATTCCTTTGGTTTTTGATAATTTTTCAAACAAAACATTCCCCAGAAAATCAACCATTTTATTAAGAAATTTCAACTTCGGTTTAAAATTTTTAAAAAACCAGCTGTGAAATTGGAATTTTATTGAAACGTGGTCAAAGCCAATTTAATTCGATGTTAATTCCCAAAATTTTATATTCATAGAGTAATCCCTTGATTTTTTGTAATTTTTCAACCAATACATACATTCATTAGAAAATCAACCATTTTATACAAAATTTCAACTTTGCTTTAAAATATTAGCAAAACCAGCTGAAATATTTTAATTTTCATTAAAATTGATTTAGGCTCATTCAATTCTAAGTAAATTGAGGAAAGTTTATAGTGATTTATTTTAATCACTATAAAATTTCCAGTGATTTCCAGTGATTATTAATAATTTTTCAATCAAAACATTACCCAGAAAATCAACGTTTTTATTACAAAATTTCAACTTTGCTGCATAAGTTTAGAAAAACCAGTTGAGATATGTTAATTTTCATTGAAGATGTTTGAAGCTTATTCAATTCTAAGTAAATTTACTAAATTTTATGTTGATCGTTTAATCCTTTGATATTTTATAATTTTTCAAACAGAACATTCCAGAGAAAATCAACGATTTTATTACAAAATATCGACTTTGGTTCACTATTTTAGAAAAACTAGTTAACATTTTTTTAATTTTCTTGGAAGCCGGTTAAATCTCAATTATTTCTGAGTAAATTTAGTAAATTTTATGTTAATTGAAGCATTCACTGATTTTTTATATTTTTAAACAAAACATTCCCCAGAAAATCAACGAATTTATTAAAAAAAAAAACACTTTGGTTCATTATTTTGAAAAACCCAGTTGGTATATTTTAATTTTCATTGAAGCTGTTTAAAGATCATTCAATTCTAAGTAAATGCATTGAATTTTACAGTGATTAAAGAAAGAATCTGTTGATTTTTCATGTATTTTTTTAAGAAAAAATTCCCCAGAAAATCAACAATTTTATGACAACATTTCAATAATTATTTTCAATATTATAGAAAAACCCCCCGAGACATTTTAATTTTGATTGAAGATGTTTAAAGCTTATTGAATTCTCAATAAATTTACTAAATTTTGTGTTAATCGATTAAGCCGTTGATTTTTTATAGTTTTTCAAAGAAAACAGCCTTTAGAAAATCAACGATTTTATTACAAAATTTCAACTTTGGTTTAATATTTTAGAAAAACCAGTTCAAATATTTATTTTTTTTTTACAACGGAAATTAAATCTCATTAAATTTTAAATAAACTTACTGAATTTTATGTTAATTAAGGCATCTATTGGTTTATTTATATTTTGTCAAACAAAACATTTCCCAGAAAATCAACGATTTTATCACAACATTTCGACTTTGGTTCAATATTTTAGAAAAACCAATTAAGATATTTTAATTTTTAATAAAATTGTTTAAAGCCCATTCAATTTTAAGTAAATTCACTAAATTTTGTGTTAATTGAATAAGCCGTTGATTTTTTATAATTTATCAAACAAAAGATTCCTTGGAAAATCAACGGTTTTATCACAAACTTTCGACTTTGGTTGAATATTTTAGAAAAACTAATTGAGATATTTTAATTTTTAATAAAACTGTTTAAAGCTCATTTAATTCTAAGTAAATTCACTAAATTTTGTGTTAATCCAATAAGCCGTTGATTGTTTATGATTTTTAAAACAAAACAGTTCCCAGAAAATCAACGATTTTATCACGTTATTTCGACTTTGATTCAATATTTTAAATAAACCAGTTGAGATATTTTAATTTTTATTAAAATTGTCTAAAGCTCATTCAATTCTGAGTAAACTAACTAAATTTTGTGTTAATCAAATAAGCCGTTAATTTTTTATAATTTTTCAAATAAAACATTCCCCAGAAAATTTTATCACAAAATTTCGACTTTGGTTCAATATTCTAGAAAAACCAATTGAGATATTTTAATTTTTATTAAAAATGTTTAAAGCTCATTCAATTTTGCGTAAATTCACTAAATTTTGTGTTAATCGAATAATCCGTTGATTTTTTTAAAATTTTTCAAACAAAACATTCTCTAGAAAATCAACGATTTTATTACGAAATTTCAACTTTGCTTCAAAATGTAAGGAAAACCAGTTGAGTTATCTTATTTTTCTTTAAATTTGGTCGAAGATAATTCAGGTTTGAGTAAATTCACTAATTGTTTTATTGAATTATGTAAATAACCAACTGTTTGTTCCTTACTTCACTTTTAGATAAAAGTGAAGAAAGGAATTAAAAGCTTTTCATTGCTTATTAATGTTACAATAATTTTAATATATGTTTTAATTATTAAATGTATTTTTAATAAATATTATAATCATAGTCAAAGCGTTTGCAAGATTTTACAAATTAAGGAATTAAATTAATTAAGGTATTAAACGATTAATCAGTTACCTAGATGCGGTTCTCAGAATCGGAGCATTAGAAGTAGTCACATTCCTTGTCTTGGTAGCGGGCCTAGTTAAAATCAAGCACATGCCAGTTAATCAGGTTAATTATTATTTTCTTCATTTTAACATTCATCAAACAAACACAACACAAATCAAAGAGAGAACAAACACGAAACCAAAATCAAAATTGAAAGACAAAAACAACGACATGCAGTCAAAGAAGGAAACATCCAGTGCTTGAATTAAAGCACAGAATTCGTGATGATGATGAAATAAGAATTTAACGAAAAAAGCACTAATAACCTTTCTTCACACGTTTAAACGTGGGAAGAAAGGTTATTAGTGCTTTATTCGTCAAATTCATTTGATCTTCACGTAACTCAATCAATCAACTTATAAAATAAGAAGAAAATTATGTAAATAAATACACAGGGTTTATTTTAAGTGTGCATTCGTTGTTGTTTATTTAATGAGTTCAATTTGTAACTACTCACAAGTGTTTTCCACTCCCAGACTAAGCATGAAGTAAAATTTCGAGTTTAGAAAAGCCCCGAGTAGAAAATTTGTCGAGGGTCGCGCAGCGACCCGAGACAAATTTTCACGGGGCTTTTCTAAACTCGAAATTTTACTTCATGCGCCACGCGTATAAAACTCTGAAATGTTGTGGAATGAAAAAATACTACTGAATTATATGTAAAGTTATTTAAATTAAAAACACTTGGTATTGTTTCACAAATTAAAACTTTATTCCGACTAGTTTCGGTTTGTTAGACCTAGACAATATTTTTTTCTGTACATTCCTTTGAAAATGGTCTAACAAACCGAAACTAGTCGGAATAAAGTTTTAATTTGTGAAACAATACCAAGTGCTTTTAATTTAAATAACTTTACATATTCTAATATGTTTTAACAAGTGCCAAATGAGAAATTAATTCAAGAAATTATTGCTGAATTAAGTTTAGAAAAAAAAAACTGCTAAAGCAGGTTAAAAATACTAATTTAACGCTAAACAAGAATATATAAAATTTCACATTAAATCAGTGTTGTATAAGCGTGGCGCATAAAGTAAAATTTCGAGTTTAGAAAAGCCCTGTGAAAATTTGTGTCGGGTCGCTGCGCGACCCGACACAAATTTTCTACGCGGGGCTTTTCTAAACTCGAAATTTTACTTCATGCTTAGTCTGGGAGTGGAAACACTCGATCGAAGCTGTAAATTGAACACTTTTAAAAAAAGCAATGAATGCCTGATTTTTACAGAAAAATTCCCTGTAGGAAATCATTAATTATTAGGAATACAAAAAGTGACGAATATTTAATTTACATTTTTTGAGGTATTCAAAATTTTCCAAAATAGAAACTTAACTTCATTCGTTTGACTTCAATTCTTGGAATTGTTTTAAAGGTAAAACTCATGAAGTGCGTAGCAATCATTGCTTTTTAGTTTGTGTAATAATTAATGATATTCCTGTGTTATAAAAGTGTCGTCAATTCAACGTAAAAACTTTACCTATTGATTACAGGTATTTTCGATTTGCTCGCAGAAGATTTCGATCTAATTGTTAGTTTGTAAAGAGAAAATTAGTATCAGAACAAACACAAGGCTCTCAAAATAAAACTAAGAAAAATCACTACTGTGTGTTCTAAGAAAATCAAAAGAGAAACGCACTTAATTTATCAAGACAAAATGAATTTGTTGAGCTGATTATTTTGTTGCTTTGATAAGTGAATTGACTTTCAAACGTTAATCCTTATCATTAATGCATTTCACTAACAGTTTTTAGCGTATAAATATGATGCTTAATATAGTCTTAAAACTACCTACTAACATCTATTATTCAAAGAAAAACTTTAAAGGTGTTTTTTCAGTAATAAACTTCTTTTGATTCCTCTCCTATCAGAGATCGGAAATAATCACAGCAATTTTATTAGTATATTACGAGGGGTGACCAAAAAGTGAAGCAACCACTTACTTACTCATTGATCACCCCTCGCAATAAAATTGCTGTGATGATTTCCAATCTATGATAGGAGAGGAACTAGAAGAAGTTCTCTGTAAGAAACTTCTTCTGTTTCCTCTCCTATCAGAGATTGGAAACCATCACATCGATTTTATTGCGAGGGGTGATCAATAAGTAAGTAAGTTGTTGCCTCACTTTTTGATCACCCCTCGTAATATACTAATAAAATTGCTGTGATGATTTCCAATCTTTGACAGGAGAGGAAGCAGAAGAAGTTTCTTACTAAAAAAAACACCTTTGAATTTTTTTTTAATAATAATACATGTGAGTAGATAGTTTTAAGACTATATTTATACATTTTTTACTTAAATGCAAATGCGTCTTTTCCTAAAAGTTTATTATAAAAATGTTTTCTTTTAGAGCCTTTAATAATTAAATCCAATGGGTCTTTCTCTAAAAAGTTATTATAAAAGCGTTTTCTTTCAGAGCCTTTAATAATTTCCTCTCATTATTGATTTACGTAAAACATTTAAGCGTGTTTTCCTTATTTTTATTCCGAAATTCAAAGAGTAAAAGAGAAAATACTGTTGTTATTAATCATGCGAATAGAGTGTTAATTTACCCAGAAGATAAAGACACAGAGCAAGAACTCGAAGTCGACGGTGACTCCAAGTCAAAGTCGCCCGAATTCCCCTTATATACAGGTATGCGAGACCTACGCAAAGAAGAATTTCACATGTATCTTCTTCAAACGCCAATTTTGTGAAATTAGCATCTCCTTTTGTGTGTAGACAAAAACAAGATTACATGTTTGTTGTTGTTTTATTCTTGCGGCCACTTTTTAATAAAAAAATAGCATAACACTTTAATTTTTAGTGCAAACAAATAATCGTAAGCGATAACATATAAAAGCGATTTGAAAAGTAAATGTCATTAAGTGCGCTTAAGAAGATTAAAATAAAACACAAATTATTTTTCGTCATTAGACTTTCAATCGACTTTGAGATTCAGTAATTCCACTACCAGTAACTAGATTTTGTTTTCAGAAAAATTGGAGCAACATTTATTCATTTCTAAATAATTTTCTTTGATTTCATAATAATTCTAGCTTTTTTCAATTTTTTTAGGAGGATTTAAATTAAACATTCATTTCTTGTAAATTATTTTTCGTCTTTAGAATTACAATCGACTTCAAGCCCCTGTAATTCTACTTCCAATAGCTCGAATTTGTTTTTGTAAACGTTGAAACCAAAGTTACTCATTTATAAATAATTTCTTAAAATTTCATAGAAATCCTAGCCTTTTTAATGTTTTTTAAGATGATTAAAATTAAACATTCATTTCTTGTAAATTATTTTTCGTCTTTAGAATTTCAATCGACTTTGAGCCCTTGTAATTGCACTACTAGTAGCTCAATTTTGTTTTTACAAAAATTGGAGCAAAATTTATTAATTTCTAAATAATTTCTTTTGATTTCATAAAAATTCTTGCTTTCAGCAATTTTTTTCAGGATATTTAAAATTAAACATTCATTCATTGTAAATTATTTTTCGTCTTTAAAATTTTAATCGACTTCGAGCCTCTGTAATTCCACCTCCAAGAGCTCGACTTTGTTTTTACAAAAATTGAAGCAAAATGTATTCATTTCTAAATAATTTCCTCTGATTTCATAATAATTCGAATATTTTTAAATTTTTTTAGGAGGATTAAAATTGAACATTCATTTCTTGTAAATTATTTTTCGTCTTTAGTTTCAATCTACTTCGAGCCTCTTTAATTCCACTACCAGTTGTTCAATTTTGTTTTTACAAACATTGGAGCAAAATTTATTCATTTTCAAATTAGTTCCTTTGATTTCATAAAAATTCTAGCTTTTCTAAATTTTGTTTAGAAGGATTAAAATTGAACATTCATTTCTTGTAAATTATTTTTCGTCTTTAGAGTTTTAATCAACTTTAAGCCCCTGTAATTCTACTTCCAATAGCTCGAATTTGTTTTTGTAAACGTTGAAACCAAAGTTACTCATTTATAAATAATTTCTTTAAATTTCATAAAAATTCTAGCCTTTTTAAATTATTTTTAGGATGATTAAAATTAAACATTCATTTCTTGTAAATTATTTTTCGTCTTTAGAATTTCAAACGACTTTGAGCCCTTGTAATTGCACTACTAGTAGCTCAATTTTGTTTTTACAAAAATTGGAGCAAAATTTATTCATTTCTAAATAATTTCTTTTGATTTCATAAAAATTCTAGCTTTTAGCAATTTTTTTCAGGATATTTAAAATTAAACATTTATTCATTGTAAATTATTTTTCGTCTTTAAAATTTTAATCGACTTCGAGCCTCTGTAATTCCACCTCCAAGAGCTCGATTTTGTTTTTACAAAAATTGGAGCAAAATGTATTAATTTCTAAATAATTTCCTCTGATTTCATAAAAATTCGAATATTTTAAAATTTTTTTAGGAAGATTAAAATTGAACATTCATTTCTTGTAAATGATTTTTCGTCTTTAGTTTCAATCGACTTCGAGCCTCTTTAATTCCACTACCAGTTGCTCAATTTTGGATTGGAGCAAAATTTATTCATTTTTAAATTATTTCCTTTGATTTCATAAAAATTCTAGCTTTTTTAAATTTTGTTTAGAAGGATTAAAATTGAACATTCATTTCTTGTAAATTATTTTTCGTCTTTAGAGTTTTAATCAACTTTAAGCCCCTGTAATTCCACCTCCAGTAGCTCGATTTTGTTTTTGCAAACGTTGAAACAAAATCTAATTTTATAAAAATCCAAGCTTTTTTCATTCTAATAAGTTTATCCAAATGCTAAAATAAATTTTTGATTGAGGTTTAAAATAAATCGCAAATTTTTCGTAAAACATGTTTTCTTCTTTTGCAACTGCACCAAATTTTGAGCTTTCATTAATTCACTGATAATAGCTCGATTTTGTTTCTTCAAACGTCAAATAATCATAGGTATTTTATCAAAATCCGATTATCAGAAAGCAAATAAAAATCTCAACTTGAGGTTAAGAAATAAAACAGTGATTTTTGTATATTATTTGTTTTTTCTAGTCAACTTTAAACATCTGTAACTGTGTTTATAGATGAGAGATTTTGTATTTTTCAGCGTTTACGTACAAAAAAAAATCGTCTCTCAACACTATCTTTTAATTTGAATACATTCATTCTGACATTTGGTTGATTTTTGTTTGTAGAGCAAACAAGAAAACGTAATCAGGGCGATTATGACCTGTGTTACGTTTTGCATTTGAACTGAGCTTAAACTAAGCCCCAGTGTTTTTTTAATTAATAATTATTAATATTATAAATTACTACCACATCCAATTTAAAAGTAATATTTGTTATTTAATTAATTATTAATATATAAAATTGTTTGTGTTTCTATATTAATTATTAGATACAGGGAGTTTTTTTCTTTCAACCAAATCTTTCAAAATATATAGGCTTACAGTCAGGCCGTGGCCAGGGGGGGGGGGGGTATGTGGGTTCAAACCCTCCGAAATTTCTTAAATGTTAAATTTTTGTATGTAAAAGCGGCACTGTAAGAGCAAAAACAATAGTTTTACTATTAAAACCCCACTCGAAATTATTATAACCCCCTCCAATTTTTTTGGAGCTTACTTGAAAGAACAAATCCCTGTATTGTGTTGTATGTTTATTGTAAAAAAAAACAATTGTGTCTGAATAAAAACCTGTCCAATTTTCCAAATTTGTTTCAATTAAACTAACTACTCTTTGCTTAGTACGATTTAGTTAAATTATTATTTATAATAATAAAATTTTCTGATTGTTTCAACAAACCTAAAGTAAATTTACTCTTTTAAAAGTCGTCGTTTTGATTTAAGCGCCACGGTTCTTTTTTCCTGCAAGAACAACACAAGAAAGCTGTAGCGAAACACACAAAGAAAAGGAAAAACCCCCAACCAAAATACCAACAAAAAATACCTAAACACACGAAACCAATTATTAATATTACAATACAGAATGATTCTGTATCTGTAAAAAATGCCAAAACTATTTAAAAACTATCTACGAAAATGTGAAAAAGAAATGTTATTAAAAGCGTGATTTCTGCGATTTTTTGTTGGTTAATTGAAGCAGAAAGGTGCGCGTTTCTTTTGTTTTAGTTAGTTTTTCCGTTAATTAGGATTAATTACCTTGGGGTTGTGAGAGTGCTTAAAGCCGGTATGCTCGATGCTCTCGGAATGCACGTTGATCTAGTAATGTTACAAGATTTTGTTTAGAACAGTTTTTTTGTAATTAAATTCTAGTTAAAAATGTCTATTATTCTTTTTTTAGTTAGAACGAAATTAAGCACGTGAATCTTATTTATTCATTAAAGTTAGGATTGAAATTAAGCTCATATTTAAATACGTATGTAAACTTATTATAAAAGCACCAGTAAACTAATCTTATTATTATTTCTGTTAATCAGGAAAGTTAGCCTTAGCAAAACAGGCTAGTTTATGATTATTTTGACTATAATGCATTGATTGACCTATGAATCATAAAGCTAAATATCCAAGCACTATATTTGGAGCTTCACTTTAAATTCGTGTTTTATACGCGTGGCGCATTAAGTAAAATTTCGAGTTTAGAAAATCCTGAAAATTTTGTTTGGTCGCTCCGCGCTACGCGACCACACCAAATTTTCAGGATTTTCTAAACTCGAAATTTTAGTTCATGATTAATCAAGGAGTGGAAACACTCGCTAAGAGTATAAATAAAATTTAAATAACACAATGGCCAAGTTTGCTGATTAACACTTAGTATACATATAAGTTCTGGATATTCAAAATTATTTCACCACGGGTTAAATGAGAAATTAAATGAACATACATAAGTTATTCATTAAAGTAAAGATCATATTCATTTGTTATTGATTGGAATAAATTAATTTGTTCTTGATCGCAATTAATGGCACATTTGTATATTTATCAGAGCTGGGATGAATCCTCAAAAACATGATTCGAATCACGAATCCGAATCACCTAATATGATTCGAATCACGAATACTCGAATAAAGGATTCGTAAGTGAAAAATATGATTCGAATCAAAGATTCGAATCCTCATTTTTGAATCACGGATACAAATCCTTTAAAAATAAATTTGAATCTATTATTTGCAACCAGTAATATTTTATTCCATCAGTTTCTATTAACAAACATGTTCATTTACCGACTAAATATCTGATTATATAATGATTTAAATTATTGATGATATATGTGTTATTGAACTTCATTTTGAATCTGTGTTTTATACGCCTGGCGCATAAAGTAAAATTTCGAGTTTAGAAAAGCCCCGTGAAAATTTGTCTCGGGTCGCTGCGCGACCCTCGACAAATTTTCTACGCGGGGCTTTTCTAAACTCGAAATTTTACTTCATGCTTAGTCTGGGAGTGGACAACACTCGTTCTTAGAAATTTCAAATTAAAGGATTACTCTAGATTACTAAGTTTATTACCAATTTACAAAGGCTACAGCTCGAAGGACCAATCATGGTCTTCGGAGACCGAAGGACTACAGGGAATCGAAGTTTATTTACAAGAAAACAACGAATATCTGAAGGTGTACAGCATGGATAGGAAAGAAAACATCCAATTTTGAAAAAATATCGAAGTTGGGTTGGTTTTCAGTGCGTTTTTAACTTCACTTTAAATCAGTGTTTTATACGCGTGGCGCATGAAGTAAAATTTCGAGTTTAGAAAAGCCCCGTAAAAATTTGTCTCGGGTCGCTGCGCGACCCTCGACAAATTTTCTAAGCGGGGCTTTTCTAAACTCGAAATTTTACTTCATGCTTAGTCTGGGAGTGGACCGTCAAGATTTTCTACATGTCGAGATTTTTGATATTTCTAGATTTATGTCGATTTATTCACAGTTTGTTATTGTATTAAATGCAACTTCAATATTAAATAAAAACGGTTCATTTTAGGAATAGAATATTCACCCATTAAGAGCCGAACAAATTATAAAGTTAACTCTAAAAGTTAATTTTAGGTAAAATTTTGCATCTTTTTCTATGATTTCAATGAATGATTTATTATATTACATACGTCGATTTTTTAAAAGAGTTAAATTTAAAATTTAAACGAGTGTTGTCCACTCCCAGACTAAGCATGAAGTAAAATTTCGAGTTTAGAAAAGCCCCGCGTAGAAAATTTTTCGAGGGTCGCGCAGCGACCCGAGACAAATTTTCGCGGGGCTTTTCTAAACTCGAAATTTTACTTCATGCGCCACGCGTATAAAACACTGATTTAAAGTGAAGTTAAAAATGCACTGAAAACCAACCCAACTTCGATATTTTTTCAAAATTAGATGTTTTCTTTCCTATCCATGCTGTAAACCTTCAGATAGTCAATGTTTTCTTGTAAAAAAACTTCGATTCCCTGTAGTCCTTCGTTTTGCGAAGACCATGGTTGGTCCTTTGAGCTGTAGCCTTTGTAAAACGGTAATAAACTTAGTAATCTAGAGTAATCCTTCAATTTGAAACTTCTAAGAACGAGTGTTGTCCACTCCCAGACTAAGCATGAAGTAAAATTTTGAGTTTAGAAAAGCCCCGCGTAGAAAATTTGTCTCGGGTCGCGCAGCGACCCGAGACAAATTTTCACGGGGCTTTTCTAAACTCGAAATTTTACTTCATGCGCCACGCGTATAAAACACTGATTTCAAGTGAAGTTAAAAATATACTATTAACGTTAGATATTTTTCATCCCAAGTAAGCAAATATGCAATCACAAATATTTGAATTATTCGAAAATTTTAATATTTATAATCAAATATGAATAATTTAGTGATTTAAATATTCGTATTAGAATATTTAACTATTTGAATTAATCGAATTCAAATCCCAGCCTTAATAGCGATGATTCGAATTATTTAGGAGGATTTGAATCCATGTATCAGGATTCGAATTTTATAAGGATTCGATTCCTTTTATAAGGATTCGAATCCTTTTATAAGAATTCGAATCCTTTTATAAGGATTCGAATCCTTTTATAAGAATTCGAATCCTTTTATGAGGATTCGAATCATCTACGTTTGGATTCGAATACGAATCCTTTTAAAAAAATGTAACGAATCCGGATCACGAATCCGTTTTCACTGAAGTATTCGAATACCTCTTTTGAATCCTCTAAAAGGATTCGAATCCGGGAATCGAATCCTGAATGATTCGAATCCTGCCCAGCTCTGATATTTATAAAGCGCATTTGAAGCAGATTTGCTGAATTAAGTGTTTACTTAATTTACCTTCCGGTTGAGCTCACTGGGGAGGCCATACCCGTCGGCGTTCGCGGTCTGGACAAGGAAGTGCCGTTGGAAACGTTGAGTTTCCTCGCTGAAGACGCGGTTGTGGCGGTGCGACCTGAAATCGGCGTTCGCCTCGGAATTCTAGATGGTGTATCATCTGAAAAAATTACAAACACAAACGAAAAAACATTAATTTCACTCAAAATACACTCCTTTAAATTCTTAAGTCGTGTCCCGGTGTAAAAATACATATCCAACGACCTCTAGGTTTGAAAACGTGTATTACAATACCTGCCCAGCAGTATATGGGTTTAAAAATAAATTTTGATAGCCATATATTTTCCGAAGGACTAGTAATTCAATGATGGAACGCTCTTCGAACTGCGACTGTTCTTCCTCGAAGGACTATTAGTTTAATACTGTGAGATTGAGACTTTCTCGAAGTACCAGTTGTTTATACTAAGAGTAATCCTTCGAGAAGAACGAAGTTGCTCTTCATTGAACTAATGGTCCTTCAAATATTTACAGCTTCACCCTTTTCGAAGGATCAGTAGTTTAATTGAGGAACTGGTCCTTCGAAAATGTATGGCTGTGGCTAATCTATCTCGACAGGCCATTAGTTCAATACCATGGGATTTGGTTTGTCTCAAAAGACCAATAGATTATACGGACTTGAACAAATGGTCCTTCAAATATTGATAGCTTTGTGTCCCATTCAAAAGACCTGCAGTACAAATTTTGATAGGCATATCTTTTCCGCAGGACAAGTAGTTCAATGATGGAATGCTCTTCGAACTGCGACTATTCTTTCTCGAAAAACCATTAGTTCAATACTGTGAGATTTGGTCATTCTCGAAAGACCAGTTGTTTATACTAAGAGTGATCCTTCGAGAAGGACGAAGTTCCTCTTCATTGAACTAAGCGTCCTTCAAACGTTGACAGCTTCATCCTTTTCGAAGAACCAGTAGTTTAATTGAGAAACTGTTTTTTTGAAAATGTTTGGATGTGGATAATCTAACCTATCTCGACAGGCCATTGGTTCAATACCATGGGATTTGGTCGGTCTCGAGGGGCAAACAGTTTATACGGTATTGAACAAATAATCCTAGCTTTGTCCCATTTAAAAGACCTGCAGTACAAATTTTTATAGCCATATCTTTCCGAAGGACTAGTAGTTCAATGATGGAACGCTCTTTGAACTGCGACTGTTCTTTCTCAAAGGACCATTAGTTCAATAGTTCATTAGTTTATACTGAGAGTGATCCTTCGAGAAAAACGAAGTTCCTTTTCATTGAAGTAATGGTCCTTCAAATGTTGACAGCCTTATCCTTTTCGAAGGACCAGTAGTTTAATTGAGGAAATGGTCCTTTGAAAATTTATGGCTGTGGCTAATCTATCTCGACAGGCAATGGCCTAATGAACTAATGAGTTCAATACCATGGGATTTGGTCTGTCTCGAAGGACCAATAGTTTATACGGTATTGAACAAATGGTCCTTATGTTATGTTATGAGATCGGTGGGTCGTGTGGCATCAGGGCCTTTCGAAATTACCTCTACCTGAAAGATCTTTTCCAATTATCCCTGACCTACTTGAGTCCCTCAATGTTGAGGGTTAATGTGTACCATGTCATTAGGTTTTAAAGTGACCGATGACAGGTAGTTAACTCTTTGAAGGGACAGGGCAGAGCATTCACAAAGTAGGTGCTCTGCTGTTTCTTGTGTCTCGTTGCAAAATCTGCAATTGGCATCAGAAAAGCCCCGTGAAAATTTGTCTCGGGTCGCGCAGCGACCCGAGACAAATTTTCTGGGCTTTTCTAAACTCGAAATTTTACTTCATGCGCCACGCGTATAACACACTAAAATATGAAATATTTCGAACTTCACATAAAATCTGTGTTTTAGACGCGTGGTGCAAGAAGTAAAATTTCGAGTTTAGAAAAGCCCAGAAAATTTATTTTGGGTCGAGGCGCGACCCTCGACAAATTTTCACGGGGCTTTTCTAAACTCGAAATTTTACTTCATGCTTAGTCTGGGAGTGGAAAACACTAGTTTGAAGCCTTAAACTGCTCTCCTTTAAAAAAACAACGAATGTCGGAAAATTAACAGCCTATGTTTATCTACAACGTGTTTAGGATTTTAGGATTTTTGCAATCGTACAAAATAGAGCGAATGGGTACTCCATTCGTTCATTAGATACTAACATACATCACAAACAAATCCAAACATGTTGAATATTAAACATTTTAATGAACAGCCCCAATGATGGTCCTGTAATACTTGTCCAACAATCAATCAACGGACTCTCGGTATTTAAAAACATTTACACACGCTTCAATTTCATCAAAAAAGATCAATGTCAACACTTTGATAAGTATTTTTTCTTAGTCAATATCTGCGGTACCCAAAAACCCAAAATTAACGTGTAGAGCATTTATAGTAGATTTCGTGTGAATACCTGTGCTATCCAAAGACAAATTCGATCCGTGTCTGGAAGGCGGTTTGCTTCCGGGTCGACTTCCCGTCCTGGACGCCGGCCTCGAATTGTTCCTCGACCCTCCCGGTGTCAACCCTGTCCTTCCATACCCTGAAGACTTTCTCGTAGTAGTACGATAAGATGGACCCTCAGTATCCGACAAGGAATCAGGCGTGCCAACGGACAAGTTGGACTTGGAGTTCCTGGGTAAACTGCTGCCGCCCATTGGCACCGACCTCGCCGACCTTTCTCTCACCTAGTACGAAAAAAAAACTAAATTTAGTGAACTAGTTTAGGGAGAAAAGGCGTTTTTGATGGAATAACTAAATGGCAAAACTTGATGCTGAACTCGAAAAGAAAAAAAAACGGACTTACCGCGTTGTGCTTTTGTTTTACTTACTTAAACCGGTTTGGAATTAATGAGTGTTTTTATATTTGTTAGAAATTATTTTAATTATAATAATGTTTGTTCGAAGTATGCTTAAATACTTGCTCTGAATGTGTTACTAAATTAAAACTTGACTGTTAAATAATGCCTAAAGACTAAAATTTTACGAAGCTAAAAGGACCACTTCTTGTTAGAAAACTTCTCGTAGGACCTACTACTAAGGATATCTTCTCGAAAGGGTGCTTCTTTGAAGTTGTCTTTCGTAGCATCACTTCTTGAAGAACTATTACTGAGGACATCTACTCCAAAAACTCCGTAGGACCACTTTAAAGGACATCTTCTCCAAAGACTATTTATACAGGTGATCCTTGGAAGTTGTCTTGGTAATAACCACTTTCAAGAACATCTTCTCAAAACACTATTTCCCTTCAAAGGACACCTTCTCTAACGACTATTTCAAGGGGTAGTTCTGGGAAGTTGTCTTTCGTAGGACCACTTCAAAGGACATCTTCTCGGAACACTTTTTCAAACGGTGGTCCTTGGAAGTTGTTTTTAGTAGAATCACGTCAAAGGACATCTTCTGCAACGACTATTTTAAGAAGTTTCCCCTGGAAGTAATCTATCGTAGAAACATTTTAACAGACATCTTTTCGAAGCACTATTTCAAATGGTGGTCTTTGGAACTTGCCTTTCGTAAAACTACTTCAGAAATCATCTTCTCAAACGACTATTTCAAGAAAAGGTCCTTGGAAGTTGGTTTTTCGTAGAACTACTTTAATCGACATCTTCTCAAAATACTATTTCAAAGAGTGGTCTTTGGAAGTTGCTTTTTGTAAGATTACTCCAAAGGAAATCTATTTTAAAAAGTGGTCCTTGAAAGTTGACCACTTTAATGGATATCTTTTTGAAACACAATTTTAAAGGATGGTCCTTGGAAGTTGTCTTTTGTAGGACCACGTCAATAGACATCTTCTCTAACGACTATTTCAAGAAGTGGTTGGATATTGCCTTTCCTAGGACTACTTTAATGGACGTACATCACACTATTCCAAAGGGTGGTTCTTGGATGTTCCCTTTTATAGGACCACGTCAAAGTGCATATTTTAAACGACTATTTCAAGAAGTGGTTCTTGGAAGTTGTCTTTCATAGAACCACAATAAAGGACATCTTCACGAAATACTATTTAAAAAGGTGGTCAAAGGATCATTTAAGTATTACGCATCTTACTCGAGTTGCGATTAACCGCTACAAATCAATGTTTAGTTTATCTTTCACAGCATCCAGAATCCCTGTGCTTTTCTTCATACATTTGGTAGTTCTTCAAAAAGTTAGCCTTAGTAGTAAAAAAATGATACTAAGAGCAAGTATTTATGTAACAACAAACATTGGTTATTAAAAGCTACTAGGAAAAGATTAAAATTAAGTTTTGATAATTACAGCTGCTTTTAACTAAATGTTCTTTTTTGTTTTTGTTTAATACATTACCATTTCTTGAATCTTCACTCGCATCTGATACATACCAAAGGCACTTGTGATAGGTACAATAACTTGTGGTGATCTTTTTCTGGACCATACATGGCAACTGCACAATCAATCAATCAATCAAAGATAATACCATCAAAATACTCAATAAAATAATTTCGTAAGACATTTTTTCGTGTTATTATTGAGTACCTTTTCTGGTAAGTTCATTCATACGGAGAAAATATTTTTATGAGACCAAAAACTGTTTGATGTTGAAATAATTTCGATTACTCGAATTTTCTATAATGTGTATTTTACGAGATCGCAATTGTAAGTGAAACACAAAATTTGATTCTGTATAAATTGAATGGATGTGCGGATACATTTTCTTTTGTACAAAAATTTCGTAATTTCGGCGATGATTGATGAATTGTTGATTTGCGTGATTGTGACTGCACTTTGCGCTGATATAATAATCCGGGTGCAAACTCGTACACTCTAGCATGCAACAAACACACACCAAATACACACTTAAAAACAGAATCCATGTAATCTTAAAACATAATAACGTCCTTAGTTTTCATTCAAGCATTTGTGCTTTTAATATTTAATCAGTTTGCTTTTTTAAGCTTCATAAAAAATAGAACTTCTGTTCCTTCGAGTTGAGTTCAATACTGGAACTAATTCTTCGAGTTGTGTTCAATATAGGGAATGCTCCATCGAGTTGAGTCCCAGTATTGAACTACTGAACTCCTTCGAGTTGAGTTCAATATTGGGACTGGTCCTTTAAGTTAAGTCCCAGTATTGAACTACTAAACTCCTTCGAGTTGAGTTCAATATTGGGACTGGTCCTTTAAGTTGAGTCCCAGTATTGAATTATTTGAACTACTTCAAGTTGAGTCCAATACTGGCACTGTTCCTTCAAGATGAGTTCAATACAAGGACTGGTCCATTGAGTTGAGGTGAATATTATGACTAATCTTTCGAGTTGAGTTCTAGTATTAAATTGCGTAAAGTTGAATTCCATATTGGAACTGGGTCTTTAAGTTAATTTCAATACTGGGACTTCATGTTGAGTACAATACTGGGACTGGTCCTTTGAAGGTTGTTCTCTTGATCGACTAGTACTTTAATATTAGTCTTTCTATAGGGGAAGGACTGATCCTTCGAGTTGAGGTCAATATTATGACTGATCTTTCGAGTTGAGTCCTAGTATTGTTGATATATTGGAACTGGACCTTCGAATTGATTTCAATACTGGGACTAGTCCTTCGTGTTAAGTACAATACTAGGACTGGTCCTTTGACAGTTGTTCTCTTGATCAACTAGTACTTTAATATTAGTCTTTCTATAGGGGAAGGACTGATCCTTCGAGTTGAGGTCAAGATTATGACTGATCTTTCGAGTTGAGTCCTAGTATTGTTGATATATTGGAACTGGACCTTCGAATTGATTTCAATACTGGGACTAGTCCTTCGCGTTGAGTACAATACTGGGACTGGTCCTTTGAAAGTTGTTCTCTTGATCGACTAGTACTTTAATATTAGTCTTTCTATAGGGGAAGGACTGATCCTTCGAGTTGAGGTCAATATTATGACTGATCTTTCGAGTTGAGTCCTAGTATTGTTGATATATTGGAACTGAACCTTCGAATTGATTTCAATACTGGGACTAGTCCTTCGTGTTGAGTACAATACTGGGACTGGTCCTTTGAAAGTTGTTCTCTTGATCAACTAGTACTTTAATATTAGTCTTTTTATAGGGGAAGGACTGATCCTTCGAGTTGAGGTCAAGATTATGACTGATCTTTCGAGTTGAGTCCTAGTATTGTTGATATATTGGAACTGGACCTTCGAATTGATTTCAATACTGGGACTAGTCCTTGGTGTTGAGTACAATACTGGGACTGGTCCTTTGAAAGTTGTTCCCTTGATCGACCAGTAAATTAATATTAGTCTTTCTCGAAGTAGATAATAGTACATCAATGTTCGTCTTTTTCGAAGTACTAGTACTTAAATATTGAACTTTTTTGAAATACTGGCACTTCAATGCTGCTCTTTCTCGAAGTACCAGCAGGGCGATATTAGGATTCATCCTTCTTGAAACGACCAGTACTTCCAAATCTTCTGGAAGAACTACTAGTTTAATTAGGAGACTAGCCCTTCGAGAAAATCCACGAATATATCAAATTTTGCAACGTATACACGAGATATGTATACTTAAAACAATCATTCCCTGAATTTTAGGGGAAAGTCCTCTTTGAAGAATTAGTAGTTCATTATTGTGACTGATCTTTTTTAAAGAACGAATACTAAGGAACTTGGTCCTTCTCGTAGGACCAGTGATTTATATTAGGAGTGATCTTTCGAGTAGGATAAAGTTCCTCAGTATAGAACACATATTTAATACTGAATAACTTGGTCCTTCTCGAAGAACCAGTGGTTTATACTAGGAGTGGTCCTTCGAAATAGACCAAGTGTCTCAGCATTGAATGACTGGTCTTTCAAACCATTAATTAAGCTGAAGGAACAGACTGGTTCTTGTAGAAATATCTTAGTTTAAAGTTATGTTTTAAGATTAGTATCGTGTGGAAATGTAATTACACTAAAACACTACCAAAATTACATCTCCACACGTAGCTAGACATCAACAAACAACAGTAACGGAAGAGCCACACACCAAATAAAACGCCTTATAATAAAAAAAAACATAACAAACACGAAGAAAATAAAAGTAAGTACTTGAATGTTAAGTTTTTTTTTTTGATTGGTTGTTGTTGGTTAAGTGTATATTACCCAGTGACAAGAATAAGGATTGGTGTGAGCCATGTGCACGGTGGGGCTGGAGGTCGAACCCACATGCATGGGGTACGCGTTGCCCACCTCTCCACGGGCCCGCAGCTGCTCGAAAATCGGCATCAACTCCGCCAGATGCTCTTCAGCTGCATACATATATCCTCACCATCAGATAATTCATTTACCAAGACTAACCCTTATCTTACTAAGTGTTTACCCAGCCGAAAATTGTTAAGATTACCGTATAAAATATTTAAACGTATGTAAAAACAAAAAATAGTAGGCTTGAAAGTTGTGTATAAGACCGAAAATGAGGAATAAAAGAAAAAGTACAGAAGAAATCAAAGAGAAAGAGGAACAAACAATAATTAAAAGCTGTTTCTTTGTAAAAATAACGGTGAATAATGAGTTTACATGCAAATGAGTCTCTGAATTCTTCTCTCAGTTAAAACTAAAATTTTGTACAAAAATAATTTCCGTAAGGTGAAAATGTTTTTTTCTTATTGTTCTTGTTGATAAGTAAGCAATTATCTACATTTGCTTAATATGTATGTCTAACTTAGTTTGCTTTATGAACATCATATTTTAATTTAAGCTAATCCATTAATCGCCAATGACGCAAACCCTGCGCCACGCCAAGTCTTTCCCGTATGACTGATGGCTCACGCCGAGGCTTTACTGTATGACTGATGACTCACGAGTCTTTACCGTATGACTGATGAGTTTCTCCGAGTCTTTGACGTATGAGTAAGGCTCACGTCGGGTCTTTATCGTATGACTGATGAGTCTTTCCGAGTCTTTAACGTATGACTTATGACTCACTTTGAGTCTTTACCGTATGACCGATGACTGATGCGGTGTCTTTACCGTATGCGTGATGACTGATGTCGAGTTTTTACCGTATGACTAATGACTGACGACGAGTCTTTACAGTGACTCATGACAAGTCCTTACTGTACGACTGATGACAAGTCTTTACCGTATGACTGATGACTCATGCCAATTCTTTACTGTATGACTGATGATTGACGACGAGTCTTTACCGTATGACTAATAACTTACGACAAAACTTTACCGTATGACTGATGACAAGTATTTCCCGTATAACTGATGACTCATGCCAATTGTTTACCGTATGACTGATGATTGACGACGAGTCTTCACCGTATGACTGATAACTTACGACAAAACTTTACCGTATGACTGATGACAAGTCTTTCCCGTAAAACTGATGACTTACGCCGAGTCTACCGTAAGACTGATGACGAGTCTACCGTATGACTGAAGACGAGTTTTTACTATACTACTGATGACGTCAAGTCTTTACCGTATGACTGACGACTAGTCTTTACCGGTTGACTGATAACTCACGCCAAATCTTTACCAAATGATAGATGAGTGAGTTTTTACCGTATGACTGATGACGAATCCTTACCGTATGACTGATGACGAGTCTTTAGCGTACGACTGATGACGAGTCTTTACCGTATGACTACGGCAAAACGACGAGTCTTTACCGTATAACTGATGACTCGACAAGTCCTTACTGTACAACTGATCACTGACAAGTCTTTACCGTATGACTGATGACTCATGCCAAGTCTTTACCGTATGACTGATGACTTACGCCAAATCTTTACTGTATGACTGATGACTGACGACGAGTCTTTACCGTATGACTGATAACTCACGACAAATCTTTACCGGATAAATGATGAAAAGTCTTTCCCGTATAACTGATGACTTACGGCGAGTCTTTACCGTATGACTGATGACGAGTCTTTACCCTATGACTGCTGACGAGTCTTTACCTTATGACTGAAGACGAGTCTTTACTATACCACTGGTCTTTACCGGTTGACTGATAACTCACGCCAAGTCTTCACCGTATGAAATATGACCAAGTTTTCACCGTATGATTGATGACGAGTCTTTACCGTATGACTGATTACTCACGCCAAGTCTTTACCGTACGACTGATGACGAGTATTTACCGTATGAATGATGACTTACGCCGAATCTTTACCGTAGGATTAATGACGAGTCTTTACCGTGTGACCGATGACTTATTTAGAATCTTTACCGTATGATTGACAACGCAGCGTTTGCGTCATTGGCAAATAATTCTGTTTTGTTTTCTATTCAAATAAAACTTTTAGACACACTTTTGCAACTGAAGCGTTTGCTAATGAGTTAAAATAAAAAAAAACTAAGCTAAATATTTTACATGTAATCTAAACATCTCTATCACATAAAGAAATAAACATGACGCATATATTTATACAGAACATTTTTCTTTTAAATACACATATCCCGATTCAGCGTATGCATTTTGAGGTATTCGTTGTTTTTTTTTTTTTTAATGAGTTTAATGAAATTTTACTTCATGCGCCACGTGTTAAGCCACTGATTTTAAGTGAAAAATATACTGCAGAATCAGTTCTAAAAATAAACTGAAACTGCTGAAGCAGGATTGAAAATATATTGCTAAACAAGAATATGAATGAATTTGAGTTTCCCACTGAATCAATGTATAATACGCGTGGCGCATGAAGTAAAATTTCTAGTTTAGAAAAGCCCAGAAAATTTGTCTCGGTTCGCTGCGCGACCCTCGACAAATTTTCACAGGGCTTTTCTAAACTCGAAATTTTACTTCATGCTTCGTCAGGGAGTGAAAACACTCGTTCGAAACTTCAAATTGAACTCGTTAAACTGAAAAAAAAAACAACAAAACCCTTAAAATGGGATATGTATACTTAAAAGAAAAATCCCTTGTATATAAAAACTTCTTTATATATATATAATTATTGATTATAGATAATAAAAAGGGGAAAAGAATCGTTGAGAGGATTAGAGGAAACACGAATCGTGTCGGAATCAAGAAAAAAAACTGTCCGTGTTTTTTTTTTTTTTTTTAGTACACCTAGTATCTCCTGAGGCTCAAAATTATTCCGCGTTTCGCCTTTTTTCGTTCTCTCGGCGTTTTCAATTTCATACTCTACCTGTTTTCTCTTTTCAGAGGCTTTGTTTCAATTTCAGTTTCTTTGGGCCCACCTTAATAAAACTATACATAATAAAATAAATAAAAAACTAAAGCATGCGGATAAAATATAAAACTTACTCAAAAACGGGTTGGGATGCAAGTGTCCGTGGGATTTTTTTGTTCGATTGTGCATAAAATAATAAGCCATCAAAAATGCGCCCACTAAAGTGCATAACTATTCAGCATAATGCATAAAGGTTGTATATAAATATTAAATAGGTTTTCTTTTGAATTATTTTAAAGAGAGATTATTTTGTGTATGCGTGAAGTTACAAATTGAAATTAAATAATCAAGATGAGTTTTTAATCGATCCAACGTATTGTATCTTATTTGTTAGATTGTTTTTATTAAAATAATTTTGATTTGTTGTATACTAAAACACTTGCTCTTAATAGGATACTAGTTATTCTTAAAACTTAACTATTAAACGATGCTGAAAACATAAAGAGTTAACAAAATGAGATAGCAAAAGTTCGAAGGACCAATGAGTGTGTTTCTTATTTGGTAAATGGTTTTTATTACAATCATTTTGATTTGTTTGAAGACTAAAACACTTGCTCTAAATAGTTTACTAGTAACTGTTAAAACACAACTATTAAACAATGGTAAAAACACTAGAGGTCAACAAAATGAGATAATAAAAGTTCAAAGGACCAATGCGTATGGTTCCTATTTGTTAAATGGTTTTAATTACAATCATTTTGATTTGATTAAAGACTAAAACAATTGCTCTAAATAACTAGTAGTTGCTAAAACACAACTATTAAACAATGGTAAAAACACTAGAGGTCAACAAAATGGGACAACAAAAGATCGAATGACCAATGAGTGTTTTTATTATATGTTAGATAGTTTTAATTACAATCATTTTGATTTGTTGCTCTAAATAGATTACTAGTTAAATACTTGTTCTAAATAGGTTACTAGTTACACTAAAAACACAAACTATTAAACGATGCTGAGAACATAAGAGGTCAACAAAATGAGGTGACCAAAGTTCGAAGGACCAATGAGTGTGTTTCTTATTTCTTAGATTTGTTTTAATTACAATAATTTTGATTTGTTTGAATACTAAAACACTTGGCTCTAAATAGGTTACTAGTTATTAAAACACAACTATTGAACGATAGTAAAAACACAAAACGTCAACAAAAGTTCGAAGGACCAATAAGTGTTTCTTGTACAGGGAGTTTTTCTTTTAAGTATACGTATTCCAAATTCAGCCTATTTTCTGTAAATCTTTAGATATTACTTGTTTTTTTTTAAGTTCAATTTAAAGCTTTAAACGAGTGTTTTCCACTCCCAGACTAAGCATGAAGGAAAATTTCGAGTTTAGAAAAGCCCCGTGAAAATTTGTCGAGGGTCGCTCAGCGACCCGAGACAAATTTTCTGGGCTTTTCTAAACTCGAAATTTTACTTCATGCGCCACGCGTATAAAACACGAAAATATTGTGAAATTTATTTATATTCGAACTTCACTTGAAATTTGTGTTTTATACGCGTGGCGTAGAGTTTAGAAATGCCCAGAAAATTTGTCTCGGGTCGCTACGCGATCCTCGACAAATTTTTACGGGGCTGTTCTAAACTCGAAATTTTACTTCATGTTTAGTCTGGGATTGATAAACAAACGTTTAAAGCTTCAAATTTAACCCTTTCAAAAAACAACGAATTTCTGAAAATTTACAACTTATGCATACGTTTACCTAAAAGAAAAATTCAATGTATGTTAGGTGTATTATAATTACAATAATTTTAATTTGTTTGAAAACTAAAACACTTTGCTCTTAATAATTAACTAGTTACTGTTAAAACACAACTATTAAGTGATGCTGAAAACACAAGAGATCAACAGAATGAGATAATAAAAGTTCGATGGACCAATGAGTGTGTTTCTTATTTGTTAGATGGTTTTAATTACAATACTTCTGATCTGTTGAAGACTAAAACACTTGTTCTAAACAGGTTACAAGTTCCTATTGAAACACACTAGTAAACAATGCTGAAAACATAAGAAGTCAACAAAATGAGATTTTAAGTGATGCTGAACACACAAGAGATCAACAAAATGAGAAAACAAAAGTTCGAAGGACCAATGAGTATGTTTCTTATTTATTAGATGGTTCTACTTACAATAATTTTAATTTGTTGCTCTTAAATAGGTTACTAGTTAATATTAAATGATGCTAAAAAATAAGAAGTCAACAAAATATGATAACAAAAGTTCCAAGGACTACTATTGGTCCTTCGAAATAGCCCAAGGAGTTATCGTTAGAAAAGGCTATTTCAAACGAATTTGAAACGTTGGATATTTGATAATGTTTTCATTACAACACGATACTCCTAATTCTGAATATTTAAAACACTTGGTTTGTTTCCCTAGTTTGTACTAGACTCTTAGTTTATAGCTTTCCAATGAGTGTGTTTTTTATTTGTTAGATGGTTTTAATTACAATACTTTTGATCTGTTGAAGACTAAAACACTTGCTCTAAACAGGTTACTAGTTCCTGTTGAAACACACTATTAAAAAATGCTGAAAACATAAGAAGTCAACAAAATGAGATATTAAGTGATGCTGAACACACAAGAGATCAACAAAATGAGGTAACAAAAGTTCGAAGGACCAATGAATGTGTTTCTTATGTATTAGATGGTTTTAAGTACAATCATTTTGATTTGTTGCTGTTAAATAGGTTACTAGTTAGTATTAAATGATGCTAAAAAAAAAATAAGAAGTCAACAAAATAAGATAAAAGTTCCAAGGACTACTATTGGTCCTTCGAAATAGCGCAAGTTACCGTTAGAAAGGGCTATTTCAAATGAGTTTGAAACGTTGTATATTTGATAATGTTTTCATTACAACTCAAGACTCCTAATTCTGGATATTTAAAACACTTGGTTTGTTTCACTAGTTTATACCTAGATTCTTACTTTACAGCTTTTCTTTGTTGATCATTTTAGCTGAAAAATGTAATTAATTATTTAAATTTCAACTTGTATCTTTACGCTCAACACGAAAAATTGAATTAGAGCAAAGCCACTGAACTAGTGCGTGATTCTCTCTTCTTTTCAATTGGGTTAGTAGATGTTTTTTTACTTGTAGTATTTGACTTTTCTGGTTTGTTGAAAGAAAATACCTTCGTGATGGGTCCAGCCGACGACGGCGTGCGCAAAGAACTGGCCGACGAACCCGAGGCTGGCGTAGACGCCGATGTCTTTGGCTTGAACGCGGTCATGGTTTGTGAGACACCGTCGGCCAGGATGAATTGTTCACGGAGCTCAATGTTGGTGCGGCCCTTAGCTATATGTGTGCAAAGGGACGGGTGGTTTCGAGTTTTTTTTTTTCGTACGAAATAAGAGTGAAAGAGGGCGGGATCGGAAAGGGAATTGTATCGAAAACGGTGAGAGTGATGGTTTAGTTTAAAAAAAAGGGTCAAAGAATAAGCAAGAAAAGAAAATTAGGAGGATTTTTAAGAAATTCAAAGAGTTGAGAAAAAAGGGTGAAAATCGAAGAATGTTTAAGAAATAATAAAGTTGTTGAAAGAGTAAAGAAGTTCAGGTTATTAAAAGAGTTGGAAATGATGAAGAAGGATTTGTGAACAGAATAAATGGAGGATTTTAAAGAAATTTAAGATATAACCAAGTTGTTAAAAGAGTGAAGAAATTAGAGTTATTGAAAGAGTGAAGAAATTAGGGTTATTAAAAGAGTAAAGAAGTGAAAGTTGTTGAAAGAGTAGGAAAAGATGAGGAAAGATTTGTAAATAGAATAAAAGGAAGATAAAGGAGTAAAGAAATTAGGATTATTGGAAGGGGAGGGAGAGATGAAGAAAGATTTGTATGGAATACAAAAGTTGTTGAAGGTGAAGAAACGTTCGAAAAAAAAAGGGCAGAAATCGAAGAATGTTTAAGAAATAAAAGAGTTGTTGAAAGAGTAAAGAAATTAGGGTTATTAAAAGAGTGAAGAAATTAGAGTTATTAAAAGAGGAAAGAAATTAAAGTTGTTGAAAGAGTAGGAAAAGATGAAGAAGGTTTTGTATGGAATACAAAAATTGTTGAAAGGATCGAGAAAGAGTAAGATTTTGTTTAGTTAGTGGGAACAAAAAGAAAATGATATGGAACAAGTTGATTAGTTAGTGGGAACAAAAAGAGAATGATATGAAACAAGTTGATTAATTGAAAGAATACGAGTTTTTTTTTGTAATTAGTAGGAAGAAAGAAAACAAAAAGAGAAGAGAGAAATAATTTTAAAAATAAATTAGTAAGAGTATGAGTAATGTTAAGAGAAAATGGATTTGTAAAGCAGATGTTTTTATTTTGATTTTGAGTGTGTGGTGGTGGGTTTCGAAGAGAATAGAGAAAAAGAGAGAGAGAGAAAAACAAAAAAATAACATAAGCATTTTATCGTTGAAACGTTTTTTGTTTGGGATGCCACAAGTATTTAAATTTTAAGCACATTAATTTAATAAGCTCGACGTTTTCGCTCTAAATAAAAAGTGCGAAATTCAATAAAAAATAAAAAATACAAATACTTGTGCATTTACAAAATTCACAGTCGATAAGTTGAGCCAAGTAATTTTCCTTATACTTCAATAATGTTGAATTGATTTTTCACTCAACTCGTGGTGAAACATATTTATATGTTTATAGTTGGGTCTAGTTAATTTTGTAGTATTTTTAATATTTAAGTTATCTGTATCTTTTTGATTTTATTCTTTATGGAATCTTTCCGTTAAATATTAAAGATTATTATTGTTATTATTATAATTATTGTTATATAATGGAAACTTTAATTAAAATACTTAGTTTGTCTCATTGATTTCAGTAAAACAAAAGAAGGGTTTTAGCCCAAGTTTATATAAATTCTCTTGAATTTTATAAAGGTAAAAAAATACATTTCGAACACAAAATTGTGCATAATCAGTTTGTAAACAAAAATTCAAACGTAAATGTAAACTCTCAGTCTGATTAGCAATGAAAAACTTGTCACTAGCTTATCCTCCAATTGAGTAAAAATTGGGCGTTAGATTGTTCAACTGCAATTGAGTAATGAAAAATTGGGGGAGAGATTATTCAATTGCGGTTGAGTAATGAAAAATTGGCGGAGAGATTCTTCAACTGCAATTGAGTAATGAAAAATTAGGCAAGAAATTGTTCAACTGCAATTGAGCAATGAAACATTTGGTGAGAGATTGATCAATCAACTGCAATTAGGCGAAAGATTGTTCAACTGCAATTAAACAATAAAAAATTGGGTGACAGATTGTTAAACTGCAATTGAGTAATGAAAAATTGGGTGAAAGATTGTTCAACTGCGATTGAGCAATACAAAACAAAGCGAGAGATTATTTAACTGCAATTGAGTAATGAAAAATTGGGGGAGAGATTATTCAATTGCGGTTGAGTAATGAAAAATTGGGGGAGAGATTCTTCAACTGCAATTGAGTAATGAAAAATTAGGCAAGAAATTGTTCAACTGCAATTGAGCAATGAAACATTTGGTGAGAGATTGATCAATCAACTGCAATTAGGCGAGAGATTGTTCAACTGCAATTAAGCAATAAAAAATTGGGTGACAGATTGTTAAACTGCAATTGAGTAATGAAAAATTGGGTGAAAGATTGTTCAACTGCGATTGAGCAATACAAAACTAAGCGAGAGATTATTTAACTGCAATTGAGTAATGAAAAATTGGGCGAGAGATTATTCAATTGCGGTTGAGTAATGAAAAATTGGCGGAGAGATTCTTCAACTGCAATTGAGTAATGAAAAATTAGGCAAGAAATTGTTCAACTGCAATTGAGCAATGAAACATTTGGTGAGAGATTGATCAATCAACTGCAATTAGGCGAGATATTGTTCAACTGCAATTAAGCAATAAAAAATTGGGTGACAGATTGTTAAACTGCAATTGAGTAATGAAAAATTGGGTGAAAGATTGTTCAACTGCGATTGAGCAATACAAAACTAAGCGAGAGATTATTAAACTGCAATTGAGTAATGAAAAATTGGGCGAGAGATTGTTCAACTGTGATTGAGCAATGAAAAATTGGGAGAGAGATTGTTCAACTGCAATTGAGTAATAGAAAGTTGAGCATAAGATTGTTCAGCTGCAATTGAGCTACGAAGAGATTGTTTAACTGCTATTGAGTAATAAAAAGTTAGGCGAAAGATTCTTCAACTGCAATTGAGCAATGATAAATTGGTCAACAGATTGCACAACTGCAATTGAGTAATGAAAAGTGGGCTAGAGATTGTTTTCATTGCAATTGAGCAATGAAAAATTGGGTGAGATTGCTTAACTGCAATTGAGCAATGAATAATTGATCAACTAACTGCAATTGGGCGAGATATTGTTCAACTGCAATTGAGTAATGAAAAATTGTGAGAGAGATTGTTCAACTGCAGTTAAGTTATAAAAAATTAGGGAAAAGATTTTTCAACTGCAATTGAGCAATGATACATTTGGTGAGAGATTGATCAATCAACTGCAATTAGGCGAGAGATTGTTCAACTGCAAATTGGGAAAGAGATTGTTTAACTGCAATCGAGCAATGAAAAAATGGGCGATAGATTGTTCAACTGCAATTAAGCAATGAAAAACTGGGTGAGAGATTGATCAATCAACTGCAATTGGGGGAAAGATTGTTTAACTGCAATTAAGCAATAAAAACTTGTGCGATAGATTGTTCAACTGCAATTGAGTAATGAAAAATTGGGCGAGAGATTGTTCAACAGCAATCGAGCAATAAAAAATTAAGCGAACGATTGTTCAACTGTAATTGGGCAATGTTAAATTGGGTGAGAGATTGATTAATCAACTGCAATTGGGCGAGGGATTGTTGAACTGCAATTAAGCAATGAATAATTGGGTGAGAGATTGATCAATAAACTGTAATTGGGGGAGAGATTGTTTAACTGTAATTAGGCAATAGAAAATTGTGTATTGGCCGAGAGATTGTTCAACTGCAATTGAGCAATGAAAAATTGGGCGAGAGATTGTTCAACAGCAATCGAGCAATAAAAAATTAGGCGAACGATTGTTCAACTGTAATTGGGCAATATTAAATTAGGTGAGAGATTGATTAATCAACTGCAATTGGGCGAGGGATTGTTGAACTGCAATTAAGCAATGAATAATTGGGTGAGAGATTGATCAATAAACTGCAATTGGGGGAAAGATTGTTTAACTGTAATTAGGCAATACAAAATTGTGCAATAGATTGTTCAACTGCAATTAAGTAATGAAAAATTAGGCGAGAAATTGTTCAACTGCAATCGAGCAATGAAAAATTGGGCAAGAGATTATTTAACTGCAACTGAGCAATGAAAAATTGAATTAGAGATTGTTCGTCTGCAATCGAGTAATGAAAAATTGGGACAGAGATTGTATAACGGCAATTTAGTAATGATAAATTTAGCGATAGCACAGTCTATCGCCAAACTTGTCATTACTCAATTGCAGTTATACGATCTCTGTCCAATTGCAATTGAGCAATAAAAACTTGTGCGAAAGATTGTTCAACTGCAATTGAGTAATGAAAAATAAGGCGCGAGATGTGGAAAGTCCAAAATTTAAGAGTGTTTGATTGATTGAGAACACCGAATTAAGTTACAAATTCTAGATTAAATTTTGTCCATACGTATGGAAATTTTATAAATTTTTAAACAAACTAAATCAGTTTGTAAAATATCTTACTTGGCTCAACTATACGTATTAAGTCAGGAAAATTTGTCTTTTTCTTTATGGTAACTCAAACACTAAAACATATGTTCCTGCTTTAAAAAAAAAAATGGTAACGATAATACACGCACCGCCACACCGAATGAGTGCCAGAGTGTGTGCATTAAAAAATAAAAATAAAAATGGTACACTTAAAAACTACGCTTCCTCTGAACAACACCATATGCAAATTATAAATAAATAATAATAAAAATAACAACTACCGCTTTGCTACTATGTATGTGTGTTTATGTGTAGATAAAAATAAACCATGCACCACAAAATTAAAACAGATAAATCATAAACCAAATTAAAGATAAAAATAAAACCAGATTTCAAGTTGTAAACATACGAAAGTTTTGGTTTTCAGCATTCATTGATTAATTATATTAAATACGGATCGGTGTGCACATATCAGTTTTGAATTATTTATTTATATGTTTTTGTTCTGTATGTTTAGATTTATGTATTGGCCCTCCATTAAATAAAGATTAAAGATTTGTTTTGTTGCTGAATTTATATGAAATTGCAATTAACATTAAAAAATGAATTCAAATATCGCAATTTATGCATAAAAGCGAATTTATCGTTAATCTGCAATAAATTTGTTAACTAGTTATAAAGTATGAATGAAATTGCAATACTAGGTTCTAAAATTTTACACAAATTTTTACGCAAAAGTGCGATTTTAATTTGTACGACAAATCAGTTGTAGATTGTGAAAAGTCTTCGCTTTTAATTTGTTTGCTAATTAATTTTATATTTTTTTATATTTTTATATATTATATTTTGTAATCTAAATAACAAAATATAAAATTAAAAATTAATATCGACTTTCTGTAAAAATGTTTAGTCTCATTTAGACAAGTCTCCAAATATTCATTCAAACAACTACTTAAATAATGAATAATAAATATTTGGAAAGTTGTCTCAATGAGACAATTTTTTTTTTTTTCAGAAAGTCGATATTAATTTTAATTTGTTTTTATATTTTGTAAATATTCTGCAAACTATTGGCAAACTCAATTTTTCCTTATGTTAAATTTTTCTTTATGTAATTAGATTAATTAATTTTATTTACATTACATTTAATAAACCTAATTCAAGTATAAATGAAATTGCCAATTCTTAGTTGCAGAATACTTCAAACATTAAAAGTGCGATTCTTTTTGCAATCTACAACAAGTTAGTTTTACAAAGACTATATTAAACACTTAGACCGTCAGTCTAAGGTGTCAAATTGTTTAGAGGGAATGGCAAAGCTATACTGATGAGAGATAAATCTTGAAACAAGTCTATAGATGGCCTGAATAGTTTGACCCAAATTGTTACATTTGCAGTAGGTTACTGTATGTAACACCAAACACATGTTGTATAATTCAATGTCCGTCGAGGTATTAGCTCGGGAAGTAGTTGTTTCAATGAGTGTTTGATATAGTCTTTGCAAGACTAACTGGTTTTAAATTGCGAAAAGAATCGCACTATTAATGTTTAAAACTAATTAAATTAAAGAGAGCTAGATATTCAGTAAACATAAAAAAACTGTGTAGAAATGTTATCAAATTATCGAATTTAGAACAATTTTAAATAACATGGATAACACTTTTTCAAGGCTCCAAAAAGGGAATGTCATTTTGTGGACACATTTCTTGCAATCAGAAAGTCAACTTTAATATTTGCTAGGGACACTTTTCTTTAATAGATACCGTAACTTTAATCCTTAGGATTAAAACTTGTATGTTTGCAACTTGAAATAAAAACCAGTCGGAAACCTTCCGGTAGTTTTAATAAATATTTACAAAACCGGACTTTCCGACTCAAAATTAAAAAAAAAAAATCAAAGACAAACGTGACCAGTAACACCCATGCAGGCTTACCAAGTGGGCACCAAGGCTCGTGCTGTTCAGGTTTATCAGGGTGGGGCAAAGGTAATACCAAAGTAACTTAATTTTGTTTAAATTATGTTAAAAACGAAATTAATACAAAAACAAACGAAAATTAAAAAATAAATAATAAAGGGAGCCAGTAACGAAAACAAAAACGGTATTAATCATAAATTAAATATTAAATTATTATAAATTATATATATAAAAGGAATTATTAGTGAACACGGGCGATTAAAAAAAAAATAAATAAATAAAAAAGAGAAAAATAAGTATATTAGTACAAATCTACTTAGATCAAGCGTGAAAATTTAAACCCCTGACATTTTTTGTTGCTGTTGCTTTTCTTTACAATAATTCAATCAAATTTTTAGCGTTTTTCTAAAGTTTTAATATTCACATAAAAGCTTAATATCAATTACACAATGGAAATAATGAATGTAATCATATTAAGTGCTTGTTTTATTTTTTTAGTCAAATTAATTGCATCATTTTTTAAAATTAATCGATTAAGTAATTACATCTTTTGCATACCGCTTTATTACTCAACAATCGTAATCTAGTTGATGAGTAGAGTATTTTGAATTTCACCTAAAATTAGTGTTTTATACGCGTGGCGCATGAAGTAAAATTTCGAGTTTAGAAAAGCCCAGAAAATTTGTCTCGGGTCGCTGCGCGACCCTCGACAAATTTTCACGGGGCTTTTCTAAACTCGAAATTTTACTTCATGCTTAGTCTGGGAGTGGAAAACACTCGTTCAACGCTTTCAATTAAACTTAAAAAAAATCACGGAATATATGATAATTTACAGCATATAATTGGGATATATATACCAAAAAGAAAAACTCCATGAATACATTATACATTTTCAGGCATTTTTATTTCAAACTTTATTCCAGTTAATCGTTGTTTTTAAAATGCGTTCAATTTGAAGTTTCCAGCGAGTGTTTCCACTCCCAGACTAAGCATGAAGTAAAATTTCGAGTTTAGAAAAGCCCCGCGTAGAAAATTTGTCGAGGGTCGCGCAGCGACCCGAGACAAATTTTCACGGGGCTTTTCTAAACTCGAAATTTTACTTCATGCGCCACGCGTATTAAACACTGAAATATTGTAAACGAGTAAACTTCTCTTGAAATCAGTGTTTTATACGCGTGGCGCATGAAGTAAAATTTCGAGTTTAGAAAAGCACGAAAATTTGGTTTCGTCGCTCCGCGCTTCGCGCTACGCGACTAAACCAAATTTTCAGGCTTTTCTAAACTCGAAATTTTACTTCATGCTTAACTTGGGAGTGGAAAACACTCGTTTAAACTTCAAATTGACTGATTTCAAGTAAAGTTCAAAATATTCTGCTTATCGCGGCACGCAGTACAACTCAAACAAGTTTTTCTTTTCAACCCAAATTTTTACCATATCTTCAAAACAACATTCCGAAGAAAAATACGTACGGGATTTTCAATAAGTTGAATTTTAGATTTTATATCTACAAATTTAAGCCTACACCGAAAGGTAAAAGGCAAATGATAATATATATATATATATATATATATATCTATAAATTTATTCTCCTTTTCAGGTCAACAATTGGACTTTTAACTTCAAACACTCGCCAATTAGGCAAAAAATTAGATTTTCAAAATCCCGTACGTATTTTTCTAACTATACTAATGTAGATAAAGAATATTTTTTTATTTTGTTCCAAATTCAATTGTATGGGACTTATGCTGCGTGCCGTGGCGTTCCTCAAATTAATCCTGGCTCGCGCTTGAACGACTCCAGTGCCGTAACTTTATGTAATAAATAATCGATTTTGCATAAAAACGTGCATTATAAAGTTTAGAACGAGTGTTTCCACTCCCAGACTAAGCATGAAGTAAAATTTCGAGTTTAGAAAAGCCCCGCGTAGAATATTTGTCGAGGGTCGCGCAGCGACCCTCGACAAATTTTCACGGGGCTTTTCTAAACTCGAAATTTTACTTCATGCGCCAGGCGTATAAATCACTGAAATATTGTAAAATTCAAATTATTCATGTTCAGCAATTTATTGCGAATCCTGCTTTAGCAATATTTTTTTAATACTGATTTAGCAGTATATACTTCTAATTTTACAATCAGAAGATTCAAATTGATCACAAAAACAATTATATTGATTAATAAATAAATATTAGTCAGGGAACTAACTTGCATAATTTTATTTAAATCTTCAATTAATTAAAAAAATTCAAACGCAAATAATCCTGCTTTAGCAGCATATTTTATACTGATTTAGCAGTATACTTCTAATTTTACAATAAGAAGATTCAAATTAAACACAAAAACAATCACACTGATAAATAAATAAATATTAGTCAGGGAACTAACTTGCATATTTTTATTTAAATATTCAATTAATTAAAAAAATTCAAACGCAAATATTTTGACTTTAAAATCCTTTAAATAATAAAACAAAAAATGTAAAAGGGTTTACTTAATTCATACTCGATTGTTTTTTTTTTTTTAATTTTTAATAATGATATTACATGATTTTTTATATAATTATTATTATTAGAACATTAAGATGATGGTGATTTTTTGTTTTGTTTGATTAAAAAAAAATTATTTGTAGAGCCCAACAGAGTGGGGCTTCCTCAGGAGAGACAGTTAATGTTTTATTTTGATTATGTAGACATTTTGTCAATAAAAGGGTGGGGGCTGGGGTGTAGGGTTAGGGAGGCTTGTTTTAATATCGTTATTCATACATTATTTACTTATATATGTATATAAAATATTTTCCCCGTTGATTTTTTTATGTATTGTATAGAAATATATTTATATATAAAATATGTGTTTGTGTGTATATTGTGTCTCAATTTGTTTCGTAATTTATTTGTAAATTCTAATCCTTTGAAACAAGATTAAATATAAATCCAATAGAATTAAAGTCACTGTGGGTTTGTTCGTTAGTGCTGCACTAAGTTGAACCGAATTCAAGTTTATGACATCACCAGTTCATGTTAGTGTAAATAAACTGAACTTGATATTGACAATCCGGTTTATGTAACGAACAGATTCAGTACAAAAAGTCTGCACTAGTTCATGTAACAAACAAATTTTATTAAATTTTTTTAACAAATATGTATACTTGCATTGCTTATATATATATATATATATATATATATATATATATATATATATATATATGTATGTATATATATATATATGTACATATATGTATATATATGTATATATATTTGTATATATATATATATATATATATATTTATTTATAGATTTATAGATTTATAACAACTTGAATTTTACAACTAGAATAAATAATTTCATTAAATATTGCTTATTTAATTACTTAACTTAAAGTGACAGCAAAAATATAAATATAATGATATTTAAGGATAAATCAAAAAACACATAGTTTGTTACAAATAGTTAAACAATCCAAGTGTTTTTAGTCCACAATATTTCACCAAGCGGTAAATGAGAAAGTTATTCAAGAAATATAAATATTCTGCAAGTAATTAGCAAATTCATTTTTACTTTAAAGTGACTTTAATTCTATTCCGTTGTTTTTCAATAAATCGTTTTTTGTTTTATAATAAATTTCAGATACGATTTATCGCCTAAATTCTTCTCTATAACTAACTTTGAATAAATTAAATAAATATAGTGTAATGAATGTAAACATACCTCTGCACGGATCGTTCTTGACGAGGAACTCATCCAACGCTATCCAGCCGCCCCCTACCCGTACCATCACGGTACTACGAAGGATGCGCACCAGGCGTAACTTTTGACTGTCGCCAAACTATTTTTGCACAAAAAAAAAAACACAAAAATATTTAATAAACGCTAGGGAAAGCAATATGAAAACAGAGTTAGATTCATCTCCTCACTATTTGTATTGTGAAGAAAATGATGAAAGAGAATTCTTTTCTCGTTGTTGAAGTAAAAACACAATTAGATTCCTCTTCTCGCTGTTTAAATTATGATAAAAATAAAGAGGGATCGGTAAAAACACAACTAGATTCCTTTTCTGGCTAGTTAAATTGTGAAGAAAATAAAAAAGGATTCCATTTTCGCTGTTAAAGTGCAAAGACAATTAGATTCCTCTTCACATTATTTAAATTGTGAGGAAAATTAAGAAGGATAAGTGAAAACACAATTATATTCCTCTTCTCACTATTTAAATTGTAAAGCAAACGCAAAAGGATTAATTTTTTTCGCCGTTGTAGTGAAGTGAAGAAAGGCATCTATTAATCGAGGTGGCTGATAGTTGTTGAAAGTTCATATTCATTACTTTAAGTAAAACACTTTGTTTATAACTTTCAAAAATTGTTTATTTTGTATTCACAACAAATGTTTCGCCACACTGTGGCTTCTTCAGGTGAAGAACAAGTGACTAACTTAACCTAATTACAACGTATATATAGGGCTAGCTGATAAGTAAGAGGGGTGGGGGTTACATTGCTCAATTTAAAACTGTAACCCCCACCCCTCTTACTTATCAGCTAGCCCTATATTCACCTGAAGAAGCCACAGTGTGGCGAAACATTTGTTGTGAATACAAAATAAACAATTTTTGAAAGTTATAAACAAAGTGTTTTACTTAAAGTAAAGGCATCTAACTGTGTTTTCTACTATCCAACTCTCTAAGGAGCTTAAAACTAGACATTAGATCAGTGACAGTAACTGGTGAGATTCCTTTCTTCACTTCAATAGGGAGAAAGATATCTATCTCTGTTTAGATTTTTTTCTCGCTGGAGAGGAATCTAACTGTGTTTTCTACCATCTAACACAGAATTCTGTGTTTTGATTTCTTTTATCGCTGGAAACGAATCTAGGTTTGTATTCTACTTTCTAATGACCAGTGTTTTATTGCTAAGAATTCTGCGTTTAGATTTCTTTAAGGCTGTTGCAAGTGATGGAGGGTTTGTAACTGTGTTTTCTATTTTTTTTTACTTACTCTGTATTTGCCTTCGCCGACTTGGAAGACCCTGAATTTCTGTCTGCACGTGCAGAGCATGACCTGCCGCTTGACCTCGTCGTGGATCTTCTGGGCGTCGTTGTCTGGCTTCTTGTCCTCCCAGTCGGGCCGCAGGGCAGCGATGAACTCCTTCCAGTCGATGAGGCCCTGGTTGTTGCGGTCGAACATGTCGGCCACTTCTTTCATCTCCAGACGATTCGTATCAAATTCTAGAAAAGGAAAAAATCATAAAACATGTCCAACACACTAGACTACTATCATTCATCAAGAGAATTTGATTCAATTCGCATCAAATTCGCTTAAAGATAAAAATCATGTGAAATGTCCAACACACTAAAAATTTCAATATAATAAAATGTCTAACACAGTGGGAATTATAATACGCTAAAATTCTCGCCCAGTTGCACCAAAAATTAACTCTGAGTTCATGCTAACCTCGAGTTCAAGATAGCAGTCCATATTGTTCTATTGTCACTTTGAACTGAAGTTGAGAGTTGAACAAGTTTAACGTATTTGGTGAAACTGGCCCTTGAAGAAAAAAATTGAAATTGTTTTTTCAATTGTATGATTTAAGATATGTTGTTTCCCAAAGAAAATTGTCGCAAGTGTTCAAATTTTGAAGAAATTAAAATCGTTTTCGCAATTGTATGGTTTGAGATATTTTAAGTATTCCAAAAAAATCTGTTGCAAGTGTGAAGTTAGTTTGAAAGCGCAAGATTTGCTTAGACGCAATAAACATTAACTTTAGTTCAAAATATACACTGCTTATGTTTGATATAAGCAGTGTATATATTGAACTTCACTTGAAACCAGTGATTAGTACGGGTGGCGCATGAAGTCAAATTTCGAGTTTAGAAAAGCCGGAATCAAACCAAATTTTAAGGCTTTTCTAAACTCGAAATTTTACTTCATGCTTAACCTGGGAGTGGACACACTTGTTAGAAACTTTAAATTGAACCCTTTTAGAAAAACAACGAATGCAGGAAATTTCATAGAATGAATATCGGGATGTAAACTGTGCTGTAACTATATCTTTTGTAGGTACTCACTTTAAAAAAAATTGTCTGAAAATGTACAGCGTATACATAGGGATGTGAAAAATTGCCTCTATTTTTTTTGTACTTACTGGTGTTGATAATTCCATCGATAAATTCATCACGTGGTATCAGATTGTCGTTATTCTTGTCCATTTTCCTGAAGAGGTCCGTCAGCCTGGATTTCTTGTGGTTCATGAACTTCAAGAACTGAAAATCAGCAACACGTGTTAACACTACTGTTTCATACTGAGAAGTCAAACCCAATTTCTGGCGGCTCCTTTTCCAGTTTCAAGAATATTGGGCAGACATCAGAAAAATATAGACCAATAGAAATTAAGTTTATATGGAAAAATTGAATTTGCCAGTAGGTTGTAGAATATTTACAAAATACAAAAAAGAATTAAAATTAATATCGACTTTCTGCAAAATTTGGTCTCATTGAGACTGCTCCAAATAGTAGTTGTTTTAATGAATACTTGGAGCATTGGACTTGATATCTGTAGTGCAATACAGAGCTGGGATGAATCCTCAAAAACAGGATTCGAATCACGAATACTCGAATAAAGGATTCGTAAGTGAAAAATATGATTCGAATCAAAGATTCGAATCCTCATTTTTGAATCACGGATACAAATCCTTTAAAAATAAATTTGAATCTATTATTTAATAATAATAATAATAATATAGTTTAGTTTATTGATGCAAGTACATACAAGTAATGTTTACATAAGGCAAATAAAGAAAAGAATATAATGTAATGTGACATACTAAAAGTAGTGGTAGCAGGAGATGTGTTAAACATATTAAAATCAGTTTAAAAATATATAAATATGAATTTAGAGTCTAAAATTAAGATAAAAGTAGATAAAATATGATAAAAGGTCAGGTATATAAAAAATAAATTAAATAGAGACTATAAATATAAATATATAAATAAATAAATAGTACAAAAAATATAAATAAAAAAGAGAAAATAATACCACAGACTATACTATATCACAGTTACATCACTTACGCTCGAAGAAACTCTTCCCATGTAAAATATGGTGTTGAGCTCAAATTGTCTTTCAGATAACTTTTAAATTTTTTCAGTGGCAGGCATTTGACAATAGCACGTAATTTATTGTAAAACTTAAGTCCCCAGTATCTAGGTCCATCCCTTGATTTACTTAGCCGTGTATATTGAATATATATATCATTTCTTTAACGAGTATCATATGTATGTATAGAGGCAGCACACTGATATGACTCGATGTTTTTCTTAATGTGAACAAGGCATTTATATATATATAAGCAGGGTAACGTAATAATTTTTAGTTTTACAAAGTATGGCCTGCATTCTTCGCGATATTGGGCACCGGCTACAATTCTGATTGCACATCTTTGCAATCCGAATATTCTCTCTTTGATGGCAGAGTGACCCCAGGCAAGGATGCAGTATGATATAACTGAGTGGCATGTACCGAAGTAGGCAGTTTTTAAAGCTGCAGGTGAAAGTGAATTAGACAAATTGCGCAAAAGAAATATATTTGAGCAGAGTCTGTTTGCTAACTTATTGCCATATACACTCCAAGTCAAAGAAGAATCTAGTTCAACACCCAGAAATTTTGCGGAAGTTTCAAAGTTATGTTCACACGGTTTTAATGTGAAGATTAAATCAATGGATTTATTTTCGTTTATGGCAAGTCTGTTACTATTAAACCAGTCGAACGAAGTACGTTTTGCATTACGGTTCTGTTGGACCAGCTCAGGCAGATAGTTTCCAGTATTAATCAGCGATGTGTCATCCGCGTACAATACTGTTCTACAACTTTTCTGATATGTTATGTAGTCATTAATATATATTAAGAATAACAGAGGGCCCACAATGGAACCCTGTGGCACACCGTGTTGTACTGTACGCAAAGATGACGTTGCATTATTAATTCTAACAGTCTGACTCCTACCGGACAAATAGGATTGAAATAACTTCCTGCTGGCGTCATCAAAACCGTAATGCAATAATTTGTTTAATAGTATGACGTGATTGACGCAGTCAAACGCCTTTGTAAGGTCTAAGAATGTTGTTATACAATGCTCACGATGTTCATAGGCGTGTAAAATACTGTCGATAAGCTGTAAGACTGCGTCTTCAGTAGACTTACCAGATATAAAACCAAATTGATTATCGCAACCAGTAATATTTTATTCCATCAGTTTCTATTAACAAAAATGTACATTTACCGATTAAATATCTGATTATATAATGATTTTAATTAATGATGATATATGTGTTATTGAACTTCATTATAAATCTGTGTTTTATAAGCATGGCGCATGAAGTAAAATTTCGAGTTTAGAAAAGCCCCGTGAAAATTTGTCTCGGGTCGCTGCCCGACCAGAGACAAATTTTCTACGCGGGGCTTTTCTAAACTCGAAATTTTACTTCATGCTTAGTCTGGGAGTGGACAACACTCGTTCTTAGAAGTTTCAAAATAAAGGATCAATCTAGATTACTAAGTTTATTACCATTTTACAAAGGCTACAGCTCGAAGGACCAATCATGGTCTTCGGAGACCGAAGGACTACAGGGAATCGAAGTTTATTTAGAAGAAAACAACGAATATCTTAAGGTTTACAGCATGGATAGGAAAGAAAACATCCAATTTTGAAAAACTATCGAAATTGGGTTGATTTTCAGTGCGTTTTTAACTTCACTTTAAATCAGTGTTTTATACGCGTGGCGCATGAAGTAAAATTTCGAGTTTAGAAAAGCCCCGTGAAAATTTGTCGAGGGTCGCTGCACGACCCTCTACAAATTTTTTACGCGGGCTTTTCTAAACTCGAAATTTTACTTCATGCTTAGTCTGGGAGTGGACCGTCAAGATTTTCAACATGTCGAGATTTTCGATATTTCTAGATTTATGTCGATTTATTCACAGTTTGTTATTGTATTAAATGCAACTTTAATATTAAATAAAAACGGTTTTTTTTTAGGAATAGAATATTCAATCATTAAGAGCTGACCAAATTATAAAGTTAACTCTCAAAGTTAATTTTAGATAAAATTTTGAATCTTTTTCTATGATTTCAATGAATGATTTATTATATTACATACGTCGATTTTTTTAAAAAGTTAAATTTAAAATTAAAACGAGTGTTGTCCACTCCCAGACTAAGCATGAAGTAAAATTTCGAGTTTAGAAAAGCCCCGCGTAGAAAATTTGTCGAGGGTCGCGCAGCGACCCGAGACAAATTTTCGCGGGGCTTTTCTAAACTCGAAATTTTACTTCATGCGCCACGCGTGTAAAACACTGATTTAAAGTGAAGTTAAAAATGCACTGAAAACCAACCCAACTTCGATATTTTTTCAAAATTAGATGTTTTCTTTCCTATCCATGCTGTAAACCTTCAAATATTCGTTGTTTTCTTGTAAAAAAACTTCGATTCCCTGCAGTCCTTCGGTCTCCGAAGACCATGGTTGGTCCTTCGAGCTGTAGCCTTTGTAAAATGGTAATAAACTTAGTAATCTAGAGTGATCCTTCAATTTCAAACTTCTAAGAACCAGTGTTGTCCACTCCCAGACTAAGCATGAAGTAAAATTTCGAGTTTAGAAAAGCCCCGCGTAGAAAATTTGTTGAGGGTCGCTGCGCGACCCTCGACAAATTTTCACGGGGCTTTTCTAAACTCGAAATTTTACTTCATGCGCCACGCGTATAGAACACTGATTTCAAGTGAAGTTAAAAATATACTATTAACGTTGGATATTTTTCATAGTTAAGTAACCAAATATCCATTCACAAATATTTGAATTATTCGAAAATTTCAATATTTATATTCAAATATGAATAATTTAGTGATTTAAATATTCATATTAGAATATTTAACTATTTGAATTAATCGAATTCGAATCCCAGCCTGAATAGCGATGATTCGAATTATTTAGGAGGATTTGAATCCGTGAATGAGGATTCGAATGCTTTTATAAGGATTCGATTCCTTTTAGAAGGATTCGAATCCTTTTATAAGAATTCGAATCCTTTTATAAGGATTCGAATCCTTTTATAAGAATTCGAATCCTTTTATAAGGATTCAAATCATCTACGTCTGGATTCGAATACGAATCCTTTTAAAAAAATGTAACGAATCCGGATCACGAATCCGTTTTCACTAAAGTATTCGAATACCTCTGTTGAATCCTCTAAAAGGATTCGAATCCGGGAATCGAATCCTGAATGATTCGAATCCTGCCCAGCTCTGGTGCAATATAAGAAGAATATAAAATATAAAATAAGCCTAGCATTCGCTTTTACCAGTTCCAAGAGAATTGGACAGATATGAAAGCAGTGTTAGGCTAGTAGATAAAATAAGTCTAATATTCGCTTTTGATAGTTCCAAGAGTATTGGAAAACCAGCTAAACAGTAGTAGACCATTAAAAAAACACGATGAACATTCGCTTCTGTTAGTTCCAAGAACGATGGGCAGCTACCAAGAGCATTGGGCAATGTACCAAACAAAAAAAAAACTCTCAACAATTTCTTTAGCCACTTCCAATAGTATTGGACAGCCATTAAAAAAATATAAGGCGAATACAACAAAAGTCTAACATTTATTTTTACCAATTCCAAGAGCGTTTGACAGCCAACAAAAGAGCATTAGTCCAATAGAAAGAAAAATTACGCCCAAAATTAGCTTTAGCCAGTTCCAAGAACGTTGGACGCCACGAAAACGAGTATTAGGATAATACAAAGAAGAAAAAACGCCCAACATTGGCTTTGATCAGTTCAAAGAGCTTTAGACAGCCAACAAAAGAGCATTAAGTTAAAAGAAAGAAAACAAATTCGCTTTAAGGGACAACACCACTGTGACGGCTTCAAAAAATCGATTTTTTGAAAACCATCTAGAAAAATCTAAAATACATTTAAGAATAGAATGCCGTTGGTTCCAGGTCGAAAAAATTATTATTTTCGGAGATATTAAATATTTTGTGGAGCGGTGCAGCGCTCCGTGACGCTCGGGGTCCCGCGCCGCCTCAGGTGGCGATAGTTAAAAAAATTTCAAGGCCGGTATAGGGATAGCGGTAGGTAAGGTAGTATTGGAGGCAATTACGCAAAACAATAACGAAAGCTACAACAAATCAGTTTGGGCAATAGCCCCCAAGTGTCAGTCCGGGGGCAAAAAAATCATCGATATTGCCGCTGATATCGCGGTATTATTATTCAACGATGGCCTGAGAAGCCTCATGAAAGTTATGGAGACGTTGGGGGTAACCATCGGCCCAAATTGTTTCAATTTTTGCGTTGAAACCGACGCAGCGCGGATCGAGCAGGCGGAGCGCTCGCTCACGGATGCTGCAAAAGAGGCAAGAAAAGCCTCTACAAGTTCGAGAAAAGATGCTGGGGACCTTGATTTGCTTCTTGAAGGCCAGCTATATGGTGCCGGAATCGCTGATTAGGTAAAAAAATTTGTTTTCCAATTTATCACATAAATTAACAAACTTCAAACTTTGAATGCGTTTTTCTCAAAACCACTTTTTTGAGTGCGGCACGCAGCAGAACTCGAGCAATTTTTATCCGATCGACTTCAAATTTGGACTGAATCAATAAAACTAGTTTATCTAAAGAAGTAAATAGGATTTTTTTCGATATCTCAATAAATAAAAAAATTATTGCCTTTTATCAACGAGAAACTTTGCTCGAAAATCGACCTTAAATTTCGAAAGCGTTCCTATTTTTTAAAAATCAATATTTTTTCAAATCCCTATGTACTTCTCTTCAAAATATCATATTATTAACGAAAACACCCGATATTTTTTTTTTTAGATCGACTTTGAAGACAGTTCTGCTGCGTGCCGCGGATCACTGCAAAGGCAACAGCACCTGACGCGGGAGCTTCCCCAGCGCCACCATGAGGCGTGAAAAATTTGAATTTTTTTTTTATGTATCTTTAATAAACAACGAACAAAACAACAAAACATTTTTGAATATCTCTTTTTTTTCCCACAAAAAAAAATTCTTGAAAAACGGCAAAAAAACAGGGGGTCACAGTGGTGTTGTCCCTTAACCACTTCCAAGACCTTTCAACACAGCCAACAAAAGAGTATTAGTCCAAGAGGAAGAATACAAACGCCCAAGATTCGCTTTTACCAGTTCCAAGAGCTTTGGACACAGCCAACAAAAGCGTACCTAATTAGCTTTTGCTGGTTAGGAATGAAAATGAAAACAAACCCCTAACATTCGCGTTTGCCAGTTTCAAGAGCGTTGGACAGGCACAACACGAGTATTAGGATCAATACAAAGAAGAAAAACGCCCAAGATTCGCTTTTGTCAGTTCCAAGAGCATAGGGCAGCCAACAAAACAGAATTAAACGCCCAACATTCGCTTTTGCCAGTTGCAAGAGTGTTAGACAGGCACTAAAAGAGTATTAGGGTAACAACGCCTAACTAAATAAATGATTAGTCTAATAGAAAACATGAGGATGAAATTAGACTTATTGTAATTGAATGAATCAACTTAATAAAACATACCCTCTTCCTCCAGTCATCCCAGGAGAAGTTGTCGGCCCTCTCCTTCTCCTTCAGGTAAGCCAGATGGTTGTAGAGCTCCCTCTGCCTCTCCCACGAGAGCATCCAGACGTGGCGCCACTTGTCCCACAGCAGTTTCACGCGAAGGTTCTTAAACTCCGGTTCGGCACTAGATAGATTCAAAACACCAATCAAACCCCAGAAATGGAAGAAGTGTACAAAAGAAAATGTGTTTTCGTGTTTTGTGTGTGAATATAATTTTATCAAGTTTTCTAATAAAAAAATGCTGGGATTTAATTTTTAATGAAATGCAGAGAGAAATGTAAAATATGAAATTGCCAATATTTGATTGTAGAATATTTTAAAAATATTAATGCGTCTCGTCATGAAACGGCATTAAAGTACAACTTATAGGAATCCTTAACAAACGGGCGAAACTCTACAGAGTTTATTAATGAATATAGCGGAATGATTTTTTTTTTCTGTGAAATTTTATTATACTTCACTACGTTGTGACTTTTCTAGAATATTAATATTTCTTCCAGTATTTAAAATAAGAATATAAAATTTTTGATATTTTTTATTTAAAAAACTAGAAGAAATATTGATATTCTTAAGAGGAGCCAATGCTCATGAGAGAACTAGAAATCGAGTAGAAAAGGAGAGGATGTAGGGTAAGAGTAAGACAGACACCAATCACCGGTCTCGCTTCTGGATGCAGCATCCAAACGCGGTTACCAAATTTTATGTAGGGACTGGTTAACTGGATATATATGAACTGTGATATTCTAAAAAGAACATATTGTAGTAAGGTATAATAAGATTCTACAGAAAAAAAATGATCGCTTTATATTCATTAATAAAATCTGTAGAGTTTTGCCTGTTTGACTCCCTTAAGACGTGCTTCCAAGACAATTTCATGACGATTCCTCTTATAACTGTTGTACCTTAAATATTTTAAAATTTTCTATCAAAATAATGTAAACCCAAAATGTTGATCGATGTTTTGATTTCATTCTTGAAACGATTGATAATCATGGAAATCCAGCAACGACCGCTCGTTGCTGTTAAACCAAAGCCAATTCAGAGAAAATCCAATAACCACACAAAGATTACAACATGAAATTTCTATCTATTTACAATTTTTGTGTTGTAATTTTCATTTTAATTTTCCCCATACTGTTAGTTTAATCTTTGTTGTTGATGAAATGTATAGATTAATCGTATTTCTAACCTGCCAGCTGGGAATCTTGGCCCATAATGGGGCAATTGTGGATCAGGGGTGATATCTCTTCCGGGGCTCGCACGGCTGTAAGACATAGCAGAAACACATGCAACACACTCTATACGCTAAATAATTGTTTACATTAAATTAATAAACGAAAACACACTACGCTAAATACAATCAATAAAATTCTACGAACAAAAAATTGAAATCGGAATAGAACTAGTGCACCAAATTTTATTTATTGATTCAAGATGTTGTATTATTCAATGATTCAACCAATAAAATTCTATGAACAAAAAACTGAAATCTGAATGGAACTAGTGCAGCAGACTTTATTCATTGATTGCATTGTTGGGTAGATTCAAGATGTTGAATTATTTAATGACTCAACATATTGATGTTAGTATTGAAGAGACGATGAAGCGAAACGTGCAGAGATTTTATTTTTTGAATAGCTCTTTGAATTATTACTTTATTTTTATTCTATTGACATACAGGGGATTTTTATTTTTTAAGTTTAAAGTATACTGTATTAGCATATTGTTTTATCAGTATATTTTAAACTTCGCTTTAAGTCAGTGTTTTACACGCGTGGCGCATGAAGTAAAATTTCGAGTTTAGAAAAGCCTAAAAATTTTAAGGCTTTTCTAAACTCGAAATTTTACTTCATGCTTAGCCTGGGAGTGCAAAACACTTGTTAAAAACTACAAATTTTCTTTGAGAGAAGCTACAGTTACTCAAATTTTCAACTTCATCGCCTTGAGTATTTATTTATTGTTAATTTTTATTGCACCAACCACCTTGTTAATTTTAACTCACTTAAATCACACTGTATAACAAGTAAATTAGTAACTAAATTACGGTCAAAAAGCATGAGTCTATGATTGCGTTAGAAGAGCACATTCTTTGTTTGTGCATTCTTCCAAATAAATATGTTCCTATGATTTATTGTTAAAGCAATTCCTTCATAATACATGTATAATATATTTTTTTAAATTAAACACTCATGAAGTGTTTTAATTCGACAGGCTTTGTCACGAAATGGCCTTGAAGCATGACTTAAGGGAATCCTTAACAAACGGGCGAAACTCTACAGAAGTTATTAATGAATTTAACGTGATAATTTGTTTACTGAAGATTCTTATTATGTTACACTACGATTTGTTTTTTCTAGAATTTTAATATTTCTTATAGTTTTTGAAATAAAAAATATCAAACATTTAATATTTTTTATTTTAAAAACTAAAAGAAATATTATTCTAAAAAGACCAAATCGTAGTAAAGTCTAATTAGATTCTATCACATAATAATTACTAATAAAGTCTCTAAAGTTTCGCCCGTTTCCCAACGATCCCGCTTCAAGACCATTTCATGACGAGGAACCTTAAGGGCGCTCTTATATGGACGTTTTGAACGCGAGGCGGAACGGGAGAGGGCGCAAGCGTTTGCGTTTTATCACATGGGTTTATATGAGAGTTCCTGGACGGACGGGTGCGAGGCAGAGAAAACGCCAGCACCCGTCCGTCTAGTAACTCTCATATAAACCCATGTGTTAAAACGCAAACGCTTGCGCCCGCTCCCGTTCCGCCTCGCGTTCAAAACGTGCATATAAGAGCACCCTAAAAACAATACAGACACGTTTCATTCTCTTTAATGTTTTAAATTAACACTAATTTCCACCCTGATCAAAATGTGTAACGCAAATTATGAATTAATAAAAAAAAAAATAGGTATTAAAGGAAAATAAATGTGTCGAAATTCACCTTCGCGGGCCTGGATACAGATCGCGGGATCCTTTGAAGCTACAAAAACAAGCAGATAACAAAAAAATCAAAAAATCGGCAAGCACAAAAACGAAAAATGTTTACGTTAGAACAAACGAACAGTTAGAGAAACTCAAAGGGACTAGAAATGGGTGCGAGTGAGTGCGATACAGGACGTACCTTTGCTTACGGCCGAGATTGCCGTAATCAGGTGAGCTTTCACGAATATCATGCTGTGATCCACGACTGAAATTATGGAGGAAAAAAAAGCAGAACATATAATATTGTGATGGTGTTTTTTTTTGCATGCACACATATAATTAACACAGATCTGATTGTGCAACAATGGTATAATTGTTAAATTTGGAATATATTATGTCCAGTATCGAAAAATGTTAGAGATAATAAAAACAGCTTTAAATTCATGTAAGGACATTTGTTGAGACTTTAAAATTGCGCTCAGCATGAGCACTCAAAGGTAAGTTTTACTTGGCTAAATAATTTTCAGCATAAATTAGACATACCATTTTTTTTTTCTTGAATAACTTTCTCATTTATCACTTGGTAAAACATTTTGAAATAATATTAAAGGATAAATTAATAACACTTGGTTTGTTTCCCAATTTATAGTAGTTTATGCAAATATATAGTGAAACAAACACTTCTAATTTATCTTTTAATATTATTAGACACACTGTTACTTTTTCTTTAAGGTATACATATCCCAATATACTGCATATGCTGTTAATCATATGCAGTATATTGGGATATATATACTTAAAAGGAAAACTCCCGGTATCTCTAATTTATGCTGAAAATTATTTAGCCATGTAAAACTTACCTTTGAGTGCTCATGCTGAGCGCAATTTTAAAGTCTCATCTTCAGATATTCGTTATTTTCTTAAAAGAGTACAAATTAAAACCTTGAACACAAAACCTTAAGGGGAATATAACAGTGGTCTGAAATTTAATGTTAGGTTTATTTAAAAACTAAAGGTCCTAGAAAGTTGAAATTTTGACAGCGTATATTAAGCCCAATTATCTAGTAAAATATCGAAGTACTTTTTTTTTAACAATTTGCTTTCAGAGGTATGAAAAAAATAATGTTATATTTTTCAAAATTAAAAAAAATATTCCCATATCTTACTAGTTTATACTATAAGGAATATAATGTGAACATTTCATAAAGATGCGATAACTCATGCCCGAGTCAGGTTAAAATAAAAATCTTGAAAAATAAGACCGTAAAATACCGCCGCCTTGCGGATCTTCTCTTAGTTGAACGCGTTGTACACTCATCTGCACAATCATTGGAGGGGCGAGCAGCATGCGGCCAGCGTTTATCCCTGGGCCGGGAACGCTGCGCGGCTTCGCGTTTGTTTTTCTTTTCTTTTCTCAATCATAGTTAACAAAAACGGCTCGCGTCGTTAGCATTTGTTCTCGTAAAATTAATATTTCCCAATTATAATCGATATTTTATTGTACTAGTGTTTTATTTTTGTGCTTTCTGACTACTAATAGAATAAGTATTTTTTTATACTGCATGTTCACTAATATAGAAAACACGAAATGTTTCACTAATTTAAATAAAGATGTGTAATATACCTTTAATATTGGCTTCCCTAATTATTTGACAGTGTCGGTATTATTAAATTATTTTTAAAGTTTTTTAAGCTGATTAAAAAGCCAGAAGCAATCAAATAACAATCAGTCTTGTTCAAATCATTATTTCGTCTTAAATCTTTCGTTGTTAAAGCAGTTGTTAAATGCCTTTGAACTTCTCGCAATAAAACTATTAAAGTAAATTGTAAAGTTTCTAGCAACCAGACCTATTTGAACCAACTGCGACTTCATGAACGAATCAATGATATCAAAACTATAAGAATAGTAAGAATAACTTCACTAATATGACGTTGTTGTTACAAATCAACTATTTTTTACTGAGCACAGGTAATATATGTTTGACGAATGTTTAAAAAAATGGAGGGTTTAACTGCGTGCATATTCATTGTTAATTATTTTAGAAAAAATAGAACTAGAAGTTTTGAAGCAAAAAAAAAATATTTCTAAAATTTTGACCTTTAAAAGGCATTGCGAAATCTGTCTGTAACTTCTCTTAAGAATAAGATAAACATATGATTTATATCTCTACTTGTACCGAGAATGCCTCTATGAGTAAATTAATTGGAAACTGTCAATTTTGACAATAAGTGTTCTTAAAATGTCAATATCTAAGTGCTCTCTTCAATATCAAGTAATTAATTTTTTTTTTGAATGTAATGATCCAATTTAGGTTTTAGGTTTTATGACGTAGTACGATTGGGGAGAAAATTTCCTACAAAAAAGTATTATACAACTATACTTCTAAAGCGAGTAGTTTTCGAATTATTTCGAAAATTCGTTTTTCGTCGCATTTATGCAGGGTAAAGACATTTCTTTGATGTACAGGGAGTTTTTCTTTAAAATATACGTATACCAAATTCAGCTTGTTTTCTTTAAATCTTTAGTTATTCGTTGTTTTTTTATTTTTAATGGTTCAATTTGAAGCTCTAAACGAGTGTTCTCCACTCCCAGACTAAGCATGAAGTAAAATTTCGAGTTTAGAAAAGCCCCTTGAAAATTTGTCTCGGGTCGCTGCGCGACCCGAGACAAATTTTCTGGGCTTTTCTAAACTCGAAATTTTACTTCATGCGCCACGCGTATAAAACACAGATTTCAACTGAAGTTCGAATATAAATAAATTTCACAATATTTTAGTGTCTTATACGCGTGGCGCATGAAGTAAAATTTCGAGTTTAGAAAAGCCCAGAAAATTTGTCTCGGGTCGCTGCGCGACCCTCGACAAATTTTCACGGGGCTTTTCTAAACTCGAAATTTTACTTCATGCTTAGTCTAGGAGTGGAAAACACTCGTTTAAAGCTTCAAATTAAACTCTTTTAAAAAACAACGAATGTCGGAAAATGCACAGCTTTATTCCCTGTATATTATTCAAGTAGTAATTTAGTTTCCATCATTGTCATGGTACTATTAAAAATAAAGCAGTACATTTTCCGACATTCGTTGTTTTTTAAATGAGTTCAATTTGAAGCTTTAAACGAGTGTTTTCCACTCCTAGACTAAGCATGAAGTAAAATTTCGAGTTTAGAAAAGCCCCGTGAAAATTTGTCGAGGGTCGCGCAGCGACCCGAGACAAATTTTCTGGGCTTTTCTAAACTCGAAATTTTACTTCATGCGCCACGCGTATAAGACACTAAAATATTGTGAAATTTATTTATATTCGAACTTCAGTTGAAATCTGTGTTTTATACGCGTGGCGCATGAAGTAAAATTTCAAGTTTAGAAAAGCCCAGAAAATTTGTCTCGGGTCGCTGCGCGACCCTCGACAAATTTTCACGGGGCTTTTCTAAACTCGAAATTTTACTTCATGCTTAGTCTGGGAGTGGAAAACACTCGTTTAGAGCTTCAAATTGATCCATTAAAAAAAAACAACGAATAACTAAAGATTTAAAGAAAACAAACTGAATTTGGTATACGTACATTTGAAAGAAAAACTCCCTGTACATCAAAGAAATGTCATTACCCTGCATAAATGCGACGAAAAACGAATTTTCGAAATAATTCGAAAACTACTCGCTTTAGAAGTATAGTTGTATAATACTTTTTTGTAGGAAATTTTCCCCCCAATCGTACCACGTGATAAAAATTGGATCATTCCATTCAAAGAAAAAATGAATTACTTGATATTGAAGAGAGCACTTAGGCATTGACATTTTAAGAACACTTATTGTCAAAATTGACAGTTTCCAATTAATTTACTCATAGAGATATTCTCTAGGTACAAGTAGAGATATAAATCATATGTTTATCTTATTCTTAAGAGAAGTTACGGACAGATTTCGACATGCCTTTTAATGTCAAAATTTTAGAAATATTTTTATTTCTTGAAAACTATAAGAGATAAGTGTACATATGTTTGAATAAAATATGTTGCCATTTAAACGAGAAACCCAAAAAAATGCTAATAAGTAGGGTGTTCTATTTAAAATAACAAATTTGGTGCTACTTCCGGTGGAACCGGAAGTGCTATAAACTTGAAATATTGCACATGAGGAGAACTGATTCAACCATTTGCCAAGGATTGTTTTCCAATATTTAGTGCAACGGCAACCCCATAAACTTTTAACGAATGGTTTAGCGTAGACACCCTGTATATATCCGGCATATAAATATTTACAAGGAGCTTATGAACATGAATTATTTTATTAATATATTTTGAAGAAATAATCTCTAATTTAATAAAATAAAACACATAGTTTATTCGGCTGTCGAAACTTTAGTCTTAAAAGAAAAAATAATGTGTTATAATGACAAGAATAAGAATCATCGGTTTTGTAAATACCGAAAAATAACACAGGATCCGATAACGCTTTCTAACGAATTAAAAACAATACATAGCTTGTATGTATTATCAGCGTGTTTAAATAATACGAATCGACACTTTCCTTAGATCCGTCTTTTTTATACGCTTTTTTTTTTCGTCTATTCCACGCGACGCGAGACCCCATCCGTTCATGCCAAGGAGCAATGCACAAATGCACAGCGAGCTGCCGCTTTTCTCTCTGACTGTATTCGCCCCACTTGTCCTGTAAATTTGGCATTGGATGAGCTACTCTAAACTATGTGGGTTTTTCCAACACGATCGGCGTGTTACACTGCAATAATCCCCTTAAACGAGTGTTTTCCACTCCCAAACTAAGCATGAAGTAAATTTTTTAGTTTAGAAAACCCTGACAATTTGGTTTGGTCCCTCCGCTTTGCGGAGCGACCAAACCAAATTTTTAGGCTTTTCTAAACTCAAAATTCTACTTCATGCTTAACATGGGAGTGGAGAACACTCGCTTCAATTTGAATTCTAGTAAAAAAGCAACGAATGTATACTTTAAAAAAAATCCCTGCATTTGCACAGACTTTTCCCCTTTTTAACTGGACTACAATTTGCACCAAGGTATCAACTCATAAATTTTTATATATGAATTGATTCCTTTAATTCATACGTAAAAATGATTTAAACATTTTTACATATAAACTGGTTCCTCCAGTTTATACAGGGTGTTTACCGGGAATCGCATGGTTTACAAAAAGCCACAATTTTTTAAATTTTGAACTAAAAATTTATTTTTTTAAACACTGCGTTCTACAAACTCGGAATTGTAAGAAAATCTTACAAAAAATTAAGTAGCAAAAATAATATCGCCCTTCCGATTGAAAACATATTTCCAGACTATCCCTGAAGTTACGCATTTAATCTTGTAACATTTCTCGTGGAATGGCTTGGATTTCCCTGCGGATGGCTTCCTTCAATTCTGGTAATGTGCATGGTTTTTCAACGTCAACACGTGATTTCAAGAAACCCCAAAGAAAGAAGTCCGGGATCGTGAGATTAAGGGGCCGGGGGGCCAACAATCATCTCCAAAACGATAGATTACTTTTCCAGGGAAAGCTTGTCGGACATATTCTATCGAAATTCGAGCAGTGTGGGGCGTAGCTCCATTTTTCTGGAACCATATGTTGATGGAAGCCATCGGAAAAGAAATCCAAGTTATTTCACGAGAAATTTTACAAGAATCAATGCGTAACTTCAGGGAATGTCTGGAAATATGTGTTCAATCGAATGGCTTTCTTCAATTCTGGTAATATGCATGGTTTTTCAACGCAAACACGTGATTTCAAGAAACCCTAACAAATTAAGTCAGACCGGGGGGGGGGGGGGGCAAGGATCATCTCCAAAACGAGAGATTACTTACTTTTCACACGTTCCATCGAAATTCGAGCAGTGTGGGCCGTAGCTCCATCTTGCTAGAACCATATGTTGAAGGAAGCCATCGGAAGAGAAATCTAATCCATTCCACGGGAATTGTTACAAGATTCAATGCGTAACTTCAGGGAACGTCTGGAAATATGTATTCAATCGGATGGTTTCCTTCAATTCTGGTAATGTGCGTAGTTTTTCAACGTAAACACGTGATTTCAAGGGGCTCCAAAGAAAGAAGTCAGGGATCGTCAGATCGGGGGACGGGCCAAGGATCATTTTCAAAACGTGAGATTACTTTTGCAGGGAAAGCTTGTCGGACACGTTCCATCGAAATTCGAGCAGCGTTCCTCCATCTTGCTGGAACCATATGTTGAAGGAAGCCATCGGAAGAGAAATCCAAGCCATTCTACGAGAAATGTTACAAGATTCAATGCGTAAATTCAGGGAACGTCTGGAAATATGTGTTCAATCGGATGGCTTTCTTCAATTCTGGTAATGTGCGTGTTTTTTCAACGTAAACACGTGATTTCAAGAAACTCCAAAGGAAAAAGTCCGGGATCGTCAGATCAAGGGACGGGCGAAGGATTATTTCCAAAACGAGAGATTACTTTTCCAGGAAAACCTTGTCAGACACGTTCCATCGAAATTCGAGCAGTGTGCGCCGTAGCTCCATCTTGCTGGAACTATATGTTGAAGGAAGCTATCCGAAGAGAAATCCAAGCCATTCCACGAGAAATGTTATAAGATTCAATGCGTAACTTCAGGGAGACGTTCCCTGAAGTTACGCACTGAATTTTGTAACATTTCTCGTGGAATGGCTTGAATTTCTCTTCAGATGGCTTCCTTCAACATATGGTTAAAGCAAGATGGAGGTAGAAATATGTGTTCAATCGGAATGGCACCATCTACGTGATGTTCTTTTTGCTACTTAATTTTTAGTAAGATTTTCTTCAAATTCCAAGTTTGTAGAACATAATGTTTAAAAATAATAAATTCTGGGTTCAAAATTTAAAAATGTGTGGCTTTTTGAAAACCATGCGATTCGCGGTAAACATCCTGTATGAAATCATGAATGGGTTGGTTCCTTTCTGCTGAAAGCGGTGGAAAAATGTCTCCGAAAATTAAGCTACCTGTAAATAACCCCTAACCCCCACGTTAGTCTGTAATACTCAAAAACGGTATATATTGATCTGCATGTAGGAAAATTATTATACTTGATAATGACACTGACACTCACACTGTCGAAACTCAAGTCAAAAAATATTTATATGTAGCACCTGTATATATATATATATATATATATATATATATATATAAATTAATAAAAGTGGTAGAAACATAGTAATAGTTTTATTAAATATGTTTTTTTTTTTTTTTTTGGGATTTAAAGAAATAGTACAAAGTAAGAAAATCACGGCTTTCTCGTAAAAACGCGCTTTTTCGATCCATCAACAATTATACCATTATTTTTCATCATGATGCTAACACAAACAAAGCGCAGTTGAAGTGAAAACGTGTGAAAGCGTGTTTGTGTGAGTGAAAAAGTGATAAACATTCTGCGTGTTGTATTTTTGTTTTCAGCGTGTTTTTGTGTGAAGAAGTGAACTTCATTGTGTGAGCGTGTTTTGTTTTAGAATTTTCTTGGTGGTTTGGTGTATAAAGTGTGCGAAAAATCCTCAACTCAAGTGCTTTCTTAAGTTAGAGCAAACTAACAACTTGTCTAATTTGAAGTGAAATACTTTAAATACTCGAACAATTTCTACTCGCACTTTACTAGCTAAATCTCTCACGTCTTCTTCAATATCAACAAATTACGAATTATTGTGTAATAAATTATTATTATTGTTATGTGCTAGTCTGCATCAACATTTCCAGTTTTTTTTGATTTGTAAAAGTTGTGAGCAAGTATTTAAATAATTCATCGGCAATGACGCAAAAGCCGCATGGCTGCAAGCGCAGCGTTTGTGTCATTTGCGATCTCGCGTCTTAACAAATCATGCATTTTTAATTAATAAATTATTCTTTTAAAAAGTTTAAGTAAAGTTACTAACGATTGTGTTCATTCCCAGGTTAAGCATGAAGTAAAATTTCGAGTTTAGAAAAGCCTGAAAATTTGATTTGTTTGGGCGCGTAGCGCGAAGCGCGGAGCGGCCAAACCAAATTTTCAAGCTTTTCTAAACTCGAAATTTTGCTTTATGCGCCACGCATACTTAACACTGATTTAAAGTAACGTTTAAAATACTTTTATTTAGCAGTATGTTTTCAATTCTGCTTTAGCAGATTATTTTAATTAATGATTTAGCAGTATATTTTAAACTTAGGTGGAAGTAACGGTCGTACTTCGTCGAAACACTCAGGGATTTCAATAAATTGATTACTGGAAATAAGAAAGCCTACTCTCTGGTCGACGTCCATGTTACTAATCCCTGAGTATATTTTAAACTCTACAATATATCAGTGTTTTATACGCGTGGCGCATGAAGTCAAATTTCGAGTTTAGAAAAGCTCGAAAATAATTTTATATTTTAACGCTTTTCTAAACTCGAAATTTTACTTCATGCTTAGCCTGGGAGTGGAAACACTCGTTTCAAACTTTGGATTGAACACTTTAAAAAAAAGCAATGGATGCCTGAAATTTCACAGCAAATATATTGGTATAAGTACACTTAAAAGTAAAATTCCCTTTACTTTGTAGACTTATGAAAGATGTGTAGAATTATTTTAACAATTCGTATTTGATAGACTTGTGAGACACCAGAAAGTATTTTACTTCTCTTAGAAAATTCATAAACTCAAAGTGATCTATGCTAAAAAAGAAAAATTTACTACTAATTCTAAATTAATTTAAATGTACTTACATAGGTGTCTTGCCCTTAACAAACTTCTTAGAATCCTTCGCGCCCTGCGCGACCTTAACCTGCCTCGCCTTGCACACCCTATCCACCTCCATCTGCCTCTTCTGTGTATTCTCCATGAACTCCTTGTGATCCGCGATCAACCTTTCCGTGGCAGGAATATCCATAGGCAGTTCCTCCTGCTTGAGCGCAATCAGAGTGTTCTCCAACCCCAAAAGCCACGCGATCAACTCCTCGACTATCTCGTCTTGATCGCGAAGGCTCTGCATATGCGAGGAGAGCTTGTCGTATCTCTGTTTGGCCCACTGGGAGACTTCCTCCCACCTAGAGATTATAATGGTGATCCACTGCTTGATTACGTTAACGGCGTCGTGGTGGGATTTCGCTAAGACGTTCCTGGCGAGGTCCAGCGTGAAGTCTTTTTCGGTTTCCTTTTCATGAAGCTCGTGGCGGAATTTCTCCAAGACTCTGAGTTGTTCGATTGCTGTTGCTTCATCTTCCGGAGTGTTACCTATTGTTGTTAAACAGAGGGATGCAATTAAGGCTGGTGCAATGAAGACCAATGGGTGACAAATGCAATCATTTTTATTTCCCTCTAGTAGTAAAAGAAACAGTTTGAAAATGCACAAACAATCATTCCAAAAAAACTACTTCTACATTTCGCTAAATCCGTACCTTTCTTCGGAGAATAAACAGCTTGTAATCAAAAGACAAATCACATTACTCCTCACTGTTCTTTTAAAAAAAACTTTTAAAGCAAACTCACCGGCGAATCTGAGCTTCATCTCGGCGTTGGACAGCCAGTCCAGCAGCATGTGCACGGACTTGTGCAGCTTTTCGGCTTCTTTGAGCGCCTCATCCAAACGCTCGGTCTTCCTGTTGGTGAGAGTCGTGACAGACTCCCAAATTTCAGTGAGTTCGGTGAGTTGCGTTGTAATGGATGTTGCGTCGGTCGTATTGGCTTTACTGCGCAACTCGTGCCCGGTGCGCATGACCGACTCCATCTGGACGTTGCGCGCCTCCAAGTCCTTCTCGAAGCGCCTGTGCTGGTCGAAGAGGTGGTTCACTGTATCCAGATCGCCGTGAAGAGGTTTGTCTTCAGAGAGATCTTTCTCTACCTATTGTATTTAATAGTAGTTAGTAGAAATAAAGAAAATAGAAAGAAAGAAGAAAGCTGGAAAATACAGTCATTGGAACCGTCTTGTTCAGTACGTAAAGCACTGAGCAAGAATGCTCAAAGGGCTGTATTTTCTATGTTTGCTCAGTACGTAAAGCAATGAGCAAGAAGGTTCCAAGTGCTTGGAATCGTCTTGCTCAGTACGTAAAGCACTCAGCAAGAATGCTCCAAGGGCTGTATTTTCTATGTTTGCTCAGTACATAAAGCACTGGGCTTGGAACAGTCTTGCTCAGTACGTAAAGCACTGAGCAAGATGGTCCCAAGGACGTGGAATCGTCTTGCTCAGTACGTAAAGCACTCAGCAAGAATGCTCCAAGGGCTGTATTTTCTGTTTGCTCAGTACGTAAAGCACTGGGCTTGGAACCGTCTTGCTCAGTACCTAAAGCACTGAGCAAGCAGGTTCTAAGTGCTTGGAATCGTCTTGCTCAGTACGTAAAGCACTCAGTAAGAATGCTCCAAGGGCTGTATTTTCTGTTTGCTCAGTACGTAACGCACTGGGCTTGGAACCGTCTTGCTTGGTACGTAAAGCACGTAAGAAGGTTCCAAGGGCTTGGAACCGTCTTGCTCAATACGTAAAGCTCCAAGGGCTGTATTTTCTTGGCTTGGAACTTTTTTATCTCAGTGCAAACATAGAAAATACAGCCCTTGGGGCATTCTTTCTCAGTGCTCTACGTACTGAACAAGACGGTTTCAAGGACTGCATTTTGTGCCCAGTAACGCAACGAAAAAATAAACTTTGAATAAAACGTTCATTTTAAAAGAGAAGATATTTACCTTTTTCAACCATAGTAACAAAGCAGCGATGGCATCCTTGAATTGTCCGGAATACAAGAGCGCCTCCTCCAGCTTCCTCTGCCTCTCCACGCTCTTTCCGCAAACCGAAGTCCACTTGTTCTTCAGCTCCACGAGCATCTGTTTAATCGTAGCCTCGTCGTTCTTCGGCGCTTTATCCTTGAGACTCTTGCCCATCTTCATGGTCTGATCGTAGGTGCTCTGCTTCGCAGACAGCGCTCTTTGGAACTCCTGGTGTTTCGCCAAGCGGGTCTTAATAACATCCGGGTTGTTTCCGATGTTCTCATCGAGTTCCTTCAAGTGAGTTTCGGTGTCCTCGAGCCAGTTCATTAATCCGGACCAGGAGTCGTGGAACTCTTTGGCTTCTTTGTAGCCTAGGTCGAGTGCACGGGTGCGCTCCGCGGATTTCGAAGCGACGCGCTCCCAACGGTGCTGCACGCTAATCAGCAAGTTCTTGATCAAGATAACATCCTGTTTCTGGCTGAAGTACTTAAGGTGGGTTCCCTTCTTATCCAAATTCAGCATGATTTCTCTGTGCGCGGAAACATCCTTCTGGAACAGCTTGTGCTCCTCGATTTGATTCTGAATTGTTTCCAAGACGCGCGATACTGGTTTCAAGTTGGACAAGTGCTTCTCAGCATTGGTTAACCAATCTACGAAAGCTTGTAGCGCCTCGTGGAATTCCGTCGCTTCCTTAAGCGCGATCTCCAGCTTGATCTTCTTGTCGTTGGCTCTTGAGGTTACTGAATCCCATCGCTGCTTCAAGGTGCGGAGATTGTGTTGGAGGTTCGAAGCGGCATTGGAGCCGCGTTTTAAATACTCCTGCCCTTGCGCTAGAATAGTCTCGACTTTAGGTCGGTTCTCCTCGAGCTCGTTGTAGACCTCCATGAATCTCTCCAGTTGTTCAGAGGCGGTTTCAGGTAACCCGCCCACTGGTTTACTAGCGGCGATTACGCCGTCAACATCACCCAACCAGCTTAAAAGATCCTGGATTTCCGCGTTGAATCTCTGCGCGTCCGTTAACGCGTCTTCCAGCTCCCTCTGGCGATCCGCAGCTTTCCTCATCAAAGCCCTCCACTGCGAATTCAGCGTATTCAACTTATCCTGCGTGATGGACGCTTCATCCTCCCCACTCTCGATAATTTGCCGCCCAGCATCATTCAACGTATCAACACTGGTTTGATGCGCTTGGATATCATTGATCAAAACCTTCAGTTTCGCTAGCTCAACCTCCAAAATCTGAGGATCCCCGGCTACAGGCTTCAATTCATCTAAAGTTTTATCGGTCTTACTAATCCAAACCAGCAATTCGCTGAGCGCGTGTTGGAACTGGCCTAACCTCAAAAGCGCGTTCTCCAGCTGGCGCTGACGCTCGACGATTCCTCGAAGAAGATCATCCCATCTTCTATTAACCGCCAGTAAGGGTTCTTTAATCGCAGCGGCTTGATCCGCAGAGGTGCGCTCTGTTAACTCCTGCGCTTGCCTACTCAAAGAAATTCGAATTAGTTTGCTAATTGAGGAAAGGTAAGTGAAAACAAAAAACAACCAACTCGTCATAATCACGTTGGTTTTTGATTACCACTAAAGCATGCAAAAAAGCTAAGTAAAAGCTTACTCAAAGGGCGCGCGCTTGTAAATTTTTATTAACCAATTGATTTTCTTCTTGTAATCACATGCTTGACCCTTTAGCAGAGGAAACAAACGCATGCATTTTCCTCACTAATTACAAAGTGATTTGGTTTCGCGCCTAACTTCTATTTCATTCTGGAGAGGATAAACACATAAACAACACAGAAAAATGGGATTGGGTTTTCGTTAGTGAATAAATAGTTTGCGTTGTTTCTAATTCTAAGGCTTAGTGATTTTTTTTTGGGATTTGAAAAAATCTGGAGAGGATTACCACACAAAGGGGTGTATTCTTTCAAGTATACTTTTAAGTATACTTTCAAAGTGGGATTGAGTTTTCGTTAGTAAATAAATAGTTCGCGTTGTTTCTAATTCTAAGGCTTAGCAATTTTTTTTGGGATTTAAAAAAAATCTGGAGAGGATTACCACATATAGGGATGTTTTCCTTTAAGTATACTTTTACATATAGTATCAATATAAACATGTATTTGTAAAATTAATAGATATCCATGTTCAAAACTAAGTCGAAGTATATTTCGAATTTCACTTTGAATTAGTGTTTTATACGCGTAGCGCATGAAGTAAAATTTCGAGTTTAGAAAAGCCCCGCGAAAATTTGTCGAGGGTCACTGCGCGACCCTCGACAAATTTTCTACGCGGGGCTTTTCTAAACTCGAAATTTTACTTCATGCTTAGTCTGGGAGTGGAAACCCTCGTTTAATAATAATTAAAAAAAATTAATTAATTAAAATAAATATTCAGTTATTGTTTTCATAAACGCATTTAATTTAAAGCTATAAACGAGTGTTTTCCACTCCCAGACTAAGCATGAAGTAAAATTACGAGCGGGGCTTTTCTAAACTCGAAATTTTACTTCATGCTTAGCCTGGGAGTAGAAAACACCCGTTAAAAGCTTCAAATTGACCAAACAATGAATTCCTGCAAATTTACTAAAAGCTGTAATTATCAGGGTGTGTATACTCAAAAGAAAAATGCCCTGTCGAACAACACATACAAAGCAGGCGAAACATACAATTTCTCTTTTTTGTTTTCGCGCAGGCTCAATCCCTTGGTATATTTCTGTGTATACTGGGAAGAGCCGGCGCGGCATTAACACAAGAAGCTGCGCTAATAAGTATTCTTGCCTTATGAGACTCCTGTTCCGTCGCCACAGAGAAAAGAAGAACAAAAAACAAAAGTTAGTTAGTATAAGAATATATCACAAATCAATGTGGAATGTCTTTAAAGAGGTAGAAAGTGATTTTCTTGTGTGAAGATTGGGTCTTGATTAGTATAAAGAATGTACCACAAGATTCAGTGTACAAGTAGTAAATATTTGAAGAGGGAACTAGTGTGATTTTCTTGTGTGAAAATTGAATTTTAGAGCAAATTGGCTTACCTGTTCAAAGCTTCCACTTTCACCATGTGAGGATCGACCTCCGACTTGAACTTCTTGAGCTGCTCGATTTGCTTCTTGACGGCGTCGATGTCGGTGCCCAATGGTCCCATCAGGCCGAATTTCTTCTCGGCTTTCTCCAAGAATTCCACTAAGTTCTGCGAAAAGCAAAAAAATCCATGATATAAAATCATTAGTATTACAATAAAGCATTAACTCACCTGTAAAGTTTCATGGAACTCCATCGCCTTCTCCATGGCGTCAATTAAATTCTCCTCGCGCTTAGCGTACAAAGCCGTGATGTTATCCCAAGCATTATCCAAATCTTCGATGTGCTTCTTAACCTCAGGTTTATCCGGCTCTCCGCATAATTGCATCAACTTCTGTCCAGAACTCCTCACTTGATCAACGTGCGGTTTAGTGTGATCGATCTCGTGCCTGATTTCTTGTAAGGCCACCTGTTGTTTTTGGATAGCCTTAGGCTCAACTGCTGCAGGCTCTTGTGATTGTAGCGAATCTTCTAGCTCGCGTAGTTGCGCCATGATTGAGTGTAGCTCCTTCCAGAATTTTTGCGCGGCAGCCAGGGTATCCTCCAAGGATCTACCGCGGGTGTTCGTTGCTTTTTGCACATCATCCCATAAATGTTTGAGTTTATCCAGCTTGCGCTTGATGTCTTTAATAGCTGGATCTGAGCGGTTCGCGGATTTGTTGATGATGTCGTCAGCGGCACGCTTAACTGCAGCGTAGGCTTCAGTGCGCTTATCCAAATCGCTTGCTAGCGCATCGTTATCTTCAATTTGATCGCTGATTTTGGGCGGATGGGCGGAAATTGGCTCCAAGTTATTAACTTGATCAGCCGTGTTGGATAAAGCGCGCAGCATTCCTTCCAATTTATCGCTAAACTGGGAGCTTTCCTGCAGAGCTTGCTCAAGCGCTTGCTGGCGCTCGCGCAGTTCCAAACGCAGCGCAGCGTATCTAGCGTTGTCGTTTTCAATAAGTTCTTGAACTTTCCCTCCGTCATCTTCGTTGCATAATCTAATCAACGCTTCGCCGGTCTTGTTCAGCTTATCAACGAGCGGTTTGTGCTCGTTTATTGATTGCAAGAACATCTCGTTGCGGTCTTGTTGCTGCGCGATTAAATCGGGCCTCAACGCTGGCATTGAGAGCATAGAAACTTGCTCCTCCATATCGCCCAGCCAGTTGGACAAAACTCCGTGCGTGTCGTGGAAATGCTCGGCTAGAGGAAGGGCCTGTTCTAAAACCCCCAGGCGGTCGCTGCTAAGTGCGGAAACCGTATCCATCGTCTCTCTCAGATCCTCCATTTTCTCCCTGATAATAGTCATGTCTTCGCTAGGTGGAGATTCACGTAGCACTTTCTTCGCCGTGGATAAAACATCGCGAACCCTTCCCTTTTGACTGGAAATATCGTCGTTGAGCGCCTTATGCTCCTTTAGCTGTACCCTGATCAAATCAGGATCCGCAGATGGTTTCTCAGCATCCCTTATTTGGTTTTCAACCTCCCTGAACCACTCGAGCAACTCGTCGATATCTGAAGTCACTTCGAGCGCTCGCTGTTTTCCCAAATGAATTCTTTCAGCGCGGCGTTGGATTTGTTCAGCGATTGCGTCGAAACGGCGGTTGTCTCGCGTAACCAAACCTTCTATAGTGGAAGCGCCTTCGCCTGGACTGGCTTGGCACAGCTGAGGCCCGACTAGGTTGATCGTTTCCAAAACCGGACGGAGCTCTTGTAAATCAACCTCCAAGCGCGCGATTTCTCCCTCGTGAGGATCTCCCGATTGGATGATACCTTCAGCGTCTTGCATCCAATCAACTAACCTATTGTGGTTGTTGTGGAATTGTTGGACCAGCGGAAGCACATCTTGCGCGTGTTTGAGTAAATCAGCGCCTCTGGAGGTGAGCTCGTTGTAACGCCTTTGGAGCGAATCGAGTTTGTCTTTTAATTGTAGAGCTTCATCAGAGGAGATGTGCCGCATTAACTCAACACCCGCATCCACTGTTCCATCGACATCTCCCTGCCGGCTTGCAATGTCTTCTGTTAAATTAGCTAAGTCATCCATTTGCTCAAGGAGTTTGTCGGTGTGTACCGCTAGCACTTTGTATCTTCCCAAGCGCTGCTCCATTGTATCCATCCAAGCCGCTAAATCTTGGTAGGTTAAGACTAGATGCCGCAAGCCTTGTCTTGATGTTGTTAATAATCTTCCGACTTCATCACTGGTATCAACCAGATTACCATATCTATCGGTGACTTCTGTTAGTTTATCAGCGACTGTTGTGGCTTCATCCTCGCCAACCAGCCCCATTAGATTAGTCGCGATGTCCGCTAATTCTGTAAAATCGGGTTTTTTGCTCAAGATATCCCCGTGCAGCGCTTCGTGCTCCCTAATCCTCTGATGGATCTTCTCTTCATCAGTAGGAATCAACTCCATATCCTTAACCTTCCTCTCGCTGCGATCCAACCATTCTTGAAGCGGGATTAGTTTATCCAAAAATTCTTTCGCCACCTTCATAGCCTGTTCCAAATCCAAGGTGCGCTGCTGAGCGCCCTCTGTTAAAGCATCGAAACGCACCATCAAATCCTTTAATTGTTTCTCGATATTACGCCTCTCCACCGGATCGGCTTCTTTAGCGATATCATTGCCCATTGAGAACAAGCTCGACATTGAATTCTGGCGATCCAGCAGCATTTTCTTCAAGAACTTCTGCTCCTGCAATTGCGCTTTTACAACCTTGTAATCAGCTGAGGGTGGTTTTTGATTAGCAACTAACTCCTCGGTGTCCGTCAACCATTTCGCTAAACCATCAAGCGCCTCCTGAAACTTGCCCGATTGTAACAAAGCCACATCCAAGCGTCTTTCGCGTTCATTCATTTTTTCCTTAAGATCATTCCATTTCTCGTTCATCTTCTCTAAATCTTTTTCCAAACTCGCGGTGTTTACGCCAGGCGCGGCCGATTGAATCAAGCCCTGTCCGCCGCGGTTGCACTCGTCCACGTTTTTACCAAGCGGCTCCAGCGTTTTTGTGCGGAAACGCTTGATTTCTTGTTGTTGCGTGCGGATCGTCTCCACGTCAGTTCCAACCGGTTTGAATTTACGCGCTTGTTCGGAAGCGTCTTGAATATCGGACATGATTGCGGTGTGGATCACGTAGAAGTTTTCGAGTTTCTTCAGAGTGTTCTCGAGTTCGAGCTCTTTGGAACGAGCGCGATCGTCTAATTTGGCTAGAATTGCAAAGAAATACATTAAATGTTAATTGATCGAGTTTACAGCTTAATAATATAAAACCTAGAAAAAGAAAACTTACCTAATTGCTTCCTTAACCCATCTACTTGTTGCCTAGTCTGCGCTGTATCTGGAGCGAAACCGCTGTCAACCAGCCTCTCTCCAGCAGCAATCGCGTCGTTTACAGAATCCGCAGCTCTGTTTAATTTTTGCATCAACTTGGCAACGTCTTCAAGCTGCACCCGCACTGTCTTCACGTCCCTACCAGGTGGTTTCATGGCGTCCAGCTCGTTCTCTAGCGCGGAAAGATCCTGCGACAGACCCTTCACTTGATCGTTAAATTGCGTTACGGCGGTAGCCGCAGATTGAAGATCAGAACACCGATCGTCGAGCTTAGCCTGAAGCTCACTGATGCGATCGCCAACGCCATCCACCTCATCGACCAGATGATGCCCGTCGATTCCGTTAACTTGTGCTTCATGGCTTAAATCAGTCGCCTGTTTGTGGCAGGATTGATGTGGCTTCTTCAGTTGTTGAACTTCCTCCCTTAACGCCTTGATTCTGTCCAACAGTTTAGGATCCCTAGCCGCTCCACCGAGAGAATCATGCGAGGCTAACTTATCCTCACATTTTTCTAAACTGTGTTGAAGATCACGCACGTTCTCATTGAAATCTTGTAATTTCCTCGCTTGGTCTTCTAAAGCTTGAGTGCGCTGCATTAAATCGTTGTTTAACTTCTCCCATCTATCTTTTAGCGTGAGGACTTCGTTGTTAACCACATCCTTATCGATATCGCATGCTGATAAAAAGGCCTCCCCTAACGTTTTCGTGTTCTCGTATTCGCCCGACTTTTTCCAAACGTCGTTCCTGAAGACTTGCAATTCTTTAAGCTGCTTCTCGATGTGCTTACGTTTGAATGAGGTTGGACGTAGGCTATCTAGTTTATCCTCAGCCTGTCGGAGCCAGGGAAGGAAATTATCTAAAGTTTTGTAGTATTTCTTGCAGTGCTCTAAGCAAGTCTGCAAGCGGGTTTGCCGGTCCACCGTTTCTTTGCGGAGCTTATCCCAGTTTTGCTGGATTTTATCCAAATCCCTCTGTAGGTTCCGCGTGTCGGATTTGTTATTGCGGGAGAGTAAATCGCGGCCTTTGTTTAGCAGCATGATTACCTCGTGTTCCCTGGATAGAACTTCGCGATAAACTGGCTCATGGTGGGTTAACTGCTGCTCCAGGATGTCGCGATCGGCGGAAATCAGGAGGCGATCCGAGAGCTGGCTGAGTTCGTCGGAAAGCCAGCCTAGAGTTTTCGCGCAGGACGCTTCGAATTGCCTGCCGTCGCGCAGCGAGTTTTCAATCTCGGCTTTTCTGTGATCCAGCTTCTTTTGCAGCGCGTTGTATTGCCTGCCGATTGAGGCGAGCTTGGCTTGGATATCGGCGCGCGAAGCCGGGTCGCTGAGAACTTCGCATAATTGAGCACCGGCCGCTTCTAAATCCGCTAGTAAAGGCCTCTGTCCTTCCAGCTGCCTTTCCAGATTTTCAATTTTTCTGAGCTGCTCCTCGGGGTCTTTATCTAAAGGAAGATCGTCTAAGGCTTCGGAAATTCCTTGAAGTGCGTCGCGCAAGCGGGTCAACTGCGCATCGAACTCGCGGCTGGTATCAGCAGCTGCTCCCAAGGAATCAGCCCTTTCGTCCAGTTTTCCTAACAACTCAGCCCATCTTTCCTGGATGTTAATCAATTTTTCGTTAACTTTCCTTCCGTCATTCGAGTTTGGATCGATAAATGTTAAAACGGAATCCCCGACATCGATCAGATGCTGCAGCTGCGGTTGTTGCGTTCTGAATTCCTCCCTGAGGACCTGGACTTGCTGCACCTGGGATTGCACCATACGGGAGTCGCTCGAAATCGGGCCTAAGACGGTGAACATCCTGTCTTTCGCGTTGAGCCACGCTGCTAGAGAGTCGTGCGTGTCGTGGAACTCCTTCATTCCTTCCATCAGGCGGATGCGGTCTTTGCAAACGTCGTTAACGGCCTTCCAGCGTGAAACCACATCCTCAAGCTCGTCGTTGAGGTTGTCAGTTCCGATTGCGCCTGGTTTCCTTCGCACGATTTCCTTAATTTGCGTCTTTGTTGAGTCCAACAAAGATTGTTTTTCGTACATCTCCTCTAGAATTTGTTTTAATAACCTGTTGACTTTATCAGCCTCGTCTTTCGTTGAGGGAACGCCGTCTTTAGGTAATTGCCGCTGGATTTTATCTAGGAAACCGTTAAGCGTTTTAAGGTTGTCCAATTGCTTGCGGACTTCGTCGCGGATTGAATCGATTTCGTTCTGTCTGTCGGTGATTTTAACACCCAGCAAGGAATAGCGGTTGTTGATTTCGGAGAGTTGCTGCTGGACAGGTGAGAGTTCTTCCAAGTGGAAGCCATCTTGGCTGGAGCGTCTGGATGAGAATCCGCTGGAGCCGCTTGGAGACAGCGGGCTTAGCGCTTTGGTTGGTGAGGGGGAACGACCATCCGAAGTACGACCCACTTAAAAAAAAAATCGCAAATTCACTTATATTTTCTGTTAAAATATTTAAGACATTACTTACATGGACTTGGTCTTTTGCTCGGGCTGTAAACATTTGTCCTCCTCTTGGTAGGCGAATCAGGACGATCTCCTCTCAACAAGCTATCACACAAATTACCAACATCATTGATTTTATCAATAGTCACTGCGTAATCTCTATATTCCTTTGCGATAGGCTTGATTTCTTCGCTCTGCTTCTGGATGATCTGAATATCAACAGCGACGACTTCTAATCTGGAAACCCTGGTTTCCATGCGCGACAACCATTCGTTAACTTGCCCCCTAAGACCCTCGTAAGCGTTGAGTTGTTCAGTACGCTGCTTAGAGAGCTTCTGTTTTTCATCCAAGAGGTTGCTCAAGTCCCTCCAGTGATTCTCCATGGATTTAACGCGATCGCGCACTGGGGCTGTATCGGTGACATCGCGTTTGTTCACCAGGTCTTTTCCGCTGTGGATCGTTTCCTCGACGATGGGGCGCTTGCTGTCTCTGTTAGCAGCGATTTCCTGCATTTTAATCGAGTATTCCTCGATGGCCAGTTTGCTGAACTCGCGCGATTCAATTACTTCGATAACGCTGTTGTACCATTTTTCGAATTGGTCTGAATGCGAGGTGAATGTAATTAAGGAATCGTTGACTTCGTGGAGGAACTCGCCGCGTTTCTGCGCGCGGTCCAAAATCTTTTCGAAGCGCGTTTTAACATCGCGCAGCTTATCTTCGATCTTCTTCGCGACTCTGGCGTTGCTAGCGCAGGAAATCAACTCGCTGGCTGAGAGGTAAATCGAATCGATCGATGAGATGTGCGTGTCCAAATCTGATTGGTACACTTGATGCTCGCGGATCTGCTCGTCTAGTCTTTCTTTGATTAAGGAAGCCGGACGCTGGATGTTCTTGAATTCGTTTTCGGCGGAGGTCAGCCAGGAGACGATGTTGTCCAAAGCGTCTTGCACGCCCTGGGATTGCACCAAGGCCGTGTCTAACTCTTGGCAGCGGTCGGCGAGCGCGTTTTTCAGCTGGTTGTACTTTTCCTCGAGTTCGATGACAGGTTGTTCGATTCGGGAAGTGTCGCTTGGGGAAATTTGCCCCTCCAAAGAGCGTAGTAAGGACGCTGTGGCCTAGATTTAAACAAATTATATTTTTTTGTAAAAAATTTCTTGAACAAATTCAAGACACAAACTCATGAAGATTAACTTAAGCTGCGATTGGTTTTATAGCTGTTTTGGGAGTTCCATAAGGCATGATACTACCACGAATTGATTGCAGGGTTGTTGATAGGATGTACCACAAGTCTCTATACTAGAACCCATTGATTATAGGGTGGTTCCAAAGTTGTACCACAGTTTCTTCACTCCCAGGTTAAGCATGAAGTAAAATTTCGAGATTCGAAAAGCCTGGGCCTGTGGATTTGGAGGAATTCGTGGTATTTTTATTGAATTTAATTTCAAGTTTCGAATCAGTGTTCCCACACCCAGACTAAGCATGAAGTAGAATTTCGAGTTTAGAAAAGCGTGAGCCTTTAGATTTGGACGAAGCGTCCAAATCTAAACTCAGGCTTTTCTAAACTCGAAATTTTACTTCATGCGCCACACGTATATTTCTAAACTCGAAATTTTACTTCATGCGCCACACGTATACACTGAAATATTGCGAAATTAAAAATACACTGCAAAATCGGTATTTAAAATTTATTGTTGAGGCAGGATTGAAAATATACTGTTCAACAAGAGTGTTTTGAATTCCACAATATTTTAAAGGTGTATATGCGTGGCGCATAAGGTAAAATTTAGAAGTTTAGAAGTTTAGAAAAGCCTTCGCGTCCAAATCCAAACGCTCAGGCTTTTCTAAACTCGAAATTTTACTTCATGCTTAGTCTGGGAGTGGAATTGTTGAGAGGGCATACCACAAGTCACGATACTTGTGCCTGTTGTTGGGGTAGTTCAAAAGTTGAAGTTTTCAGTGAAACAAAGCGCTAATCCAGTTATACCACAAGCCACGATACTAGCACCCATTGACACTAGGATTGTTGAGTGGGTAACGATAATAGCTTTTTCTTAAAATTAACAAAAGCAAATAACTTACCAATTTCGCGTTATCAATCAACCTTCCATTCGCCACAAATTCATTGTTAAGAGTCTTGGCTTTATTGAGCTGGTCTTCAACTGTTTTTGGATCCCCTCCAATTGGCTCCATCAAAATCTTGTTCGCTCTGGGTTCGGCCTCTCTAAGCCAAGCCCTGGCTTTGTCTACACTATCATTGTAATCTCTTTGTCTTCCACCTACACCAGAGAGCCTATCCGAGAGCATGTTGGCCCTGTTCAGCAAATCTTTGTATTGTTGCGTGACCAAAGAAACCTCGCTGCGTACTGGGGATTCTTGCGCTGATAAAGGCTCGATGTGTGGTAGTCTGGATGGTAAGGTTGTTCTGAATTCATTGAGAACGTTGAGGTAATCCTTTGGGAAAGGAGAAATTGTTAAAATAATTGAAAGAGGAAGGGGGATTGCTTTTACGAACCTTTGATTCATCAACGAATTTTTGTGCGGACATCGTGATGAAGCGCAAATCAGCTTGATGCGCGATTACATCGGAAACGAATTCTTTCGTGTTGTCGGCAGTCGAATGCAGCCTCTGCAAATCACTCAACGACCTTTCGTTATCCTCCAAAATTCTCCTCGCCTTACTCAACCAGTTCGAGAAGTTAGTCAGCTCGGCGTTGAGCTTATGCAGCTCATCTCTTGCAGTCAGCATTCTCCTTATCAACCTCTCGCTGCGATCAGCCGCTTTGTCGAATCTGGTCTTCAAATTTCTACCGTTCTTTTCCAAAGTTGAAACTTCGCTCTTCGACAAAATTTCCCCGGCCGTTAAAACCAGCTGCCTGATTTGATCCAAACAATGGGAAACCGGCGCGGCATGCTGCTCCAAATCATCTTTCACCTGCTTCATCGTGTTGATCTGGTTCCTCAACTCCTCCTCGACTTCTTGGAGAACATCCTGTGATGAAATCTTCTCCTCGATTTCGCCGATCCAGTGCAGCAGCTTGGCGAGAGTCTCATCGCACAACTTGTACTTTTCCTCGACGGCTTGCTGGAAATTCACACGAAATAATTGTAATCTGTTCCTGTATAAAAGTTTGCGTGGCATGCGGTTTACCCTTCCCCCGGATTAAAGGGGAGGAGATGATGCGGCGCATGCGTTTTCGCCTCTATTTCGAGCTTTACCTATTCTGAAGCGATGCAAATGATCAGCGCGCTGCTCTGCCATTCCAGCACTTACCTTTCCCCAAAAAACTCAACTAAAACTAGCAGTTACTTAACCCTTACAAAAATGAAAATCGCAACAAGTTCAGTGATTTATTTTTGTAAAGGTTAAAATACTTAAAACTTACTCTAATTTAAGTAATACAACAAAAAAAGGAAACCGCAAACAAAAACAAAAATAACAGTTGCGCGTGTTGTTGCTTTTTGTTTTTTTGCCTTTTTTTCAAAACAAAACAAAACAGTACCCTAAACCTAAAGACACATGCACACAAGCACACACAGAATGATTTCAGTTTATTTTTTTGTTGATTTTGTTAGTGTAGATTGAAATTAATAAGAACACAAAATTAAAACGAAAACAAACAAAAAATAGTGCCAGTAAAACCTGTAAACAAACGAAGAAATAAAAAAAACACACAAAATTACAAACATATATAAAAAAACAAAAACAAAGAGAAAACAAACTGTTGTTACACAAGTTACGGAAGACATGATGATGGAAATGTCGATTTTATCTGGTAATGTGTAATTAGCTTCCTAAACATATTAAATTTAAGATTAATTAATGCACGTCTTGTTTTATTACAATTAAGATTAACTGATGTACGTTTTGTTTAATTTAATTAAATTAAATTCAATATTAATTAATGTGATTTTCTATTTTTTTTTTAATTTTTAATTTAATTTAATTTTACTTAAAAAATAAAGCGTTTTAAGCCGGTTATTTGTGCATAGGCAGTCGCATGGCCTTTATCTGCACCGAGTGTGTGTGTGTTTTTTGCAGCAATGGTACCACCACATAAATATGACACAAGCTCCCAGGGGGTGTAACACTGCTGGAAAAGAATACAATGTTTATTTCTGTTGGTTGAATTTTTATGTGTGCGTGTGCGTTGATTAAGACACTCTGTGGAGAATTAAATCAAAAATTTAACTTGATTAAAGAAACAAAAAAGAAGTTAAATAGCTTTTGTTGTTGTTGTTGGAGTGTGCGTTTGATAACAAAAAAAACAGATTTTTACTGTGATTCAATGTTTCTAAGATTCAAAATTGAATTTGCGTTCAGTATGCCCCGGAACCGGATACCTATAGACGTGTTTCAGACTTCATGGTCCTTGTCAGTGTGGTCCAGACCCAGAAATACTAAACATTTTGGAGAATTAAATCAAAAATTTAACTTGATTAAAGAAACAAAAAAGAAGTTAAATAGCTTTTGTTGTTGTTGTTGGAGTGTGCGTTTGATAACAAAAAAACAGGTTTTTACTGTGATTCAATGTTTCTAAGATTCAAAATTGAATTTGCGTTCAGTATGCCCCGGAACCGGATACCTATAGACGTGTTTCAGACTTCATGGTCCTTGTCAGTGTGGTCCAGACCCAGAAATACTAAACATTTTGGAGAATTAAATCAAAAATTTAACTTGATTAAAGAAACAAAAAAGAAGTTAAATAGCTTTTGTTGTTGTTGTTGGAGTGTGCGTTTGATAACAAAAAAACAGGTTTTTACTGTGATTCAATGTTTCTAAGATTCAAAATTGAATTTGCGTTCAGTATGCCCCGGAACCGGATACCTATAGACGTGTTTCAGACTTCATGGTCCTTGTCAGTGTGGTCCAGACCCAGAAATACTAAACATTTCCGTCTATGTCAAGCCAATAAAAACCTATAAAAACTATCGATAGCTACGCCATCTAATGCTCTTGTCAATGACTTTGTGCATTCTTGTTATTGACGATGCCACTATAAAGAATTAGATGGCGTAGTTCAACATATTAGGATTTTAGAGAAGACAAAATATAGCATATTATTCATTAACAAACTCTGTAGTTTCGCCCGTTTGCCAATGATTCCCATAAAATGAGGAGGAGCCTTAAATAAAATCTGTTGTTTCAGTAATTTCGAACTTCGTTGATTCAATAACAACAACAAAATAGTTCTTAAAGCATTAAACATGAATTACAGTAAAAATCGTAGTGAGGTATTGTGGTAAAAACATTTGATGTACGCTTGTGATAAAAAATGGAAATGCATGATATACTCGAGCATGCTTGGAAGCTTTGTTGTTGGGGCTCTCAACACGTAAGCACATCACCAAGAAGCATGGCAATGCATACAAAAATGAGAAAAACGCACTCACCCTTTCCTCAGCCGGTAGAATTAAACCCCTCTCAAGAGCTTTACCGAAATCGATCGAGTTTCCGTCGTTCGAATCGAAAATCCGTCCGTTGAGCGGATCCACCACCTTACTCTCCACGGCGTTCAAGAGCGGGAGCACTAGCCCGCTCTTCGGGTCTTTCACCACCGTGCTCGTCGGGTCCACCAAGTTCTCCCCAATCGCCTCACTTAAATTCAAACGCTTCCTATCGATAATCGAGGTGTTCACAAAAGGATTGTTGAAGCCTCCAGTTGTCGGGTTGTAAATCCCGTAGTGGATTGCTTCGATTAAGCTGAAGCTGCGCTTCGGTGTTGTTAATAAACCTCGATCCAAAGCAGCGGGAAGGATGTAGAGTTTAGAAGTTGCGCTATCCAGCACGTTCCCCTTTTCGGAATCAACCAATCCCTTGCGGAAGCCTTCAGGGAGCTTCAGCAGCTTCTTCTTGTTAGTGTCCTTAATTAGAACCGAGTCGGGATCGAGGAAGCCGTAGCTTATGGTCTCTTTTAACGTGAGGATTTCGGAGGATTGCGGATCGGTGAATTTCCCAGTTTTCACATCTAGATAACCTTTATCAACAGCCGCTTCGAAAGTTAAAGGTTCTCTCAGGAAGACCGTTAAAGTCTGCTCGTAGATAGCTAAGCGTGATTTGATTTTACCGAAACTAGGCTCAAATACTATGTTTTTATCAAGGACTAGGAGCTTATCTTGAATCGCGCTTTCGATTGTTTTAAACCGCCCGCTTTGTGGATCTTTAACGACACCTACTAGAGGATCCAGTAACTCGAATTTGATAGCTTCTTCTAAAGTGCACTCGCGCGGTTGTTTGGAATCAACGCGCTGGATGGATTTACGCGAAACCAAATCCTCGAGCAGCGGTTTATCTAAAGTTACCAGAATCCCTTTTTCTAGAGCTTTATCGAAATTGTAAGCTTTCTTACTTTTCGGATCTAAAACCCTCCCCTTTTCAACATCAATATTCCCATCTGCAATCGCCTTCGCTAAGCTTTTAACCACCCCAGTTGTTGAATCTTTAAAGCCGGTGGTTTGCGCGTCGATTAACCCGCTGTCTAAAGCTTGGGGAAGATCGTAAAATTCGTTGTTTGAGGGATCCGCGAATTTACCTGACTCAGGCCTGTAAAGTCCGTTGGCAACAGCTTCTTCAAGGGTGAGCAATCTGTGGATAGTAACGATTAAACCGCGCTCTTTCGCCTCGAGCAAACCAATCCCACCAGTTGGGAGTTCGTAAGTGTTAGCCTGATCATCGATTATCCCCTCCACGATTGCTTCAGGAAGCCGCACGTATTTATTAGTTTTGTAATTCTTGATTAGGGACATGTTAGGGTTTACCAGTTCGTTAACCACAGCGTCTTTGAGCGAATATTTAACGTTAGTCGAGGGATGCACGAGCTCGCCTTTCAAATCGTCGTACAAGCGCATTTCTAAAACTTCGTAAAGCCCGAAATTAGCCGTCTCTATATCAACAATCAAACCTAATCCCATCGCCTCTGCCAACCCAACGCTCCTCCCACCAATTTCCCTGAAAGTACCGCTCCGCTTATCAACTAATCCAGCAACGCACGCCTCCTTCAAACTCAATAATTTTTTCAACCTCCTATCAAAGTGACAAGGCATTAACGGATTGATTATAAACTTCCTGATCGCTTCGTGAAGCGTAATCTTACGCTCGTTGCTCGGATCCAAAAGCTTCCCACTTGCTTCATCGTAAAGCCCTTGATGGATCGCTCTTTGCAGACTAACGGCAGCCTTGTTATCGATTAAAATCCCCGCGTTAAAACCTTCAATCAGACTAATTTCAATCGGTTCCGGTTTGGAGAAATCCCTAACGTTACCGGAATCACCATCCACATAACCGGAAAGCACAGCGTCTTCAAGCGCGAGCTTCCTCCAAGTTCCTGACTTCGTGTCTTTTACTGAAACACTGTTGGGATCCACCAGACGCACCTCAATTGCTTCAATTAGAGTAAGGTAGCTTCCGGATTTCGGATCCAAGAAAGTTTGAGTTGTGTGATCGTAAATCTCGCTTGAAACCGCTTCCAGTAACGACAGCGGGGTTGAAACCTCAACAAGCACACCTTTATCGAAAGCCTGGTTGAAATCGAGCGGTGCGTGATTGTCGATCATTACAACACCCTCTTTCGTATCGACAACTCCTTCCACGACAGCCTGTTGGAAAGTAAGCACGTCTTCGTCGATTGTAACTAGCGTCGATGTGGGATCGATGAAACCGCGATCGATTGCGGATTGCGTCTTCAAATTCTCCTTACTCTGCGGGTTGATAAAGTTCCCTGTGTTCGGATCGTAGTAGCCTTTGTAAACAGCCTCGGGAAGGCTAATTTGGGATTTGTGGGGGATGATTAAACCTCTCTCTTGCGCTTCCAGTAAGTTCATCTCTGTTTTAACAACTGGATCAAGCGCTGTTCCTTTAATCGGATCAACTAAATTAACTTGAATCGCTTCATTCAAACTCACGATATCCCCCGTGTTTGGATTTCTTACAGTTAGCACTTTCGGATCGATTATGTCTTTATTAATAGCTTCTTGTAGGGTTAAAACAGCGTTGCCGATTGTAAACTGTCCTGATTCCGGTGTGTAAACTTTCTGCGCCAAGGTTTCTTGTAGCGACCAGGGGAGGATCGTGCTGAGGATGTAGCCTTTAACATACGCCTCGTCTAAAGTTAATTTAGGGTGCGTTAAAATCCCTTCAATAGGATCGACTAATTTACACGTGATTGCTTCGTTTAACGCAACCACTCTATCGTTGGCATCGTCTTTAATTTTTATAACAGCAGGATCCACAAGCTTCTCCTCTATAGCCTTCTGCAGCGTAACCTCATCTCCAGTGCACGGATTCAAAATCCGGCCTGTTTTAGGTGAATAGTAATTCAAGACAATCGCCTCCAGAAGGTTTAAAATCAAAGGTTTGGATTGGATCAGGCGCAAATCAACCGCTTTTCTGTAAGGCACAAGCGCGCCGGTTTTTGAATCTAAAATATTCCCGTCCCCGATTAATTTCTTCGCAACGGCCGCGTCAAGTGGAATCAATTGATCATTCTTGGTGTCCTTGATGAGGCTGAGCTTCTCATCAATTAAATTTCTCCTAATCGCCTCAGGTAATCCCAGCAGTTGTTTCGTTAGCGGATCCTTAATCTTTCCACTGGTAGGCTCGTACATTTCTTTCAAAACAATTGCTTCGAGCGCAAGCGGGCGCTTCAAATTAAGAATGTAGCCTTTGTTGAAGGCCTCAGCGAAGTCAATCGTTCTTTTCGTAGCTGTATCAACCAACAACCCCTTCTTAGGATCGATTATATTGCGATCAACCGCTTCGTAATAAGGCACAAGCTGCATGTTCTTCGGATCAAGAATCGTTACGGATTTCGGGTCTACCAAATTCCCGCTTAGCGCTTTATTAAGCGGAATCGCTTCGCCGGTTTGCGGGTTTACCACCTCTACATTTTTAGCGTCGAAGCTTTCAGTGTTAACAATTTCCTCAAGCGTTAAAGCTGCTGGTTTATCTTTAGGAAGATCCTCTACATCGATCAACCATTTCATTTTAATCGCTTCGAAGAACGGCACTTTTTTACCAGTTTTATGGTCGACCATGTGGCCGGAACTCGCGACTATCAAAGGCCTTTCCAAAGCCTCGTAGAAATTTACATAAGTGGGCTTTTTCATCGCGACGTCTTTAACTAAAATAGTCTCAGGATCTATTAGCTGGAACTCAAAAATTAAATCCTGGAAATTAATCTTCTCCTTAGTTTCCGGATTGATAAAGCACGCGCGCTTGAGATCATAATAGCCCAATTCAGCTAATTTCGCAGGTGTTAGCTGTTTCGTGATTTTCAGCAAGTATTTGGGTTTTTCGTCCAAGAGAATGATTTTATTTTTCGTGATGATTTTAATTACGTCCAAGGGTGTTAACTCACCTTGATCCAAACCATCTTGCACTGTGTAAGGAAGCTCGTGCTGGCCGTATTCAATCCTGCAGATTGTCGGGGTGATCTCCCCGTTGGTTATCGCTTCTTGTAGGGTGGTCTTTTTATACTCAACATCCTCAGGAGCTTTCGTGATTGTAATGATTGTTTCTTGTTTGCTTGGTATCTTTTCATCCTCAACTTTTGCGACTGATTCTTGTTTGATTGGTGCTTCTTTATCATCTGGCGCTTTCGTAACCGGAATGATTTTTTCTTGTTTTTGATCCTCTGCTTTAGCGCTCGTAATTTTATCTTTGTTTGTTGATTCTTTTTCCTCGGGCGCTTTCGTGATTGTAATTTCTTGTTTGGTTGGCGATTTTTTAGCCTCAGTTTCTGGTGTTTTCACTTTTCTTGGAGATGAATCAACTGTTGTTACAGGTTCAATTTCCGATTTTTCGTAACTTAACTCAATTAATGATTTCCTTCCATCATCAACTTGGTCCACTTTACTAGATTTAGAGTCAGTAGTTGTTACAACCGCCTTTCCAGTTTTAACAGTCGTTGTAACAACTGTTTTCGTTTGTGTTACAACCGTGGTTTTCTTTCCCTTTTCCACCACGCTATCTCTTTCGGAGGCAAGGAGATCTTCGCTTCTAGCCTTAGCCTCTTTTCTCTTCTCCAATTTGTTCTTCACCGCGTTAACAGCCGCTGCGCCCGCTACAACAGGCGCTACGACCGGCGCTGCTAATCCCCCGAGAACAGCAATCAACCCCATTTTAGCGGCCTTCTTAAAATCAACGCTCTTTCCACTCTTAGCATCCTTAACCTTTCCATCTTTCGGATCAATCAGGCCCTTATCAACCGCCTCTTGAATCGTCACCGGTTTCTGCGCTTGTACATCGTAAATCACCGAATTCGGATCGATGACATCCTTCTCTAGCGCTTCTTGGAAGTCCAGCAACTCACCAGGCTGGTTTGGATCTTGGAATTTACAACTCTCTTCGTCGTAAATGGTTTGGAAAGCCTGGCTTATACTCATCTCGCCCTTAAGAAGATCAACCTGTTCTTCCCCGACTGGGGAGAGAAGGCCATCTTTGATGGCATCGCTAATTGGGATTTTGTCTCCGCTGTTGGGCTCGGTGAAAGTGCCGCTGTTCATATCAACAAGGCCTTTGTTTAGAGCATCAGAGAAGGACATCTTCACATCCTTAAGCGTGGTGGTGTTCTTGACTTCCTTATCATTCACAATTATACCTCTTGCTTTAGCCTCGGGGTAAGAGATGATTTCTCCAGTTTGTAAATTTTTTATTTCGTTAGTGTTAAGTAAAGCGTAACCCTTCAGCAGCTCCAAAGTTTTCGTGGTGATTATATGCATGGATTGCGTTGATTCAATTCGTTTTGTAGCATAAGCTCCTTCTAGTGGTTTGATGATTATCAACCCGGCTTCAATAGCTTCGCTAATTGGGATTAGCCTTCCACTCTCTGGATCTTTAAAGGTGTTAGTGTTGGGGTCCACCAATCCCGCTTGTAACGCTTCCTCAACATCAACCCCCTTTTCGCTTTGTGGAAACGGCAACGCCATGATGTAATCGTTTTCAATTGCTTCTTTAATAGGAATGGCTTTTCCTGTTGTGGGGTGTTTAAACTCACCCTTCTTTGTATCGATCAATCCGCGCGAGAGCGCAACTGCGAAGGTCATCCCAGCTGGAGGCATATCTTCCACATTTTTCCCTTCATCGAAAATCTTCTTATAAACAGCCGTCTTCAAATCAATTTCCCCTTCGCTAGTAACCACCCTCAATTTCCTATCATTGACTTCCCCACTTTCTAAAGCTTCTTGTAATGTTTTTTCCGTACCACCAAGCCTCATTTTGCTTAGCGGATCAACAATATCACACACTATGGCTTGTTTTAGAGTTAAACAAGCGCCGGTTTCTGGATGAACAACTTTCGAGCTCTCAGGGTCGATCAGGCCTTGCTCAAACAGCTCAGGAATTGAAAGGCTTTTATTCAAAGGCACCAAAACCTCGCTGCTTCCAGAGGGATCCAAAACCCCCCTTTCGATAGCCTCATTGATTGTGAGGAAATCCCCCCGTTGCGGGTCTTGGATTTTCCCGCAATCCCCATCAATTTTCTTCTCCTCGATCGCGTCTTGTAGACTCAAAACCTCCCCCTCTGGAGTTGTTAAGATTTGCAATATATCAGCCGTATTTTGATCGATTAGACCTTTCTGCACGGCGTCTTTGGGTTTAACTATTTTCTTCCGCAATTTCTGCAAGACGACTTTTTTAGCATCGCGATCCGGGCTTAGAGATTGCGCTCTTCCTATGGATACCTTGTATTTAGGCTCTGTTGTAATTCTGGCTCTAGTTTTTTGAGCGTCGCTTAAGCCATCTTCCAAATCAATCGTAGTCGTTGGTAACACTTTCAACTCCTTAAGCTCTTTCGGGGTGATTAAACCTAACTTAACAGCCTCTTCCCCAGCAATTTCTTTTCCAGTATTAGGATCAGTAATCATAATTCTTGTTAACTCAAGCGTATGTACAGCTGAATCTTCCCTAACCGGCTTTAATAATTGTTCGTAATCTTCTTGATTGACTAAGCCCAATCTTCTGGCTTCTTCTAACGGAATCTCCTCGCCGGTTTGTGGATGAGCTATCATGATGCTAGTAAGCGTCACCATTTTCTTACGCTGCGGCGAGGATTGCAAATCATCCTCCAAATTCTGCAACTCCTCACGCGTTATCAAACCTAGCTTCAAAGCTTCATCAGGAGAAACATCTTCACCGGTTTTGGGATGAGTTATCACTAAACGCGTTTTCTGTCGAATTCGTTCGCCAATCAAACCTTCTGTTTTTTCAGCGATTAATTCTCCTCCACTGATTATTCTTTGTTCGTGCTCTTTTTGTAATTCCTCAGGTGTGATAATCCCGCGCTTCACGGCCTCTTCCGCAGGGATGTTCTCGCCTGTTTTAGGATCTTTAATCATGATTCTGGTCAAGGTTAAAGTTTTATGCGTGGGTGATAACTCGTATTGCGATTGGAGCTCTTCCAGCTGTTCAGATGTTATAATTCCGATTTTTAACGCCTCTTCAGCGGAAATGCTTTCACCAGTTTGCGGATGAGTAATCATGATTCTGTTAATCGTAACTGTTTTTACTATTTGCTGTGGTTTATCTGCTAAATTTTCAGTTCTTTCTTGAAGCATCGCTTCGTATTGTTGTAGCGTTATCAAACCTAAATCTAAAGCTTCTTCAGCGGGAATGTTTTCTCCAGTTTGCGGGTGTTTGATAGTATTTCTAGTAGTCGTGGTAAGTATCTTAGTGGGGCTTCCCTTTTTCGCCAATTCTTCGTATTGTTGTGGGGTGATCAAACCCAGTTGCACGGCTTCTTCAGCCGGAATGTCTTCTCCTGTTTTAGGATGTTTAATCATGATCCTTGTCATGGTGAAAGATCTAGCGCTTCCTTCGTTTTCATTTTGTAGTTCTTCGTATTGTTGTGGTGTGATTATTCCCAATTTAACAGCCTCCTCAGCCGGAATGTTTTCTCCAGTTTGCGGATGGCTGATGATTATTCTTGTAGTTCGTGTAGTTTTCACAAGCGTTCCTTGTTTTTGCAAATCTTCGTATTCCTGAAGTGTTATCAATCTTAATTTCAGAGCTTCCTCAGCTGGAATATCTTCCCCAGTCTTCGGATTTTTAATCATGATTCTCGTTGTTATGATTGTTTTCGTGGGACTCTGTTGCTGTTGCAATTCATTGAGCTCTTGAGGTGTGAGTAAACCTAATTTCACAGCTTCTTCAGCTTGAATATCCTCACCTGTTTTCGGGTGTTTAATCATGATCCTCATTCTCGTAATTGTTTTCGTGGGGCTTCCTCCCTTCTTCAACTCCTCGTACTCTAGAGGAGTGATTATTCCTAACTTCACAGCTTCCTCAGCTGGAATATCTTCCCCAGTCTTTGGATTTTTAATCATGATTCTTGTTGTTGTGATTGTCTTTGTAGGGCTTTGCTGCTGTTGCAATTGATCGAGCTCTTGAGGTGTGATTAAACCTAACTTTACAGCTTCTTCAGCTGGAATATCTTCACCTGTTTTCGGGTTTTGAATCATGATTCTCTTTCTTGTAATTGTTTTCCTAGGGCTTCCTCCTTTTTTCAGCTCCTCGTACTCTAGAGGAGTAATTATTCCTAACTTTACAGCTTCCTCAGCTGTAATATCTTTCCCAGTCTTCGGATTTTTAATCATGATTCTTGTTGTAATTGTCTTGGTAGGGCTTTGTTGCTGTTGTAATTCATCGAGCCCTTGAGGTGTGATCAAACCTAATTTCACAGCTTCTTCAGCTGGAATATCCTCACCTGTTTTCGGGTTTTTAATCATGATCCTCATTCTTGTAATTATTTTCGTAGGGCTTTCTCCTTTCTTCAACTCCTCGTACTCTAGAGGAGTGATTACTCCTAACTTCACAGCTTCCTCTGCTGGGATATCTTCCCCAGTCTTCGGATTTTTAATCATGATTCTTGTTGTTGTGATTGTCTTCGTAGAGATTTGCTGCTGTTGCAATTCATCGAACTCTTGAGGTGTAAGCAAACCTAATTTCACAGCTTCTTCAGCTGGAATATCCTCACCTGTTTTCGGGTTTTGAATCATGATCCTCATTTTTGTAATTGTTTTCGTAGGGCTTCCTCCCTTCTTCAACTCCTCGTACTCTAGAGGAGTGATTATTCCTAACTTTACAGCTTCCTCAGCTGAGATATCTTCCCCAGTCTTCGGATTTTTAATCATGATTCTTGTTGTTATGATTGTCTTTGTAGGGCTTTGTTGTTGTTGCAATTCATCGAGCTCTTGAGGTGTGATTAAACCTAATTTCACAGCTTCCTCAGCTGGAATATCCTCACCCGTGTTCGGATTCTTAATCATGATACTAATTCTCGTGATTGTTTTTGTAGGGCTTCCTCCTTTCGTCAACTCTTCGTACTCAATGATTATTCCCAACTTAACAGCCTCTTCCGCTGGGATAGCTTCATTAGTCTCAGGATTCGTGATAAGTAACCTTTTAATTACAACCTCCTTATTCTCTTCCTCCTGAATCCTCCTTTCGATAACAACACGTTTTTCAGTTGTTTGAGAGAACAACTCGCTAGGTCTAATCTGTTTCCCTAAATCATTAAAATCTTGCTGGGTAATCAACCCCTTTTCTAACGCCTCTTCAGCTAAAATCGTTTCTCCTGTTACAGGATGAGCAATTAAGATTTTGGTTCTTGTAATAACTGGGTCTTTATTGGGTGATAACCGAGCTTGCTGTTGCAAATCATTAAACTCAACTTGAGTAATTAAACCGATGCTCAAAGCCTCATCAGCAGGGATGTCTTCGCCGGTTTTCGGGTTTTTAATTAGAATGCGTGTTGTTGCAACCGGTTTACCTTCCCTAGATTTTTGTTGAAGCTCGCTGTATTCTTTTTCAGTGATCAAGTTTTGTTTCAGCGCATCTTCTATTGAAATCTTTTGACCGGTTACTGGGTGCTCAATCACTACCCTCGAGAGCGTTTGCCGTTCCCCACTGCGCAACCCTTCTAACTCATCGGGGGTGATCAACCCGCGCTTCACTGCGACTTCTCCAGGAATCCTTTCGGATGTAACAGGATCCGTGATGAAGATATTCAAGGTGGATGATGTAGCGATTTGTTGGGTGATTTTGTGATATTCCTCTGTAGTTATTAACCGTTGATTTGTGTTGAAGACCATTTCTGTATCATCAGGAGTTTCCGGTAAGTTCTTCTTCAACTCTTCGAATTGCTCAAGCGTGATCACTCCGCGTTTAACAGCCTCCTCAGCAGAGAAGGTTTTACCCGAAACTGGTTCGGTTACCATGATTTTTGTTGTAACCACGCTTTGACTGGGAGATTCTGGTGATTTCTCGCTTTGCAGCAAAGCCTGCGTTTGGTATTTGTTGTAGCTATCCTTATCAATAACGCCTCTTTGCAGAGCATCATCAATTGGAACTTGTTCCCCCGTTTTGGGGTCGATTATTACAGATTTTTTGACGATTTTAATTAAAGAATGCGCAGCTAGCAAAGGAGCGCCTGCAACTGCAACCAAACCGAATTTAGCTGCGTCAGCTAGGTTGATTTTCCTTCCTGAGTTATCTTTGTACTCACCGGTGTCTTTATTGATGATGTTTTTGCGTGCGGCTTCGTTGAAATCAATTTCCCTCCCGCTGCTGGGATCTTTAATCCTCACCAAGCTAGCGGGCACGGTTTTATCCTTAATTGCTTCTAATAAGGTTTTAGATTCCTTCTGCTTTGGTAGAATTACCATTGCGTTTGAAGGCTCGTAGATTGCGCCGGTTTCCAGCTGCACCGGCTCTAAATTACCTTCAGAAATTTTGATTTCTGTATACAAAGGCGGGTTTTTATCGACGTTCAAAACCTCAACCTTATCAGGCTTGCCCGGTTCTTTTGTAATCTGCAACAAGCGCTGGTTTGTCTTCTCCAAAACCTTATCCTCCAGCACGATCAAATCTCTTGAAATCGCCTCCTTCATAGTAACGTTTTTGTCATTTAACTTGTATCTACCTAGACTATCAATAATTTTTTTCTCCAAACCGCGATTGATGGTGGTTAAACTGTTGCTATGCGGATCGAGGACGCGCGCCGATTGAGGGTTGATGAATTTAAGCGCGACGCATTCCTCGAAGCTAACCAAGCGATCAGTTCCGGGGATAGTGAACAGCCCGGTGATCGGATCGAAGAGCTTACGCGCGATTGCGTCCGATAAGAACCAACCCTCTGGAGGGAGTTCGAAAACCTGCTTCTCCTTACTCTTTTCAAGCATGTCTTGTTTTTCAAGTGGTTCTTGCTTCAACTGTACGACTTTAATAGTGGCTGATTTAGGGTAAGCGCCCGTGCTTTTGCTGATTTGAATGTTGACGCTTTCCGTATCAGGCGCTAATTTCCCTTCGCTTAAAGCTTGAACTATAGGGATGGTTTTGTTGGTGGTTGGGTCTTTGAAGGTTTGATTGTCGTTGTCGATCAGGCCCTTGAAGAGGGCTTCGGTGTAGGTGATTATCGTTTGCTCGTAGGGGATTTCCGAGGTGGAAACCGTCACGTATCTCTGCACGAGCTTACTGGTAGTCCTGCTGGTTACGTAAATGGTAAGCAGAGAGTTGAGTAAAGCGGCGCCTTCCGAGGTGATTAAGTTTTGGGCGATCGCTTCGTTTAAAGGCACGACTTTTTGGTTTGTTAAATCGATGAAGTTACCGGTTTTAGGGTCGATGTGGCCCTTGAATACCGCTTCGATTACGCTTATTTCGCGGCCGTTTTCGTAAATTCCGATCGGGCGCGTGAGCATTTCGTAAACGTCGGGTTTTACCTCGCCAGTGGTTGCACCCTCGTCGAATGAAATTAGCTTGCCGGTTTTTAAATTCGTTACCAAACTCCCGTTGAATTTCTTGCTGATAAAACCTTTTGCGCTCGCTGAGTTGAAGCTGATGTAATCTGACTTATCGGGGGGTTGAAAGGCGTCTATATCGAAGATTGATTTTTGCGCGAGCGAGATGATGTAGCCTCGGTTTACCGCGTCTTGTATGGGCATTATTTCCTCTGTGGAATTGTTGATGTACTTACCTTCAGGGAGGATTATACCTAACGCTAGTGCCTCGTTGAGGGTTAAAAGTTCATCAGTGATGACGTTTGTTATTGATTGAATTGAATTCGCGTCTAGTACGCCTTTCGCAATTGCTTCCAAAATAGTCAGCTTGATTTGATGCGAAGGAGACCAGATTTTACACTCGTCATCCAGTAATTTAAGATCAAAAGCGTCTTTTAAAGTCATTGGTTTGATAATTAACTGCCTCCGCTTAGCTTCAATGAATGATAGCTTTTCGTGGTTTAAGATGTATTTACCTAGTTTCGGGTTGATTAAACCGCGCTCGATTGCTTCATTGAGGGTAATTTTGTTATCACTCTTAGTATCAACGATTTCCCTAACGTCCCCATCGAGAACTCTGGTTTTAACAGCAGCGTCCACCTGATATTTATTTCCCGAATTCCGATCCACAATCCAGCCGGTTCTTTCATCCAGTAATCCCCTGTTAAGAGCATCGTAGAGACAAACAGCGCCCGTTTCAATCGTGACGGTTTTCGTGGTGGTGAGATAACCTCTTTGGAAAGCCTGTTGCGTGGTCAAAACCTCCCCCGAGTCTAACTTATAACTACCAGTGACCAAGTCGACCTTTCCATCATCTATAGCCTTACTCAAGTTCGTACTCTCAGTTACCTTCATCCGCTTCTCCGACGGATCCATAAACCCGCGTTCCGCCTCGTGGATGCCCTTCTGGATCGCCTCCAGCAGCGTCAGCTCCTCTCCGTCAGGCCTCGCGCGTAGCCGCTCCGCGATGTCTGCCTCGATCAACCCCCTTACCGCCGCCTCATCAATCCCAACTTGCTTCCCGTCTTTCGTAGCAACAATTTTTCCGGTGCGGACATCCAAAATCCTACAGGCGATCGCCTCTCTTACACTCATCAATTCTCCGGTGTAGGGGTTGATTATCCCGGGGGTGTCTATAATAGGATCAGTGCCGATGCTTTCGTGAACCTTATGCACCCTCTTCAGGGACTTAATCTCGGTAAACTGCATGCTGCTACCCTCTTGGTTGATTTGTGTTTTTGTCGTGTATTTGTCAGGCGGGCGGCCGTTTGTAATGCTCTCTATCTGCTCATCGTTGGGGCCTTCTTGCGTTATCTTCACGGTGGTGCCGTTTTCTTTCTTCGAGGTTTTCGTCTGGATGTATCTGTTGGGAATCGAGCAATCCCTACATTTTTGTTACAACTTTTGGGTTTTTTTTTTGAAAACAGTGATGAAGTCCAAAACTTTGCAATTGGAAGTTTTGGAAGTCGAACAGAGAGAGTTCTAAATGTTGGTCAAAAAAATTGGGGAATTTGGAAGTTGAACAGGGTGAAAAACTTATAAATTGAAAGTGGAACAGAGAGAATAAACCTTTCCTTTTCTCACCGTTCTTAAAAAAAAAAACGAGGAATTTTGAAAGTTGAAGCGGGTGAATAACTTACTGTTTGGTGTAGTGGGTAGTCGTTGTGAAGGTGGAGGATTGCTCTTTCGTGCCGCTCATGTGGAATTCGGTGCGGAATGTGCGGAAGGGTTCCGGTTTCATTTTCTCCACGAGTCTCTGTAATCATAAAACGAACCCAAACACTTAAATGGAAATGAAAAAAAGAAAATATTGCATTACTAATTAATCACTTAAATTTAAAAATAAACCTAAAACTTATTCCATGGAAAGGGTTTGGGATTAAATAAACTTTAAGTTGAAGTTACGTTCTTGTTTCTCTGGTGGAAATTGTGTGCATGATGGATGCTTAAAGTTGACATTTATTTGTTTCAACAGTTTTTCGGTGATACAAAATTCGCGAAATTTGGATGAAATATTTTCTTTTTCAAGGGAAATAATAAGCTGAAACAATTGCTAATATCAAGGAGACTCGGTGAGATTTTTTCAGATTTTATTAAAAATTTGCAATTTTTGTAAGGGGCAGTAGGTACGGAAAAAATCAAGATTTTTACACGAAAATTTAATTTAAAAAAAAATCCCAAAATATTTATTTCTTCAAGGAAAAAATGTACCGCCGAGTGTTTTAACTTTTAATAATTTCATAAAATTACTCGACACAACAAAATGTAACTTTGAGCGCTCGTGCTGAGCGGCATTTTTAAGTCTCGGAAAATATTTACACCTCAAATGAAACCAGCTTTAATCGTAAAGCTCTTGCTTTTCGAATAAATCTAATCACTTTTGCAGTTTATGATTAACATCGTTTTAAATAAAATAAGTGCGAAAATCGCGAAATACCTATTGCAATAAAAACTTATTCTACAGTTAAATCTGACAATAACACTAAACATTATTTTATCGTAATGTGTTTAAGATTTAACAAGCTTTAAAGTGAAGTTAAGTTCTTGTTTCTGTGGTGGAAATTGTGTGCATAGTGGATGCGCAAAGTTGAAATTAATTTTTTTCGGCAGTTTTTCGGTGATACAAAACTCGCAAAATTTGGATGAAATCATTTTTTCGACGGAAATAATAAGGTGAAGCAATTCCTAATGTCAAGGAGAGTGCGTGAGATTTTTCTAGGATTTTATTAAAAATTAAAATTTTTATTAAAATTTAGCAATTTTTGTAAGGGGTAGTAGGTAGGGTATGCAAAAAAATTCAAATTTTCACAAAAAAAAATTTATTTTTATAAAATTCCCAAAAAAATCATTGACACTCATACTAATATTGCAAACATCGTGAGGTATTTATTTCTTCAATAGAAAAAATTTATTGCCGAGTTTTCAAGTCTCGGAAAATATTTACACCTCAAATGAAACCGGCTTAGTCGCAAATCGCTTGCTTTTCGAATAAATCTAATCACTATTGCAGTTTATAATTTACACCGTATTAAATAAAATAAGTGCGAAAACCGCGAAATTACCTTTCGCAATAAAAATTTGGAGTACAGTTATCTGACAATAACACTAAAAACTATTTTATCGGAATGTGTTTAAGATTAAACAAGCTTTAAACTGAAGTTAAGTTCTTGTTTCTATGGTGGAAATTGTGAGCATGGTAGATGCTCAAAGTTGAAATTTATTTTTGTCAACAGTTTTTCGGTGATACAATATTCGCGAGATTTGGATGAAATAATTTTTTCCGACAAAAATAATGGGGTGAAGTAATTCCTAATATCAAGAAGTGTGAGATTTTGTTTGGATTCTATTAAAAATTAAAATTTTTATTAAAAATTCGCAATTTTTGTAAGGGGTTGGGATTGGAAAAAATCCAGATTTTCACACAAAAAATTTATTTTTTAAAACTTCCAAAAATATCATGGACACTCCCAATATTACAAACATCGTGAGGTATTTATTTCTTCAAAAGAAAAAATGTATTGCCGAGTTTTTCAACTTTTAATTATTTCATAAAATTACTCAACACAACAAAATGTAACTTTGAGCGCTCGTGCTGAGCGGAATTTTCAAGTCTCGGAAAATATTTACACCTCAAATGAAACCGGCTTTAATCGCAAATCGCTTGCTTTTCGAAAAAAAATCAATCACTTTTGCAGTTTATGATTCACAGCGCTTTAATGAAAGCAAGTCTAAAAATCACGAAATTGCCTTTTCCAATAAAACTTGGGTGTACAAGTACATTTGAAAATAAAACTAAAATTTGTTTCATGGGAAGTATTCGTGATTAACTGGCTTTAAGTTAAGGTTAAGTTCTTGTTTCTATGATGAAAATTGTGCGCATAGTGGATGCGCAAAGTTGAAATTAATTTTTTTTCAGCAGTTTTTCTGTGATACAAAACTCGCGAAATTTCGATGAAATAATTTTGTCAGACAAAAATACTAAGGTGAAGCAGTTGCCAATATCAAGGAGAGTGTGTAAGATTTTTTTCGGATTTTATTAAAAATTATATAGATATGGAAAAAATCCAGATTACACGAAAATTCTATTTTTCAAAAAATCCCAAAAAAAATCATGGATATTCAAACCAATATTACAAACATCATGAGACATTTATTTTTTTAAAGAAATAATGTACCGCCGAGTTTTTCAACTTCTAAACATTTCAAAAAATTACTCAACACAACAAAATGTAACTTTGAGCGGTCGTGCCTAGCGGAATTTGCAAGTCTCGAAAAATATTTACAGATTAAATTAATCCGGCTTTAATCTCAAATCGCTTGTTTTTCGAATAAATCCAATCACTTTCGCAGTTTATGATTTATATCGTTTTAAATAAAATAAGTGCAAAATCGCGAAATTACCTTTCGTAATAAAAATAAGGTGTTCAGTTCAATTTGACAATAACACTAAAAATTATTTTATCGGAATGTGTTTAGGATTAAACAAGCCTTAAACTAAAGTTTACTATGGCGGAAATTGTGAGCATAGTGGATGCTTAAAGTTAAAATTTATTTTTTTCCAAAGTTTTTCGGTGATACAAAATTCGCAAAATTTGGATGAAATAATTTTTTTCAAGGAAAATAATATGCTAAAGGGATTGCTAATATTAAGCAGAGACTATGAGATTTTTTTCGGAGAGGGAATACATTTAATCCCTTTAGTAGTTTATAAAATATAGCAGTTTAAATTTAATTTGTGAAATTTGGGTGTAATTAACACTCCTATCCGTTTCAAAAAAACTATAAATCAACAGTGCCTAAAGTTTTAATAATAATAATAAAACTATCAATTACTAAATTCAAAATGTGTATGTAAGTATAATTAGTAAATAGTAAACATTTGTAGAATGTATTGACGCGAGGATCAAATCAAAGTGTTTAATACGCGTGGCGCATAAAGTAAAATTTCGAGTTTAGAAACGCCTAAAAATTTGGTTTTGTCGCGTGGCGCTACGCGCTACTCGACCAAACCAAATTTTAAGGCTTTTCTAAACTCGAAGTTTTACTTCATGCTTAATCTGGGAGTTGAAACACTCGTTCGAAGCTTCAAATTGAAAGATTTTATAAAAACAACGTAAGTCTGAAAATTTACATCGAAAACCCGTGATATAACTAACCTAACCTAAAAGAAAAATTCACTGTATATATATATACAGATATTAGTACATCAATAAATATGAATATGAGAATATTCCTAACTGAATATTCTGTATTGTAGTTTATAAAATATAGCACTTTAAATTCAATTTGTGAACAAATCGAGAAGTTTACTTTTACGTATAGTCAGAATACGATTGAATTTTCGTTTTCCATCATATGGATTTTTACGCTGATGTCTTAATCAACCTTGAAGAGAGAAATTTGGGTGTAATTAAAACTCCAATCCGTTTCAGAAAGCTATAAATCAACAGTGGATTGCTTAAAGTTTTAATAATAATAATAAAACTATCAATTACTTTCTGTTTCTAAGCCGTAATTGCAGGCGAAGAATTTGAAAATATGCGCGCGAATTGTGTCAATGCCATGCGAGCATTAAGTTAATGTTTTATGCAAATTAGGAGCCTCAGAATAATTTAAGTCTAAGTATAGGGTTTACTAATGTGTGTGTGCATGTGTGTAATTATAGCAATTTTACTATAGTTTAAACTCAAATAATAATTTTATAGAACCAATTAGATAAAATGTGTAAATATTTTGTGTTTAAAAAAAGCTTTATTATATTTACACAAATTAAATAAAAAAACGTTGTACTTCAAGAAGTACGTCTTATATTTAATTTGTTTAAATAATTAGATATAATGGACAACAACTACACAATTTTTAATTACTAGGCGCGTTCAATTGAATCCCATCGTTGCTCTATAAAAAAATCGACAATTTAATGACAAATAATAACTGTCACAGTTAAGACAACTATTCCATTGTTTTACCAATCGACGTCTACCTTGCTCATTGAATTTTTGTGGCCGCTGATTGTAGAAATCTTCCACGGTACACGGTACTTTTGTATCAGACTCAAAAGCCAACTTTATAACGCTTTTTTCATCAGTCCAAACATTCGAAAATCGCAAAGCCATAGATCCGGAATATAGGATGGATGCTTTAAAACCTTAATTTTCTTTCATAGAACATTTTTTTACGGCATTGACAACACGAGGCCTAGAATTATCGAGTAGAAAAAAGAACCTGACGCCGAAGTTTTCTCGGACGTTTCTGTTTAATTCTTTGATGCACTTTATTAAAAGTTTCGCTGTATAGATTTGCATTGACATTTACTCCAGGTTCCTCAAACTCTACCAAGAAGGGTCCTTCATAGTCGAAAAAAAAAAATGTAACCCCTCAGCGCATAAAAATTGGACGCTGATCTAACTCGGACGGATTTAAAAAAAAGAACATTTAAAATCGAATATTTCAGAAGTCAGAATCAAATCACACGCCCGAAAATCATTAATGTGTTCCTTAGAAACACTTAAACCAAAATTCGAATTTTCGGCCAAATATATTTTCTTAAATTCCACGCCTAGCATCCAGTTGTTAAAAAGAATAAGAATTTGACAACATTTTTAGCGTTCATTTAAGATTTCTCAAATTTATTTTTGCTAGCTAAAAATAGCCCGCATGTTTGTAGCAATCTTATCGTCCTCGTTTCGAATTGAACCCAAAAATCCTTGACATTGTTCGTACATAAAATCGATGGATCGTTTAATGTTCAGCGATTTCCATGTTTTCAGACTTCAAGGCGAGTGTGTGTGTGAATTATTCATACGTCACGTCTCGCTTCCAAATTCAATTACCTCACGGAAATTCCGTGAACAGTGTTAAGTTAGTGTTCGCTTCATATGAGGTAGAGAAAAAATAAAATCTATTTAATGATTAAAGAGTTTTTTTTGTTTAATGCAGATTATGCTTGGTAATTTATTGATTGAAATTATGTGCTTACAAAAATATTTTCACTAAACGAAAGAAATTATTCAATTTTAAAAATTGAATAAGCTAAACATCTGTGTATTAAAGTTGTAAAATAGGTATGATTTCACCGCATCAGTTTTGCATTTATCATTTCCTCCCACATAACACGCCTTTTCTGATATTCTGCTTGATTATTTATAAGTGTAAGAATCTGGTTTTGTATTGTTCAGATTGAAGCTGTTGGGTGTGTGACTTTTCAAGTTCAGTAATAAATATTAGAACATTGATTAAAACACTTGGTTTATGTAAAGTTAATTAAAGGAAAGGCACTTGGTATTGTTTCACAATTAAATCTTTATTCCGACTAGTTTCTGTTTGTTAGACCATTTTCAAAGGAATGTACAGAAAAAATGATTTCCTAAGTATATATACAATATTTTTGTTTCAGGTAATAAGAGAAGTCAGAATTGGGGAATTCCAAATCTCGTCGTTGTCGTTTACGATATTTTTCCCCATTTTTATGGCCCTCTTAATCTCCAGGCCCTCTTTGAGGTTTAGTGCGTATCCCTTATTACCTGAATGCAAAATCTTAAAATTATGCGGATTAAAGAAGTGATTGAACGCGATGCAATGTTTGGAAAAGCCAGTTGTTGGTTTATTATCTAAAACAGATTTTTTATGTTCTTTCATTCTGATTTCGAAAGATCTGCCGGTTTGTCCAATATAAATTGCATCACATTCATCACACTGTATTTCAAAAATTCCACATTTCTTTGAATTATCAGTTTTCGATTTATTGTTTATTAATAGTTTGCCTAAATTTAAAGGGTTTGAACATATAATATTAAAGTCTTTTCCCCTACAATGACTGACTATATTATATGACAGGTCATTAACAAAATTCAATTTATGCCATTTATATTCTATTGTTTGCTCAGGTGCGTAAAAGTATTTAATTAAATGTTTTTGTTTATGCTTTTTTAATAAATTATTTATAATTTCCTTGTTATAACCAATATTTTCGGCAATTTTTGTAATAACGTTTAATTCTTGTCTGAAATCAGATTCACTTAGAGGAATGTTAATTAATCTATTAATAAAAGAGTGAAATGTACTTAATTTTATTTGTTGTGTGTTGTTTGAATTGGCTGGAATGATTGAGTCCGTATATGTTTCTTTTCTGTGTATTTTAAATTCTAGTGTTTTATTATTTTTAATAATGGTTATGTCAAGGAAGTTTAAGCTATTGTTCATTTCTGTTTCAGTAGTAAATTGTATATTATTATTGATGGAATTTAGGTATTTTTCAAATTCATTTAATAGTCTTGTCGTTCCAGTCCAAATACAAAAGATATCGTCTACGTACCTTGCCCAGTAAAATATTGGTTTGTTAAAAAAAAACAGTGAAACAAACCAAATGTTTTAATCAATGATCTAATATTAATTACATTTGTTTCACTAAGGGTTAAGTGAGAAATTAATTCATCATATTCAGTAATAAATCTGTGTTTTACGTGCCTGGACCATGAAGTAAATATTTCGACTATTCGATATACGAGTATTTCATTTTAACACGCTTACTTAAACTGTCCATGATTTTAATGAATCGTGTTCAATTAGAGAGATTTCGTAATGAATAAACAACAAATAGAAATGTCTACTATAGAAAAGCCTGATTCGCAAATGTTATAGATATGTTCTTAGAAACGATAAAATTGAACTATATTTTTAATTAATTTCTCTCTTAACCTGTGCTGAAACATTTTTAAATATCCAGAATTAAAATTGAAATAAATTAATTTCGTGAATGATTTTTTTATTTATATGTTATTTGAAACGACAGATTAATTTCGCAATTAATACATACAAGAATATAAAACTATAAACGGGGCTTTGAGAGCAGTTAAATTCTACACTTAATTATTAAAAAATAAAAATTAAATCCCACCTCTCAGAATCATACATATTAACATCCGGTGTTCCACAAGGGTCTAACTTAGGACCATTACTATTAATTATTTTTATAAACGACCTGTCCGAATCGCTAAGGTGTCCTCATTTGCTTTTTGCCGATGATTTAAAATTGTATTATACCGTAAAAAACACAACAGACTGTATACATATTCAAGAAGATATGCATATCATTCAGTGCACTGGTGTGCACTAAATGATATGCAGCTGAATATCAACAAATGTAGTTTTATATATTTTTCGCGTAAGAGGAAGGGAATAACATATAACTACAGGTTAAATAACTTAACACTGAGTCAAGTTTACTTAGTAAAAGATCTTGGGATCATGCTTGATTCAAAGCTGTCATTTAAGTCGCACCTTGACTTTATAGTTAATAAAGCAAATAAGACGCAGGGATTCAGTTACCGTTTTACGAAAGATTTGGTCGATGTACGCAATTTTACCATCCTGTATAACTAACTTGTTCGGTCACATTTTGATTATTGTAGAATGATTTGTTCACCCTCATACGTCACATATATCAACAGGATGGGAAAAGTGCAAACAATTTATTAAGTTTTATGCCAGGAAGATATCCACTTAACATCCGAGGAAACCATAGCATACCTAGGACTCACAACGTTGCATCATCGTGGCATGGAATTAGATATGTTTTCTTTATAAAATCATAAACTACAAAATAGATTCAAATCATATTGTTAATATGATAAATTATCATGTACCACCTAGACATGCACACAGCCGCATGCTACTTCATACTGAATTTTGCAGGACGACTTGCGGTTTAAATTGCCCTATGACTCGGCTAACGCGCATATTGACTTTTTCAACACATCTATAGGATAAATTAGGAGGAGTCTCGCGGATGGTGTGCACTAAATGTTATGTGGTTTACGCAGATAAGCATATGTGTATTTGTGCATATTTGTGATTTATGTTTTATGTTTTACATTTTAGTTATATTTTTTAGTTATATTGTGAATCGCTTGCCCTTTAATAAAGAATTATTATTATTATTACAATTTGTTGCACGTACGTGAATTTCTTTCACGTTAGGTCATATACAGAAAAGTCATGAGAGTTATAAAACCGGCCGCTAGTTTTATTTCGGGAACCCCTCGAATTGACAAAATTAAAAATACTACAGACTTGTGTAATTAAAACTCGGTCATTTTCACGCTACTCTTACTTCAGACCGTCCGTTTATTAGGTCAAATAGTTCTTTGCTAAACATTTGTTTAAGAACTAGTAAATGCATTTCGTTTTTGTTTTAAGTATTTCTAAACAGGCACGGATTTAAGGGGGGCAAATGGGGAAAATTTACTACCCAAAAATAGTCAGCCGACATGAAATGACAAAAAAAAACATGGTTATGTATTTCTTCGTTATTGAAATGACGATTAAATATGAAAAAGATAATACCCCCAATTTTGTACGTGAAATATTAAATAGAACGTATACGTTTTTCACCCTTACAATCTAGGTACACAAATCATGTACTAAACGCGCTTAGACTATGATGTAAAGAATAACATGTACGTTAAATTTAATATTTCGTGTACGAAATAGCCCTGAATATCTCAAAATCTAAAAGATCTATAAGTATAATTTGTAAATAGTAAACATTCGTAGAATGCATTGACGTGAGGATCAAATATAAGGGGTGAGTGTATTTTGAATTTTACAATATTTCAGTGTTTTATACGCGTGGCGCATGAAGTAAAATTTCGAGTTTAGAAAAGCCTGAAAATTTGGTTTGGTCTTGTAGCGCTACGCGCTACAAGACCAAACCAAATTTTCAGGCTTTTCTAAACTCGAAATTTTACTTCATGCTTAATCTGGGAGTGGAAAACACTAATTTAAAGCTTCAAGTTGATCTCTTTAAAAAAAAATGGGGCAAATGGGGAAAATTTACTACCCAAAAATAGTCAGCCGACATGAAATGACAAAAAAAAAACATGGTTATGTATTTCTTCGTTATTGAAATGACGATTAAATATGAAAAATATAATACCCCCAATTCTGTACGTGAAATATTAAATAGAACGTATACGTTTTTCACCCTTACAATCTAGGTACACAAATCATGTACTAAACGCGCTTAGAATATGATGTCAAGAATAACATGTACGTTAAATTTAATATTTCGTGTACGAAATAGCCCTGAATATCTCAAAATCTAAAAGATCTATAAGTATAATTTGTAAATAGTAAACATTCGTAGAATGCATTGACGTGAGGATCAAATATAAGGGGTGAGTGTATTTTGAATTTTATAATATTTCAGTGTTTTTACGCGTGGCGCATGAAGTAAAATTTCGAGTTTAGAAAAGCCTGAAAATTTGGTTTGGTCTTGTAGCGCTACGCGCTACAAGACCAAACCAAATTTTCAGGCTTTTCTAAACTCGAAATTTTATTTCATGCTTAATCTGGGAGTGGAAAACACTAATTTAAAGCTTCAAGTTGATCTCTTTAAAAAAAAAAACGAGTATCTAAGATTAATAGATGTACACTGTAACTGTATACTTAACAGAAAACTTCCTATATATTAGTACATCAATAAATATGAATATGAAACTTCATTCTTTGTATTGCACAAATTTTATGGCTCAAGAAAAAAATACTCACGCGTAGTATTTGGCCCATTTTTTCTTAACAAAATAGTTAAACTTAACAAGGTATCCCACATAACATATTCTCAACAGCCAAGAACACAGCAAGACTGAAGTTAATGTCGAAACTCTGAAAATTCGCACGCTGAGCGCATTTGCCAGAAAAACAAAATTGCTTGGCTTTAATTCAAAAGGTGTCGTTGCATATTTTTTTTGTGTGGAAGGACGCTAGAATACTGAACTTTTCTTGAATACAAAAAAAATGTGCATCTTAGTTAATGGAATAACAGTAAAAAAAAAAAACAGAAATGTGCATCATTGTTGATAGGATAACACTAAAAAAAACAGAAATTTGGTTTGAATAACAGTAAAAAAACAGGAATTTACATCTTAGTTCATGGAATAACAGTAAAAAATATAGAAATGTGCATCTTTGTTGATTGGATAACAGTAAAAAACAGAAATGTGCATCTTAGTGCATTGAAAAACAGTATAAAAACATTCGGTGGACTAAACATTTTAATGATTTTAACAAAAAAACAATCTGCACTTCAGTGATTTGACGACAGTAAAATACAATCTTTTGAATTCTTCTTTCCCTTCAATAAAGATTTCTCTACGGAAGGAAGATAGCAAAAGACATTTTGTTACTTTCGTTTAAACCACTGAAGTGCAGATTGTTAGCAAAATAATAATCGCTATTCTTGTATTAATCTACAATTTTCATTATTTCAACAATAAATAAAACGATTTCCTCTCTTTTCATTCATTTCCGGTTACACATACAAAACGAGGCGCAGACTAATTACACGCGAGCCGTTCTAATTAATTATACCTCGCGCATTAAACACGCGCAATTAAGCTAACTCAACTCTATAATTAGAGTGCAATTAAACTCATATTTCTATACACTACGATATCGCAAGAACTTAAAAAATCGATTAACTATTTCAAATCTCAAAGAAAACAAAGATTGAAAAGATAATATTGTAATTAAATACATGTAAATATATCAGTAACTCATTTATTTCAAATCTCACAGAGAATAAAGATTGAAAAGGACATTCGGTGCATTTTTAAATTATTTATTTAATAGCAAAATTATATTTAATTAATAAATCAACAAAACTAATAACCACAGCATCTAGTTTAGTTAATCCAGAAAAATCGGTATTAAAATATTTTAAATGGGTTTTTATTCATTTGGGTTAACAGTAATTCTCTATAAGGTTTTCTACACTAAGCAAAAGAAGTCTATAATTAAAGACCCCAACTTTAATCATAACTATAAATAAACCGATTAATGTTTGATAACGTTTCGTTTAGAACAAACGCGAAAAGTGGACCAGCATATCGATTCTCGGCACGATTTTAGGTCAAGTATATTAAATATACAAAACCAGCTGCGGGATCGTGAAATTAAACCAAGAAAAAACAAACGAATTTCTGAAGATATTACACAAATTTAAATAGAGTTATTTATTGTGTAAATTTAATGAATTATTATAATCCTACTAGGTTTTTTTTTCCAGTTTAAAGCTATACAATAAAATTTTAAGAAAATGGTTTGGCCGCGTTGCGTTTTGCGCTACGTGACAAAACCAAATTTTTAGGCTTTTCAAAACTCGAAATATTACTTCATGCTTAGTAATTAATTAATTTGTTTCAAGCTTCAAATTGAACTTTCTTACAAAAACAACGAATTCCTAAAAATTACCAGCGTATACATCAGGATGTATATGCTTTAAAGAAAAAATCACTATATGAATAAAATCACAACAATGCAATGAGAGATAATTTCCATAATTAAAGCAATAAGAAACGGTACCAGATTGCTCACGTTCCGGCACGTGGCGCTCAGAGCGTGCAGATTGTTATTAAATTAATCTTAAGTGCTCTCTCCACAAGTGTTACACAAAGCAAATCGAATCCATTAGTGGGCTTTTTAATTTTAATCGACATCGAGTTTTAAAATTAGTGACAGGTTGATTATAATAAGCAAAATAGAATAAAAAGAAAAGGACTCGTATGATTCTAGCATAAATGTCTACTATTGGGGTTCCAGCAAGATTGGGATATGATGCCACTCCAGCTAGAACCACAACAGTAGACATATCTGCTTTGATCTAATTGCCTCATTTTTGAATCTACAAATTTGATCATAAATTTTAATACAAATGAACTGTGTTTCAAATTGAGCCTATCAAGGTCAATTTGAAACACACCGATTAATGGTGATTAAAACTACGTTATTATTATTTTGTTATCAATTTAGTAAGAATTAAGTGTGCTTCAAACTAAAATTCTAAAACTTCTAATTTTCTAGCTATTTAATTCATTAATAAATTGTTTTTCTTTTTCTCTATGGAACACCCGATTTCGTTTATTATTAATTTGTTTGTTATTGGCGCATATCACTTTAAATGATCTATAGATCGAGTTTTGTTGATAAACAATGAATGACCATAATAAAAAAGGCTAACGTTTTGTAATCTCTACAGACTTTCGGAGATCCGCAAAATGTCAAGGACGACTTGTGTTTATGGAATACATCAAAGTTAAGGCACACTTTGGAAGGATGCGCAAATATTTACGATTAATAACAAATTTTAAATAGTCCTCGAAAGAGAATTGAATACACTTATTTCTAACATAAAAATAATGTTCGTGGTGCAAGCACTTGCAAGTTTTAGTTAACTAACATTTTCGGTTGTAATTATTTGCATTTGTTTTATTAAAACTTCTGTAATTAATTTGATTAATTCAAGGGATTGTATTTATTTAAAAAGTAGTCGATTTATGATTAAACAAGAGTTAAGTCAATGTTCACAAATTTTTTCTAACACGAAAATTGTGATCGTGAAGGATCTTAGAAATTACGAGTGTTATTCAACAAAATAATTGGCATGCATTTGTTTTATTTAAACTGCTGCAGTGAATTCAAATATCCATGGATTTTATTTATATAAAAACCTAATTAAGGATTAAACAAGCTTCAAGTTGATGTAAATATTTTTTTTCTGGCATGAAAATTGTGCTCATGGTGGATACTCAAAGTTGTAATTTTAAATAGCTTAAAATTTTAAACAAGATAAATTCAAATTCAAAACTATTTGAATTCGAGAAAATAAGCTTACGCTTCTTATAGTTTGCACACTTTAAACATAATATATAAAATTACGAAAAAACTATTCGTGAAAATGCAAACAATGTCTTAATTAATAAGACAACTTAAATCTTATTTAATTTGATTTATTACAACGCTCTATTAAAGTATATGTAACGTTTAGGTCAAATTCTCTTTAAACCAAATAACAATACAAATTTAAAATGAAACGAGAGATAGCAACAAATTAGAAGTGAAAGGACTTGGATTAAAACTAATGTCTTAGGCCATCTATAGACGCGTTTCGAGATTTATCTCTCTTCAGTATAGCTTTGCTTATGACGTTTAGAAAATGAGGAATAAAATTATAACAAACTTACTTGGAAAAAGTGTTGTGTGTGGAATGAACAGGTTCATTCCACACACAACACTTTTTCCAAGTAAGTTTGTTTTAATTTTATTCCTCATTTTTTTAAACGTCATAAGCAAAGCTATACTGAAGAGAGATAGATCTCGAAACGCGTCTATAGATGGCCTACGACATTAGTTTTAATTCAAGTCCTTTCACTTCTAATTTGTTGCTATCTCTCCTTTCATTTTAAATTTGTATTGTTAGTTGGTTTGAAGAGAATTTGACCTAAACGTTACATATACTTTAATAGAGCGTTGTAACAAATCAAATTAAATAAGATTTTAAATATTTCATTGTATAATTCAATATCCGGAGGTGTATTTGCACGGGAAGTAGTTTTTTCAATGGATATTTATCGTCTTAAGTTGTCTTATTAATTAAGACATTGTTTGCATTTTTACGAATAGTTTTTTCGTAATTTTATATATTATGTTTAAAATTTTAATTGAAGAATTTTTCACAAGGGAACCATTTGCACCATTAAACAGATTGTATGAGATGTTTTGAAAATACCAAAAATGCATAACTTTTTCAGGATTTTTAGCATCAATTTTTTATTATTAAAAAAATCCAAAAAAAATCAGACTCTTTGCAACATTAGAAACTCTATTGGTTGATTATAAGAAAAAATATTTCTACTAACTTTTTCGGCTTTTTAAAACTAATCCACAAACAATAAATGTTTCTTATATAATTTTACTTTTCTGGCTACAGAATGAGTAGCATAATGATTACTAACAATTCAGGAAATACGTGTTTACTTACAGATTTATAAATAATTCATGTTTCCAAAAAATTACTAGATTTTAATTGGTAATTCAATTATTTTGCAATAACTTTTTCTTTCAATTTATTTAAATTGTAGAAGCGTTATTGGGCACTTCTACAATTGAAATAAATGGAAAGATAGCAAAAAATTAAATCGATAAATTTAATTCAATTAAAAATTAAAATCTAGTCATACGTAATTTGTTTCTTAATTTATTTTGAATTTAAATGTTATTCAAATAAAAAAATTGAATCGGAATCGTTAATTACAATTTAAATTAAATTAATAATTATCATTTATTGTACAATAAAAACTAATAATACAAATAGCCATTGAAAAAAAGTTGATTTCCAACAGAAAACAATCTGCGTATTATTTATCTTCTTCGGAGATTGGTTAAAATGCAAACAGAAGTTGAATTGTACATTTATAAAAGATAAATAAAGGTTGGACTATTATCAGTAGGAAAAAAATCTAGGTATTGTTTACTATCTTGGCAGATCGATTAAAACTCGAACAGAATTTGAATTGGATATTTATAGAAGAAAAAGAAAGGTTGGTCCATTATCAACAGGAAAAAATCTACATATGGTTTACTTTCTTGGCAGATCGATTAAAACTCGAACAGAATCTAAAGGTTAGATAAAAAGCGTGGAAAGCCGGCGAGTCTCGTGTTGGAAAATCAATGAAACTAGGGTGGTATTATACGCGTTTTAAACATTGCAAAATATTTATAAACAAAGCAGTTTTACCCATGGTATGTTCCCTAGCTCGTGGCTGAAATTGTACTTGTGCTCCGTTTTCCGGGTGAAATCGAAATTGTGGTCACTCATGATTCTTCACTATTTTTTTTTTAATAAATTTAAATAAAACACACACTAGGGGAAATAGAAAGCACTCAATCACTGCTATAAAAAGAAATTGGATTAAGTAAAAAAAAAAACTAGCACAGTTTAATTTAAATTAAAAATAAGAATCACACATCACACTAGAGGTTTTAATTGTATTCCTGTTTCAATTCTCATGCGCGTTTCTCTATTTTATTTCGCGAATGTTGGTGTATTATTCTTGTTTGGTGAAATGCATTGAACGTAAATTAGTGGCATGTCTGGCCACTAGCGTTGCGAACGATTTCGCGTCTCTCGGCAGACTGAAGGTGGAAAATCAACGGACGTCCGTGAAAATTTCGGCGCGCGTGCGCTTCAAAGGAAATCCATGCCGGCTGTCGTAAATTTGGCCATTACATCATTATTTTATTTATTTACTGCTTATCACCGCATGTGACGGATTACTTGTACAAATGCTTGGCGTGGTTTAAATTTGTTATTTTTGATAAGAGTTTAAGAAAAATCGTTACACAGAAAAGACACTTACTTCTGAATGAAATTTTTAATATTGTTAAAGACTTGCCTTCCTTTAAAAAAAATAGCTCTCATCATTTTGATTTTTAATTTGAAGGTTTTAACAAGTGTTTCCACTCCTCATTCAATTTGAAGCTTCTAACAAATGTTTCCACTCCCAGACTAAGCATGAAGTAAAATTTCGATTTTAGAAAAGCCTGAGCGAACAATCATAACATTAAAATTTTCTATTAGATCTTTCTGAAACTTTGTGAGTATATTAGGAAAACATTACTATTGCAAAATATGTAAAAATCCAAATTTACCCCAATGATTTCCAGTTATTTCCAATTGAACGCCAAAGGGTGTTTTTTTTTTCAATTTAGATCCATTGTTGAAAATCGTTCAATTTGCTGTTTCTAACAAGTGTTAACTCCCAGGCTAAGCATGAATTAAAATTTCGAGTTTAGAAAAGCCTGAGTTTGGATTTGGACGCGTTCATGCTTAGCCTGGGAGTGGAAACACTCGTTAAAAGCTGCAAATTGAACGATTTTCAACAATGGATCACAATTCAAAAAAACACCCTTTGGCGTTCAATTGTAAATAACTCGAAATTCATCATTGGGGTAAATTTGGATTTTTACATATTTTGCAATGTTTTCTAAATATACTCACGAGGTTTCAGAAAGATTTTATTGAAAATGTTCATGTTATGATTGTTTAAATATTTAAAATCTACATAAATAAATTAACAAAGACTATACTATAAGAAGCGTAAGCTTGTGTTCTCTAATTCAAATATTTTTAAATTGGAATTGTTTTTGATATTCAGATGGAAATAACTCGAAAACTATCGTTGAGGTATTTCTAAATGTTCATATGTACTGAAACGGCAATGTCTTTATAACATCAACACAAAATTTGATGAAGATATCTTAAAGAATTTCTATATGAATGTCGAAAAAATAGAATTTTATGGAAATAATTAGGGAAATTAAAGTTCAACTTTAATTTCTCTAATTATTTCCATAAAATTCTATTTTTTCGTCACTTAATTTAAAATAATTCCAAAACTATCAATAGAGTATTTTTGTTTTTACCATATTTTGAAAAAGTAATTTCTTCTTAACACCCACACAAAATTTCATGAAGTTTTCTCAAAAAATGTCCATGTTGTCAATGAATTGAAAATAACTCAAAAACTGTCGATGGCGTATTTTTTGTTTTTGACATATTCTGAAAGTACAATGTCTTTTAAACATCCACACAAAATTTCATGAGGTTTTCTCAAAGAATTTCCATGTTGTGAATGTTTTAGTCTATAATTCAGTAAAATAATTCCACAAAATTCTATTTTTCGACTTAAATTGAAAATAACTTAAAAATTATCGGCGGCGTATTTTTTGTTTATAACATATTCTGAAAGAGCAATGTCTTCTAAACAACCACACAAAATTTCATGAAGATTTTTCAAATAATTTCCATATTCTGAGTTTGTCAAACTTTAATTTTACCAAATTTCCACAAAATTTCATTTTTTTCGACATTTAATTGAAAATAACTCGAAAACAATCAAAGGCGTATTTTTTCATTTTAATATCTACACGAAATTTCGTGAAGATATCTCAAAGAATTTTTATATTGTGAATGTTTTAAACTTTAATTTCCCTAAATAATTCCACAAAATTTTATATTTCCAATTTCAATTGAAAATAATTCAAAAACTGTCAATGGCGTATTTTGAAAGAGCAATGTCTTTTTAATATCCACACAGAATTTCATGAGGTTTTCTCAAAGAATTTCTATGTTCTAAATGTTTTAATCTATAATTCGCAAAAATAATTCCACAAAATTCTATTTTTCGACTTCAATTGAAAATAACTTAACAACTATCGATCGAGTATTTTTTGTTTTTAACATATTCTGAAAGAGCAATGTCTTGTTAACATCCACACAAAATTTCATAAGGATTTCTCAAATGATTTCCATATTCTGAGTGTGCCAAACTTTAATTTTACTAAATTTCCACAAAATTTTATTTTTTTCGACTTTTAATTGAAAATAACTCGAAAACAATCAAAGGCGTATTTTTTGTTTTTGACATATTCTAAAAGAACAATTTCTTCTTAATATCCACACAAAATTTCGTGAAGTTATCTCAAAGAATTTCTCTATTGTGAATGTTATAAACTATAATTTCCCTAAATAATTCCACAAAATTTTATTTTCACAATTTCAATTGAAAATTACTCGAAAACTATCGATGAAGTATTTGTTTTGTTTTTAACATGTTTTGAAAGAGCAATATCTTCTTAACATCCACACAACATTCTCAAATAATTCTCAAAATTCTCAAATAATTTCCAAACTGATTTTACTACATTTCTACAACATTTTCTTTTTCGGCTTAAATTGAAAATAACTCGAAAACAATCAAAGGCGTATTCTTTGCGTTTGACATATTCAGAAAGAGCAATTTGTTCTTGATATCCACACAAAATTTCGTGAAGTTATCTCAAAGAATTTCTATATAGTAAATGTTTTAAACTTTAATTTCGGGGGACGGGGTATTTTTTGTTATTGACATATTTTGAAAAAGCAATGTCTTCCTAACATCCACACAAAATTCCATAAATTCCTCAAAGAATTTTCATTTTGTGAATGTTTCAAACTTTAAAATCCCTAAATATTTACACAAAATTCATATTTTCCGACTTTCAATTGAAAATAAGTAGAAAACTATCAATGGCGTATTCTTGGTTTTTGACATATTTTGAAAGAACAATAATGTCTTCCTAATATCCACACAAAATTCTATGAAAATTCCTCAAATAATGTTCATATTGTAAATGTATCAAACGTTAATTTCCCTAAATATTTACACAAAATTTAAATTTTTTCGACTTTCAATTGAAAATAACTAAAAAACTATCGATGGCGTATTGTTTGTTTTTGACATATTCTGAAAGAGCAATGTCTTCTTAACATCCACACAAAAAAAATCATGAAGATTTCTCAAATAATTTCCATATTCTGAGTCTGTCAAACTTTAATTTTACTAAATATTTCCACAAAATTCTGATTTTTCGACTTTTAATTAAAAATAACGCAAAAACAATAGACCGCGTACTTAAATTTTTCTAAATAGTTCGACAACATTTTATTTTTCCAATTTCAATTGAAAATAACGCGAAAACTATCGATGGGGTATTTTTTGTTTTTGACATATTTTGAAAGAGCATTGTCTTCCTCACACCTACACAAAATTCTATGAAAATTCCTTAAAGAATTTTCATGTTGTGAATCTTTCAAACTTTATTCTCCCTAAACATTTACACAAAATTCATTTTTTTCGACTTTCAATTAAAAATAACTAGAAAACTATCGCTGGCGTATTTTTTCTTTTTGATATATTCTAATGGCTTCTTAACATCCACACAAAATTTTGTAAAGATTTTTCAAATAAATTCCATATTCTGAGGGTGCCAAACTTTAATTTTTCTTAAATATATCCACAAAATTCATTTTTATTTTCGACTTTTAACTGAAAATAACTCGAAATAAAAAAGCAATGTCTTTTTCACATTCACACAAAATTTTGTGAAGATATCTCAAAGAATTTCCACACTGTGATAGTTTTAAGCTTTAATTTAACTAAATAATTCCACAAAATTTAATTTTTCTAATTTTATTTGAAAATAACTCGAAAACTATCGATAGGGTATTTTTTGTTTTTGACTAATTTTGAAAGAGCAATGTCTTCCTAACATCTACACAAAATTCCATGTAAATTCCTGCAAGAATTTATATGTTGTGAATGTTTAAAACTTTAATTTCTCTAAACATTTACACAAAATTCAATTTTTTCGACTTTCAATTGAAAATAACTAGAAAACTTTTGATGGCATATTTTTTTGTTTTTGGCATATTCTGAGAGAGCAATGTTTTCGTAACATATATGTGCTTTTTATTTTTATTTTACGATTTCAATTGTTGAATGTGCTTTACGTACTCTCTCTAAACCAAATAAAGTGTTTATTTATTGTTAACAAAACCCGACATTGAGTTTGCAATTAAAAACACCGGCTCCTCATTAAACATTACCAAGCCATTAATTCCTTAATTAACCAAATTAATGTAGACACTCACTTATTCGCGCTTAATGTTACGTCATACCGGTGTTGCGATACCGGTGAGGTCACCAATAACACCGTCCATTCTGCATCAGATCTATTTTTGGAATTGATAACACAATTCTTGTCATTTCAATGCGAGTGAGGCAATTGCGGATTTTCTACCGAATGCCAGACGATGTTTTGTGTCGGTGATGTAACCTGAATTTGCAAACAATCGGCGTGGTTTTCGGGCAAAACAAAAAAATGTACGCCAAAGAATTTTGGGCTTGAATTATAGTTTTTTTTCTTTTACCGTTACACATGATATATATACTTAAAGGGATTGTTTTAATAATGTACTTTAAATTTATTGTATTATGCTCGAATTTTGAAAGCGCGACATTTGATTAGACGGAATAAACATTTGGAAGTTATATTAAAGTGAAATTGGTCAAATATTCGAATTCATATTTTCTAAAAGACATGATTTTTCTAAAATAATACACTTACTGATTTATACAAAAAAGTATCTAAATTAATTATTTGAAATACTTTATCGCTGGTATAACGAAAAACATTAATTATATTGTATATTTTGAACTTCAATTGAAGACAATGTTTTATATGCGTGGCGCATGAAGTAAAATTTCGAGTTTAGAACAGCTTCAAAATTTGGTTTGGTCGTGTAGCGCTACGCGGCCAAACCACATTTTAAGGCTTTTCTAAACTCGAAATTTTACTTCATGCTTAGTCTGGGAGTGGAAACCCTTGTAAAAAGTTTCTATTTTATCGCTTTTAAGTTAGTGTTGTACAGCTGGGCTCGACTATTGGACCCCTTACCTTTATTAAAATTAACTTTAAGAAGGCAACGCTTGTTTTTAACTTATATGTATTTATGTTTTTCGGTGTTGTTGTTGTATGTTATATATTTACTATATAGTTACTATACAGAGAGTTTTATGTAACACCGAACATGTTTATAACGAGAATTTTTCTTCTAAGTATACATAAACATACGTTGTACATTTGCCGACACTCGGTTTGTTAAAAGAATTTAATTTTAAGCTTAAAACGAGTGGTTTTCACTCCCAGGCTAAGCATGAAGTAAAATTTCGAGTTTAGACAAGCCTGAAAATTTGGTTTGGTCGCGTAGCGCGAAGCGCGGAGCGGCCAAACCAAATTTTCAGGCTTTTCTAAACTCGATATTTTACTTCATGCGCCACCGGTGCACAGCACTGATGCAATGTAAAACTTAGCGGTGTGTTTTAAACTTTGTAATATTTCAGTGTTTTGTACCGGTGGCGCATGAAGTAAAATTTCGAGTTTAGAAAAGCCTGAAAATTTGGTTTGGCCGCTCCGCGCTTCGCGCTACGCGACCAAACCAAATTTTCAGGCTTTTCTAAACTCGAAATTTTACTTCATGCTTAGCCTGGGAGTGGAAAACAATTTTTAAAGCTTCAAATTAAATTCTTTTAATAAACCGAGCGTCAGCAAATGTACAACGTATGTTTATATATACTTAAAAGAAAAAATCTCGTAATAAACATGTTCGGTGTTACATAAAACTCTCTGTATATTTAAGTCTATCTTTATAGGATACTACTTTGGAACTTGTCATTTTTGTGTTCCTTTTGTGTCTAAATAAATAAATAAATATCCTTGGCAATCTAGGTCTTTTCGACCAGTCAGAAGATTAGAGGAATTCTTTAAATTTTCCAATAATAATCCTTCGCAATCTAAGTTCTTTAGACCACTCAGAAGATAAGAGAAATTCTTTAAATGTTCCAATACTCAAACTAATACCTTTGCGATAAAATAGATTTAGAAAATAACCTGTTGACTATCCTTCCAACTACAGGAAATGACGTCATCGCCGCGATTTGCGGTTTCTAGTAAACTAACTGACTTTGAAAATATGCGACAGCACTGCAATAAACCTCTGTTTAAGAAAGAATGAAAAAACGTACCTGTGTGGGTCGTATTAGGCGCCTGTTTGCCTCAACCACACAATGAAAGCCTTGAGATAAAATGAACTACGAAAAGTGATGCCCATATTTGCGATTCGGGTGGGTGAAACGACGAGAGCAGAAATCGAATGAAATAAATTAAAGCAGAATAATGATGATAAAATTAACAGAATGTTTATTTCAAAAAACTTATAATACAAATTATTACACGAATTTCATTTTGACATAATTTTAAAGATTGTTAATAAATGAACAAAGTTTGTTCGAAATTGTTAACTTCTCCAATTAAACATAAATTAGCAGCTTTTAATAGCATGATTTTTCGAGCAATTAACATAGCAATATCTAAAGAGAAGTTTTATGAGGATAAAAGCCATTTCATTAAATTACAAAACAGACACAATCAATAAATTAATTAACAGACATATTAGAAATCACAAAATAAAATTAAATACTACCCTAACCAACTCGAAAGAAACCGTCCCAAAAAAGTTTGCTAGATTAATTTACCACCCATCGGTTTGTATGAGAATTGGTAGTTTATTCAATAAATTCAGCATTTCTCCTGCTTTTTATGTCAATACAAAATTAAAAAGTTTACTTAGCAACACATTTGCAAAAACAAACCACCTAGAACAATCCGGAATTTATTCAATTAACTGCAACAATTGCAATAAAATATACGTAGGTCAAACACAACGCAATATATTGAAAAGATTTAAAGAACACCAATATTACTTTAAAATTCAAAACCCGGACAAATCAGCGGTCCACATCATTCATTAGAAACAGGACACACATTTTCGGTTAACAATATTAAACTTTTAAAGCAGTCAAGTCATCATAGATTAAATATGCTTGAATCAATTGAAATGTACAAAAATTAAAATGTTTTGCTAAATTTGTATCTTAGTCCCTTAGATAATCCATTATTAGATTTATTACCCAAAAAGAACCCCACAGAAAATGTAATCCCACCGACAACCATGCCAAACCCTTAGCCCCGTAACACTTAGCTTAATTACTTATTGTTTTTTCCCAAATCCCTGCAGATATATATACCGCGCAAATAATTGTAACAATTCAGTTTGTTATTGATAATGAGCACCTTGTGTCTCGAAATGCACATCTAACGAAACAAATTAAAAGTGAAGTAAGGAATAACAGTCTTTTTTTAGTGTAACAATCACTTCTCGTAAACTCAAAAACATAGAGTCATATTACAGTTGCTCAAAGATGTGTACAATATATAAAAAATAATCTTGAGCCCATTTGACTAATTGTTAATAAACTAATACAACCTTGAAACTAAACACGATCATTCTCTCGCGTAGACATTAAATAAATCTCTGATATAATTTTTATGGGGCATCCAGTTCACTTGTGCACCGTGAGAGACTAAAAATAGACGTGACAACTATAATAATTGTTGTCTAGTTTGGCTCACTTTATCGTTTTATAAAGCATTCCTTTTTCCGACTGTGGACTGTATACGATCTACAGTTGGCAAAATGGATCAATACAGATTAAAGGCCAAATATTTAGTCTAGAATTAATTTTGTGATTCAACGTAAACATTATCTCACTTTAAGTACCTACAAATAAATACAGGATAAAAATGCGATCGAGTCATTCCTAGATACAATAGATATAATCAGGGCTATTCCGTACATGAAATTTTAAATTTAATACACTTGTAAATAAAACACTTTTTACTTTGTTTAACCACTATATTTTGCACTTAATTTGTGACTATAGTTTCGACTATCTAATAGTCCGTATCACACTAAAACAATAATAATCAATGGGCTCGTTCATCAGAGACAACAGTTGTGAGTTTACTGCCAACTATTAGGGAATTTTCTGATGACCGGATTGTTAATCGTGAATGTGTTTGGAATGTTTGCAATCGTACGAAATAGACCGACCGGAGTACCGTTCATTAGATACCAACATACATCACAAACAAATCCAAACATGTTGAATGTTGAACATATTGATAAACGGGCCCAATGACTACTAGATGGTCGACACTATAGTTACAAATTAAGTGTCAAATATAGTGGTTAAACAAAGTAAAAAGTTTTTTATTTACAAATGTATTTAAGCTGTACCACAAAGTGAACGCCTACAACACAGTTAAATTTAACATATATTTTATTCCTCAACATAGCAGTCTAAGTGCGTTTAGTACTTGATTTGTATATTTAGATTGTGAGGGCAATATAATAACGTATACGTTAAATTTAAAATTTCGCGTACGGAATTGTACCACGATGGTTAAAACGAAACAAAAAGTTTCTCAGAAATTCAATAACCGAGGATAGTTTCACTGGTCTTTCCATGCTATTTTAACTTTTTATTTTTAACAAACATCGCGATAGTTATAATTAAAGGTCGGATTATATGCAAAATGCATATTTATTATTAAGATGTATATCAACAAAATTGTAAGTTTTCTATGCATATCTAATGCGTTTTTCATTAAAAATAAGCCAAACATTAGGTATGCATAGAAATTCTGTTATTATACATCTTAATAACAAATTTGCGTTTAATCCGAGCCATAGTTATAATAAATATAATGTAAGTATAAATGAAGATAATGTAGATATGAATATAATTCCCAAATTGGTTGTAGAAAATTTGTTTTATAAATATAATGTTAAAATATTTCACCTGTAAGACATTCATTTAATTAATTCACATTCTGCCTTATATGGAATTTGGAATGAGAGAAAAAAAAATAATGATATTCAAATTGTCGTCGTCCGCGGTTATTGATAGAGTTATAAACATGTTAATCAATGAGTAAGAGCGAAAGGAAGCTGTGAAGTCAGATGTTTGAGTAATGGATTTATTCCACGAATTTACTAATTGAATCAACTCAAAGAATGTACTGAGTAGCAGAAAGCGCAAATTAAAAATAACAACCGATTATTGAGTAAGCGCCTTTCGATTTTAATACGTATTCTAAAATTAATATAAAATCTTAAAAGTCAAGAATTTATTTACCTAGTTTTTAGTTTTATACGAAATGAGTAACCATAAATTTGTTTCATTTCAGAAACTTTATGTTTTCAAGCAAAAGTAATAATAGTTGAAACTTTTTAACTGCGCTTTCAAGATCTTAATTTTTGTATTTGCTTCTTGTGTTGAATAAAGGAATTTATGATTAAAATTATTTATTTTTCTTATAAAAATTGTTTTCATGTTATATATTTTTTATTAGCCTTGGCACGCGACGAAGAAGAACAATAATAAAATTAACATTTCGTTGTAATTGTTGGGAATTAACATTTATTTTATAACGCGTAAAGTGGGAGGTAAAGCGTGAAAAATGTTCCAGATAAGAAAGATGGATTTGGATTTAGAGTACAAATTTATAATTTGAGCCGTTTATTTTGAAAGTGACCTAACTCCATTTCTCAATTTTTTGTTATTGACTGAAATAATCTTCATAAAATTAATTATTGTAGTGATTCCTTTCTTCACTGATTAGTTTTATTATACTAAATGAACATTTCGAACACTATGTGTTTATTTTCAATAATAATACAATTGTCAAATATATTTATTTTATTATTAATTGAGTGACACTGTCAAACAATAAAATAAAATTTCTTGAATAACTTTCTCATTTCTGTAATCCACTCTTGATAATGCCGTAAAAAGCGAAACTAGTCGAGTAAATAGAAACAAATAGTGAAACAAACCAAGTGTTTTTTTAATTTATCCTTTAATATTATTAAAATAAATATATTTGTCCATTGTATTACTATTACTAGTATATTACTATTACTACTACTGCTATTACTAAAAATGAACACATGGTGTTCAAAATGTACATTTAGTATAATAAAACTAATCAGTGAAGAAAGGAATTACTACAATAATTAATAGAAAACACTTCACGTAACTAAAAGAAGAATATTGAAACTTCATAATGATTTGAAATAGAAAATACTTGGTTAAATTTCCTAATATTAGTAAAATTTAACCAAGTGTTTTCTTTTTCAAACCATAGTTAAATATGTTTCACCACGTGAAAGATGAGAAACTTGTTCAAGATAATCTTCATAATTTAAGGTTAACTGTCATAAATAACAATTTCTGGTTAAGTATATTAAAAATATATAATATATATATATATTGAATATACTTAACTACAAATTGTTTTTTATATATCGTTAACTTGTTTCTCATTGATCACTTAGTAAAACATTTCTATTAATATATAGGTATTTGATTGAAATTCACTTGGTTTGTTTTACTAATAAATTGTTTTATTTTCAACTAGTTTCGGCTTAATGCCATTTTCAAGAATGGTGTACAAAAGAACAAAATTGATTATATATACTAGATGTCGGCATTTCAGGTAATAAGCGCTCTAATTATCGGGGAATTCCAAAGGTCCTCGTTGTCATTGACCACGTTTTTTTTCTTCGCCTTTATGGCTTTACTTATTTCTAAACCCTCCCGATAATTCAAAACTAATCCCTTATTACCCGAATGCAACATTTTACAGTCGTTTGAGCTGAAAAAGTGATTAGCCGCGATGCAATGTTTTGCGAACCCCGTGGTCTGTTTATTATTTAGAATATCTTTCCTATGTTCTTTTAATCGCGTTTCAAAAGACCTGCCCGTTTGTCCTATATATATTGCATCGCAGTCATCACATTTCAGCTCATATACTCCGCTTTTTTTATGATGACTATTGTCTGTTTTAATTTTATTATTCACTAATATTTCCCTAAGTTAACAGAATTAGTCAAAATTATATTATTGTCCTTTCCCTTAACTGTTTGTTTAATTTTCTGTGAGAGGTTATTGACGTATTCTAATCTATTCCAGTAGGTTTTCTCTATTTTTGTCACACTATATAAATACTTCCGCAATTGTTTTTGTTTTTTCTTTTTAATCATATGATCAACTAATGCCTGTTTATAACCGTTATTTTTTGCTATTGTTTTAATTGTGTTTAGTTCGATTTGATAATCTATTTTACTAAGTGGAATATTAATTAACCTGTGTATAAATGAATGAAAAGTACTATATTTGGTGTTGCATTTGGGTAATAAGGGATTAGTTTTGAATTATCGGGAGGGTTTAGAAATAAGTAAAGCCATAAAGGCGGGAAAAAACGTGGTCAATGACAACGAGGACCTTTGGAATTCCCCGATAATTAGAGCGCTTATTACCTGAAATGCCGACATCTAGTATATATAATCAATTTTGCTCTTATGTACACCATTCTCGAAAATGGCATTAAGCCGAAACTAGTTGTTTTTTATGACTGAAAACCTCAAGTTATAAAAGTCATTACAGTCAACAACAGAAAATTGAGAAATGGAGTTAGGTCACTACCAAAATAAACGGCTCATTTACGCAAACGAAATTTACTTGTTTCGATTACAAATAAATACAACCAATATGTAAAGTTATTTAAATCAAAAAACACTTGGTATTGTTTCACAAATTCAAACTTTATTCCGACTAGTTTCGGTTTTTTGGACCATTTTCCTTTGAAAATGGTCTAACAAACCGAAACTAGTCGGAATAAAGTTTTAATTAGTGAAACAATACCAAGTTTTTTTTAATTTAAATAATTTTAAATTTTAAATTAGTGAAACAATACCAAGTGTTTTTTTAATTTAAATAACTTTACATATTCTAATATGTTTCACTAAGTGCCAGATGAGAAATTAATTCAAGAAAGAATACAACCAAAACAAGAATGCTACTTAATAATTTAACAAGTTATTGGTTATTTGTTTAAATAACAAATCCTTTAATTTTAAATCCCATTTCTTGAATAATTATCACACTTTTCAGTTGGTGAAACATTTTGTGTAAGCGTAACTTTATAGAACGCTAGTGGAATAAATGGGATCTAGTTATTTCCGATAAACCTGCAACCATTTTGTAAATTACGTTTAAAATTAGCCCCATTCGGATAATTGCCAATTGGAATTATCCACGCTTTGATCGAAACAAGCTCGAGTTGTATCAGAGTATAAAACATTTCAGTCTAAGCGCTTCCAGTCACGATTTTTCTTTTAATTCATGATAAATAAATTAGTGACGATTTATTTATAGAAATTGATGATTTCATTAATACGATTATTTGCTTAAAATCAAAGTGTTGGTTGCTTTGGTTTTAAGTGAATAATCATCGTAATGAAATCAATAATTTCTCAAAATAAATCGTTACTAATTTATTTATCAATGAACCTTCTAAAATAATCATAACCCAAAACACACATCAATATAAATTTGTAACTTTTCTGAGTCATTTAGGTTTATCAACATTATATGTTTCTATAAATTGTTCATACGTGAAATGATATCCCTTGAATTATTTTGAGTGCATAAATCATCAATATGTTTGTTTACAATTGATAAAAAATATTTTTAAGCCATCATAATCTTTAACATTTGTCATCTTATAAATAGAATCAATTAATCATAAAAGTTCGCGTTATAATTTTAGCTTATTCATTTGGAATATTACTAATTTGTTCGTTTGTACTAAGTTGAACTGAGTTCAAGTTTGTGACGTTATAGTTCAAGTTAGTGCAATCTGTTCTGTTCTGATTTCTGAATCTGTTCGGTTTATGAACTGAACATCTGCATTTGTAAATGTGAAGTACAATTGCAGATGTTCAGTTCATAAACCGAATAGATTCAGTGCAAAAACTGCTGTACCAGTTCATGTAACCAACACATTCCTTTGAAAATGGTCTAACAAACCGAAACTAGTCGGAATAAAGATTTAATTGTGAAACAATACCAAGTGCCTTTCCTTTAATTAACTTTACATAACCAACAGACTTTATATTTTTATCTATTGATTATAAATAAACAATCCCCCCCTTCCGTACGTGAAATGTTAACTTTAACCTATACGTAATTTACCTTCACAATCTTAGTATAAAAATTAAGTACTATACGCGCTTAGACTGTGATGTTGGAATAACAGGTAAGTTAAATTTAACAATTCGTGTACGGAATAGCCCTGAATGTTTTAATTGACTAGTAATGTAATTTTAACAAAAGCACATATTAATAACATCATGCCTAAGTTAAGAAGCTTATAATAATGACATCATACCTTACTTAGGAGCATGTCACGGTTTTTTCGGAGAATGAATGATTGGATTATGTGCCTGTGTGTTTATTAAACAAAATGCAATGTGCTGGAATTTTAATTGGGCACGATGATAAATGCGTTTTGTAAATAAAACACTTTTTACTTTGTTTAACCACTGCATTTTACACTTCATTTGTGACTATAGTTTCGATTATCTAGTAGTCATTGTCAAACTTAAAGTAACTTTAAGTTTGATAATGACAACTAGATAGTCGAAACTATAGCCACAAATTAAGTGCAAAATACAGTGGTTAAACAAAGTAAAAAGTGTTTTATTTACAAGTGTATTTAGGATGTACCACAAAGTGAACGCCTACAACACAAAACGAGAAATGTGTTTGTGAAATAATTTTAATAGATAAAAACATTGAGGAACAATTAATTTGAGAGATAAATATTTTTTTGTAAATAGTATTTTAATAAATGTATCTAATTGTAATTTAACTGCAAGAAGTTAAATTGAATACTATAAATAATATTTTATATTTTCATTATTTTACCAAAAACCTCTATTTTACAACATATTCAACAACGTAATGTCAAAGTTCATAAAAGTAAGCAAATAACGTAATTATGTATTTATTAGGTAAACTCGATAGAAATACATATTAGTTTTATACAATATAAATATAATAAATCGAAAATGTGCCAATCATCTTGAACTGTGTAATAGATCTTGGAAGATTTTAATTATTCAAATTTTTAATTTAATTTCCCAAAAATTATGCACCTTGAACTACATTCAATTAAAAATAAAGCTGAAATCTGTTTTAATTCATAATCAGTTTTATTCTGCAGGGAGATTTTCTTTTAAGTATACATTTTCCAATTACATGCATAATATTCCTTTTTTTTTCAAAAGAGTTCAGCTTGAAGATTTGAGTGTCATCCACTCCCAGGTTCATTGATAAATAAATTAGTGACGATTTATTTTGAGAAATTAATGATTTCATTACGATGATTATTCACTTAAAACCAAAGTAACCAACACTTTGATTTTAAGCGAATAATCGTATTAATGAAATCATCAATTTCTAAATATGAATCGTCACGAATTTATTTATCATGAATTAAAAGAAAAAGCGTGACTGGAAGCGCTTAGACGGAAATGTTTCTATACTCTGATACAACTCGAGCTTGTTTCGATCAAAACGTGGATAATTCCAATTTGAAATTATCCGAATGGGGCTAATTTTAAACGTAATTTACAAAATGGTAATTTACTCCCAGGTTAAGCATGAAATAAAATTTCGAGTTTAGAAAAGCCTTAAAATTTGTTTTGATCGCTCCGCTAAGCTATAAATTTGCTTATATTCGTGTTTTTTCTAAGACTTTAACTTAAAGCTTTAACAAGTGTGTTATCCACTCCCAGATTAAGCATGAAGTAAAATTTCGAGTTTCGAAAAGCCTGAAAATTTGGTTCGGTCGCGTAGCGCGAAGCGACCAAACCAAATTTTCAGGCTTTTCGAAACTCTAAATTTTACTTCATGCGCCACGCGCTTAAACCCGGATTTAGTGTGAAGTTCAAAATATATATCTTTAGTATATTGTTTTAGTAGTATATTTTAAGCATCACATGAAATCAGTGTTTTATACGCGTGGCGCATGAAGTAAAATTTCGAATTTAGAAAAGCCTGAAAATTTGGTTTGGTCGCTCCGCAAAGCAATAAAATTCCTTATATTCGTGTTTTTTTTAAGACTTTAACTTAAAGCTTTAAACGAATGATTTCCAATCCCAGATTAAGCATGAAGTAAAATTTCGAGTTTAGAAAAGCCTGATAATTTGGTTTGGTCGCGTAGCGCGAAGCGCGGAGTGACCAAAGCAAATTTTCAGGCTTTTCTAAACTCGAAATTTTACTTCATGCGCCACGCGGTAAAACACAGATTTAGTGTGAAAAAAAAATATATATATATCTTTAGTATATCGTTTTAGTAGTATATTTTAAGCATAACTTGAAATCAGTGTTATATACGCGTGGCGCATGAAGTAAAATTTCGAGTTTAGAAAAGCCCAGAAAATTTGTCTCGGGTCGCTGCGCGACCCTCGACAAATTTTCACGGGGCTTTTCTAAACTCGAAATTTTACTTCATGCTTAGTCTGGGAGTGGAAAACACTCGTTTAAAGCTTTAAGCTAAAGTCTTAAAAAACACACGAATATAAGGAAATTTATAATGTATGCATTAGTATACTTAAGAGAAAAATTATCTGTACAGATGAATAATAATAATTTATTTTAGTTTTTTATGTAATCCTATAGAATTTTTTAATATTGTTTTAGATTATATGGTAAATAAAGCATCATATTATTAAGTTTTATATTCAACAAATCGAGTCAACCATTTCTTGTATTCAACTAAGGATATTTGCTAATGCGATTTGATTTCTGAGAAAAACTAAGTGATTTTACTAAAACAAACCTATTTGCGATTGATGTCAGGGTCTTCGGACGTGGTTTACCCAAAAGGTCAATACGTAGAGCTACGTTTTCTACACATAAATGAGAACACACGTTTTATGCGCGAGCGGAAGATTCTTTGAATTTTAATGTCGTTATTAAAATTAATTGGATATTCTGAAGCAAGAAAATTCATGCAGATTTATGTGATGTAAACAACTTTAAACTCGAAGCAAATGCAAATGTAGCATTAGTTTTTAACTCTTCCCAGTTGTTTATTGAAAGTTATTTATATTTATGATACTAGTTCATTTTTTAATGTATTTATTTTTGAGGTTTAAATTATCGAATTCAATTCTCTTGCACGCTCTTTATGCATAAAGGATTATAAATATCATGATTTCAAGTCTAATATTGAATAGAAGGAATTGTCATTCGCGGTGAAATTGTAAATTTTCAAAATGAACTAGAAAATACAGGGCTATTTAAAATAAAGGAACAGATTTTAAACTGTTATTACTTCCAAACTACAAAAGATAGAAACACAATTCCAACGTTCCTGGAAAAAGAAAAGTTCAATTTTTGATGCATTCAATATGAGCACCATGTGTTTCCCGTGCTGTAGATTTTTTGGGCTTTTTTCGTAAGCTGTACGAATACGCTCGACATTTTCATTCGATGTGCGTAGACGTCTCGTGATTTTTTGTTTGTAGATGCAACCATCGTCTACGAATTTTCGATGCTACTGGTAAATCTGCTTATGACGAGGCGGTAAAAAGCACGTTGAACTTTAAAAAAGGACTCGACTCTAGTTTTGCTAATTGCAGAACACAAAGTGCATTTTCTTGTTGTATAGCCATTTTACTACAGACAATCAAAATGACAAGCAACAGCGCCAATGCGACCGTGGTTGGAACTTCTGCCTGGACTGTTCAAATTTTAAACTTTTGTCTGTCCAAGAATTATAGTTCTACCTTTTGTAGTTTGGAAGAAATAAATGTTTGAAATCTGTTCCATCTATTTGAATAGCCCTGTATAAGTTTTTTTTTACTACGACGCCCTTTCCTTTGACTGAGGGTAAGTCAGAGGAAATAAAGTCGTAGTTAGAAAATTTTAGTTTTGATTTCAAGTCCAATATTGAATGGAAGGAATTCTTATTCGCGGTGCAATGGTTCATTTTTAAAATTAATTAGAAAATATGAGAAAATATAAAAACGAATTAGAATTAATATAGACTTTCTACAAAAAATTAGTCGCATTGAGACAAGTCTCCAAATATTCATTGAAACGATTACTTCTCGAGCTAATACCCCGACAGATATTGAATTATACAATGAATATTTGAGTTACATGAAAATATAAGATTATTTTTTACTACGACTCCATTTCCTTTGACTTAGGGTAAGTAAGAGGAAATAAAGTCGTAGTGAGAAAATTCTAGTTTTCAGGTTCAAGAAAAACCTGTATTGTCCTGTTGTTGATTTTTTCGTCATTTTAATTATAAGAAAATGTTTACTTTTTTAACAATGAATCTGAGTCATAGTTAAAAAAAATAAACATTTTCTTACAATCAAAAAGACGAAAAAATCAACAACAGGACAACACAAGTTTTTCTTGAACCTGAAAACTAGAATTTTTCCTCTGACTAAGGGTTACTCAGAGGAAATGAATTCGTACTGAAAAAATCTTAGTTTTCAAGGTCAAGGAGAACATGTAATTTCCTCTTGTTGATTTGTTCGTCATTGTTTGTTAATTGTAAGAAAAAATAAACTTACCAACGTGACGATATCCCCTGGACATTTGGCGGCGATCTCCTTCAGCCGCTCGTACAGCAAATCGACGAGGAACTGGTATCTCCCGTTGAACTCGTCCAGCTCTGCCGAAGTGGCATCGGCACCGCTGGGGCTCCCGTTCCTGTTGTTCCTGAACGCCAAATCGGCGTCCAGCGAGGGCTGGTACTCCAACAGCGACTCCCTGAACCTCTGCAGCCCTTTGCTCCAGATCTACATGTTAGAGGTTAGGTTAGGTTAGGTTTAGGTTAGTGCCGGTCAGTTGATTTTACGAAAGCTGTGTCTATTCTCCCTATTTTTTTGTTGTTGTGAATTTATGCTGTGAATCAATATGAATTGGGAAATATGTGTAGATGTGTTTCGATAGTTCATAGAAGTAAAACAATTATAAATGGTGTGTGAATGTAGAGAAGTGGCTTTTATCAAATCTCAGTCTAGTTTCGTTCGTTACATGAGCTAGTGCAGCACCTTTTACACTTTTTGCACTGAATCTGTTCGTTACATGAACTAGTGCAGCACTTTTTACACTGTTTGCAGTGAATCTATTCGTTACATGATCTGGTGCAGCACTATTTGCACTGAATATATTCTTTACATGAATTGCATGGACTTTCAGTGTAACTATGTATGTTTAGTGCAACTGAAGTCGTATAAACGAACACATTCATCGTTTGTACGAGTTCAATTGCACTGAATATACATTTTCTACACCAGAGATCTTCCATTGTCAATGTCAATGTCAAGTTCAGTTAGTTTACACTAACATGAAATGTTGACGTCACAAACTTGGACTCAGTTTAACTTAGTGCAGCAAACCTATTGTTGTTATTATTATGACATAAAACGATAAGGGCCAGTTGCACCAAACACGTTTAACTGGTTCTCTTTAATTATAACTGGTTCAACTCTGAACTCGAGTTCAAAGTGACATTAGAACAATAAGAATTGTCACCTTGAACTGGTTCAACTCTGAACTCGAGTTCAAAGTGACATTAGATCAATAGGAACTGTCACCTTGAACCAAAGTTCTGCTTGAACTCGAGTTCAACGTTTTAGGTGCAACTGGGCCTAAGAGTGTTTAAACTCGAAAAGATTTTCCATCAAATATCTAGAGTATTTAATAAATTTACGAGATTTTACATTTTTACAATGTGTTGTGTGTGTGTGTGTGTGTGTGTGATTTTGTTGATGTTCGTGTGTTTAATTATAACTGTACACTAGATGATACAAAAAGAGATGAGAACTAAGAGTTACATGTATACATATAGAAGACAAAGGAAAAACAATAGGATAGAAGACGAAAACTCACACCAGAAAAACAGATTTTACGCGAAACTAAAAAATCTCCCTTCCAAATTGATACAGAAAGCGAAGGTTCAGCTATTTAGTCTTATTTCGATAGCTTTTTCACATCAGCACTGTTGACATTTACTACATTTGCAAAGCACAATGATAATGACAATTACCGTTCATTCATAGAATGATAAGAAGGTTAAATTCAGCCATACAATACTTTATTTTTCTGTCCATCTCTATAAGTAAAATTCAGCTATCAAGTCAATTGGATAGTTTTCTTTTTCATAGTCAGCACTGGTGTTTTTTTATTTTTTCATTTTTATCTTGGACAAAATAAAAACAGACTAACCACCATAGAGAGGCAGATAGATATGCAGGCTTTTAAAAAATCGACCTTTTCTTTATCTTAGCTTTTAAATGCAAGAATTAATTAATAAAAAAAAGCCATATATTTTTGTCTGAAAATGTAATATTTATAGGAGAGAATTTTGTAAATAATATCGTGTTTGTAAAATAAAATTGTTATATATACAGGGTTATTCAAAAAGAAGCAACAGATTTCAAACATTTATTTGTTCCAAACTACAATAGGTAGAACCATAATTAAAACGTTCCTGGACAGACAAAAGTTTAAAATTTTAACAGCCGAGGCAGAAGTTCCAACCACGGCCGCATTGGCGCTGTTACTTATCATATTGATTGTCTGTAGTAAAATGGCGACAAAACAAGAAACAGATTTTCCTTGTGATTTTTATATGTGGGATTACGTAAAAGACCATATTTTTATCCCCTTATACTCTTAAAAATCTGCGAGATCGAATTGTTGACGCTGTGAATTCGATAACCAGAGACCAGCTGATTTGTGTGTGGCAAGAAATGAGCCACTGTTTTGATATTTGTCGTGTAACATACGCAAAAATATGCACAATTGCCCATACAAAAATTAAACATTTCTCTTCCCAGGAACGTTGGAATTATGTTTCTATCTTTTGTAGTTTGAAAGAAATAAATGTTTGAAATCTGTTCCTTAGTTTTGAATAACCCATTATATACAGGGTAATTCAAAACTAAGGATCAGATTTTAAACATTTATATCTTTATTTATAGACTTTTAACAACTTGAATTTTACAACTAAAATTAATAATTTTAAATACGCCTATAAACGGGCTATCGACCATCGGTCTTTCAGCCTAAAAAATTGTTATTAATTAATAAATTTAAAAATAAAAGAATTATCCACGTTTAAATTTAAGTGGATATTTCTTTTAAAAATAATATTAGCCTTAAAGGTAAGCTTCTGTAATATCGGTATTAATAGCTCAAATTTGTTTTGACCAAAGTTGGAACAAAGATAAATCATTTCTGAATAATCTCTGTAAATTTCATTGAAATCTAGTTTAAAATTACCTTTGTATTGTTAAATTAAAAAAACAGATTTTTTCTCAAATTGCACGCAAACCTAAATAACTTTAGTTTAAACTTTAACCTTCTGCAATTTCGTTCAAAATAGACCGAAATTATTGTTTTCAACATTGGAGCAAAGATTAATCATTTTGTAAAAAATTGCTTAAAATCCAGGCTTAAATTCTCTTTGTATTATTAAATTCGAAAACGTTGTTTTTCTTGCATTGCACTTGAACTGAAATAACTTTAAGTCTCAACTGTAACCTTCTGCAATTTTGTTAAAAATAGACCAACATAAGTTTTTTCAACATTGGAGCATAGATTAATCATTTTTGAAACAATTGCTGTGAATTTCATCAAAATTCAGCTTTTAATTCTCTTTGTATTATTAAATTGACAAACATTGAGTTTTCCTTGAATTGCACTCGAACGGAAATAACTTTAGTCTTAACTTTAACCTTCTGTAATTTAGTTAAAAATTGCTCGAAAAGATGTTTTCCAATATTGGAGCAAGAATAATCGTTTTTAAAATAATTCTTGTACATTTCATTAAAATCCAGTCTTTAGTTATTTTTTTATGATTAAATTAAATATATAGAATGTTCTTTTAATTGCACGTAAACTGAAATAACTTTAATCTGAACTTTATAACCTTCTGTAATTTCGTTAAAAATAGCTCGAAATTATTTTTTGCAACATTGAAACAAAGAATCATTATTACCGAAACAATTGATGTGAATTTGATTAAAATCCGAGATACAGTCGTTTTTATGCGACTGTTTTACTGCGGATCAATTTAATCATTGAACCCGGAGCATTCACCATTTCTGGAAAATGGGTTCAAACACTTGTGCTAAGTTTAAGAAACAATTTTCTTGTGCATAAACAATAAATTTAGACTAAAACGGCTTTAAATTAGGTGTATATCACTATAGCAGTGTCAAAATTTCGAAAAAAAATACGAAATTAAAAAAGGAGTCAATTTTAAGCGTAATGTAATTTCGTATCCAGATGATTTTGTTTATTCCAAAATTATTTATTCGTATATTTTTTCCTAAAAGTAAGTAACCAACTTTTAAAAAAAAAACACATACAAAGAATTTGTCTTTTAAATTTATACAGAGAGTTTTTCTTTAAAGTATACGTACTCCAAATTCAGCTAATTTTCGTTAAAACTTTAGATATTTGTTGTTTTTTTTCTATAGAGTTTAAGTTAAAGCTTTAAACGAATGTTTTCCACTCCCAGACTAAGCGTGAAGTAAAATTTCGAGTTAAGAAAAGCCTTGTGAAAATTTGCCTCAAGTCGCGAAATTTTACTTCATGCGCCACGCGTAAAAAGCACTAAATCATTGTAAACGTTAGGTATATTTGAACCTCACTTGAAGTCATTGTTTAATACGCGTGGCGCATGAAGTAAAATTTCGAGTTTAGAAAAGCCCAGAAAATTTGTCTCGGGTCGCTGCGCGACCCTCGACAAATTTTCACGGGGCTTTTCTAAACTCGAAATTTTACTTCATGCTTAGTCTGGGAGTGGAAAACACTCGTTTAAAGTTTCAAATCGAACTTTTTTCAAAAACAACGGACGTCAGAAAGTTTACAGCTTATGCATATGTTTACCTAAAAGAAAAATTCACTGTATATCCTGATGCAGACGGTGTAAATTTGTAGGTATTTGTTATTTTTGGAAAAGTTCAATTTAAAGTTTCTAACGAGTGTTTCCACTCTCAGATAGAAATACATATTAGTTTTATGCAATATAAATATAAAAAATTGAAAATGTGCCAATCATCTTGAACTTTGTAATTGATCTTGGGAAATTCTAATTACTAAAACCTCTAATTAAATTCCCTAAAAATTGAACTACATTTAATTTAAAATAAAGTTGAAATCTGTTTTATTTTATAATCAGTTTCATTGTACAGGGAGATTTTCTTTTAAGTATATATTTTCCAATAATTACAGGTAAAAATACTTGAAATTTAATCCAATATGCAGAATGATGAGTTACTGTAACGAATTAAACAATAACAATTATTTTTTATTACATCATTCTTCATTTTTAACATTTAAGGCTAATTTTTTTTTAATAATGGTTTATCTTAATTTCAATAACTTAGTTTGTGAACTCATATAATTTTAATTCGATATTATATTATACAATCTAGTCTTTACTGTGATATTTTGCTCATCAGTTACCGATATTAATTTCAATATGTTATTTGTACAATTTATTAGTTGTTTATGTATTTGTCTTTGTACCGATTTATTGATTTTATCTCTAAATAATGTATTCACTCTTCAGTATTATTTTATTATTATCATTTTAACTCGCGTTAGTAAGAGTAACATGAACTAATACATTATCCACTCTGTATATATAAATATACTAATATTATAAATTTATGTAAAAGGAGATTCCGTAAATAAATAAAATGAAATTTAAGTGTATATTTTTAAATTCACGCATTCATATGGCAGAAAAGGTCGAAATTTTGCGTCCGCAAGGTAGAATTTTTTTATCAATTTGAAAAAACAGAAGCATATTTGGAAGAGAGTAATTTCGTTTGTCTCGAACTTAAGTAGTTATAATTATAAAACATTTAGTGAGTTATCACACTGAAAAAAACGAGAAATTTCAGTATATTTAGATTACCACGTATATATACTCTAAGTTTTATTTTATTTGCTTTGTTTAGAAGAAAAGAGTAAAGAGGAGTAAAGTCAGTAAGAGTTGGTGAGTTGATGAGGTTCTAATGAAATGGGTAACATTTATATTTTGTGAGCAATCATAAAGGTAGATATACAACAATAAAACAAAAATCGTTCACGCAAATCATTCACTCAGTTCAATCAGATTTAAAAAAAAATCCTGATATTGATAACGCGCAATATAAAAATGGACTTGAAATTTTAGGTATACAAATAAAAAGGCCAATTTTTAGCACTTTTGTTTTTTTTAGGCAAGGTGATTTAACGGAAAATCGGGTTTAGTGAATTTCGGGAATTGACTTCGAAGTTGTTGCAGTCATGTCAATCTTTGTAATTTTTACTTTCAATTGCTGAATGAAAATGTTGGTTAACTTGGAATGAAAACATTAACAAGAAAGTGTTTGTGTTTTCATCCCAAGTTAACCAACATTTTCATTAAGCAATTTAAAGTAAAAATTAATCAATTAATAATATTTTTTTAGCAAGTTTCTCTAAACTTGGAATGAAAACACGAACAATTTCTTTAAATTATTGTAAAGAAAGTGTTACTGTTTTCATTCTAAGTTTAAACTCTCACGTAACTAAAAAAACTAAATTCCTATAACAAAACGTTGGTCTTTTCATTTGATTACCCTAAACCTGATTTCAGGCAGCACGCGCTTAAAAACTAAACTAAAGCTAAACCGAGGTAGCGGAAACTTATGATTTAAACATACTATTACCTTTCCTTCTCTGATGTAGCGTCCACCTTTATCGTTAACGTTTTCTATGTTAGGCGCCCTGTCCACAACAGTGTTTAGCAGGCTCTGTAAATTACAATTTAGTCGTATTAAAGGGGATTAGTTATTAGTAAATAGTGTGGAACGACCCTCCAATGGTGAAATTAAACCAAATATTGTAACATGCACTACTTAAAGTGCGCTTTTCCATAAAATTATTAACTTTAATTATTCTACTGTAGTAACTCGATTAAGTGGATTGTGACAAACCAAAATTATCATGTGCAAGTTTTTTCTATTCCCATACTGACATAATTAATATCCAACGCATTGGACACTGTTAGTGTAACCTTTCTATTTGTTGCCATTTAATTTAGTAAATGTGTATCTCCTTTAGAGATTTCCTCAAAACACCCACTTGAATTATTAATTAGCCCTTATCCGAACTTACCCTAGTGGCCTCCAAATTATCCTTCGCCCTCTCTTTGAGCGGCTGCAGCGTCTCGAACTTGATGTAATGCTCGTCGATCCACCCATCCTCGACTTCCTTCGCCTTTTTATAATTCTTCAACAAATTGTAAGCCTGCTCGCAGCCGCTCAAGCTCTTCGCCAGCTGCGAACACACGTTCCCCCACCTGTTGTTCAACTTCTGCACCTCCTCGTCCAACCGCTTCACATCCGAATGCGGACCCCGGTGATTCGGCCTCGATTTCTCAGTCAACCTCCGCGTGTTATCAAAATCATCATTCAGCTGATCCATCGCGATCTGCTGCTGCCCTACAGCCGACTGCAGCCTTAGCAGATCATCGTGCACCATCTCCAGCGCCTTCTGCGTGTTGGGTAACTCCTGCACCGAAGCCAGCTTGCTCTCGAACTCCGAAATGACCTGCGCGGAATCCTCCATGCCGTTCAGCACGATCTCCATGCACTTTAAGCGCTCGATGTAGAGACTACTGATGTTCCAAATGCTATTCCATTTATTCAGCACTTTCTCCAAGTCCTTCTTGTGCTGCGGCGTTTTCAGCGTGATGCTGCGGAACGTGTCTTTGACCTGTTCGATGTCGGTCTCCAGGTTCTGCAAGCGGGATTCGAACTCCTTGTGCTCGAGGACCAGGTGCTGGAGGGTGTCGATGTCGCGCGGGAGGTGTGCAATCACCCGCTGGTTGATTACGCGCTCTGCTTCCTCCAGGGATTGCTGAAGAGAGGTAATTTGGCTGTTGAAGATGCGCGTTTGATTCTTACTCTCCTCTGAAATTATAACAAAAATATTAGGATTTCAAAGAAATACCTATTATAATAGAGATTTCATCAAAAAAGAGTGGAAAAGTGATCCCTCAAAAAGAGATAAGTAGTCCTTCAAGAATCCTTTAAGGATTATTCTCTAAAAAGAGTCCATTGGTCCTTTAAAGATGATCCTTTAAGTAAAGTCCAAGGATGAACCAGTAAGAAGAGCCTAATAGTTCTTCAAGGATGATCGACTAAGAAGAACCCAATTGTCTTTCAAAAACGATCCTTTAAGAAGAATCCAATGGACCCCTAAGGATGATCGTTTAAGAAAAGTTAAGTGGTCCCTTAAGGATGACTCTTTAAGAAGAATCAAATAGTCTTTCAAGAATGATCCTTTAAGAATAGTCTAATAGTTCTTCAAGAGTGATCCATTAAGAAGAGATCAATGGTCTCTTAGGGATGAGTCCAATGGTCCTTCAAGAATGATCCTTAAAGAAGAGTCTAATGGTCTTTCAAAGTACCCTTTTGAAAAGCTTCCTGATCCGATCTACACATCGCGTAAATTCAATCACTTCTTTTTCAGCTTGCAGATCATTTGAACAAAATATGACAGTTGTGTACATCATTTTCTTTTCCAATTTACCTTCAGCTCGTGCTTGTCTTTCAAAATCATCAAACAGCCTGTTGACCTCATCCATTTCCCTCCTAAGCCGCCTCAACTGCGGATCCGAAGGATCCCCTTCGGCGAAAAGCTTGTCTGCATCTTCATTTAACGCCCTCCTGATGGCGTTCCTCTGCTCGACGCCAATGGCAATGAATTGCGCCAAATCCCATCCTTTGACTACCTTAATAGTGGCGAAGATCATGTTCTGCCTCATTCTCAGCTGTTTCTTCTGCCAAAGCTGGCTGGATAAGTCGTACTGGCGTCGAAGCCGCTCCGCGGCGTCCAGCGCTTCTTTGTCGTGGGGCGGGATAACGAAGCAGACGCCTGGGACTTGGCACTCGATTCCTTTCTCGTTGTGGACGCGCCATTTGATTCGGCCGGAGTTATCCGTTAAAGTGCACTCTTTGTTCTTCTCAATCACGAACTGAAAAAGGAATTAGCATTTTAATCAAAAGATCCTAAATTGAAGAGAAGCTAAGCAAGAAAGTCCCTTTGGAAAGAAGTTTAACAAGCAATTCCCTTTGGAAAGAAGTTGGACAAGATATTCCCTTTGAAGAGAAGCTGAACAGGAAATTCCATTTGGAGAAAAGTTAAGGAAGGAGTTTCCTTTAGAAAGAAGTTAAACAAGAAATTCCCTTTGAAGAGAAGTTGAACAAGAAATTCCATTTGGAGAAAAGTTTAACAAGGAGTTCCCTTTGGAGAAAAAAGAAGTTGAACAAGAAATTTCCTTTGGAGAGAAATTTAACAAAGAGATTTTTTTGGAGAGAAGTTGAACAAGAAATTCCCTTTGGAGAAAAATTGAACAAGAAATTTCCTATGAAGAGAATTGCACAAGAAGTTCTTGTTGAAAGAAATTTCCACAGAAACAATCTGTTTAAACTAGGTCTACAAGTAACAAAGACTAAAACAGAATTATCCTATTATTATAAAAAAATTCCATTCCCCAATTCTTTTATGTACCTCAAATGATTGTATACTTACATTGTTTTGTTTATAACTACAAAGGGCAATCACAGATAAGGGTCTGGTGACGGGTTGGCGTCTCAGTTTCAACGGCACGACTTCCTCGGACCTTTGATTGAGGGCCTGCACTTGGTCGGCAAAGGCGTTTAATTCATCCCTCAAGCCTTGCATCCCTTGCAGAAGACGCTCGCCTGCATCTAAGGTGAATTCGCCTTGACTGTATTCATTGTTCATCACATCGTTTTTCCTAAAAACAAAAACAAAAAACCTTAGGACAAGACAACTCATGAAAGAACAAGTGGAGTGTATGTGTAATATATCCCTTGGTTATAGTCCTAGATTTAGTCTTAAACCAAGCATAAGACCAAGCACATATAGGATTTTTTTCTTTAAGGTATACATATCTTGATCATTTTTCTTTTAGGTACACATATTTTGATAATTACAACGTTTGATAAATTTGAATGACTTCGTTGTTTTTAAAAAGCAGTCAATCTAAACTAAAGCTTTAAACGAATATTTCCACTCTCAGACTAAGCATAAAGTAAAATTACGATTTAAGAAAAGCCTGAGCGTTTGGATTTGGACGCGATGCGTCCAAATCCAAACTCAGGCTTTTTGAAACTCGAAATTTTACTTCATGCGCCATGCGTACAAAACGCTTATTTAAAGGGAAGTTTGAAATACAAAAATTCCATGTACACTGTCCAACAATTGTCCAATGCTAAATTCAGAAGAATTATCAACTAGCATCCTCCCAATAAACCGTTATACAATTGCTGAACAAGTGTAATAATAAATAATAATAATAATAATCTGTATTCACAAGTAAAATTTTTGTATACACAGTAAATTCAATGTTACAAAGTGTTGCAAGTAAAACATTTTTCAAGGAGATTACTTACTCCTTGAGCCATTGTTCAGCAGTAGCGATGTCTTTGTAGAAACTCTGATAGATGTGGGCGTTCCTCAAGTGTTCCTCAAGGCAGTGCGTCAGCTGGAGAATCCAAGCCCATTGGGCTTGCATGGCGGCCATGTGAGCTTCAATGGCTTTCGAAGCCGGATGGTTTTCCATCACCAAACGCTCACCTCTATCTTGCACAGCGCCGAATTGAATCTCACGTTTCTCTAACTCACTCATTAAAGACTAAAAAATAAAAGGAAAAAAAAACGGATTGAATAAAAAGAAATCTATTGGAAACACAGCGAAATGATTTGTAACAAAAAAAACATAAAACTACCTCTCCTCCAGATCCGTATAAATGCTGCATGATAACACATAAGAAAACTTCGTAAAATAAAGCAAAACAAGCGGAGCAAATATGATTAAAACATGATTTTGTTGAGGAGCATCTACAAACAAACGCAAATCACTCACCTCATAATACTTCTCAACACTAATCAAATTCATGTGCGTGTCCGACCAATCTCTAGTAACCTCCACCTCTTCTTTCTCGTTCAAATACAGCAGCTCATTCGTGGCCAATTGGATGAACTCCAATAAACTATCCAGATCGCTCATCCTGTTGTTGGAGATGGACAAGAGCTCCGCGTAGATCTTCTGCAGCGTGCTCACGTATTGGTTGTACAGAACCAACTCTTCTCCGGAGAAATACTGGTGTCCTTTCATGCAAACGTCGACTTTCGAGTGGAAATGACCAATTTGTTTATGCTCGTGCTCGTGCGCGTCTCTTTCGTGCTGTACGGAAGCTAGATCCGTACCATAATCGGCTTGTTGTAATTGTTTCTGTATGCACAAAGAAATCAATGGTTTTCAAAGGTAAAAATCATTAAGTGCAAGCGGACTTGATAGCCGGAAAGTAGAAAGATATCACACAGTTCTAGAAAGTTGAAAGTAATTGAAAGAAGAAACGCTTTTTGTTCTCAGAATATTGTGTAGAAAGATCCTTCCCTTTGTTCTTAGATTTCTTTCCCATTTTCTATAAAAGTGAGTTAAATACATTATGAAAGGAAATCTTGGTGAACGGCAAGGAAGTAGAAAGAGATCACAATCATCTAGAAAGTTCAAAGTAAATGAAAGAACAAAATTAGAATCGTTCTTTACTTGTTCTTCTTCCCTTTGTTCTTAGACTTCCTTCCAACTTTCGGTAAATACACAAGTAATCTTGGTGAATTGCATGGCAGTAGAAAGAGATCACAATCTTCTAGAAAATTGGAAGAAATTGAAAGGACAACAGCAGGATTATTCTATACGTGTTCTCAGAACTTCGTGTAGAAAGATCCTTCTCTTTGTGCTTTGATTTTCTTCCAATTTTCCCAAAAAGTTAGTTAAGTACACGAGGAAACTTTGGAAAGAAATCTTGGTGAACAGCAGGAAAGTAAAAATAGATTATAATCTTCTAGTAAGTAGAAAGCAATTGAAAGAACATAAGGAGGATGATTCTTTACTTGTTCTCAGAAAGAAAAGAACATTTAAGAACAAAGGGAAGGATTTGTTCTTAAATTTCATTCCAACAAAATTGAGTTAATACATAAGTACACTTTGAAAGGAAATCTTGGTGAATGGCAGGAAAGTAGAAAGAGGTTACAATCTTCTAGAAAGTTGGAAGTAATTACAAGAACAAAAGGCGGATCATTCTTTACTTGGTCTCAGAACTTTGTGTAGAAAGATCCTTTTCTTTGATCTTAGATTTCCTTTCAACTTTTCATAAAAGTGAGTTAAATACATGAGTGAACTTTGGAGGAAAATCTTGGCGAACAGTAGGAGATCATAATCTTATAGAAAGTTAGAAGTAATTGAAATAACAAAAGAAGGATCATTCTTTACTTGTATTCTTAGAATGTTGTGTAAAAAGATCCTTCCCTTTGTTCTTAGATTATCTTTCAACTCTCAATAAAGTGAGTTAAATACATGAGTAAACTTTGAAAGGAAATCTTGGTGAACAGCAGGAAAGTAGAAAGAGATCATAGTCTCCTAGAAAGTTGGAAGTAATCGAAAGAACATAAAGAGGATCAATCTTTACTTGTTCTCATTACTTTCTGTAGAAAGATCATTTCCTTTGCCTTTATATTTCCATCTAACTTTCTGTAAAACTGCGAATACACAGTAATTTATGGAAGGAAATCTAAACAAAACAAAATCAATGGGGATCAATCAAAAGACAAACTCACCAATTTTTGCTTGCACCACTCAATGCACTCCTGCAGATTTCTGAAATGCGGATTAGTGTCGACATTCCGCGTCTCTTGCACCGTCTTTATATGCTTCGTAACTGTTCTCTCTTCCACTGGGAAGCTCAAGTTGGCCAGAACTTCGATGATCTTGTGGTGCATGAATCGCTTGATGGATACCCAGCGCTCGTGCAGTTTCTTCACGCGCTTATCCAGCTCCGGTCCTTGCGGGGATCTCCCGCTCAGGAGCGTGTGCACGTCGTTGATGAGGGAGTGGATGTGCTTTTCGGTAACGGAGAGGTCGGAGTCGATTTGATCGGCGATTTTCTTAGCTTCAAGCGGGTGAATCCGTTCTATCCTTCGTGATTCGTCTTCGATTTTCCGCTCGATCGTGTCTAGGTTAGCATCGGTTTGTTTTATTTCTCTGAAACAACAATACAATAGGTTAGGTTGGGTTCTAGTTTTTGCACCCCACGACAAAATGGACTACATAGGCAAATTGTGATGCTACTATTGTTCCTTTCCTCGTGAGGACCTGGTTCTTCCGGTTCTGGTTCTTTGGGGGGGGTGTGCATTTCTGCACTGCACTAAGGCCTCATTAAGCCTATTGTGCTTCCTCCCGCCTACATAGGCAAATTGTGATGCTACTGTTGTTCCTTTCCTCGTGAGGACCTGGCTCTTCCGGTTCTGGTTCTTTGGGGAGTGTGCATTTCTGCACTGCATTAAGGCCTCATTAAGCCTATTGTGCTTCCTCCCGTCCTTACGAGGACCGTTTAACAATACAATAAGACTTTTAAAGATCTGAATCATAGGCCTACATAGGCAAATTGTGATGCTACTGTTGTTCCTTTCCTCGTGAGGACCTGGTTCTTCCGGTTCTGGTTCTTTGGGGAGTGTGCATTTCTGCACTGCACTAAGGCTTCATTAAGCCTATTGTGCTTCCTCCCGCCTACATAGGCAAATTATGATGCTACTGTTGTTCCTTTCCTCGTGAGGACCTGGTTCTTCCGGTTCTGGTTCTTTGGGGAGTGTGCATTTCTGCACTGCACTAAGGCCTCATTAAGCCTATTGTGCTTCCTCCCGTTCTTACGAGGACCGTTTAACAATACAATAAGACTTTTAAAGATCTGAATCATCGCGTTCTTACCTGTGGACTTTCTCTGCTAATCTCTGAAGTCGCTCGAGTCGTTTGATTTCGTCCATGATGTGCCTGTCTCGTTCTTGGTAGGCCACCATCAGGCGGCTCCAGTTCTTCTCGACGGTGTCCACGTGCAGCTCGGGCTCGATGTCCACCTCGCCGATTGTCTTAAAGTACTTGTCCAGCTCCCTGAAGAGCTGGTTGAGGTGGTGCTTCTCGCGCTGTCTAGGGGGAATCTCGTCGGTGCGGAAACGCGATGATTCCGTCGCTAGTTTCTTCATTTCGATCAGCGTCGGTGGAAAAGAACGATCCTAAACATATACAGACAATATATTAAAAGTGCCGAGATTCTTTACGCAATCTACAAGAAATTTGGCTTGCAAAGACCACATCAAGCACTCATTGAAACAACGACTTTCTGAGCTAATATCAAGGGGAGCCAATGCTTATGGCAGAACTGGAAGTCGAGTAGAAAAAGTAAGACTATGGTCAGGATGTGTGGCAAGAGTATAACAGACGACTGTATACATCAATCACCGGTCTCGTTTCTGAATGCAGCATCTAAACACGGTGACTAACTTTTATAAAGAGACTGGCTAACTGGATATATACGAACTGTGCTAATACCCCGATGGACATTGGATTGTACAGTAAATGTTTGCTGTTGCATACAGTAACCTACTGCAATAGATATATAGACAAGAATCACATGATTGTTTTCTAATTAGTTTCCTTTAAAGATCATTGTTGTTTTTATTTGTACCTGCATCAAGCTGTATTTCTCCCTCATCCACAGATGAAGCGAGGAGGCAAGTTCGCGGTACTCCTGAATCTTCTGCTGGGCCATCGAGTCATAGAGGGGGTGAATCGGCGGTGGTTCCGGGAACACCTCGTGCAGTGACGAGATGTACGTGATAAGGGATCTCTCATCTGGATCATGAGTGTCCACATCTAAAGACAAAAAAGGTAATCTTAAATCAATAACTTACAATGATGTACGTGATGAGGGATCTCTTATCTAAATCATAAGTGTCCACATCTTAAGACAAAAAGGTAATCTTAAATCAACAATTTAGAATGATGTACGTGGTGGGGGATCTCTCATCTAGTTCATAAGAATCCACATCTAAAGGCAAAAAGGTAATCTTAAATCAACAATTTACAATGATGTACGTGATGAGGGATCTCTCATCTGGATCATGAGTGTCCACAAATACAAAAAATATAAGTGAAGTTAAATCAACAACTAAAATCGTTTAGCTTTATTTTTTGTATAAAACGATCTAAATTGCGACATCTGGTCACGGTTAAGACAGTTCGAAAGAATGGAAGGAAAGGAAATCCTTCTTCCACGTCAACTCGAGCCCATTGTCTTTCGATATCCTTTCCATATCGTAACTCACGCTGGCTTTCGTCGAGTCATTCGCGATGTCACCGAGCACAATCAACTCGTTCATTACCTAATTTCTATAAATGGAAGAATCTACAAGCAGTACCTCCTACAGGGAGTTTTTCGTTTAAGTATACGCTGTAAATTTTCCGGCATTCGTTGATTTTTTGAAGAGAGTTTAATTTGAAGCTTGAAACGACTGTTTTCCACTCTCAGACCAAGTTCACAATGACGTATATTGAAGTGAAGTAGTTCAAAATATACGTTTTTAGTAAACTGTAGCGTATTATGATATTGACAATATTTCGGTGTTTTATACGCGTGGCGCATGAAGTAAAATTTCGAGTTTAGAAAAGCCCCGTGCAAATTTGTCTCGGGTCGCTGCGCGACCCGAGACAAATTTTCTACCCGGGGCTTTTCTAAACTCGAAATTTTACTTCATGCTTAGTCTGGGAGTGGAAAATACTCCATTAGAGCTTCAATTTCAAATTAAAGAAACGAATATGTGAAGATTTCCAAATAATACGCTGTAATTGGGATCTAACAATCTGGTAATTCCTTTGTAGTAAAATATACGTTTTTAGTAAACTGTAGCGTATTATGATATTGACAATATTTCGGTGTTTTATACGCGTGGCGCATGAAGTAAAATTTCGAGTTTAGAAAAGCCCCGTGCAAATTTGTCTCGGGTCGCTGCGCGACCCGAGACAAATTTTCTACCCGGGGCTTTTCTAAACTCGAAATTTTACTTCATGCTTAGTCTGGGAGTGGAAAATACTCCATTAGAGCTTCAATTTCAAATTAAAGAAACGAATATGTGAAGATTTCCAAATAATACGCTCTAATTGGGATCTAACAATCTGGTAATTCCGTTGTAGTAAAATTGTTTGCAGTTTATACTAACATTCTCATAATTTTATACATTACGAGTGTGTGTTTCACGACAATTGTTTCCCAACGTTGTTGCTTTTTCAGGTGAAGAACTTATAATTATAAGTTCTTCACCTGAAGAAGCAACAACGTTGCGAAACAATTGTCGTAAAATACACAATTAGGTGCAAATCATTAAGTGTTTTATTTAAGTGACATTATGAGTACGTTAAAAGTAAAATTATGTCGATTTTCTGCATGAAAACCAAAATAGATTCCTGTTTTTTTTCTTCTTCATTCTTTACCTTCGGGATCTAATAATCTGGTAACTCCGTATTCCTTTTCGGCGATGTAGAAGGCTGTCTCCATCCGTTGGCGAGCGTGCTGGGTGCGCGCCTGCCTCCAGTCGATCAAATCGGGCCGGTTCCTGTGGATGATGGCGGTGAAGGCCAGACCATCCTGCCAGGACTTCGTGAAATCCGCGACCCGGACGCCGGGGTATTTGTGCGTGGTCCGCTTGGCCCATCGTAGGAGGTAGTCTTTAGCGGAAATGTTCTGTTCTTGTCCCACCACGATATCAGAAATCTGTCAAAATAGAGAAGAAAGAAATTTAGATAACACTTCTGTAAAAGAAAGGTTTTGAAAGTGTTGATTGTGTAAAATTAAAAATAACAAGCGTAAACATCGAAAATCCCTTTTGAATTGCTTCTCAAGACAGTTTTTAAAGTTGTTTCTAGATACAACTACAGAAAGAGTTTTGAGAAGGTCTTCAAAGGAAGAAAAATAGCAGATGCAATTTTTGCCAACTATTAACCGAAGGCTAGTATAGTACAGACATTCAAAGAGGATATTGGAAACGCATAATTAACCAAATTTTATTGTGTCTAGATACAACTACAGAAAGAGTTTTGAGGTCTTTAAAGGAGGAAAAATAGCTGATGCAATTTTTGAAAACTATTAATCAAAGTCTGGTTAAAGACATTCAAAGACATGAATTTTAATGATAGTCGGTCAATTTTCTATTTACGTAATTTTCAGGCATTCGTCGATTTTATAATAGAGTTCAATTTTAAGTTTCGAACGAGTGTTTCCACTCCCAGACTAAGCATGAAGTAAAATTTCGAGTTTAGAAAAGCCCCGCGTAGAAAATTTGTCGAGGGTCGCGCAGCGACCCGAGACAAATTTTCACGGGGCTTTTCTAAACTCGAAATTTTACTTCATGCGCCACGCGTATAAAATACCGAAATATTGTCAATATCATAATACGCTACAGTTTACTAAAAACGTATATTTTGAACTTCACTTCAATAGACGTATATTGTGAACTTGGTCTGAGAGTGGAAAACAGTAGCAGATGCAATTTTTGCCAACTATTAACCGAAGGCTAGTATAGTACAGACAGTCAAAGAGGATGTTGGAAACGCACAATTAACCAAATTTTATTGTGTCTAGATACAACTACAGAAAGAGTTTTGAGAAGGTCTTTAAAGGAGGAAAAATAGCTGATGCAATTTTTGAAAACTATTAATCAAAGTCTGGTTAAAGACATTCAAAGACATGAATTTTAATGATAGTAGGTCAATTTTCTATTTACGTAATTTTCAGGCATTCGTCGATTTTATAATAGAGTTCAATTTTAAGTTTTGAACGAGTGTTTCCACTCCCAGACTAAGCATGAAGTAAAATTCGAGTTTAGAAAAGCCCCGCGTAGAAAATTTGTCGAGGGTCGCGCAGCGACCCGAGACAAATTTTCACGGGGCTTTTCTAAACTCGAAATTTTACTTCATGCGCCACGCGTACAAGACACTGATATGAAGTGAAGTTCAAAAACACACAAATACATCTTTAATTAGAGTAACACAGATATTTAGTCTGTTATTAAAGATGTTCAGTGTTAATAATAAATAATTAGGTTATGAATAATTTGTTAAAACAACTGATAAGGATATTTATATGGTAATGTTTGTAAAAAAATAACAATCAAATTTATTCTTAAAGGATTTGTATTCGTGATTCGAAAAAAACAGGATTCGAATCTTTGATTCGAATCATATTTATCTCTTACGAATCCTTTATTCGCGTATTCGTGATTCGAATCATATTAGGTGATTCGGTTCGTGATTGGAATCCTTTTCACGAGGATTCGTCCCAGCTCTGATTTTTACATAAACTTTTTTGTTTGTTTGTAACATTCATTTAATTTATTTTGTTTAATATTATAGTATTGTATTTATTTTACTTAAATTAACCCTGTATTGGACTTTTCCGTTGAATAATAAAGAGATTATTATTATTAGAACAAATTTTAATTTTAGATGGTATATAATTAGTACATTTTAGGAGTATCGTTTTATTTTCAATCATTACGTTTCATTAAAAAACCAATTTAAAAATTATATTCTATGTGGTGATAACTCTGCGCGTTTATTCTGTGAAGGAGTCATGAGTAATAGCTTATATCAGTTTAATGATAACGTAAATAGCTCACAGAAAATTTTGGATCTTATATTTTCAAACAATCTTAACATAAGTTGCGCAGTAGGTGACCCGCTATGTACCCCAAATAGCTATCATCCTCCTATACACATCGACTTTGATGCAACACTCCTTATTGAAGATGAAGCTGATGATTTTTTCCTAGACTTTGATAACTCTAATACTATTGCTATATGTAATGATATAAACAGTGTAAATTGGATGAATATTCTCAAGTCTCAGTGTGTTGATGCCGCCGTTGATGCTTTCTACGAAATATTGTATTCTATTCTGTATAAACACGTACCGGTGCGGAAAAAGCTGAAATCTCAGTTTCCTAGATGGTTTTCTCCAGAATTGATTAAGTTAATTAGGGATAAACGCAAAGCTCATAAAAAATTTAAATTTTCTGGTAGACTTGATGACTACAATCATTTCTCCCAATTAAGATCACAATGTAAATCATTAATTCACAGTGACCATATAAATTATATATGTGATATAGAAAACAAAATATCGTGTAATATAAATGAGTTTTGGAAGTATTGCAAGTCCAAACGTGATAGCACCACTTGTTTCCCATCTAAAATGTATAATGAATCAATTACTGCTAGTTCAAATAAAGAAATAGCAAATCTATTTGCATCCTATTTTCAAGAGTCACATTCCAATAATTTCGTCACTGGTCCGGAATTTGTCCCTAACGTTGGCATACATTTTAATAAACTTACTATCAATGAATCAGATATCTTGGATTCTTGCTCTGATATTAAAACAAGTAGTTCTCCTGGTCCCGATGGAATTTCTCCTTCTATAATTAAAAACTGTTCTAGTGCCTTCTCCTTACCACTAGCAATCTTATTTAATAAATCCATTCAAAATGGGAAATTTCCGTCCTTGTGGAGAAATTGCTACGTGACCCCTGTTTTTAAATCGGGAATTAAATCTGATATTCACAACTACCGCCCAATAGCTATTCAATCATGCATCCCAAAACTGTTTGATAAAATTGTTTCAAAGCATATGATGTTGCTTTTTAAACCTTTAATAACTGATCTACAACATGTTTTCTTTCCATCTAGATCAACAGAAACAAATTTATTCATATACACTAGTTATATATCTTGTGCATTGGAGAAAGGCGATATGGTAGATACAGTCTATACCGATTTCTCCAAGGCATTCGATAGGGTAAGTCACGCAAGACTTTTGCATAAACTTAGATCTTATGGTGTTGTTGGATGCATGCTTGAATGGATAAAATCATTTATTTGCAATAGACAGTTGGTTGTTAGATTCAATGGTACCATGTCGGATCTTATAATTAATGCAACATCTGTGGTACCACAAGGCTCGCATTTGGGTCCCTTACTCTTTCTTATTTTTATTAATGATATTGGCAGCAACATTAGCTCCAATATTCTACTTTATGCTGACGACATGAAAATATTTAAAACCATTAGGTGTTTGGAAGACTGCAACATAATCCAAACAAATTTAAATAGGATCATGCGATGGTGTGATGACAATGATCTTAACTTAAATATGAATAAGTGTAAACTTATGCGTTTCTCAAAGAAAAAAAGTATACTGTGGCGTTTTGATTACTCTCTGAACAGTCATATCTTAGAGAGAGTTGATATAATCAGAGACTTAGGTGTATTTTTTGACAGTAAGCTCCAATTCACAAGTCATATAAATGTAATTTTGGCAAAAGCATTGCAATTAATTGGCTTTATAAAACGACTGTCAATACACTTCACATCCATCGGAACATTTATAACATTATACAAATCATTCGTTAGACCTATCCTTGATTATTGCTCCATCGTATGGTCCCCTAATTACAAATGTCATATCAATAGCATCGAGCACGTCCAAAAGAAAATGGTTAATCTTATTTGTTCTCGTTGTCATTTATATTATGACAATTTTGATATGATGCTCAAATATCTTGATATCCTTCCTCTATATAAACGAAGAATTTATTCTTCGCTTTGTTTTGCTTATCGCTTATTTAACAATCTAATCGATTGCTCGGATGTATTGTCATCTTTATCATTTTTTATCCTCAGACATGCAACGCGGCATCAGCAACTTCTTGCTTGTGAATTTCACAAATCGGTATTTGGTTTTAATAGCCCTCGTAATTACTTAATATATAATGTTAACAAATATTATAATTTAATTGATATGTTCGGAGTTAGTCTGAAGTATTTTAAGCGTACGTGTCGTGTAGTTTTAGATTCTAACTCATAAGTAATGTTCTTGTATTGTTGTATTATTGTATTTTTTATTATATATGTTATTTTTTTTATGTAATTGGCCACCCGTAAGAATAAATAAATAAATAAAATATACATTTTAAGTTTTGTTTTAACGAAATTCATATTATGTTCATTGTTAGTAACTAAACTTCTTACAATTTTTGATAACTTAATATATATCCATTATTATACCAAATAAAATGTTTGTTCAAAACTGCTCTAATATGATGACCATAATAACTGAAATTATGTGTTATATTATGATAATCAATCAACCATACTAAATTTTATTCGGATCGAATATAGCGTTCAATTGTTATAAATAAAATTAATAATATTTTCTTGAACTTTGAAGACTAATTCCGGCTTAACTGCTATTCCCCCATATTAACGGGACACCCTGTATGTGTATACTTAACTAAAAATTGTGTGTATATTATACTTACAATTATTTTAATCGATCTGATAAAAGATCGAAATACATTCATTCAAGGAAATTGGAAGATACAAAGTCTTTGATGTCTTCAAATGAAGAAACTTCAGAAAAGGGATTTAAGAACAACTTAAAAGTATAAACTATTAAGCATAAGTATGAATGCAGTAGCCAAGACTTGGTTGTAGAATACTTCAAAACATTGCCGAGATTTTTTACGCAAGCTACAACACATTTGTCTTACAAATACTCAATCAAACACTCATTGAAACTTGTAAGTAGTTGTTTCAATGTGTGTTTGATTTAGTCCTTATAAGACAAATTTGTTGTAGAATGCCGAGATTCTTTTCGCAATCTACAAGAAATTTGTCTTACAAAGACTAAATCAAACACTTATTAAAAGTTGTAACCTACAACTCGTATTTATGAAATACTATTCTATTATCCTAATTATCATATAAAATTATGAATGTCACATATACCAAATTATATTTTAATAATTCTGTAAATCTGACAATATAATAATACCTATTTTGGTGATCAACAATAAATATTTTTGGTGATCAACAAATTTGTCTTACAAATACTCAAACACTCATTGAAACTTGTAAGTTGTTTCAATGAGTGTTTGATTCATCTTTGTAAGACACATTTGTTGTAGAATGCCGAGATTATTTTCGCAATCTACAACAAATTTGTCTTACAAAGACTAAATCAAACAATTATTGGAACATAATATATAAAATTACGAAAAAACTATTCGTGAAAATGCAAACAATGTCTTATTTAATAAGACAGCTTAAGACGATAAATATCCATTGAAACAACTACTTCCCGTGCAAATACACCTCCGGATATTGAATTATACAATGAAATATTTAAAATCTTATTTAATTTGATTTGTTACAACAAATTAGGAGTGAACGTTGCTATCTCTCCTTTCATTTTAAATTTGTATTGTTAGTTGGTTTGATGAGAATTTGACCTAAACGTTACATATACTTTAATAGAGCGTTGTAGCAAATCAAATTAAATAAGATTTTAAATATTTCATTGTATAATTCAATATCCGGAGGTGTATTTGCACGGGAAGTAGTTGTTTCAATGGATATTTATCGTCTTAAGCTGTCTTATTAAATAAGACATTGTTTGCATTTTCACGAATAGTTTTTTCGTAATTTTATATATTATGTTTAAAGTGTGCAAACTATAAGAAGCGTAAGCTTATTTTCTCGAATTCAAATAGTTTTGAATTTGAATTTAAATTATTGGAAGTTGTAAGTTGATTCAATAAGTGTTTGATTAAGTCTTTGCAAGACAAATTTATTGTAGATTGCGAAAAGATCTCAGCATTTTAAAAGTTATTAACTATTAATTAAAACACTTGGTATTGTTTTACTGATTAAAAACCTAAAAATACTAGTACATTATAATTTAAAACAATTAGTTCCTGCTAATAATTGAGTGTTTAATTACAATACCAGCGCTTTTACTTTTATCTCTTTTGTGTGCGCGTTTACTGTGTGAACTTTGCTGGCTCGACTCTGTAATGTGAGAAACAATCTCTGGTTATTGCGTTATTAGAGAGGGAACGCTCGTACGGAAGAAAGGAGACGAAGACTTTCCAAGTGGTATGAATTTAACACCTCGTTAGGATGAACGGTCGCGAAGTAGATACATGTTTGCCCATCGTTTCTTGCGAAATCCTGACGAGAAGAACTTAAACTAAATTTAATAATTGATACGAAACATGAATGATAATGTGATTCCATATTATCTTTCATCTTTCGCATGGATTAATAAATTAAGTATTAGTTCTTCCTCATTATTTAATGGCGTATGCTAAAATCTTTGAAATAATGTTGATTTTATTTTATGTTTAAGTAAAATTATGTTTCATTTCAGATTTTAGTTCTGTTTGATAAATCGCCTTATTTTCATTGGTGGTAGGTAATATTTAACAGTTAGCTAGTAAGAACATGAATATTAAACACGCATGATGTCATTTTCTGTTACTTTAAACACACACATCATCACACACGCTTTGTTGACACAATCGAGTGTTGTTGTTTGATATTAATATTAGTAAAAGAGTTATGATTTTATCAAGGTGTAACATTTTACATTAACAGTGAAGTGAGATGATTCTAGAGACTAAATAACACTCTTCCTAAAATATACCAATGTTTACAACCAATAAAACATATGTTTTTATGTGGTTAAATATAGGGATTTTAACAACAGTTTATCGGTAATTAGCTGATTTTCGAAGTATTTCGGTACAGTACTTTGTTCATTGCACTCTTGATGAAACGAAATTATAATATTAGGTAATTTAAAATTAAAACACTTGTTTAGTTTCATGTCGTATTCAGTTTCCTGACACGTGTTTTGGTCAATGACGACCATTCTCAAAAGAATTACAATAAATAAAGTATTTCGGTATATTAAAAAATGTATCGCTGGTTCCATTTCGTATTGAGCGCACAAAAAAATGCATAGATATATCCCATCTATGCATTTTTTGTGCGCTTTGTTGAGAAAATTCAATAAGATATTTTATTTTGAACTGTAATTATTTATCTTAAGAGAACTTTGCCAATATTTTCCCAAGACGACCGCATTTTCTTACCGATTGCAAGAACTGGAGCCGTTAAGCAATCGGACTGGTTTAAACAAATTGATATACGTAAGCATGCATCGCGTCAATTAAATTCAATTAATTAGCGAGCCCTTTAATGGGTATTTGCCTCGCAACCAGTATGTTTACGAGTCGAAAAAGATCAAAATGTTGTAGACAAAAACCTCTGAAACAATTTTCTTCTTAAAGTTTTTGATAAGAGATTTTTTACAGTGAACATTTCTCTATTAAAAAAAATATTAAAACGAATTAAATGAGACTACATTGTTGCAGAAAGTCAATATTAATTTTAACTTTCTGCAAAGATTTAGTCTCATTTAATTCGTTTTTATATTTTTTTAATAGAGAAATGTTCACTGTAAAAAAATCTCTTATCAAAAACTTTAAAAAGAAAATTGTTTCAGAGGTTTTTGTCTACATTTTGATCTTTTTCGACTTGTAAACATGCTGGTTGCGTTTTAAAATTTTATAAATATTCTGCAAACTATTGGCAAACTCAATTTTTCTTTATTATTCCATTTATAAAGCCAGATTACAAGTAGAGATACGTGGTGGAATTATTATTAAATTAATAAATTTTAAACAGAGCAATTTTTCAACAAGTGTGCACAGAATATTGGCCACAAATAACACAACATTTTTTGCTTGTCTTTTTATTGAGCTCCGACTTCCTCAATAGATCTTTATCTGTGGACAATGTACGATTCAAAGCACAGGTAATTTTAGGTTACAGTGTATTATTTCTTCCGCCAAATTATTAACATCTAAAGACACAGAGGATTCTGATTAATCTCTATATACTATACTAGATTGCAAGAAAAATTGTTCTATAATAAGTTTTTATGATTTGGGCAATTTGTTTTATAACTAACAGGAAACGAATAATTTGAAGAAATGAGGTTGCAAAACAATGGAGAAATAACTATTTTAAGATAAAGTTGCAAAAATTATTGATGTCCGGTTTCAGAAACTTTAATTTAATCTTATTCGTTGATTAAATTTATTTGTCGATTGGAATAGACATTTTCCATGTCATAAGTATTAATGTCATGTGGATCGATTGATTTTTTTGTACGTAACTATTACTAGATTTTAATCGATGAATAACTATTTGCAGATTTAATTGACGTTGGTAAAACCCGGCATAACTAAATCATTTACGTGAAACATAACCTCTAGTGATTTAATTTGTAAAAACTGTCCGCTAGTGTTATAAATAAAATCACTAACTTAAATGAGTTATTTTATGATTGTTTGCAACCTAATCTTTTATTAGCAAAGACCACGCCAAAAAAAAAACATGTAGCAAATCTTGAAAACAATGAGCTCATTTCCTTTCCTCTTTTGTCCTTTTCCTGCTTGTTGTTCAATAGAATTTAGACACGATCTTGAATCTGGATCTTGTAAATCCGTCACGATTTTTTTCTTTCCTCTTTACATTTGAGTCACCGCTTAATTTAGTCATTTAATTGGAGGGTCAAAAGACTCTAATTCTTTCTCTGGTCCGTGGAAAAACGGTACCATCTGGCTGAATATTAACGAGGTGACAGTGTGAATGTATGTACAAGATTCTCGCAAAAGTAAGAGGAATACTGATAAATTATTCCAGTGCTTTTTAAAACTTTGTTGCAAGAGGAATCTTGTTAATTAAACCAGTTTCTTCTTCTGAAGATTATAGAATAAATTAAGTTGATAAATAGATTCAGAAATAATTTACTAAAGCGAACGAAAAGTGTGTAGTGAATAAATGAATTAAAATAAAACAATGGAACATTTGATTTCATCATTTTTACGCATTTAGTTTTTATAAAGGGAGTGAATATTCTCTAATTGGGGTTTCCACTCTTCTTAGAAGCACGAAGAAAACTTTTACGAAAGCTTTTAATTTCTAAATTTGCATCATTATTATAACTATCAATAATCTTAATTGTTAGTTTGGTGATGATTATCGTGTAATTGAAACTAGTCACAGCAGTGGAATAAAACTGGAATAAAAAAGTCCAATATTTTCTTGATATCAAAACTGAAAATGCACGACGAAGTAAACACCTCCAAAATTCAAGAATCTTAATTGTGGTTACAAAAATAATTAAGATTCGGAGAATGGAGAAAAGCGAAGCACGTTTTTTAATTCAAAATAAAAGCAACAAAGAATACATTTTCTTTAAACGTATGTATTTTCTAAGGAAACTGCACGTTCTCACCTTCGAATGACATTTTTTATTTTCCCTTTTACGTTTCATACATCGAAATGACTGTATCCTTATTGGATGAGGAAACGGCTCAGGGCCTTCGGAATGATCGCCGTCCACCGGCGTGTGAAGAGGATGTGCAGGTGCACACGATAAATATTGATTTCCTTCCAAAATTAATTGGCCGCAGCCCAATTATTAGAAAAGTGGCGAATATTTATTAAACGTGGTAATTGTTAGAGAACCAACGATGATCGTGTTTACAGATTCAGATGGACCAAACGTGAAAAAAAAAACGTATCAAAGTTTCAGTAAAATTAATGGTTAGTCTATTAGACTAATTTTAATAACTGTAAGATATATACCATATATACCTTAGTTAATAAAAAAAAATTTCAGTTATATAAATAAAGTTAAAACGTGTTTCATTTGTGATAAATGGAAGAGCAAACACGAAAAGTATTATAAATAAAAAGGTGCGCAAATATTTGTCGTTTATACTTTTTGATGTTTTGTGGAGACAGTGTGTTTAAACAAATAAGTTCTATTTGTGTTGTTTGGTATTTCACAGAATTCCTACAAATTTCTATTTCCTTAACTTGTTTCTCATTGATACTAAATTAAATATATTTTTAAAAATCACTTAAGAAAGTTAAACAAATCAAGTGATTTGTTTTAGTATCTCGAAATGTGTGTTTCAGAGGTCAGCAGAGTTATAAAATTGAGATTAACGAACACGCAGAGAAGAAAAAGGAATACATCTTCTTAAAAACGCGTGCCTGAAATTTCTGGTTCAATAAGAAAAGTAAAAAAAATAGAAAAATGAGAAAAATAAAATTGATTTGAAATTCTCTGTTTTTAAAAAGTTAATTAAATTACTCTTTGTCATAACAAATTCAAAGAATTATCAATTTCCATCAAATTAACAGGAGTTGTTAAGAAATGAATAAACCTAATTTAGTTTTTAAGCGACCAATCCAATTTTTTTAGCTTTTCTAAACCCGAAATATTTATTTGATGCCTAATCAATGCTTCAAGTATTCTTATTGCAACATTTTTTCCATGTGTAGATTTATTTCTTTGTAACTTTAAGTTCAAGTGCAATAGCTGCAAATAAATTTGTTTTTTAAACATCACCGTGACAAAATTCCAAATCACGATCAGTAATCAGTAAAATATCCAACTTATTGAGAATTCGTGAGTTCAGCGCACGCCTTTTGAAAATCCCGAATTGAATTCATCAAGCGAAATTCCGGCGAAGCAAAGGTCAAGTTCGCGACTAGCAAGAGAAACCAGAGTGCTTTCTTAAATAATCTAACCGTAATTTTTTGTGTGTGAATGTTTCCCTTTTTGGGCAAATGACAAGTCGAAATTGATTCGAGGCTCGCATAATTGATTCCCCGACGCCTTCCATGGTCAACACAAATCAATCTTGTTTGGAGCGTTTGATTGGAAGTGATTGGATTATCTATTTTTGGTATCTTGAATGTTTCGATGTTGTTCAGCAATAATTACAAAAAATTTGCACCATCATTCAAAGATGATAAAAAAGTAAATAAAAGGATCTAACAGTCTTTTTCTTTTGTCAATTGTATTTCACTATTTCTCAAAAGTATTTCATAGCTCTATTAAACAGATTGCTGTGTTTATTAAACAATACTTCTGAGAATTAGTCAATCAATCAAAAAGACACTTCAACCTACGCAAACCACCTGATTGAAGAAAACCACCACTTTGACAACAACTTTCAAATCTTCCACATCTTTAATAAAGGACGGAAACTAAATTTGCTGGAAAATTTAAAAATAAATAAAAACCTTCATTCAGGAAATTTGCCGAACGACTAACTCGAGCTCTCCAACTCCCCCTACCTAAGCTGAAGAAAACCCCCCACCTACACTTCTGAAATCTGTATATAATGTAAATAAGTTTGTAAAATGTTTGTATTAAATTTCTTCACCTAAAGAAGCTACAGTGTAGTGAAAGAATTGTAGGGAATTTAATAAAAAGTTTAAAATCATAAATAGTTTACTATTATTATTATATTAAAGTAATAATCGATTATAAAAAACTAAGTGCCTCAACAATCAACAAGATGATAATACAATTGACAAAAGAGGAAAACCAAAAGAAAAAGACTGAAATAAAAGTAATAATTGCATCGATTACGTATAAATAAGCCCGTTCATCAAAATGTTTAACATTCAACATGTTTGGATTTGTTTGTGATGTATGTTGGTACGTAATGATCGGTTCTCCGATCGGTCTATTTTATACGATTGCAAAAATCCTTAACGTTCGCGATTAACAATCCGGTCATCAGAGAATTCCCCAACAGTTGGCAATAAACTCCCAACTATTGTCTCTGCTGAACGGGCCCAATAGTGCTAAATTTAACAAAATCGCTGCTTTACTTTGATAGTGGCACAACTAAAAAACGTTATTGTTTTTCAATACAGTTATTTAATGAATACAACTTTAGGAGACAAAAATAGAAATACATGCAAAAAATAAGATAAATCGAATGAAGATAGAGGCTTCAATATTTGAATAAACGTGTCTTGTAAACGTTTGCAGGTTCCTCCTGAAAAATTAACGAATTTCACTTGTGCCTTCATCAAAGTAGCGAAATAGAGATTAGCAAAGCAGCGAAATAGAGAGACTTTTTCAAATCTTTGTGAAAATTATGCTTTGCATAAAAAGAAACATTTTGCTTGAAATAAAACGAACGATAAGTCCAACACGATTGATTCATTCATATTTTGTAAAGAAATAATCGATTCTAACTAGGAGCAAAAATAATTCAGCCAGAAATCAATGCCATTAATCAAGAATGAAGATACTTTGTATCAATTATTTATGGTAATTATTGTAGTTGGAAACAATCTACGGAGGCTCGCACTAGAAGCGATTAAAATAATTGCCCATTTCTTGGTGGATAAAGCAATCGACAATTTCCTCTGTTTAATGGGTTCTTATAAGGCTTTACTTTTAATCCAATTACTTGAACTAACTTTTTCATTAAAATATCTTTGCTTTAACAAACAAACAAAAAGTTCCATAATTTTTGAATTATTGTAAAATTAAAAGTATACTACTAAATTAGTATTAAAAATATACTGCTACAGCAGGATTTGCAATAAATTACTGAGCATGAATAATTTGAATTTCACAATATTTCAGTGATTTATATGCGTGGCGCATGAAGTAAAATTTCTAGTTTAGAAAGCCTACATTTGGATTTCGGCGCTTCGCGTCCAAATCCAAACGTTCAGGCTTTTCTAAACTCAAAATTTTACTTTATGCTTAATCTGGGAGTGGAAAACACTCGTTTATAACTTCAAATTGAATTATTAAAAAAAAGCGTATGTGTATTTACACTTAAAAGAAAAGTTCCCTGTATATTGAGGCATGTATACTTATAAGAAAAATTCGATGAATAAGGCAACGTAAAATCTTCTAAAATAAACTGTTAAAAAATCACTAAATTGAAATTCTCGCCTTAACTTTTTATAATTTCCTGAAAATATGTGTATTTTATATTCACTCATAAAATACACATATTTGCAGGATATTGGGAATACAAATTAAGATGGTTGTTTTGAATTCCTCATATATGCTTCTTAAACACTGATTAATTACTCTTCGACTATTTTAAGAGAACTAATGATGGCGTTGCATTGCAAGTTTGGCTAATTATCCTTATACACAAACACACACATACACTCACATACAAACAATTAATTACTTAAATCCTCATATTAGGTAGATCGCCTCAAGCCTGCGCGAAAGCAAACAATTAAGCTCTCTTTCTCAGATAATAATAAGCTTTTATTTTTTCTTCGAGTGAGAAACCTGATGATATGCAAATTAGTTCTCACGGCAATAATTTTTACACGATGTATGAATTAAGTGTGATAATGAAGTTGAAAAGTTCGGAATATGTGCGAATTTTACAAAATCAAATGTAATTAAACTTAATAAAAAATAGAGACACTTCCTTCACTAAAACTTTACACTTCATTTTAATAAAGAAAGTGTTTGTGTTGTATTGAGTTTAATTACATTCATCTCTTCACGTAAATCAAACCAAATACATAGAATCAACACTAAGTTAAACTCAGTTCAAGTTTGTGACGTCACAGTTCACTTCCTTCACTAAAACTTTACACTTCGTTTTAATAAAGAAAGTGTTTATGTTGTATTGAGTTTAATTACATTCATCTCTTCACGTAAATCAAACCAAATATATAGAATCAACTCAGTTTAAGTTTGTGACGTCACAGTTCAAGTTAATGTACCTTCACATTTACACTTGCAGGCACAAAGTGTAAAAAGTGCTGCACTAGTTCTTGTAACGAACAGACCTAATGTTTCAAGTTTAGATAAGCCTAATAAATTGGATTTCCCGGCGCAAGCCTTTATCTATGCTAAATTATACGTTTCGTAGGAAATTTATTGGTTTTAAAACTCTATTGAATTTATTGACCTCTCCTCTTTTTCGACACAAAGAAATAAGAACGTTAAAAAACCCACCGATTAATTAACTAAATTGTTCCAAACATACAATTACCCAATAATAGACAACCAAACCCAGATTTTTTTTCGTCCAGCAAAAATTCAGAGCAACAAATTACTTAACTTAATCGCGATTAATCGCCGCGTTCCGTTTGAACTTAACCTTGATTTCCAAGCCTACTCGTTTAAATTATGCAATGAAAAACGATCACCCACTCGGTTGCTTGTTTACCGTATGCTATGCAAGATATTTGCTAGACTAGAATTAATTCTCTAATCAATAATAAAATATATATAATAAAAATTTAAATAATGATATTAATATTATTAAAAATATTATCTGTTGATAATTTGATTTCTTACAATGAAAAATTAGCACTTGAAATCTACCTACATCTAACGAATTATAATAAAAATTAAGTAAGGACCAATACTGTTCCTTACTTTATTTTTATTTTTATTCGTTAAATGTAGGTACATTTCAAGTGCTAAGAACCGAGGCCGTAGCCAGGGGGGGATATGGTACATGCCTCAATATATTCATTAGGCAAATGATACGCAAATAATAATCATGAATCAATTCATTATCATAGCGATTTCTGAATAAACTCAGCTCTGACTAAAATTTGGTTAGTATAGTTTGATATACAGAGAATTTTTCTTTTAAGTATACATACAGAGAACTTTTGATTAGGCATATATATGCATACGCTTTTTTTTAAGAGTTCAATTTGAAGCTTAAAACGAGTGTTTTCCACTCCCAGACTAAACATGAAGAAAATTTTGAGTTTAGAAAAGCCCCGCGTAGAAAATTTTCTAAACTCGAAATTTTACTTCATGCGCCACGCGTATAAAACACTGATTCAATGTGAAGTTAAAAATATACATTACTTATTTACATTTAGACTTCATAGCGAACACGGCTTGATTTTATGAACCAATTGACGCGTAACAAAAAACTTAAACAGTTTCGCTAGAGAAAACTAATTTTTATCAACTAATAGTAAAATAGTAAATTAATTAAAAAAAAATTCTAAATATATGAATATTAATTCTAAATATATGAATATTATACAATCATTGTCGTAATTTTATATGTTATTTAAATATATTGTTGTGTATAAAAGAACTACTTAAGCAAATTTTTAATTACAAACTTTGAGGTACGATCAATGACTTCTCCTGAATTTTCATTACTATAAAAAAAAATCACAACAAACCGTTAAGTATCCGTAAAACTTTTGTTTTTCGCCGCAAAGTAGCTGGGCAACTAAATTCAACTTTAGATATGAGTTTTCACTCCCTGGCTAAGCATGAAGTAAAATTTCGAGTTTAGAAAAGCTCCGCGTAGAAAACTTGTCGAGACAAATTTTCACGGGGCTTTTCTAAACTCGAAATTTTACTTCATGCGCCATGCGTATTAAAAACTGAAAGAACTGAAGTATTGCGAACGAGCAACCTTCGCTTCAAATCAGTGTCTTGTACGCGTGGCGGATGAAGTAAAATTTAGAGTTTAGAAAAGCCTGAAAATTTGGTTTGGTCGCTTTGCGCTACGCGACCAAACCAAATTTTCAGGCTCTTCTAAACTCGAAATTTTACTTCATGCTAGACCTGGGAGTGGAAAACACAATTTCGAGTTTAGAAAAGCCTAGAAAATTTGTCTCGTGTCGCTGCGCGACCCGAGACACATTTTTACGGGGCTTTTCTAAACTTGAAATGTTACTTCATGCTTAGTCTGGGAGTGGAAAACACTCGTTTAAAGACCGTGTCTATTTTACAATGCAAAAAAATAAACGTCAACAACATAATTAATAAAGTATACTAAATAACATACAGGGAGTTTTTCTTTCGAGTATACATATCCCAATTATGTATTGTGGGTTTATAAATATTTTTTTATTTCTTAAACGAGGTCAATTTGAAGTTTAACCGAGTGTTTTCCACTCCCAGGTTAAGCATGAAGTAAAATTTCGAGTTTAGAAATGCCTGAAAATTTGGTTTGGTCGCGTAGCGCGAAGCGCCGAGCGACCAAATCAAATTTTCAGGCTCTTCTAAACTCGATATTTTACTTCATGCGCCACGCGTACAAGACACTGATTTCAAGCGAAGTTTACTCGCTCACAATATTTCAGTGCTTTCAGTGTTTAATACGCGTGGCGCATGAAGTAAAATTTCGAGTTTAGAAAAGCCCAGAAAATTTGTCTCGGGTCGCTGCGCGACCCTCGACAAATTTTCACGGGGCTTTTCTAAACTCGAAATTTTACTTCATGCTTAGCCTGGGAGTGGAAAACACTCGTTTTAAGACCGTATCTATTTTACAATGCAAAAAAATAGACGTCAACAACATAATTAATAAAGTATACTAACTAACATTATACTCCTTAAACGAACTCTGAAATACATCAAATAAAAAAAAAAAATAAAGAAATAAATTTAAAAAAAAACGCCTTCTCGAAATAGGATATATTTATGTTGATATGCATTTTTCTCTTAGTTCTTTTTTGTTTGTTTCCCGTTTATTAACATTGTTTCTATTTATTTAATCTTATATTTTCTAACTTTGTTTCTATTCATTTAATTTTATATTTTCTAAATTGTATTTTGCTGACACATTTTCATTTATATGTATTACCTTGTAATTACTTATTTCTTTAAAATAAATTACTATTAATATTATTATTAACATACAGGGAGTTTTTCATTTGAATATACATATCCCAATTATGTGTTGTGGGTTTTTAAATATTTGTTGTTTTCTTAAAAGAGGTTAATTTGAAGTTTAAACGAGTGTTTTCCACTCCAAGGTTAAGCATAAAGTAAAATTTCGAGTTTAGAAAAGCCAAAGCCAAAAGACAAATTTTCACGGGGCTTTTCTAAACTCGAAATTTTACTTTATGCGCCACACGTATTAAACACTGAAAGCATTGAAATATTGTGAACGAGTAAACTTCGCTTGAAATCAGTGCCTTGTACGCGTGGCGAATGAAGTAAAATTTCGAGTTTAGAAAAGCCTAAAAATTTGGTTTGTCCGTTTCGCGCTACGCGACCAAACCAAAAAATTTTCAGGCTATTCTAAACTCGAAATTTTACTTTATGCTTAACCTTGGAGTGGAAAACACTCGATTAAAGTTCAAATTAACCTCTTTTAAGAAAACAACAAATATTTAAAAACCCACAACACATAATTGGGATATGTATATTCAAAAGAAAAACTCCCTGTATATTAGTTAGTATACTTTATTAATTATGTTGTTGGCGTTTATTTTTTTTGCATTGTAAAATACGGTCTTAAAACGAGTGTTTTCCACTCCCAGGCTAAGCATGAAGTAAAATTTCGAGTTTAGAAAAGCCCCGTGAAAATTAGTCGAGGGTCGCGCAGCGACCCGAGACAAATTTTCTGGGCTTTTCTAAACTCGAAATTTGACTTCATGCGCCACGCGTATTAAACACTGATAGCACTGAAATATTGTGAACGAGTAAACTTCGCTTGAAATCAGTGTCTTGTACGCGTGGCGCATGAAGTCAAATTTCGAGTTTAGAAAAGCCTGAAAATTTGGTTTGGTCGCTCTGCGCTTCGCGCTACGCGACCAAACCAAATGTTCAGGCTTTTCTAAACTCGAAATTTTACTTCATGCTTAACCTGGGAGTGGAAAACACTCGGTTAAACTTCAATTTGACCTCGATTAAGAAATCAAAAAATATTTATAAACCCACAACACATAATTGGGATATGTATACTCGAAAGAAAAACTCCCTGTATGTTATTTAGTATACTTTATTAATTATGTTGTTGACGTTTATTTTTTTGCATTGTAAAATAGATACGGTCTTAAAAAGAGTGTTTTCCACTCCCAGGCTAAGCATGAAGTAAAATTTCGAGTTTAGAAAAGCCCCGTGAAAATTTGTCTCGGGTCGCGCAGCGACTCGAGACAAATTTTCTGGGCTTTTCTAAACTCGAAATTTTACTTCATGCGCCACGCGTATTAAACACTGAAAGCACTGAAATATTGTGAACGAGTAAACTTCGCTTGAAATCAGTGTCTTGTACGCGTGGCGCATGAAGTAAAATTTCGAGTTTAGAAAAGCCTGAAAATTTGGTTTGGTCGCTCTGCGCTTCGCGCTACGCGACCAAACCAAATGTTCAGGCTTTACTAAACTCGAAATTTTACTTCATGCTTAACCTGGGAGTGGAAAACACTCGGTTAAACTTCAATTTGACTTCGATTAAGAAATCAAAAAATATTTATAAACCCACAACACATAATTGGGATATGTATACTCGAAAGAAAAACTCCCTGTATGTTATTTAGTATACTTTATTAATTATGATGTTGACGTTTATTTTTTTGCATTGTAAAATAGATACGGTCTTAAAACGAGTGTTTTCCACTCCCAGGCTAAGCATGAAGTAAAATTTCGAGTTTAGAAAAGCCTCGTGAAAATTTGTCGAGGGTCGCGCAGCGACCCGAGACAAATTTTCTGGGCTTTTCTAAACTCGAAATTTTACTTCATGCGCCACGCGTATTAAACACTGAAAGCACTGAAATATTGTGAACGAGTAAACTTCGCTAGAAATCAGAGTCTTGTACGCGTGGCGCATGAAGTAAAATTTCGAGTTTAGAATAGCCTGAAAATTTGGTTTGGTCGCTCCGCGCTTCGCGCTACGCGACCAAACCAAATGTTCAGGCTTTTCTAAACTCGAAATTTTACTTCATGCTTAACCTGGGAGTGGAAAACACTCGGTTAGACTTCAAATTGACCTCGTTTAAGAAAACAACAAATATTTAAAAACCCACAACACATAATTGGGATTTGTATACTCGAAAGAACAACTCCCTGTATGTTAGTTAGTACACTTTATTAATTATGTTGTTGTAGTTTATTTTATTGTATTGTATAATAGAGAGACGGTTTAGATGGAAAAACAGCATGCGTCCAATCTAGACAATCTCTTGTTATGATTTATATACAGAAATTAAAATTAATTCTTTAAAAAGACTATCGACCATAGGTCATTTAGCCTACTTTATTTTTATATTATCTTTGGGACTACAAATAAAGCTATTTTGGTATTATTATTTTCTTCATTTCAAATAATTTCTACTTTTATTCACTCGACTCGACAATTATCAACAATTCGCTTACAATTATTTCCTTGTTTAAAAACAATCAAAATAATTCTAGTCCTAATCGTACAATCATCATCGCGTCTCGATTCGAGCCCGAAACGAAAAAAGCACGCTACGAGAGTGGATTTAATTAGGAACACAATGAACCTTCCTCTTCTTCCTCTCCAACGCCATGCACCATAACGCACCGCGTTCTCCTTATCGTCTGTCCACGGTTCTTGGTCTTCTCCAACTGTGAAGTCACGGATGGTGGAGACGAAAGACCCGGTGATTTCGAGCAAAGATTGCGAAGGGAAACGCTACGGGGGCGCTTCTAATTAGGATTGTTTTACCGGCAATTCAGCGAATTATTAAAGCTATACAGGGAACTGTTTGGGTATGTATACACCCAAAACCCTATGTATGGAATACAGCGCAAGTTAAATGCATTGCAACACTTGTTTAAAACAGAGATTTTAGGCAACCCAACACCATTATTGTATATTGGATTGCTTATAATATCTTAAACAAGTTTATCACCTTACGAAAATGTTATTCGTGAAAATGCAAACAATTTCTTAATTAATAAGACAACTTAAGACGATAAATATCCATTGAAACAACTACTTTCCGTGCAAATACACCTCCGGGTGTTGAATTATACAATGAAATATTTAAAATTTTATTTAATTTGATTTGTTACAACGCTCTATTAAAGTATATGTAACGTTTATGTGAAATTCTCTTCAAACCAACTAACATTTTCGTAATTTAATATATTATGTTTAAAGTGTGCAAACTATAAGAAGCGTAAGCTTATTTTCTCGAATTCAAATAGTTTTGAATTTGAATTTATCAAGTTTATCATCTTTCACGTGTTGAGACATATTTAACTACGATTTTAAAAAGAAAACACCTGGTTAAATTTCAAATCATAATTCACCACGTGAATAATGAGAAACTTGTTCAAGATTCATTGGATAGTAACTAATAGATGAACATTTCATTTTTTTGCAAGTTATTAATATTAATTTTTAGAAGGTAATTCATCGGGTTATGAAATTATTGAACATCAGTAGTAATGTAATAAACATTACTACTGATGTATGCTTTTTTCTATACGAATGTGTGATAAACCAGACCATTGAAATGATAAATACTCACATTGTTTATCGAACAATTTAACGTGAATTTCATGAATCATTCAAAAACGATTTTCAATGAAAACACAATCAATAATTCGTTCGATGAAATTAATGCAAATTTTGGAATTCATGCACAAAAATAACGCTGTTATCCTGGAAATATGTTTGGAATTAAACAGACTTTCTTTTTTCAGGAAGTCTATGTTTATTTACAAACGGGTAATTTATTTATCATCGTTTTATGCAGGTATGCCAAAAGGCAAATGCAGACAAAACAAGAAAAACACTTCCATCCGATGATACTTCCACTTTCAAGACAGACTGCGCAATTAAACCAGCCGACATTGCGTGGAAAAGTAAAAATTACGAATCCGGTTTTCCACCCGATCGTGTCAGGAAGTTATCAATGAACAGGAATTAGTGAAAGTAGGCAAATAGAAGAGTAGACGAAGACATTTACTTTGTATATCATCTTACATCTTTCCTGTGTAATTTATAATATTATGAAAATATGAGGAAATGGACAGACATCTTGTTATAATGCATATTCAGTATTAGACCTGTTCGTTACATGAACTAGTGCAGCACATTTTACACTGAATCTGTTTCTTACATGAACTGGACACCTTGGCAAAAGTGTATGAATTTTTCAGAATTTTTACAAAAATATTTTTTTTGTGGGAAAAATTGATGTTTTTCCATAAATTACGAATATTAGATGAACATTTTATTTTTCGAAAAATTTGAAAAAAAAATCATAGATATTTCATTTGATGTTAGAAATAGCTTGAGCAAATTTTTTCGATATGAAAAAAAATATTTTAGTAAAATTTAGACTCTATGGAATTATGTAGAAATTTATAAAAATTAAGTTCTAATTTCTAGCATTTACCATAACCATAATTTGTATGTATGAATTAAGTACTTAACAACAATTTAAAACTAATGTATTCCTTAATACAATCCGTTACAATAATTAAGATTTGTTTTTCAAATTTAGCTGTAAATTAACGATTTATTGGAAAATGCAACTTTTTCCATTTTTTCATTTGCTCCGTTTAAAGTGCTTTATTTCATAAAGCACACCTCTGATTAAATTTATTCAGAAAGCATGCGATTTAGAATGAAAAGAGCTTCAAATTTATCCATAAATAGTTTTCGCGACTAAAAAATTGTCTTTACCACAAGGGCCCAAACGCGAGTTTTGATGAAATGATTACTATTCTGCAACATTCAAAATTCGAAAAAAAATGACTCCATATTTTTTTCTTGAGGAAATAAAATGCTAGAATTGTTCCTGATATTAGTAAGAGTATCTGTGAATTTTATAAGATTTTTACTAAAATATTTCTTTCTTGTGTAAAAATTTTGACTATTTCCACTTGCTGCGTTAAAAGTGCTCTATTTCAAAAATAACGAATGTTATTACCCCTTTTTTCGACTATATGATATCATTGGGATTTAAAAAAAAATAAATTCTAATTTCTAGCATCCACCATAAACATAATTTTTACGTTAAAATTCTGTACTTAACAATAATTTAAAGCGAATGTATTCCCTAATATAATCACTAAAAATAATTATTTTTTATTATTCATCTGCCTGATGAAGCCACTGTGTGGCGAAACAATTGTTGCAGTGTCAATCAATAAACAGTGAAATCTTAACCAAGTGTGTTATTTACTAAAAGTTTTTAAAAATAATTATGATTTGCTTTTGAAATGTATCTGTATATTAACGGTTTATTCGAAAATACAATTATTAGATTTTCTCACTTATTGTGTTCAAAGTACCCTATTTCATAAAACACAACTCGGATTTAAATTATTCAAAAAAACATGCGATTTAGAATGAAAAGAGCTTGAATTTGATCTATAAATAATTTTCGTGGCTTAAACATTGTCTTTACCACAAACACTCAAACATGAGTTTTGATGAGATGATTACAATTCTGCAACATTTAAAATTCATAAATAATGACTACATATTTTTTTCTCGACAAAATAAATTACTAGCAATGTTCCTAATATTAGTAAGAGTATCTATGAATTTTATAAGATGTTTCCAAAACAACATTTTTTTGTGTAAAAATCTTGAATTTTTTACAATTGCGCCTGCTCGATAAAAAAAATATTTTTTGAGATATTCTTATTCATGTTATAAATAGCTTAAACATTTTTTTCGTTATGAACAAAAATATTTTCAGTAAAATTAAACTATATCAAATCATTTGGATTAAAAAACAAATACAAATTCTAACATAATACACTCGACCGCAAAAAAACGCGCCACTTGAAAATTCACGTTTTTTCGTGAATATTCAAACAGCCATCACTTCGGTCGATGTGGATGAAATTTGATGAATTTTTGAGTTTTTGGAACGCTAAAGTTTTCTCTTTAAGGACACATAAGTGGATTTAACGAAATTTAAGCATTTCTGCATTTAAAGGTCCTACCAACAAAAAAATGTTCAGATTGTTAAAAATGATAAAAGTTGAGAAGTTATACTGTGCCCAAAAAAAAAATCGTAGCTCTACTTCAAAAAAAGCGCAACAAAATTCCATCATTTTTCTTTGGAATAAGCGAAAAATCATGTCGATCCAATGATTTGGCTCGAAGTTATGGCAGTTTTTTTAAAAAGTGTATTTTGGGGCATAACTTTGGCGGACAGGCATAACTCTGCTCGCAAACCTGTGACATTATGCGATTTAAAAAGCTTGAAGTTTTCTCTTTGAGGCATGTTAGTCAGATCTTTAAACATGCACATTTTAGCCCCTTTCACCCCCTAAAGGCGATGAAACGTTTTTCACTTTAAAACTTTTAACTTTGTTAACTTGTACAATGCGCAAAAAAAATTGTGGCTTCAAGCAACATTTATTTGGCAGTAGGTTTTTTCGGTAGAGGTGAAATGCAAGTTTATGTAAGGCTTTTGCCTTATTTCAGGGCAAAATTAACTTCTGCTCATTGAGTTTGAGGAAAAAATCAATTTATCTCAAATTGTCATAACTTTACTCCAAATCAATTTATCGATCTGAATTTTTGCGCATATTAAAGGAGAAGGACTAAATTTATTCTGGATGTCCCTTGTTCGAAGCCAGAATTTTTTTGCGCATTGTACAAGTTAACAAAGTTAAAAGTTTTAAAGTGAAAAACGTTTCATCGCCTTTAGGGGGTAGAAGGGGGTAAAATGTGCATGTTTGAAGATCTGACTAACATGCCCTTAAAGAGAAAACTTCAATCTCTTTAAATCGCATAATGTCACAGGTTTGCGAGCAGAGTTATGCATGTCCGCCAAATTTATGCCCCAAAATACACTTTTTAAAAAAACTGCCATAACTTCGAGCCAAATCATTGGATCGACATGATTTTTCGCTTATTTCAAAGGAAAATGATGGAATTTTGTTGCGCTCTTTTTGAAGTGGAGCTCCGATTTTTTTTGGGCAAATTATAACTTTTCAACTTTTATCATTTCTAACATTCTGAACATTTTTTTGTTGGTAGGACTTTTAAATGCAGAAGTGCTTAAATTTCGTTATATCCACTTATGTGTCCTTAAAGAGAAAACTTTAGCGTTCCAAAAACTCAAAAATTCATCAAATTTCATCCACATCGGCCGAAGTTATGGCTGTTTGAATATTCACGAAAAAAGTGAATTTTCAAGTGGCGCGTTTTTTTTTTGCGGTCGAGTGTATATAACAAATTCTAACTTCTAGCATCCACTATGAACATAATTTTTACGTTAGAATTCAGTACTTAACAACAATTTAAAGCTAATGTATTCCTTAATATAATCACTAAAACTGATTCTGATTTGTTTTTAAAATTTATCTGTAAATAAACGATTTATTCGAAAATGCAAATTATTAGATGTATTCACTTATTGCGTTCAAAGCGCTCTATTTCATAAAGCACACCTCGCATTTAAATTATTCAAAAAGCATGCGATTTGGAATAAAAAGAGCTTCAATTCGATTTACAAATAGTTTTCGTGGCTTAAAAATTGTCTTTACCACAAGCACTCAAACGCGAGTTTTGATGAAATGATTACTATTCTGAAACATTTAAAATTAAAAAAAAATTACTACATATTTTTTTCTCGAGGAAATAAGTTACTAGCAATATTCTTAATATTCGTAAGAGTATCTGTGAATTTTTTGAGATTTTTACAAAAATATTTTTTTTGTGTAAAAATCTTGAATTTTTCCATACCCTTTCCAATAATTGCAACTGCTCGATAAACATTTTTATTTTTTGAAAAATCTAAAAAAAAATTACAGATATTCTAATTGATGTTAAAAATAGCTTCAGCAATTTTTTTCGTTTTCAAAAAAATTATTTTAGTAAAATTTAAACTATAACAAATCATTTGGATTAAACAAAAAAATTAAAAATTCTAACTTCTAGCATCCACCATGACATAATTTTTACGTTAGAAATTGGTACTTACCAACAATTTAAAGCTAATGTATTCTTTAATACAATCCTTTAAAATAATTATGATTTGTTTTTAAAATTTAACTGGAAAATAACGATTTATTCGAAAATGCAAATTATTCGATTCATTCACTTGCTGAGTTAAAAGTGCTGTAATTCATAAAGCACACCTCGGATTTAAATTATTCAAAAACCATGCGGTTTGAAATAAGAAGACCTTTAGTTTAATCTATAAATAATGTTTGTGGCTTAAAAATTGTCTTTACCACAAGTACTCAAACAGGAGTTTTGATGAAATGATTCCTATTCTGCAAAATTTAAAATTCGAAAAAAAATTACTACATATTTTTTTCTCGACGAAAAAAATTACTAACAATGTTCCTAATATTGGTAAGAGTATCTGTGAATTTTTTGGGATTTTTACAAAAATATTTTTTTGTGTAAAAATCTGGAATTTTTCCATACAATAATTGCAACTGCTCGATGAATTTTTTTATTTTTTTAAAAATCTGAAAAAAAAAATCAGATATTCTAATTGATATTACAAATAGCATAAGAAATTTTTTCGGTATAAAAAAATATTTTAGTAAAATTTAGACTATATGATATCATTTGGAATAAAAAAAAATGAAATTCTAACTTCTAGCATCCACTATAAACACAATGTTTACATTAGAATTTAGTACTTAACAACAATTTAAAGCTAATTTATTCCTTAATACAATCCTTTAAAATAATTATGAATAATATATGAATAAATCGCATAATGTCACAGGTTTGCGAGCAGAGTTATGCCTGTCCGCCAAAGTTATGCCCCAAAATACACTTTTTAAAAAAACTGCCATAACTTCGAGCCAAATCATTGGATCGATATGATTTTTCGCTTTTTTCAAAGGAAAATGATGGAATTTTGTTGCGCTCTTTTTGAAGTGGAGCTCCGATTTTTTTTGGGCAAATTATAACTTTTCAACTTTTATCATTTCTAACATTCTGAACATTTTTTTGTTGGTAGGACTTTTAAATGCAGAAGTGCTTAAATTTCGTTATATCCACTCATGTGTCCTTAAAGAGAAAACTTTAGCGTTCCAAAAACTCAAAAATTCATCAAATTTCATCCACATCGACCGAAGTTATGGCTGTTTAAATATTCACGAAAAAACGTGAATTTTCAAGTGGCGCGTTTTTTTTGCGGTCGAGTGTATATAACAAATTCTAACTTCTAGCATCCACTATGAACATAATTTGTACGTTGGAATTCAGTACTTAACAACAATTTAAAGCTAATGTATTCCTTAATATAATCTCTAAAACTGATTCTGATTTGTTTTTAAAATTTATCTGTAAATAAACGATTTATTCGAAAATGCAAATTATTAGATTTATTCACTTATTGCGTTCAAAGCGCTCTATTTCATAAAGCACACCTCGCATTTAAATTATTCAAAATGCATGTGATTTGGAATAAAAAGAGCTTCAATTTGATTTACAAATAGTTTTCGTGGCTTAAAAATTGTCTTTACCACAAGCACTCAAACGCGAGTTTTGATGAAATGATTACTATTCTGCAACATTTAAAATTAAAAAAAAAAATTACTACATATTTTTTTCTCGAGGAAATAAGTTACTAGCAATGTTCCTAATATTCGTAAGAGTATCTGTGAATTTTTTGGGATTTTTACAAAAATATTTTTTTTGTGTCAAAATCTTGAATTTTTCCATACCCTTACAATAATTGCAACTGCTCGATAAACATTCTCATTTTTTCAAAAATATAAAACAAATCACAGATATTCTAATTGATGTTAGAAATAGCTTCAGCAATCTTTTTCGTTTTAAAAAAAAATATTTTAGTAAAATTTAAACTATATCAAATCATTTGGATTAAACACAAAAATTAAAAATTCTAACTTCTAGCATCCACCATGAACATAATTTTTACGTTAGAAATTGGTACTTAACAACAATTTAAAGCTAATGTATTCTTTAATACAATCCTTTAAAATAATTATGATTTGTTTTTAAAATTTAACTGGAAAATAACGATTTATTCGAAAATGCAAATTATTCGATTGATTCACTTGCTGAGTTAAAAGTGCTGTAATTCATAAAGCACACCTCGGAATTAAATTATTCAAAAAGCATGCGGTTTAAAATAAGAAGACCTTTAGTTTAATCTATAAATAATGTTTGTGGCTTAAAAATTGTCTTTACCACAAGTACTCAAACAGGAGTTTTGATGAAATGATTCCTATTCTGCAAAATTTAAAATTCGAAAAAAATTACTACATATTTTTTCTCGACGAAAAAAATTACTAGCAATGTTCCTAATATTGGTAAGAGTATCTGTGAATTTTTTGGAATTTTTACAAAAATATTTTTTTTTGTGTAAAAATCGGGAATTTTTCCATACATAATTGCAACTGCTCGATAACATTTTTTATTTTTTTAAAAATCTGAAAAAAAATTCAGATATTCTAATTGATATTACAAATAGCATAAGAAATTTTTTTCGTTATAAAAAAAATATTTTAGTAAAATTTAGACTATATGATATCATTTGGAATACAAAAAATGAAATTCTAACTCCTAGCATCCACTATAAACACAATGTTTACATTAGAATTTAGTACTTAACAACAATTTAAAGCTAATGTATTCCTTAATACAATCCTTTAAAATAATTATGATTTGTTTATCAAATTCAACTGTAAATTAACAATTTATTCGAAAATGCAAGTTATTCGATTTTTTCACTTGTTGTGTTCAAAGCATTCTATTTCATAAAGCACACCTCTTATTTAATTTATTTAAAAAGCATGCGAATTTAAGTATACACATACTGGAATCTTTTCAGTATACATATTCGTTAATTTTTAAGAGTTTAATTCGAATGACTGTTCTTCACTCCCAGACTAAGCATGAAGTAAAATTTCGAGTTTAGAAAAGCCCCGTGAAAATTTGGCGAGCGTCGCGCAGCGACCCGAGACAAATTTTCTGGGCTTTTCTAAACTCGAAATTTTACTTCATGCGCCACGCGTATAAAACACTGATTTCAAGTGATGTTTAAAGTATTCTTAGAAGTACTTTACTTTTTTTTACCATCTTTATTTAAACTTTTAAATGAAGTGATAAAACAAAGTTACGTGTTTTATTATTATTTCATATAAAGATGAACCACAAAGTAATTGCTAACCAAATCAAAGATTTCAAAATATTATTGTTTAGCAGGATATTTATAATCCTGCTTTAGCAGTTCATTTATAATCCTGCTTTAGCAGTTTGTTTTTAATTCTGATTGAGAAGTATATTATGAACTTTACCGGAAATCAGTGTTTTATACGCGTGGCGTATGAAGTAAAATCGATTTTTTCACTTGTTGTGTTCAAAGTGCTCTATTTCATAAAGCACACCTCTGATTTAATTTATTCAAAAAGCATGCGATTAAGAATGAATAGAGCTTCAACTTGATCTATAAATAGTTTTTGTAACTTAAAAATTGTCTTCACTACAAGTGCTCAAACGCGAGTTTTGATGAAATGGTTACTATTCTGGAATATTTAAAATTCGAAAAAAAATTACTACACGTTTTTCTTGAGAAAATAAGTTGCTAGAATTGTTCCCAATATTAGTGAATTTTTTGGGATTTCTTAAAAATATTTTTTTTGTGTGTGAAAATCTTGAATTTTTCCGACCTTACAAAAATGTCGACTGCTCGGTGAAATTTTTTACTTTTTGAAAAATCTGAAAAAATTCACAAATATTCTAATGAATTTCCGAAATAGTTTAAAATTGTAAATGTGAAGTTACACTAACTTCAACTGTAACGTCACAAACTTGAACTCAGTCCAACTTAGTGCAGTACAAATGAACAACTTTAATGTAGCAATATTCTTCTTTTAGTTACGTGAATTGTTTTTCTATTAATTTATATGTATTCGTGAGTTATGTGAAGATTGTTATATAGTCATGAAAAGCGGTTAAATTCATTTCTTCACTGTTTTTATTTAAGTATTATATGTACTACATTTCGGACACTAAGTGTCCATTATCAATAGTTAACTAACAAAAATTACAAATGTGTCGGTGTATTTATATCATAATACGGATTTGTGATACGGATTAGTGGAAAATCCTAAAAGTAATTATTGCAATGATAGGCCCTATTTCTTAAAACTAGCCGCTTGTTGGGAACGCCACAGTTTTATTAGCGTTAACACCTGTGTTGGATAAAGTCAAGCAGGGGATTACTCAACGAGCTCATATAGAAATTTAGCAGATTATAAAGGTTCTTTTTCATTTCAATCGCTTCTATCATGTTTAAATTGTATGATGATGATTGTTCTCAAAAATTGGCGTTATTTTTGTTAAACTTGTGTCCTGTTTCTAGAATGTGGTGGGCAAAGGCTGATTTATAAGGATTTAGATTTTTAATGTGGTATGATATAAATACACCGACACCTTTGTAATTTTGGTAAGTTAACTATTGATAATGGACACTTTTTGTCCGAAATGTACATATAGTACTTAAACAATAACAGTGAAGAAAGGAATTTAACCGCTTTTTATTACTATTTCTATTAATTATTGTAGTAATTCCTTTCTTCACTTTATTTTTATTATGCTAACTGCACATTTCAAACACTAGGTGTTTTCAATAGCAATACAATTGTCAATTAATAAAATAAATATATTTGTCAATTGTATTGCTACTAAAAATGAACACCTTGTGTTTGAAATGCACATTTAGCATAATAAAATAAAATGAAGAAAGGAATTACTACACTAATGTAGCAACTAAGCATATTGAAGAAATAGTCATTTAAAATTATAATTAATAATTAAGCATATTGCTAAGATGATTTTAGCAGAAGTAGGAATGAATAGTTTAAAGTGTATTTGTGATTACAAAACTGTCAATTATTTGTATCGAATCGATTACAATTCTAAACGGAACCCTCATTATAATGCGAAACGCGCAATAAATTATTTAGCATCACACAAACATCACACACACCGATGAATTAGTGCAATTTAATTTCCAATGACACAACGCAGAACGGAAGTGCCAGAAGGTAACGCCAGCAGATAAAAAATGCATGAAGTTACCTTGACTTTTTTGGGCGGCTTCACAACACCGACATCCTCAACATCCACCGTGTACTCAATACTCTTCGTCTCAGCCCTGTTGTTCAACCCCTTAGTATGGCTCTTTTCCTCCCCCCTTGTTAAAGTTGTGACCTTCCGGACGATCCTTGTGGTGATCCGTTTCGTCCCATCCTCACGAGGCCTGCTCGTCTGCGTGGATTCAATCGAGGAACCCAGGACCTCGGTGGAGAGGCGCTTGTTCGTGAATTTTGCTTCTAAATTCACCGTTTCTGAAAGATTGGTCACAATCGGGGGGCCCAGGGCCTGGTTCCTGCCGGTGCCTTGGACGTAGAGCCGGTTCGAGCCGCTCGAACCGTCTTTTGTGAATCTGTACATCGACATTCTTCCTTAAAATTACTGATTAGTGTGTTGTTAATAACCATAAAGCTCTAATTTCCTCTTCAAATCACTATTTATTTTTTTATTCAAATTCACTAAGAGCACTTGGGGGGATTGAGTTTAGTCCGCACGTAGTATTCCGTGAGTTTCGCGAGAAAGGCACTTGTTGCAGGTGTTTCGTCAGGTGAGCACCGGATTGTACTGGTCGTGCTGGCGTTCACCGAGCGCCGATCCGAGTCCGCATGGAGGCGTTCCGGTGCCCACTTCTCGTTCAACATCAACACTAAGCGCGCTATCTGTTTTTGGAAATGTTATGCACTTTTTTTTAAATTCTTATCTTTTATTTTCATTGCGTGGCTGGATTTTCTCAATCTCTGCACTGTTATTTTTTTTTTTCCATTTTTCCTTTCACTCTTCCATTTTCAATTGTGTTTCTACTGTAAATAATTCTGTTTCGTTATTCCAATTTCAATCGTGTTTCTAGAGTGTATATCTTTTCTTTTTTTTTTCTTTCATTCTTCCATTTTTAATTGTGTTTCTATAGTAAATAATTATCTTTAATTATTCCAATTTCAATCGTGTTTCTAGAGTGTATGTATATATTTTCTTTTTTTTTCGTTTTATTCTTCCATTTTCAATTGTGTTTCTACAGTGAAAAAAATAGAACATGTACGCTATAAATGCTTTAGAAATACGATCGATTTTTTTAATACTTTTTTTCTTCCATTGCCATTTTTAATTGTGTTTCTGCATTTCCACTTTTCTTCCTATCATTTTTTCCATTATCAATTGTGTTTCTTTTTTACCTGTCATTCATCTATTTACAATCGTGTTCTAGAGTACATATTTTCTCTTTTGGTCTGTCCGCCTTCCATTTTCAAAAGTGTTCCTATGATGCATATTTTTCCTTTCATTCTTCTATTTACAAATGTGTGTTTAGGGTGCAGTTTTCCAATCAATCCTTGCACCGTTTCTTCTTCTTCTTTTTTTCCCTTCTATTCTTCCATTTTCAGTTGTGTTCCTATGGTGCACCTTTTTCGCAATTTTTGCACTGTTTTCTTCTCTTCTTCGTTTCATTCTCCTAATTTCAACTGTGATACTAGAGTGCAGCTGTTTTGCAATCCTTGCATAGTTTTTCTTATTCTTTTCTTTACCGAAGGAAAAGAAAATAATAAGAGAATCAAAATAAGATTCATTCTTCGTTGATCAATTCACTGTATTTTCTTCTTCCATTTTCAATTGTGTTTCTAGAGTACATGTTTTTCGCAATACTTGCACTGTGTTTGTCTACTTTTCTTTCTTTTATTCTTCCATTTACAATTAGAGTGCAACTTTTACGCAACCCTTTTACTGTTCTTTATTCTTCCTGTTTTTCTTTCATTTTTTTTCATTTTCAATTGTGTCTCTAGAGAGCAGCTTTTACGCTATCCTTACACTGTGTTTCTTCTTTTTTTTTTCTATTATTCTTCTATTTTTTTTTCTAGAGTGCAACTTTTACGCAACCCTTTTACTGTTCTTTATTCTTCCTGTTTTTCTTTCATTTTTTTTCATTTTCAATTGTGTCTCTAGAGAGCAGCTTTTCCGCTATCCTTACACTGTGTTTCTTCTTTTTTTTTCTTTTATTCTTCTATTTTGTTTTCTTTTATTCTTCTATTTTCATATGTGTATCTAGGATGCAGCTTTCCAATCAACCAATCCTGGCACGGTTTCTGCTTCTATTTCTTTATTTCCCTTTTATTCTCCCATTTTCAATTGTGTTTCTATAGTGTAACTTTTAGGCAATCCTTGCATAGTTTTTCTTATTTTTGTCTTTTCGTAATTCATCCATTTTCAATAGTTTTTCTAGAGTGCAACTTTTCCGCAATGCCAGTACTGTTGTTTGTTTCTTTTCTTGCCTTTCAATTGCAGATTTTCCACAGTCTCTACATTGTTTTTTTACTTAACTTTATTAGTTCTCAAAATAGTGAGTGGGTTGTGTAATAAATCTTACTTAAAGCGTTATTGTGATCAATTCATCAAGCTGGCTTAAAAATAAGTGCGCTCGAGTCGAGGATAGAACGCCCAAATTGCTAATTGTGATATCAAGGTGAAGCTGATTTTAATAATTGAATAATTTATTGGCTGTTCAGTTTCAGTACATCAACAAGGAGAGTTAGCCCACGAGTTAAACAAATCAACATTTTATTAATTAATAAAGAAGAAATTAAAACTAATTATTTTGTATTTTCTTGAATCTTGAAGGCGTTCACTTCGTTTTACATTATCAATTTTGATGTAAAGGAAGCACTTACATTTTTATACCACTTTTTTTGGTGTATTTTATTTAAACAATTAGTTTGTTCCACTGATTCAGTAAAACTAAGGGGAGCCAATGCGTATGGGAGAACTGTAAATCGAGTAGAAAATGAGAGACTATGGTCAAGATGCGGGGCAAGAGTAAGATAGACGACTAAATACACCAATCACAAGGCTCGCTGCTGGCTAACTAGTTATATATAAACTGTGATAAATCTAACCAAGTGTTATAATTTATTATACCTACTATAATTTGATTCCTAAATGTTTCACCACTGTAACTGATTAGATGAGAAATTATTTAAACATAAAAAAATTAAAAATTTGTCGTAACCTAACACAGAACGCTAAATACTCACAAAGCACAACAAATATTACCAAATAAAAAATACTGTATTTAATATGATGAATTAATTTTTAACAGTTTTCTATTGTTAAACACTGTATGCAAATAAGCAGATTTTTAAAATGTATTCTTCTCCTTTTGTTTAAACTAAGAGAATAATTAGTTTTCCTCCTTTTTCTTTTTCTTTCAAATTACTTAGAATCGCATTTATCTAATGAATACATGGGCTAAGCATATAATGGTAGATATACCTCATGTAATAAATTACAGGCCAAAGCCTCAATCATCTTCATAATTTCCGAGAGGGATTTTATGCGCGGTAGGAAATTATACATTTACGGTCGCGTCGCGCATGAATTTTCTTTTGGTAATCACGGAAATTTCCCCCACACAAAAAAATGTTTTACAATCGTGGGAATTAAACGGTTAATATTAAATTATTCAATAAATCCAGCGATGTTGTGCTTGTTTAAGTTTACCTACAAATTTCCAAAGTAAATTGCCCCAGGTCGAGCTTGAAAGCGAAAGATTTGATTACAGTTGGATAAAATAAACATTGTAGAATTTAAATTTAATAACGTGAAATTTATTAACGTGATCAAACAAAAAATCAAGCTATACTATTTTGAACGTCACATTAAATCAGTGTTTTAAACGCGTGGCGCATGAAGTAAAATTTCGAGTTTAGAAAAACCTGAAAATTTGGTTTGGTCGCGTAGCGCTACGCGCTACGCGACCAAACCAAATTTTAAGGCTTTTCTAAACTCGAAATTTTACTTCATGCTTAGTCTGGGATTACAAACACTCGTTAGAAGTTTGAAATTGAAGATTAACCCTTTGAAGGTATATACAAATCAAATAGCCCTCCTACAGTGGAAAGCGTATTAAATAATTCATGAAATAAAATTTGAAAAATGCATAACTCAAACAGTTCTGAACGAATTTTCTATGAATGTTTACAACATTTCAAAAAACTTTTTCAAACTGAGTAAGCATAAAGCATAAATCAGCATATTTTCAACTTCAGTTGAAATCAGTGTTTTACACGAGTGGCGCATGAAGTAAAATTTCGAGTTTAGAAAAGCCCCGTGAAAATTTGTCTCGGGTCGCTGCGCGACCCTCGACAAATTTTCTACGCGGGGCTTTTCTAAACTCGAAATTTTACTTCATGCTTAGTCTGGGAGTGGAAACACTCGTTAATAGCTTTAAATTGAACGCTTTTATAAAACCAACAAATGATTAAAAAAATTACAGCATATGAATCGTATACTTGTACTTGCATACTTGAAACAAAAATTCCCTATATACGGTGAGGATTTTTTTTTCTCGCTGAACATAGGTTTCCTGTTACACGTTTCCTGAATGAAACTTTCCAGGATCGCTGGATTGGAAGATTTTGACCCATAGCTTGGCCACCTCGAACCCCGATTTATCGCCAAACGATTTCTTTCTTTAGGGTTATTACCAATCCAAAATCTACAATAATAGAGCAATAGGCAGTACAGAAGAACTAAAAAACAGAATAAGTACCGCCTGCAATGAAATAAACCCAGTTTTTAAAGAAATACTGTGCAAGGATTTTACAATCGCTTGGCATATTGCCTGGAGCAGGAAGGTGGTCACTTTAAACATTTGTACTAAACCTAAAATAAAATGTGAGCTTCTTCAAAAGCATAAATAAAATATCTGTGAGTTTAGTTGCCTAAATAACATGGACTTTCTAATACTGATCATAGGAAACGTATGTTCAGCGAAAAACAATCCTCACCATATATATATATATATATATATATATATATATATATATATATATATATATATAGTTGTTGTTTTTTGTTTATTATCTCACACGTATGAAGTAGTTGAGAGCGGGAAAGTGTGATTAAACATCATACAACTTTGGTAAGGATTAACCGAAATTATTCAAATTAGTCTTATTTGATAGGCAATTAAAACCACATTATATCACATTTTACTCTCGTTTACTTTAGTTCTTATAGTAAACGCCAGAGGGCGTTTTTGCAATAACCACCATAATTTCAAGATTTTCTTAAACATTTTAAATAGTAAACTATCGTTCTCCTACGCTAGTTTGTTGCAGAAAGAAATATCGAGAAAAAGGTGAAAACCTCATCCTGATATCTTTATCCTAACCGAAGATATAGTTTAGTAAATTTGCCCATTTCAACGGCGCACCATACACAAATAAATTTTATAATTTAGTTAGCCTTTGGACTCTTTTGCTTTATGTTCAAGAGGTCAAAAACAATAATTAAAAGAATAACAGACAGCACTTTTTGCCATTTACATGTTTTGAAAAGTGAAGTAAATCCATGATTATTTAAAATCTCAAAATACAGGGTGCCCGTTTTTCAATAGAATGTATGGGGATCTATTTGAAGAGATAGAAAGTCGATTAAATTGAAACAAAGTTCAGTATTTAAGGGACCAATATTAATCTAAAAATAAATTTGAAATATCTTCTTTCATTTTTGAGATATATATATATATATATATATATATATATATATATATATATATATATATATTAATTAATTACCTATGTGAACTGATCAGTTTAAAAAGGGAATTATTTAATTAAATATTAAAACAATTTAAAAGACTAACAAAATCCAGCTATTTTCTAAAAATCATTAAATACAAAAGTTTGGTCAAGTTTTTCGAGTGAAAGAAAAACCTTGATTTCTCGTTCGTTCATGTGTAACATTTTCGATTTACATTCGTGGGAGTTGAAACAATTCTCCCCCTTCGACTTTTCACACACGGCAAAAGGCATGACGCTTGTTGTTTATCTCTTTCATTACATCACGAATACAATTTGCATATCCACGTAATAAATCGAGACAGAAATGGTTCTCGAATCGGTGCATTGTTTACGACGAGAGCGCGCGGGGGCGAAAATGTCCTACTTACTCAAAAAAGGATAATCTTAGATAGGATTTTGCTAACTGACGTCACTGATAAACCAATATATAGCAAACAAAAGGTAGAGAAAGAAATGTCTGCATTGAAAAAATGCACTAATAGCACTTTTGCTCAGCCATCTGACTTAACAATAATATGTTACGTCGTTATATTCAGCTGATATTTCATCCAAAAACGCCTTGAACTGACGATGGTTAAGCCCTCGGGATCGAATAAAGTTGATGGTTTTTACTACCACATTCACAACATTCTGGAGTCGAATGAACTTAGAACACAAGTTCTGTTGGTGGATAATGCAATGAAGAACTATCAAATCATCTTTTTGCACATTTAATTCTGTTGTTTTTTCATTCAAAATTCCGATGAAACCTTTACGTAAGCCGACCATAGAAGGTGCACCATCAGTGCATACTCCAATTAATTTTGACCATGGCAAGCCAAAACTTGTGAATACCTTTTGAACTTCAATAAAAATATCCTCTCCTGTAGTGGTTCCTTTTAGCGGCTGTAAAGCAAGCAATTCCTCAGTAACAGTGAACTCCTTATCAACACCTCGAATAAATATAGCCAGTTGAGCTATGTCAGACAAATCGGTGCTCTCGTCTAATGCCATGGAAAATGATTCAAAACCAGCCATACGGTCAGTCAATGTTGTTTTTATATCATTAGCCATCATTTATATACGTCGAACGGTTCGTCTTGACAAACTAATTTTTTAAAATTCTTTTTTCTTTTCAGGACACATAATACCGCAAACTTCTAAGGAGTGTATCCTTGATAAATTCTCCTTCGGCAAATGGTTTTAATGCCTTTGCCAATTTTGAGCTAACTATAAAACTAGCTTTCACAACATTATCAAGTTGTGTTCTTTGTTTATGAAACATTTGTTGCTGTTTTTGCGGTAAGCTTCTGGATTTTGTCTGTTCTTAATTGTCCTGTCAGTGAGTGCAGCGTAGCATGCTTAGTTGAGTAATGCCTCTTTATATTGAATTCTTTCATTACTGAAATGGATTCATTACATAGCAAACAAATAGGCTTACCATTGTGCAAGATAAAAAAGAATTCTTCAGTCCATTTTTCTTGAAAATGGCGATCCTCTGTATCTACTTTTCGTTTCTTTCCACCAGACATCATTTTTGTTTACTTTTCGTTCAATAAACTTAATAACAAACTATAGTTAGTAACCACTCAAGATGCACACAAAGTCACAAAGCAAGTTGACGGCTCGAGCAGTTCGCTAGGATATCGCTTGTCCGAGTTATCACCTCGGTAGCTCAAATAGAACTGAACTAACGTTCGGGCCACCCACCCGCTTATATAGGCAAAATGAACGAATAATCTGGAATAAACTAGTTTAGAATAATTGAGAAGCAATCAATCTTTTGATGTGTTGCCCGTGAGGCGGCAAACCTCAAAGAATTTGATCGAGCAAGTCGAGTGGCGGCGATTATCAAAGAGTGAGGCGGCAAACATCAAAGAATTTCATGTTTGCCGCCTCACTGTCACTCCCGTGAGTATAAGTACCTAATGTAATATTTTTTTAATTGGGTTTTTTCAAAATGTCTCGCGGACCGGATCATATCTTACAGCGGTCCGGATCCGGCCCGCGGGCCGGGGGGTCCCCATATGTGATTTAAATAGTAAAACTGGTCATGGCTGAATGGCTAACCAAAGTCAATTCCCTAATATTCATCTCATCCCCCAACCCGATTTTCATCCATCACCCTTCCTTTTATGTATTAAAAAAGACAATAGATATCCAATAAATATTTTAAAAGCTCTGCTAACTAAAAGCCTGCGCTAGTTTTTCGAATTCAAAATTATTTTCAATTTAAAACATAATATTGTATAGTGAAAATCACGAGAGGTGTTTTATAAGTATAGGTTTGAAATCAATGGTAGAACCTTTCCTTGGAGTATTTTTACATTAACATTATTTATTCTCTTTTTGTTGTGTTCAATGGCTACTTATGCTAAACCCTCTTAACTAGGACATTTATTTTCTTAAAGATAGTTTATTTTATTTACCATAGGACAGCTCTCGTGAACTTGACTACATATTATTATATACAAGTAGTTTAAAATCTTGAAATACATAGGAAGCTTTCTAAAGTCGAAATATTTACTTCGTGCTTATGAGTTAAAGCACGAAGTAAATATAATAGTAAAAACGGCCGAACTATTATAAAATTAAATATAAAAGTTAATTTTAGGTGAAATTCCGGCCTTCTTTTTATGATTTCCATAAATAACTTATTATATTACATATTAGGATATTTTTTTTAAATATACATAATCTATAGGCTGTAAATTATCAGGCATTCGTCGATTTTATAAAATAGTTCAATTTGAAGTTTCGAACGAGTGCTTCCACTCCCAGACTAAGCATGAAGTAAAATTTCGAGTTTAGAAAAGCCTTAAAATTTGGTTTGGTCGCTCCGCGAAGCGGAGCGACCAAACCAAATTTTCAGGCTTTTCTAAACTCGAAATTTTACTTCATGCGCCACGCGTTTAAAACGCTGAATTATTGTGAAGTTAGAAATACACTTAAAAGTACTTATTTAAAATGAGTAATAATTTAAATATTTAAATAACAAAATATTTACATTTTTCTTCACACATTCTCAAGTCAGGTCAAATAATACAATGTATCAAATGAACTTATTTAGTAATTTAATAAGCAAAAAATTTATAAAGTTGCGTTACAGCACCAATGGCTCTTAATGGGTTAACAAGGAGTGCTTGAAAACAATTTTAAACTAGCAGATCAAATTCTGTAAATTAATTTTTCATTTACCGTAATGTTTGATACGAACCGCTGGTTTGATAACCGACATTTCGGTGTGTCGGCAATAATGATGATGAAGAAGAACGCGACGTACGCGCCTTATTTGCGGCGCGTTTCCGGTTACCTGCCCAACCGGCTTCCGGCGAGACAGGTGAGGCCATTGTTACACTTCATGAACCCAACATCAACTTTTTTATTAAAGCAGAAACACTTCGAACACACAAAAAAAACAAATATAAAAAGAAATGTCTGGTATTTTGCATAAACTCAGTCAATATTGAGACTGTAATATAATTGAGTCGCCAAGATGCAAAATCAACCATACGTGTTTTGACAAACTTGTGGCAAAATGACAAAAACTGATTTCGCGGCGATTTTTAAATAAATAAAAATAGTGTCTAATATGCATTGTATCAAATGGAGACAGGAAAAACTATTTAAAACTAAGTAAAAAGTTAGCAGGTTTTGCAACTGAAAAAAATATAATATTTGAAACGCACGGTAACGTAACTGCCAGTCTAAGGTGTCAAATTGTTTAGAAGGAATGGCAAAGCTATACTGATGAGAGATAAATCTCGAAACGTATCTATAGATGGCCTGAATAATTTGACCCAAATTGTTACATTTGCAGTAGGTTACTGTATGTAACAGCAAACACTTGTTGTATAAATCAATGTCCATCGGGGTATTAGCTCAGGAAGTAGTCGTTCCAATGAGTGTTTGATATAGTCTTTGTAAGACTAACTTGCCGTGGATTGCGAGGGGAGTCACACTTTTAATGTTTAAAAAAAAATATGTTAGCTTATGTAACTGAGAAATGTAGCACGCTTTGCATTCTACAGGATTTTTCAAACTTAATTTTATAGGGTTTAGGATGGGTTTTGAAGGTATATTTATTGTAATAATTGTAACCTGAGACGAATAGAATTAAAGGATATCATAATCTCAAAATCAAAAAAAAGTGTATGATTTGAAATAAAACAACACAGTTGGGAGGGTTTCACTTTAATTGTTGAACACTGCAACATGTTTCACCACACAGTGGCTTCATCAGGCAGATGAAATATTGATGAAGCCACTGTGTGGTGAAACATGTTGCAGTGTTCAACAATTAAAGTGAAACCCTCCCGTGTTGTTTTATTTCAAATAGTATTATGGAGTTTCATTATGTATCCGCCTCATCAATTAAATATTTAAAAAGTGTATGGCTGGTTTTGCATCTGGGCGACTCAATTAAAAGTTGGTTGATTCAGCTTTTGTAAAGATCGACACAAATTTACTAATACCTAAATAATCTCTGTCAATTTTATGAAAATGTGGATATGTGCTAAGATTAGATGAAAATGTTAAGAAACTCGTGACAGAAATAATAATGAAATGGAAATTGATGGCTGCTTGCCTTACAAGAACTTTTAACCTTTAAGTTCATTTGCTCGATGTGGTACACTCGTGATGCAAGCTTTTTTATCAGTGATGCTTTTCTTGAACTTTTCAACGATTTATGGAAAAACGTGGAACACTTCCACAGAATGAACCGTTCGAAAGCCACAAAAATAAACAATTTATTACAGTATTTTTCTTTTGGTTTTTCTGTTTTGTTAATTGTATTTCACTATTTCTCGAAAAGTACGGTTTAACAAACACAGCACTGTTTAATAGAGATGGCAAACAATTTTGAAAAAGAGTCAAACAAAATTGACAAGAATAATTTCTCCTTTCATTTTTATTTGTTAGTTGCTTGAAAGAGATTTGACATAAATGTTACATATACTTTAATAGAGCGTTGTAACAAATCAAATTAAATAAAATTTTAAATATTTCATTGTATAATTCAATATCCGGAGGTGTATTTGCACGGAAAGTAGTTGTTTCAATGGATATTTATTGTATTAAGTTGTCTAACTAATTAAGACACATTGTTTACATTTTAGACGAAAAACATTTTCGTAATTTTATATATTACAATTGACAAAATGAGAGAACCAAAAAAAAAAACAGAATAACATGAAACAAAAAATCTTCGACCGACAAATAAATTACGGGAGCTCAAAATTTACATACAATTATTGAATAACCCGAATTTATCTGCCGTTTAATAACTCATTAAAAAATGACGGAAACGACAGATTTTGGTTTAATTGAGAGAGATAATTTAAAAATACACAAATAAGGCACTTTAACTACGAACAAAGTTAAAGTGTCTTTTTTGTGTATTTCAAAACACTCAACTGAGATTTCTCATTGCGACTAAAGTTTCAAAAACTTCAACTTGTCATTAAAAAACTACTTTACCTGTGATAATGACAAGTTGAAGTTGTTAGTGTTAGTTATACAAGGTGCGGCAGGGAAACTTGCTGATTTGAATTGGGCGCCAATGAGCGAGACGTGGTCAGAATGGGATAGGGAGGGTCTCATTCCATAGAGGTGGTCTTGAAGTTTTGTTACCGCTCAAGCCAGTTGGACAAAGGAGGAGCGTGCGTTTGCCGTCGAGGCCTACTTTTCCAATGGCCGTTCAGTGGTTGACACCCAACGTGCCTTCCGAACTCGGTTCAATATTCATCCCACGGGTCCCGTTCCTGGCCGGCAATCAATCGTTTTGTAGGTGAAGGCATTCAGGGAAAGTGGCAGTGTGGTAAAAAAGAGCCTGAACCTGAAGAACACACTGTTACTGTGAATGCAGTTCGCTACAGAGAAATTATTGAGGCATTTTTTCTCCCAAAACTTAAAGAAATGGAACTTGGGAACGTATGGTTCCAGCAGGACGAAGCCACGACACAATGGCACAAGCCGTGGCTCCGTCCTGCTGAAACCATACGTTCCCAAGTTTCATTTCTTCAAGTTTTGGGAGAAAAAATGCCTCAATCATTTCTCTGTAGCGAACTGCATTCACAGTAACAGTGTGTTCTTCAGGTTCAGGCCCTTTCTTGCCACACTGCCACTTTCCCTGAATGCCTTCACCCACGAAACGATTGATTGCCGGCCAGGAACGGGACCCGTGGGATGAATATTGAACCGAGTTCAGAAGGCACGTTGGGTGTCAACCACTGAACGGCCAGAATTTTAATGGAACTTTTGAGGGTACACTTTGTGGCCATCGCGCTCCCCCGATTTGGCTCCCTGTGACTTCTTTTTATGGGGATATCTTAAATCCATTGTTTACAATGATAAACCACGGACCCTGCAACACCTAAAGGACAATGTTCGCCAAACCATCGCCGACATTCCCGTCGATATGCTCGAAAGAGTGGAGCGAATCTTCAAAAAGCGGGTGGATTAGTGAATTGCTAATGAGGGCCACTTAAAACAAAAATTCAGGATGTGTACAATACGATAAAAAAAAAATTAAATTGACATGTGAAATACTTTTTCTTTTATTGACCTTTCAAATCAGCAAGTTTCCCTGTCGCACTCTGTAGATATGTAAGTAAGTAGTAGTTAAATTCCTTTATCTTCACTGTTTTATTTTAATACAAGATGTACATTACAGGCACTACTACTTACATATCTATAAGAACTCTCAGTTGTACAAAGTTAAAATGTGTAATTAATGATGTATGCAAAACACCTATCCAGATGACAGTTTAGTTTAGAAATATATAAAGAGTGATCAACAATGATTGTAAACAAGTTAAATTTCCCGCCGAAAAATCTGGGGAATTTGATCGCTCCAAGTTCATGCCAAGGAAAAATTAATAAACAGTAACTCGATTTGACATTAGCAGCGTCGTGCGTCGTATTTTGCCATTGTGTGAATACATTCTTCGAATTAAGTTATTTTTCATTCTGTTTCATAGACATCAGTTCTTATCAGGACTACTTTGTATAAGTCTTTGTTTTGTGGTAAGTGATTTGCTGTTTTTAAGGTTAGACAATTAGAAAATTTAAGTTTAATCCTAAATTTACAGATTTTAAGAGAATTCGCTTGTGTTTACCGTGATGTTTGCACGACAGCATGCTGCTTTCATCCTGAAGGCTCATTATCGAAGTGGAACTATGAATGAAGATGGCACATGGACTTACTCATTACAATCGTGTCCGAATCAATTTATTCAAGCCTTTCCCGATGTCCACATTCCTTACAAAACATTTTCCTCGCATAAAACCCGCATTGTTGACCGTTTTGAGGGAAAGAATTGTATCTGTAAGGGCAAGTCAGCTGGAAGACTGCCTATCTTAACAGAAGAGGTTGTTGGCGACATTCAACAACGACTTGAACAAAGCCCAACAAAATCTTGAATTGAAAGAATTGATTATTGCAATTGGTTTAATCAGAATTTAAATGATAATGGTATGTTGGACAAGACCTTTTTTACTGACGAGGCGTGGTTTCACTTATCAGGATATGTGAACAGCCGAAACTATCGTACGTGGGCTACAGAAAATCCTCATACTTTTATTGAAACGGATTTACATCCACAAAAAATTGGTGTTTGGGTAGCAATTTCGAGACGTCAGAAAATTGGCCCAATATTTTTCAACGAAATAATCAATGCGGAGCGCTACCGAACACTCATTCTAGATGAATTTTTGAATCAATTGCATGATGGCGAACAGATAATGGGTTATTTTCAGCAAGATGGAGCCACTCCTCATACTGCGTTGGCGACATTAAGTTACTTAAGGGAATTTTACGATGATCGCTTGGTAAGCGACGGATTATGGCCACCACGTTCGCCAGACCTCACTCCGTGCGATTTTTATTTATTCGGGCATTTAAAAAATAAGGTTTTTAAAAATCGAATGCATACCCTAAACGAGCTTAAAGCAGCAATTGAAGAAGAGATAAGGAACATAAATCCGGAGGAGCTTCAACGAGTATTTCAAAATAAAAAACGTAGAGTTAACATTTGCCTAGAAAATGAAGGCCATCATTTTCAACATTTATTATAAAATTAGGGATGCTAACTCTACGTTTATTAAAAATACACAAAACCTTAACTTACTTCAATTTACTTTGTATATTTAATTAAAATTGTAAAAATTTTATATATAGTTATGATTAAATATTTAATATTTTGGGAAAAAATGTTTGCTACGCCAATGGAAAAGCAATCTAGGGGATTTTCTTTTCATATAATCAGTTGTACCAACATTTTTTGGCGGGTAATTTAACCTGTCTACAATTATTGTTGATCACACGTTACATAGTAAAAACAAAATTAAATTCATGGAATTTTCAACCAAATTCTAAAAGAACTCAAAGTTGACCAAGTCTTCTTTTAAATGATGTAATACGAATCTTCCACCCGCGCAAACTAAAAATATCCATCATCCTTGTACTTATTCGGTGTTAAAAAAATGGTGGAATTGCATCTGGATGAGATCACCGAAATGACATCACTCGACACCGGCGATTCCAAGATATTAATAATAAACACCTGGGGCGACCGCGAAATTAATAGCCCACGAAAAGAACTGTTATTAATCTGTATCTGTGGACTTTAATGGTCATAATTGCTAGTTTGCTAACACACTCTGATTTATATAGAAAAACCGTGAAATTGACGAATGGAAAAAAAGGCAATCTGTATTGCTTAATTAGCCATGATTAATCGCTAAAAGTAGATAATTAATAGGAGATAAAAAAAGGAAGATGAATTTATTAAAATCTAGAAAAAATTACGTCTATCCATGGATCGTATAAATTTTATCACCTATATTAATCTAAATTTAACGAAAAAATCAATTTGAAGCTATAGAAGAGTGTTGTCCACTCCCAGACTAAGCATGAAGTAAAATTTCGAGTTTAGAAAAGCCCCGCGTAGAAAATTTGTCGAGGGTCGCGCAGCGACCCGAGACAAATTTTCACGGGGCTTTTCTAAACTCGAAATTTTACTTCATGCGCCACGCGTATAAAACACTGAATTATTGTAAAATTAAAAGTATACTACTAAATCAGTACACTAAAAAGACTGTTATTCCTTATTTCACTTTTTATTTGTATCTTTTTTAGTGTAATAATCACTTCACGTAAACTCAAAAACATATAGTTACTAAATCAGTATTAAAAATATATTGCTAAAGCAGGATTCGCAATAAATTGCAGAACATGAATAATTTGAAAATCACAATATTTTATTTATACGCGTGGCCCATGAACTAAAATTTCGAGTTTAAAAAAGCCCCGTGAAAATTTGTCTCAGGTCGCTGCGCGACCCTCGACAAATTGTCTACGCGAGGCTTTTCTAAACTCGAAATATTACTTCACGCTTAGTCTGGGAGTGGAAACACTCGTTGGAAGCTTCACATTAGTTTGGTCACCAAAATATAGCGAAATTCGACCAAGTGTTTTCTTTTAATAATCATGACTTTTAATTCGGAAGAAAACTCACACAACCATTGTGAAAATGCATTTGAATAAATCACAAATGCGTCAATCCAATCCCCATTACCTTCCTGGTTAGACTTATCTGATCATCCGGATTTTTACTTTGCGAAGAGGATTTATGGCGGCAATCAATTCGCGTACTCTCGGCATTATTATTAATTCCTTTCGATCGTTCCGGCCATTTACAGAAAGATGTTTTAAGCAGATAACCCGGGATGAAGAAGAACGCCATGTGAGAAACGAATTAAGCCGTTTACGGTCGCGCTTAACACCATTTTCAGTGAAATCAAGCGAAGGGTACTTTATTTAACTTCCGTTTTTTTGTCTTCTTCTTCAAGAGCGAATTAAACTCTTAACAACAAATATCAGAAGATTTATAGCATATACACTGTAATTGGGAATGTATACTTAAAAGAAAAACTCCCTGTATATTTAAATATACAGGGAGTTTTTCTTTTAAGTATATCTTCTGATATTCGTTGTTAAGAGTTTAATTTGCAGCTTTAAGCGAGTGTTTTCCTCTTCCAGGTTAAGCATGAAGTAAAATTTCGAGTTTAGAAAAGCCTGAAAATTTGATTTGGTCGCGTAGCGCGAAGCGCGGAGCGGCCAAACCAAATTTTCAGGCTTTTCTAAACTCGAAATTTTACTTCATGCTCCACGCGTATTCGACACTGATTTCAAGTGAAGGTTACTTGTTCATAATATTTTAGTGTTTTCAATGTTTAATACGCGTGGCGCATGAAGTAAAATTTCGAGTTTAGAAAACCCTGAAAATTTGGTTTGGTCCAAACCAAATTTTCAGGCTTTTCTAAACTCGAAATTTTACTTCATGCTTAACCCGGGAGTGGAGAGCACTCGTTTATCTTTTAGAAAAGGCGTATGCATATGTATACTTAAAAGAAAAATTCCCTGTATATGAAAATATACGTATATGTATTTCAGTAATGTTTCAATTTGTAATTTACTTCAAAGTTGGCCGATTTTGCTTTTATCAACATTAACACAAAATTTACTTATATCTAAATAATCTCTGTTAATTTTATAAAAAGATAGACCTAATCTATTTTTTTTTTTACTTGAAATGTGTGAGATAAATCGTTTGGATTCACTTTCTTGTGACACACGATCAAGAATGGAAGAAGAATTCGACTCTGTTTCCAAACGTGATCCAGATGGCTGTGACAATAATTAGACTATTACCGTAATTAATTTCGCTTTCATTAACTAATTAAAAAAACTATGTAAAATTAGCGAAATGTAAAGAAGTTTCATATGAAATTATCAAGATTATAGAATTTAAACGTTTATTATTTTAAAAATTTAATTGATGAGGGTTCTACATAAAATATTTGAAATAAAAACAGCTAAATATTCTGTAATTAAATTCTTAACTGAATATTAATCTGCCTGACGAAGCCAAAAATTAGCTAAATGTAAAGAATTTGCACAAGAAAATATCAGGAAGTCTCGGATGATATAATTTGAGCGTTTTTAATTCTAAGTATTTAATTGATGAGGGTTATGCATGATGGAATATTTGAAAAAAAAAAAACAATTAAATATTCATCATATTTAATTAAGGAGCGACACAAGACTGAGAAGACTACGCCATGATTGTTGCCAACCGTCAGTAATGGAGAAGGCACTTAAAGAAGAAGAATACATAATGAAAGATTTAAAATAAAAACAACAGAATATTCATCTGCCCGATGAAGCCCAAAATTAGCTAAATATAAAGAAAATTCAAGCGTAAATATCAGGAAGTCTCCCATGATGAGAGTTTGCAATTGTAAATATTTAGTGACGTATTACTTGGTTACCAATCAATGGACTAATTGACTCTCCCACCCTTCTTAATTCGTTTGGCATTCATGTTCCGAGTACAGTAGTTCGCAGCAGAAGTACCTTTCATTTACCCTTAATAAGAAAGGACTATGTTAGGAACTTCGGTATATGTAGAATAGCGGCCAGTTGCAATGCAAGCAGTTTTGACTTTTTTCATAACGACATAAATTCTGTACGTCGTTACCTTAAGGAGTACTGTCTAGTTAATATTTATCTAATGTTTTGTTAGTAATTAGATATTATTTTAATATGTATTTTAATTTAGGCTCTGTGAGCAATCACATCTTTTGTAAATGGTGTAACCCGTATATTTGAATAAGATAAAAATAAAAATATTTACACTTGTAAATAAAATACATTGGGGTTAATTTCGTTTTACTTTTACAATCATCAAAATATTGTTAAGATTTATTGCTTTCTAAGCTTCTGTAATTTTGTTTAAAACAGTTTGATTTTGTTGTTTACCAACTTCAACACAACATTGAATAACAAATCAACAAACTGAAGCCCACGATTTATTTCCCAAGAGAATTGGTTCACCAGTATCAATGCCACGACTCTTTTAAAAAAATAAATAAAGTGAAATTAAATGTCAACCCGCCGAATACGCCCATGCTGGCAAAGAATGGCTTACGCAATGAAAACAGTTCAATTAGCAATAAATACATTGTGGGCGCGACGTGAATTTTCCAATCTATATAACGTGTAATTATAGCGCAAACGACACCTAAGATGAAATTATTGCTAATAGACATCATTAGCAATCATTTCATCTTAGGCGTCTATTAAGCGAGAGAGGAGCTAATACTTTCTAAACAACTTGTTGCACGGCGATAAATTGGACGTATTTAACACAATTACGATAGTTAATAGCATTATTAGGGCTGGGAATTTGAATATTCGCAAATATTCAAATACCACATTACTTATATTAAATCACTCACTTTTTCATATATTTAATTAATTTAGCTATTTGAATATTTAAATATTTCAATAAATTAGTGTTAGAAAATGTCTAATATATTTTCTAAAACTAAACAATTTTTAAATTCAAATAGTTTATTAGTTTAAATATTTGACTAATTTATAAATATTTCAATAAATTAGTGTTAGAAAATGTCTAATATATTTTCTAAAACTAAACAATTTATAAATTCAAATAGTTTATTAGTTTAAATATTTGACTAATTTGAATGCTTCATATTTGAATATTCACGAATATTCAAATTGCCAGCCCTAATAATTTTCTTCACAAATATTAATTGTTCATGCTTTTTCTGTTTTTAATTGCAGGTAATTCGGTAAATTTATGAATCAAAACGGGTTTACCGATAATTTACCAATAAGTGGCAGCAATATTGTTTCGAAAATTAATAAAAATTTTGCAAATTCACGAAATCTTGGCGAGATTTTTAACCGTCAAAAAAAACCGTCAAAATATATAAATGTAACAAACATTTAGGAAATTTACGAAAACTATTAATAAAAAAAGATTACGCAAAATTATGAAAAAAAAAATAAAGATCATGAAAAGTATCAATGTTTAAATTTAACGAAAATTAAGGAAATTTACGAAAACTGATTTAGAAAATCAACGAAAATTCATTAAAAGTGTAATATACAGGGTGACCCATTTTAATTTATCCACTAGAATGAATATCTCGACAAATTTGCATCGTACAAAAAATGTTTCGAACAAAAGTTTAATGTCATCAAAGGGGCCATCCGATCCTATAAAATTTGTTAAAGAAATTTTTTTTTGAAATTTTAAACTCCTATTTTTTATTTAAGATTTAGACTCTTCACCAAATGTGATGTAGGTTTTATCTGAAAAAAAATCGTGATAAAGGGCGCTGTAGTCGAAAAATGAAAACATTTCCCATAAACCTAAAAAACGGCCTTTACGTAGACTTATATGAAAAAGAGTGTGTAAAGTTTACTCCTAGGGATTTTTAACTCCTGACAGATGGTGGTAGAATCGCCAAAACTAGATTTTTTTGAAAATAGAGCATACGATTCGATTTTTGTCAAAAAAAAAGATTTGTTTAATGCTACCAAAGAACCCTTATGTTTTGTCTACGGTGTGTATGCTATTTTTTAGGCTGACGGGAAGTATTTTTATTTGAGCGACTAAGTGTAAAAAAGTCATTTTACTAGTAGCGGACATTTTATTGTATAAATTAACTTTAATAAGTCATTAGAATAATGAATTTTATAGTCCTATATTATTTTAATTTGCGGTCAGTACCTGTGTTGACCACAGCAGATATCTTTAGGTTTACCGGGAAAATTTTCATTTTTGCGACTACAGCGCCATCTATCACGAGATCATTTTTTTTCAGATAAAACCTACCTCATTTTTGGCGTAGAATCTGAATCTTAAATAAAAAATAGGGGTTCATATTTGAGACTTTAAAGTTTCCCCCGTCGCCTACTCATTGGGAGGTAGGGGTTAAGAAAATTCCACAGGATCGGATGGCCCCCTCGAAGCCATTAAACTTTTGTTTGGAAATTTTTTTGTACGATGCATATTTGTCGAGATATTCCAGTGGATAAATTATAATGGGTCACCCGGTATATAATGTTTATTTCAAAATTACCGAAAGTTTAAGAAATTCAGGAAAACCATGAGATCTTCGGAAATCTTGGAATTTCATAAAAAAACCTTAACATGAAATAACTTTTAAATTGCCAAGAATTTGAAAATTTTAAAGTTATGAAAAGTATCAAGATTTTCCAAATTAACAAAAATTTAGGTAATTCAGGGAAACCATAAGAATTTTGGAAATTAAAGGAAATCTTAGAAAAGTGTTAAAAATTAACCAAAACTTTGAAAATTCTTAAATCTTGAAAATTTATCAAAATTTCAAAAAAAACTAAACGACTGTCTTCCACTCCCAGACTAAGCATGAAATAAAATTTCGAGTTGAGAAAAGCCCGAAGAATTTGGATTTGGACGCGCAACGTCCAAATCCAAATTCGGTCTTTTCTCAACTTGAAATTTTACTTCATGCGCCACGCGTATAAAACACTGAACACTGTAAAATTAAAAGTATACTACTAAATCAGTATTAAATATGTACTGCTAAAACACGATTCGCAATAAATTGCTGAACATGAATAATTTAAATTTCACAATATTTCAGTGATTTATATGCGTGGCGCATGAAGTAAAATTTCGAGTTTAGAAAAGCGTTTCTAAACTCGAAATTTTACTTCATGCTTAGTCTGGGAGTGGAGACACACGTTCAAAATTAAATGAAATATTTGTAATTTATGAAAAGCGTTAAAAATTAACCAAAACTTTGAAAATTCCTAAATCTTGAAAATTCATAAAGATTTTAATAAAATCTAAACTACTGTCCTCCACTCCCAGACTAAGCATGAAGTAAAATTTCGAGTTTAGAAAAGCTTTTCTAAACTCGAAATTTTACTTCATGCGCCACGCATATAAATCACTGAAATATTGAGAAAATAGTTGAGAAAAGCCCGAAGAATTTGGATTTGGGCGTAGCGTCCAAATCCAAATTTGATTCAAAGTGAAGATATTAGCATTTCAAACTGAGAAATATTACGAATGCCAACTGTCATAATAATTTAAACGCCACTTGACATTATAAGATACATCTGATATTATAAATTACATTCTATTTGTAGATTGTTTCTGATTTTATATTTAAACTTATTTATTGCTTTTAATTTATTGTCAGTAATAAGCATTATGTACTTTAAATGATATTTCCGTAAAAAAAACATTAAGGCCCGTTTGCACCCCGACTGATTAACTTTAATCACCCACTAATCATTGATGAAGCCTCTGATCAAGTCAAAATTCTAGAAGAAGCTACAGCGTAGCGAAACAATTGCAGTGAAAATAAATACAAGTTGAAAATCAGAAATGTTTTATTTATTAATTTATTAAAGTAATCATGGATTTTCAAAAATTATATGCCTCAGTAATCAACGAGATCAAAATTCTAGAATACAGGAATGTAATAAATTTGAAAAAAAAAACCTTAACATGTCTCTTTCATCAATATGCGATTGTACAACCAATTTTTAAATAAAATTATTGTGTTTTTAAGAAGTACTCATCACTGATTAAGTTAATCGAGCTGGGTGCAAACGGGCATAAACATGTAAATTAAATGTGATAATACAGACTAAATGTCAACTGTTAATATATCATAACTGTCAGCACTGGCAACTGAAAAAAAATAGTAATTATATTTTTCCAACTTCTGATAAAATTTAATAATATCTAAATAAAACATCAAAATTAAATAAAACTTAAAAACAAATATTTCAAAAATGACAAATTTCGAATTTTAATTAATACCTTTTATTTTATAAAAAACTTGGAAAATTCATTTCTTGAATTAATTTCTCATCTGGCACTTGGTGGATTTGTGAAACAATACAATTAATTTAAATAACTTTACATATTGGAAAATTCAATTGATATTGTCAGCAGTTGACAAATCTTCAAAATTGATCAAAATGCTTTTTTTATATTAAAAAGACAGGAAAAAAAATCTTGAACTTTATTAATAATACCCATAATACCTAAATGAGGGGACGGCAAATTTATCCTCCGCCCCGGGCGGCAGAAACCTACGCTACGCCACTGCACGACACGTTTCGTTATTGAAACTCGAGATTGCTCGATGAAAGTGCATTTCGAAGAAGTTGGTGTAAAAGTGCGCTGATGTAACTCTTTCATCAATTCCTTTTATTTGTTGCCGTTGTCTTTATTAGAAAGTGTATTAAACATTATACTGGTTCGAGGAAGAGCTTCTTAAGATGTTAATCCCTTTACATTTTAAAAATCTCTTCTTTGAACCATTATAATACTCCTTATACTATAATAATAATATTTAAATAATCTCACGACAGATAATATCCAATTACAGGGAGGGTTAGGTTTTAGTGGCTGCACTGCCCAAGAAGAAGCACACTTAGGCCTGAAAGGCCCATTGTGATACCGCGACTTGCATTCTTTTACGGGAAACATTGCATTAATAATAATAATAATAATCAGATTATAAATAAAGTAAATATTGTTCAACATAATAACTACAAAAGTATAAAAAAGTAAACTATCTAATAGAGACAACAAAAAAATATTTTCACTGATTTTTGTATAAATTTAAATAAAAATAGAATGGTTAACGTTTCATAAAATTAAAAAATATTGCTAGAACAGAAATAAACTTTGAGGTAATGATAATAAATAAAAAAAAAATCAAAATTGAATTTGTGTTCAGTATTCCGGCACCAGATACCTACAGGCGCGTTTCGGACCTCAAGGTCCTCTTCAGTGTAGTCCCGACCCAATGCTGAGGAATACTTAACATTTCTGACTATTTCAAGCCAATATGTGAAAACTATTAGATGGCGTTAGCTATCGAATCCATTAAAAAGAAGAAATGTTTACTTCATGCGACACGCGTATTAAACATCGATTTATTATGTAATTCAATATATTCTAACGAGTGTCTTTAAACTGTCGGCATCTCGGTTGCTTTAAAAAACAAATCAAATATCTGAAAAAAGAGCAATATAGAAATAATCCAGCGATACCAAAATAAAGTACTGAGGAGTATTGTCAATGCAAAAAAAAATATCTGAAATTAAGTCATATAATTTAGTGAATCTCGGAAACGTCAAATAAATTTATTTTATATGCCTAATAAAGACGTAAGTTTCTGAAGTCAGAACCTACTGTGATGCCGACAGTTTATACACTCGTTAGTTTTAATCCTGCTTTAGCAGTATATTTTTAATGCTGGTTTAATTAACAATATAGTTTTAATTTGACAATATTTCAGTGTTTCATACGTGTGGCGCATGAAAAAAAATCGAGTTTAGAAAAATCTGAAAATTTGGATTGAATATAAGAAAGATTTTATATAATTTCATATTACAAGTTTTGAATACAATGGATTTTCCAGATGATTGTAAATAACATTAATTCATTTCCTTGTACATTTTACATTAGCATAAAAAATCTTACCAAAAAAATATTGTTCAGTCGTTAATTAGAAAAGTGCCATGCATCTTGGAGGTCTGTATGGTGGCGGTATCTGGCGACGAGTGGAATGGCTACGCGAGTTTCTCACTAGATTGGTTTGAAATTATTTAGTTTGCTGTGTAAAGACTTAATTAGTTAAGAAATCGTCTACATCACCCAAATCGGAAGTTAGCGGTGCGGAATGGACTAAAAGTAAGTGGCAGTAGTGATCCGTCACCCCTTGTGCGCCCCCGATGCCGGCACTTCTGATCTTTGCTGATGAAATCAAAAATACAGTCCACAGAAACTGATTCTCCCCCCAACAAATAATTTACAATTTAATTATTTTTTTTTGGTAAGATTTTTTATGCATTTTATATTAACATCAACACATTATTTTTGACGTAACAAAACCTGTTATTTAAATAGAAAAAAAATAAGAAATAGGTCCAACTTGTGACATCATAACTGCGTAAAGAATGAAGAATGGATTTTTTATTCAATAAATTAATCTCTGTCTACATTTGGAGTAAAAAAGCACGGAATTCTTTGCTCAAAAGCGGACGCTAATAATGCGGATTGTGTGTGTTTTTATTATTCATTATGTCCGCGTTTTGTGAGTGAATAAATGGACGATGGCGAAATTGGGACAAACGTTATGTTCCCATTGAGAAAGAGATGTTTGTGTGCTGTATGAATACAACAACAGATGGTGAGCATGTGAGGTATTCGAGGGATACGAAATGGAATTTATGTATTAAATTTTCCATCTAGGACAAGAAATTCCGAAGACGGTGTTCCGAATTTTATATATTTTTATATCTGGATAAACCAGAGTGTGCTGAATCTAAGGGGGTTTCAATTTTCTTCCTGACATTCAGTGCTTACAGTTTAGAGTGTGTTTAGAGTGAATACTGAAGAAAGTATATTTAATTTTTGCTAGATGTACATTTCGAGTACTATGTACTCATTATCAAAAAAAACATTTTCATATAATTTAGAGTGTGCTGAATCTAATTGTATAGTTAGATATACAGTTGAATTCAAATTTTCAGGCTTTTCTAAACTCGAAACTTTACTTTATGCGCCATGCGTATAAGGCGCTGATTTCAGGTGAAGTTCACTTGTTCACAATATTTCAATGTTTTCAGTGTTTAATACGCGTGGCGCATGAAGTAAAATTTCGAGTTTAGAAAAGCCGGAAAATTTGGTTTGGCTACGCGACCAAACCAAATTTTCAGGCTTTTCTAAACTCGAAATTTTACTTCATGCTTAGTCTGGGAGTGGAAAACACTCGTTTAAAGCTTCAGATTGAACTGTTTAAAAAAAGCGTTTTGGATGTTTAAATTTTAAAATAATCCAAAGATTTAACTATTAAAGAATCCCTGAAGATGGAATTATTTATTCAAAAATTATTCAGCCTTGATTCCATTCATAAAACCTTTACAATCATTAAATGCCTACCAAGATCAAATTATTATCATAATCAATACATATATATTTTTTTTCATTGATACCCACGATTCAAAATCCCACACGCGCGTTATTCAAAACACAAAAACAACAAATGTTACGCAACCCAAGCCTGTCTCTCTCTTATTTGGTAATCTGTGTGTGGTTGCAAAAATGCAGAATAAATTCGGAAACGTGTCTCGCGCGCGTCCCGTTTTATTCATTATTTATTCCAGGCGCCTTCCCACGGATTAATTTCAAAATCAACCAACCATATGGTCGTCTCAAATTATGTAAAAAAAAAAAGAAGAAAAGGTGACATTTTGTAGTTTCTAATAAAAAAACACGAATATGTTTTTTTAAACCTTCTTCTTTAATGTGCGTGTGAGTGATTAAAAAAGCACTGATTATTTTCTTACTTAGTTGTAAGAATCAAGTTATAAAAGTTCTATAAAAGAGGGGTTAGGTAGCACAATAGGCCTAATGGGGCCTAAGTGCAGCTCAGAAATGCGCACTCCCCAAAGAACCAGAACCAGGGGGGTTAGGTGCTTAAATTCAATCTATTTGTTTACGGTATGATTTTGTAAAGCAAACTATAATAATAAAAAGTAAAGGAACTTTCCATTAAATCATAATTTTAATGAATGGGCTCGTTCATCAGAGACAACATTTGAGAGTTTACTGCCAACTGTTGGGGAATTCTCTGATGATCGTGAACATGTTAGGGCAGCAGTCGCCATTTTTACAATCGTGCTATTTTGACCCATTGATGTTGGCGATTGGTATTGGCCGGTTAAACTTTTAAGCTAGTCGAGGTTATTGATGTGCGAAATTATGCATTTAATAATATCTATTATGAAATTACTAAACGTAAGGCAGAGCTGGGCAGGATTCGAATCATTTAAGATTCGAATCCTGGATTCGAATACTATTAGAGGATTCAAAAGAGGCATTCAAATACTTTAGTTCAACTGGATTCGTGATCCGGATTCGTTACATTTTTTTAAGAGGATTTGTATTCGAATCCAAATGTGGGTGATTCGAATCCTTATAAAAGGATTCGAATCCTTATAAAAGGATTCGAATACTTACAAAAGGTGTTGAATGGTCAAAAGTAATTCGAATTAATTGTGAGGATTAACTTGAAAAATGTCTTTTGTGTGTTTTTAAATTTTTCGTTAAATCACTGTTTTATACGCGTGGCGCATGAAGTGAAAATTTGTCTCGGGTCGCTGCGCGACCCTCTACAAATTTTCTACGCTGGGCTTTTCTAAACTCGAAATTTTACTTCATGCTTAGTCTGGGAGTGGAAACGCTTGTTCTAAACTTTAAACTGAATGCTTTGATAAGAACATTAAATTACTAAAAATGTTTTTAAAAATACCAAGCTAGTTTTCAAAATTTTGTTTAAAATTATTTGAAGTAAAACTGACATGGTAGCCACAATCTGAAATGTTAAATGTTTCCGGCATTTCCCTAATTTAAGATTTTTTTCCCTAACCTTTTGATATAAATTGTGGGAAACCCCCATTTTGTTAAATTGTTTTCATTACTTTTGTCAATATTTGAGTTAATTTTATAAATTTTTACGTGTTTTGTAATTGGCCTGCTGATTTTGATAAATTTAAAATCATATGGCTTTCTTGTTAGTGTTTTGGTCAATTTCAATATTTGAATATTTTCTCTGACTTTCCCGGTTTTAATGGTCTTCAGTAAGTTTTTTATTTACGTAATTTTCAGGCATTAGTCGATTTTATAATAGAGTTTAATTTGAAGTTTTGAACGGGTGTTTCCACTCCCAGGCTAAGCATGAAGTAAAATTTCGAGTTTAGAAAAGCCCCGTGAAAATTTGTCTCTATTGAATTTACGTAAGTTAGAAGTTGATTTAGTTGCCTGTCGGTTCCTTTGAAGATGCAAAATACATACATGAACTACTTCGAAGAACTAATTTTAAACGACTCTAACAATAAGAATAAAGACAATATATTGCACTGGTCAAGATATGTAGACGACATTTTTTGCATCTTCAAAGGAACCGACAGGCAACTAAATCAACTTCTAACTTACGTAAATTCAATAGAACCATCAATTCAATTCACACTTGAAAAAGAACAAGACAACAAACTGAATTTTCTGGATTTAACTCTGACACGTCAAGACGGTAAAATTGAATATAATATCTTTCGCAAAACAACCTACAGTGATGCAATAATACCATCTAATTCCAACCAATCTATACAAATTAAAATGAGCGCCTTCCATAGTTTAGTCAACAGATTGTTTAGTATACCCTTATCAGAAATTGACTTCAACAAAGAACTCAGAACAATAAAAACCATAGCCACGAAGAATGGCTATAAAGAAGAAATTATCGATCACATAGTAAATAAAAAACGAAAGAGTTCTTTGTTGAAGTTAATTTACGCTGGATCGGAAATTGTAAATCCAAAATCATATATCTCTATCAATTTTGTTAATAATAAATCAAATGTAATCATCAACTCGCTGAACAAATTAAACATCAATTCTATTTGTGTTAATAAAACCAATTTAGGGAAAATATTAATTAATAACAAAGATCAAACAGAAAGGGGTGAAAAAAGCGGCGTATATCAATTGCACTGCAACGATTGCGAAGCCATTTATATCGGCCAAACTGGACGAAATTTTAATACTCGTTTAAAAGAACACAAAAAATCTATCTTGGATAACCAGGCAAAAACAGGCTTCGCTAAGCATTGTATTGATAATGGCCATTTTTTCACTACCTCGAAATTTAAAACATTAAAAATCATAAACAAATCGAGGAAACTTAACTACTGGGAAATTTTTTACATTAAGGATGCGATCAGAAAGGGCCTATATGTAACCAACGACAATTTAAACGCAATTAACACCCCGCTGATCGACACCTTTGTCAAATTACGCTCCAATAATCAGGTCTCCTCCCACCCTACTTAGTCTTAAGCCATTAGCCTTAATCCCCAATGTATAAAACGCGGTCCGCTCTTTTGTAAATCATAGTAATCCTTGTAAACCACATTGATAATGGTCGTCTGACCGAAACTAGTCGTGGAAATAAAATATTGAATTTGTGAAACAAAAACCAAGTGTTTTATTCTATCAACCTTATATAAAAAGTGTAAAGATGTTTCACCAAGTGTTAGATGAGTCAACAATCAAAAGTTTCTATTAAATGATGATTTTAATGATTATAATCGATTAAATGGGCGTAATCAATAAAATCATTATTTAATGGTAAGGTACCAAAAGGTTAAAGGTGATACATTAAAATAAAATTAAGTACGTGTAAACATTCAAATGCAAAAAGGTTGCTCAAATAATTCAAGCTCGGAAAAGTGCACGCATACGCCATCTAGATAAACTCAACGAAAGCTCGTGCTCAGCGCAGACACGAACCATTCCCATGCTCTCCATCTCTTTCTCTACTCCATCTTCCTCTTACTCTTTAGCCAGTTCAGTTCTTAAGCGCGTAAATTACAAAATCAAATATTTATTTTTATATGTGATCATTTTTTTTGTATTCAACTTAAGAGTTACACAACAGAAAACAAAATGCGTTCCTCTTGCAAAACTCCTTACCTTCAGTCCGGCCTGCTATTTTTCGAGTTTGCGTTTATGGGGTGGAAAAGAGATAAAAAGAAACACTTAATGATTTTTACGTTAAAACCAAGTGAACACACAGACATTTATCTTTCGATAGATTATGGGGTGGGAAAGAGATTCAAAAAACACTTAATGGATTTTTACGTTTAAACCGAGTAAACACAGAGACATTTACCTATCGGTAGCGCTTTTAAAAAGAACTGGCTATATTTTCATGTAAACACAAAGAAAGAAAAAATAAGCTGCCAATTAGTTTGACGATACATCAACACAAGGAGATTGAATTTCATTAAATTTCGCAAACTAAAATAATAATTTAAACAACAAAAAAATACGCGTGTTTTTTTGTGTAATTTAGTGTCTGAATAATTTTATTATTTGCTTTAAGGAAGTGAAAATTGTGAGAAAATCTGACCTGGAAATGGAGGATGATGGTCCAAATGAGCCCCAGCGTCAGCTTCGGGTTACCGTCGACGATGTCCTCGGATCTGATGTTGACAAGTTTGATATTTTGGCAGCGCAAGAAGTGCAAGGCTGTGTCGATGTTGTGCAGCATGTGGAAACGCATTACTCCTCTTTCTCTTGGCTGAAAAAAACATTTTTTTTTTAAATTAATCCTCTTTCTCTTGATTAAAAAAAGAACTAATAAAACACTGATTTAATTTCTTCACTAATTTACTTTTCACTATGTATAGTTATTTAAATTTTAAAACACTTGCTATTGTTGCACAAATTAAAACTTTATTCCGACTAGTTTCGGTTTGTTAGTCCATTTTCAAAGGAATGTGTACCAAGTGTTTTTTTAATTTAAATAACTTTACATATTCTAATATGTTTCACCAAGTGCCAGATTGGAAATTAATTCAAAAAATTACTTTTCACTGTTAGATTACATTTCGAGTACCAAGTACTCTTTTTCACTAAATGATTTAGTTATTGAAAAATAATACATGGTACTCGAAATATACATCAGTGAAAACAGTGAAAAATAATTTAGTGAAGAAAGGAAATCAAACAGTGGTTAATTAATTAATTAATTCGCGATTAATTACTTCACATAACTCAAAACAAACAGTGAATATAAAAAAGAACATTATATTCTTGAATAATCTCATTATCAATAAAATTTAAAATAGTTTCATGGGAGTAGCTAAGAGGGATGCAAGAGGAGCCAGGATTTTGGCCAAGAGGGACAAGAGACAATACATATGCCAAACTTAGTTGGAAACTTATGAAGAAGCACACAATAAAATAGGGAAAGGGACGGAGAAGCATAAAATTATGTTGAGATATATCAAGTTCGAAAGATTATATTATATAGATCAGAGCTGGGCGGGATTCGAATCATTCAGGATTCGAATCCTTTTAGAGGATTTAAAAGAGGCATTCGAATACCTTAGTTTAACTGAATTCGTGATCCGGATTTGTTACTTTTTTCTAAGACGATTCGTATTCGAATCCAAATGTGGGTGATTCGAATCCTTATTAAAAGGATTCGAATATTTATAAAAGTATTTAAATATTTATAAAAGGATTCGAATACTTACAAAAGGATTTGAATTGTCAAAAATAATTCTATTGCAAATAATAAAAATAGAATTGGTTTATACCCCAAATAATTCTTTTGGGGTATTACCAAATTCTTGTTATCCTCGCTTGGGGGAAGCGACGATAACAACGATTAACATGAAAAATGTCTTTTGTGTGTTTTTAAATTTCTCGTAAAATCACCTTTTTATATGCGTGGCGCATGAAGTAAAATTTCGAGTTTAGAAAAGCCCAGAAAATTTACTTTATGCTTAGTCTGGGAGTGGAAAAGCTGCGCGACCCTCGACAAATTTTCACGGGGCTTTTCTAAACTCGAAATTTTACTTTATGCTTAGTCTGGGAGTGGAAAAGCTCGTTCGAAACTTCAAACTGAATGCTTTGATAAGAACATTGAATAAGATAAATTCAAATTCAAAACTGTTTGAATTCGAGAAAATAAGCTTACGCTTCTTATAATTTGCAAAGTTTAAACATAATATATAAAATTACGAAAAAACTATTCGTGAAAATGTAAACAGTGTCTTAATTATTCAATGGATATTTATCGTCTTAAATTGTCTTAATAATTAAGACACTGTTTGCATTTTCACGAATAGTTTTTTCGTAATTTTATATATTAAGAACATTAAATGACTGAAAATGTTTTTATAGATAATAATCTAGTTTTCAAAATTTTGTTTAATATTATTTGAAGTAAAACTGACATGGTGGCCACAATCTGAAATGTTAAATTTATCCAACATTAAAAGATTGTTTTCCCTGGCCTTTTAATATAACTTTCTTCTGTGGGATACCCCCATTTTGCTAATTTTTTTTCATTGTTTTTATCAATATTTAAGTTAATTTTAAAAATATTTACGTGTTTTGTAATTCGCCTGCTGATTTTGACAATTTTAATAATATCATATGGCTTTTTTGTTAGTGTTTTGTTCAATTTGAATATAATTCCACGACTTTTCTCTGACTTTCCTGGTTTTAATGATATTCAGTGATTTTTTTATTTACGTAATTTTTAGGCATTCGTCGATTTTATACTAGAGCTCAATTTAAAACTTTGAAAGAGTGTTTCCACTCTCAGGCTAAGCATGAAGTAAAATTTCGAGTTTAGAAAAGCCCCGTGAAAATATGCCGAGGGTCGCGCAGCGACCCGAGACAAATTTTCACGGGGCTTTTCTAAACTCGAAATTTTACTTCATGCGCCACGCGTACCAAACACTGATTTGAAGTGAAATTCAGAAACACACAAATACATCTTTAATCGGAGTAACGGGGAATCAGATATTTAGTCTGTTATCAACGATGTTTAGTGTTAATAATAAATAATTAGGTTTTGAATATTTTTGTTAAAACAACTGGTAACGATATTTATATATTAATAGTTGCAAAAAAATTATAAAATCAAATTTATTCTTAAAAGATTTGTATTCGTGATTCAAAAAAAAACCGGATTCGAATCTTTGATTCGAATCATATTTATCTCTTACGGATCCTTTATTCGAGTATTCGTGATTTGAATTATATTAGGTAATTCGGATTCGTGATTCAAATCCTTTTTATGAGGATTCGTCCCAGCTCTGATATACAGGTTGGTCTAATTTCGATGTTGCTTATGGGCATCTCGGTAAATATAAGAGTTAGAAAAAAACCGATGGCGCAGTCGCGACCTCTTTTTTTGAGACTAGGATAATGCCGAAAACAAATATGCACCATCTTGTTTTTTTTCAGAAGTTATGGGACAAAATAGGGTTTTCTTGATTTTTAACTTTAATTAATATCTTGCGTAATTTGTAAGATAGACAACAACTATAAATACCTTCTTAAGACACTTTTTTGAGTAGAATCCAGTGGCGTGGGCATTTTTTTTATTTTATGCACACGTTTTTGAGTTATGGCCAAATTATTATTTTTTTTAAATGTAAATTATAGTTGGCTTTGACACAGTTGATAAGAGTGTTTTTCACTGATTTCAAAAATATCTACTTTTGTGAATTTATCTTAAATAGAAATTGTTTTTGTTGAGAACTAAATATGTCGTTGTTGGTCTTTTTTATTGTAAAAAACATAGTTATACACCATTCCATTTGTTTCTGGATCTCGCCTAGCTATGGAAAAGTGACAGTTTAAGTATTGTAAATGGGGCTGGTTGTGTTTTAAATCAGGGTTTTTAAATGTCACTGTCAGATGTTCGATTTTAAGGTTATAATTTCTGACTATTGTGATCTTACACTGTTGCCTGTTTTACAAATTTTCAGATATAAAAGGATAATAATATGCATTTTTAAGATTAACAAAATTTACTACTTTGATACTGTAAAAAATGTCTAAGGAAAATAATTTTAGCTGCAACAACATGTTTTTATTCACAGAGAATTTTGCGCCCATTAATTAATTTGAATTTATACCCCATACTTTTAACAACCCCATAAAGTGTTGTTCTACTCCCATGGAACTCATAATTTTCTTTCATATCATTCAAAAGATCTCTCAAAGTAAAATACTGATTTCTAGAGTTATATTGCCAAATTAGTTGTTGCAGATCTTTTCTAGCTAGGTGATTCCAAAAATGGCTGTTTTTAGATCGTTTGCCAGAAGTAGTAGATTTCAATTCGTCAGGTCTTTGTCGTAAAATTAATTTTAATGAAGATCTCCCTACCTGAAATGTAATTATCTTTAATTAAATATATATGATAATTAAAATACTAGACATACCCCAAAAATATCTATTAAAATCGTAATAATATTGTGATGCTGCAGATTTGGATTACTTTGCCTAAAATGTTTGTAGGATTTCAGAATTTGTAACCTTTTTGATTCAGAGATAATCTTTGGCATGTTAATATTTAATATGTGCCTGAAATTATTTTTCACTTTGACATTGACACAGCATTGCAACACTAGATTAATTTGATTTAATAATAAAATGCTCGAAGAAGCGACCGCGTGGCGAAATAATTGTTGCAAGATTAACAATAAACCTCTTGAAAATTAAAAAGAGGATTACTTATGATATCATAAATTATTGCAACACTGTTAAAATAAGGAAACAGGAGTGCCAATTTATAAAAAATGTAAATGTTGATACTGCAACATAACAACACGAAAGCATGGCTAGGCGAGATCCAGAAACAAATGGAATATATTATACCTAACTTAATTTTTGACAGTCAAAACAAACGTCATTGTTTCATATTACCTATTAGGTAAATATCTCACGATGGCCTACAGAAATTATGAAAAGTGCGATATGTTTGAATGTTTCATCGAATCATTTAAGATTCCAAGTGCGGCCGCACAACTATATTATCAAAGATATCCTGAACGTCGCCAACCCGCGGAAACAATATTTACCAGACTATGAAGTAATTTAATTAATTATGGATCTTTTAAAAGGCCTAGAACCAAAAAATATAACATACCAGGCCAAGAAGAGGAGGAAATCAATGTTATCGCCTGTGTTAGGGCAAATCCCAATACATCTTCTCGTGAAATTCAGCAGAATGTCGGAGTGTCTCGTTGTAAGACTTTAAAAATATTAAAGAAGCATAAATTTAAACCATATAGAGGCAGATCTGTTCATTATTTACGGCCGGGAAACTATGAAAGAAGGCTCGACTTTTGCAACTGGTATGTAAATCGATTAAATAATGACAGAAATTTCTTTCGCTTGATAATATGGACGGATGAAGCCTGTATTACTAGTGATGGCATTTTTAACCGCCATAATCAGCATTGGTGGGCTAATACAAATCCCCGTCAAATAATACCTCGACGAAGGCAGGGGAGATTTGGATTTAATGTATGGTGTGCATTATTAAGAGATCGAGTTGATTTCTATAAATACGATACCCCAGTATTTATAGAAATCATTTGAATACAGATCAATATCTAGACATTTTAGAGGAACATATTGAACAATATATAGACAATGTTCCATTGCAACAGCAAAGAGTTCTGTTCTTCCAACAAGATGGAGCACCGGCTCATAATGCGCGTAGGACCAGATTGCTTCTGAATGCAAATTTTGGGGGCAATTGGTTGGGAACATTTGGACCGGTTAGGTGGCCTGCTAGATCTCCAGATCTGACACCGTTAGATTTTTTTTATGGGGATACCTGAAGGACAAAATTTACAAGCAGCCTATAATTAATTTAGACATATTGGAGCAAAATGTTCATGATGCCATAGGAAATATTCGCAACATTCAAATGTATAACGCCATTCGAGCTGTAAGAGGTAGATGCCAAAGATGCATTGAAAATAATGGCCAGCAGTTTGAACATTTAAAATAAGTTTTTTTTCTTTCTAAATAAATAAAAATCGTAATAAATTTAAAAATAAAATTATGTTCAGCCAAATAAAGTATTCATTATTCAAAAAAGAATTTTTGTTATTATTATTTAAAAAACCTCTAGTTTATAATGTTTATCATAATTAAAATTGCGCATGCATATGATCAAAAATGGCTTTTGTCTTCCATATTATATTATTTAGCATATTAGATTAAAACCTAGTTTCTACTCTATAGTAACACTGTTTTTAAGATAAATTCACAAAAGTAAACAGGGTGAGTTTTTTTTCATGTGCTCTATGGGGATCTCGAAAACTATAAGAGATAGAGCAACGGTTAAATAGACAAAGTAATGCAGTTTTACGAGCAAATTAGGAAAACGTTTGCAAAATTTTCAAAAAAGTCAAGGGTAACTAGATAATTAAAAAAATGTGAATTGTCGATTTTTTTAAATTGATTTTTCTCAGTTATTAAAAGAGATAGAAAAAACAATAAATGGGCAAGTTTTAGATAATTTTACACAAAATAATAAAATTTTATGAGATTTTATCTATCGACATTCGTTTTTGAGATATAACACAAACTTACGTTTTTTTAAATGAAAACCATAGTTGGCTATGTCATTATTATAAAGGGATTTTTTTTTTCACTTGGCATACTTATTTGCAAAAATAACTAGGCTGTTAAATATATCCTATTTTATTTACAACAAAAAATTGTTAGCCATGAAATAATGACTCAAATAAAAAACAATTACGATTGTTCGTAGCAGTTAATTTTATTGTTGTATTTTTGTCAATTATTTTAATTTCTTGCTGCAATTAAAATCCCAGCCGTAATTGTTTTATAATAATAATTTTTTCATGGGCAACAATTTTTTTGTTGTAAATATAATATTGAAAATTGTTATTTACTTAGTCATTTTTATAAATATGTATGTCAAATGACATATCAGTTTAGAGAGAGAAAAAAATCCCCTTTTAATAATGACATCGCCAACTATGATTTCCATTAAAAAAAAAAAAAAATTGGCCATAACTCGAAAATGTGTGCATAAAATAAAAAAAATTCCTACGCCACTGGATTCTACTCAGAAAAGTGTCATAAGAAGGTATTTATAATTTATGTTTAACTTATAAATTACGCAAGATATTAATTAAAGTTAAAAATCAAGAAAACCCGATTTTGCCTCATAACTTCTAAAAAAAAACAAGATAGTGCATTTTTGTTGTTGGCATTATCCTAGTCTCAAAAAAAGAGATCGCGACTGCGCCATCGGTTTTTTTCTAACTCTTATATTTACCGAGATACCCATAAGCAACATCGAAATTAGACCACCCTGTACATATATGTAAAGATATATATGTATATGAAAGATAATATTATATAGATACATGTATAAAGGACACAGAATGGAAAAAAGGGTGAACGCAAACGAAATAACTTGATAAAACAATAATGTACATTTTCTCTTATATCTTCTTAACATAAAAGAGAATAATAACATTTGCAGAAGTCACGTCAACTATATAGTAAGAAACATTACAGGCACTCTTTTTTCAAATGAAACGTAAAAACTGATATTCAAGAAGTCATAGTTGTCAAGTGCCCCCCTCCTTAGCTACGCCAATGAATATTCTACTTATTAAATAATCAAATATAGCAGTTAGAAATGTAAAGATCGAGTCGTAGACTTTTGGTGGATGTGCCGGGTAACGATTTTCTAAAAATAATTTAAAAAAATTGACGTGATGTTCAATGGACATATAATCGGATGAATTCACATAGAAAGTAATAAGCTATATTCGGTTGCAAAGAAAATCGAAATATCTTGACTCGTTTAAAAAAAAAATTATAACCAATTTTGCAATTACAGGAAAATGTGATTACGTTGGGCGAACTTTTGTTTGAATATTTGTAAAAAGTGAACCGAGTCTATAATCAATTAAAAATTCATTGATGAAAAATGAAATAAATAAGCTTTAACATGCTTTCAACAAAATTAAAATGTCTATGCCAGTTATTCTAAAATAATAATAACAAATTTGTAAAATGGATCTCCCGTTAAATAAATAAATTGAACTCAAGTTACTGTTTTTTAAAATCAGGGTAGTAATAACTCAGACAGACTAATAAAGAAGTACTTATTAAACACTGTAATGGCTATTATAAGTCATAAGTACTTAGTATTATTACATTAAATAAAGTTGTATAGTTGTTGTTTTGTTGAAATCTCGTATAATTATTGAATAACATATCATTGCAGTCAGTCTTAATTATTTATAATTAACATAATTTTATTGCGAGGCCTTGTGTCTTTTATACATATTATGTGATGAGAAACTGGTCAGCTTAATAATTTAAAAAAAAAATCAAGACATAATTATTATGCGAAATCGGACGAAAACAAACCCAAATTTGGCGACACGTGAAGAAATTGCGGTTCATTAATAAATTTCACGAGGCGAATTTCGCTTCATTCATGAACGGCTACATATATGGAGGTGGTTAATTGACCTTGTCCTTCGCATCCACAAGAGATTTCGACTTTCTTTACATACGTAATAAAAACAATTGTGCAATGACTTTTTTTTGTAAGAGTGACAAAATAAATGTAATTTAACTTAATGAATTAAACTTAATATCGACTTTCTGCAGAAATTTAATCTTGTTGAGACTTCTCCAAATATTCATTAAAACAACTACTTCTCTGGCTAATACTCAAACCGAAGTAGAAGTAGTTGTTTCAATGAATATTTTGAGAAGTTTTGAAGAGACTAAATTTTTGCAGAAAGTCAATATTATTTGATTCCTTTTTATATTTTGTAAATATTCTGCAAACTAATGACAAATTCAATTTTTTATCAATTTAACTCTTTCAGCCCTGATTTTATTTGCTGCCTAAATAATGTTAGTAATAAATAGTATGTAGTAATGATAGTAATAAATAATATGCAGCAATGATAGTAATAAATAATATGCAGTGGCATATTATTTATTACTATCCCAGATATACAGAGAGTTTTTCTTTTAAGTATACATATCTCAATAAGCTGTAAACGCTGTAAATCTTCAGATATTTGTTGTTTTTGCTTATATTTTAAATTAAACTTTTAAACGAGTGTTTTCCACTCCCAGATTAAGCATGAAGTAAAATTTCGAGTTTAGAAAAGCCTGAAAATTTGGTTTGGTCGCGTAGCGCGCAGCGCGAAGCGAGCAAACCAAATTTTCAGGCTTTTCTAAACTCGAAATTTTACTTCATGCGCCAGGCGTACTAAACACTAATGTTATGTGATGTTCAGAATACACGTTTTTAGCATACTGCTTTAGGAGAATATTTTAAACTTTATCTAAAATCAGTGTTTTGTACGGGTGGCGCATGAAGTAAAATTTCGAGTTTAGAAAAGCCTGAAAATTTGGTTTGGTCGTGTAGCGCTACGCGCTACACGACCAAACCAAATTTTCGGCTTTTCTAAACTCGAAATTTTACTTCATGCTTAATCTGGGAGTGGAAAACACTCGTTTAAGACTTTAAATTATTTTAAATAACACACGCTAAATTATTTTAAATAACACAGCTTATGTATACATGTATGTGTACAGGGTTATTCAAAATTAAGGAACAGATTTCAAACATTTATTTCTTCCAAGCTACAAAAGATAGAAACACAATTCCAACGTTCCTGGAAAGAGAAAAGTTAAATTTTTCAATAAGCGCCATGTGTTACATGACAAATATTAAAACGGTTGCTCATTTCTTCCCACACACGAATCAGCTGGTCTCTGGTTATCGAATTTACAGCGTCAACAATTCGATGTCGCAGATTTCTAAGAGTGTCAGGCATAGGAGGGATAAAAATAGGGTCTTTTGCGTAACCCCACAGATAAAAATCACAAGGAAATGCTTTTTTTGTTGTGTCGCCATTTAACTACAGACAATCAACATGAAAAGCATCAGCGCCAATGCGGCCGTGGTTGGAACTTCAGTCTCGGCTGTTTAAATTTTAAACTTTTCTCTGTCCAGGAACGTTGGAATTATGGCTCTACCTTTTGTAGTTTGGAACAAATAAATGTTTGAAATCTGTTCCTTATTTTTGAATAACTCTGTATATTTAAAAGAAAAACCTCCAGTATGTTTACCAAATTTAAGTGGTGGCAAATGTCACCGTCATGGCCGAAAGGGTTAATAATTTATTTGAAGAATGTATCATTTTGTAATATTACTCTGTGATTGAATTGTCCTGTTGAATTACAAATGCTATTATTATAAAAATTTACCATTAATACTGAAATTAGATTTATTTGTACTTACAAGTGTTTCGCCAGTTAAGACTTCCAAGAGGGAGATGAGATTGTGGCCATCGCGCAAATCCTCGAACAAATCCCGTATCTGTCGGCCGATCTGAAAAGATACAAATCTCACTTTAATAACACGCCTTTAACGAAATTGCAGGATTATAATACAATAAATACAACACACACAAAAAAAAGAAAACAACTAAAACAGGAAATTGCAATCTATAGTCATAAACACACAAAAAATATAATTGCTACATAAAATCTATAATTATGGGAAATTTAAACAAAATATATTTAGATTCAAAAATGTTTAAACCACGGGTTAAGTGAGAAATTAATAAGGTATTAAATGCAGATGAGGAAAGAAGAAGCAGAACGAGTTGCTTCTAAATTGCATCTTTCAGAGTTCAATCTTCAATATTCCTTACAAATTTTGTGTTTGGTCAACAGAAGTATAAAACTGAGGCCGTTAATATAGAATATTCTGAGTCTTAAATGGCTTTAAGTATAACATAAGTAAACTTTATAAAAAAAAGTGTATTAAAAGTTATTTAAATCACTATACAGGGTGTTTCACTTAAAACTCCGCAGACTAACTAAAAATGTTAATAAAGAGTTGTTTGTTGCAATCAATAGATGTCATGCAAGGCTTTAAATTTTGATAGAATTCGTATCACTCACAATTACGGTTTCGCTATCAGAGGCGTAAGAAAATGTCATTCGATGATCAGAACTTTGGAAGTGACTTTTTCTAAAAGAATGGAATATTTTAAGACATTTTTATCATTTACAGATTTTAAATGAAATTGGTCATTATTAAGTTATAACCAATTTTTATATTTTCAAAAACTTATAATATACACATTTAAAGCAGTACAACTTCTCGTTAGTATATCTAACAATTAAAATGATTAAAATACATTGCAAATTACAAAACAATAATAATAACAATAATATAATTCAATTTTTGTTACAATTTTGTTCTTGGTTATTGAAGAAAAGTTATAAAAGATACTCAAACGTTTTATCGAATTGAAAAATAAATATTTCAAATCGTTTCCGAATAGAAACATCACCAGCATCTAAAAGAGATCTTCGTCTAATTGCTACACAACTTGCGTAAATCTTATTAATCAAGTCTGCCATGTCATCTATTGGTTTAACGTAAACCATGTCCTTTAAAGTACCCCATAAAAAAATGAAGTGGTGTCAAGTCAGGTGACCTAGATGGCCATTTTAATGTGCTATTAGTTCCTAACCACTTTGGAGGAAAATGTGTATTTAAATAATTGGTAACTATTGCATCATTATGGGGAGGAGCTCCGTTTTGATGTAACCATATGCTTTTAAACCGTATCCAGTGGTACGTTTTCCAATAGCTCTGGAAGTTCGTTTCTTAAGAAATCAAAATATCGCAGAGCTGTTAATGTTCCTTTGTAAAAATAAGGACTTCCTAAATAGCCATTTATTATGAAATACCACACATTGATGCCAAATTTGGTTTGGTTGTAACTTTTGCCCACTTTGGATTATTTTGTGTCCAATAGCGAAATTTGTATTTTTTAATCCGGTTAAACGTTTGAGAATCTTTTATAACTTTTATTGAAAAATTAAGAAAAAATGTTAACAAAAATTAAATTAAATGAAATTATTATTATTATTATTGTTTTTTAATTTCCAATATCTTGTAATAATTTTTATTATTAGATATGCTGATTTTGAGAAGTTGTACTACTTTAAGCGTGTATATTAAAAGTTCTTGAAATTATTAAAAATCGTTATAACTTAAAAATTAGCAATTTAATTTAAAATATGCATATGATAAAAATGCCTTAAAATATTCAATTCTTTTAGAAAAAGTCACTTCTAAAGTTCTGATCATCGAATGACATTATCTCACGCCTCTCGACAGCAAAACCGTAATTACGAGTGATACCAATTCTATCTTAATTTGAAGCCTTGAATGACATCTATTGATTACAACAAATGAAAGTTTAATAACATTTTTAATTTCTTGTTAATTAGTCTGGGGAGTTTTAGCTGAAACACCCTGTATTTTCATTTCTGGTTATGAATCACACTTAATTTTATAAATTTCCAATTGGCACAAATAAATTGAATTGAATTTGATTGAGTAAAATTCTTTATCACTTTCCGAGTTCAATTAATAGAGATATGCACGAGTGCCAGCGCATACACATAAAATAATCCTCTGATAAGATATTACAAACTTCCTCGTGTGGATATTAAATTCACACGTGGAAAAATTCCTCAAACACGAAATTTGCCTATGCAAAGAAGGAAATTCCAACATGTATTTACATTTTTTAAACACACAAGACTTTTATCTGCTTGCGCACACGATGTGAATCAGTAAATTACTGTCAAGGTTTCGAAATATTTAGATGCGTATTCTTTCCTTTTAGAATTCCTACAAATTTTATGAAAATCCGACATTTTTGTAATTTTTAAAACACAAAAATAATAAAATAAAACACTTTAACTTTGTTTGTATAACACAATATTTTTTTATTTTCGTGACTGCAGTTTCGGCAACTCAACTTGCCATTATCAAACAGAGTAATTTAAATAAGGGTATGGGTACAGGTATATACATATACAAGAATGGTTATTTACAAAATAGCATTAAAAATGGGGGTAGATCAACCTGGTCGTTGATTAGGGGAATTTCCGGATTAGCGCGGGCTTTCTGTATTTCCAAGGACTCTAAAAGGTTCATTTTTCGATCCTTTTTGGCATAATGAATGATCCTATGTATACACCATTCCATTTGTTTCTGGATCTCGCCTAGCCATGCTTTCGTGTTGTTATGTTGCAGTATAAACATTTACATTTTTTATTAGTTGCCACTCCTGATTCCTTATTTTAACAGTGTTGCAATAATTTATGATATCATAAGTAATCCTCTTTTTAATTTTCAAGAGGTTTATTGTTAATCTTGCAACAATTATTTCGCCACGCGGTCGCTTCTTCGAGCATTTTATTATTAAATCAAATTAATCTAGTGTTGCAATGCTGTGTCAATGTCAAAGTGAAAAATAATTTCAGGCACATATTAAATATTAACATGCCAAAGATTATCTCTGAATCAAAAAGGTGGGTGGTTAATCAACTTATTCCTGCTTTGGCTAAGCTTTCAGGGAAATGTGTAGTTATTATGGATAATGCTGCATACCATTCTGTGCAATTAGACAAAACTTCTTCATTTTCTTGTAAGAAATGCGAAATGCTGGAGTGGTTGGTTAAACACAATGTAAAATTGAATCCAAAATTAACCAAAAAGGAACTATGGGCTTTATTTATACCTTTTCGATCAAATGACAAAATTTACGTAGTTGATGACATTTTGAGAAAGAACGGGCACGAAGTTCTTAGATTACCGCCATACCATTGTCAATACAATCCAATTGAAATGGAAAAGGATCGTGTTCAGAATTTATGGCTTGAGTCTCTCTCAAAATGTACATCCGATATGTGCAAAATTTCTGTGATCATTGTGAAAAACTTATTTCGGATGACTGGACAAAACACATGGGGAACCTTTCTTTTGAAACCATTCCTCCGTTTATTATTTCGCTTGGGGAATCTGGCTCAGAACAAACATCAGAAGATTCAGATGCAGGTTCTCTTGACTAAATAATAAAAGTGGAATGAGGGCTTAAAAATTGTTTGACATGAAAATTATCAGTATCACAAGAGGGTGGGAATAAATTTGCAATTCTACAAAAAAATACTGAGGGCCAACAGAAGAGAAAATGACCAAAATTAAGGTGGATGGATGGAGTTGATCAAAATGTGTTAACGGGAAGACCCAAGCGAGAAATACAAATGGATGACGAAATAAGTTTGCAGAGCCGAATTAATTATATTTGTTATATACAATATTATTGCTGTGTTTGTATCTACAAAAACCAAGTAGTAAATTTTGTTAATTTTAAAACTGCATATTATTATCCTTTTATATCTGAAAATTTGTAAAACAGGCAACAGTGTAAGATCACAATAGTCAGAAATTATAACCTTAAAATCGAACATCTGACAGTGACATTTAAAAACCCTGATTTAAAACACAACCAGCCCCATTTACAATACTTAAACTGTCACTTTTCCATAGCTAGGCGAGATCCAGAAACAAATGGAATATATTATACATCCTCACGAAAAGAATGGTTTTCATCAATGAGGTGTTTAGCGAAATTTGATTTTTCTGATTGATTTAACCGAAAAGATCGCCGATGTTATTTGAGCCGAGTGTTAAAATTACGACCAGATTGACCTATGTATACTCCATCACAATCGGGACAAACAAGCTTATAAATACCAGATTTGCTAAAACTACATTGTTTTGTTATTAAAAATGTGGTTTTCTCTTTTACAGAATGTTTTAGGAGCAATGTTAATATTATGTTTCTTAAGGATGTTTTTAATTTGTAGGCTAATATTACCGAAATAAGTAATTGGTCGGAAAGGTGCTTTCTGTATTGAAGGATTACCTGCATACAATAGTTTTTCAATTTTCCAAAAATTTTGTTTTTTCACATGTTATTTTATTATTTATTAGGTTGGAGTTGTAACCATTGTTAGTTGCAATCTTTTTTATAGTGTTCATTTCGTTGTTTAACGAGGCAGCTGATAAAGGAAGGCCTAAGGCTCTGTGGATCATTGAGTTGAAAGCGGCTGTTTTGTGTTTAAGGGGATGTCTAGAGTTATTAGGGATGAGGGAATCTGTAAAGGTGGGTTTTCTAAAAATATCAAGAGAGAATGTGTTATCGACTTTAGTTATGGAAATATCTAAATGATTAATATTAATGTTAACTTCTGTTTCTGCGGTGAATTTAATTTTAGGGTAAAAATTGTTAATAGAATCTAAAAAGTGTTTTAATTGTCTATCCGTGCCTACAAAATAAGCTAGGATATCATCGACATAATGGTGCTACATTTTGATATGTTTATGGGCTAAAGGTGAATTCAAGATTAAGGTTCAATTATGCATGAATATCTCTGCTAGCAAGGGGCTCAATGGGGAGCCCTTGTGTTTGTTTGTAGAATTCAATTCAATAATAATTATTTAAAATTGTATTTAGTGTATTTAAAAATCCGTTTTTATGGTGATGTTGACGTTGTTTTCATCAAAGGAGCTTTCTATTATTTTAATGCATTTTTGTAGAGGTATATTTGCAAACATATTTGTTAGGTCAAATGAAACCAGTTTGTAATTTGATTGAAGTTTGAAGTTTGTTAGTTTATTCGTTAGGTCTACGGAATATTTAATTGAATAGGGGTCACTGAAGTTTGTTAGTTTTCTGTATAATAAATTTAATTGAATAGAAATGGTTCGGGCGGGAGAATTAATGTATGAAACTACTGGGCGGATTGGTGAATTCTCTTTATGAATTTTTATTAAACCATTCAGTCTGGGAGCAATTGGATTCACGGGAAGTAGTGTGTACGGATTCAACAGGAAACAGATTTGATTAGGGTTATTAGTAAAGGATTTAAGGGCTTTTTGAAAATGTTTCGTGGGATCAGATTTAAACTCAATGATCTCTGAGTCTTTTAAGAAGTTATTGACTTTCTCTATGTAAACAGGTTTCTCTAGGATCACTACTGAGTTGCCTTTATCAACTTTGGTTATAATTAAGTTGTTCGTTTTAATTTAATTTTTAATTGATCTAACTATGGACTGATCTGTGGTTTATGAGAGAGCACCTTTCTTAATTATTTTTGCTATTTAATGTTTAGTTAAGTCACAATCTGTAATGTCCTCAAGGGCTAATTCTGATTCAACAATTAGTATCTCTTTAAAACTATTGCAATTAATGTGTGGGGAAAAATAATGTCTAATACAATTTCTTGGGCTCCACTGGGAATTTCCGTGTGATTAATGGCAAAACAATAAAGTGCACAGCAGGGGATTAAATTTAGTGTCAAACAAAATCAGCATGCAAAGTTTTGACAAGACAAACGTCTAACAACCAGCACTCACAAAACTTACAGACGGTGGACAGCAGGGTGTGTTGTTCACAATCACACACACGTGAAGACATGTGTAGTTCTGGAAATGTTAAAACCGAAAAAAAAGTCGAGTTAAAATTTCAACAGGAAACACACAAAAATTAAACAATAATATCATACATTGTTAATGCAAAATATGGATATACAAATAAGAAGTGATAATTTAATAAATAATAATATAAACAGTAATAATACCAGTTACAAAAAAACTATAAGATAAAAATTAGAAACAAAATAAATAGAAAGGCCTATGATTCTGTTAACAGTTTCTTGACACGTGTTTTGATCCTTACAGATCATTATCAAACGTTAAAGCCCTAAGATTAAAAAACTATTTCACATCAAAATAAAAGAAGTGTACGTATAATTTGAATATAATACTCAAATTATATGTATATTTTATTGTGTCAAATAAATCAATTCTAAACACCTTCATATACAGAGGTTTTCTTTAAAGTATACGAATTCCAAATTCAGCCGATTTTCTTTAAATCCTTAGATATACTTTGTTTTTTAAAAGAGTTCAATTTGAATCTATAAACGAGTGTTTTCCACTCCCAGACTAAGCATGAAGTAAAATTTCGAGTTTAGAAAAGCCCCGTGAAAATTTGTCAAGGGTCGCGCAGCGACCCGAGACAAATTTTCTGGGCTTTTCTAAACTCGAAATTTTACTTCATGTGCCACGTGTATAAAACACTCAAATATTGTGAAATTTATGTATGTTTGAACTTGACTTGAAACCTGTGTTTTATAAGCGTGGCGCATGAAGTAAAATATCGAGTTTAGAAAAGCCCAGATTTTGTGAGTTTTTCTAAACTCGAAATATTACTTCATGCGCCACGCGTATAAAAATTAATCGATGAGGCTAAATTTTTTAAAGCTCATCCTTTTATATAAATAAAACGATTAAAATATTTGATATAATATACAGGGAATTTTTCTTTTAGGTGAACATATGCATAAGCTGCAAATTTTCCGACATCCGTTATTTATAAAAGAGTTCAATTTGAAGCTTTAAACGAATGTTTTCCACTCCCAGACAAAGCTTGAAGTAAAATTTCGAGGTTAGAAAAGCCCCGTGAAAATTTGTCTCGGGTCGCGCAGCGACCCGAGACAAATTTTCTGGGCTTTTCTAAACTCGAAATTTTACTTCATGCGCCACGCGTATAAAATACTGATTTCAAGTGAGGATCACAATACTGGAGTATTACATACTGTAAAGTATACGAATTCCAAATTCGGCTGATTTTCTTCAAATCTTTAGATTTACTTTGTTTTTTTTTAAATTTAATTTCAAGCTTTAAACGAGTGTTTTCCACTCACAGACTGAGCATGAAGTAAAATTTTGAGTTTGGAAAAGCCCCGTGAAAATTTGTCGAGGGTTTCTACAATAAAAATCATACAAATGGCCATTGACTTAACTCTTTCAAACTTAAAATAAGTTTGTAAATAGATGATATTTTATTCAGTTAGAAATTACTTTACAAATCAATTTGAATTCATCATCCATTTATTTTATTTTCATTACGGCATGAAATTTCGCCACGAGTCGGGATTTCGTTTCTCTCTTTCGAATGATTTATCTGGGAATGTGCAAACATCTGGTGTAGTCACTAATTGAAAAGAACAATGACAAACGGCCGGAGTTTCTTGCATTCGGAACCAATAACCCGATTGTACGTAAATGGAGTATTCGCGTTGCGAAAGGATTTCCCTTTTGCGTTCGCAATAAATTTCAATTATTTAATATCTCGTTTAGCCAACATCAACATAAATTACACAATAGTAACGTTGATTAATTAATGAAAAAGCGAATTACATTAATTATATCCATAAATAACATTTAAATAAAGCGAATTACATTAATTATGTCCATAAACAACATTGAACAGAATAATATTTATGGAGAAGGAAATTAAGAGACATAAAAAATGTTTTCTGGGTGTTAATTCTTTTCAGCAGGGCGAACTACCTTAACTATGTTCATAAACAGCATTGAACAGAATAATATTTATTAAGAAGAAAATTAAAAGACATAAAAAATGTTTTCTGGGTGTTAATGTTCTTCAGCAGGAAAATAAATATAAGTATGAATAAAATTGCCTATACTTGGTTGTAAAACACATTAAAACATGGATATATTTACAACACAAATACATATTTTACAATTTTTCACTCGATGTATCGCTTTATTCATCAATTAAATTTTAATAATTCAATCAACTTAATTTTCCACTCCTTGATTAAACAACTCAGGAATTCGTAGTTTTTTTTAAGAGTTCAATTTGAAGCTTCAAACGGGTGTTTTCCACTCCCAGACTAAGCATGAAGTAAAATTTCGAGTTTAGAAAAGCCTGAAAATTTGGTTTGGTTGCGTAGCGCGAAGCGACTAAACCAAATTTTCAGGCTTTTCTAAACTCGAAATTTTACTTCATACGCCACGCGTATAAAACGCTGATTTAGTTTAAAGTTTAAACATATAAATTAAGTCTTCTATAAATTCTGAAAAACAGTTTAAATTTGTAAAAATAATTAAATAAATACAAAGCAATATCATTATTTTCAAACTTCGAAAGAATCATTCTATGTTATTCATTATTGATACAATATTGACATGTATTAAATATCTATATTGAAAGATGCCATTGATACAATATTGTACATATATATTAAACATTAAGGGATGAATGATATTTATTATTAAAACAATATTGTACAGACATTGAATATCTATATTGAAATATATCATTGATACAAATTGTATATATCGCCGTTCTGGCGCAACAACGACGTTACTGCAAAAATAATTTCAACAAATTTGTAATGTAAATCTATTTATAGGTTAAGAAATAGAAAACTAATTCTGGAAAACAACTGCACATTACCATTACAAGACAATAATGTTTGTGAACAAATTTAAATAAATACAGAGCAATATTACTATTTTCAAACTTCGAAAGGGTCATTCCATGTTATTCATTATTGATACAATATTGACATGTATTGAATATCTATATTGAAAGATGCTATTGATACAATATTGTACATATATATATATATATATATATATATATATATATATATATATATATATATTAAACATTAAAGGATGAATGATATTCATTATTAATACAATATTTTACAGAAATTGAATATCTATTATTGAGTGATCAAGTATATTCAATATTGACACAAGTTTGTACAAACATTGAATATCTATATTAAATCATGTCATTGATACAAATTGTACATATCGCCGTTCTGGTGCAACAACGACGTTACTGCAAAAATAATTTAAACCAACTTGTAATGTAAATCTATTTATAGGTTAAAAATGCAAAAATAATTCTGGAAAATAATTGCACATTACCATTACAAGACAATAATGTTTGTAATGTGTTGCTGTTTTTTTAGAATTATATGTGTATTTTTAAAATTATAAATATACAATAATGTTTGTAATGTGTTGCTGTTTTTTTAGAATTATATCAATATCCATATCCATTGAAAATTGGTTGAAATTAATATTGCAGTTACGTCGTTGTTGCACTGGAACGGCGATATATTAAATATATTCATTATTGAGATACAATATTGCTACAACGTAAATACAAGACTCATTTCTACTAGGGTTCACGTAACTCAAGAATAATAATTGTGCTTATATGTTATCCTTATTAATATCAAAATATTTTATCAAGTGATAGTGAAATATGTTTTCAAAAAATGTTGGTTATTGTTAAACGGGCTGATTTTGGAGCTTTTTAATTAATAAAGTTTAAAGGGGCTAAAAATGTATACATAAGTGTTGATAAGAAATTACTACAAACCTTTGTGTATTTCCAATGCTGTGCGTGTAAATAAGAAAAAACAAAGACGAAATGTATTATTAGTGCATGAAAAAGTAAACAATGCGTTCTTATTTTATATGCCACTAAAACAACTGTTGGTAAATAGAGTTTTATAATAAATTAAAATTGAATTTGCTAACTATTTATAGAATATTTACCAAATATGAAAGCGAATTTATCGTCTAAGTATATAGTATGTTTATTTTAGAAAAACCTCTAGAGTGCTGCGACGCACCTTTTTTGAATAAAGACCAACACACCTTCTTGCTTCTTCGTTTGCCCAAGGTCACTCCCTGTTCTCCTATGCCAACCTCTACTTGTCACCCGATACCAGCTAAGCTACAGTGAAGAGGGCCTCTACAAAATCTCTAAACCAGCAAATTTTGAAGAGAGACACCCTCTACAAGCGCGGGAGTATAATGGAAGAACAGAAACCTCAATTTATGGGGTGTTGATGTTACAATTTATGACCTTATCTGTTAGAATAGCAGGTAGTTTCCCTTTTTTCCCTTTTTAAAGCGTTTTAAACGATCGTTCATGTTTACTTGATGACTCAACAATTTACCACATTAATCAATATATTATAGAATGGTATTATTTGGTTACGCTTTAATCAAATCGATTTAATAAAGCACGCTAATCTAGCAATAAAAAAAGCTAAATAAGGTTATGATTGATCATCTAACGAGTCTTTCCAATCCCAGTTTTAGCACGAAGTAAAATTTTCAGTTTAGAAAAGCCTGAAACTATAGTTCGGGCGCGTAGCGCAGCAGAGCGACTGAGATAAATTAGGCTTTTCTAAACTCGAAATTTTACTTCATGCGCGACGAGTATAAAACGCTGATTTAGTGTGAAATGGTTTATAACCAAGCAATTAACAAGTGAAATACGTTTAGTATACTAATTATAATCTTGTTGGTCTTTAAAAAAAAGAATTGCAAACATTTTTCAAATTTCTCAAAAAATATTAGTTTAATCCAAAATAATTGTAAGCATTACTCACTGAACTCTTCGCATTCTAATCGAAATATCAAACAAAACAACTTTTGTTCATACAAAAAAACTTGCAATTTACGTTTTCTATATATTAATTTTAAAATTACGAATACTACTAGAAATAATGATTTAGCAACATTTGACCATAACAGTTTTCTTTAGAACGAACCTAGAGGAATATATTCCTTGCATCAGAACTGCTACAGAAAATTTAATTTCAGCTTGATATAAGCAACTTAAGTTTATTTAATACATTCAGAAAAATACTACCAATAGCTTTATTTTGAACAATTAAACGTCAGATACATTTAAAAAAATCCTATTGACCTAAAATTATACACGTAGACATATTTTTCGATTGCATATAACTTTTCGCAATAACATTTTACATCTAAAATTATAATTAGAGCTTGTTCCACTTTCTGTTTTTTTTTTAATTTTTGAACACTATATTAAATTTTAGATTTAATAATGTATAGAATTACTTGTCGAAAAAAAATTCTACTATTCGGGCAGTAATCCGGGAATACACGGTACAGTTTTTTGAAATGTTGTTTAATGTGAGTAATTAACGGGTCGTTATTTATTTAGTTTAATTTTATTCAGCAGATTGCAATTGAATAGTACATACATTATTTGGTTAAAATATATTATAAACCTTACCAATAAATTTAACGCTGATAAAATAACACAGCTGCATTATTAGTGCGATTGAACGTTCCTTTATTAGGATTCATAAAGGGCTCGCTTATAAATTCCTTCTCAATTCATAAAATCGTATTTTTATCCATGTAATAATAAATGTACAGTGTGAATACCGATAATTTTATTAAAGGTTATAAAATTGGAGAATAAAAATAAAAAAATGTAAATTGTAAACGGCAGTCTAGCCGTTTACAATATCGTGCAGATGAATTATTTGTTGGTTTTTCAAATAATAAAACATTTGGAAATCTTATGGAAAGTCTAATACCCGAATTGGTTTCAAAAATATGGTAATTGGGTTAAACCCACTTTTCGATCTTTCCTGGTTTCAACAGACATCTGGTCAACTGTATACAGTACGCTTTTAATATTTATTGTGGTTATTAAAAAATCAAAAGGAAGGATAGGATTCCACTTCACGCACTTTTTGTAAACCTATCACTATTTTCTTGTTTGCCGTGGTGTTAACATGGATGTTATTCGCGATATCGGAAGAACCTATTTTGTTTTTGATATGTACATATATCAAAAAAAGAAATGTAATAAATAATGTCACTTATCTCCGGTGTAGAGATCAAGCGTGTTCGGGTAGTAGTCGTATAAGAAACGGGGAGTTTGTGGTTGGACGCGTGCATATCATCCTGTAGTACAACAACAGGAGATTGAAAAAATTAAATATCTAAAAGCAAAGAAGCAAAGAAGCCAGGATAGCGGACGTAGATACCGAGGTATAATTTTAGAAGAGCAAAGCGTTAATCGGCAAGGTAAGAATTATACGGGTGTAAAATTAGCAATAGATTTTTTTTTCAGCTTAATTGACCCCAATTATCACGTTTAAATAGGAAAACGTCAATAAATATCATAAACTTGACTAAGTATTTTGCTGTTACCTCTTAATTTTAACTCATTTTGTTACCACCCTCAACTATTAGTTGTCAAACATATTCCGTATTCCGGCTGAACACAAATTCCCATAAAAAAGTAAATTGCAGATTCGGATTCCTTATACTTCAATCTGTTCACTAATAAAAAAAAATATTCACTTCAAGATGATAGAATAAAAAAATCATTTCTACCCTCAAAAAATATTCATTTTTTCATTTTTCATTTTCATTTTTTATTAGTGAATTTGTTAGATGAAAGTTTGCGGTTGGCCGCAATACCACAAAATATTTAATTATATTATTAATTTTATTTTACAAATGTCGTACTAATTATAATTCCATTTTAAATAATTCCATAAATATCCAAAAAATCTTCCTATCAAAACCACACCAAACCGAATAAAAGATAACGCCACGCGCCGGCTGAAAACAGATGGACTTCTTACTACCTGCTAATATCGGGTTGACATTGACACTAAAAAATGCGGTCGGTGTTCATAATGGATCACTCCTTGAGTGCTCAGTCTATTTCCCCTTACCCTTCAACATTTTAGGAAAGAGATAGAAATCGGTAGATTTTAGGGATTTTGGTCTGGTCGCTTCTCCTATGCCAACCTCTACTTGTCACCCGACACCAGCTAAGCTACAGTGAAGAAGGGGTGGGGAAAAAATATAAAGGAGCGCCACGAGTTTTAAAAAAACAAGCGACAAGTGAGGTGTCCACGGTAAACTCGAACCCTAGATGTAAATAAAACAATTGGAAGTTCCCCTTAACAAACGTTTTTAATTCCTCCAAGAATGGTGTAACACAAGATTTTTTCAAGAAAATGAGTTCAATATAACTTAAGTTACTGGCAAAATATTAACCAAAAATAAATAAGTTCCAAAAAGGTAGATATATAATATGATGCAAAAGCGTATACTATTCTGCGGTATAACTTCAAAATAACTAGAACCACGTCTAAATAATACAAATTGAAAGAATACTAAAAAACCACATTCCTGTAAATAATTAATTAGCAAAAAAGCAATTGCTGTATAAAAACAATAACCGAACTCTTAAAACGGGTACACCAGTATAACAATTAGGCCTAATGTAATATCGATTGTTTCAATTAAATTAAAAGACACCCAAAAATATTAAACAACGATCGAAATGTGAAATCTTCCCATTTAAATCCAAAATACTAATATACTTCAACATGTGGTAGAATGTAAGTTAAATTCCTTGAAATTATAATCAAACGCTGAATTAGCTTATATAGATACTGCAGTTGACTCAAACTGAATGATTATCGATCAATCGGAAACTCTAACTTTACTTTAGCTGGCACGCCACTGCTTAACAACAACATAATACAAACAAATCATTCAGATTCGACTCAACCCAATAAACTAATTCAAATTTGCAGACAATAGTATACATAGCTTTTTTTAAAAAACTCCTCCAGCGATGAAATATGGCTCTTCACCGAACATAACAATGACTCCTCGTCTTATTCCGCCTCTGTCTATCTTCTGCTCGACTCTCCCTCCTCCTTACTCCGCCACTGCCTGTCTCCTGCTCGTCACTCCTCCGATTAACTACTCCTTAAGTGAATCCTGCCTACGCCTACACACCTTCCCCTCACTCCTCTCTCCTTCGTAACTACTCCTCCTTCAGGACAACCTCTATTAACCCCCCAGGTCCTCTTAACCGGGTTAATCTTTATTTGTGGGTTTAATCCCACACCAAAAAAACGACCATGTCCAAAACCTTAATAAAAAAAAAACGAATAAAACACTGACCAACTCACTTGTTAAGAGAAATAGCAAAAACTCTGAATAAGAGCAATTAGAATAAATAACAAATGTTACCTCGATCGCTTAAAGAAAAATGCCACGAGCACGGTGTGCTTGGCTCCGTCTTTCGACGTTCAATTGTCGGCTTCCAAACGTCCCTCTCGCCCTGAGTGAACTTCACCACCGCACAACTGATTATTAAAGCAAATAGAAAATCGGAATACTCGTTTGCACACTATCACTGCAATCTATTAGCTTCTTGTACGCACCGTCACTCTGTGCCACGCTCAAAGTAAAAAACGGAAAAATATAAAAAACTTACAACGGAAATTATAACGTCTCAATTTAAACTTTGCACCAATTAAACGTAAGGATTCACGCGCCCTTACTTAAACATGAACCCAGTGGCGTAGTAAAATTACGAGTCACCCTCACACAATTAATCCTGGCAGATACACATACGAAAATATAACTCACGGCACCCTGTATACTCAAACTGCCCGTGAAAATTACTGGAAGTAGAAAACGACTCCGAAAATCGCTGCATAAACCACGCACAAGTCGTCCACTAGACAGAGAAGTTAACCGATGCACGGTTGGCAACATTTGTTTCTTTTCGAAACTCTAGCGGTTGGCATCACGCTGTCAAACGTAAACGTCAACGCTCCAATGTGTCAAAACAGTAAACAATAATGTAGTGGGTGAAAAGTGTTAATTTCCCTTTCAGACTAATCCAACGGCGATAAAAAAATGTGCGGCCAGGCTTGAGTGCATGTGTTGGACACTGGGTTTTGTTTCGACGTTTTTGACCTTTTTTAAACTTTTTTTAATGGAACTGTCTGCGTTTGTGTGTGACAATGAAGAATCCAATATATATATTTGTCTAAAACTTACCGTTTAATCACAATTCGTGTTTTAGGTTAATGTTTCTATGAGATGTCTTTCTTGCCTTTTCTTGCAATTTTATGCCACATTTCCAGTGTAAACTGAACACACAGCATAACTTCCTCATAAATTGCTACATATCTGCACCAATTTTGATCTTTTACTTATATTTTAACGTGAATACACTACACAAATTTAATGTTAACATCGTTAACATATAAACGGTGACATTTGAGGTTTGTTTATCCAAAATTCATTTGTCACCGCTGGTATCGCCGTGATTACGTGTGTGAAAACTAGATGGCGCTAGTACATAATCAAACGCTTTTATTAATAAAATTATATAACAACTAATAATAATATTTTCCAATTATTTGATATAAAATAAAGGAATTACACTACATTTAAATGAATTCAGTAATTTATTCATAAGTGAAATCAGGCGGCCGATAAAGTAAATAGCGACCTTATCGATCGGGGGAAGTCATTTGTTTTAAGATGTTTGTTGTAAAACAATTTTCATTGTATTGTGGTTTGTAATTGCTGTACATACTTTGTAATTTCTGTACATAATTTTACTGTAGTCAGTTTGTTATTTAGTGTATTTGTGTCGTTTTTCGTGTCTTTTGGATTAATGGTAAGTGATTGATTTGAAATATTAATAACAGAAACTCTGGCAGGCCGCATGATACCGTATTTGATACCTGATCTTAGGCCCCATAGTACACTTTGGCAATTCAATGCACTTCTAGGTTAGGTAGGTTAGCAGAAGGATTTGCATAGCATTAAATGCATAAGTCTCATTGCTCACGTTGGTGATTCTATACACTTCTAGGTTAGTAGAAAGGTTCATGATATAATAAATTGTTTGAGTCTCTTTCTTAACATTAGCGAGTCCATATATATCTAGGTTAGGTTAGTATAAAGGTTTATAATAGAATTAATTGTCTACGTTGCACGTTTGCACACGTTAGCAATTCCACATACTATTTGGTCAGGTTATGTTAGCAGGAAGGTTTATGATATAATTAAACGTGTCTTATTGCACACATTACACCTAATAGGTGTTTTAAGTACAGATAACTCAATTTCGACAAAAAAATCGACTTAACTGGTTTTTGCGGTAAGCCACAGATTTACACATTTATCATAGTTGAATGAACAATATTTGGGAGCAGCTACTCATTTAGAAACATATTATAAATGCTGTAGAAAGTGATCATTTAAAGATAATTTCAATAGGCGTCCAAAAAACTCTACTTCACCAATTGTATTAAATTTTAACCACGTCACCAGTTAAGGGTTGTCTCTTTAAAGTTGAGAATAACCGGTTAACTTAGTAGCAAGGTTTGCATTTGTATAATTTGCTTATGTCTCTTTACGCATATTGCCCATTTCATTTACTTCTAAATTAGGTTATGTTGGCATAAAAGTTTGTAACGTTATAAAACTCGAAAAAAGTGAACACTGAAACTGTTATCCGAACACAACTAGGACAAATGTGCAGCAACAATGCAGTAATCCGAAAACACTATAAGAACTATAAGATAATAAATTAATAATGAACTATTATAAATGACATTTCTGTCAAATGACATTTTATTTGTTCCACCGCGATGTTGTGCAAATTTACATATATTTTACTGCATTTATACAAAATTGTGTATTCATATATACATTAAACATAATACACTTATTATAACTAATAAACTATAAAATCATAGCGCAAGTACATACATTGATGAAACAAACCAAATAAATCATACACTAGCGTCACCTGTTCTTTTTTCATGAAATTATATCATTCTAAGGCCGTAGTCGGTATTACACATATTTTATATAAATAGTTGTCAACAAACGTCACTTTTATAGTATAAAATTAAATCAGTGTATTCGCTTAAAAAATAAGACAAAGCAATAAATTACAAATAATACTTTAGAACTTGTGTCAAAGTTGTAATGTGGGACTAATTTATTCAGGAACTGTGTATAAAATCACACATGTTAGCGATAAATAGTTTATCAAAATCGACAACTTTTAAAATTAATTTCGCTTAAACGGTAAGCTTTCTAAAAAATTGGACTTTGGATTCGTTATTTTCTCATCAAAATACATATGTTTAAAAAGAAAAAGTTCAAAAATTGTACTGTCCAGCACATGCACCTTGACCAAATGTGCGGCCATACAACAATACGTGACGTTCCTACGGTGTATTTGTGTGCGTGTAAACTCGACCGGCGTGAGCTAGGCGGCTGCTAACCTCTTCGCGCACTCAGCTGCTTATTCCTAAGAAATAAATTAAGACCTAACAACCCCTCGGTTTACAATAAAATAACGAATAGTAGTTTTGTGAGTTCAGTCAACTTTAACCCGTTACAGTGCCATAATTTAATCTTATTTTAAATTCAGTTTGGCTACACGCTTTAGGAATTGACATATAGGACGTCAGACATAATAATTATAATATATAATTTCAGAGTTGCCAACCTACAATATTTTCCATGGCACTCTATAGTCCGTTTAAAAATTAGAAGGAGTAAGTGCCAAAGCTCAATTTACACTATAAAAAGTTACCAGAAATATCACTAGATAAATTTGGCGGCAATTTTAAATAATTTTATAATTACTCGTTAATAAAATCAAATATCCATTTTGTACTTCTTAATTGTGGTTAATTATTTTTTTTTCCATCGTACGATATCGTCAGTTCAATTAAAATGCTTATACGGCATCTCGCCATATATTTGTGAAATAAAACTTATTTACATTATGTTCATAATATAATATGGAATTTATATAATAATGTGTCTCTATGAGAACTGGGACGAATCCTCGTAAAAAGGATTCGAATTACGAATCCGAATCACCTAATATAATTCGAATCACGAATACTCGAATAAAGGATTCGTAAGAGACAAATATGATTCGAATCGAAGATTCGAATCTTGGTTTTCGAATTACGAATACAAATCCTTTAAGAATAAATTTGATTTTATTATTTTTTTGCAACCATTAACATATACATATCGTTACCAGTTGTTTTAACAAAAATATTCAAAACCTAATTATTTATTATTACTACTGAACATCGTTGATAAGAGACTAAATATCTTACTCTGGTTAAAGATGTATTTGTGTATTTCTGAACTCCACTTTAATTCAGTGTTTAGTACGCGTGGCGCATGAAGTAAAATTTCGAGTTTAGAAAAGCCCGAAAATTTGTCTCGGGTCGCTGCGCGACCCGAGACAAATTTTCACGGGGCTTTTCTAAACTCGAAATTTTACTTCATGCTTAGCCTGGGAGTGGAAACACTCGTTCAAAACTTCAAATTGAACTCTATTATAAAATCGACTAATGCCTGAAATTTACGTAAATAAAAAATTTACTGAATATCATTAAAAAAGTCAGAAAAGTCATGGAATTATATTCAAATTGACCAAAACACTAACAAAAAAGCCATACGATATTATTAAATTTGTCAAAATCAGCAGGCAAATTACAAAACACGTAAAATTTATAAAATTAACTTAAATATTGGCAAAAACAATGAAAACTATTAAACAGAATGGGGTTTTCCTACAGAAGAAAGTTATATTAAAAGGCCAAGGAAAAAATCTTTAGTCAGGGAAATGTCGGAAAAATTTAACATTTCAGATTGTGGCTACCATGTCAGTTTTACTTCAAACAATATTAAACAAAATTTTGAAAACTAGATTATTATCTTTAAAAACATTTTCGATCATTTAATGTTCTTATCAAAGCATTCACTTTGAAGTTTCGAACAAGCGTTTCCACTCCCAGACTAAGCATGAAGTAAAATTTCGAGTTTAGAAAAGCCCCGTGAAAATTTGTCGAGGGTCGCGCAGCGACCCGAGACAAATTTTCTGGGCTTTTCTAAACTCGAAATTTTACTTCATGCGCCACGCGTATAAAACAGTGATTTAACGAGAAATTTAAAAACACACAAAAAAATATTTTTCATGTTATTCCTCACAATTAATTCGAATTATTTTTGACGATTAAAATCCTTTTGTAAGTATTCGAATCCTTTTATAAATATTCGAACCCCTTTATAAATATTCGAATCCTTTTATAAATATTCGTATCCTTTTATAAATATTCGAATCATCCACATTTAGACTCGAATACGAATCCTCTTAAAAAATGTAAAAAATCCGGATCACGAATCCAGTTAAACTAAAGTATTCGAATGCCTCTTTTGAATCCTCTAAAATGCTTCGAATCCTGAATGATTCGAATCCTGCCCAGCTCTGGTCTCTATCTTACTTAAAATTGATTTGTTTCATAAAACTATACAAGGTAGAACGACTCAACTTCGGCATGCCTGCATGATCGTTTACTTCTTTTAAAACTTTATTCAAAGTTGGCAGTTCATTTTTATAGAAGAAACTATGCACGGATCTCTTCACTACGTCATCAAAACTTGTAATTATGTTCTCCAAGCTGTTTAGGGCTAAAAATCTCTCCGGATTTCTTATATTCGCTAATGGTACGATAGACAGTGGAATTTACAACTCCTAAAAATTAAACATTTTATTATTCGATGCATATTCTTATGCTATTTGATATCTCACCTACTGCACCAACAATGTCTGATACAACAGCAGTCATTTTCATATGTGGATCATCTGTTATCATCTGCTTATACATATTTATTATGCACTGTTTTTCAGGCAGATATAAATGACCCAAATCCAACTTCTTACGCTTTTTTGGAGGTGAAGGTGATATTATCACCGAGCTTGTACTGGGTCCATAATCCATCACAACAATATAAACAAAACTAACATTTAACTATGTTAAAGAAACACCGCACACAAGGTTATTACGAAACAGATAAAGTTGCAACTCGGTAACGCTTCGAATTAAGGTTATGTCAGCTGTTGCGTCTAATAATGACGTAATTAGCATAGTGTAAAATGGGCGCGCTCTCGGCCAATCGGAGTTGTAGGTTTTGGCGCGTAAAATTTAAAACGCTCCTCGTAGTTATTTAACAGATTATAGAGGTTGTTTTTTTATTGAACATACGATAAAATAATAATAATAAAGGTATTTCAAAATTTTAAAAAAATATATGAAAGAAAAATATACAATAGTTCAATTATACCAAATTATTATGCTAAGTGGAAAAGCAATTAAAGTCATATTGACTGACTTTAATTGCTCTTCCAGTTAGCCTAAATAATATGGTATAATTTAATTAAAAAAAAATGGTCTGTTTCACTGATTTTATATTTACTCCGACTTGTTTCGAGCTATAGTCATCTTACAAGCAATAAATTTATAGAATTTCTGCAATCATTTTGTCTTAAGATTTTGACTAAATAAAAAATTCCAAAGCACAAATTTGTACAGAAATACAAGCAATAAATTTATCGAATTTCTGCAATAATTTTGTCTCAACAGTTAACCTAAATAAAAAAATTACAAAACACAAATACAAATAATAAATGTATCGGGTTTTTTGGCAATAATTTTGTCTTGTTAAGAGTTTAATTAAATAAAACTCTTAATGAGAGAAAATTATTACAGAAATACGATACATATTATATTGCTTGTATTTCTATATAAATTTGTGATTTGTAAATGTTTGTTTATTTTGGGTTATGCCCTTGAGCATTACTTTAATTTTAGTTTGAGTCCCTCCCTCTATTTAATTTAATATCCCGAGGAGCGAGTTCTACACCATTAAACCGGCCTAAAGATAGAGGCGACCGCCTAGAATCTAGATGATGTGTGGATTCATTTTATTTCCGAAACTCTAATGTCACTCCGTTTCCTTTTTACAAAAGGTCAAGTGAAATCCACCAGAGAGAATATTCAGGAAGCAAGAAAAAAAAATGCTCTCCGCGTTATGTGAACTAATACACGAGATTCGAATAATTTAACCCGATAAATAAGATAAGAGACTTTCCAAAGGCGATAAAATTGTTCGATGAATAAAACATTTGCAATTATATAAAAAGAAAGAAAGCGTTTTGAATTGCTAAGAACTGCCGTTGCAACTTTAAATATTATTAATATTAACACGTTGATCGCCACCTTCATAAAAATACAAATATTATCTCAGGCCGCTGCTTAAGTTTTTGTTCCAATTATACAGATATTATTACTTATAACAGAACAATAAAGCAAACATTTGAAGGGAGATGTTTTTAAACGTTCAGACTATTCTAGTTTCGCGGCATGGACAGCATGCCACGATTTTTTAAAAGTTGTTTCTGGATGCGGAACAAGGTACATGCCGCGGGGCATAAACGCAAATTTAACTGCAGCACAAGTGAATGCCGCAACGTGTTAGTATGAAAATTGTTGAGAACTTCACTACGTGGTATTCCATTTTAAATACTATTATTAATATTATAGAAGGATTATTAAAAAAACCTGACATTTGTCGCCCTATTGCTACCCAAATATTATTTGGCAAATAGAGAGTCGCAAATTCTACTTCTTAATGGAAATTCTTTAAACACACGTGTAAAATATAATACGGAAATGTTTGGCATTTTAATTTCACAAATAATGGTTATAAACATATTATTCAAAAATTATTTGTCGATGCGTATTACCATATTGAGAACACGATTTATCCCAACACGCTCGCGTCTCTCGAGCCTAATGGGAATTTATGTGTGACCAATGGTCGACAGGCCCATTTTTGGTCCTCTGCCAGCAACACATCCATCACAAGCTGAATACAAATCGCAAAACCGACAATGTTAACAAACGAATCGTTTTCCATAACAATTATCTATAACTCACTTAATGTATGTAAACAGAAATGGTGGAAATTAAAATGGAAAATACGAGAAGACATTTAAATTAATAGGGTAAGTATTCATCTATTTATGGTCAATTTCATAAAAGCACGTGGTTTCACCAATATCAGTAAAATAAGTGAAGTGTCTCAATAATAATAATAATGATAAATCTGTATTGTCCCACAGGAAACATATTATAATTACAAGACAATATAGTGAAAAATAAAGTAAATTAATTGCAGAAGATAATTGACGAATAAAGCACTAATAACCTTTCTTCACACGTTTATTTGAATTACCAAATGTACACACAATAAAAAACATCTAACTATTTAAACTATCATCAAATTATCGTTTAAACATGCTAGAAGCCATCGAAATAAAATAAAATTAGAATTAAATATTGAATTTTGACTAAGGTCCACTTCATAACACATTGTTAGATTTAACTGCACCACCTTAACCTGTGTTTTTTCCCTAATCCCCTTTACCTGGTTTGTATTGCTACTCTCATTCCTTTGGCTCAACTCCTAATGTAAGTTTTTTCCTTATTTTCACTCCCACCGCTTTTTTGTTATAATCCGCGGTTCTATATATAGTTTGTATTTAGTTGTAATCTATTGATAATGGTCACTTTGTGGTCGAAATGTATGTACATTTGGTAATTCAAGTAAACGCGTGAAGAAAGGTTATTAGTGCTTTATTCGTCAAATTAATTTGATCTTCACGTAGCTCAATCAATCAACTTACAGATATAAAAACAATACATACATAAATAATCGAATATGAAGAGCATGTGACTGTGTAGTGCATTTTCCTAAAACCCTATAGAAATAATGACTTGCATTTTATTATACAGGGTGTCAATTTGAAAACAAGCCAGCAAGGGTGGCTACAGCCTAAGGGGTTGGTTGCAGAAGATTGTTATGTGGGTCAAAATGGTTCCCCCTCCATATCCTAGAAACGGTTTTGAACAATTTTCTCTAACTGTTACGGTTCCAAAGATATTATGGCTGGCTTGTTTTCAAATTGACACTCTGTATACAACTCATTGTAATGGTATTTGGTTTAACGACTGACAGAGAAAAAAATAACATTACTATGAGTTGTACTTAATAAAACGAGTTTTCAATTTATCGTGAAGTATATCACAAGAAGAAGAAATTGCATTAAAACATCGGGATACAATAATTTAATAAAATTTACTAAAATTAAATCGAAAAAAATTTCGCCAAAGTTTAAGTGAGCAATTTAACATAAACTTATTAATAGAGCAAAAGGTGTACATTCTTTTTTCTAAAGCAATAAATCAGGCTTGATGAATATAAATTACAGCTCTGCGACTTTCTATTTGCATTGAATAAATAAGTTATTATTTCTGACGCGCCCTGTTTTTATTGTTAGCATGCAACCGACACGTTAGATAAATTGAGAGTTATAAACGTTACAAATCACATAAATCTGTGTTCGTTATGATACGTAAATACGGTTTATAAAATAAGCGGATTTCGACCATTTAATAATTTGTTGTAATTGATCGTAACTGTTTTGTTGATATAGAAAGAAGTTTTTAAAGTTATCACGCAACTTATTTGACACAGCGGTTGTCAAGGATAGATTAATTTCCTGTTTGTTGCAAATATAAACAAAAAGTGTTGATTCACTATAAGATAATAAAAAACTTTTTATTCCTTACTTCATTTTTATTATTATTCGTTAGATGTACATTTCAAGTAAAGTTCATTTGATTTTTATATTAATTGTCAATGTCAAAATGTCAGTAAAAAATCACCAAGTATAATAAATAAACTCTGTTTCTTTAATATGACCCAATTTATGTTGTATTTACTGCTTTAACAGTAGGGTATTTTAAACATCAAATGCTGAAATGTTGGTAAATGATTATCAATATGACAAATAAATCATAATTTGTCAAATAAATTGTCACGATGCAGAGATTTTCAAAATAGAGAACGCTACAACTTGCAACTTTAAAACACATACAGGGATTTTTCCTTAAAGTATACTTTCACTTATTCCATATAAACATTTGGAAAATTAATTAACATGTGATCAGAACTAAGCAGTATATTTTGAACTTCACTTTAAATCAGTGTTTTATACGCGTGGCGCATGAAGTAAAATTTCGAGTTTAGAAAAGCCTGATTTGGCTTGGTCGCTCCGCTGCGCTCCGCTGCGCTACGCGACCAAGCCAAATTTTCAGGCTTTTCTAAACTCGAAATTTTACTTCATGCTTAGTCTGGGAGTGAAAAACACACGTTAGAGTTTTTAAATTGAAAGATTTTAATAAGATCACGAATGTCAGAAAATTTACATTTAAAAATCGTAGCATGTATACCTAAAACAAAAATTCCTTGTATTTATAACTTTTTTAAAATTTGAACATATAATTGGGCAGATAACAAAGAAAACAGATACTCCTGAGCAAAAAATATTAGCTGCTCCTAATATCCTACCTGATCCTCAGAGACACTTTATTAAATTGGTAGTAGATAAAAATAATTTAAGGTGGTGATAGGTAAATACATTTGTAAAGTTAATTGAATTGTCATATTAATTTCAGATTTTTTGTGTAATTTGTGTAAATTTTCAGGCTTTTCTAAACTCGAAATTTTACTTCATGCGCCACGCGTACACAACACTGATTTTAAGTGAAGTTCAAAAACACATACAGCAATTATAACCGAGTCTCTCAACTTGGCGCCCCCAACTCAAAATTTTCAAATAAATATGTTGCGCCCGAAAGGTCTTAACTTGCGCTAACTTGCGGCCAAATATTGAAACTTGTGCTTTACATAACCTATAAATTAAAAGTTGATTTACAACATAACATGTGATTAATCTTGTCCTAACCTAAAACGCACAATCTGCATTACACCCCTAAATTCTTGAAATATCAAATTTGATTGGTCATATTAAAAAAAAAAAAAAACAGATTATAAATGTTTTGTTTATATGAAATGGAGCTTCTGAAGTTACCACGCAACTTATTTAACACGGCGGTTGTCAAGGATACATTCATTTCCTGCTTATTGCAAATATAAACAAAAAGTGTTGATTCACTATGAGACAATGAAAAACTTTTGATTCCTTACTTCACTTTTATTTTAATTCGTTAGATGTATTTAGAATACTAAGCATTAATTATCAATACCTAATGAGTTCATTAGTTTTTGATAGTGAGAGCTACCTCTATTAAATTCTCACGAAGCGAGTTGTGTCGAAGTCAGACTACATACATCACCCCCGACAAGCTTGCGAGCGAAGCGAGCTCTATCGAAGTCAGACTACATACATCGCCCAGGACAAACTTGGGAGCGAAGCGAGCCAACCAAAGTTGTGAAGCTACCTCCATTAAATTCTCGCGAGGCGAGCTCTATCGAAGTTAGACTACATACTTCGCCCAGGACGAGCTTGCGAGCGAAGCGAGCCCACCAAAGTCCTGGAGCTACCTCTAATAAATTCTCGCGAAGCGAGTTGTGTCGAAGTCAGACTACATACATCACCCTCGACAAGCTTGCGAGCGAAGCGAGCTCTATCGAAGTCAGACTACATACATCACCCAGGACAAACTTGCGAGCGAAGCGAGCCAACCAAAGTCGTGAAGCTACTTCCAGTAAATTCTCGCGAAGCGAGCTCTATCGAAGTTAGACTACATACTTCGCCCAGGACGAGCTTGCGAGCGAAGCAAGCCCACCAAAGTCCTGGAGCTACCTCTATTAAATTCTCGCGAAGCGAGTTGTGTCGAAGTCAGACTACATACATCATCCCCGACAAGCTTGCGAGCGAAGCGAGCTCTATCGAAGTCAGTTTACATACATCGCCCAGGACAAACTTGCGAGCGAAGCGAGCCAACCAAAGTCGTGAAACTACCTCTATTAAATTCTCGCGAAGCGAGCTCTATCGAAGTTAGACTACATACTTCGCCCAGGACGAGCTTGCGAGCGAAGCGAGCCCACCAAAGTCCTGGAGCTACCTCTATTAAATTCTCGCGAAGCGAGTTGTGTCGAAGTCAGACTACATACATCACCCCCGATAAGCTTGCGAGCGAAGCGAGCTCTATCGAAGTCAGACTACATAAATCGCCCAGGACAAACTTGCGAGCGAAGCGAGCCAACCAAAGTCGTGAAGCTACCTCCATTAAATTCTCGCGAAGCGAGCTCTATCGAAGTTAGACTACATACTTCGCCCAGGACGAGCTTGCGAGCGAAGCGAGCCCACCAAAGTCCTGGAGCTACCTCTATTAAATTCTCGCGAAGCGAGTTGTGTCGAAGTCAGACTACATACATCGCCCAGGAAGCTCCATATAGCCGGCGCCCCCACTGCCTCGGAATCAAAAAATACATATCCTATAATTTTGTGCTAATTATGTGCTAATTTCGTCCCACAAACAAAATTTTTGTGCTGCATCGGAAACATGAGAAAACTTGAACGGAAATGTGGCGGCGCTGCCGCGATGTTCAGCTGGCTCGCCAACCAATGAAGCATCAATACAAATGGAACAAAGAGGGGTCTATAATTTTGTGCTAATTATGTGCTCCAAAGGTATGATACCAAATTTTCAAAAATCAAAATGGCGCCTTCAAAATGGCGATCATAAATGACAAAATTAATACATATGCACCGAAATTGATATCACAAGGATCTCAACGTACATAATAAAAAGATTCATATTATATTTTCACAAATCAAAATGGCAAATCCAATATGGCGCACAAAATATGAATTATACCTAATTTATTTCACTTTAATGCTAATACGAAACTGTTGACTCGAATAACTAATTAGTATAAAAATAAAACAAAATTCCAAGGTGTTTTGGTTTGAAAAATTTGTTTAAACAAACGTAATATAAGTTTTGTGTAAGTATATTTAGCCCTCCACTGTACAAGAACCTGCAATGATAATTTTTTTGCAAAACCATATTATTAGGTTTTGTTACGTGAACCTGGCGTCCCACGAAATCAAAAAGTGATTATGACACTTTTATGTAAGTACGAAATTTTCAATTCGCGAATTCGACGAGCACAAAAATAGCACACAATTCCAGGGTGTTTAATTTGACGAAACATGTTCAAAATGCCATGATAATACAATTCTATACGTATAGTCACCGGCCCCATGAAGTAAAGTAAATATATACATGCCACTTCAATGCGAGTACGAAATTTTTATTTCGCAAAAATGATTAGCACAAAATTCCAGGGTGCTTGACTTTTTGAATCATGTTCGTAATACCGGGATAAAACAATTCTATAGGTATAGTCAGCGCCCCCCATGAAATAACAAAATATATATATGCCACTTCAATGCAACTACGAGAATTAATCGCATAGGTGATTAGCACAAAAAAAAAACACAAAATTCTAGTGCTTTAGATTTTGCAAAATTTTATTCGGAAAAGCGTTTTGTTAGGTTTTGATAAGTTTGCCAGCGCCCCACGAAATCAGAAATTGTTTATGACACTTTTAAGTACAAAATGTTTAAATCGCGTATTCGACGAGCACATAATTAGCACAAAATTACAGGGTACTTGATTTTGCGAAACATGTTGAAAATACCGCGATAAAACAATTCTATACGTATAGTCAGCGCCCCCATGAAATAAAAAAATTTATATATGTCACTTAAATGCAAGTACAAAATTTTTATTTCGCGAAATTGATTAGCACAAAAATAGCACAAAATTCTAGTGCTTTTGATTTTGCAAAATTTTATTCGGATAAGTGTTTTGTTAGGTTTTGATACGTTTGCCAGCGCCCCACGAAATCAGAAATTGTTTATGACACTTTTATGCAAGTACAAAATGTTTAAATCGCGTATTCGACGAGCACATAATTAGCACAAAATTCCAGGGTACTATTATGCGAAACATGTTCAAAATACCGCGATAAAACAATTCTATACGTATAGTCAGCGCCCCCATGAAATAAACAAATATATACATGCCACTTCAATGCGAGTACGAAATTTTTATTTCGCAAAAATGATTAGCACAAAAATAGCACAAAATTCTAGTGCTTTTCATTTTGCAAAAATTTTTTGGAAAAGCGATTTGTTAGGTTTTGATACGTTTGCCAGCGCCCCACGAAATCAGAAATTGTTTATGACACTTTCATGCAAGTACGAAATTTTCAAATCGCGTATTCGACGAGCACATAATTAGCACAAAATTCCAGGGTACTTGATTTTGCGAAACATGTTGAAAATACCGCGATAAAGGAATTCTATACGTATAGTCAGCGCCCCCATGAAATAAAAAAATATATATATGCCACTTCAATGCGAGTACGAAATTTTTATTTCGCAAAAATGATTAGCACAAAAATAGCACAAAATTATAGCGCGTTTAAATTTGCAAAATTTTTTGGAAAAACCGTATAATTAGTTCTCGATACGTTTGCCTAGTGCCCCAGGAGATCAAAAACTGTATGTCACTTAAATGCGAGTGCGACAATGTTGATTTTCGTACTCGAATGTCGTGCTATTTTTGTGCTAATCTAATATGTGATTTGAAATGTTTGTATTCGCACTGCAGTGAAATATATATTTGTTTATATCATGGGGGCGCTGACTGTGTGTATAGCACATTTTATCATTTTTCGTAAAATGAAACTCCCCGGAATTTCGCGCTTATTTTGTGTTCGTGCAATATGCGAATTAAAATTTTCGTACTCGCATTCAAGTGAACTAAATACGTTTTGATTTCGTAGGGTGCTGGGTATGCGTGTAGAAAACTAATGATGCGGTGTTTTTAAATTTGCAAAATGAAACAGTCTGGAATTTTGTATTAATTTTTTGCTAAAATTATATGCGAGTTAAAATTTGCGTACCTGCATTTAAGTAAAAGAAACAGTTTTTGATTCCGTGGAGGGCTAAATATACTTACACAAAACTTATATTACGTTTGTTTAAACAAATTTTTCAAACCCAAACACCTTGGAATTTTGTTTTATTTTTATACTAATTAGTTATTCGAGTCAACAGTTTCGTATTAGTATTAAAGTGAAATAAATTAGGTATAATTCATATTTTGTGCGCCATATTGGATTTGCCATTTTGATTTGTGAAAATATAATATGAATCTTGTTATTATTGACGTTGAGATCCCTGTGATATCAATTTCGGTGCATATGTATTAATTTTGTCATTTATGATCGCCATTTTGGAGGCGCCATTTTGATTTTTGAAAATTTGGTATCATACCTTTGGAGCACATAATTAGCACAAAATTATAGACCCCTCTTTGTTCCATTTGTGTTGATGCTTCATTGGTTGGCGAGCCAGCTGAACATCGCGCCAGCGCCGCCACATTTCCGTTCAAGTTTTCTCATGTTTCCGATGCAGCACAAAAATTTTGTTTGTGGGACGAAATTAGCACATAATTAGCACAAAATTATAGGATATGTATTTTTTGATTCCGAGGCAGTGGGGGCGCCGGCTATATGGAGCTCGCCCAGGACGAGCTTGCAAGCGAAGCGAGCCTACCAAAGTCCTGGAGCTACCTCTATTAAATTCTCGCGAAGCGAGCTGTGTCAAAGTGAGACTACATGCATCACCCCCGATAAGCTTGCGAGCGAAGCGAGCTCCATCGAAGTCAGACTACATTCGTCGCCCAGGACAAACTTGCGAGAGAAGCGAGCCAACCAAAGTCGTGAAGCTACCTCCATTAACTTCTCGCGAAGCGAGCTCTATCGAAGTCAGACTACATACATCGCCCAGGACGAGCTTGCGAGCGAAGCGAGCCTACCAAATTCCTGGAGCTACCTCTATTAAATTCTCGCGAAGCGAGCTGTGTCGAAGTGAGACTACATACATCACCCCCGACAAGTTTGCGAGCGAAGCGAGCTCTATCGAAGTCGGACTACATACATCGCCCAGGACAAACTTGCGAGCGAAGCTAGCCAACTAATGTCGTGAAGCTACCTCTATTAAATTCTCGCGAAGCGAGCTCTATCGAAATCAGACTACATACATCGCCCAGGACGAGCATGCGAGCGAAGCGAGCCTACCAAAGTCCTGGAGCTACCTCAATTAAACGAAGCGAGCAGTAACCGGGTCAGTATGCGAGCGAAGCGAGCAGTAACCGGGCCTAGCAACAGCAGCACGAGGCGATAGCCGAGTGCTGCTCTACATCGACCCAACAACAGCAGCACGAAGCGATAGCCGAGTGCTGCTCCATATCGACCACACAATAGTAAAAAAATCCAATCTATGGAAATTTTGACTTTTTAGTGATTTTTTAAATATCGAATCAAGCAACGAGACATTTCAAAAAATCACCGCTTCGTTTCTGTTTATCGTGGAACGTTGAACGTTTGCAAAACTATAGTCCACTATGGACCCTTTAATCGGTGCGAGTTTCATTTGTTCATCTCATCATCGAACCGAGATATGATTTTTTTTCAATATTTATTATGCAATTCGCATTTCACTAAAAAATTTCAATTTTTTATAGTGCGTATTTTTCCAACACATGAGGTTTTTGTATCTTTGCGCTCTCTCCCACTCATTGAAAATTTCGATCACAGGGGGTACATATGGAAATTTTTTTTGGTAAAAATAATATTTTTTAATTCATACCAAAAAACGTTCCTCTTTGTTTTTCACGCGTGCGCTTTTGTTTTTTTATTAATTTTTGGCGAATGCGGCACCACCCAACGATTGTATAATATTATTTTAAATTCCATCGTGTGCAGAATTTAATGCGACAAATCACCGTTCTTTTCCGAGTTCGATCCGATTATTAAAAGTATTTTTTTTTAATTTTAAAGTTTAATGTGCATATACAGGCTGGTCTAAAACCATGATTTTCTTCATTATTTTTTTTGACCTACTTAAAATGCTCCAAAATGATATTTTAAACGCAGGATGGTATGGTTTGACCTCGCAGTGCTCAGCAAATTATTTTCGATTCAGAAAATGGCCGTTTTCACGGGATTTCAACAAATGTTCGGTCCAAAAATTGCGCTAGAGACAATTTGTTTTCGTGGAAATTAAGGAATAACCACCCACTCAGTGTGCGAGCGAAGCGAGCACCCTAGCGAGCGAAGCGAGCGGCTGGAGCGAAGCGACCATCTCTTCCAACCTTTTTACGGACCTTTACATCCATCCACTCCATAACCACTACACAACAACGATCTATCTTGCAACCACCACCATTCGGCTTATACATCATTTCCTCTCCCCCTCCCTTTCCCCTTGCTACTATTATACATATATTTTTCTTCAACATCATTTATTTTTCTTGGCATTATGCCGAGCTATTTATTATACTTTTCTCTTGATTCGGCCCTCGGTTCACCGGTTGGTAAATCGGGCTAAATGCTAGTGTAATAATAATAATAACTATTGATTATCACATAAAAGCAGCCAATCATTGTTAGCACTCAAAATTAATAACTGTCAATCTTTCGTAATAATAATAATAAGTATTGATTATCACATAAAAATTGCACAAACTAAATTTATTCTACTTTTATTATATTTATTCCAAAACTATTTACAAAAAAATTGCATTTTTTCGCCACATCTCGATAAATATTGATCACCATCACATCTCTAAGCGTTATAGATTTTGAACTTGACTGTAAATCAGTTGTTTATACGCGTGGCGCATGAAGTAAAATTTCGAGTTTAGAAAAGCCCCGTGAAAATTTGTCTCGGGTCGCTGCGCGACCTTCGACAAATTTTCTACGCGGGGCTTTTCTAAACTCGAAATTTTACTTCATGCTTAGTCTGGGAGTGGATTACACTCGCTCTAAATGTACATCAAACGAATAAAAATAAAAGTGAAGTAAGGAATAACTAGTTTTTAATTGTGATTAAATACTCCACATAACTCAATTAAACAATTAGTGATTCACTATGAGCTTAAACGGTATTAAAATTAAAAAAAAAAACTGTATTATTTAACGCTAATTAATTAAAGTTGAATTATTTCAACGGAAATTTAAAAAAAATCTGTATTATTCTAACACAAATATAAAGCTCTATATTATTCCAAAGCTATTTATTATTATTTATTTCAACGTTAGTTACACATTTAACGTATTAAATGCTGTTCAATGAAATGTTAAATTGAACGTGTAATTTTTCAACTTTTCCTGCTTAGTGGATTTAATATTTGTTTGTATACTTAGAATGTGAAGATACGAATGATAAATACGTTCAATTTAATATTTTCCTAGCAGAATTAGGAGCGTTATTAAATTACTGAGGTTGAAAATGGCGGATGCGCCGGGTTTGCACTTAAAAATATCAGTATAAGTTAAAATACTAATTTCGAGGCTGAACGACCTATGGTCGATAGCCCGTTTATAGTTTAGTACTCACTGCAGTTACCTGGAGAACGAAATGTACATCTAGTGATTAAAATAAACCAGTGGAGAAAAAGGATTACTTGTTTCATTTAATATTAAATTCATCTTCACGTGACTCATACCGAAACATTTAGCCCGTTTATAGATATATTAAGTTAATTTATTGTATTATGTTTAAAATCATGGTGTGTTAAAATTCTATAAATATGGATGTTAAATATACAGGGAATTTTTCTTTTAAATACACATATCTCGATGTATTCGTTATAAATCTTCAGACATTCGGTGTTTTTTAAAAAGCGTTCAATTTAAAACTTGTAACAGGTGTTTTCACATTTACGTTTGTTTTAAAAAGAGTTCAATTAGAAGCTTTGAACGAGCGTTTTCCACTCCCAGGCTAAGCATGAAGTAAAATTTCGAGTTTAGAAAAGCCTGAACATTTGGATTTGCCAAGGGAGCGCGAGCGAAGCGAGTCGCGCCCCGGCAAATCCAAATTTTCAGGCCTTTTTAAACTCGAAATTTTACTTCATGCGCCACGCGTACACAACACTGATTTTAAGTGAAATTCAAAAACACATACAGCAATTATAACCGGGTCTATCAACTTGGTCCCCCAACTCAAAATTTTCAAATGAAAATGTTGCGCCCGAAAAGTCTTAGCTTGCGCTAACTTGAGGCCAAATATTCAAACTTGTGCTGTTATGCGTAGAAAGTTCTAGCGATTTAAAAAGGGGCTAAGTTGACGCCAGCCTTCCTTTGTCAGAATTTTTAACTCGCTATAACTTTTTACTCTTAACAGTGCAAGTTTTAATATTTGGGCACAAGTTAGCGCAAGTTGAGCCATTTCGGGCGCAACATATGTGTTTAAAAATTTTGAGTTGGGGGGCCAAGTTGATAGACAAATATAGCAGATATAGATACAGATATAGCAAAATACATAGTAGTTTTATTTCGTTGCCTGTAATAGAATTATCAATATTTAATTATCTCTACTATAATCACTATTTTAAACAATTGGTTCAATACTGAACTTGACTCGCGTTTTATTCAGATATACATATCTGTATGTGGGAGGTAAACTACACAATGTAATTTTTTTTCAAAATACGTTTTTATATACTGTTGCTGCAATCAGGATTATTAACTTTATTGAGAAGGAAATAGCACTGTATAATTTAAAAAATGTGACAGCGTAGTTTACTTTCAACATATAGATATTATTTTAATAACAATCATCTTAATGCGTAATTTGCAAGAGAAGACTAAATTTAAATGTAGATTTCTCATAGAATCTACTTTAATCCTTCAATCCAAGAAATCTTACTTCACTCAATCATTAACTCACTGCAGTTAATTAATCGATCTTTTCATTGATACTTTCCAGAAAAATCCGTCGCGTAACCTTCAATTTTTCTCACGGCGCTCTCTCTCTCTAATGGCGGACTTCCTGTCATTATCCTTTCGCGCGCGCCTTTGAAAACTGGTGCACGCAAGAACCAACAACGAGAAGAAACATCAATGAATCGCCGCTTCGCGTGTGTTTATCCAATTCGCGCCCGTCCAGATGTCGATGAAAAATTAATTCCAGAACGCATGATTTAGTTTACGTAACCGGAGTTGACGTGTTGGCGTTGAAAATCGTTGGCTTGAATGAACAAAAATGTCATAACGCATGCTAATAATGGTAATTTTTAAAATTGAAGATAGTGTGTTGTGATGGAAATGAAAAACTCCATTAATTGATTGAATTACAGGGGTGCCCCAGGGTTCTCGCATAGGTCCTATAATTATTTTTTTTTCAGTATATTTCATCCTAAAAAACGTTATCCTATTTATAAAATAAAACATTATACTTTAATAAATTAATAAATAAAATATTTCTGATTTTCAACTGTTTGTATTTATTCGCACTACAATTGTTTCGCTACGCTATCGCTACGATATTTACAGATACATTTACATTATATATACACAGTTTTATGACTATTATTTACTACTATTTTATAAAATAAATTACTATTAGAAAAAAGTTTAGTTTGAAAACAATTATAACAACGTAGTTGTTACTATAAAAATGTAAATCGTGAATTTCCTTCGTGTTTTCGAATTGCGTAAGTAGTATTTTTTCGGTTTTCTTATTTACTAGCTTGGTGAAGAAACGAGTTTTACAGACTATACATTTTCAAGTTGGAAATTATCCCAAGAAGAAATTATATACATGTATAGTAACTAGATTAAAAAAGTGTATTGGGATTTAGTAACTACATAGTTATATGAACTTTTCTGAATATAGATACTAAACATGTATAGATGTTTACTATATAGACATACATGTATAGTATCTATATTCAGAAATGTTCATATAACTATGTAGTTACTAAATAGTTTAAATATAGTGAAATATCTACTAGGCATCACATTCAAGTAATTACCCTGCTATAAATTTAATCTTGTGTAAATATTGAAAAACAATACTGATACAATATTGTATAGAGATTCTCGCTATGACTTCCTAATCTTGTTTTTTGTTCAATTCAAAACAAGCCCATAAATTACACAATTCCCGTATTTAAAAACTCCCAACATTTTCATGCAATCCGTTTTCATTAATAGGAAGCCGTTTATTAAACTATTACATTACGCGACTCTGTCGGACTTTCACTATGTTACAACCATCCAGAGGCGGTGGAATGAAAAAAAAGAGGAAAGAAAAAACAACCGCTTTTGCGAAACGGGAAGCGACCTTATGCCCGCATTTGTGCATTTTCTTTTTTTTTGTTTGTTTGTTCTTTATCTCTCCCCAGAACAAAAAATATACGCGTAAGGTCGCTTCCCGTTTCATTTACAAGAACGTGTATCTTTGCTTTCTTTTTTTATCCTCTCTCCATATTCATGAGAACTCTAAATGAATCGGAATTAGAATGGTCTAGGAAGGTTAACGGGATGAGTGATTGTTTCTAGTTTTAGGAGAGTTAATGAAGCAATTACGGTTGAATCGGTGAGCGCAGAGAAGGCTAAAGGTTTTTTTTTGTTTGTTAGAAAAGCCCGACTTTGGATTTGATCGCTTTGCGTCTAAATCCAAACGCTCAGGCTATTCTAAACCAGAAATGTTACTTTAAGCTTCACCTAGGAGTAGAAAACACTTATTTAAAGCATCAAACTGAACGCTTTTATAAAAACAAAGAATACCTTCAAGAAAGACAAAAAAAACCTATTTTAAACCACATGCTGCGTGAAATGTGCAATAAAGTTGTAAACAACGCTGTTAACAATATCATAAATGTTTGCTCCGTGAATACTAATTAATCTCAATGCGAAATCGTTTTCTAGTGCAATTTCTGTGTTACGCAAGACATCCACATTTTCCATTGATGCTCGTTTTAATTCAAAGAAAATATTATGGGCGTGTTAATGCAGCAATAACAGGTTATTTTTTCTGATCAAAATTAACTTGGGTTATTTTGATTTAATTCACCTGGTAATGAAATAATAATTACAAGTTGCTTGTGTGTAAAAACAGTGAAGGGAATTAGACGAAAAAAAACTAGATTGCACTCACATTAAATAAAAAAAGTGTAATAAAAAGTTTTATTGTAAAGAATAAGTATGTTATATCAACACTTTTAGTAAATAACGCAGTTGGTTTAGATTTAACTGTTTTTTAGTTGACACTGCAACAATTGTTTCGCAACACCGTGACTTCATCAGGCAGATGAATGATGTATTTACAAACTTAAACTAACGCTTAAATACTAATGACGTAGGGGAGGTGGTGCTGTTTAGGAATTAGGGTGGGGGTGGTAGTTATTATATTTTTACTAAACATGTGTTAGGTGAAAATGATAAAAATCTTTCCCTTTCAAAATCACACGGGACACAAAAATGTATGTGGGCTGCGTTTAAGGCTGGCACATTTCACCAGATCTTGACATTATTAGAAAATATAATTAACCAACGTCCCACACTGAAATATCCTTCAAATCAACAACGCATGTCGCAGTTCCAAACATCCTGAATAAAATCCCTAAATAATTACATGTGTATATTTTTTCTTTTTCTTTTACAAAACCTTCTCAAGAGTAAATAAATTTCTAATGCTTTACTGGCTCTATTTATTAAATGAGAAAATCACCAGGTGACATTAAAATCATACAAGGACTTGAGCAACAATGTGGGATTTTATTTGAATGGAAAACTGTGCCGAGTTTATAAATAAACAATGGTGATTTATTTATGTAGACTTGGATGTAGATTAGAATTATGACTTAAGCACAAGTGATGAACATAATTTTTTTTATTGTAATATCCGCGCCCATGTTTATATTTCCAACCCAGTTATTTAACAAATTAAACGCCTTTTTAAACTGGACATTTTACTTCATAGGCCAAGCATACAAAACACTGATTTAAAATGATGGTTAAAAGCGCATACAACGACGATTACATTCGCGTTTGCGATCTGCAGGGCCAGGCAGAGAATACCTGGCGCTCCCCAGGCAAGACAAAGTGATGTCTAAACAATTCCTTTGAAGAATGTGTTATTTGCCTCGATTTATGTATATGTTCGAGTCGGCCCTGCGACTATAGACAACCAAATATACAAAAAGGGTATTGGGTTGCCTATTATCATTGTTTCAAACAATTGGTTCAATGGCCAATTTGACTTGCGTTTTATACAGGCATACATTTTTATTCATCGTGATGCCTGATTTTTTCAAGAGTACAGAAGAAGTGGATTTAACTTGTTTATGACTCACCTGGGAAAATTTCTTAGAGGTTTAAAAATGAAAATATAAATTAGCCTCTGTATTATACCTTTTTTATATAATCCCTTCGATCCGTGGTCGGTGTAAAAAAATTATAAAAGTCGTTATGAAAGACCCCTTAACGTGAAGAACTGTATCGCTGTCTTATTCTAATACAATGTTGAGATGGCCATATGGACTAGTATCCGAGGCCAAGGAGAGAAAAACGAAACTTATTTATAAGAAGAATAAGAGCCTTTTCCAAACAATTTTAACTATTAATGCACTTTTGTTTCTTTTATATGTAAAAAGTGGGATTAATTCGTTGGTACCAAGACATTTTCACTTGTTTCCCACGTGTTTTTCAAAATTCCCAAACTCTCACGCGCAGACCCGTATTTCTAAAAAAGGTTTGCAACAACGAATCTTCAATAAGCCATATTAAGATCCTTAACTAAGTTTATCCGCACGTTAAATTTTTTATTCCTGTTAAGGCGCGCTCAATTAACGCCGCGAATAAAATTAAACAACGCCATTTACGTGAAAGTTTCTCCGATTTGATTCGATTGTACATCCTACTGTTTGTTCTCTTGTTTCTAATCAGCGCGCGCGCAGGATGTGTCATTGTTGAAGAAAGCGACGTCTGCAAATGGATTATGGTCTCGATGAATCACACACGCTTAAGGAATTAACATGATTAAAGGCTTGACTTAAAACGCTACTCAAAATTGAAATTGCTAAGTTATGTTGAACTGGACAATATTGAAAACAAAAATAAGCTGTGTTGCTGTGCATTTTCTTTAACTTTTGTGCATTCTAAGAAACGTAGTGTTGATGAAAGCTTGATTAAATCAACACCGAAACTTTGATTGAGCTAAAGTGCAATTGCCAGAGCTTCTCTCTTTTTCTTAAAGATTGTTTATTGCCTGACAACAATCATCCTCTGTACCTGCTACTAAATGAACTAGATCATTACACGTGAAACAAAAGCTGCGCGAGAGCATCAGTCACGGCTCATTAAAGAGCGCTACAGTAAAATATCTTCATTATCAGTGCCTAATACGAGGCACGTTTCTCTTAATCGGGATATTAGTCATTGTTGCTACCATATGGTTGACGACACATTTACATGCCCGAGTTTCCTTCTTCTTTTTTTTTTATTCGCGGAATTGCTGCCGCATTCTGCACACATACACACACACTTAGTTGCACAATTCCCATCCCAGACACGTCGAAAAATTACATTGTAATCATTTCCATTCAATGGGCGTCGCCGAGACAACGAGGTTTTTATTAGTGGGTTACAGTTAAGTTGAGGACGTTGATTGGAATACGGTTTAGGAATTTAAGCGCATCATTAAGTTTGCTTTGAATTATATTGAATAGTTTTCAAGCAAGCAATTAATAAAGGTATTAATATTAACACGTTGACTGTCGCAACTTACTTACGCATCGAAATTTTCATTTCATGTAGGCGTTTGTTACTTTGCGGAGGGCAGCAGAAAACCCAGAGAAAATGAGGGGGCGTATAATATTACGCGTTTAAATATAATCGTGGTAATCGCCGTTTCAGATTTGCGACAGATGGTAAGTAAAAAAAATTGGGGGCTTTAGAAAACAAAAATTCTTAAAGTGGGCGGTGAGCAAAATAGGGTTGAGAACGTATGCACTAGATTCATACAAAAGTCAACGTGTTAAAAGCTTCGAGACGTTTTTTTTTTATACAAAAAGTAGAAATATAGGTTGAGATGGAAGGATTATTATTATTATTATTTATCTTACAAAGTTTAAATATTAAAAGTATGGAAAAGAATAGTACCTATGTGAAAACCTTGAGGTACCACTGATATTTTACGCGCTGGGTATTTGCAGCCGAATCGCTAAATCAAATGATGAGCATTTTAATTTCTGTAATAAATCTGCTCGAAATTACATCACAAAGGTCACAACACGAGTAATTTATGACTAATTTGTCTCACAAAGATTGAATTATAAAGAAATTGAAAATAACGCGCTAGTTGCGCGCAGCCTAATCTCTGAATCAAATGATGAGGATTTTAATTTTTGCAATAAATCTCTAAGAAATTATATCACAACACGATTAATTCAGGTCTGCTTTTATGCAACTTTCCAAAGAATTGCGCGATCATAGATGCGCGCTTTCGTTCGGGTTTCCGCGTTCCGAAAATACCCGCGCCCTCTCATGAATGGGCCTTTCCCGAAAATTTAGAAAACGCCGGCAACTTGTTCAAAACAAGCTCGTCTCTAGAGTAGCAGTCAACGACTTTTCTTATAAATAGACGCGTGCGCTCGCGACTTGGAATATAAATCTGTCTAGGCGGGCGAGGCGCGGGACACGCTTCATTTTCCTCGAGAAATTAATAAATACGCGCTTTCTGATGATTGTATCTTGAACCTAGATTAATGCCATGATTTTAAAGTTTTAGCAAAAATCTCGAATTTTCGAGACATGTTCAAACGCAAACCGAAATAATTACCCATTAATTCTCATTTTGAATTAATGTAATTCCATATCTGGCTACTTCATTCAATTTTGGTCGCATAAGTTCACAAATTTCCATCATCTGGCTATATTCAATAAAATTTTGGTATTTGCAGTATATGTTCGAATACAAATAGACTTTTATAAATTATTAAAAGCCTGAAAATTTGGATTGGTTAAAACTTTCAGGCTTTTCTAAACTAGAAATGTGCACTTCATGCCACCGTGGTAAAGGTGTCGAGAAGTTTTCCGTAAAATACAACTAGTTTGTCTTATAAAGATTAATAAACAATGAAGACATTAAAACGAATAGGACCTATGTGAGAGCCCTGGGGTACCCATGCCATTTTAAGCGGTAGGTTATCATTTCTGTAATAAATCTGATCGAAATTACATCACAAAGGGCAATATTTACTTCATGCTTTAATAAAGGAATAGAAGACAATCGTTTCGTAAAAAAAAAACATTTGGAAACTGTGAATTATCTCGTTGATTACTGGGCCACTTAATTTTTGAAAATCCATGATTACTTTAATAAATAAATTGTTTCGCTACGCTATAGCTTCTTCAGGTGAAGAATATTAATGATGTTATTTACAGACAAATTTACATTATATATATATACATATCGTGCTTTTTCTGGATACAGATTTTTTTGCAAACGCATTACTTTTGTAGAGGAATTATGAGATAATTCACAACATGTCATAAAACTGTTATGACATGTTGTGAATTATCTCATAATTCCTCTACAAAAGTAATGCGTTTGCAAAAAAATCTGTATCCAGAAAAAGCACGATAAATAATTTCCTATATATCTCTTGTTGAAAACATGAATCTGTGTTTGTTGTTTTATCCTGAAAGCTGCAAGCGTTTAAATCCAAATTGATTGATGAATGTTTTCGCGCCATTCGTGCCAACGACGATAACGATTTCGCCTTTTTTGTTTCATCACGCGAAAGCGCCTTTTCTCCGTTCCAGATTGCGCCAGGGCACGAAATTTGCATTAAAGGGAATGCCCTCGAAATTCTAATTGGGGCGCGATACTGGCAGAAGTAAGAGAGGTTTATTACTAATTGGAAATTTAAAATTCAAATCGTTTACACACTTCACACGATAATAATGAACACATGAAAAAAATAGTGATGCATTGGGTTTTAGTGGATATAGCTTGTTTCATTTACTAGGCGAGAAATTAGAAAATATTTGTGCATATAAATAAAACCAAATGTCCTTAGAAACAACTTATTTATCTTATCAAAAAAGTTTTTCTTTAAAGTATACGTATTCCAAATTCAGCTCATTTTCTTTAAATCTTTAAATATTCGACGGAAAACTATTTTTTCGATTTGGCTTAAATTCACACAGCGTATGCTCCTATTCATTAGCTGCATTTTGGTATAATATGAAGTTGTTTGCCGATTTTTAGATTTTCGGCGAAATTTCACTTTTTTTCCAATCGCTGAATCAAATAATGAACATTTTAATTTCTATAATAAATCTGCTCTAAATTACATCACAAAGGTCGCAGCGCGAGTAATCTATATTTAATTTGTCTCGCAAAGATTAAATAATAAAGAAATTGAAAATAATAGGACCTGAGCGAGAACCTTGGGGTACCCCTGGCGTTTCACGCGCTAGTTTAAATTTTATTTTATGCTCCTATTCATTAGCTGCATTTTGGTATAATATGAAGTGGTGTGCCGATTTCTAGATTTTCGCCGAAATTTCACATTTTTCCATACCTTTACCTTATTTTTTTTAATTTTTGATGAAAAACTTTTTTCTTCTAAAAAATCCGAAAAGATTGACGAAGGCCCTAAATGATATTAGAAAGAACCTGAGTCTAGGCGGCATATTAACATAGGACCTTATGGAAACAGAATAAGGGAGGCGCGCCGATCGACGCATCGTCGGTTTGACTCAGATTTCTCAGTTCACATGATAGCTAGAAGATTAGGACTCAAAGAATTAGATTTCTGACGGATGCATCTACATTTTTACTAAAGATCATCTGTCTACGTTTTCTGTGCTCGTCACAAAAAAATCGCAAAGTCGAGCAACATTTTCGTTCACTTTGGGAGCGTCTATTTTGGGAGCGGACTGACGGAAAAACATGTATTCCATTTGGCCTAAATTCACACAGCGTATGCTCCCATTTATTAGTTAGATTTTGGTATGAGATGAAGTTATTTGACGATTTTTATATTTTCGGCGAAATTTCCAGTAATTTCATACCTTTACCTTAAAAAAAACATTTTTGAATTTGAATTTTTAAATTAAAAAAATTCAACTTCAGGATTTTTTTTTCGAACAACTTTTATAAGAAATCAATTTGAAGCTTTAAACAAGTATTTTCCACTCCCAGACTAAGCATGAAGTAAAATTTCGAGTTTAGAAAAGCCCCGTGACAATTTGTCTCTCGAGACAAATTTTCTGGGCTTTTCTAAACTCGAAATTTTACTTCATACGCCACGCGTATAAAACACTAAAATATTGGAAAATTTATGTATGTTTGAACTGCATCGAATTGTTGTCATTTTTGAGTAAATCACTTTTTTAGTCACACAAATAAACTCCATGGAGAACTTTAGCGATAAAAAATTGTCCGCATTTCTCGCCTAGTTTAGTGAAATAGGATATATGACCACTATTTTTTAATCAACAAATACAAAATTTTCGAATACTGCTTGCACTAGCCTTTATCCAGAACTAAAAATCTTTAAAGTTTTGTTAATAACATATTAAAAAAATATAAAAACGAATTAAAGTTAAAATCGACTTTCTGCAAAAAAAAAAAATTCGTTTTTATATTTTGTAAATATTCTGTAAACTATTTAAAATTTCAATTATTCTTTATATTAAAAAAAACTTTGTAGATTTGTTTGAAATTAATTTCGATCTCATTGATCACTCGATGAATCATTTTAACCATCATAATATTTAATTTAAATTAAAGGCACTTGGTTTGTTTCACTTAGGAGTATATCTTTATTTCTCCAACTAATTTCGACTTATCGTCATTCTCAAGAAATCTCCAAAATGAATGTTTTATTAAAATATCCTTTGTTGAGAAAAATTGAGCACAAGATCAGGCCTGAATTTCAACCTACTCCGTTTCTTTGCTCACCTATATACTATTTTATCTCTAGGTGCAGATGCATTCGGAAATTCGGGTCAGACGTTCTTCGGAACGATACCAGTTCGAATTTAAATGCGTCCGTGTCTCCATTTCGCAATCGAAATGTAGATTCTCAAAACACCCAAAAGAAAAAAAAACAACACCAGAATTGTGCTTATTAATTATTATACAGGGAGTTTTTCTATAAAGTATACATATTCAAAATTCAGCTTATTTTCAAAATATAAAAACGAATTAAAATTATTATCGACTGTCTGCAAAAATGTTGTCTCATTGAGACAAGTCTCCAAATATTCAATAATACAACTACTTCTCGAGCCAATACCCCGACAGATATTGAATTATACAATGAATATTTGAGTTACACGACAGCTTTACTGTTCTATGCATAATTTATATGCAAAATGCAACATCAGGTCAAATTATTCTCTCAAAAAACTAAATGAATTAACAGGAAATTGAAATAAATTGGAGACTTGTCTCAATGAGACAAAATTTTTGCAGAAAGTCGATTTTAATTTGTTTTTATATTTTGTAAATATTCTGCAAACTGTTGACAAACTTAATTTTTCTTTATGTTACATTCTCCTTACGTTCAGCTTATTTTCTTTAAATCTTTAGATATTACATGTTTTTTTTAAGAGTTCAATTTAAAGCTTTAAACAAATGTTTTATACTCCCAGACTAAGCATGAAGTAAAATTTCGAGTTAAGAAAAGCCCCGTGAAAATTTGTCGAGGGCAAATTTTCTAGGCTTTTCTAAACTCGAAATTTTACTTCATGCGCCACGCGTATAAACCACAAGAATATTGTGACATTTATGTATATTTGAACCTTACTTGAAATCAGTGTCTAATAGGCGTGGCGTATGAAGTAAAATTTCGAGTTTAGAAAAGCCCAGAAAATGTTCACGGGGCTTTTCTAAACTCGAAATTGTATTCATGCTTAGTCTGGGAGTGAAAAACACTCGTTTAACGCTTCAAATAACGGATGTCGGAAAATTTACAGCTTATGCATATGTTAACCTAAAAGAAAAATTCCCTGTATATTGCGTGTAATAAACAAAATTCTAATGATTAACTCAGCGCAAAATTATGTTTATAATTTATTAGATGTATTTAAGTGGATGAAAAATGGCTGGCATTTATCGCGAGTTGAGTGCGATTAAATCTTTTATGGCCACAAATTGCGCTTATTAGCAACTCGCGAAATTGCATATTTGATTAAAAAGGTGTGCAATTTTGCCCCCGATATCGGGCAGAGAAAGCGCGATCGCCAGAAATGCTCTCGCCTAATCGAGGTTTCAGCACTTTGTCAAAGTGGAGAATTGTTTGATGAAATCAAAAAGACATCAACGGGCATTGGAAGTGTAGTAGTGAAGATTTTAAAAGTTAATTTGAAACAAAGTTTTTTTTTTATTAACGTTACGTTACAACTAACACGCAAAGGGTTAAAAAAATTCGGATCAAGTAAGCGTGATATGTGAATCAAGACGGCGAAATGCAGATGCCTCAAATGCATCGAGATTGCGGATGTGGATACAAAAAAAGGAAAATCCGGATTCTTGAAATTCAATCACAAAATTATTTAAAATTCAATAAATTAAATTACAATTCAATCCTTGTTCACGAATTAGCGAAACTAGTTGCAGTGTTCAGTAAATAAAATCTAAAAGATTAAGTACTATTGGCACAGAGAGCATATATTTTCTAAACTGTGTTGTTATATTTCAAATGGCATATATTTTCTTCTTGATTAGCTAATATATAATTCCCATTCAATAATATTTGAATTCGAGAAAATAAGCTTACGCTTCTTATAGTTTGCACACTTGAAACATAATATATAAAATTACGAAAATGCTTTTCGTGTAAAATGCAAACGATGTGTCTTAATTAACAAGCCAACTTAAGACAATAAAAATCCATTGAAACAACTACTTCCCGTGCAAATACATCTCCGGATAATATCCGGAGGTGTATTTGCACGGGAAGTAGTTGTTTCAATATATACTTATTGTTTTAGGTTGTCTTATTAATTAAGACACATCGTTTGCATTTTACACGAAAAATATTTTCGTTATTGTATATATTATAGCTAATATACGCTATATTTCGAGTAAGAGAGGTAAAATATGCTGACTAAGAGGAAATAAAATCCGACCGATTTGTTTCCTATTTATAAACCTCAGTATTGTAAAAGCTGTATTGTGTGTGGTCTTACTCAAGTTTCTTTATACACAATCTACATTTCTTAAAAAACAACATCCATTCGATTATTTTTAGTTAATTTTCTTTCTATAAATCTATTTATGTGTGACAATATTAAATTGGAGAATTTGTTCTACTTTCGAGCAAATTAACTTCAATTAACCCGTCTTGGGGGAGACGTAACGTCCCGTGTCAAGATTAGCGAGGCGAATTTAATTCAATCAATTGCTCATTCAGCAAGTTGACACCAATTTCGAGGTGATCCGTGATTTTCAAGCTTTCTTTATTAGGGACGTGTTAAAATAGCCTAGATGTAGTTTCGTATGAATTTATTTTTAGATAAAAACGATTTTTTTTATCAAACTGCAATTTTTGAAAATTTTTGAAATGCGTACTATTTTTGTGTATTTCACGTTAGGGTCTTCAAAATTACGAAGAAAGCTTTACATTTTGTGGTTATTTTCGCTTCAGCGAAATAAGGGAACCTCTAATGTACACGTTTTTCAGATAAATGTCAATATTCAAGCAAAATTCAACACTTTTTTGGAACCACCTTTATTCTTTGGCTCGCCTCTTAATTTACGTGTTTTCCTTGTTTTCACTCCCACCGCCTTTGTATTATAATCCGCCGTTCTGTATATAGTTTGTAATTTCTGTTTTGTATTTAGTGTTAATCCATTGATAATGGTCACTTTGGGTTCGAAATGTATGTTCACTTCTGTGCAATAAAATGAAGCACAAGTCTCATAGCTATTTTTCACAATATTCTAGTTGTATAGTTCGGGTCTGTGTTAATTACCTAGAAGCAGTTTCAATAAATAACAAAACACCATAACTTGAAAATATCACCTTTATTAAAAACCAAACCAAGTATGACCTTTTGAAAAAATGCTCGTAAATTTATTACGAGCATTACAACAAAGCCGAAATAGAAAAACCATCTTCTATTTTAGTTAGAATTCAAATTTTGAATTGTTGTCTAAATGACGCAGCATTTTGACATTAAGGAAATTGACATATTTACATATTTTTGTAACTAGGAAACTCATTACGTCCGTTTTAAACTATAATATATTTTGTGTGCTTAATTTTATTGCACAGAAGTGTACATTTGGTAATTCAAATAAACGTGTGAAGAAAGGTTATTAGTGTTTAATTTGATCTTGACGTAAACTCAATCAATCAACTTAAAACGAGTTTGTTGATAAATAGCGCATATAAGCATTTCAATTTAATTTACACCTGAATTTAAATATTCCATTGGAAAATCACAATCCAAATTTAAACGCGCAGAATTGTATTTTATTCGCGCTACAAAACACTGATTATTTATTTTACTCACAGATTTCGGTGGCATATAAAATAAAAACACATGAAACAAAAGCATTGTTAATACAATAAACAAACACGTTTCACTTGCGCATATATAGCGAACCGTTTAAAAATTATTGTGTGATACAATGAATTACGAAAACGTATGAGTGGTCTTACCTTCATCAGATGCTTGTTGACCCATTTTGTGAACGTTTTCTTTTGGATCGTGTCTCGTTCGTCTGCAACAGAAGACATTTTACAAAAATTAGTTCATTCACAAAATATGTTTCAATAAATTATTTCCTCGATAAAAATTATATTTGAACAACTGCTACATTTTTCTTTTCTCTCGGAGATAAGATTAGAGAGCAGTTTGGAATTTCTCGAGTGTGCTTCTAATAACGGAAACTCGACACTCTGGACGCAGTTTTTTATCCGTGAGAAAAAGCGTCTCGCTAAAAAAAAAAAAACACCGACCGCACTTATAATAAACATTTATTATAATTAATATTTAACGCTGCACATGCCCCATTAAGTCCGTTACTAATGACCAGCGCGTTCGGCCTCTTTGCTGCACAAGAACAGAAGTGCCAGAGTGTGGTTTTAACACTTCTTTTGTATATTCACTTCATATGGATTAAGTGCATAAAAGGTTATTAGTGCCTTATTCGTCAAATTAATTTGATCATCACGTAACTCAAGCAATCAACTTATTCAAAACTCACGTTTATTAAATTTAATCTGTGATCAATTATTTTGCTTATCGTGTTAAAGTTAATTTTTGGATAGTGAAGTTCAAAATATACTAACTGCTTAGTTTTAATGACATGTTTATACATGTTTACAAATGTTTATATGAAATATGTAAAAGTATTCTTTAAGGAAGAAATTGCTGTATATAATTTATATAGAACACTCAAATATATATTAAATATTTTACTTATCATGTTAAAGTTAATGCGTTTCCAGCATAAATTACTCGGATTAAAGATTTCTTGGAATTATTATAAACCTAAGCGGATTAAAGACAGGTAAAAGCAGGTAGAAGAAGAAAATTCTTTTGGTTGCCCAGAAAAATATTTCTACCTGTGTGAACAATAATTTGTGCTAATTCCTCATTGCCGTTCATTAAGAATACAAGTGCACCTGTTTAAAAAAAAAATGAATTTATATAGGAATTTTAAATAAAACACTGTAAAAGCCCGTTTCATTGTTCACAACTTTATTTTGTGAAAAAAGCTTTAAAGTGTTTTATTTAAAAGTTGTATTCACGTTATGTCACTTGAAGAAGTACGGGAAATATTTCTTATATTTTTTATTCAGTCAACTTAGTCCATTTCTTTTGGTATTATCACGATTTTGCGATGCAATTTTTTTAACATTCGTGGTTTTATTAGAAACATTTAATTTAAAGCCTCTAACGAGTGTATTTAATTCCAGATTAAGCATGAAGTAAAATTTCGAGTTTGGAAAAGTCTGAAAATTTGGTTTGGTCGCGTAGCGCGGAGCGACCAAACCAAATTTTCAGACTTTTGTAAACTCGAAATTTTACTTCATGCGCCAAGCGTATAAAACACTGATTTAAAATAAAGTTCATAATATATTGTTTAGATTTCATCACATGTTTACGCATTTTACAAATGAAATTATTCTTCAAGAAAGAAATCGCTGTATATAATTTATATATATTTTTCTCTGTAAATAGAATTTATTCTGCTGAGAAATAAATGATTATTATTATTATTATTATTATATATATAGAACACTCAATTTATTGAGATAAAAACAATCACTAAAATAAAAAACATTTCATATAAACGTAAAATTGGTTTAAAAACCACATAGTGTTCGAAATGTACATCTAGTATAATAAGAGTAATCAGTGAAGAAAGGAATTACTACAATAATTTAAAAAACACTTCACGTAACTAAAAGAAGAATTTTAAATAAATGAAATTGACGAATAAAACACTAATAATTATTAGTGCTTTATTTGTCAATTTTGTTTGATACGTGAACATTGAACTAAATTCAATCTCAATTAATCAATTTAAATAAATAAAATCTCCTATATTTTATGTTAGTTTTAATCGTATCAATGTTTCATTGCGTCTTCGTATTTTTTCCTTCTCGTCAATTAATTCAATGCGAGTGAATTAATCGGTGATTAGATTGACTTAACAACGTGAATCACAATCAGTGTTGCCAATTAAGAAATTAGTCACCAAACTTATCTTTGCCCATTCAAATCGCGGCCTTCGGTTGATTCACCGGTCGGTTTATGCAATCGAAAACTGTCTTGGATTATTCACTGGAAAATCTTGGTGGATCCAAGGGGAGCCAATGCTTACGTGGGAACCGGAAATCGAGTAGAAAAGGAGAGACTATGGTGAGCATGTGGGGTAAGAGTAAGACTTTATACATAAATCACCTGTCTCGCTACTTGATGCAACACCCAAACGCGGCTACTAAATTTTATAAAGATACTGGATATACAAGGAATTTTTCATTGAAGTATACATATGCATACGCTTTTTTTTAAAACAGTTTGATTCGAAGCTTTAAACGAGTTTTCCACTCCCAGACTAAGCATGAAGTAAAATTTCGAGTTTAGAAAAGCCTGAAAATTTGGTTTGGTCGCGTAGCGCGAAGCGCGGAGCGACCAAACCAAATTTTTAGGCTTTTCTAAACTCGAAATTTTACTTCATGCGCCACGTGTATTAAGCACTGAAAACACTGAAATATTGTAATCAAGCGAATTTTACTTGAAATCAATGTTTTGTACGTGTGGCGCATGAAGTAAAATTTCGAGTTTAGAAAAGCCTGAAAATTTGGTTTGGTCGCTCCGCGCTTCGCGCTACGCGACCAAACCAAATTTTCAGGCTTTTCTAAACTCGAAATTTTACTTCATGCTTAACCTAGGAGTAGAAAACACTCGTTTAAAACTTTGAATTGAATTAAAGAAAAAAAGACAAGGAATATCTGAAAAATAACAGCATATAATTGGGATATCTATACTTAAAAGAAAAACTCCCTGTATATGAACTGTGGTTGATCTCATTTAATTTTACATCAAAAGAAAACGTTCAGTTTGTTGGGCGTATCAAGGTACTAAAACCAAACTAAATTTGTTACAAAAACAGTGCAACAACTTGAGTCTTCAATCATTTCATTGGTCGATTATCTAACACAATTTCAAAAACTTCTCAAATGTTTTGTGGTGTTGTTACAGTTTTTGACCGGCCTTTTGGCGAAACATCTTCGAGGCTTGTACGGCCAGATTTAAAAAAGGCTGCCCATTTTTCACAGTGGATCCTAATACACTTTTAACAATTTCCAATGAATTTCTGTTAGTGTTAACCCATCCGAAACAAAGGATTTAATCACTGCGCGATATTCAATTTTATCCATTTAAACACAATTTCAAAAGCTTCTTCAATGTTTTGTGGTGTTGTTACAGTTTTTCACCGAATCATTCGTGAATCAACTCCGAGGCTTGTACGGCCAGATTTAAAAAGAGCTGCCTAGGTGGTGCATCCTAATACACTTTTAACAATTTCCAAAGAATTCCTGTTGGTGTTAAACCAAAACAATTTCCAATGAATTTCTGTTAGTGTTAACCCATCCAAAACAAAGAATTTAATCACTGCGCGATATTCAATTTTATCCATTTAAAAATAAAATAACACTATATCTTAAACAAATTTCTCATCTTTCACGTGGTGAAACATATTTAACTATGATTTAAAAAAGAAAACACTTAGTTAAATTTCCCTAATATTTTGGTTTTTTATTCCAGCTAATTTAGACTTTAGAGTCATTCTCAAGAAGAATGACTCAAAGTCGAAAGTAGTTGGAATAAAAAAACCAAAATATTAGTGAAATCTAACCAAGTGTTTTATTTTTTAAATCATAAAATAACAGGTCAATATTAAACAGGTTCTATTACTCGAATGCCTGGCGGATCTAAATCAAATTTATCATGGGTTTATATTAGGGATGATATTTTACAAAACAATACATATATATATATTCCATGTAATTAAATCTATCATTATTATATCGTCAATTTAAAAAAACTGCCCTTTTCAAATAATCCCAAATGTTTCAGGTCACTTTTAACGCATTTCTGTTCAAATAATTAAAAGATGAGATCATATGCGAATTCGTGTGATTTATTACCTCTGCATGTTTTGTGTTAAAACAATGGAAGAGAGAGAAAAATTATACTACGTTCGAGGATTTTATGGGAATACTAAATTGCATTAGAGAACCGACACAATGGACATTGTGTTACAACTTTGGCATTGAAAAAAAAAACATCTCCTTTATATAACCAGAAATTCAAATCGATATATTCTACAACCAAATATTGACAATATCATACTTTTATATTTCTGTATGTCGGAGGTAAAGTGCCCCAAGTCACATTTTTGAGAGTTTAGAGTGCTTTTTGCCTCTTGATAGAGTAAAAATCTCGATTAAAGTGTACAAAGTCACAATTTTCAAATTTGACAGTACTTTTTACCTCTTGATAGAGTAAAAAATCTCGGCTAAAGTGCACCAAGTCACATCTTTGAAATTTTACAGTGCTTTTTACCTCTTGATAGATTAAAAATCTTGATTATAGTGTACCAAGTCACATTTTTCAAATTTTACATTGCTTTTTACCTCTTGATAGAGTAAAAAATCTTAATTATAGTGCACCAAGTCACATTTTTTAAAATTTACAGTGCTTTTTACCTCTTGATAGAGTAAAAAATCTCGGCTAAAGTACACCAAGTCACATTTTTTAAATTTTACAGTGCTTTTTACCCCTTGATAGAGTAAAAAATTTCGATTTCAACATTTTAAAAAAACGTATTTTGAAAAAAAAATGTGACTTAGTGTAGTTTACCTCCCACATAAGGATTTTATACCTATATTTATTGAATTAATGCAATATTAACTAATAAGTGTTATTATTCCACTCCTCAATTAAATAAAAATATCTTGATGCTGATTATGATGGATAATGATGATAATCCGAGTGCATTGCGACATAAATGGAGCGACAATCGTTCGCGAATTTGCATGCGTGCGGATAATTGCTCCCTCTTAAGAGATCGCGTTATGTAAGCCGAGTATTTGGGTTGAATTAAGCAGACTTAAGACGACATTAATTGGACGAACTCCAAGAAAATTACGCTTCGAGGTGGGAGAGGCACTTTTAAACAAGCATTTAGAAATTTGAATTATATGATTTAACTTCATTTCTGTGAAGCTAAAACTTTCCTTTCAGTTTTTATCATTCCTTTTAACTAGGTGAGACATTAGGACACATTTATGCACAAAAAACGTGATTTAACTTCATTTTTGTGAAGTTAAACGGTTCTTTCAGTTTTGATCGTTCTTTTTAACTAGGTGGGAAATTAGGACATATTTATGCACAAACAAAAACAAAAGTCTGAAAAAGTGGGAAAGGCACTTTTAAAGAAGCATTTGGAAATTTGATTTCTGAGATTTAACTTCATTTCTGTGAAGTTAAAACTTTCTTTTCAGTTTTGATTGTTCATTTTAACTAGGTGAGGAAGTAAGACACATTAATGCATACAAAAAAGTCTGAAGAAGTAGGAAAGGCACTTTTAAAGAAGCATTTAAAAATTTGATTTCTGTGATTTAACTTCATTTTTTTTTTAAGTTAAAACGGTTCTTTCAGTTTTGATCGTTCCTTTTAACTAGGTGGTAAATTAGGACACATTTATGCACAAAAAAAAAAAGTCTGAAGAAGTGGGAAAGGCACTTTTAAAGAAGCATTTGGAAATTTGATTTCTGTGATTTAACTTCATTTTATAATAAAATAACCGTTTTATATTTCAGTTTTCATCGTTTCTTGTAACTAGGTGGGAAATTAGGACACATTTATGCACAAAAAAAAAAAACAAAAGTCCAAAGAAGTGGGAAAGGCACTTTTAAACAAGCATTTGGAAATTTGATTTCTGTGATTTAACTTTATTTCTGTGAAGTTAAAACTTTCTTTTCCGTTTTTATCGTTCCTTTTAACTAGGTGAGAAATGAGAACATGTTTATGCACATAAAAATAAAAGTCTGAAGAAGTGCAAAAGGCACTTTTAAACAAGCCCCTGGAAATTTGATTTAACTACATTTCTGTGAAGTTAAAACTTTCCTTTCAGTATTGATCGTTCCTTTTAACTAGGTGAGAAATTAGGACACATTTATGCACAAAAAACAAAAGTCTGAAGAAGTGGGAAAGGCACTTTAAAACAAGCAATTGAAAATTTGTTTTCTGTGATTTATCCTAATTTCTGTAAAGATAAAACTTTTCTTTCATTATTGATCGTTCCTTTTAACTACGTGAGAAATGAAGACACATTTATGCACAAAAAACCAAAAGTCTAAGAAAGTGAGTTTTGTTTTTGTAACGACACTTTGAAATAAAGGCATATTTGAATTTGAATTTGAGTTGTGTAAATTATCAAAACTGATTATGCAATTGAAATGAAGTTATTTTTTAAGCAAATCATCTAATTAGTCACAGGAATTAACTCCAGATGGGTAAAAATAAATGGGACTTTGTATACCGATAGGCAAGTTTTACCTTCACAGAAATCAAATTCCTTCATTTTCACTCAAAGTGATTTGGGGTTGACAGATAAATAATTAGGTTCTAATTTCTATCGTAAAACTCATTTTAGTTCATTCAACAATCTTGATCGAAAGTTTTTTTCATTGTCTGTCTGCGTTCTCTCATAGTCTAAAAATTCGCGATTGCATCACCAACCTTTCCACGAAATTCCGCTCAATAATAGATATGCTAATTATCCAATTTATCTTGGGAAAAATTAAATCAAACGACTAACGAAAGTAACTAATAAAATTTTACGAGAGCAGCAAGCCTCATTAAATTTATAATGATCTGAATATTGATGCATAACATGCTTAGTGTCGTTTTAAAAATGTCTTTCACTGCGCTTGTATTTCATGTATTTAGTAAAACATAAACGAGCACGTAGTGTTCGAAATGTACATTTAGCGAACATAAATGTTTTAGTAAAGAAAGTGTTACTGTTTTATTAAGTTCATCATATTAAACTCTCCACGCAACTCAAACGAAATACAAAAACTTTTCTATTTATAATTTTTAATGGAATTCCACGTAATAAAGGTCGCAACAAATTTCACATTTGTAAAATTTATTAACATTAAAAGTGCGATTTTTTTCACAATCTACAACAAGTTAATATTACAAAGACTATATCAAACACTCATTGAAACAACTACTTCCCGAGCTAATACCCCGACGGACATTGAATTATACAAGTGTTTGCTGTTACATACAGTAACCTACTGTAAATGTAACAATTTGGGTCAAATTATTCAGGCCATCTATAGGTGCGTTTCGAGATTTATCTCTCTTCAGTATAGCTTTGCCATTCCGTAATTATTTTATTTATTAACGTAAAATGAAGAGAATTTTGTTTAAAAATTTGTATAAAATAAACCAAAATTATATTTTCCTTTTAAGCTTTAAGACCTACCAAGTTCTTAAAGCTTAAAAGGATGATAAAGGAAAATATAATTTTATTATTAAATGTTTAGGTATGAGTTACGAGGTGAATTTAATATTAAATGAAACAAGTAATACTTTTTCTCCACTGGTTTATTTTAATCACTAGATGCACATTTCGTTCACCAAGTGAACATTTTCAATAGTTGAATTTTACTGTAAATCAATGTTTTATATGCGTGGCGCATGATGATGTTAATCTCGAGTTTAGAAAAGCCTGAAATTTTGGATTTGCCGGCGCGCCTCGCTTCGCTCGCGCGCCGTCAAATCCAAATTTTAAGGCTTTTCTAAACTCGAAATTTTACTTTATGTCTAACCTGGGAGTGGAAATACTCGGTGAAAGCTGCAAATTGACCGCTTGAGATCTGTATACTTTAAAAAAATGTACTGTAGTTTAACAATTTAATTAAAACATTAAACTTTGTTTTACCACTTTTATATAAATAAAATAAATAAAAGTGGTAAAACAAAGTTAAGTGTTTTAATTAAATTTTTATAAAGATGTACCACAAAGTGAACGCCAACCAAATTAAAGACTTTACTGTAGTTTAGTACAACTATTGAAAATGTTCACTTGGTGAACGAAATGTACATCTAGTGATTAAAATAAACCAGTGGAGAAACAGGATTACTTGTTTCATTTTATATTTGTTAACTTATGTCGGATTAATCAAAGTTTAAAACACAATGTACGGGAAATATAGAGAATTTTTCATTTAAGTATACTTACACAAAATTGTTTCAATATTTGGTTTGCTAAAATACACATTTGTAAAAATATTAACGTTACAAAAAGAGAGAGGTGTATGTTTTGAACTTTACTGTAAATCAATGTTATACACGTGGCGTAGGAAGTAAAATTTCGAGTTTAGAAAAGCCTGAAATTTGGATTTGCCGGGGCGCGACTCGCTTCGCTCGCACGCCCCGGCAAATCCAAATTTTCAGGCTTTTCTAAACTCGAAATTTTACTCCATGCTTAGCCTGGGAGTGGAAACACTCGTCGGAAGCTGCAAATTAATCGCTTGAGATCTCTATACTTAAAAAATGTACTGTATGTATAGGTATTGGTAAAAAAAAAACACAAATTAACAGAAATGTACGACTACTTTCTTGATGGAAGCAAATTTTTAATCACTAGGAAAAAAAATTCTAATTGGGTAAAGTAAAACACGTAAAATAAAATAATATCGACTTTCTGCAATGTTACTTTTAAATAGTTATTATATTTGGTAAATATTCTGCAAACTATTGGCAAACTCAAGTTTTCTATATGTAAAACACTTGTTTTGTTCCATATTTTTATTTTCAGTTGATCATAACGGATCAAAACACGTGCCAGTCAACTGAAAATAAAAATATGAAACAAAACAAGTGTTTTACTTTACCCAATTTGAACAGGAATTAAATTCGTTGCCCAAAAGAAGGGGAATTACAGCCAGTCAAAATTAGATTTTTCGCGTCTAGTAATTTTATTATTACCCTAAAAAGTACAATTACCATAAATCTGTGCACACTTTATGATTAATTAGTTCATCGAGTGGTCAACTAGCTTTCCTACGCTCATAAATAAAATTAATGCGGCGTAATGAACTCTCTCAAGTATTCGCACTAATTATACAGCACGTGCTCTCGATTATGTACTTTTGTCGAAGTAAATATGTACTACGTGATATGTAAATGGAGCGGATACAATAATTAAAAACAGCACAATCTTTCGGCTTCAATAAAATTGTAAAAATTATCAAAAGTGTTCTACCCTAGACTTTCTTGTATTTCTTTAATTAAACTTAATTCAAAATTATATTTATTGTACTAGAACAATTGTTTCACCATACAGTTGCTTCAATCATCTAAATGATGAAGCCACTGTGAGGTGAAACAATTCCCTGGCTTGATATTACAAGATTCTATGTGACTTTTTTTTTATTTTCAATTTGTGATGTTACAAGGTTCTATGTATGCATATAGAGCCTTGTAACATCACAAATTGAAAATCGAAAGAAATATCACATAGAACGTTGTAATATTAAGCCAGCGAATTGTTGTAGATTCTTTCACCTAATAGTGACTTCATCAGGTAGATGAATGACGCGACTGTGTAGTGAAACAATTGTTGTAGTAGTTCTTTGTAAATGGTCTAACAAACCGAAACTAGTCGGAATAAAGATTTAATTGTGAAACAATACCAAGTGCCTTTCCATTAATTAACTTTACATAATTGTTGTAGTACATTAAATATAATTTTGAAACCTAAACAAACAAAGAAGTTAATAGATAAAATATTTCTGATTTTCAACTATTTTTTATTTATATTTTATCTATTAATTTATTAAAGTAATCATAGATTTTCAAAAATTAAGTGCCTCAGTAATCAACGAAGCAAAGAAGTGTAATCTAATTCTTTTAAATTCAAATAGTTTTGAATTTGAAATATTCATGTCTAAGCAAATTAAGTTTTATTATGGAGTTTTCAATAACTAACAGCCTCAACTATATAATATTTTTTAAATTTTATACACAATTCAACCAAAATAAATTCGTTATTGTGCTGTTACGACAAGAGATGCTCAAGAACTGTGAAAGTGTTTAAATTGTTGAGAAAAGGCGAGTCAATCGCCGACTTTTATCACTTTTGATTGATGCTCTTTCATGACGCTAGGTTAATCTCATCTTTATTGTGTATCAATCACAAAAACACGAGCGGAGAAGAGAAAAATGAGGCGATGAAAGGTGGAAGAAACTAATAAAGTAATCAAGCGCTTCAAACACTAAAACGTTGTAATTCACAATTCTAGCGAAGGTTTTCCACTCCCAGATTAAGCATGAAGATATATTTCGAGTTTAGAAAAGCCTGAAAATTTGGTTTGGTCGCGTAGCGCGTATAAAACACAGATTTCAAGTGAAGTTCATATATACAAAAATTTCACAATATTTTAGTGTTTTATACGCGTGGCGCATGAAGTAAAATTTCGAGTTTAGAAAAGCCTGGAAAATTTATCTCGGGTCGCTGTGCGACCCGAGACAAATTTTTACGGGGCTTTTCTAAACTCGAAATTTTATTTCATGCTTAGTCTGGGAGTGGAAAACACTCGTTTAAAGCTTCAAATTGAACAATGAATATCTAAAGATTTACAGAAAATAGGCTGAATTTGGAATATGGCTGCTGGCGTAAGTAGTCCGTCATACAGTGAATTTTTCTTTTAGGTAAATATATGCATAAGCTGAGCATTTTCCAGCATTCGTTGTTTTTTAAAAGAGTTCAATTTGAAGCTTTAAACGAGTTTTCCACTCCCAGACTAAGCATGAAGTAAAATTTCCAGTTTAGAAAAGCCCCGTGAAAATTTGTCGAGGGTCGCGCAGCGACCCGAGACAAATTTTCACGGGGCTTTTCTAAACTGGAAATTTTACTTCATGCGCCACGCGTATAAATCACAGATTTCAAGTGAAGTTCGAATATACATAAATTGTATAATATTTTAGTGTTTTATACGCGTGGCGCATGAAGTAAAATTTCGAGTTTAGAAAAGCCCTGAAAATTTGTCTCGGGTCGCTGCGCGACCCTCGCCAAATTTTCACGGGGCTTTTCTAAACTCGAAATTTTACTTCATGCTTAGTCTGGGGGTGGACAACCTTTGCTAGAATTGTGGATTACAACGTTTTAGTGTTTGAAATGCTTGATAACTTTATAGCGCGTAGCGCTACGTAGCCAAACCAAATTTTAAGGCTTTTCTAAACTCGTAATTTTACTTCATGCACCACGCATATAATTGTAAATATATAATATATAATTGTAAAGGCTTAAAGTTTACTATTTTTGGATTGAAAATTGTTATTTCTGAAACATAATTAAAGTTGCTAATACTATATAACTTACCTAACTTCAAACATATATTTAATCTAACTTAGCCTAGCTTATCCATCAATAAAACAAATCTAACTTCAAAACTGTAGTCATCTGACTCAACCTAACTTTAAAAGTGCATTAAATCTAACCTTCCAAGGCTTTATTTTACGCCAGTTTCTACTCAATATTGTACGAGGACTGTCAACCTCTGGTCTGCCCCAAGGCTCAAATTTAGGCCAGTCATTAATAGTCTAATTCCTATTACTCAAACTGTACAAGAACTGCACAACCTCTGGTGTACCCCACGGTTCCATTTTAGGCCCGCCAGTCCTTGGTTTATGTATTAATTTGCATAACATATCCATCATTAAAACAAATCTAACATCAAAAGTGTAGTCATTTGACTCAACCTAACTTCAAAAGTGCATTAAATCTAACCTGGCAATATATCATTTAACCAACCACAATTTAAAAGTGCATTCAATGTAACAATAGCAATCTATCATCTTAACTAAAATAACTTCAAAAGTAAATTCTTAAGCTTAAGTTAAATCTCCCACCGAATATTTGTGGGAGATGTGTTTATGTTTTCTTTAAAAAAAAAATGATTGAAACTTTGAATTTTCATGAAATTTGTAAGAGTTATTAAAAGGAACGATCGGGCTTTACTTGTATGTAAGCACAAGAAAAATATTTCAATTGGATACAAATAATAAATTTCATTAAAAAGTATTTGAACCTTAAAAATTTAAAAAATCTCAAATATGCAAAAAATTTGCAGGATTCTTAGTAGGAAAGAATCCCCAATTTTTAAAACCAATGGAAATGCATCGATGACACAATTGTCATCGACAACTTTCCTCATTGAAGTGGCGTCATTTTGGGAAAAATTAACAAAACTGTATACAATAAAATGACGTAATTTGAATGGGATAAGTCATCGAACACATAACTCATCAATTTTTGTTAAAAAAAATCTCTATTAACGACAAAAAGACAGGTTTCAAAATCTGTCATTACGCGAAGAAACTGTGTGAAACGATTACTAAGTTTTTATCACTTAAATTATTTATATTAAACGAAGCTTAAAAAAAACGTGTTAATGCACACCTCAACACAAAAAAACAAACCATATGCACGTCCTAAACAGCACATGTGAGTTAATTACTCGCTCATGCTGAACACCAAGAGCACTGAAAACCCACCACCGTACCTTTATCGTCAATAAAGAATTCCCAAATTGTTGTACCTTTAAACTTAGTCAAGTTTTGCTCGTATCTATCCTGCTGCTTGTCCGTCTTCAGGTACTTCTCGTTGGGCGGCCCGTCGTGGACGCTCTCCTTGGGGTCGAACCCCAGTCTATCCTTATAGTAAGCTTGCGTCGAAGACATCACTGTACATTTGATCACTGAACGCGAGTTTTATTAACGGTTAAGTTATTAGCTTGTTTTTTTTTTTTTGATCAATTGTGATTTCGCCAGATAATCACAAGTGAATTAGGTTTAGTTTTGGTTTTTAGTTAAAATCGTCGGGTTATTAATTATTTTTCGTTACGAGCGTCTTAAAAGAAGGAATGTATCGTTGTGTCGTTTCGTTTTCGTTGTTTCACATCACTACATTAGGGCACTGTTGTTGAAAAGAACTTGGTTTTAAAATAAGATTAAAACAGGCTAGTGTATCGCGATTGATTTTTCGGTTTTAAAATAAGGCAGCGAACAAATGAAATAAAACAGGCTTGTATATCGAGATTGATTTTTGCGCACTTGTCGTGATTCGCACGTGTGTTCCGGGCACGATTAGCTTGGGAAGAGAGAGAGTTTGGTTGAGCGCACAAAACGGCAAGTCGCGGACGACTAAACGCTTTAGCGGTCTGACCGAATGAGCGCGAGAGGTGGTAGGTTGCGCTTTTGCTCTCTGCCTTCTTCCCATTGCCCAGATATGGGCGACTCGACGCAGATGGCCGTGGGTCGGGCGAATTTCTGTGGGCTAGGTGTATGAAAATTGAAGGTATTCCGCGCGAACGCCGAACGGAGTTTACCGGTGTTGAGAGCGAAAGCAATCGGAATTAGTTTTCATTTGCATAAACAATTTTATTCAAACTGTTTTGAACAGCATGTAAAAATAGTTTTTGCGAGTAGTTCTCCGCAAAATATCAAAACAACAGCTTTTTCTCCAATATTTCCCATCCTAAGATCCGTACGATAATAGCAAAAATGACTATATAAATACAAAAAGCTCAACTCATTGCGAATGTTTGGGTTTTTTTCTACATTTTATTCTTTATAACGTTGCGAGTTATTTATTCTTTTATCTCAATTTTATTTTATTGTAGTAATACACGTAAAACCCTAAAGAATTTTATTTGATGCATTACTGCACACTTGAAACCCTAAAGAAAAGAATAATATCCAAAAGCTTAGTGGTTTATTAAAGTGTTTAAATCAATTAAAAACGTCTATTTTACTAATTGACAATCCTGTACCTTCTTGTGTGCATTGTGTCTATTCTCTAAAAACAATCAAAGACGCACATTAAGAAATAAATTAAGGAGTGGTGGGCCTAAAATGAAGCCTTGGGACAAACCAGAGGTTGTGTAGTCTTCGTACAAGTTGAATAGCAGGAATTGGACTAGTTAAGACTGGTTGGCCTAAAATGAAGCCTTGGGGTGCACCAAAGACTAGATAGTCGAGGTCCTAAGACTGGTGTACCCCAAGGTTTCATTTTAAGCCAGTTCCTACTCAAGATTGTACGAGGACTAGCCAACCTCTGGTTTGCCCCAAGGCTCCAATTTAGGCCAGTCTTCAATAGTCTAATTTCTATTACTCAAACTGTACGAGGACTAAACAACCTCTGATATGCCCCAAGGCTCCATTTTAGGCCTGCCAATCCTTGGTTTATTTATTAATTTGCATTGATTGGTTGATAGTTGGAAATATAAAATGGTATAAAAGTCTGCGAATCATTTCCAATTTGTTTGAATCGATATGATGACCATAGAAAACAAGAGCCTGAAATAATGTTGAGAGAATTTTGAAACTCTTTTTGTTACATTTATTAAAAAGGCAGGAAATGTTTGGAGATATTTGAGGCGTCTTTTTGAAACTTTCTTTGTTACATTTATTAGATAGACAGGAAGTGTTTCGAGTTTTTGGAGGCGTCGAGCATAAATTAAAAAAGAAAAACCCGGCGAATCAACAGTTGGGCGGCCTCTTAAAATAATTCTCTTATAAATAAAGTGCACTAATTCCTCGAGAATTCGGTCGGTGCTGGCCCAAGATGCAAATAGTCCGTCCTATATTTCCTCACGAAATTAGGTTCACTGCTACACACATGGGAATTGTAATACTAGTTTACCGATTTACAGGTAAATTATAAGAAATTTGCTATCCAAAATATATTATTTGCCAATTCTTACGGTTGCCGATTTATTACGGAAATTACCAGTATTAAGAGCGAAAGCAATTGAAATTAGGTTCACTTCTAAACACATAGGAATTATAATAACACCGGCTTACCGATTTACCGGTAAATCCTAAGAAAAATGCTCACCAAAATTTACCGATTATGTGCCGATTGGGACCGGCAATGTAAATTAAATATAGCTATTTGATCGATATATGTGCATGCGTTTTTTATGATGTACGTGTTTTTAAACTTTACTTTAAGTCAGTGTTTTATACGCGTGGCGCATGAAGTAAAATTTCGAGTTTAGAAAAGCCTGAAAATTTGGATTTGCCGGGGCGCGACTCGCTTCGCTCGCGCGCCCCGGCAAATCCAAATTTTCAGGCTTTTCTAAACTCGAAATTTTACTTAATGCTTAACCTGGGAGTGGAAAACACTCGTTAGGGGTAAACCATTAAATATTATTAATTGGCCATACATAAAATTTAAATTTAACAGTAGTGAAATCTTATTGGTTTGCAACTTATCTCTTCAATTAATATATACAAAAAAAAGAAAAACTGTAAATTACTTTGCAATTACGCAATTTCCACTTTGTGCACTTTTCAGCGCTTTGGAACTAAAATTTGAAAAAAATGTTTTTAAATAACCGTAAACAAGTAATTTTAATGTATTGGTTTGATAATGACAATAATTACCTTTCATAAAATATACTAACACTTTTTTCACTAAAAACTGAAATTGTCGAAACTGGTCACTCAGTGAAAATAAAAGTGATAAATAACTAAGTTACGTGTTATTTTTTACGAAATGTCTCGCGAAGTTAAAGCCACAACAATTAACTTGATACATTTTATTTTATTATTATCATAATGAATAACTGTTTATTCCCTTACTTCACTTTTATTTTTATTCGTTAGATGTACATCTAATAGTATTATTATTATTACTAAGGTTCGGATTATATGCATAATGCATATTTGTTATTAAGAGGTATATCAACAAAATTGTAAGTATTCTATGCATATCCAATTGTTTTGGATTAAAATAATCTAAACATTAAATATGCATGAAAAATTTACAACTTTGTTGATATAATCCGAGCCTTAGTAATTACATATTTTCATTTTAAGTCATCGTTAAAATTAGTGAGTAGAAATTCACATCCTTACCACGCGAGATTTTCTGTTGAATTATGATGATCTGTATTTATTTCCTGTTTTTTTTTCAAACAAACCGCAGATGTTCTTAAAATTGTGAAGTTATTTTCATACGATAATTTCGTCCAACCGAATTTTACATTTTTAACCGAAACTGATAACGATAAGCAAATCCATAAGCTAACCACCAATGGCTAGATTAGATCACTGAATAAATATTATTTTAGAATCATTAAAATTATTATAATAACACGTTATATTCCCAACGATTACGTAAATTCCAAGTACGCGTTCTAATTTTAATAAATTTAAAAGAAATTATTGCGAGGAATTTTCAGAATCCTTCGTACTGTTGAGATGATGTAAATATAAATTAGTCTGACCACAAAATGAAATCATTCATTCCTGAGTAATATAATTTTAGAGAAATACATTTCGAAGTTAATTCTGGTCTAGAGCTTTAATTTTACTTAGGCGAGTCCAAGAGGGTCTCGAAGCCAGAGCCATTAATTTCGCAAGAAAGTTCAGACAGTTTTGAGGTATTAGGCCCTGTTGGAAAATTAACAAGGCATAATAACGTGCGATCATTTAAATTATGATTTAGAGTAGGCGGCATATTTGTGCAGTTGCCTAGAATGTTAATTAAATGATGGAATAAATTTGAGGTTATGGTAAACTATATAACTATTCCGTTATATAAATTAATGAATATGAATATAAATAAATATGTTTAAATGTTATATGTGACGTATATATTGTATAGTTAATTTTAATTTCGAATAGTATATTGAATTTCCGTGTAATGTTTTTTATATTATCTTAATAGTATTATACATTTTTGACCTGTGTATAGATTATTCTTGTAAAACTAAATAAATTTTATTATTATTATACAGAGAGTTTTATGTAACACCGAACATTTTCATAACGAGAATTTTTTTTTGAAGTATCCATATGTTGCACATTTTTCGATGCTTGAATTTAATTTGACGCTTTAAGCGAGTGTTTTCCACTCCCAGTCTAAGCATGAAGTAAAATTTCGAGTTTAGAAAAGCCTGAAAATTTGGTTTGGTCGCGTAGCGCGAAGCGCGGAGCGGCCAAACCAAATTTTCAGGCTTTTCTAAACTCGAAATTTTACTTCATGCGTCACCGGTACAAAACACTGACATATCACGAAGTTTAAAACACACCGCTAAACTTTACATTGAATCAGTGTTTTGTACCGGTGGCGCATGAAGTAAAATTTCGAGTTTAGAAAAGCCTGAAAATTTGGTTTGGCCGCTCCGCGCTTCGCGCTACGCGACCAAACCAAATTTTCAGGCTTCTCTAAACTCGAAATTTTACTTCATGCTTAGCCTGGGAGTGGAAAACACTCGCTTAAAGCTTCAAATTGGTTTCTTTTAATAAACCGAGTATCGGAAAATGTGTAACGTATGCATATGGATATATCAAAGAAAAATTCTCGTTATGAAAATGTTTGGTGTTACATAAAACTCTCTGTATGTTAACGATCAGTAGTGCCAATCTAATTTAAAATTCAAAGCCTACCCTAAATCATGATTTAAATGATCGCACGGTAGCTCAAAAATGTCTGAATTTCTTTGCGAAACTAATGGGCCTGGCTTCGAAGTCCTCCTGGACAAAAGAAAATAATCACACCTGACCGGTTAATTAAGAAGGATTATACTAGTCAATAACTCACTGATATTTCTAATAGTTCCGAGAATAACCCGTATTAATTATTAATTTATAAAAGCACCAGCTTAACTTATTATTATTAAATTATCATAATTTTCCAAGCGGTCATTTTCACATAAAATGCGCACTTTAAAAGGCGACTGGCACGCACGAATCCATAATTAAAGGCCAGTTTATTAATCATTAATGCCACTAGTGTAAATATTTCATGAAACTGGTAAGGTCTTCACAGCAGGAGTACTCTTAAGGAATCTTCACAACTCTCAATCAATTATATGGAATAATTTGAAAAATTAATAATGTAGTTTTTTCATAAGCATGTTACGAATTTAAAGTAATCTTGAGTTCGAAAAAAAATATTGCTTTTAGTTGTATGTAGTTTTGTTTTTACATGGTTACATGAAAAGTCAAATTAATCAATAAATTAAAAATCTAATACTGGATATTTAATTAAAACACTTGGTTTGTTTTAATTAAATATCCAGTATTATATTAAAAAATGTTTCACCACGGGTTAAGTGAGAAATTAATTAAAGATATTAAAAATCTAAACTGAATAATTCAATAAATAAAAATTTGTATTTAGTATTTCGAATCTAAGAATATATAGAATGTATAAATAGATTATATATAAATAAAATTGCCCATACTTCAATCGCAATCGCTAAAGTTGCTCAACTTTTTTTACTCCCTTGAAAATCAAACTGGAATAAACGTGATTCCTTCTTCAAGTGAAAACAACTAGAAAACAGTGACTGGGGTTTTAGATTTTTACATATTTTGAAAAAGCAAAGTTTGCTTAACATACAGGGTAAAATTTATTAAAATTGAATGAAGGGTTTTCGAGTTATAATTTTTTGAAAAATGAATTAGCAGAAAATCTATGTAAAATTCATACAGTTCCCAGTTTAAATAACTGGAAAACCGTATACAGGGTATTTTTAGATTTTTGTATATTTTAAAAGAGCTAAGTTTGCTTAATTTACAGAGTAAAATTCATTGAAATTAAGTTAGGGGTTTTGGAGTTGTAATTTTTTTGAAAAATAATTTCGAGAAAATCTGGTTAAAATGAATGCAATTCCCACTTTAAGTCAAAATATCTGGAAAGCGGTAAACGGGATATTTTTAGATTTTTGAATATTTGGAAAGAGCTAAGTTTACTTGATATACAGCCTCAAATTCATTGAAATTGAGTTAGGGGATTTCGAGTTATAATTTTTTGAAAATTTAATTTCGAGAAAATCTGGTTAAAAAGAATGCAATTCCCATTATAAGTAAAAATAACTGGAAAACTGTGAATAGGTTTTTTTTTTAGATTTTTGAATATTTGGGAAGAGCTAAGTTTACTAAATATACGGCGTAAAATCGATTGAAATTGACTAAAGGGTTTTCAAGTTCTTTTTTGAAAAATTAATTTAGAGAAAATCTGGTTAACACAAATAAGACAATTAACTTTGTTTGTATAACTGAGGATTTAATGTGACTATAGTTTCGACAACTTTAACTTGTCATTATCAAACATAAAGTAATTTAAAACAAACAATTCGCCAGGTATATATACGAAAAAATTACGGTTACAAAAATTTTTAACAGTAATTTTTTCGTATATATACCTGACGAATTGTTTGATTTAAATTACTTTATGTTTGATAATGACAAGTTAAAGTTGTCGAAACTATAGTCACAATAAAATCCTCAGTTATACAAACAAAGTTAATTGTCTTATTTGTGTAAATAATGATGTATAACGAAGTAGAAGCCTCCACAGTGAACAAATCTGGTTAAAATGAATGCAATTCCCGCTTCAAGTGAAAAGAACTGGAAAACTGTGAATGCGGTATTTTTAGATTTTTGCATATTTGGAAAGAACTAAGTCTACTTATTATACAGCGTAAAATTAATTAAAATTGAGTTAGGGGTTTTCGAGTTATATTTTTTTTTTAAAATGAATTTCGAGAAAATCTGGTTAAAACGAATGCAATTCCCATTTGAAGTAAAGATAACTGGAAAACTGCGAATAGGCTATTTTTAGATTTGTGCATATTTTGAAAAAGCGAAGTTTACTTAATATACAGCGTGAAATTCATTGAAATTTAATTATGAGTTATTGAGTTGTAATTTTTTGAAAATTAATTTCGAGAAAATCTGGTTAAAATTAATGCAATTCCCACTTCAAGTAAAAATTACTGGAAAACTGTGAATGGGGTATATTTAGATTATTGCATATTTGGAAAGAGTTAAGTTTACTTAATATACAGCGTAAAATTCATTAAAATTCAGTTAGGGGTTTTTAAGTTATAATTTTTTGAAAAATTAATTTCGAGGAAATCTGATTAAAATAATGCAATTCCCGCTTGAAGTGAAAAAAAACTGAAAAACTATGAATTACGTATTTTAGGATTTTTGCATATTTCGAAAGAGAGTTTACTTAATATATAGCGTAAAATTCATTGAAATTAAGTGAGAGGTTTTTGAGTTATAATTTTAAAAAAAATAATTTCGAGAAAATCTGGTTAAAATTAATGCCATTCCCGCTTCAAGTGAAAATAACTTGAAAACTTGAAAACTGTAAATGGGGTATTTTAAGATTTTTGCATATTTGGAAAGAGCTAAGTTTACTTAATATACAGCGTGAAATTCATTGAAATTTAATTAGGGGTTTTTAAGTTGTAATTTTTTGAAAATTAATTTCGAGAAAATCTGGTAAAAATTAATGCAATTTCCACTTCAAGTGAAAATAACTGTAAAACTGTGAATAGAGTGTTTTTACATATTTGCATATTTTGAAATTTCGAGTTATACTTTTTTGAAAAATTAATTTCGAGATAATCTGTTTGAAATTGCCGTTCCCGCTTCAAGTGAAAATAACTGGAAAACTGTGAAGGGGGTATTTTTAGATTTTTGCATATTTTGAAAGAGCTAAATTTACTAATTATACAGAGTAAAGTTTATTAAAATTAAGTTAGGGGTTTTCGAGTCATAATTTGTTGAAAAATTAATTTCGAGAAAATCTTGTTCAAATTAATGCAATTCCCTTTTCAAGTGAAAATAACTAGTGTTCAAGATTTTGTAAAACTTTTGTGTATGCTACTCCAACTAATAATTATTATGCAAACTCACCTATTATAAGATTATCTCGACTTTATAATCATTACGCATACAATCTCGACATATTCACTTCAACATTCAAAGTGTTTAAGCATAATGTTAGTGATTCTATAAAATTATTATCAATGTTACCTTAGTTTATGAGTTAATTTTTAATATTGTTTATTTCTTTATGGTTTTATGTATTTCTGTTCTGCATGCATCTTTTGTTATATATTTATATAAGTTATATTGTACTTAATTTGTAATAATGCCCTGTTATTGGACTTCACAGTCTGTTGGGTTATTACCAAATAAATAAATGAAAATAAATAAATAAAACTGTGAATGGAGTATTTTTAGATTTTTGCATACGTTTACTTAATATACAGCGTGAAATTCATTGAAATTCAATTAGGGGTTATTGAAATTGAAATTGAGTGAGAGGTTTTTGAGTTATAATTTAAAAAAAATAATTTCGAGAAAATCTGGTAAAAATTAATGCCATTCCCGCTTCAAGTAAAAATAACTTGAAAACTGTAAATGGGGTATTTTAAGATTTTTGCATATTTAGAAAGAGCTAAGTTTACTTAATATACAGCGTGAAATTCATTGAAATTTAATTAGGGGTTTTTAAGTTGTAATTTTTTGAAAATTAATTGGAGAAAATAGGATTAAAATTAATTCAATTCCCACTTTAAGTGAAAATTACTGGAAAACTATGAATGGGGTATATTTAGATTTTTACATATTTTGAAATATCTAGGTTTACTTAATATACAGAGTGAAATTTATTAAAATTCAGTTAGGGATTTTTGAGTTATAAATTTTTGAAGAAAAAAGAAAGTTCTAGCAGAACAATTATTGAATATTTTTTATTTGGATATTCTACTAGAAATTAATTAACGAATTGAATTAGTAACTATATTTTTGTTTTGCTTCTAGTATTTTTTAAATAGTGTTCAATGTTTTTTGGAGCGTTGTTTTTCCACTCCCAGACTAAGCATGAAGTAAAATTTCGAGTTTAGAAAAGCCCCGCGTAGAAAATTTGTCGAGGGTCGCGCAGCGACCCGAGACAAATTTTCACGGGGCTTTTCTAAACTCGAAATTTTACTTCATGCGCCACGCGTATTAAACACTGATTTATTATGAAGTTTACAAATACGCAATTCAACTTTAATTAACAATAAAACACTGGCAAAAATTAACACAAATCTCAGTTGGATTGAAAATAACTGGAAAATTGTGAATGGGAGTTAACTCTAAATTCAACTCAACCTGCAGGGCAAATAGAGAGTTTAGAGGAGAATTGCTCTAAACTTGCAATTTATCCTGCAAGTTAAGAATTTATCTCGAGTTTAGACTACATTCATTTCACTTGTGGTTAGTTTAAAGCGGTTTCACAACACGCGTGTTTACTTTTCTTCTTGTTATATTCTTAGCTTGCATAAACGTCGCCCACCAGCAACCCTAGTTTTCCTGGAAGTCCGCGCTTGGGCGACACACAAACTCATGCATAAATGCAGCACGTGGGCCTAAAATCCACTTTCTCTAAATCTCATTTACACGCTGATCGTTGCTAGAGTTACAAATTTAGATTAAGTTCTGTCGAAACGGCGACAGCGAGTGATTTTTTGGGAATGTTGAGGTTTTATCGGGAGATTTACATTGATTTTCGATGCTGGTGGGATTAAGGCCACAATTTTTAACAGATGATTAAATGATTCAGACATTTATTCACTTGGAATCTCATACAGCAATCTAATATGGCGCGACTGACTCTGAGCTAATACGTAAGTTGATGTTTGCCCAAGAAAAAAAAAAATATAAAATTAATTCCATACGGAAAACTTAACATGAAGAAAAATTGATTTTGTCAACAGTTTGCAGAATATTTACAAATTATAAAAACGAATTAAAATTAATATCGACTTTCTGCAAAAATGTTAGTCTCATTGAGACGTCTCCAAATATTCATTGAAACAACTACTTCTCGAGCTAATATCTGTAATATCTAATATCTGTCGGGGTATTAGCTCGAGAAGTAGTTGTTTCAATGAACATTTGGAGACGTCTCAATGAAACTAAAATTTTTGCAGAAAGTGGATATTAATTTTAATTCGTTTTTATAATTTGTAAATCAATTCCACTTCTCTCAATTAAAACATACAGAAAAACAAACTCAAAAGACTAAATATTAATTAGAAATACGTTCTTGGAAGTAATAAAATGCTGTTTCTTTTTGAAAATCTTTTATCGTTCTGTACCTTCGCAACCAAGCGTCTTTCCAAAAATCACCCAATTACAAAAACTTCTTAAAATATCCCAAGGAATAACCCTCTTAATTTATAATAATAGCAATAATAAATTCCTTTATTTGCCATATAGTAATAATATACTGTTGAATAAATGAAAGCAATACAAAACAAATATATTACTACCAGCTAATCTTAAGGCGGGATTCTGTTTTGTATACCCCAAACTGTTCTTCCATCCAAACGTTACTATTACTAAGATACAATATATGAAAAAAAAATATATACAGGGTGTCCGTAATTCGAGAGAATGTATGGGGATCTCGCTTATTTGAAGAGATACAGAGTCGGTTAAATTGGGGCAAAGTTGCGTAATTTGATGCTTATTAATAATCTGAAAACAGATTTAAGATATCTTTAATTACTTTTGAGATTTTCGCAAAAAACCGTTTTTTCGAAATTCTGTTTTTATTTTTTTATTCAAAATCTATTTATTTTAGAAATATGGTACTTTGACATTATTAAGGTACTTTTTGATGGGGAATCGAATGGTATTTTTTATTTTGAGATAACTCTTCAAATTACATGAGAACTGGAACTAACTTTTGTTTTTCTTATGGGCGCCATTTTGAATTTTGATTGCATATGAAAGGATGTTTTTTTCTGAATTCAATAATGTATAACACTTATACTTTATTTTGTTTGTAACATGTATAATTCTATTATCAAAACTATTACTTGTTTATTGTAAACAAGCCCTTAGAAACAATTGCAGCTTGTTTGTTTACAATCAAATTATTCATTGTTTGCAACTACATTGCATTGTTTAGAAGTATTTCTTACGGATATAAGAAAAAATGTCATACAGTAATGAAGAATTACGTGATATGATAAATATTTATTATTTATCAAATAAAAATGTACACCGTACTTCAGAAGAGTACCTCTTGCGGTATCCAGAAAGGCGACAACCATCCCAGAGTCACTTCGTAACCCTACATCAAAATTTATTGAAATACGGTTCATTCAAAAAACCTAGAACAAAATATGGAGACCGTTTTATAAATAATTACGAGGATGAAATTTTACAGCAGGTAAATAATAATATTTATTTTAAAAATATGATAACGTGGTTTATGCAGGTGCAGGATGAACCAACGACGTCAACTAGACAAATTGCGAGAACCATTAATAAGTCTCATCAATCAGTATGGCGAGTTTTAAAAAAGCATAAATATCGCCCGTACAAAATTAAAATAACCCAAACTCTGCATCCTGGCGACAACGAGAGACGTACAGAATTTTGCCATTTTCTATTAAATAAGTTGGAACAAAATCGGCAGTTTTTGGAAAATATTATCTGGACAGACGAATGTAAATTTACCAACTGCGGTTTATTTAATCGCCACAACCAACATTTCTGGAGTTTAAATAATCCCAGACAATTTGAACAACGACGGCCGCAAATTCGGTTTAGTCTAAATGTATGGGTAGGTTTGTTAAATGACGAAATGATAGGCCCATACATTTACGAAGAAAATTTAAATTCTGCTCGTTATTTAAATATTTTAAGAACTGTTTTAACAGATTATTTAGACGAACATATTACGTTGGATCGATTAAGTGAACTTTGGTTCCAACAAGACGGCGCACCTCCGCATAATAGTGCCGTTGTCAGTAGTTGCTTAGAAGAAATGTTCGAAAATAATGTTATTTCAAATAGAAGTGTAGTCCGCTGGCCAGCGCGCTCACCAGATCTGTCGCCTCTTGACTATTTCTTGTGGGGCTCAATTAAAGATAATGTTTACAAAACCATTCCACAAGATGTTGAAGATCTCCGAAGAAACATTCTAGCAGCATTAAATAATATTCGAAGAAGAGACATAGCACGATCAATTAAACATTTAAGAAGGAGGGCAGAATTGTGCATTGAAATAAATGGCGGATTATTTGAGCATTTGTTATAATTCTTTATTTATTGTTATTTGTAAAAGACTTATTTAATAGGATGAACAATATTTATTTTATGTTAATTAATGTTTAATTCATAATAAAATGTAATGTACACATTTAAATTAGAGTTACCTGTAACAATTTAAAATTACATCTCTAAGGAACATTGTTAAACAACCGAACATACTTATAATCGATTGTAAACAAACAAGCTGCAATTGTTTCTAAGGGCTTGTTTACAATAAACAAGTAATAGTTTTGATAATAGAATTATACATGTTACAAACAAAATAAAGTATAAGTGTTATACATTATTGAATTCAGAAAAAAACATCCTTTCATATGCAATCAAAATTCAAAATGGCGCCCATAAGAAAAACAAAAGTTAGTTCCAGTTCTCATGTAATTTGAAGAGTTATCTCAAAATAAAAAATACCATTCGATTCCCCATCAAAAAGTACCTTAATAATGTCAAAGTACCATATTTCTAAAATAAATAGATTTTGAATAAAAAAATAAAAACAGAATTTCGAAAAAACGGTTTTTTGCGAAAATCTCAAAAGTAATTAAAGATATCTTAAATCTGTTTTCAGATTATTAATAAGCATCAAATTACGCAACTTTGCCCCAATTTAACCGACTCTGTATCTCTTCAAATAAGCGAGATCCCCATACATTCTCTCGAATTACGGACACCCTGTATATACATATATATACCGGGTGTTGACTTGGCAGACGCAACATATTTTATGTTTATTTTAGAAACAAAATGTATTCACCTTTTTTGTAGAGCTAACAATTCTGAAATTATTCGTGTTAACGTTTATCATTTTAAGTTTATCTAAGTTAAAATAATTAAGGAAAAGTAATGTAATTGAAACAACGCAGGTCATTCTTTAGATTCTTTAGAGAAACGCAAAGTGTTAACTGTGATCAGTAATAAATTCAGAATTTTTCTCTCTACAGAAAAGTTAAATACATTTTGTTTCTAAAATAAATAGGGAAGCCAATATTTGAACACTTCAACATTAACATGCGATTTCCTATGTTGCGTCCGCCAAGTCAACACCCGGTATATATATAACATGTTATATAAAACTAAGTGTAAGAAACTATAATGGAACTGTAGTTTTATTAGCTTATGCCCCATGTTTAGTAAACACCATGTATACTCGATCGTCCTTGGTAGAAACCCTACACCGAAAGGTAGATGGGATTCGGATTAAGTAAGTAAGTAGGTAATGTAGATACATGAAAATTGATGTTGGCTAATAGTCGATTAACTAAAGCCAGGCAAAAGCCAAACCCAAAAATTAAAACAAAATGGGAGCGTATAAAATTCATCTCTTTCAAACGAGATAGGAGGAATATTTAAATTCAACACCCGATTAGACTTACACACGGACCATAATCAAATCAACATGTACACGCTTATTTATTTATATTCTATATATAGACCGTGTCGATTGTTGGCAGAAAGAAATCCAAGTGTTGGGCAACTCTATCTCTCGCAACAATCTCTCTCACACACACCTACACCGAATGATTCATAACCGTACCCTCTGTCTTCTGAAGGTGTTCTTCCAACTCAACTCAACTCAACCCAACTGAACTGGTAGCTTTGATGGAAATGATTATGATTGTGAATGAATGCTGCTTTTGTATTCATCGACATTCTGTTGAGGTGTTGTCGGGATTAGGATTGCATTGAAAGCACGTGTTGAGGCGCCATTTAGAATTTCATTATGGAATTTACAGAAGTTGTGAAATCAAGGAATGGGTTTTATTTTTTTTATTTACTTAAAACGGTGATTATAGACAACCCAGTGCCGTTTTATCTATATTTTGTTGCCTTAAAAACGATGTATGCGCTTTTTAACTTTAATTAAAATTAGTGTTTTATACGCGTAGCGCATGAAGTAAAATTTCGAGTTTAGAAAAGCCCAGAAAATTTGTTTCGGGTCGCTGGGCGACCATCGACAAATTTTCACGGGGCTTTTCTAAACTCAAAATTTTACTTCATGCTTGGTCTGGGAGTGGAAAACACTCGTTTTTGACTTCAAATTGAACATTAAAAATAACTTAATTTTTAATCGAGGAGTGGAAACCCTAGTTAAACATTCGGCATTTAATTAACCAATTGCTTAAAACAGTGATTATAGGCAACCCATTACCGTTTTATGTATATTGTGTTGCCTGAACAATGATGTATGCGTTTTGTAACTTCACTTAAAATTAGTGTTTTATACGCGTGGCGTATGAAGTAAAATTTCGAGTTTAGAAAAGCCTTCAAATTTAGTTTGGTCGCGACCAAACCAAATTTTAAGGCTTTTCTAAACTCGAAATTGTACTTCATGCTTAACCTGGGAGTGGAAAACACTGGTTTTAAGCTTCAAATTGAACTTAAAAAAAACTTAATGCTTAACTAAAAAGTGGAAACCCTAGTTAAAAATTCGGCATTTAATTAACCAATTGCTTAAAACTGTGATTATAGGCAACCCAGTACCGTTTTATGTATATTGTGTTGCCTGAAAAAAGATGTATGCGTTTTGTAACTTCAGTTTAAACTAGTGTTCTATACGCGTGGCGCATGAAGTAAAATTTCGAGTTTATAAAAGCCAGAAAATTTATTCTGTTCGCTCCGCGCTTCGCGCTACGCGACCAGACCAAATTTTCAGGCTTTTCTAAACTCGAAATGTTACTTCATGCTTAACCTGGGAGTGGAAAACACTCGTTTTAAGCTTAAAATTGAACTTAAAAAATAAACTTAATGCTTAATCAAGGAGTAGAAACCCTAGTTAAAAATTCGGCATTTAATTAACCAATTGCTTAAAACGGTGATTATAGGTAACCCAGTACCGTTTTATGTATATTGTGTTTCCTGAAATATGAAGTATGCGTTTTGTAGCTTCAGTTAAAATTAGTGTTTTATACGCGTGGCGCATGAAGTAAAATTTCGAGTTTAGAAAAGCCTAATTTGGCTCGGTCGCTCCGCTTCGCTACGCGCCCGAGCCAAATTTTCAGGCTTTTCTAAACTCGAAATTTTACTTCATGCTTAGTCTGGGAGTGGAAAACACTCGTTTAAAGCTTCAAATTAAACTCTAAAAAAAAACTTAATGCTTAATAAAGGAGTAGAACCCTGGTTAAAAAACATTCAATAAATACCAATAATTACCCATGTATATAATGATTCTTATTTCAGAACATAACGATTTTGTGATTTAAATTAATAGAAGATAAACAAAAGGAAGAGGAGCACTTTTTAATTTTGTACTTATATATTTTGATCGAATTAATGAAGATATTTTGATTTAAATTAATAGAAGATGAAGAGAAAGACTCCACTGAATTTAATCTTCTACTCATAGTTTGTTCGAATTAAATAAATATAAGAACACATCTCTCATCTGGTTAATATTTAGAGTCGAGTGATTGCTCTTGCTCTTGGCTATGCCATCCAGTAGCGTTCTTATTAAAGAACAATTTTTTCACACGTATTTAAAGATGATCTGGAGTGTCGGGCTAATTGGCGCAGAGACTATTCTCATTACCGCCGGCTCCATTTCGCCTAATTAGCTTGAAGTTCAGTCGCCGACAGAAATCTTCCGCTAGTAAATTTCAATACCGAGCGGATATATTTAGAGAAGAAAGTCCAATCCTAAACAAAAATGTAGCTTACAGCTTGGATTTCTTGAGAGCATAAGCAACGAAAATGCAGTGATTTTGAGTTCTATAAAAAATGGAATCATCCAACTTACATTTGGAGCGAATGTTGTGGAAAAACGAAGAAAGTTCACAAAAGATTCAAATTTGCATAGTCTAGTGTGTTCTAAAATGTTCTTATATTCCGCAAACCTGATGTAAGCAGACGAAGCTTACATCAGATTTGCGGAATATAAGAACATTTTAGAACACACTAGACTAAGCAAATTCTCAATCCATGCATACATACGTATTTATTTGCAGTTTCTAAATGAAAACATCGCGATTTTAACATTTTTATAGTGACTTTATTTATGTACTTAATTACACAAATAAAGCTACCATTTATTTTTGTAATTAGGTACATAAATAAAGTCACCATTAAAATGTTAAAATCGCGATGTTTTCATTTAAAAACAGCAATTGAATACGTATGTATGCGTGGATTTAAAATGTGTATAGTCTGCAGAGCTGGGACGAATCCCCGTAAAAAGGATTCGATTCACGAATCCGAATCACCTAATATGATTCGAATCACGAATACTCGAATAAAGGATTCGTAAGAGATAAATATGATTCGAATCAAAGATTTGAATCCTGTTCTTTTGAATACCGAATACAAATTCTTTAAGAATAAATTTGATTTTAATATTTTTTTGCAACCATTAATATATAAATATCGTAACCAGTTGTCTTAAACAAAATATTTATAACCTAATTATTTATTGTTAACACTAAACATCTTTGATAACAGACTAAATACCTGACTCCTTGTTACTCCGATTAAAGATGCATTTGTGTGTTTCTCAACTTCACTTCAAATCAGTGTTTTGTACGCGTGGCGCATGAAGTAAAATTTCGACTTTAGAAAAGCCCGAAAATTTGTCTCGGGTCGCTGCGCGACCCTCGACAAATTTTCACGGGGCTTTTCTAAACTCGAAATTTTACTTCATGCTTAGCCTGGGAGTGGAAATACCCGTCCAAAACTTCAAATTGAACTCTATTATAAAATCGGCTAATGCCTGCAAATTACGTAAATAAAAAAATCACTGAATATCATAAAAACCGGGAAAGTCAGAGAAAAGTCATAGAATTATATTCAAATAAATAAATAAATACATTTATTGCCCAACAGGAAACAAAAAGACCCAATTACAGGACAATATAGAAAACATAAATGTACAGCAAAAAGTAAGTAAAGTAACACATTCAAAAAATACTTAAATTAACATAGAGCGACAATTGACGATAGGTGATCATAAAATAAATCACAAGTTGGGGGTAGATCATTGACCACGTTACACATCACACTTAGAGGTGATTTTGAACCGGTCACTGTTCTATTAAAATTTACATAAAATGTAGACTTATTTCTACTATTGAAAGACGGAGTATGAAAAGTTGTAAAATGTCAGCGCAGTCGATATGATTGTGAATTAATTTATATAAAAATGAAACACATGATTTATTTCGTCTTTGTTTAAGTGATTCGAGTTCAAATCGATCAAGCAATAACACATGGTCACAGCCTCTTGCCGGGTAATTTCCAGTATTTTTGAAGTACAAGAACTTAGCGAATTTGCGTTGAACACTTTCAACCAAGTTGATTTGCTGCTGGGTCTGGGGATACCAAATCAATGATCCATACTCCAACTTTGACCTCACATATACATTGAACAGAGATTTTAAGGCATTGGGATTCTGTAAATTTGCAGAATTTCGATGAATAAATCCCAATGCCTTAAAAGAACTCTTTACCATCATTTCTACATGATTGTTGAATGTAAATTTTTCATCAAACCATACGCCTAAGTCCTTAAAAGATCGCACTCGTTCGATATCACTATTGTTAATTGTGTAATTCGATGTAATGTAGTCAGTTTTTTTAGTGAATGTCGTATATTTACATTTATCGGGATTAAGATTAAGGTTGTTGTTGTTACACCAGTTAGAGATAATATTTAGTTGGTCTTGCAAACGTAAACAATCATCAATAGTATTAATGGTAGAATAGATCTTTAAATCATCTGCGTATAATATGTTTACAATTTAGTGCGCTTGACAGATCATTAATAAAAAGATCAAAAAGAAGTGGGCCCAAGATAGATCCTTGCGGAACCCCAGAAGTCGGAAAATACGACATAGACTTAAAATTGTTAACTGTAACATAGGATTCACGGCAAGAGAGATACGACGCCAAAAGTGAACTTGAATTAGAACAAAAGCCAAAATACTTTAGCTTTTCTAACAAAAGACTATGGTCCACCCTGTCAAAAGCTTTAGACATATCGGTATAAATTACATCAATATGTCCAGTAGAATCTAATGAATTTGCTATATCGTGAGTAATAATAGCTAAATTAGTGACGGTAGAACGCTTAGGTACAAAACCATGTTGATACTGTGATAAATATGGTAACACATGTGAATAAATTTGATCATACAGGGTTTTTTCAAATATTTTAGCTATATGCGAAAGTAAAGCTATCGGTCTGTAGTTTTCAAGATTAGAGCGATTCAATGATGTTTTCGGAATAGGACATATTGATGCAACTTTTAATTGATCGGGAAATATACAATTACTAACAGACATATTAAAAATAATTGAAAGCGGATGACTCAGCACAGACGCACAATCTTTCAGTATAAAAGCTGGTATTTCATCACAGCCTGAAGAAAACTTGTTAGGTAGTTTCTGTAAATGCTTACGAATTGTTTTATATGAAATTTCGTTAAATTTAAAATTAGGAATATTACTGTGATTTAGATTTATATTTAAAGTAGACTGAGATTGTGGTAAAAAAACTGATTCAAAAAAATGTCTAAACCCATCTACTATATCAACCGGTGTTTTAAATGTTTCATCATTGTACGTCATTTCAGAAGGAAACCTAGACGGATTAGATTTTTTTGAGTTACTAAATGACCAAAAGTGTTTTGGATTTTCAGTGAGTTGATTTTCTATGTCGTTAATATATTTTCTATTAGCACTTCTGATTTTAATTTTTATCAGTGACCTTATTTTCTTAAAATGGTGCAGTGCAGTTGCATCGCGATCAATATGTTTACGATAATAACTTTTCTCTTTAAGAAGTTGGATTATATCTCGTGTGAACCAAACTGGGTATGCATGTCTATCTTTAGGTTTAACTTTAGGAATAAATTGATGTAGACTGTAGTTAACGATTTTATAGAACTCGTCAAGAGCCAACTCAGCATTAGAGTACGTCTGAAGAAAAGTCCAATCTACTGAACCTAAGTGAGAATACAAGGAAACATAATCACCTTTTCTAAAGTTGAATTTCATTCGACTAATGTTAATAGGAGACATGTTCCGATTATATTGAAAGGATAATGTGAAAGCGGGATGAAATACATCTTCAGGGAGTAATGGATCAAGATCTCTTTGAATAAGACAATCTAAATTAGTGTAAACCAAATCCAGAGTATTGCCTGCACAATTCGTTATCTTATTCAATTGTTGCAAACCCAAGAACGAGCAAGCATTAGAAATATTCAGTGCCTTATCAGACAACGGCCCCGCTGTTAGAAAAGGACAATTAAAATCTCCTATAAATATAATCGGATTATCGTTAAATTTAAATAGCATTATTTCATTAAAGAATAAACTAATATCAGCAATTAGAGTATCTGGTGGTATGTAAACAACAACAATATAAAAGCAAATACAATGAAGTTTAACTTTACATATTAAAAGACCAAAACACTAACGAAAAAACCGTATATTATTAAAATTGGCAAAATCAGCAGGCAAATTAAAAAACACGTAAAAATTTATAAAATTAACTTAAATATTGACAAAAACAATAAAAACAATTTAACAGGGCATTTCCATTTCCCTGATTCAAGATTTTTTTTTCTGGCCTTTTAATATAACTTTCTTCTGTGGGAAACCCCCATTCCCACAGAAGAAAGTTATATTAAAAGGCCAGAAAAAAAAATCTTGAATCAGGGAAATGTCGGAAAAATTTAACATTTCAGATTGTGGCTACCATCTCAGTTTTACTTCAAATAATATTAAACAAAATTTTGAAAACTAGATTATTATCTTTAAAAACATTTTCAGTCATTTAATGTTCCTATCAAAGCATTCAGTTTGAAGTTTCGAACGAGCGTTTCCACTCCCAGACTAAGCATGAAGTCAAATTTCGAGTTTAGAAAAGCCCCGTGGAAATTTGTCGAGGGTCGCGCAGCGACCCGAGACAAATTTTCTAGGCTTTTCTAAACTCGAAATTTTACTTCATGCGCCACGTGTATAAAACAGTGATTTAACGAGACATTTAAAAACACACAAAAGACATTTTTCATGTTAATCCTCACAATTAATTCGAATTATTTTTGACGATTCAAATCTTTTTGTGAGTATTCGAATCCTTTCATAAGGATTCGAATCACCCACATTTGGATTCAAATACGAATCCTCTTAAAAAAAATGTAACGAATCCGGATCACGAATCCAGTTGAACTAAAGTATTCGAATGCCTCTTTTGAATCCTCTAAAAGGATTCGAATCCAGGATTCGAACCTTGAATGATTCGAATCCTGCCCAGCACTGATAGTCTGGTATTTTAAAATTTTGAAATGCGCAAATCGATACGAAATTAATTAAACGAAATAAAACCAATCCAGCATATATATAATTAAATAAACATTAGTGCAAAAGAAACCGACAGGAAGCGTTTAGGTAATGAATACGCAACGATTTGGTGGACTAATAACCGTTTGAAAAAAAAATGTAATCTTCAGCAACGCCCGCGCAGAAATCGATTTAGAGACGTGCCCTAGATGGTTTTGATTTATCACTTGGAAACCAATTAGCCGGGAAGAATTCCCACAATTATTCAATTAGGCGAGGCATTATTGTTACACTAGACTAGCGGCGCAATTGGAAACTCGTTAGGAGATTCTGTTATTTTTTTGTATTCCGCGGGGGTTTTAAGCGTTAATGAAACAAGGACACGGAATTGGTACAGTTCGGATTGATCGTAACCTTTTTGAGAAGGTCTAGCGTGGGTCGGGATTGAATTTGGGGACAAAATTTGAATGGATAGCAGATTATTTTTTTAAAAAGTGAAGTTGGTGCGTCAATTGGTTTATAATACATGATATCAATTGAAAATTTTGATAAAATTAATAAGAATTAAATAACCTTTAAATCGCTGTTAATTACAAATGTGTATCATAAAAAATGTATTCATAATAGAAGGTTAAAGTTAGAGTTTCATGTTTATTTATTTATTTATTAAATTAACGGTAAACACCTTTTTACAGAATAATTAATTAATATATAGTATTATTATCTATGACATTAAAGTAATTAAAGTATCCACGCACAGTTGCGACGTGCGCAATGAAATATAAATTAAGCTTACAAATAAAAAACTGAATTCAATGTTCCATACAATTTTTAAACGATTTCTAAAGCCTGAATGTTGGTGAAACAATTGTTTCCTGGAGAAAATAAATCGCTTACATCATTTCTAACATTGATAAGATTAACTGTCATTTTTTCAGATTTTTAAAGAAATCAAAATTTTCATCGAAAAATCGCTTTCTTGGTATGGAAAAAATTCACCAAAAAAAAAAATTTTTATATAAATTTAAAAAAAATCAGAGACACTCATACTAATATTAGCAATAATGTGCGCCATTTGTTTTTGAGGAAAAAAAAATATTTCGCAAAAATTTTGCACTTTTAAAAATTTCAGAAAATGTATCAACCTACTAAATTTGATCTTTGAGCGCCCGTACTAGGCACAATTTTTAAGTCCCAAAAAAGTTTTGTGCATCAAATTAAACAGTAAACAATAAGCTTTTCGAACAAATTAAATCAGTTCACTTTTTTATAAAACAGATCACTTTAAATACAAGAAAAGCAAAATTTAAACAATGTGCTGTTTTGAATAAAACGTCGATTAAGGGCAAAATTTTCAAAATATACAAAAAATATTTTGAAGAGATGAATTAGCAATTGAATAACCTTTAAATCGCTGTTTATTGCAAATGTGTATGGATGGTTAAAGTTGAAGTTTCATGTTTTCTACAGTTATTAAACGATTTCTAAAGCCGGAATGTTGGTGAAATAATTGTTTTCTCGAGAAAATAAATGGGTTGCATAATTTCTAATATTGATAAGATTAACTGTGATCTCTTTCAGATTTTTAAAAAAATCTAAATTTTCATCGAAAAATCGCTTTGTGGTAGGGGAAAAATTTCACAAAAAAAATATTTTTAAATAAATTAAAAAAAATCTCTCATACACTCACAATCATACTAATATTAGTAATAATGTGCGTTATTTGTTTTTGCGAAAAAAAAATATTTGCGAAAATTTTGCACTTTTAAAAATGTCAGAAAATGTATCAACCTACTAAATTTTATCTTTGAGCGCCCGTACTAAACACAATCAAATTAAAGCCCTTTTGATTGTTAACAGTTATCTTGTCAAATAAATTAAATCAGTTCACTTTTTTATAAAACAGATCACTTTAAATACACCAAACGCAAAATTTGAAAAATGTGCTTTTTGAATAAAACGTCGATTAAGGGCAAAATTTTTAAAATAAACAAAAAACATTTTTAAGAGATGTATTAGGAATTGAATAACCTTTAAATCGCTGTTAATTACAAATGTGTATCATAAAAAATGTATTCATAATGGATTGTTAAAGTTGGAGTTTCATGTTTTCTACAGTTTTTAAACAATTTATAAAGCCAGATTGGTCAAATACTTGTTTTCTCAAGAAAATAAATCGGTTTCATTATTTCTAATATTGATGAGATTGACTGTAATTTTTTAAAATTTTTAAAAAAATCTAAATTTTCAACGAAAAATCGCTTTTTTAGTAAGGGGTAGTAGGTTGGATAAATTTCACAAAAAAAAAATATTTTTTTTTAAATAAATTTAAACAAAATCAGAGACACTCATACTAATGTTACTAATAATGTGCGCTATTTGTTTTTGCGAGAAAGATATTTCGCAAAAATTTTGCGCTTTTAAAAATTTCAGAAAATATATCAACCTACTAAATTTGATATTTGAGCGCCCGTACTAAGCACAAATTTTAAGTCTCAAAAACGTTTTGTACATAAAATTAAAGCCCTTTCAACTGTTAACAGTTAGCTTTTCGAATAAATTAAGTCAGTTCACTTTCTCATAAAACAGATCACTTTAAATACACCAAGTGCAAAATTTGAAAAATGTGCTTTTATGAATAAAACGCCGATTAAGGGCAACATTTTCTAAATAAACAAAAAATATTTTTAAGAGATGTATTAAAAATTGAATAACCTTTAAATCTCTGTTAATTACAAATTTTTATCATAAAAAATGTATTCATACTGGATGGTTTAAAGTTGGAGTTTCATGTTTTCTACAGTTTTTAAACGGTTTCTAAAGCCGGAATGTTGGTGAAATAATTGATTTCCAGAGAAAATAAATCGGTTATATTATTTCTAATATTGATAAGATTAACTGTGATTTTTTTTCAGATTTTTAAAAAAATCGAAATTTTCATGGAAACTCGCATTTTTTGGTAAGGGGTGGTAGTATGGAAAAAATTCCCAAAAAAAAATATTTTTAATAAATTAAAAAAGAATCAGAGACACTCATACTAATATTAGTAATAATGTGCGCTATTTGTTTTTGCGGGAAAAAAATATTTCGCGAAAATTTTAGACTTTTATAAATTTCCGAAAAAATCGCTTTTTGGTGCTGCACTTTAATTTCTTTGCTTGTGAATACTGTCAAAATCAGGATTTTACGAAGAATGCTGATTTCCTAATCATAAACAAACTGTTGAAATCCCATTGGAATTGAAAGTCGCCTGTCTTCTATAAAAATTACAATAAAAAGTGGATGAAGATTAAGTGTAATCAAAATAGTATTATGCATTTTAGGTAATGATCGTTTTCTTCGCGCAATGAATCACGGGATAAGTGCTTTTCGGTTGCGAAACGGCGGACAATCGCGGAATTCGAGTGACGTGTTCGAGAGCGTGTTGAGAGGCCGTAAATGGAGCGGACCGTTTCAGGTGGGACGTCTTGATCTCATTGACTGTAAGCACGCACACACACTCGATTCTCCAAAACCGTCGCGAGTTTCTCCATCCGAATCCCAAACGAATGTTCCAACGCAAACAGTTTTAAGGTATTAGTGGAAATTTTCCAGAAATAAACAGCTAACCCCATCCTGCTGGAACCACATTTAATCAAGTATGACCTTAACATTAATGCAAAAAACGCATTTAGCTTGTTTCAAGCTTATGGGATATCGTACAGACTTTAAATCCTTTGATTATCGTTAAAACTAGATATTTGGTTATTTAGTAATTGGTTTCGAGTTATGTGAAGTTGTAAACTTAAATTAAAACACTTATTTGTTCCTTTCTTCACTTATTTTATTTTACTTGTTAGATGTACATTTCGAGTACTACGTACTCATTTTCAATAACAGAATGCCTTAAAACTAATTTACAATCGTTTATATATGGTTTGAGGATTAGTGGAAAAACCTTAATCTAATTATGTCGGTTACCTGTTTGGGGTGGATTGGTGATATTTGGTGTTTACTTTTCCAAGTTAGATTATGGCACAGACTACAAAAAAACGTTGATTAAGTTGCATGAACTTAATTTCATTCAAGTTGGATTGTGGTGCAGGCTACAAAAAACTTTGATTAAGTTGCTGGTATGATCATGAACTTAATTTCATTGAGAATTTTTTCCACCATTAACCATAAAACAATATCACTGGCGTGTTCGAGCGTGGTCAATTAAACCGCACCATCTCCCACGTAAACATCTTCTCTAAGGACACTCGCCATACCTGGCCAGTTCGCTGCGTGGGTCCTAATTACCAATAGCGCAATCGGAGAGGGAATTCAGCGCCCGAGAAACGCGGAAATAATCGCGAAAAGCTAACGAACAAACACCGGGTGGTTTTGTTTGCTAAATCGAAAGTTGGCGCATAATTTTGCACACCTGTTCACCTTGATTTTAAGAAATTGTTAAGCAAAATTTTAATAGTTGAGCGCATTATTTGTACTCCAGTTAAGTTACAGTTCGTTATACTAGATATAATGAAAATACTTAAGAGGGCCATGTAAATCTAATTCATCGGATTCTAAGATATCAATCAGATAAATATTGGGTGTCCAGGAATTATTGAAGTGAAAATATTAACGCAATGTACAACAAATTTGCCTTATTTCATTCATACCTCAATTATTAAAGTTTAGGGTGGCTATAGAATCAAACATGAACAACGATTTTTACTTCTCTGAAATAGGTTATGACTTTACAAATGTCAGATTCAATAATTTTGTAGTAAGAATTGACATTCATGTTTGATTCCAGAGCCACCCAGGACTTTAATAATTGAGGTATGAATAAGTAAGGCAAGATCTAATTTATCTAAATATACATATCTAATCATAAATAATAGTTAAAGTCACTAAGAGCTAGTTGCTTAAGCAGTTAGATAGATTTATACTAGTGCTTTATTCGTCAAATTAATTTGATCTTCACGTAACTCAATCAATCAACTTAAGATTGATTGATTGAGTTACGTGAAGATCAAATTAATTTGACGAATAAAGCACTAGTATAAATTCATTGATAATGGTCACTTTGTGTCCGAAATGTATGTACATTCGTTAATTCAAATAAACGTATAAAGAAAGGTTATTAGTGCTTTATTCGTCAAGTTAGATATCTAATTAGTGACGTCGTAAGGAAATTGATTAAGTCACTAAGAGCAGAAGCAGTTTAGTCTTTCAAGGTTTGGAATTAGTTTAAGAAATTTGGGTTTCTCTGTAAAAACTTGTACTTACAACCTGTTGCCGTTTCAATGGCATCATCATCAGTTTTAAGCTCGTAAATTTTTCTGTACGGATTTACCGTCTTGAGGACGAAACGCTTTAATCTCGAGTGCATCTCGAGGCGATTTCTTTAAGACTAAAAATATTTGCTTTGTCGTTTCTTCACTACTTGACGGTAATTAGAAAATTGTTCCGATTGCGTAATCGATTAAAACCTCCCAGCAATTCTGACCAGAGTGATTTACTTTTCGTGATTCAAGGTTAGTAAATGCTGTAAATTCTCGATAATTACTGACCTATTTCCAGCAATAACCTTTTATTATTAACAAAATGAAACAACATTTCCAGGAGTTTTCAGTTATTTTTATGAAAGAATGAATATAATTCCTTAACTAGGGAAATTAATTACAGAACCGCAAAATTGTCAGAAATTATTTACAAGTTAGGAAAAAGTAAATTTATGCTGTTTGAAAAACCAGTAATCAATTACTGAAAAATGCAGTGTTCATAATATGTTTAGAAATTATAAAAGGAATTCTAATTTTTTTCTGTGAATACAGTTGCACAATTGGGAAATAAATTAAGAGCGCGGAAACTTTGATTAAAATTGGATAATATTTGGAAAAATAGGATTTTAGGCTTGTCTTTTAAAAAATAACGAAAATTACCAAAACATTAGCTTTTCATGAAATTTATAAAAACTATGATAGAAAAGAGTGTTGTTTCGGTGTAAAATGTGAATAAAATTGCACAGTTATGAAATAAATTACAGGTGCCTCAAATTTGACTAAAATTTGTTTAAAATTGCTAAAACAGAATGTTGGTGTTGCATTTAAAAAATTATAAAAAAATAATGAAAGATCGGATTTTCATGAAATTTGCAGGAATAACGAAAGGAAAGAATGGGCTTTGTTTTTGTGTAAAGCACAAACAAATTTGACTATTGGGAAATTAATTACAGGCGCTTAAATTTGACAAAAATTCGCAAAAAATTGTGAAATGAGGATTTTAGTGTTGCTTTTCAAATATTATAAAAAAAAAATTATATATCCGATTTTCATAAAATTTACAGGAATTACGAAAGAAAAGAATGCGCTTTATTTTTGTGTGAAGCGTAAACAAATTCCTCAATTGGGAAATTTATTGCAGACGCTCAAAGTTCACTAAAATTATGTACAAAGAAGCTATGGTGGATGCGCCGGGAAATTGAACTTAATTTTACAATTACGCGTCTCGATAAAAAAAAAAAACACATTACATTACAGTTTTTGCAGGGTGATAGAAGCACAAAATTAAACACTGTCTGTAAAATTATCTTTCGCTTTCACAAGCAGCAGTCAAAAAATTGAATCTATCTTAAACATAAAATGGCATTATTTATTATGGACCAAAACTGTTCAATTTACTTACGGAACCAATTAAAACCCTAAGTGTGAAACAATTTAAAATTACAATAAAAAAATACTTAACAGGAAAGGCTTTAAATCATGATTACAAAATAATAATAACATAATCAATACTATCCAGCTATACACTTTAATTGTGTTAAATACTTTTATAATTTTATTGGATGTGTATGTGTGTGTGCATGTGTGTACCTATGTATGTATGTATATATATATGTATATCTGTGTATGTATATATATGCATATATTTATTTGTATGTATATATATGTATATCTGTGTATGTATATATATGTATATATTTATTTGTTTATTTTATTAATTTCTTTTATTTGTTGCAATTTTACTATGTACATAAATTTATACAATTTTTCACATAATATTTAAAACTTGTATATATTTATTTTTTTATCATTTCCACACTTTTGATCTACTTATGTACCTGACGAGTGTAAACTTATGTGATAAAACGAATGAAACTAGTTACTTACTTAGTTACAGAGTAAGCTGACTAAAGAAAACACTTAATTTTTTTTATTTAAACGAATCAAAATTATTGAATATTTTCACATAAAGTTATGTAAGTATTCAATAATTTTGAATCGCCTTAGTAAAATAAAAATTAGGTTCTTAACACGTTGACTGTTGCAATTTGTTCACACATCTGAATTTCCGATTAGTGTGAATCGCACTTGATTAATACAACAGCCAACTTGTTAAAAATTAAAGTGGTATACTTTTTATTTTAAAGAATAAAATAATGGAAATATTTAATAATTTCACATTCTAAATCCCCTCAATTTAACTCCAGCTTGACAAATTGAATTACCGCTGACAATATTTGTTTATTTCCTCCTCATTTATGCAATCGCACGTGTGAATCAAAACTTGCATAACTCCTTTTTAAAGCGCAATAATTTTACTACTTTTGCTCGTAATCTAAATGTTATTGCTAAATTATTTATTAATGTGCGCATACGCGGCTTTATAAATAAGATCTGCTTCATTCCTAATTATAGACAACGTCACGGAAAAGTTAATTGCTTGAGTAAATATCAATATTTACAAATCAAAAGAATTATATAGTAAACGTGAAAAAGAAAATATTTAACAACTGTCTTATTAATAGATATTACACAATATTCTACATTGCATAAATATAAATAAAATTGAATGAAAATAAACAATTAAATTTGTTCAGTTCAAAGTTTCTAACGAGTGTTTCCACTCCCAGGCTAAGTATGAAGTAAAATTTCGAGTTTATAAAAGCCTGAAAATTTGGTTTGGTCGCGTAGCTTTTATAAACTCGAATTTTTACTTCATGTTTAATCAAGGAGTGGGAACGCTCGTTACAATCTTTGAATTGAACATAATCAGTATATTTTGAACTTTAAACTTTAAATCAGTGTTTTATACGCGTGGCGCATGAAGTAAAATTTCGAGTTTAGAAAAGCCCCGTGAACATTTTCTACGCGGGGCTTTTCTAAACTCGAAATTTTACTTCATGCTTAGTCTGGGAGTGGACAACACTCGTTTTAAGTTCAAACTAAACTCTTAAAAAAAAAAAACAACGAATGGCCAAACATTTACAGAGTATGCATCATAATTGTATACTTAAAAAAAATCCTTGTATGTAATATTTTAAAAGTATATAAGCGAATTTATTTATGTTTCTGCAATATTTCAGTCTCATTAAAACTTTTTAAATATTTATTTGAAAAAAATCTGACCAAATCTCATTAGCTCAGATTTTTTCCAAATAAATATTTGGAAAAGTTTCAATGAGACTGAAATAACGCGGAAATATAACGAATTTATTTATATTTTCACGTTATTTCAGTTTCATTGAAACTTTTTCAAATATTTATTTGATAAATGATTGTAGTAATTCCTTTCTTCACTGATTACTTTTATTTTACTAAATGTGCATTTAGTAAAATAAAATTAATTAAATGAAAAAAGGAATTACTACAATAATTAATAAAACACGCCACGTAACTAAAAGAAGAATGTTTATTTTATACTTTTAAAATATTATATACAAGGAATTTGCAATAGGATTTTTAAATTAATGCCCAATTTTTCTGTAGAAGAAATAAATTAAATTTAAATAGACATACCATTTTTTCTCTTGCTTAGATTAAGTTTTATTTATTTATTTATTCCTCCTACAGAAATTGTAATCCTTTAATCCATGACTATAAACTTTCTCTCTAATTATAATCACTAGCTCTGGCGTTTTCTACCTCCAAGAGCCGTGAAAATAAATTGATATTGATATTGCCTGGCTATAAATGTTAAAATGCACACAAATCGTAAGCCGTTGAAGTTGGTACTTAAAAAAAAAGCCAGCGGAAGATTAGCCAAACGCACGTCTTTCCGTGGCAATTATTCCTTCTTTACGATCTTTCCTATTTATAGAGACTTGTTTCTTTATTTAAACAAGTTTCTTTTTTAAAACAGCTTAAATTAATTGTAAAACGTACCCGTAATACATTTATTGTTTTTATTCAATTTTGTTAATTTAAATCGACATTATAAACTCCATAACAACCGTAATAAACAAGGTTTTATTCACTAGTGAACTAACATTTTTTTAGGTCACTAGTGAGTTAAAAAATTTATTTAAAAATAAATGTAAAGTACATTTTCTTTACAATTTCGTCAAAATTGAATAAAAACATATATACGCCAGGTGAATTAAACACCTTTATTCACTCAAAGAAATGATTTCACGCGCGCCGAGGCGCTCGTGAAATCAAAAATCTTTTCGTGAATAAAATCGTGTTTAATTCACTTGATGTATAATATTTATTAATAATTTTAATCAAATAATAAATTATTGCTATTATGTATAACGAATGATTTAAAAAAAGAAAACACTTGGTTACATTTCACTAATATTAGTGAAATTTAACCAAGTGTTTACTTATTTAAATCATAATTAAATATGTTTAACCACGTGAAAGATAAGAAACTTGTTCGAGATATGTATAACGAAGTAGAAGCCTCCAGAATACAATTTCAATCAACTTTAAGTGTCTATAATTTATTTCCCACTTGAGGGATTTTGTTTGCGCTTACACGGTTATTTTCTACCATTCGTTATTCCTGTAGATTTCACAAAGAAGAAGAAAAAGAAAAGGTTTAAAAGAGTCTGAAGCAAGGGTTTCGAATGTCTCGTTATTTAGTGAGTGTTGATTTTTATTCATGCGTTGTCTAAAGCGTCTAAATTCGTGTGTAATTATTCAACGAGGCCGAATTTCTAATTTGAAAATTCTAAATTTAAATTCACGGTCACGGTTGCTTCATCCTCCTCCACACGGAAGATCCACCGTTCTGAATTAGCGTTTAAAAGGCTCATGAGAATCACACATTTATTATCCAGTCTGTGGGAATTCAGCTTGTATTGTTGCGAGTTGTGCTCGTTTTTATCTTGTTTTTTTAATTAAATCAAGACTAGAAATTCACCGGTGTTCTCCATCGCTTGATTAAGCATGAAGTAAATATTTCGAGTTTAGAAAAGCCTGACCATTTGGATTGGTCGTGTAGCGCGACCAATCCAAATTTTCAGGCTTTTATAAACTCGAAATATTTACTTCATGCGCTAACTGCGTAAAACACCGATTTAAACAAAAGTTCAAGAAAACACTCTTTAGGTTTCTTTAAAATAAAAATATTTAATTGATAAATAAAGCACTAATAACGTTTCTTCACACTTTTATTTTACTTCCATATGTGTACATTTTAGACACAAAGTGACCTTTATCAATGGATTAATACTTAAGAAATATTCACCTTAGCAATGTACACAAAATTTTAGGCACTTAAGTTTGATAATGACTAGCTTGTAGTCGAAACTATAGTTACTGAAAAGTGAAATAAAAGTGGTAAAACAAAGTTAAGTGTTTTAATTAAATTGTTATGAAGATGTACCACAAAGTGAACGCCAACCAAATTAAAGATTATTCACCTTGTGTTTCCCAAAGAAGTCCAAACAAAATGTTAAATATAAATCGATATAATGCAATTAACACCTTTGTCGAAACGGATTCTAAGTAATCTCTTTTTCAAATTTGATTTTAATTTAAGAAACTATGCAAAATTGCTCCCTTCTTGTAAACAACAAAAATACGAATGACATAATCGGTTTTGCAACACCCAGCACATTGGCACTTGGGTGTGAAGTGGGTACGAGGATAGGTCAAGGTGAGCAAAGAGTTAGCTCTGTCGAAACTAGAACTTATTTACAAAAAAAAAAACAACCCAAGAACATCCAAAACTTCCTACAGATAAATATTTCGAAAATAATAAGGATAAGAAACCAAATGTTTTAATATCTTGTCCTTATTATTACTTCATGTTTAGTCAAGGAGTGGGGACGCTCGTTAGAATCTTCGAATTGAACATAATTAGTATATTTTGAACTTCACTTTAAATCAGTGTTTTATACGCGTGGCGCATGAAGTAAAATTTCGAGTTTAGAAAAGCCCAGAAAATTTGTCTCGGTTCGCTACGCGACCCTCGACAAATTTTCACGGGGCTTTTCTAAACTCGAAATTTTACCTAATGCTTAGTCTGGGAGTGGACAACACTCGTTTTAAGATTAAAAACAACAACCCAAGAACATCCAAAACTTCCTACAGATAAATATTTCGAAAATAAGAAGGATAAGAAACCAAATGTTTTAATTTCTTGTCCTTATTATTTTCGTAATATTTATCAGTAGAAAGTTTTTAAATAACTTTCTCACTTCTCAAACATTTACAAAATAACCATGAACATTTATTTTCGAAATGTTTGATAGGTGAGAAATTTATCAAAGAGTTAAATATTTCAAAAATATTAGGAGTATCGAGATTCGTTTCGCAATCCAGAACCGATTTCAATTTAATTTTGTTGATGGTAAAACCAAACTTTTACAGAAGTCAAGTTACAATATGTAAATAATAATAAATAAATGTATAAAAAAAGTTTATAAAATTGCTTACTACATATTAGGATACATTATTATGAAGTAATTTGTATTACAAAGACAAATCTAAACATTCATTAAATTTAAAGAGTTCAGGAGAAAAACCAAATTAGTCCAAAAAGTACCGAAAATCATTTTTGACACTATTGTGTAGCTTAGACCAAGTATTTTCACGTAGACAAACTTAACGGATAACAAAGAAATAGCTCACTGGTTATTCACGACGAAAGAAATAAATAACCTATGAAACATACAGAGTTCTGACATTATATTTTGTTCCCTTGTAAAATTTCAAAATTGGGACTAATTTGGTTTTTCCCCTTAAACCTTCATTTGCCTTTGTAAGATAAATTAGTTGTAAACTGCGAAAATAATCTCGACACTTTTAATATTTTTAAGATGTTCTTCAGCCAAGTATTTCATTCATAGTTTCAAGGTTCGAAATTCACATGTTATTTGGCCATAAGAACGAACAACGATTAATCTTCCACAATAATGAAAATAGATCTTTAAAACTTATACATATTGCACATTGAAGCTTTGCGAACAAATTGAGACTATTATTTAAAAAAAAAAATGTTTCTTAAATTATATATAAAGCAAATAATAGAACAGTCTTAAATTATCACATAAATCTGTGTAATACTTCCATGAAAAACATTATTTTTTTTTCATATTGCTTTAATTTATTGAAGTAATTATTATAAACATGTTGTATTAAATATATTAATCTAAAATAAATGATAAACAAAATTAATCGTTGCTTAGAAATCTCCATAAGAGCAATTAAAATGTTGGTTATGCTTTTAATAAATAGGGGGCAGCAACGTGCTATTTTGGTAATATCTTAAAATTATACTGTAATTTCCAAAAACATGTGAAAAGAAATTGGGTTTGATATGTAGAATTCGTGTACGGCATTTGTCGCGACACGGGTTACCAGTGCGCGGCCTTGAATTGCAAATGTAATTTTTCTGCCGCGGACTGTTCATTGACAAGAAAGACATTATTAAAATATTTCCGAATACGTTTATTAAATATAAGTGCATTTCCGGATTCATGTTTAGAATAGGATGTGGAATGCCGGTATATGTTGATTCAAGTGATGAGTCGGAAAAAATCCCTTTTCATTTATTTAACAAATTGAATGTGCGACACTCGGCGATTTGATTACCGAGGCAGTTAGTTAGTCAGCTTGGCGCCTAGAGTTGGAATTGGTTTATTGTAATTTCTCATTTTTTGTACGGCTTAGCCTACACAGCTTGAAGTGTCACCTACCCAGCTTAGAGGGTAGACCTCCTCTCGTGTTCGCATCTATTCCTTTTGTGTGCTTCATTGCAATTTACCAAATTAAGGAGTGCAGCACGCGACAGTCATGTATGAAATTCGATTTTTGATAGTAATCATTAAAATCACTTTTGTAGTTGCAAATAAGATGAATATATATTTTATGCTGCCAGAATTTAACTGATTGTCTACAATATAAATACAGGTGATTTTTCTTTTAGGTCAACATATGCATAAGCTGTCAATTTTCCGACCACCGTTGTTTTTTAAAACAGATCAATTTGAAGCTTTAAACGAGTGTTTTCCACTCCCAGGCTAAGCGTGAAAATTTGTCGCGGGTCGCGCAGCGACCCGAGACAAATTTTCTGGGCTTTTCTAAACTCGAAATTTTACTTCATGCGCCACGCGTATAAAACACTGATTTCACGTAAGATTCAAATATACATACATTTAACAGTATTTCAGTTTTTATACGCGTGGCGCATGAAGTAAAATTTCGAGTTTAGAAAAGCCCAGAAAATTTGTCTCGGGTCGCTGCGCGACCCGAGACAAATTTTCACGGGGCTTTTCTAAACTCGAAATTTTACTTCATGCTTAGTCTGGGAGTGGAAAACACTCGTTTCAAGTTTCAAATTGAATTCTTTTACAAAACAACGAATATTTAAATATTTAAAAAAAAATCTAAATTTAGAATACGTATACTTTAAAGAAAAACTCCCTGTATATACTCATATGGAATATCAAACAAAAAGGCATCTGTTTCGTTATAAGGTTATAATATGTATGTCGATAGAAATTAAAATTGTGAATATTTATCCAGTTTACTTGTGTTTTCTGTAATTCAATACCCATTCATTAATTCGCACGGCGCTGTGTAAACAAACAAACAACGCGCCCCGCACTCGTCGTTTTTATTATTCGTGATAAAATTCGACAGGAACTATGAACCAATACATAGTCAAAATTACTTTCTACAATTTTGCTATTTCTGCGCCATCTCGTATCCCTAAACACACAACCAGCAAAAATTGGCCCTCTTAATATTTCAAATTTAAATAAGGCTGAACATTTTGATTACCTACCTCGAAAAACTCTTTCAGGCTAATCCAGTTTCGCCTTGAACGCGATTCAATCCCATAAATTCGAAACAAACAAAAAAAAAAGTGCCCTGTCATCAAATTCATTCCGTTCCTGACATTAATTAAAACAATTCTGCACAAAAAGTGCAGCAACGCTAAATAATTCGAAGTAAGTGTAATAACCCGATGTTAATTGTTTGAATATTTTTCGGGTTCATTTACCCGTTGAAAAGCTATAAAGTTATGATGGATCTCGTTTGAATAAATTAACAGAGGATAAGTCAAACAAACTTATCTTCCTTGTGTGTAAACGGTGTGTTTGCCTTATTTTTAGATAGCGCCCTAAAAATAGTTAAACACGGTGTAAAACGCGTGTATTTTTATGTACCAGATTAATTGGCTTCGAAATGAAAAAATTAAAATCCTCGCCGCTTTAAAAACATAAATGCATAAACTGTTTATGCATGCAACTAACAATACACCAATGTACTGCAAATTATTGAAACCAAATTGTTGCATGCTATAACACAGAATTTTAAACTTTATAAGAATATTGAATACTTAACCTATTTTCTCATTAAAATGGACTTGGCTGATTATTGCATTGGAAAATGGGTGGTCAAACAAACAAAAATGCATTTCGCACACTTCGCGATTTTTTTGGTCAGCATAAGTGCCGGATTTAAGCGGCACGAAAAGTTGTTTATTCTATAAATTATTGAAAATGAATACAGTCTTGTTGTTCAACGTTGGAGGATGTTGTGGCTTAAATTATCATATTGACCGATGGTGGAAGTTACGGTTTTAATTAACTGACGTAATAAATCATACTAATTTTAGGAACGAGAAATCGGCGTTTTATAATTAATTATGCCTGTGATGTTTTATCGAGTTACACGATGAGGAAGTGTCTAACTGTTTTGACCATTATTAATCGATACTAAATTTCACACAAAATTATTCACACAGAATTTCTAACAAAGCGGAAAAACAGAAAATGTTTTTAAAAATTAAGTTATTGCTACCTAACCCCAGCTCTGACCAAACAAACAAAAATTCAGAAAAGCACCGAAAAACGGTTTTTTTTATATTTAATACTTTAGTTACTTTACTTACTAGGACATAGATATTAGTTAAATGTAGCATCATTATATTAATGAATTGAGTCGCCCAGATGCAAAACCAGCCATATCTGTTTTGACAAACATATGGTAAAATAAGAAAAACTGATTTTGCAGCGTCTTTAAGATTGATTAAAATTGTGTTAAATGAGTGTTGTGTTGAATGGAAAAGAAAAACTATGTAAAACTAAGTAGAAAGTAGGGAGATTTTGCAGCTGAAAAAATATGCCAGTTTTTGCAACCAAGAAATGTATAAACCTGATAAATGTTTTGGTTGCAAAAGCTGACATATTTTTTAAATAGCAAAATCTGCCAACTTTTGACTTAGATTTACATAATTTTTTTTCGACAGGATTTTTCAAACTTAATTTTCAAAGATTTAAAATGGGTTTTGAAGGTCAATTTATTTTTAAAATTATAGCTCGAGACGAACAGAATCCAGGGATACCAAAACCTGAAAACCAAAAACAAAAGGGCCTATGGCTGATTTTATTTTGTAAGAATGTGTTGTACTGTTAATTTAATAAATAAATAAATAAAAACATAATTTAATGAAATCACTCTATACTGAATTACAGCTTCAAATTATTTTCTGGATCTGCTTTCGGTGTATACAACGTTTTTACTGTGTAAAATGGAGATGAAATTAAATAGCCTGACTCGTGCACGTCTTACTCAAAAAACATTATTTATTGACAACAACCTTTTTTGTTTTTCAAAAACTAATTCATATCTATAAAATAAAATTGTAACAAATTCTGGAACGGCCGGAACAACTTCATGTGTTTGACTTGTTCAATTATTGATTCAGACTAGTTTCAGCTTCTGGAAATCAAGTCCAAAATGGTAATTTTTCTCTTTGCCTCGGGGCAAATTTCGTTATACCGAAATTACATAGTGGCTAATAATCAACTCTTTTTTTCTTCTTCTTAATTGATAGCATTACATCACGCGTTGCTACATAAACATATTGCTTATACAAGAAATAAATATTTAATTACGATATTTACCTTATCCCGCAAATTAATTTTTTGTGACCGTCATTTGAACACTTTTAGAAAGTTTTTGTTGTTGATTCAATCGGATTTAAATATTTTTATAATTACCTAAAAAGATATAAGAAAGAATTGATAATGATCAATATTATATTTGGAGAAGTCTCAACAAGACTAAATTTTTGCAGAAACTCTATATTAATTTTAATTCGTTTTTGATAATGATCACCTTTTATTCGAAAAGTAGAGTCGATTCATCTTCTTGTAATTAATTGGCCTTGGCCAGGAGCGAATCCAGAGAGCGATTTTGAGGGAGAATTATTTTTTAAAGGCAGTTTTAAAATGTTGGTTAAATGCCACTAATCAATTGCTCCTTTGGAATTTTACATTTTTGTTCATTGGGTAAATTTTTATCAATATGTCCTAGTTTTCGCAGTTTTTGAAGTTTTTATAAAATTTCATAATGTCTGTTGGTATTGATGATTTTATTAAAAATAGTAAAAATTATTTAAAAATTTGTGATTTCTGTTAAATATTGACATGCCGGGTTTTTTCTTTTTGTAGGTATACTTTTACATATTCCATTTGCAAAATTATTGAACATGGAATCAAACCCAAGTCAAAGTACATTTCGAACTTTATTTTAAATCAGTGTTTTATACGCGTGGCACATGAAGTAAAATTTCGAGTTGAGAAAAGCCTGAAAACTTGGTTTGGTCGAGCCAAATTTTAAGGCTTTTCTCAGTTAGAAATTTTACTTCATACTTAATCTGGGATTGGAAACACTCGTTAAAGTCATCAAATTGAACGTTTTCAATAAAACAACGAATATCTAAAAATTAACCAGCGATATGTATATCATGCTTTCGATGAAGCATGATTGAATATTTGTAAACTAATAAAAGACATCCAGTTATGATTCAAACCAAGCCGGCTTGATTTTTAAAACCGTTACAGTACCCGCAGTAAAGTAAAGCGGTCCCAATATCGAGCCTTGCGGTACACCGTACAGGCAGCCGGTCGGTTAATTCTAACACACTCCTTACACGTTAAACTCGCTCAAGCGACAATTAAACGTTTCGACCCGATTTTCTTCCATCAATCAGACCGTGTTGCGTTGAAAAATACGTTCTGCGAGCGATTCGCGTGGGCGTCGCGGAATCGATGCCGGTTTACTCAAGAAATAAATTCGGATGGACGAGATATGATAAATGCGATTGGACGTGTCGGTCTGTGTAATGAATGATCCTCGGCGAGCAAATTGTTTGTGACAAACAGACCGCCCATTTCACGCTCGGCTACAGCACTAATGTGCTATTAAAGAATGCCTCACTGTATATTTCATTATCTTCCACTTTAGCAGAAGAATTAGGTAATTTATTTTGTCGGTACTGAATTTAAATAGTAGGTAACTTAAGAACCAAGTTCAGTTAGGTAATTACATTTTTACTTTAAATATTTCCAAACTTTTTTAAGCAAAAAGTTCTAATTCGTTGACTAAAACCGTTGAACTCGAATTCAAGCTGAACTTGAGTTTAAGATTAAAGATCCTATTATTCTAATATCACGTTGAACTCGAGTTCAGAGTGGAACCAGCTCAACGTGTTTGCTGCAATTAGCCCTTACTCTGTACAAAAGTTCTTACTAATAATACACAATGATGTAAATATTTAAAAATCTATTTAACTGCTTGCATTAACTATTGTAGTTTTTGGCAATTTTTCCGGTGTACACTTTTTTCGGTGTTCTAGCAGGATCGCGCTACGCACCACCCTATCCATTGATTTACCGAGGACTACATTCATTTCAATAACAACATTATTTCGCGAAAAGGCCAATTTTCAGGTATTTGGCCTCGTCGACTGTTGTTAACGAAGCGAATCCTGTCTGTCCAATTTTGGACCACACTTTTGAGCATGGGCCTCTCTCTATCTTACCAATAATGCGCTGAATATTGGCTTCCAAGGCCAAGAATTATTTGCGGTTTATCAGCATATTTTAAAGACTTTTCTTTAAGATTGCACGATCTGGATGACCAATTTTCTTAGTTGCTTAATTGGTCATCCAGATCGTGCGATTTTGACGCCGCTCGATTACTTCTTCCAGGACCATGTAAAGTCTTTAAAATATGCTGATAAACCGCAAATAATTCAGGCCTTGGAAGCCAATATTCAGCGCATTATTGGTAAGATAGAGAGAGGCCCATGCTCAAAAGTGTGGTCTAAAATTGGACAGGCAGGATTCGCTTCGTTAACAACAGTCGAGGAGGCCAAATACCTGAAATATGGTTCAAAGCATAATGCCATAAACCAAGCTTTATAAAGATTTATTATTCAAGCTTTAATTCTGTCGTATTATTTAAAAAAATGAATTCTATCGTTCTTAAAAAAAACAACTTTATATACGAATTATTTAATTATTTATTTGATAAACATAGCTTTAAACTTTCCACAAAATTGATATTGATTAATGATTTCCTTTGTAACTCGTGTAAAAATCTCCAATTAGCATGAATCAACATAATTTTCGAAACGTTTCCCTGTAATCAGTTGACATCATCGTGTGGATTTGTGCATGTTTTGTTGCGAAAGCAAGTGTGTATGTGTGTGTTAATTTTAATTTGCACATGCCTGCAAGAGTATCGATTGCTTGCTGTTGGCTTTAGCGCTGCAAGTAAGTTAATAATGCACAGTCGTTCGTGTTGGTGTATGTGTGTGTGTATTGGTCATGGTAATTATCGTTATTTCAGCCTTATGAATAATTGCCGGTGGGGACCGTTATTGTAATTATTGTCGGTGGTTTTATAAGTAATGCCTGTCTAACGTAATTCTTGTATACCTATAAAGTGAGTACTGTTTTAATGGTAATCACCAAGTATCTGGTTTAAATTGAATCGTAAAAAATTACGAGGAAGAGTACTGCGACATTAACTTGTTAAAAGGAAAGTTATGAGGAAAAGTACAAAGAAATTGATTTAGTTTTTGTAAGAAAAATTTGTTGTAGATTGTATAAAGAATCTCGGCACTTTAAATGGTTTACAAAGAGGTTTTATTTATATAAAATTATGAGGAAAAGTATAAAGAGATTTAGGGCTAGTTACACCAAATACGTTGAACCGGTTAATCTCTCAACTCGAGTTCAAAGTTACATTAGAATAATAGAATCTGTCATCCTGAACTCAAGTTCAGAGATGAACCAGTTCAACGTTTCCTGGTGCAACTTAATTGAAAAAAATTACGAGAAAAAGTATAAAGAGACTTAATTGATATAAAAAAATAAAATATTGTTGGATTACTTAGTTTCAACAATGTTGAACTGTTTTATTGATTGATCAATAAATCAAATCAATAATTAATTCGCTTAAGTCACTTTTAAGTTGTATTATAGTGAATGTGCAATAGAGTGAGACGAAAAAGCCAATTGTAATCTTGCAAACAAGTTGGGTATTCGCACCCAGGGAATGTAAAGCCTCTAACGAGTGTTTCCACTCCCAGGCAAAGCATGAAGTAAAATTTCGAGTTTAGAAAAGCCTAAAAATTTGGTTTGGTCGCGTAACGCTACTCGACCAACCCTAATTTTCAGGCTTTTCTAAACTCGAAATTTTACTTCATGCGTCACGCATATAAAACACTGATTTCAACTCGAATTTAAAATATACTTCAAAATTTAAGCCATGCACTGTTAAGTATATCAATTCTTTAAATGTGGAAGATCTTTTCTAAATAAGATCTTAAAGAAGTTGTTTTCGTTTAGAGAAACGCATCTTTATTTTGATATAAAGAAACACTTAACTTTTTTATACCACTTTTATTAAAATTTATTAAAAGTATTACAAAAAAAGTAGGTGTTTTTTTATATTAAAATTGAAAATGCACCACAAAGCAAACGCTTTTAGAATTCAAGAATATCTTTATTAATTTATTAATTCGGTTGGCGTTCACTTTGTCGTACATCTTCATAACAATTTAATTAAAACACTTAACTTTTTTTTACCACTTTGTTTTTTCGACTACAAGCTAGTCATTATCAAACTAAGTCACTTAGTGTCACTTAATTGTTTCTCATTTTTCTGGAGACCAGTAATTGTAATAAATTAAACACACTTTCCGCGTTTTTACTTTTGCGTGAATCTCGTAAGTTCACTCTTGAGTAAGAGTTAGATGTAAATTTTGCATTCACGGCGTAATCAGATAAACCAATTTAAATCCCGAAGGATTAAAAAACGTGTGATATAACAGCACGATTATAAATTTCCTAATGATAAAACTGTGACGTAAAGAGTATTACCTAATACTCTATTAACGTTGTGATAAAACCCACGTATTTTGTGTACTGTACTAACTCAAATTATTCTAGACTGTTTCAATTTTTTGACTGAATTCGATAATCCAGCGATACTCGCCTTTTCTTCTTTTTTTTTCAAGGCACCCTTCTTTTCAAAAAAAGAAGCGATAATCCAACGATATTCGCTTATTCTTTTGTTTCAAGGCACCGTTCTTTTCAAAAAAAAAGAAGAAGACACAAGGTGCTCATTATCAATAACAAACTCTCAATTGTTATTGATAATGAGCACCTTGCGTCTCGAAATGTACATCTAACGATACAAATAAAAAGTGAAGTAAGGAATAACAGTCTTTTTTAGTGTAATAATCACTTCACGTAAACTCAAAAACATACAGTGATGAATGAATAAAAATGTTTTAATTTTTGTCTTAGGTTTGCTTTTTCTTGTTTCTTGTAATCTGAATTTCTATAACATTTCCAAATTGGAATGTTTATGCTTTCGGGCGTGTGTACATTTTTGGAATGGAGATGATCGGAAATTAATTCAAACCAGCCTGAATATTTTATGCATGATTTAATAAACTCCTAGGACCTTGAACTTTCCGTTTGGATTACGTAAGTCTATCCGCCCAAAACAGTAAATGGTTTTATTGGCGCCCATAATACAATTACAGGTGGATTAATTGAAAAGAAAAAAAATCAGCTTTGAGCTGCTGTGCCTTTTTTGTTTCGGGCTTCGATTTTGTTAAAAGAACGAGTTTAGGAGTCATGGCGCTTTGTTTTAACGAAATCGAAGCAATCTACAAGTTAGTCTTACAAAGACTATATCAAACACTCATTGAAACAACTACTTCTCGGGCTAATACCCCGACGGACATTGAATTATACAACAAGTGTTTGCTGTTACATACAGTAATCTACAACAAATGTAACAATTTGGGTCAGATTATTCAGGCCATCAATTCAATGTCCGTTGGGGTATTAGCTCGGGAAATAGTTGTTTCAATGAGTGTTTGATATAGTCTTTGTAAGACTAATTAGTTGTAGATTGCGAAAAGAATCGCACTTTTAATGTTTGAAGTATTCTGCAACCAAGAATTGGCAATTTCATTTATACCGTCTTTAATTCTGTTTGCAGCGCTTAGATTTCGCTCTTTCCAACTTTAAAACAAAGAGTGGTCGATTCTAATTATTCGCTGAGAGTTTTATCAAAATCTGGTTTACCATTAATCATCCACGAATTTGGCCTTAAACTATTTGGGAATTCGTTTAGACATAAAACAGCAATTTAGAAATGTCGTTGACTTGAATTTAGCGCTATTGATAAGTTATTTCCACTAAATGACTTTTTACTATTATCCCTCATAAATCCGATCGTGTTTACAAAAAAAAGTCATTAATAACTGCTAGTGTTTAGTCTAAAGAGCAGAAGGACGCGCATTTTCCTTTTTTCGAACGTTGAAACAATAATCTCCGGTTGAACCGAGCGAGAGCACATGTTCTGAAATGAATGGGTTCATTGTGCAAATAATAAAAGGGGATTCAACGAACCCGGGCCTCTTCTCGTCCGAAGAAGAACGCGATCGGCATTCCCATGCTCTTTCGGATTACTAACGGATAGACGGGCGCGTGTGCGATGCTAGATGATAAATGTCATAACATTTGCTAAGACTAATAAAACGTCTAAATGTGTATAAACATCGTTTTGAATTTATGGCGAAAAAAAGAAAATTGAAAAGAGAGGATGACGGAAGCGTAAAAGGAGCGTAAAAAAAATAAAAAGATAAAGTCATGTTTGGTCTCTTATGTATTTTCCTTATTTAATTGTTTCTCAAGTTAATATTATGAGGAACAACAAAATAAGCAAACATAACACAGCAAACATGATCTTACTTCAAAGAAGAGAAAGATATGGCAAAGTAAGAGTATCGATTATGTTTATAATTTTTAATATCTTTCATAATTATTTTGTAAGAATAGAGATTTCGTCAACAAACTAATGATAATGATACTGAATCTATACATAATTTAAATATTTTGTCTGAGAAAATAATTTATGTTAGGTTACTTATGTCATCAAATTTACCTTAATGAACAAAACTTGAGGAGCGTAGTTTGTAATATTTGTAGCCATGAATGTAAATCACCGCTCATGCTACCTTAATTTATGGGAATTAACACGACACAGGTAAAATAACCGTGACCTGTTTTAAACATCAACAATACGACACAATAATTCAAATTGCGCAAAATGACACGAAATTCATGTTATGGCACTTCACCTTGACTCTTCAAAGTCTTGTTTTAATCGTTTACGATAAATTAATTTTAAACGTTTGTAAATTAATGATACAAGTTACTTAATATTAATAATAAAAATATTTATTATTCAACAGTAATCAATTAATATTCAATAGTAATCAATAACGCCACAATTCTTCCATCCTATTCCTGTAAATACCTAGGCGTCGAATTTGATTCAAAACTTTCGACCTTTGGTCGATAGCCCCATACAGACTAACCCTATATTGTATATAAATAAATAAATACATATGTATTATATTATTCTATTGTAACTGTCTAAATAAAGATGTATATACTACAAAAGGATAAATTCTTTAGATAATAAAATAATTCATATAAACAGAACAAAATTAACATAAAAGCCAAATTAGTTTCTAATTGCAAAAAGTGTATATTTTATAAATATTGTACAACCAAGAAGTATTGGTATTTATATTATTTTATTTTCAAGATTTGTTAGCGAAATTTAACAATACCAGACTTATACACGAAAAAATTGAGCAAAACTAGCAGACTACAAAGACTATGGCGACTTGTCAAGGCCGGGCGCGATAAACAAGTTTACGTGACCAATCGATTTCGGTGCTCATTTTTGTTTTTGTTATCAATCGAAGACCATTGACTTGTGACTTCAGTTTTTCTACAAAAGAATAACTATCGAAATAATTGAATTTAACGCAAACAAAACAAAAACTAATGAATTTCGAAGACAGCATTTGTTGAAAGACTTGCGAAAAAACGAAATACTATGAGTGCAGAATAGAATAAAGAAGATATTAACATCCTGATTTTTATCGCAAAGTTGCGTATTTTAGTGCTTACTAGTAATCTGCTTTCACATTTCAAATATCTTCAATTGTTTTGATATAATTTGAAAAAATTTTCGATACGTAAAAACTGCCTATATCTCCGTTATTTTTGATCTTATTCCAAATTGGTGGAAACATTCTTAAAGCAACTTATTACGACTCGACTTATGAAGTAGGTTATAAAACTGCAAAGCGATTCGTTTATGTTTTTCCCAACGCACCTTTTGTTTTTCTTATGGGCACATATGATAATATGAATATCATTGAAAAGTATTTTTTTTTGATGTGCCACATGTTGACATTTAAAAAATGTATTGTTTTTATGGTATGTTGCCATGGAAACAATCGCGCAAAGTCCCCAAAAACAATTTATTTTAAATAACATTTCAACTGTCGCATAGCAACTTGGTATCGTTTGGTAGCCATGACAACTTGAACAACAACAATAATTAAACAAAAGCCTACATGTGGCATATCGTTGAAATCAGAATTAAAATTGCAGTTTAATGATGTGCATAAATTTGTATGATTCCATAAGAAAAACAAAAGTTCGGTCTATAAAACAAAAACGAATCGATCTGAATATTTTAAACGTTTGCTATTCGATCAGTCATAAAAAGTTGCTCCAAAAAAGTTTTTACAGAATTTGAAAAACATAAACAATAACGGAGATATACACAGAAACAATTGAAGATATTTCAAATATGAAAGCAGATTATTCATAAGCACTAAAGTACGCAACTTTGCCCTCATTTTACCGATTCTCTACTTCTTTAAATAAGCAAAATCCTTATAGTGCCGCCCGGAAAACGGCCAACCTGTATACTTTTAATTCTTTCTTTAGTAGATTATTTTCTTGTTGCTTTCTATACGTTTAATTCTTTCTTCAGTTTTACTTTAATCTGTTCAAGTTGCTTAATTCGAGCAGATTGAAAGCACGACTGGCATTGACGGCGTTAAAATTCATTCGCTTGCTGTTTTGACACGCCGCCAACTCTCTAGAAGGAAGGAAAAAACGAAAACAAAAATTGTGAAAACCTTGACTTCCAGACACCCAGACTGTTTATCTAAGGATTGTTTGTACTGTTGCAAAAATATTGCTTAAAATTGAAGACGGGATATTTTTGAACGTAAAAGCGCTTAATTTTGCCAGCCTAAAGGAAATAAATCAAGTGAAGAAATTAAATGAGGACCACAGATGCCAAGGGATATGAGTGGAAGATTTATAAAATTGAAGTTACAGGTGTGGAAATGGATTTTAGTTACATTATGTAATTTGTTGGCAACGGGATATTACTGATATTGGTAAATAATAGGTAATAATAGTTTAGTATAAGACACTAAATACAAATTTTCCTTAAATTATTATTATTTCACAACTTTAAAATATTTTTTTCTTAAAATCAAGTTTTATACAATTGTATCCCTTGGCTTCTGCCAGGTCTGTAAATATGAAACCGGGATTTCCATTTACTCTAGTTGTCAATATACTGACTGTTAAGTCGCGTTATTGGTCCCTTATTCTTGTGTTTACATTTGTCAAAGACTTTTAACTCACAAGAATACACATTTAATACAGATAAATATGTTTTTATAGCGTTGAAGTTGACTGTTTTTGAGCCTAAAAATTATAATTTGCCGACAGCATTGATTTTCTGTTACCATTCAAAGAAAATTGCTGCAGAATCGCGACGAATGCTTGACGAAGCTTACGATGAGCACGCTCTTGGTAAATCAGAGTGCTTTGAGTGATTTAAAATATTCAAAAGTGGCGATTTTCACGTGAGAAACCAAGAACGTGGAAGACCACCGAGAAAGTTTGAAGACGTCGCATTGCAAGCATAGTTGGATGAGGATGATGCTTAACCGCACCAACAACTTGTGTGTCAGTTAAATGTGACACGAGAAGTCGCCTCCATACGTTTGAAAGCCATAAGAAAGATCCAGAAGGTAAGAAGATGGGTTCCACATGAAAGACTGCAGGAAAATCGAAAAACCACCTACGAAATACTGCTTACTAGGTAAAAAAGAAAATCATTTCCTTATCGAATTTTGAATGGCGATGAAATACTTCCGCATGCGGCTTACTCACCAGACTTGACTCTATCCGATGACTGCCTATTTCTATCGTTGGGACACGCATTTGCTGAGCAGCGCTTCATTTAAAAATATGCCCACAAATGGCTCAATGATTGGTTTGCCTTAAACGATCAACAATTTTTTTTGGCGTGGCATCCACAAATTGGCAGAGAGATGGGAAAAAATGTGTAGCTAGCGATGGGAAATACTTTGAATCAAATTTTACCATTTTCATACAATAAATGTGTATTTTCTATTAAAAAAATCCAGTTTCATATTTACAGACCTGGTATTTGCGCCTGCAATTTTATTTGCAGTCATTAGATTTAATTTTTTCAAACACTCAAACAAATCTGTTTTGAAGAATATTATTTAAGTTTGCGAAACTTAACTACAAATCTAATATAATAAAAAAATCATAAAAATATACTAAATTGTCAAATTTAGATATCAGATGAAATTTACAGGAATTGCAACAGAGAATATTTGCTTTTGTTTATAGTTAAATTAAATTCCTTTACTAGGAATTGATGAAGCACAAATTTGAGTCTAATTATTTAAAAATGAAACAAAACAAGAACTACTTAATAAGCATTAATTTAGTGTTTCTTGTTTTGTTTAACCCGATTTTGGGCTCCTGTAATTTATTCCTCAGTAGAGGAATTTCATTTAACCATAAAAGAAAGCATTGAAAATTAATAAATATCAGAGATTCTTTAAATTTACAGGAATTGCGAAAAGAAACCATGAGCTTAACTGTTTCTGTTTGATTTAAAGCAAATGTTAAAAATGCGTAAGTGATATTTATTTAATTTTAATTTATTCTTAGCCGCGCAACCTCGTGAGTTTACCTGGAAAATCGCTTCGGAATAAACGAGTGATAATTTAACACCTTGACTAAGCAATGACATCACGTTCTAGGTATTGATTAGCGCAACTCGTGAAAATGATAAATATAAATCAGTACCATTTATAAACTCGAATGCAAGATTAATGAGGATTAAATAACAAACCGAAAACCGAGTGTTTGTATAGGGTTATTTTTTTCGAATTTATACACTGCCAACACTTTTTCCAGCGGCAGCTGATTTGTACTCAGTTTTGTTTGACATTTAACATGAAAATACTTCCGCCAAAACAACGTTTGCAAATTGTGCAAATCTATTACGAAAATCGTAGTTCAGTTCGGGAAACTTAACGTCCATTTTACGGTCATCATAATCGCTCTAGAACAAGTAATTTGAAAAACTATGGATCGTTTTCGCACCACGTATACTGTAATTAATAATACGTATCCGAAGTATTGAGGACCGAATTTGACTCATTCGGTCCTCAATACTTCGGATACGTATTATTAATTACAGTATACGTGGTGCGAAAACGATCCATGGTTCGTCATCGTGTACAGCAACTGTTTTCCACTTTTTGTTCCCGAATTGAAAAGCATTAATTTGGAAGAGCTATGGTTTTAGCAAGACGGTGAAAATTGGACTTCCAGATTGCGCTTTATTTGAGGCGACTGCATGAAATTATTTATGAACGCAAATGACATAAAATCACCTTTCCAATAAAGCTAATACCCTGGTCTATCACGATCTGAGGAGAACCAAATAAGTCAATTCGCCATCGTGTACATCAACTGGGAACTGTTTTCCTCTTTTTGTTCCCCGATTAAATAGCATTAATTTGGAAGAGCTGTGGTTTTAGCAAGATGGCGCAACATGCCACATAGTACGCGCCACAATAACTTTATTGAAAAAGTGATCGAAAATTGGACTTCTAGATTGCGCTTAATTCGAGACGCCTGCACGAAATTATTTATAAACACAAATGACATAAAATCACCTTTCTAATAAAGCTTATACCCTGGTCTCTCACGATCTGAGGAGGATCGAATGAGTCAATTCGCCATCGTGTACAACAACTGGGAACTGTTTTCTACTTTTTGTTCAGCAATTGAATAGCATTAGTTTAGAAGAGCTGTGGTTTTAGCAAGACGGTGCAACGTGCCACATAGCACGCGCCACAATAACTATATTGAAAAAGTGATCGAACATTGGATTTCCAGGTTGCGCTTTATTCGAGACGACTGCACGAAATTATTTATAAACACAAATGGCATAAAATCAGCCTTTCGATAAAGATAATACCCTGGTCTCTCACGATGTTTATGTGTTATTTCATTTTAAAGTTCTAGAACTCTAAATAAACACTCTATATATACTGTTAATACGTTGGCAGTCGTGTGAATCAAATTATTAAGTACATGTGCATGTAAATGATGCTTGATATCTATACTTAAATTAGCAATTCTCTGTATATTAATATCAACGAAAGTGTAAAATTGAAATTAAATCAAGAGCGAATTTTTGTTTTCAATATTATCATTGATGAACATGTATTAAAAGATGTGCTGCGGCAAATTAAATGCATGCACATTTATGTTTGCATTAATCGAGTGCGTTAGATTAGATAAGATTCCTTATCTTTTACACGACTGAATTTATTTATATGCTGAATTATTGTGTTTTGTGAAAGAATTTCTACCGCTGGCGTAACTTGGTGAAATTTTGTGCGGATGTTGAGCAACGATTGTTGTTTGACAACAGGTGAAATTACAAAAAAGAATAACAGCAATAGTTTTCAAGTTATAGAAATATGTGAACACTTTAAAATTCAATTTTTTTGAGTTCGTCAATTTTTAAAATATTAAATTTGTGTATGTATGTATAAAGAGCAAATATTAAATGTTTACCGTTAAAAGGGCCAATTTTTGCTGGTTGTGTATTTCTGGGATACGAGATGGCGCAGAAATAGCAAAATTAGAGAAAGTAGTTTTGACTATGTATTGGTTTATAGTGCCTGCCGAATTTTATCACAACGAATAATAAAAATGATGAGTGCGGAGCGCGTTGTTTGTTTGTTTACATAGCGCCGTGCGAATGAATGAATGGGTATTGAAGTACAGAAGGCACAAGTAAACTGGATAAATATTTACGATTTTAATTTCTGTCGACATACACACAACTGTATGCTTTTTAGTTTGATATTCCATATGAGTATATACAGGGAGAATTTCTTTAAAGTATACGTATTCTACATTCAGATTATTTTCTTTAAATATTTACATATTCGTTATTTTTTAAAAGAGTTCAATTTGAAATTTTAAACGAGTGTTTTCCACTCCCAGACTAAGCATGAAGTAAAATTTCGAGTTTAGAAAAGCCCATTGAAAATTTGTCAAGGATCGCGCAGCGATCCGAGACAAATTTTCTGGGCTTTTCTAAACTCGAAATTTTACCTCATGCGCCACGCGTAAAAAACACTAAAATACTGTGAAATGTATGCATATTTGAACCTCACTTGAAATCAGGGTTTTATACGCGTGGCGCATGAAGTAAAATTTCGAGTTTAGAAAAGCCCAGAAAATTTGTCTCGGGTCGCTGCGCGACAGTCGACAAATTTTCACGGGGCTTTTCTAAACTCGAAATTTTACTTCATGCTTAGTCTGGGAGTGGAAAACACTCGTTTAAAGCTTCAAATTGAACTCTTTTAAAAAAACAACGCATGTCGGAAAATTACAGTTTATGCACGTGAAAATGAATTACTTCTAATCATTTTGAATGAATTAAGTAAAATCTTAACTTGAAACTATATTAATTAACTTCTGTTCTCCCTTTAAAGAAAATGTTGGTTAAAGAATCATTTATTCAAGTTCGAAGGACCAGTGATATTTTTGTTCTGGGTTAACTTACGTTGTTTCAATGTATGTTTTTGTAAATTGCATAATTTGAGATAACTGGTCATTTACAGTGGTAAATAGCGAAAATATTTGTCGGCAAACAAGTCCCAATTAAATACCGGTTCTGCGGCGCGCAACGCGGAATCACCTTTAAAAACACATTTTCGCGCAACTCGGACTTATGACACACATCTCGGGGAAAACGCACGCACTCGGCGATTTTCGTGGTAATTGCGTTTCCTGCTTTAATTGGATAAGAGCGCAAAAATCGCACCCGATACACGCAGCCTGTTTCGATAACAACAAATTAAATAAACAACGCCTACGCAATGAAATATGTAAACCTCGCGCGCGCGCAAGAGTGAGAGAGAATTCCTCCTAACCTAACCGTACAACATTTATACGAAGAAGGAGGAGAAGAAGAGAAAAGTATGCGCGGATTGCCGCTGGGCGCATTCCACACACACTTTGTTTTTTTTTTTAAAAAAAACAGCGCACCGGCTAAATCCTAGGTAATCCCAGTTTCGGTTGAGTTTTTTTCAAAATTTTGGGCACTGCACACGAAAAGCACGCACTCCCGTCGCCGGCGTCTGTCCAATGACCATCGCACTCTTGTTTACACCACCATATGCGGCCCCGGTGCCCACGTAGTACACTGAAGAAACATGTTTTCTCCGCCCGGGTCGACGGCGGACTGCTCAGGTGTTTCTGCCGGTGCGCACGCGCATCCGACTTAACTCTCTAGAGGCGCTTACGTAACTTACAGTTGAGCGCACTATGAGCGCTCGGGTGTTCTTTTTTTTGGTATGCGGGCAGGTATTTTGTTAGATAAGGTTTTCGTCTAATTCTTACAACTAAATTCAAACGATAAGCCATGTTTTTAAAAGTTATTTAGGACAAGTAATAATCAAGAAGCGAAAACGAGGGACATTAAAATGTTCATTCATAAAAAAATTGTGATGTATCCATCAGTCATTTAAACAATTGATACCGCGCAAATAGTGGTAAGAATTCAGTTTGTTATGGATAATGAGCACTTGTGTCTCGAAATATACATCTAACGATACAAATAAAAAGTGAAGTAAGGATTAACAGTCTTTTTTAGTGTAATAATCACTTCACGTAAACTCAAAAACAGACAGTTATAAACAATTGATAATTGACATACTAAACTTATATCACTTGTCAATTGATTAAAGATTATTTCAAATTAAATCAGCGATAAATAATTCTAAAACTGAAGTTATTCTGTTTGGTCCAAAAAAAGCGCGAGTAAGAGTATTCCCCTTACTTTCAATTAGCTTGGACAATACCAATTTTATTGACATAAACAATTGTGTTAGAAGTCTAGGAGTTTATATAGATAGTTTACTAAGATTCCACAGTCATATCTCCCGTTGTATCAAATAGGCATACGTAAATCTTAGGTTAATATACTTAAATCGGCGATGTTTATCGCAGAAATTGAAAACTATATTATGTGAATCCCTGGTTTTGTCACATTTCAACTATTGTGATGTAGTATACAACTTTTGTTTAGATAAAAAAAACAATTGATAAAATTCAACGTATGCAAAATTCTTGTTTGAGATTAATCTTCGGTGTTAGGAAATTTGATCATATAAGTCATAAGCTTCAGGACTTAGATTGGCTTAAAATGAGTGATCTCCGTTTACTTCATTTTGCCACTTTTTGTCACAAAATAATTAAAGACAAGACTCCACCTTATCTTTACCACAAAATTAAATTCCGCTCTGACGTTCATACACTTAATGTACGCTTTAGAGGATTACTAACTCCACCTCAACATAAATCTGTTTTTGCAGAAAGATCATTCTCAATCCAAATTTCTAAAGTGTACAATAAGGTACCACTAGAATGCAAAGCGAAATGTGTCTTAACTTTCCGTAAACATTATGCCAAACATCTTAAAGACAGATAGATATATATTTTGTATTTCAATATTGCCGATTTAATTATAGAATAATTTAAATTACTGATATTTGAAACGCACTGAAACAAACTTCTGCGCTTGTTTGATATTTATTTATTACTTATGTTTTCAATGGTTAAGTTGAAAAACAGTCGCGGCGACCCAGCCAAAGACTGAACTTCGCCATTAGATTCCAAATACTCGATTCTTATCTTTTGTGTAAAAATGCATGTAACTAAATAGTATTTGAAAAAAATATTATTATTATTATTATTAAAAAAAAAATAGAAAAAACGGAAGTATTGCAAATGGGTGAGTGTACATAGGGGCAGTTGTCTACCTGTGGCGCCTATGTGTACTTTCACATTTGTTATACAGGGGTGTGATGGTGGTGATGGGGCAAAGAAAGAAAAAAAAATATTATTTATACCCGTGGCGCATGAAGTTGACCTTTTTTATTGTAAAAATATATTTTTGCTGTGGTGTGCGAAGAAACAATTTCTTATAAACGTTAAGAAATTCCTTAACTGGAAAAAAAATTACAGAAAAAATCAGTAAAAATTACTGAAACCTAAAATTTTCAGGAAATTTACAATAATTACGCGAAGAAAGAATATGCTTTAATTTCATGTAAGCGGTAACAACATTTCTTATAAGAGAAATAAATTACAAAAGCTCAAAGTTGACTATTTTTTTATTTATTGTAGGAGTATCCCTTTCAAGCCTAATAAAACAGTTGAACTAGCCCGTGTCGCAAGCGTAATGAAGTCATTAAAAGGTGCTCTGCGAGTCAAACGCGTCTCTCAAAAGGTCCATAAGTGTCTGATGCGAAAATTTATCGCCCGGGGTTTTGCGTAAATAACTCTCTCTCTCGTGGTGCGTTAAGTTGAAGACAATTTTTAGCCGCTAAGAAATGTCCTTTTGGTTTAGGTTTATTGCGCACGTGCACAAACCAAACGCGTAATGCTCTTCATAAATTTCCATCCTCATGTTCACACTATGTATAACATATTTATGTACATACACACACGAATAATTTATGCATTATTCCTCCATTAAATGGTAATTAAATTATAAAATAGTTGGACTTTTCGTTTGAGTTGAAGTTCACTGGTTTTTCAATGGACTGATAAAAATGAATGGAAATGAATGAAAAATGCACTTGATTTACAACGCACTTAATGACTTACCTTTAAACCAATTATGTACGTTGTATATGAAATGAGTTGTATGACTTTAATAAAGTCTGTGTAGGATTTTGAAACTCTAAAAAAAGACCAATATTTTTATGTTGTTAACGGTAGAGGCTTCTACTTCGTTATACATCATAATTCACAAATAAAACATGATATCAAGTTTGTTTGTCTAATGTTTTTATACTGTGTGTTAAAAAGATTAAACGTTCTTTGTTTTCAAAAAAAACAAATTACACACAAAGGTTAATTGTTATCATAAATGTAGAAAAAGTTGTTTTCTCTGTGAATTTAGAGACAAGTGCAAGAAAATCGTCTGTAATTTATTCGGCCAATGCAAATTTTGTTCGTGAATTTAAAGACAAATCTATCTTTTACTCAGTAATTTATTTAAGTTCTATGTTCTATTGAAGTTCTGGCTCTAAGCATAATTAATCGTTTTTATTAAAATTATAAAACTATCTCCTTGTCTATTAATGAAGCAGACAATTATTTTATAAAAAGCCTTCTATTTTAATTAATTTTAATTACTATTAATAAAATTTAATTATTTACCTATAATCCAATCTTGTGTAAACAATTTTTTATTACCTGTCGGTTAATTACCGACTATTGCACGTAATTAAGATTGAATAAAAGTGTGGTGTAATTGCTTCTATAAATAGGAATGATCTTAGCGTTCGTTTTACAATTTATTATTTAAGGTTGATTGATAATTGCGTGTAGTAAGAAAAAAAGGGGGTAACATTTGAATTAACGGTGTTCTCTGTTCACACGAGCAAGGCTGTTTCTCACAATAATTATATTTTTTTTCAATAGCTGGAGAGAGTGAGACAATTGGCGTTTGGGTGAGAATAAGCAAGACCTTCTTTCGAGGAAGAAGACTTGCATATATATCAAGGAATTTTCGTTTGAAACTTTGAAAATTTGTGTAGAATTCATGATACAAGATGTTTAAAAAATGTTGAGAAGACATTCTAAAAAAACTAATAAATTTCATGGTTCTTCGGTGAACTAATGAAACACTTATTAAAATAATTATTGAAACTACTAGCAGATTTAAAAATAAGACAGAAATAATTGAATTAGTTATTAAATATGACATAAGTATCACAGAAATTCGCATATTCATTGCATTTAATTAATTAAAATTGTAAATTCATTTCCTTACGAGTTATTACACAAGATGGATTTTAATTGAATCCCGCTTTTCTGGTTTAAAGAGGAAGAAAAAAAACACACCTTAGTATAAAATTTGCATCTAGGTAATCGACTAAAATAAATTTAAATTAATTATTAAAGTGTGTCGTTGAATAAATTAAAATCTACTATAAACACCTAAACCCATGAAAATTGTAACAAAAGTGTAAACATTTCGTCTCGTTTCTGATTGAATTTACTCAAAACTAAGTAGCAAACCTCTAGTAAAAAAAGATGCACCTAAAGAAAAAGAAGAAGAAAAAGAAGAAGAAGAAGAAAAAGAAGAAGAAAAAAAAAGTAGAAGAAGAAGAACAAAAAGAAGAAGAAAAAGAAGAAGAAGAAAAAGGTCTGAATTGCAAAGCAATTCGCCAGTATCTACGTTGTATCTACGAAATTTAGATTTCAAACGTCAGATTAGTCAAAACTGTAATATGTTTTGTATAGAGAAAAATGAGAGAAGAGAAGAAATGTACAATTCTAGATTTGAAACGAATTTGTCAAATACAGAAGTGTTTTTTAACATCTGCATTTGGCCAGTTTATAAAATGTGTAATGGGTCAAAGGGCACACATGTGCGATTTTATTTTTGTATTTTTTTTCATGAATTAATGCGTCAGTATTATTATGGGGATCGAGAATAATAAGATTTCAGTTTATTTTTCTTGTTGAATAGTTAGGGAAGCACGCGATAGAAACACTTGAAGTCATTAAGATAAGAGCGCGAGGGAAAAGTGCATATGTAGGTTTTAGAAGGAGAGATCTAAAAAATAAAACACGATCAGCAGTAAGGATTAATGAAAAATTTTCGAATTAATCGCCGTATAAAAGATCAGGAGAAAGAGGAAATAGGACGGTGAAGCTGAAGTCGCGAGAGGGAAAAAAAGCCCAATCATTTTAGTACGGCGAGGGAAAGTTAAGTGTAAGTTCAAACTGAGATTGAAATAACTGTAAGTACGAGTGAACATGGTGACAAAGTAAAACAAAGTGAGCAGAATCCAAGGAACAAATGAATTATTTCCCAATTCTTTTACAAATACGTAAAAGCCGATTGGAGGGAATAAATCAGCACAAACAAATGAATTATTTTCCAATTCTTTTACAAATACGTAAAAGCCGATTGGAAGGAATAAATCAGCACAAACAAATGAATTATTTCCCAATTCTTTTACAAATACGTAAAAGCCGATTGGAAGGAATAAATCAGCACAAACAAATGAATTATTTCCCAATTCTTTTGCAAATACGTAAAAGCCGATTGGAAGGAATAAATCAGCACAAACTAATGAATTATTTCCCAATTCTTTTACAAATACGTAAAAGCCGATTGGAAGGAATAAATCAGCACAAACAAATGAATTATTTCCCAATTCTTTTACAAATACGTAAAAGCCGATTGGAAGGAATAAATCAGCACAAACAAATGAATTATTTCCCAATTCTTTTGCAAATACGTAAAAGCCGATTGGAAGAAATAAATCAGCACAAACAAATGAATTATTTCCCAATTCTTTTACAAATACGTAAAAGCCGATTGGAAGGAATAAATCAGCACAAACAAATGAATTATTTCCCAATTCTTTTACAAATACGTAAAAGCCGATTGGAAGGAATAAATCAGCACAAACAAATGAATTATTTCCCAATTCTTTTACAAATACGTAAAAGCCGATTGGAAGGAATAAATCAGCACAAACAAATGAATTATTTCCCAATTCTTTTGCAAATACGTAAAAGCCGATTGGAAGGAATAAATCAGCACAAACTAATGAATTATTTCCCAATTCTTTTACAAATACGTAAAAGTCGATTGGAAGGAATAAATCAGGACAAAGAAATGAATTATTTCCCAGTTCTTTTACAAATACGTAAAAGCCGATTGGAAGGAATAAATCAGCATAAACAAATGAATTATTTCCCAATTCTTTTACATACGTTTCCTTTGAGCACACTGCCCAATGAGGTAAACTCTAAAATTGTATATTAATCTCAAAGATGTTTTTTTTGAGTATATAAATTAATGCATTTGATCGTAAATTAATTGTTGAAAATTATGTTGTTGTAAATCTGATTTCAATTTCCATTTTAATAAATTGGCATTGGTTTTATCTCACTTATTTCTTTTTATCTATGTGTTCCCAAGCATACCTGGTCCGACAAATAAGAAAGCAATTATGCAAGATAAAACACATCGACATGAGGAGCGAACCTGGTAAATAAATTAAAGAGTTACTACATACACAACACAACGTAAATTTTGTACAAATTATAAATTTGTGTAATGCCTAGGGTCGAACCGCTACAAATGTCTCCTTTGAAACAATGGAATGTAACTTCTTTTAATTGCGTGATATTTTCACAAAATAAAAAGGAAACTACGGCTAAAGAATAAAACTTTGAATTTCACAAAAAAATCAGTTTTCAATTGTTTGAAGTTTAAATTGGGGCTTGGATTTTAAGTCAAACTCGTCGATAATTTATTATTATGAACATTCATAATATTTCTCCTTTGAAACAATAGAACGTAACTTTTTTTCAATTGTGTGTCATTTTCATGAAACAAAAAGAAAACAACAGCTATAGAATTAGACTTAGAACTTCACAAGAAATCAGTGGTTTATACGCGTGGCGCATAAAGTAAAATTTCGAGTTTAGAAAAGCCCCGTGAAAATTTGTCTCGGGTCGCTGCGCGACCCTCGACAAATTTTCTACGCGGGGCTTTTCTAAACTCGAAATTTTACTTCATGCTCAGTCTGGGAGTGGAAAATGCAGATTTCAATTTAAGTCGAATTCGACAATAACTTTTTACTTTGGATATTCATAAAATGTCTCATTTGAAACAATTGAACGTAACTTTTTTCAATTGTGTGAAATTTTCCCCAAACAAAAAGGAAACCACAGCTTAAAGAATAAGACTATTGTAATGTAGGTTTCAATTGTTTCGAGCTTCGAGATTGATGTTGACTAAGTCAAGAGACTAAGGCCAGGCAAAAGCCAGCATTAGGGCTTGGATTTGATTTAAAGTCAAAGTCGTCGAATATTTTAAAAGTCAAAGGGATTAGTCAAAACTGTGATATGTTTTGAATGGAGAGGAAAGCGATGAAATGAGAGAAGAGAAGAACTGTACAATTCTAGATTTGAAACGAATTTGTCAAATACAGAGAAGTGTTCTTTACATCTTCATTTGGCCAAATCGTTTTAAATCTAATTTTGAAACAAATTGGCCAGATGATGATATGTTTTCTGTGTTTTTACCTTTTCATTATAGATTAATACAAATCTAGATTTGGAACGAATTGGCCAAAAAAGGAAGTGTTTTTTTTCTTACAAAACGTTAAATAATTTTTACACTGGAGTTTTAAGAAATCTTAACAATATTATTTACAAGAGAAGACATACACAAATCTGGATTTGAAACGAATTGGCCAAATGTAGAGATAAAAAACATTTATTCATTTGGCCAATCTGTTTCATATCTAGAAACAAATTGGCCAAAGTGAATAAATCTTCATTTGGCCAATTTGTATCAAATCTATATTTAAAACAAAATGGACAAATGAAAACGTAAATAAACACTTCTTCATTTGAAAAATTTATTTGAGATCTAAATTTTGTAATTTCTTCTCTAATACAGGATCAATTCTTCTTGCTGAGAATCCTTGAAAGTCCACATGAAAAATGATCTAACTTTTTGTAAGTAAAAATACACTTCTTCTAGCCAAATGAAGTAGTGTATTTTTACTTACAAAACGTTAGATCATTTTTCACGTGGACTTTCAAGGAATCTCAGCAAGAAGAATTTATTATGATATTATAAGAGAAGAAATTAACAAATCTAGATTTGAAATAAATTTGTCAAATTAAAAAGTGTTTTTTTACGTTTTCGTATTACGTTTTCATTTGTCAAATCTAGATTTGAATCAATCTATATTGAAAAGGTAAAAACGCCAAAAACAGTACTTCTTGTGGCGAATTCGTTTCAAATCTAGATTTGAATTCTTCTAAAATAGAGTTAAAAACGCAGAAAACAGTTCTTTATTTGACCAGTTTGTTGCAAACCTAGATTTTAAAACGAATCGGCCAAAATGAACAAGCAAATAAAAACACTTCATTCGGCCAAATCGTTTCAAATCTAAATTTTTTCATTTCTTTTCATTTAAATGACAAATTCTTCTTGTTAAGTTTTCTTGAGAGTCCACAAGTAAAATGATCTAGCGTTTTCGCTGGAGGCGTTCCTGTTTATAATCGTGATATACGAAAGGTGAAATTGTCGGTTTTCACTTTGTGCTTCGTCCCCGAGGAGGGATTCCGGGAAACCGTCGATGGATGTTATTATTTTTTTACATAATACACCAAAGCTTGTGTAACACCACCTTAGAGAATCGCTGAACTCAATAAAATTTCCTTGTAAATGAAATTGTCCAACATGATCCAAGTCACGATTACACAATCTTCAACAAACGGATTTTTATAACATTAAAAGTGCCAAGGAGATTCTTTAAGCAATCTACAACAAATTTAACGAAGCAGTTGTTTTAATAAGGGTTTTATCCTTATTAAAACAACTGCTTCCCAAGCTAATATCCTGACAGGATTTTTATCTGTGGTCCTAGATTAAGAATATTCTCACTCTACGCTGTATTGTAAAAACTAGGGCCTAGACTTCACGTTAATCAGTGTTTTATACGCGTGGCGCATGAAGTAAAATTTCGAGTTTAGAAAAGCCCCGTGAAAATTTGTCTCGGGTCGCTGCGCGACCCTCGACAAATTTTCTACGCGGGGCTTTTCTAAACTCGAAATTTTACTTCATGCTTAGTCTGGGAGTGGAAACACTCGTTAAACATAAGTCATTGACTTTCATTAATTTTTCATGTAAACTTTAAAAAAAGGTAAAATGTTTTGATTATAGTTTTTTTAGCACTTCCGTTCATATAAGGCCCCATGTTAATTTCTCAGAGGAAATATCTTAAGGCATAGAAAAAGTGAAATTTCGGCGAAAATCCGAAAATCGCCAAGTGACTTCATGTTATACTAAAATGTTGCTAAAGAATGGGAGCATAATTTGTCAGCAGTTGAGATAAATCGAGAAATTAGTTTTCGGTTAGCCCACTCTCAAAGGGAGCCTTCGAGCCTTTTCTGGCAGTCAAAAACGATCTGGAAAGATGAACATAAGTAAAAATGTAGCTGCATTTTTTAAGGATCCAATGCTGCAAATCAAGTCTTTATATCTTTTCTGTGAACTTTGTAATCTTGGTCCAACTACAGACGCGTTCAAAACTGCCAATCATGTTAATGTTAATTTCTCAGGGTGACCCAAGTGGCCGGAAATAGATGAAGGCGATTATTTTTTTAGAAACTAAGTAGTTCACGTTCTTTCTACTATCATCAAGGGCTTCCTTGAATTATTTCAGATTTTTTGAAGAGAAAAAAAAATCACCGAAATTAGAAAATATCTTAAAGGGTATTTCGGCGAAAGTCCGAAAATCGTCAAATGACTTCATGTTATACTAAAATGTAGCTAAAGAATGGGAGCATAATCTGTGAAACGTTGAGATAAAGCGAGGAATTAGTTTTTGGTTAGCCTACCAAAGGGGCCTTCGCAAAGTGGGAGAAAATTTTGCTTGATTTTTTTCAGGTGGTCACAGATGATTTGGAAAGATAATCATAAATGAAAATGTAGCTGCATTTTTTAAGAATCCAATGCTAAAAACCCTGTCCTATCTTTTCTGTGAACTTTTTAATCTTGGTCCAACTACAGACGCGTCCGAAACGGATAATCGGCGGGCCGCCCTTAAACCGTTCTTATAAGGCCCTATGGTAATTTCTCAGGGTGACCAAGTGGCTCGAAATGGATGCAAATGATTATTTTTCGGAAAACTAAGTAGTTCACGTTTTTTCTGCAATTATCAAGGTCCTTCGTAAATTATTTAAGATTTTTTGAAGTGAAAAAAAATGTCACCGAAATTTTTAAATATCTTATTTTATCTTAAAAAAAGCCAATATTCGGCGAAAATTCGAAAATCGCCAAATGACTTAATGATATATCAAAATGTAGCTTACGAACGGGAGCATAGTCTGTGAAAAGTTGAGCCAACTCGAGAAATTAGTTTTTGGTCAGCCCACTCTCAAATTGGGCCTTCGCAAAGTGGGCAAAATTTGTTCTTGACTTTGCGATTTTTTTTTCTGGGGGTCACAGACAACCTGAAAATATGATCATAAGTGAAAACGTAGCTACATTTTTTAAGAATTCAATGCTGAAATTCCCATCCATCTATCTTAACTGTGAACTTTGTAATCTTGGTCCAACCGCAGGCTCGTCCGAAACGGCCAATCGGCGGGCCGCCAGGCTCGTCCGAAACGGCCAATCGGCGGGCCGCCCTTAAACCGTTCCTATAAGGCCCAATGTTAATTTCTCAGGGTGACCCAAGTGGCCCGAAATGGATGAAAATGATTATTTTTCGGAAAACTAAGTAGTTCACGTTCTTTCAACAATCATCAAGGGCCTTCGTGAATTATTTCAAATATTTTGAAGAGAAAAAAAAATTATAAAAAAAACCAGAGGCTTTGTAGACGTCAATTGTTGACAATTTTGACAAAGAAAAGCATTTTAGTTGCAGTTTTTTCAACACTTCACAATTTCAGTGCTACGAAAATTAAATGTCTAAAGCTTAAATTAGACGACTCTATTTTCTTGTACAAAAAAATAGTATACTATTTTCTATCATGATGTACCGAATAGAACATGTCCTATTTCCATTATACAAAACTGTATAAGATTTGCGTTTGGTCATATTTCGTACCAGAAAATATTTTCATCTAATACAAGCTTAAGTTGTCTCGAAGAAGCACGTTTAAGTGTCAATTCACTGTTTTTCACTTTAAAACACTTAATTTGTTTAGGTTTCAAAATTATATTTATTGTATTACAACAATTGTTTCACCACACTGTGGCTTTATCAGGTAGGTCTACCTGATGAAGCCACAGTGTAGTGAAACAATTGTTGTAGTACAATAAATATAATTTTAAAACCTAAACAAATTATGTGTTTTATTAAAGTAATATTATGGAGTTTCAACAACTAACAGCCTCAACTATACAGTATTATGTTTTTGTTTTATAAGCAGATTGATTACAATACTAAGCGAAGCAGTTTAAATATTCTAATATTTTTTTCACATTTATACCTTTCCTACAATAGAATATTGATAATTCTTTATGCGAAACGCAGAAATATAGATTATCCTAAAAATGCATCGTAATTGAAATATTTAGGTTGATTTTTTTTTCCTTATCATTGGCCCGTATGGTTTCCCCTTCGTTAGGACTTTCGTTAACTAAATAATTGATCAGAGTAAGTGAAAATATGTCAAAATTGACGTATATGTATAACAGGGGCAAACAAACTTAATAACTGTCTTTAATTCAACGAAAGGGAAATTATACGGCCTATTGGTTTTAGAAGAACTGTGTAGACTTTTTAATAAATCCGCAGTAAAAATTTAGTTCTCGCCTAAGAAAAGCATAGATTTTTATTAAATTCGCACCAAGAATTTACTTCTCAGCGCTGAGAAATTTAAGGTTAACGCTATTTTAACCCGGCGCATTCACCAAAATTCTTAATCTTTCGCCTTTCGAGCGTTGTATAAGACGCACGTTATAAAATTCCAAATTGATTATTGATGAATATGTTGAAGGCAGTGATGATTAACATAATTTTAAATTTAAATCCCGTGATTTTTACTAAACACGAAAATGTTGGAAAACTATTTTATATCAGATCTAAGATATATAAAATTAAAACACAAACATAATACGTGTTGTAACTAGGGTTTTTTAAATCACCAATTTTTTTCAATTACTGGTAACTCAGCAACGTTGTTAAACAAAATGGGTTTAAAGATAATTTACCGGTAAATCACAATGGCGTCGTTTTTAAGGGTACACGTGGTTAAATCATAGAAAATTAAATTAAAGCTTAAAATCTAAACGTTTAAGCTTTTATAAACTCGAAATTTTACTTCATGCTTAGTCTGGAAGTGGACAATACTCGTTACATACAGGGCTTTCATTAATTCCCGAACCCCACGTGACTAAATTTAAAATTGCCGCGTAAATTATTGTATTTGTACGTTGGAGGCTTTGAAAAAAGTAACCAAACGATACTAAAGTCAAATTTGACATAAACGTTTATGCGCGGTGCATCGTTAAACCAACCTTTGAGATCTTACAAGATTCGCCCGGAGTTTTCAGATAAGCAAAAATTGTTTAATTATTCTGAAACATTGAGTTTTATTTCTATTTATTTTGCAGAGTCAATTTGCTAGGATAAGCAAATACTGCGAAAATGGTATTTACAACGAAAAAATTAATAAAAATTAGTTACATTTTTGAAGATGAGCCTATTTTTTAATCATTTTAAATATAATATTTTCAGTCGTCATAAAAATACGCCGGCGAATAAATATTTTTAAATCTAGGGAATTTTTGTGTGAGCCATACCACCTTGTACATTTGGTTGCCTATTATTTTTGGTCACGTGGGGTTCGGGAATTAATGAAATCCCGGTATAAGTTATTGTCTTCTAAATGATTTATGTTTAACGAGTATTGTTCACTCCCAGACTTAGCATGAAGTAAAATTCCGAGTTTAGAAAAGCCCCGCAAAGAAAATTTGTCGAGGGTCGCGCAGCGACCCGATACAAATTTTTACGGGGCTTTTCTAAACTCGAAATTTTACATTGGTTAACGTGAAGTTTAAAAACACATACAACAACGATTATAGACAACTTAATATACATTAATGTCACTGAATTGCCTATAGTCACTGTTTCAAACAATTTTACTTTTATTCTTTAAAGTTTAGGGGGCCTCAAGTCGAGTCCTGCGAAACTTGGCCTTGACAATGAATAAAATGTAGAAAACTCTGAATGACACGGATTCTTCTTTAATTCTACTTAATTCAGCTTTGACGAAAGCAAAAAAAAATAATCACTGTTTGTCGAAACTAGTCGGAATAAATGAATAATATTAGTGAAACAAACCAAGCGATTTTCATTTCTATTAATTTTTTAAAATTAATTTACATATATTTTAATCGTGTTTCATCAAGTGAGAACCAAATTAAAAAATTGTAAGCTCGTTTTATTTCTTGAAAGCTTAATTTCCTTAAAGCTAAATTAAGTGGACGACAAACTATTGCTATTAATAGTTTTGAATTTAAGTATAAAATGAAATTGGCAATTCTTGGTTGCAGAATACTTCAAACATTAAAAGTGCGATTCTTTTCGCAATCTACAACAAGTTAGTCTTACAAAGACTATATCAAACACTCAGTGAAACAACTACTTCCCGAGCTAATACCCCGACGGACATTGAATTATACAACAAGTGTTTGCTGTTACATACAGTAACCTACTGCAAATTTAACAATTTGGGTTGAACGATAACGTAACTGCCAGTCTTAGGTGTCAAATTGTTTAGAGGGAATAAAAAGCTATACTGATGAGAAATAAATCTCGAAACGCGTCTATAGATGGCCTCAATAATTTGACCCAAATTGTTATATTTGCAGTAGGTTACTGTATGTAACAGCAAACACTTGTTGTATAATTCAATGTCCGTCGGAGTATTAGCTCGGGAAGTAGTTGTAGATTGCGAAAATAATCGAACTTTTAATGTTTGAAGTTTTGAATTTGCCAAGATTTCACTTTAACAAATTTAATTAATTCCACACGGTTTAAATAATTCAAAGGTTGTCTTTTGCGTGGTTAAAATAGTCCAAGAGCGGCGTCTAATCATTTTATTAGAATTCCTGGAACTAATTAAGAGGGTTAAGTGCGCGCACTTTTCTTTTACTTATTCGGTCTGCTATGTAATGGGCTTTGTATATTTAGAATGATGAATTTATTACGCGGAATGAAACTGAACCGCCTTGGCCTTATGAAAAGTTGAAAATAAATCTTCACAGTGAATTTTACAACGCGCTAAAGAAAATATCGCGTAATTAATCAATAGTGAAAATGTACGAATATTGTTAAGCAATTTAGTTTCATCCATTTAAAACTCTCTTCTCTAAACATATTCATATTCTATATAAACATAAAATTTGAAATAAGAAATACTTAGATTGTTTCACTACCTTTTAATGTTAGTGAAACAAACCAAGTGTTTTTATTTCAAATTTTATTTTAATTATGTTTCGCCTAGTGATTAATGAGAACATAGTGGAAGATATTCTATATAAACATTTATCAAATTGATGAACATGTGATTAAACCTAACTAGTATATTTTTAACTTCTGAATAAATCAGTGTTTTGCACGCGTGGCGCATGAAGTAAAATTTAGAGTTTAGAAAAGCCTAACAATCTGGTTTGGTCGCGTAGCGCTACGCGCAACGCTATGAAACCAAATTTTCAGGCTTTTCTAAACTCGAAATTTTACTTCATGGTTAATCTGGGAGTGGAAAACACTCGTTTAAGACTTCAAATTAAACTATTTAAAAATGAACAAAAGTTTATCAGAAAAGTTACAGCTCAGGCATACATGTATGTATATTTAAAAGAAACATTTTAAGTATGTATACCAAATTTTAGTGGTGGCAAATGCCACCGTGCCGAAAAGGTTAATATAAAGACGACATTTAACTTTAACTTTATTTACAGAATCTCCTTTATAAATAATTTACAAGTGATTTACAATAATTTACATATTTGTATAAAAAGGATAAATGACATAAATTATGTCTGCATAAAATTAATTAATGTACACTTCTGTGCAATAAAATTAAGCACAAGTCGCATAACTATTTTTCGCAATATTCTAGTTGTATAATTCGGGTCTGTGTTAATTGCCTAGCAGCAGTTTCAATAAATGATAAAACACCATAACTTGAAAATAACACCTTTATTAAAAAACCAAAACCATGACCTTTAAAAAAACGCTCGTAATAAATACAACAAAGACTAAATAGGAAAAACCATCTTGACACAGCATTTTGACAATAAGGAAATTGACATATTTACATATTTTTGTAACTAGGAAACTCATCACGTCCTTTTTAAAATATAACGAATTTTGTGTGCTTAATTTTATTGCACAGAAGTGTACTTGATTTAAAAACCGAGGGATTCTCGTATCAGTTATCAGTATCAGTTTGTTTTTAAGAACATAGAGACTATTGATTGATTTTCCTTTCTAAAAAAAATATTCTTTTATTTTCGACGTTTTCTCTAATGGTTTTCAATTCGAATATGCGTAGTATATTTTTGTAGAAACGCGAAAATTAAGCGAAAATTGTAAAATTCATTCTGTAGATTCATTCCTCACAAGTTATTTAACTTATGTAAGTTTATGGTTTAAGTTAAGTGATGAGTTGAGTTGAGAAATGAAGCTAAGCCACTTTAAAAATAAACGGCTCAATAATAATAAATAATTATCTATCAGTTTTAAGTACTATTGAAAATGCGATAGTTTTCGCTGTAAGTGCAAAATGATACAAATTTAGGTGTGTTGTCCATTAGTAACTTTGTTAATATCGTAGATAGTTGAGGCACTTTATTTTTGAAAATCCATGATCACTGAAATAAAACATTTAATGATTTTCAATTAATTGTGTATTTCACGACAATTGTTTCGGAACGTTGTTGCTTCTTCACCTTTAAAAAAATTATTAAGTGCTTTATTTAAACTTTGTTAATGTTATTTACTGACTTGCAAGGTGTGTTTATTATTATTGACGTATTAAAATTAAACGATTTACGAGTGAATAATTATAATGTTGCAAGAAAATTAATTGGCCGTTTTTTTTTTAGCGGTGACATGCATTAATAAGCCCAACCTGTCGCTAATAACAAACAATGTGGCAGGTTGGTCGGCTTAATTAACCCACTTTTCCACGACGATACAAATTATAATTTACACATTGTCTTTTATAATTAATAATTAGCGGATTGCGAGCGAGCAAAGCGGATGCGTGCAGAAAAATGTGTTTTCTTGAAACATACACACACACAAAATTAACGAATAGTTTGGGATTTTTTTAAAAGTGGCAAAAATTGTTAAGAAATGAATCGTTCATGGATCTTCACTTCACTTCAAATCAGAAATTCTGCGAATTAAAAACTGTGGAATTAACTAAATCAATAATCTAGTAAACGATACATTTTTTCGCATTAAAAAATATGGAAATAATTCAATTAATAATTCGGCGCAGAAAAAAATCTCTGCGAATTAAAGACTTTATGTAGCTATAGAAACTCTAGCTACATAAAGTTTTTCGCAGAGATTTTTTTCTTTGCCGAATTATTAATTAAATTATTTACATATTTTTTATTGTTAAAAACGGTTGTTAAAAAAAACGTTTTCATTCATTTTAACTAAAAGAAACAGTTTTTTTAACAAATCATGTTTTTTTCATTAAAACAGCGTTTAAAACATTAACAATTAAAAACATGTTTAAAACGTGTTTAAAACAGAACATACAGAGAATTTTTTTTTGAGTATACATATCCCAATAATTACAGCGTCTTTTAAATTTGCGGGAATTCCTTGTTTCAAAGCGGTTAATTTGAGACTTTTAACGAGTGTTTTCCACTCCCAGACTAAGCATGAAGTAAAATTTCGAGTTTAAAAAAGCCTAAGAATTTGGATTGGCCACGTAGCAAAGCGGAGCGGCCAATCCAAATTAGGCTTTTGCGACGCACCTTTTTTTTGAATATAGGCCAACACACCTTCTTGCTTTTTCGTTTGCCCAAGGTCACTCCCTGTTCTCCTCTGCCAACCTCTACTTGACACCCGACACCAGCTAAACTATAGTGAAGAAAGGGGTGGGAAGAAAAAAATAAAGGAGCGCCACGAGTTTTAAAAAACAAGCGACAAGTGAGATGTCCACGGTAAACTCGAACCCTAGATGTAAATAAAATAAATGGAAGTTCCCCTTAACAAACGTATTTAATTCCTCCAAGAATTGTGTAACACAAGATTTTTCCAAGAAAATGAGTTCAATATAACTTGAGTTACTGGCAAAATATTAACCGAAAATAATTAAGTTCCAAAAAGGTAAATATACAGGGTCCTGCAACAGTGTGTCGGGCTTTCCTAGCGCCATTCCCGCGAAAAAAACAAAAAAATGTTTCGTACAAAAAATTATTGATTTAAAAATATTTATGGCGTAAAATTATTTCCAAACATACAGGGTGTCCCAATTTTGCAGTATAACAGAAATATTTGTTTTTTTAATGGAACACCCTGTATTTATTCAACTTTTCTAATGACATTTTTCAACCTCTACATTGTTGTCCATTTAGTTTTTTATTATGTTACAGTGTTGCCAATTTACATTTTTTTTCTTCAAGTATCATGCATAAGCAAGCTCAACTTTAAAATATCGTAGCGACCTCGTTCTTTTGAAGGTAAGAATAACTTTTAGCAAATATCTCAGTGTGGTTAATAAGCAACGTTTTAGTAATGAGAAATTTAAATTTAGTAGTACAGGGTGTTCAGAGAAACATGCCAAACTTTGCAAATTTCAAAGCGGTATAACCCATTTTTTCAAATGGAATGCTCCCTATTTTATGTCATTATTCGATAGGTCTTTTTCTTCTCTTCAATTTGATGGGGCATATCTTATGTCTAAACCCCATAGTTGTTGAGATATTCAATATTTTTCACCAAAAATTTGCCAATTTACAATTTTTTCTTCAAGTATCATGCATAAGCAAGCTCAACTTTAGAAAATCGTAGCGACCTCGTTTTTTGAAGGTAAGAATAACTTTTAGCAAATATCTCAGTGTGGTTAATAAGCAACGTTTTATTAATGAGAAATTTAAATTTAGTAGTACAGGGTATTCAGAGAAACATGCCAAACTTTGCAAATTTCAAAGCGGTATAACCCATTTTTTTTAAGTGAAATGCTCCCTATTTTATGTCATTATTCGATAGGTCTTTTTCTTCTCTTCAATTTGATGGGGCATATCTTATGTCTAAACCCCATAGTTGTTGATATATTCAATATTTTTTACAAAAGTATCCATTTAATTACATTTCTATGCACTCTACTAGGCCATGCTGCGACGAAACAACTGTCAAAATGTAATGTAAGTGTCAGTGTGACATTTGATTATGTCGAAATTCGAAACGTTAATTTGTGATTTGTAAAGTGACTGTTCGTTTCGTGGTAAAAGTAGACAGCATATAATTACGATGAATTTCGAAAAAGACGAACTAGTCGATATGATTTTTGTATTAGGGGAGACTGATAGAAATTGTTTATTGGCGGCTAGATTTTACGCGACAAGTTATCCCGACAGAAGACATCCGGAAGAGAAAAGTTTTAGGAACCTGCTCAATAGATTTATTGAAATGGGAAGTGTATATTACAGAAAACAATAAAGAACAAAACCTATCACCAATGAGGAAAACCAATTTTCAGTGCTCTTAACAGCAACTGAGCATCCCAACTTGAGCCAAAAAGACATCTGTGAAGCAACCAGCATAAGCGAGAGGTCAATACAACGCATTCTGAAGAAAAATCGATATCATGCATATCATATTCAGTTACATCAAGAACTGAGTAATACTGATTTTCAGTTTCGTTCCGAATTTTGTATCTGGGCAAGACTAAAAATACAGGAGGATCCTGCATTTTTCCAGTATGTGTTATTCACGGATGAGGCGACGTTCCATAACAGCGGATCTGTCAACAGGCACAATTTTCATTATTATTCAACTGAAAATCTGCATGTTATGAGACAAGTTGATCATCAGCATCGATGGTCATTGAATGTCTGGGGAGGAATTATTGGAAACCATGTGGTAGGTCCACATTTCTTCGAAGGCCATCTAAATGGGCATATGTATTTGCACTTTATGCGAAATGTATTACCCGGGTTATTAGCTCATATACCTCAACATACAAGAAACAGGCTGTGGTTTCAACAAGACGGGACACCTGCGCACTTCTCGCGAGATGTGAGGACATTTCTTGATGGAATTTTCCCCAACCAATGGATTGGTAGGAATGGAGCCACTAGATGGCCTGCTAGATCTCCGGATCTAACAAAAATTGATTTTTTCTTGTGGGGATATGTAAAAGAAATCGTTTATAAAGAAGCACCAACAACCCCAATGAATATGCAGCAACGAATTGTCAATGCTTTTGCAAGTATTTCACCTGAAATGTTAGGAAGAGTGAATAGGTCTATTCAGCGGCGAATTAATTTGTGCCTAAATGAAAATGGAAAACATTTTGAACATTTACTGTAGTATCGTTTCTCTTTTGTATTAATAATTTTGAAGTATTATCTGTATTTATTCATCTCACATTGACTTTTACTTACATTTTGACAGTTGTTTCGTCTCAGCATGGCCTACTAGAGTGCATAAAAATGTAATTAAATGGATACTTTTGTGAAAAATATTGAATATCTCAACAACTATGGGGTTTAGACATAAGATATGCCCCATCAAATTGAAGAGAAGAAATAGACCTTTCGAATAATGACATAAAATAGGGAGCATTCCATTTAAAAAAAATGGGTTATACCGCTTTGAAATTTGCAAAGTTTGGCATGTTTCTCTGAACACCCTGTATTACTAAATTTAAATTGCTCATTAATAAAACGTTGCTTATTAACTACACTGAGATATTTGCTAAAAGTTATTCTTACCTTCAAAAAATGAGGTCGTTACGATTTTTTAAAGTTGAGCTTGCTTATGCATGATACTTGGAGAAAAAAATTGTAAATTGGCAACACTGTAACATAATAAAAAACTAAATGGATAACAATGTAGAGGTTGAAAAATGTCATTAGAAAAGTTGAATAAATACAGGGTGTTCCATTAAAAAAAAAACAAATATTTTTGTTATACCGCAAAATTGGGACACCCTGTATGTTTGAAAATAATTTTACGCCATAAAGATTTTTAAATCAATAACTTTTTGTACGAAACACTTTTTTGTTTTTTTCACGGGAAAGGCGCTAGGAAAGCCCGACGCACTGTTGCAGGACCCTGTATAATATGATGCAAAAGCGGTATAACTTCAAAATAACTAGAACCACGTCTAAATGATACAAATTGAAAGAATACTAAAAAACCACATTCCTGTAAATAATTAATTAGCAAAAAAACAATTGCTGTAAAAAAAAACAATAACCGAACTCTTAAAACGGGTACACCAGTATAACAATTAGGCCTAATGTAATATCGAGTGTTTCAATTAAATTAAAAGACACCCGAAAATATTAAACAACAGTCGGAATGTGAAATCTTCACATTTAAATCCAAAATACTAATATACGTCAACATGTGGTAGAATGTAAGTTAAATTCCTTGAAATTATAATCAAACGCTGAATTAGCTTATATACTCGTAGATACTGCAGTTGACTCAAACTAAATGATTATCGATCAGTCGGAAACTCTAACTTGACTTTGGCTGGTACGCCACTGCTTAACAACAACATAATACAAACAAATCATTCAGATTCGACTCAACACAATAAACTAATTCAAATTTGCAGACAATAGTATACATAGCTTTTTTTAAAAACTCCTCCAGCGATGAAATATGGCTCTTCACCGAACATAACAATGACTCCTCGTCTTATTCCGTCTCTGTCTGTCTTCTGCTCGACTCTCCTCCTTACTCCGCCACTGCCTGTCTCCTGCTCGTCACTCCTCCGATTAACTACTCCTTAAGTGAATCCTGCCTACGCCTACACACCTTCCCCTCACTCCTCTCTCCTTCGTAACTACTCCTCCTTCAGGACAACCTCTATTAACCCTACAGGCCCCCTCTTAGCCGGGTTAATCTTTATTTGTGGGTTTAATCCCACACCAAAAAAAAAAAAAAAACGATCAGGTCCAAAACCCTAATCAAAACAAAAACGAATAAAACACTGACCAACTCACTTGTTAAGAGAAATAGCATGTAATAAAATAGCATAAACTCTGACTAAGAGCAAATAGAATAAATAACAAATGTTACCTCGATCGCTTAAAGAAAAATGCCTCGAGCACGGTGTGCTTGGCTCCGTCTTTCGATGTTCAATTGTCGACTTCCAAACGTCCCTCTCGCCCTGAGTGAACTTCACCACCGCACAACTGATTATTAAAGCAAATAGAAAATCCGAATACTCGTTTGCACCCTATCACTGCAATCTATTAGCTTATTTTACGCACCGACACTCTGTGCCACGCTCAAAGTAAAACGTGTCACCAAAAAAGATCTTTCCCAGCGGAAAAATATAAAAAACTTACAACGGAAATTATAACGTCTCAATTTAAACTTTGCACCAATGAAACGTAAGGATTCACGCGCCCTTACTTAAGCATGAACCCAGTGGCGTAGTAAAATTACGAGTCACCCTCACACAATTAATACCGGCAGATACGCATACGAAAATATAACTCACGGCACCCTGTATACTTAAACTGCTCGTGAAAATTACTGGAAGTAGAAAACGACTCCGAAAATCGCTGCATAAACCACGCACAAGTTGTCCACTAGACAGAGAAGTTAACCGATGCACAGTTGGCAACATTTGTTTTTTTTCGAAACTCTAGTGGTTGGCATCACGCTGTCAAACGTAAACGTCAACGCTCCAATGTGTCAAAACAGTAACCAATAATGTAGTGGATGAAAAGTGTTAATTTCCCTTTCAGACTAATCCAACAACGGCGATAAAAAAAAAAAAATGCGGCCATACAACAATACGTGACGTTCCTACGGTGTATTTGTGTGCGTGTAAACTCGACCAGCGTGAGCTAGGCGGCTGCTAACCTCTCCGCGCACTCAGCTGCTTATTCCTAAGAAATAAATTAAGACCTAACAACCCCTCGGTTTACAACTAAAGCCGTATATTTTAAACTTTGCGCATTTCAGTGTTTTATACGTGTCGCGCATAAAGTAAAATTTCGAGTTTAGAAAAGCCTAATTTGGATTGGCCGCTCCGCTTCGCTACGCGGCCAATCCAAATTTTCAGGCTTTTCTAAACTCCAAATTTTACTTCATGCTTAGTCTGGGAGTGGAAAACCCTTGTTTAAAGATTTAAATTGATTTTTTTTAAATACACCGAATGTCGTAAAATTTATAGTGTATGCATATGTACACCTGAAAGAAAAATTTGCTGTATTCAAAAATTACATTTATGCACACATATTTGATATTTTATTGTAATAAAATGTTATGTTTAATAATGTAATTTAAAATATCGTCAACAATTCACCTAAAATTTAAAAATGTAAACAAAAAATCTTAATGAACCAGTATAAAATATAATTTGGCAAATTTAAGATAATAAAAAAAACGTTTTAAACAAATTTAACGTTTAAAACATGTTTTAAACAAATTTAAGATTTAAAACATGTTTTAAACAAATTTAAGATTTAAAACATGTTTAAAACAAAACCGCTTAAAACACGACGGCTGTTTTTAAACATGTTTAAAACAAAATGTTTTAAACATAACAACCCTGGTTTCTACATTAAGTAAAATTAAAGAAGAGTCCGTCTCGTACAGATTTGTCCGTATTTTGATCATTTTTAAGGTCAACATCGCCTGGGGTTCCACAAGGGTCAAGTTTAGACCCCTGCCTGCGAAGGTTTTGTGAGTTGTGTTTTAAATCAACAAGGATGATTCTTCTTCTCGCATTCTCATACTGTAATGTATCTGCTACAATACCTTTTTAATATATTGTATAGTTTAAGCTGTGTTTTTATAAACAATCAATTTTCGCTGTATTCTATAAGCCGGTTATCACATTTGTAATATTGTATATATAGGTCAAATTTTATCCGTCAATGTACATTCCTTGATAATGGTCCATGACCGAAACTAGTCGGAAAGTAATAAAACAAATTAGGTGAACAAACCAAGTGTTTTTATTCAATTTTGAAACCTTTAATACTTCAAAAATGTTTCACCAAGAGTTACGTGAAAAATTAATTAAATGTATAATAAAATTTAACGTAACAATTCAAGATTTAAGCAATGTCTGGTTTTTCGAAAATCGTATATAATCACCCTTCCTAATTACTCTTAGTTTTGTGTCTTCCTTCCTAAAATCTAATATAATTATCCTGTTGGAATGCTCGCATTTTCTTAAACCGAACATATTCATCCTTCCTCATTACTCTTAGTGTTGTGTGTTATTATCAATTTAAGTTGAATCAGCGTTTGTGCACTTGGAGTAAATATTTGAGAAAGTTGAGTTGAGAAAAAGCTGAAAACCCGAATTTTTAGGATTTTCTCAAATCGAAATATTTACTTAAACAAGTAAGTAGAGTATCCTCGCTAGGAAAATAACGAATGAACTTTTATAAATCTACTACGATTTTAGTTTCAGGTGAATCATTTATTATATCTTCTCCTATTTTTAGAACATAAAATGGAGTTACGTGTCTGGCAGAGGAATTTACGGAATTTATTGTTACAACAGTCACGATATCGGAATACGAATCCCTAGCTCAAGAGTGGAAATTTAATCCTTTCTGTGTGTGTGTGTGTGTATGTGTATATTTTCGTTTCGTCGATGCTTCCAGACAGTCGAGACATAATCCGATCCAGGACGCAATTACGCTGACGCCACGCTTATTTATCAAGTGCGCTACATGCGACAATAACCCATTATTGATCCAAGAAGTTTGCACTAATTTAATATAATTAGGAAATAATAATAATAATAATCCTCAAGAAAATATAAGTTAATCTAAGGAAAAACTTGTTGACTGATTATTCTACAAATTTATGTAAACTCATGGGTTCCTCAAGGAACCCACTATGGGCCGATTTTTTTCATACATATTTTGAATGAAGTCTTAACGAGGGTTTCCACTCCCAGATTAAGCATGAAGTAAAATATCGAGTTTAGAAAAGCCTGGAAATTTGGTTTGGTCGTGTAGCGCGTAGCGCTGCGCGACCAAACCAAATTTTCAGGTTTTTCTAAACTCGAAATTTTACTTCATGCGCCACGCGTATAAAACACTGATTTTAAAAGAAGTTCAAGATATACTCCTTGGATAAGTACACATCCACTTTTACTCGAAACTAAGTTACTTTTATTCTATATTTATTGCTATTATTATTATTAACATATGAATAACTGATTAAATATTTGTTACAAAAAATCGTCCTTAACTTTGTTGTTTTCTAAAGGCCTCATACATTAGTTGTGCCAGAGCCCACATAAACCCAAGGGCGACCCTGACTGAAATATACAGGTAAATTTAGTTAACCCGGCGCATCCACCTTCATTTAACTAACAAGAGACATAATATATAAAATTACGAAAATTCGTGTAAAATGCAAACAATACGTCTTAATAACAAGAGACGCTGTGAAAATTATGTTTTTAATCCCAATTAATTTGATCACATCAAACAAAAACAACAACAAAATAGAACAAATTCTACTTTTCCATAATCATATTTGTTCAAAATGTTCATAGATTCATTTAATAACGAGCAAATGAATAACAAAAATCAATATTTCACATATAAATCTCTCAAATAACTATTTTTGTAACTTGATTGTTAAGATGGATAAAATTGAATCGTTTGTCTGAAGAAAATTATTTCTAAATGTAAACTATTTTTTGTTGTTCTCATTATTTAAAAAATAAAATAGACTTCGAAAATCATGTATTTCTACGATCATTTTGTTGAGTAAGGCCCAGTTGCACCAGAAACGTTGAACTCAAGCTCAAGCTGAACTTTAGTTCAAGATGACAGTACCCATTGTTGTAGTGTCACTTTGAACTCGAGCTCAGAGTGGAACCAGTTCAACGTGTGTGGTGTAACTGGCCCTTAGTGAACCGCACAATAAATTAACATAAGGTTTGTTCGTTTGTACCGCACTAAGTTGAACCGAGTTCAAGTTTGTGACGTCACAGTTTAAGTGTAACTTCACATTTACAATTGTATTGTAACGATTGAATCTGTAATAATTTCTTGAATTAATTTCTCATCTGGTACTTGGTGACACATATTAGAATATTTAAAGTTAATTAATTAAAAAAACTTGGTACTGTTTCCACAAATTAAAACTTTATTCCGACTAGTTTCGATTTGTTAGACCATTTTCAAAGGAATGTGAGCAGATTCAGTGCAAAAAGTGTAAAAAGTGCTACACTAATTAGAGTCTCTCTGGATTTAAGTGAGAGACTCTTTTCAGAGTTGAAGACAGAGAAGGATAAAAAATCGTCTGAAAATCCATGGCGGAGGCTACTTATACAAAATGAGGAGAGTTTAGCCGGTTATTAATTAATTACCCGAAAAAACCAGTTGGGCCGCGTTAATAAAAAAAACAGAAAATCGCCCATTTTTCGGTGAATTCCTGCGACTTGTACAATTATTTTAATTCGCGACTAACTGTTTATTCTCGGAATGTTCTGGTTCCTTCCAGGATTCTCGTGTGAGTGGAACAATTGTATGGATTTAGCGAGAATCGATGAATAAAACAAACAAATCGCACTTATCTTGAATATAGAACGGAAATTCATTTTTTATCCTGCTTAAATTAGAATTAATTTGTATGTGGTGTAACGATTTGAATAAATCAGTGTTCTACGCAGCTGGTACATGTAAGAACATGTTTAGAGTTTAGACAAAAATGCTGACTTTACATAATTTAAACATCTTTAATGTTTGACCTACATCTAATTCAATTATTATATTTGAATAAATCAGGGTCTTACGCGGCTGGTACATGTAAGAGCATCTTTAGAGTTTACAAAAAATCGTAACCTTACATTATTTGAACATCGTCTATCTATTGAGCTACATTTCAATTATTATACTTAAAGAAGTCAGTGTCAGGGCGGCTGGCACATGGAAGGAAATGTTTAGAGTATAGAAAAAATTGCGACCTTACATAATTTGAACATCGTTAATATTTGAACTTATTTCAATTACTATTTGTTTTCTTTCTCTATTTCAAAAGATATATTCTCTCGTTTGTTTAACCCAATCAAACACGATTTATTCAAACAAAATGTAAAATATACTTATATTATTGTTATTATTATCAGATAAGGAATTATTGTTAAATCGGCGCAATAAACTTCACTGGAAACCAGTGAAATTTGGATTGAGCGACCAATCCAAATTTTCAGGCTTTTCTAAACTCGAAATATTTACTTCATGCTTAACCTGGGAGTGGAATACACTCGATTTAAAACAAAACAAACCAACCATCAAACACGCGTTAACCCTTAATTAAAAACGAATTAAACACCTTCCTCTTCTTAATCTTCTTTTTTTTTTTAATGTGTAACACAAAACAACATACATGCAACATGTACAAATACACACGGAATGCCCGTGTTAACCGTAAAACCTAACGGTTCATTACACGTTTCTAAAACGAATTAAAAGTTCTGAAACGAAAAAAAAAGTGTTCAACGCACGTCTTTCTTCGCCGATACACCGGTGAAAGACAAAGATGGAATCTTCTTCATGTGTAAAGCGCCTTCCTTCTTTTATAAACTCCATTTTGGTTTTCGCCGTGCACGAAGATTCGCGTTCATCGGATTCGAGTGGTTGAGAATTTTGTGATAATTGTGAACTTTTCTGGATATTCAATTCAATTAGGTAAGTAAGAAACAAAGCAAGTGCATTTTAATTAAACAAATCAATCTCCATAGCAATCATCATTTATTGACGGATATATCATCTTTACAATAGTTGAAGTGAAATTATAATTATTAGTAGAAATACTGGATTTAAACTTTGTTTAAAAAATTTATAAAAAAAAACACTTGGTTATTGTTTCACTATTTGTTTTTATTTTTGAAAAACTGACTAGTTTCGGCCAGACGACCATTTTCAAAGTTATAATACCTAATGATTCAAACCAGTATTTTCAAATTAAAATGAGTGTTTTCCATAGCTTAGTCAATAGATTATTTAACATACCCCTGTCTCAGATTGATTTCAACAAAGAATTGGAAACGATAAAAACCATAGCCAGTAATAATGGTTATAACGAAAATGTAATTGATACAATGGTAAATAAAATACGAAAACGTTCTTTGTTGAAATTAATCTATGCAGGTCTAGATCAATCAAACCCCAAATCTTATGTCGCCCTTAATTATGTAAATCAAAAATCCAGCTCTGTTGTTAACATTTTAAACAACCTAGATATAAATACAATTTGCGTTAATAAAATCAATTTAGGCAAACTATTGATGAATAATAAAGACAAAACCGAAAAGGATCGAAGGAGTGGCGTCTATCAAATACAATGTAACGACTGCGAAGCAATATATATTGGCCAAACTGGCAGAAATTTCAACACCCGTCTAAAGGAACATAAAAAATCTATATTAGATAATCAGCCAAAGACGGGCTTCGCAAAACATTGCATAGATGAGGGCCACTTTTTCGATTCTTCTAAATTCAAACCTATGAAAATAATCAACAAATGTAAAAAGCTTAATTATTGAGAAACTTTTTACATTAAGAATTCAATAGAAAAAGGATCGCTCGTTACTAATGACAACTTAGAAACGTTTAACACCCCGCTGCTGGATATGTTTGTCTCTTTACGCCCCAACAATTAGTTAATGATTTAATCCCCTTTAGGTATAAAACGCACACCGCTCCTCTTCTAACATCATTCTTGTAATAACTTTGAAAATGGTCGTCTGACCGAAACTAGTCAGTTTTTCAAAAATAAAAACAAATAGTGAAACAATAACCAAGTGTTTTTTTTTATAAATTTCTTTAAAACAAAGTTTAAATCCAGTGTTTTAAAAAATGTTTCACCAAGTGATGGATGAGTCTACAATTAAAAGTTTATTAGTAGAAATGTTTCTCATGTTTATTTTTCATTGCTCATTCGTTAGAGCAATGACAAGCAAACAACTAAATAATATCAAAGTGAGTAGTTTTAAAATGCAAAATAATGTTTAACATATTTTCAGAATTTTAAGGCTTTGACACAAGAAAATATTGCTTCAAAAATGTTTAAAGATAAATTAATAAATTCGTAATGTTAGTGGATGCACTTGAATTCAGCAACATAAATTAAATTTCTATTGATTGTATTTTAAACTGCCATTAATTTTAACATATATTTTAACATATACAGGGTGTCTACGCTAAACCGTTCGTTAAAAGTTTATGGGGTTGCCGTTGCACTAAAAATTTGAAAAAAACCCTTGTCATATGGTTGAATCAGTTCTCCTTATGTAAAATATTTTCAACTTTATATCACTTCCGGTTCCACCGGAGGTAGCACCAAGTTTGTTATTTTAAATGGAACACCCTACATATTAGTAATTTTTTGGTTTTCTCGTTTAAATTGCAACATATTTTATTCGAACATATGTACACTTATCTATTATAGTTTTCAAGAAAAAAAAAAAAAAAAAATCTAAAATTCTGACCTCTAAAAGCCATCTTGAAATCTGTCTGTAACTTTTCTTAAGAATAAGATAAAAATATGATTTATATCTCTACTTGTACCTAGAGGATGCCTCTATGAGTGAATTAATTGGAAACTGTCAATGTTCACAATAAGTGTTCTTAAAATGTCAATATCTAAGTGCCCTCTTCAATATCTAGTAATTCATTTTTTTTAAATGGAATGACCCAATTTTTATCACATGGTACGATTGGGGCGAAAATTTCCTACAAAAATGTATTATAAAACTATACTCCTAAAGCAAGTAGTTTTCTAATTATTTCGAAAATTCGTTATTCGTCCCATTTATGCAGGGAATAATGCGCGCATAAGTCGCAATTGAATTTTAGTAGGCCAGTAGTATGCTTTTGTTTTGTCGCGATTGTATTGCGAAATGTCAAATAATAAAAAGAATTAGTACAAAGTTTTACAGAAATTAACAAAATAAATAATTACACAAATCAACAAATTATCAGTTTATTCTTTATACATGGCAACTGCCAATTGAACAAAATTTGATTCCAATCCTCTAAATCTTGTTTTACTTATCGGCGGCAAATGATAAGTTTTATTAAATATTCTACATGTTCGAGTAACAATTCAATCGCAGTTGCCATGTATAAAGAATAAATTGATAATTTGTTGATGGGTGTATTTATTCATTTTGTTGATTTCTGTATAACTTTGTACTAATTGTTTTTATTATTTGACATTTCGCATTACATAAGCGACAAAACAAAAGCATTATTGCCTACTAAAATTCAGTTGCGAATTATGCGCGCATTATTCGCTGCGTAAGTGCGACGAAAAACGAATCTTCGAAATAATTCGGAAACCACTTGCTTTAGGAGTATAGTTGTTAATACTTTTTTGTAGGATTTCTTCTCCCCAATCGTACCACGTAATAAAAAATGGGTCATTCCATTTAAAAAAAAAAATGAATTACGAGATATTGAAGAGGGCACTTCGATATTGACATTTTAAGAACACTTATTGTCAAAATTGACAGCTTCCAATTAATACACTCATAGAGGCATTCTCTAGGTACAAGTAGAGATATAAATCAGATTTTTATCTTACACTTAAGAGAAGTTACAGATTTTAAAATGCCTTTTAGAGGTCAAAATTTTAGAAATATTTTTTTTGCTTGAAAACTATAATAGATAAGTTTACATATGTTCGAATAAATTATGTTGCAATTTAAACGAAGAATCCAAAAAAAATTCTAATATATAGGGTATTCCATTTAAAATAACAAACTTGGTACTACTTCCGGTGGAACCGGAAGTGATATAAAGTTGAAAATATTTCACATGAGGAGAACTGATTCAACCGTATGACGAGGATTTCTTTTCAAATTTTTAGTGCAACGGCAACCCCATAAACTTTTAACGAACAGTTTAGCGTAGACACCCTGTATATATATAACATATTTTTAGGATTTTAAACCTTTGGCACAAAAAATAAATATTTGGGAACATTTCAACATTAACATTAACCCATTTAAAGATTCAATAATATCCCTTGAAATTTTTACTTTAAATTTTTTTTTTTTTAAATGTTAAATTTTCGTATGTAAACGCGGCCCTGAAAGAGCCAAAACAATATTTTCAACCAGTAAAACCCACCCCAAAATTATAAAACTTCTCAAAGGTTATTAGAGTCAAAAATGTTAACGCTTTTCGTAAAATTGCAAGGTTTTAATTTTTATTACTTTTAAAAATGTTGACCATTGCGGTTTATCTTCGAAAATTTTGACTCCTTTCGTGAATTTGAAGATTTTTTTTATTTTTACCTTAGATAAATAGTCTTAGGGTTATTAAAACTACTCTAATAGACTAACCAATAATTTTACAATAGTAGATATTATTTTAAAGAATTTTAAAGACGTTTAATAATTGTCAACATGTTTACAACTTTTATTAATTTTCGAGGATTTTCGTTAGATTTAAAAAATTATGAATTTTTATAAATATTCAAGGTTTTCATTAGTTTTCAAATTCTCGACGTATTTTCATGAAATCTCAACATTTTTGTCACTTTAGAAAATGTCGACTCTTTTCGTAAATGTCCAAGCTTTTCATCGATTGTTGTAAAAATTGAGGATTCCAATTTCAAATGGAAAAAGTCATAATTTATTTTCGTATTCAGCAAATTATTTGTTTTCTTAATATTCATTTTACAACTTTTCCTAATATAACTTCTTTTACAAAACAGAAAAAAAATAAGATATTGACAATTGTTAAACGAATGTCTTCCACTCCCAGACTAAGCATGAAGTAAAATTTCGAGTTGAGAAAAGCCCCAAGAATTTGGATTTGGACGCGCTAGCGTCCAAATCGAAATTCGGGCTTTTCTCAACTCGAAATTTTACTTCATGCGCCACGCGTATAAAACACTGATCTTAAGTAACATTGATGTTAACACCTTAGCAGTTTTCGTGAATTTCCTAAATTTTCATTAAACTTTTAATATTCTAAATTTTTTCTCGATTTAGAAAAATTCTTTTTTTTATGAGATTCGCAATATTTTGAGAATACTATTAAAACACAGACACACAAAGACATTTCAAATTTTTACAAATTAAAAGAAGCGTAAGCTAATTCTTTCAAAGTCAAATAGTTTTAAATTTGAAATATTAGAATTTCAAACATTAATTGTCGTCCTAGAGGGTGGACGACAATTAATAACCTTAAAAGCAATTAAATTAATTTCTAAATAATTACAAAATCAATCGCTCGGCTTCTAAAAATAAGTTTCGCTCTTGATTTTACAATTAAACTCTGGCATTAGTGTCGACATCTGCAACACACTAGTGGAAGTAAACGGGCCAGCAATGAATGCGTTCGACTTCTTTAAAGCACTCTTAATTAGTTAACTATACGATTGAAGTGAAATGTTATTGTAAATAATGTATGGATTTTGATTAAATGAACAGGGATTGTTGAGAAGGGTTAATATATTTTGTTGTAACGTTGGAAAAAATAATATTGAGTGAGTGAAAGTAAAAATGCAGCTGCTCAAAATTTATTAAAATGTAAGCGTTGAAGCACTCTTCCCACTGAGCAAAAAACAAACAAATAACGTTGTATCATCATTGTAGCAACAATAAATGTTGTTTTATTGTTGATGAAACATGTTTTCAATGTCTTTGCTCAGGGGGTTAATTAGTTAACTGTAGGATTGAAGTGAAATTTGATTCTAAAAAATGTATTGATTTTCATTAAATTAGAGATTGTTGAGAGGGATTAATACATTTTGTTGTAACTTTAGAAAAAAATGGATCGAGTGAGTGAAAGTGAAAATACAGCTGTTCAAAGTTGACTAAAATGTAAGCGTTAAAAAATTGGTGTTTTCTTTACAAACATAAAATCGTAAAAAAATTACAAAACGTCAGATTTTTATGAAGTTCACAGAAATTGTTAGGAAATGGGTTAACTTTCCTCTTGTGTTAGAAAAAATAAAATCGATTGAGTATTAGCATAGTTGAAGCGAACTAAAATACATGTATTTTTTGCAAGTTCTGAAAATTAGGGTTTTCTTGATAGAAACAATTTATAAAAAAATTGCAAAACGCCGATTTTTTATAAAATGCACAGGAAATGTTGAAAAATGAATACTCTGTTGTTTCACGTCGGAAAAAAATCCCTTTACTATTAGCATAATTGAAGTTGAGCTACGCTCTTCGCGGCCAAATCAAATTTTCAGGCTTTTCTATACTCAAAATATTACTTCATGCTTAACCAAGGAATAGAAACACTCGTTTGAAACATCAAATTAATTAAATAATCCTTATTTATAGATTAAATTAGTAAACAGATTTGTACCCGCATTAACCGAATTTTTGCACTCTACTTAATCAATCATAAAAACTTTCTGTCGAATTATATTTAAAATTCGTGTGTGTTGAATATTTGTAAATAATTTAAAACTTCTATAAACTTTTTGGGGAAAAGCGGCTAAATAAAAATAAAGTTCTGGCTAGAAAATACAACTATAATTTTTGAATTCTGCCGCTTTTCCCCAAAAAGTTTATAGAAGTGTTTGATAACTTGACGGCAAAAAACTACTAAATCTCAATAATTTAAAATTTCTTGAAAACTAGGAATATTCCTGGCGTGCGCTCGTGCATTGTATGCAACTTTATTTACACGACAAAAGCGCGCGCGTTTCCCGTTTGAAAACACAAACATTAATTTTGAAATTACCAACGCACCAGCGCCGATATTCCCAAAATTGATCACATGATCGGTCACCCGCCAACTGTCAAATTTACATGCTAAATTCCTATCTAAATGACAGATTTTGTACGACCGAATCGTACGATTAATCTCGGGAATACCGGCCCAGAAACACATATAACACAAAAATGTAATATAGTTTTAACGTACAAAAGATTCTACACTCAGAACTTTACAGGCTTGGATATAAAAGTTATTATCACTTAAATATTTAAAATTCCATTCTCAGAACTTCGCAGACTTTGAAATAAAAGCAATTATCGCTTGAATATTTAATGTGGAATCCACACTCAGAATTTCGCAGACATACACAGATAAAAAATTAGAACCAAATTAAAAATACAAATAAAAGCAATTCTCGCTTGAATCTTTATTGTTTTACTTCATTTAAATTTACAATAAACATAATTTGTTACTTACTTGTAACTAGAATTCTTATAAAATCTTTTCAATTATTTGTAAAATCTCACCAGAAACAATAAAATATAAATTAATTCGTCCCTCAACATTAAATAATATCGAAGTCGCAGAACGATCAGCCCTTAGAATCCTCACAAAAATCCGAAACCCCAATAACCCACTCCACAACCCCTCCAATACCTTATTGTATAAAAAAACAGAAATAATCCCTATCCAACAACGACTTACCCAACTATCCCAAAAATTCGCATCTAACCCACACATCCATGACATCCTTAATCACCTCTGTTTAGTACGAAACCCCAATATTTCTCCCAAATTCAACAACCCAGAAACCACCATTTATCAATTCATTTCATCTCACATGAATCATAACTAACTGACAAGACAAGGACAAGTACAACTCAGGCTGAAAGACCGATGGTCGATAGCCAAGGATCCAAAAATATAAAATATAGTGTAAAAATAAACAAACTGTAATTTTCTAGTGCACAATTAAGATGTTTATATATATAAATTAATATAGACGTTTAATTAATCAATTAAATAAGTTTACTCACCAGAAAATATTTACTAAGATTCATTTATAGACCTAAAAATATTAGAAATTAATCAATTAAATAAGTTTACTCTCCAGAAAATATTCACTAAGACTAAGTAAATATTTTCTGGAGAGTAAACTTATTTAATTGATTAATTAAACATCTATAATAATTTATATTTCTTTTTATTGTTTCTGGTGAGATTTTACAAATAACTAAGAGATTTTCAAAGAATTCTAGTTACAAGTAAGCTACAAATTATGTTGATTGTAAATTTAAATGAAGTAAAATAATAAATATTTAAGCGAGAATTGCTTTTATTTGTATTTTTAATTTGGTTCTACTTTTACTTTTTTATGTCTATAAATGAATCTTAGTAAATATTTTCTGGTGAGTAAACTTATTTAATTGATTAATTTCTTATTTTTTATCTGTGTTAATTGCAAAATTATTTAATACAGCATTAACTATAAGCCGGCAGTATTAAGATAAAAAATAAGCAAACATCCAATTATGAAATATAAGCAAAAGATAAAAGGCTTATCAGAAACGCAAGATAATTATGCATCAAACGTATTAATGGAGCATGAAATATAATTCCAGCTGCGTCTTCAAAATTATATATATAAAAAAAAAAAAACGAAACGCTAGATTTTTATTAAACTCAATGAAATTGTTCAGAAATAAATATATTTTGTTGTAACAAAAAAATCAAATTCACTGTGAGAAAACGATTGAAAATAAAAACACGGGGGAATTTTATATTTTAACTTTCGGCAACTAAAATTTCTTTAACCCATTGATACAATGGAGTTAAAATTTTTACATTCTGTATTGTGGAGGTTTCTACTTCGTAAATTCTAATAAACAAGTGTTATACAAACAAATAATAGTGCTATATTATGAAATTAACATGTATAATTTCACAATAAAACACTTTTTACTTTGTTTGTATAACACTTTTTTTATTCAATGTGACTGCAGTTTTGACAAATTTAGCTTGTCATTATCAAACATGAAGTGCCATGTTTGATAATGACAAGCTAAATTTGTCGAAACTGCAGTCACATTCGATAAAAAAGTGTTATACAAGCAAAGTAAAGAGTGTTTTATTGTGATAATAACATTATTAAATTTTTGCTAATTAAATTACTCAATAAGTTAATTTCATACACTGTATTATTTGACCTGACTTGAGAATGTGTTATGAAAAATATAAAAATGTTGTTATTTAAATATTTTAATGATTACTCGTTTTAAAAAAAGTATTTTTAAGTGTATTTCTAACTTCACAATATTTCAGTGTTTTATACGCGTGGCGCATGAAGTAAAATTTCGAGTTTAGAAAAGCCTGGAAATTTGGTTTGGCCGCTCCGCTTCGCGGAGCGACCAAACCAAATTTCACAGGCTTTTCTAAACTCGAAATTTTACTTCATGCTTAGTCTGGGAATGAAAACACTCGTTCGAAACTTTAAATTGAACGCTTTTATAAAGCCGACGAATGCCTGAAAATTTACAGCGTATCCATTCTGTATGTTTCAAAGAAACATTTCAAGTATGTAATATAATAAGTCATTTATAGAAATCATAAGAAGTGCAGAATTTCAGACAAAATCAACTTTTAGAGTTAACTCTATAATTGCTCGGCCGTTAATGGGTTTATAAAATCGACGAATGCCTAAATATTTACAGCGTATACATTATGTATGTTTAAAAGAAAAAATCCCAGTATGTAATATTATAAGTCATTTATAGAAATCATAAAAAGAAGTGCAGAATTTTAGGCAAAATCTACTTTCAGAGTTAACTCTATAATTTCTCGGTTGTTAATGGGTCAACAGTGAAGAAATCACAGTTGCTGAAAGTTAAAATACACTGGCGATAGAAATTAACGCATCATTTGTGATTTTTTTGATATCTTGGAATCGAGTTTTCTTTGAACACAAACATATTTTTACAATAAGAAATCTTATCAAGCATGCTGTTTTACATGTTGTGTTTTGTCTTTTGTTCTCATGGTTTTCTGTCAATAAATAAAATGAAGCACTTTTCATTATTCTGACTGTAAGAAAGATCATATAAAATTTCTTTTTGAGTTTGTTTTCAAGTAATTGTTAAAATGAAGTGCTAAATAGTGAAGAATGAATATGGATAGACGTCCGAATCTTAATTTAAGCAGTGAAGAAGCTGTGATTGTGGTTACACTTGCAGAAGAAGGTAGGAGTCAGCGTTACATCAGTCAGCGCCTTGGTGTTAATCAATCGACCGTATCCCGTGTCTTGAAGAGACATCGGGAAACTCAGGCATACTCAAGAAGGCCAGGACAAGGGAGAAAAAGGGCCACAACTGCTGTTCAAGACCGTTTTTTAATGATGCAGACGTTACGCGAACGGTTTATTACGGCTCCTAGGCTACAAAATATGCTCGCAGAGATCCACAATGTTCATGTAAGTTCCGTTACCATCAGAAAAAGGTTACGTGGTTTTAATTTAACTCCGAAAACAGCGGCAAAAGGATCACAATTAACCGCAGACCATCGCAGAGCCAGGTTAACATTTGCGCAAGAACATGTAAACTGGTTACAGGCCGATTGGGCTAATGTTATGTTTAGCGACGAGTCCAGATTTTGTCTTTACGGCAGTGACAGACGAATGCATGTGTACAGACGGCCAGGTGAACGTTATGCGCAGTGTAACATTGTTCCGACTGTTATGTTTGGTGGAGGCTCTGTTATGGTGTGGGGTGGTATCACTTTAGAGGCTCGTACGGAGTTGGTGGTCATACCAAGAGGAAGCATCACAGCAGCGTCTTATATTACAAACATTTTAGAACCATCCGTAATGCCTTTTGCTCCCTTTGGAGGAAACGATTTCCTGTTTATGCATGACAATGCAAAACCACACAGTGCCCGAATTATACAACAGTATCTTGACCTAGTGGGTATCAACACAATGCAATGGCCAGCCAGGAGTCCCGATCTTAATCCGATCGAACACCTATGGGACGCGATGGGCAGACGCCTTAGAGCACTTCCTCGGCGTCCAAGCAATCAACAAGAGCTTGGACAAAGATTGCAGGAAATTTGGGAAGATATTAACCAGGATGAAATTGGATCATTAATTAACAGTATGAGCCGTCGCTGTCAGGCAGTTATTCGAGCAAGAGGAGGAAACACTAGATATTAAGTCTTAGAATCACATGTTAACTTTTTTCCTCTTTTTATTTATGACATTATTTTAGTCATTAATGAAAGAAAATGTGTTGAACATCATTATTATAGTTCAGTTGGTTTTGTTGTTATTTTTTTTGTTTTTAAACATCAAAACTTTATTTTTAAATTAAAAAAATTAATGTGATGCGTTAACTTCTTTCGCCAGTGTATAAACTTCCCTCGTGTTTATGTCGGGTAAAATTAAGTTCTTTTTTATTTTTAATTTTATTTTCAATTGTTTGAAGTCGAGCGGAATTCCCCTAATCTCTCAAATTCCCTTCCTGAACAATTTCCTCCCCCTTCTGACTGAAACGCGGCGTAACGACGTTTTAATTACGGCTTCCTCTTTCTGAAAAAAATCCAACCCCGTTATTTCTGTTACTTAAGAGACGAGGAGAAAAAGAACAAACAAAAAATACAGTTGCTATTTCTGGTGTCGACCTCACACCGAATTTCAATGGGTGATTTGTCCCAGTGTTTCCATTATGTTCCAACTATAGGTTCTGCCCTGACAAGACGAATAGAATTACAAAACATGCTAAAGATGAACATTATGTTAAATGAAAATATTTCAACTTAATGTTTTGGATTCGGGGTCACATAGTTATGGCATTTGAAGAAATTCTCTGGTTTGGTGAACTGAATCATAAAATATAGTTATAGTCCAATTCACGAGAGATGTCCTGTAACACATTAGTTCAAATTAAAATAACTATGATAATATGTAAAAGTTAAGTGTTTTTTTATATCAAATATGATAATATGAATCTAATACTTAACACAGTCTACCATAAGTTGCAACTGAGCGCACAAAAGTGGAAGGAATAATGTTTATATGAAAATACCCCCATTAAAATTGCACCATAGATTTCGAATCTGTAATCATAGAACACCCCCGTGCATTCTACTATATTTATAAACTGATATTGATTATATTACGAAATTTCAGTTATTGATACATTTCTGGTAAACAAATAAGTGAACATTTGCAAGAAATATCAATAAGTATAAATAAAATTCCCTCAAATCCCTCAAAAAATAAAGCAACACAATATTTTTTTTAAATGTGTTAAAAAGACTATTAATTAAAAAGGCATATTACTTAGTAAGTGATTTTCTATATGACACTTACTGATATCCTATCAGTTAAATATAAGTGAATAATTTTAGTTGTAATTGTAACCTATTGTATTTCATGTTAACAATAAGTAATTTTATAGATGTATTATTGATAAAGGTTTAAATTTAATTACACTTAGTGTGTTTCACAATTTTTTCTATATTTACGCGACTAGTTTCTCTTTTTACGCATTATCAAGAGTAAATTACAATAGAAACTGACAATAGTCAGGTATTAAGGGATTTTAAGATCTGGGAACTTATAGATGTTTTTCTCCTTTGACAATTGAGGGGTCCAATGCAATAACTAGCCAAGTCCAGTTTTATAAATATATACATTACGCATGCAACTAACAATACACCAATGAATGCACTGCAAATTTAAACCAGATTGTTGCATGCTATAACACAGAATTTTAAACTTTATAAGAATATTGAATATAATATATTCCATTTGTTTCTGGATCTCGCCTAGCCATGCTTTCGTGTTGTTATGTTGCAGTATCAACATTTACATTTTTTATTAATTGCCACTCCTGATTCCTTATTTTAACAGTGTTGCAATAATTTATGATATCATAAGTAATCCTCTTTTTAATTTTCAAGAGGTTTATTGTTGATCTTGCAACAATTATTTCGCCACGCGGTCGCTTCTTCGAGCATTTTATTATTAAATCAAATTAATCTAGTGTTGCAATGCTGTGTCAATGTCAAAGTGAAAAATAATTTCAGGCACATATTAAATATTAACATGCCAATTCATGCCAATTTTGATTCAGATTATCTCTGAATCAAAAAGGTTACAAATTCTGAAATCCTACAAACATTTTAGGCAAAGTAATCCAAATCTACAGCATCACAATATTATTACGATTTTAATAGATATTTTTGGGGTATGTCTAGTATTTTAATTATCATATATATTTAATTAAAGATAATTACGTTTCGGGTAGGGAGATCTTCATTTCAATTAATTTTACGACAAAGACCTGACGAATTGAAATCTACTACTTCTGGCAAACGATCTAAAAACAACCATTTTTGGAATCACCTAGCTAGAAAAGATCTGCAACAACTAATTTGGCAATATAACTCTAGAAATCAGTATTTTACTTTGAGAGATCTTTTGAATGATATGAAAGAAAATTATGAGTTCCATGGGAGTAGAACAACACTTTATAGGGTTGTTAAAAGTATGGGGCATAAATTCAAATTAATTAATGGGCGCAAAATTCTCTGTGAACAAAAACATGTTGTTGCAGCTAAAATTATTTTCCATAGAAAATTTTTACAGTATCAAAATTGCAGTGAAGATATCCAATTCGTATACCTGGATGAAACATGAATATATCAGAATGGATCCGTGGTTCGACGCTGGGTACATGAAACGGATATAAAAAGTAATCCAACTAAATTCAAAAATGAAGGCAAACGCTTCACCATTCTACATGCTGGGTATAGGGGTGGGTTTTTGGATGGGTGCGATTTTTTTATTACATTCGAAAAACAATGACCGAGATTACCATGCCACAATGGATGGTAATACTTTTCAAAATTGGGTGGTTAATCAACTTATTCCTGCTTTGGCTAAGCTTTCAGGGAAATGTGTAGTTATTATGGATAATGCTGCATACCATTCTGTGCAATTAGACAAAACTCCTTCATTTTCTTGTAAGAAATGCGAAATGCAGGAGTGGTTGGTTAAACACAATGTAAAATTCAATCCAAAATTAACCAAAAAGGAACTATGGGCTTTATTTATACCTTTTCGATCAAATGACAAAATTTACGTAGTTGATGACATTTTGAGAAATAACGGGCACGAAGTTCTTAGATTACCGCCATACCATTGTCAATACAATCCAATTGAAATGGCATGGGGGTTTTGTGAGACTTACTACAATAAGCACATAAATTCTAAGCAACCATCTAAGGATCGTGTTCAGAATTTATGGCTTGAGTCTCTCTCAAAATGTACATCCGATATGTGGTAAAATTTCTGTGATCATTGTGAAAAACTTATTTCGGATGACTGGACAAAACACATGGGGAACCTTTTTTTTGAAACCATTCCTCCTTTTATTATTTCGCTTGGGGAATCTGGCTCAGAACAAACATCAGAAGATTCAGATGCAGGTTCTCTTGACTAAATAATAAAAGTGGAATGAGGGCTTAAAAATTGTTTGACATGAAAATTATCAGTATCACAAGAGGGTGGGAATAAATTTGCAATTCTACAAAAAAATACTGAGGGCCAACAGAAGAGAGAATGACCAAAATTAAGGTGGATGGATGGAGTTGATCAAAATGTGTTAACGGGAAGACCCAAGCGAGAAATACAAATGGATGACGAAATAAGTTTGCAGAGCCGAATTCATTATATTTGTTATATACAATATTATTGCTGTGTTTGTATGTACAAAAACTAAGTAGTAAATTTTGTTAATCTTAAAACTGCATATTATTATCCTTTTATATCTGAAAATTTGTAAAACAGGCAACAGTTTAAGATCACAATAGTCAGAAATTATAACCTTAAAATCGAACATCTGACAGTGACATTTAAAAACCCTGATTTAAAACACAACCAGCCCCATTTATAATACTTAAACTGTCACTTTTCCATAGCTAGGCGAGATCCAGAAATAAATGGAATATATTATACTTAACACATTTTCTCATAAAAATGGACTTGGCTGATTATTGCATTGGACCCCTCAATTATAATACATGTGAAACCCATGTCTTCTACAAATAAACTTTTAAAAAAATGCTAATACTTAGTTGTGTTTTGTTTTGTTTTTTTGTTTAGAAATATCAATATTTGATTTATACGGGTTAATTTAAATATGCTAGGGTTATCGGTTCAATAAAATTGCTAAGGATTAAAGCTCCGACGGCATTTAACTACGTCAAATTTAAAATCTATAAAGATTCATCAGCTCTTTTTTAACTGATAAATTTACCAATTCCACATTTGAATTTTTTGTTTTGATATTAGTTTACCGAGTGTTGTCCATTTCCAGACTAAGCATGAAGTAAAATTTCGAGTTTAGAAATGCCTACAAATTTGATTTGGTCGCGTAGCGCTACGTGACCAAACCAAATTTTTAGGCTTTTCTAAACTCGAAATTTTACTTCATGCGCCACGCGTGTAAAACACGAATCCAGCGGGAAATTAAAAAAACACGTACAATATATTTAAATAAAAATCAGAACACTATCAAATAATTGTATACCTACGGTTTTAAAATATTGATGCATGTTAAAATTATCCAAGTTTTTCTTTAACTAATTCTGCTGTAAATATTTTGCTGAAAAAAAAAGTTTAATGTGTAAGCGTTAAATCGGAATGTCGTATTGCATAAACATTTTCTTTTACACATTACAACATTCCACAACGATGTAAACAACTAGACACCAAAGCAGCTTGAAATAATTATATCCTGAGAATTATTTAACTCTCAAATCCACGAAGGACAAAATTATGCTCTACACCGCATTAAGAATACATTGTTGTTGAAATTTTCTGGTGAGTCAGCTCACATCATGAAAATTATAATTTTTTTATACATTTGAATTCCTAATTTGATATGTTCGAAAGCGTAAACGCCATCTAATGCCCATTTGTTTAAGTAGCATCGTCAATAGCTGGCAAACTAAATGTTTGTATACAGCAATTGTTCGTGCACAAAATGGCTTTATTTAATAGAATACTAATATCAAGAATATGAAGAAAATAAAAACAGTGCCTTCTGACTTATCATCAGTTAAGTTTCCACCCCTAGTTTCAATTCACGGAATAATATTCTAATGATCAAATTAGGAATAAATTCATATTCCTAATTTGATCATTAGAATATTATTATTGTTCGTCCACAGCAGGTTTTTATTTTATAGAATACAAATATCAAGAAATATAAAAACGAATTAAAATTAAATATTCTGCAAACTATTGACAAACTCAATTTTTCTAAATGTTAAATTTTCTTTATGTTAATTATCAAGAATATAAATTTGTGTTCAGTACTCATTCATTCACTGGATAACCATATATGCGTTTCAGGCTTCAACGCCATCATCAGTATAGTCGTTGTTACTTAAACAAATGGGCATTAGATGGCGTTTACTCTTTCGAACATATGTAAATTGCACAGGCCATAATAAATGGTCAAAGATGTTCAGTATTCTTCAAGCACTGGTTCAGGACTATACTGATGATGGCGTTAAAGCCTGAAACGCGTATATGGTTATCCAGTGAATGAATGAGTCTGAACACAAATTTATATTCTTGATATTTGTATACTATAAAATAAAGCCCTGTTGTGGACGAACAATTGAATGAGTACTGAACACTAATTCATATTCCTAATTTGATCATTAGAATATTATTCCGCGAATTGAAACTAGGGGGGGAAACTTAACTGATGATAAGTCAGACAGCGCTGTTTTTTTTTTCTTTAATTGTTATTGAATTACTAAGAGGTTTCTTGTTTAGTAGAAAGGGGCGAGGCGTGACGCGGTTGGTTTTCTTCTCGCGAAAAATCCAAACTGGTTTCCCCGTTTGATTTATGCTGCTCATTTAATGCACGATGCCGCGAATTGCAGACATGATCCTCCGCGACGGATTATTATTATAATGGTTTGTTTATATTACCCCTCATCGATCAGGAATTATTAAAATATTCTAGAGAAAGAAGAATTCAGCATTATTAATGCATTTTTATCAGAGGAGACAAATAATCAGTATTATTGTAGGATGTTTTTATCAGATCATAGAATTTGAGTAACTTTCTCAATAAATAAGTAAAGGTATTTGGTTTATAAATTTAATTCACTTGGTTTTGTTTTAGTTATATGTATTTTATTTTCTACTAGTTTCGGCTTAATGCCATTATTAAGAATGATATACAAATGGATTTGTTTGGAAATGTATACAGTTTTGAGTTTTATTGAGTAATAAGGGCATTTAATAAGGTATAGTTCTTATTTATTGAGAAAGTCATGCATATTTAAACATCCTAAAAAAAGTACAAAAGTGCAACAATAATGCTGTTTGTTTTTTTTGTTTTCTTCTTCTCCTACTCGGGATGCATTTTTGAAGAGCTCAACTTTTAAGCAAACATGTAAAATTATTAAACATTTAAAATTCATGTTGGGTTGCGTAGAATAAATTTTAATGGATGAAATGGAGTTGAGTAACGGTTTGCTCTTAGCTAATTAGCTTAATGTGTACGTGCGCTTCATATGTCTAATTAGATGATTAAATACAAGCGTCGTTCGCACGCAACGCGACACAGGCTTTTGATGCCTAGGAATTATTAATTTGCATCAGTTATACGTCAATATTCAATTTGCTTAATAAAGGAAATAAATACCATGTAAATATAAAAACGTTATACAGAACGCGTTTGATTCCGTCTGGCATCAAGGCTTGCTGTTTAAATGTAATTCTTAAAACATTCCTATACACCGTATCAACCTCCTTGACAATATTTTACTTAACAGATCCTTACAAATTAAAATCCGGAATACGCTTTCCGCATCTTTTATCCCTCATCGAGAACTACCCTAAGGCTCTCCATTATCACCGCTTCTCTATAACATTTATGTTCACGACATATACAACAACAATTCAATCTTCCTAAACAAATCTTTATATCCGCTCCTATATTCAGATGGGCTATTTCCCAAGGTCCCACACTTTATAAAGCACTTAGCACTCTTCAAGAGCTAAAAGATCGCATCGAACTTTGGTTTGCAAAATGGCTAATATCAATAAACCCTCACAAATCTCGATTCCTAATCCCATTTCATCGACATACCAACTCTCATTTTAGAATCCACATTAACAATCAAATAATTTCCCCTCATGGCACTTGCAAATACCTTGGCATAACCCTTGATCCCAGATTCACCTTTAAAACCCGTAAAAAACATAAAAGAAAAAACAGAGCAAGACATTCCAGAGCTCTTACATAAGGCGCGATACTAGCACCCCGTTGACTGTATTAATGTACCGCAAGGCACCACACTACCTCCTATAGAAAGCTTTTAAATTGAAAATAAACGTTATTCTTTTTCTGGTAATTCCTGAATTTATTCTCTTAGTAAAATTCCTGTAATTATTCCCCTTCATGAAATTCCTGCAATTATTCCCTTCATCAAATTCCCGCAATTATTCTCTTCGTCGACGTCACGGTTGAATTCCAATGAGGTCGTTTTATGTAACGCGCTATTGAAATAGAGGTGCGAATAAAAATATGTGGCGTCGATAATGGGCTTTGTAACACACCGAGATGAATCGAAGCATGGCTTGTTTGGTACCTGTTTCGAAACACTGGCTGACTGAGAGCAGGTACAAAATAAAAAAACGGATCCACCTTTTATAACGACATTACGAGTGTCTTCCGGTGTGTAAGAGCTTTATTGTTCGGACAAGATTTACCTTAAGTTGAGTGATTTTAAAAGTGATTTTATATGAAAATGCTAATATTTTGGTTTTTGTTCCAACTGGTTTCAAAATTGAGTCATTTTCAAGGAATACAGGAATATATCCGGTGTGCAAGAGCTTTATTTTTCGAATAGGATTTACCTTAAGTGAGTCAAATTTTCAGGCTTTTTTAAACTCAAAATTTTACTTCATGCTTAATCCGGGAGTTGAAAACACTCGTTTGAAAGTTCATTTTGAAATAATTGCAAAACCAACGAATATCTGAAGATTTACAGCGTATACAGTATATTGAGATATGTATACTTAAAAGAAAAACTTCCTGTATATCTGCGATGGTAATAAATAATATGCAGTGTACAAAACATTCGGACCCCAGAAAAATTGCAGGGCTGAAAGCTTAACCCTTTCAGCCCTGCAATTTTTCTGGGGTCCAAATGTTTTGTATACTGCATGATTCCTTAACTCATTTTCAGTAAATGCCCCAGCTTTGATTATGACATAACAGCCGTATTACAAAATGCAAATTACACTCTAGTTATTCTCTAATTATTGCGTTGGTGAAAAAGCCGCATCCTGTCTGTTCAGAAAAGAGGAAATTTCTTACTCCGAAGACTCGGGATAAATTGCACGCCGCAAACGCTGCAATTTCGCTAATTTCTCTCGCACTCTTGGCGTGTAATATGCGTTGTAATTAATGGGTTTTCCATAACGTAATTATTTATGTACTCGAACTGATTATAACATTTGCCGCAAAAAAATATTTCTAATAATGCACAGCAATTTAAAGTAAGTAATTCATATGCAATTGAAACGTTAATGTTGTGTTTGAACAATGGGGGAATTTCTGCATATTTTTTCCCATCTCCGGCGCAGCTTCATGAGAGTGGATTTATTGCTTTAATGATAAGTCAGAACACGTACAAAAGAATAGCGCCTCGTCGTTATTGTGTCGGGGGAGGAACACTCTTGAAAAGCGGATGAGTTTGGAAAATGTCCAATTATTAACGAGGAATTTCTTTTAGAATCCTTTATGAAATAAGACCCAGATGACGTTCGGAGATCGTCGATCAAAATGTTTTCAACAATAAAAGAGCATCATAAGTGTTTGCCACTCCGTGTTTAAGTATGAAGTAAATATTTCAGGCTTTTCTAAACTCAAATAATTTACCTCATACGCCAGGCGAATAAAACACTGGATTTAATTTGGAATTCAAAAAAGCAACATACGAGTATTAACCACGGCATTTAATCTTTTACCAAATTGTTTAAAACATAACGTGAAATAAAACACTTTTAACCTTTTTTCACAAATTAATTCTTTACCAGATGTACAGGGTTTTTTAAAAAAAAAGGAACAGGTTTCAAACGTTTATTTCTTTCAAACTACAAAAGGTGCAACCAAAACTCCAAGGTTTCTGGACAGACAAAAGTTTAAAATTTGAAAAGTCCAGGCAAAAGTTCCAACCACGGCCGCATTGGCGTTGTTATTTATCATGTTGATTGTCTGTAGTAAAATGGCGACACAACAAGAAAAATCATTTTGTGTGCTGCAGTTAGCAAAACTAGAGTCCATTATTGAAGTTCAATGTGCTTTTCGCCGTCAGTTTAATAAACAACCGCCTCGTCATGAGTAGATTTATCAGTGGCATCGAAAATTCGTAGACGATGGTTGCATCTGCAAACAGAAAAGCACGGAATGTGCACGCACATCGAATGAAAATGTCGAGCGTATTCGTAAAATTTACGAAAAGGAGCCCAAAAACCTCTCTTAAAAATATGCGACATCGAATTGTTGAAGCTGTAAATTCGATAACTAGAGACCAGCTGATTCGTGTGTGTGGCAAGAAATGAGCCACCGTTTTGATATTTGTCGTGAAACACATGGTGGTCATATGAATTCATAAAATTGAACATTTCCCTTTCAAGGAACATTGGAATTGTGTTTCTGTCTTTTGTCGTTTGGAAAAAATAGATGTTTAAAATCTGTTTCTTCATTTTGAATAGCCCTGAAGATTTCGGACACATAGTGACCATTATCAATGGTTTGATACTTGTTTTGATACTCAAACCATTGATAATGGTCACTTTGTGTCTGATATGTACATCTGGTAGGACCCAATCAAAACATCCACAGGGTCTCTCTGAAGAATGCCCGAAAATAACATTTTAAAGACCAGATAGTTCTTGTAACTACAAAGATTTTACGTTTTAGAATAGAGGGCTTTGTAAACAATATCATCACGATTGGTTTTAGATAAATAATTTACAGTTTGCAACATTAAGCTTATTATTTTTTAAATAATATTAATTTTATTTGGAATTCTAAAAGTAAGTATTTAAATACATGTATTAGTACGTACTTTAATTTTTTATTTATAAATTTTTTTCAAAATTATGTAAAAAAAGGTACTTTTCCCAGCATAATGGGCAGCAAAAACAGTGTGGATGTTTTGATAGGGTCTTCATCTGGTAAAGAATAAATGTGTGAAGAAAGGTTCAAAGTGTTTTATTTTAAGTTATTATCATCTTCACATAGCTCACCGAAATCATGTTTAAAACATGTTTCACAAACACTTAAGTTAGAATATATTTCTGGATATTTAATTAAAACACTTGGTTTGTTTCACTAATTTATATAAGTAAGAAATTAGTTCAAGAATTCTTATGAGAAGTCTCTTTTCGCCCATACATTAAGATTTCACTTTCGTGTTATGAATTTGAATCCGTGATCTCATTCCGTTAATGTGCAAAATGCTGAAAAGTAATAAAATTCGCATGATTCAAGTGCCAATTGTCCGTTATTCATGACATAATTTCCCGGTATTCCCGTCGAGGAACGTGCCTAGAATCCCACCGTCACCGAATACGGCATTGTCTTCTTCTTGCTCACCCGCAGGAAATGAAAATCCATGCGGGTGGGTGGGTTTTGGAATTTGTCACGTTTTGGTGTTCTTTATTACTAATAAAGTGCATACGAGATTGTAATAACAAAGACAAATGCAAAACTAGCTATACGTGTTTTAGCAAACTTGTGGCAAAATGACAAAAACTGATTTTGCAGCGTCTTTTAAATAATTCTTAAATCTTAGAGGCGTTCACTTCGTGGTTTCGTCATATTTTTTAAATAAATTAAAATAATGTCGAACAAGCATTGTATCGAGTCCCCGACAAGAAAAATTATGTAAAAAGTTGGGAGATTTTGTAACTGAAAAAATATATCAGCTTCTGCAACTGAGGAATACAGAAGGTTTTGCATTCGTTAGCAATTTTCAACCTTATTTTTAAAAGGTAACCTGAGACGAGTAGAATCCAGGGGAGCATATCAAAACATCCATACTATTTTTACCAACCGGTATGCTAGTCTTCTATCCAGTGATAAATACAGGGTTATTCAAAAAGAAGGAACAGATTTTAAACGTATATTTCTTTCAAACTACAAAAGGTAGAACCATAATTCCAACGTTCCTGGACAGACAAAAGTTTAAAATTTGAACAGTCCAGGCATAAGTTCCAACCACGGCCGCATTGGCGCTGTTATTTGTTATGTTGATTGTCTGTAGTAAAATGGCGACACAACAAGAAAAATCATTTTGTGTGCAGCAATTAGCCGTCAGTTTAATAAACAACCGCCTCATCATGAGCAGATTTACCAGTGGCATCGAAAATTCGTAGACGATGGTTGCATCTGCAAACAGAAATGCACGGGATGTCCACGCACATCGAATAAAAATGTCGAGCGTATAAGTACAATTTACGAAAAGGAACCCAAAAACCTTTCTTGAAAATATGCGACATCGAAATTGTTTAAGCTGTAAACTCGATAACTAGAGATCAGCTGATTCATGTATGGCAATAAATGAGCCACCGTGTTGATATTTGTCGATGTAACACATGGTGGTCATATGAATTCATAAAAATTGAACTTTTCTCTTTCAAGGAACGTTGGAATTGTGTTTCTATCTTTTGTCGTTTGGAAGAAATAGATGTTTAAAATCTGTTCCTTCATTTTGAATAGCCCTGTACATCGTTATAACATAATTTTGATAAACACTTTAAATTTAAAAAAATAGATAACGTCATATTGAGTACATATGACATTTTAGAAGTTTATCTGTAGTATTTTGCAGATTCTGCTTAATGTTATGTGAAATGTAAATATTTTTAGCTGAAACTTATTGGGTTGATTTTTTTTCCAAAGCCCACTATGCCCAAATAAAAAATCTAGTTTTTACAAGAAGTATTATTTAATTAATTGCATTTGCATTTATGGACATTCTTCGTCAAGACCGAGTGGACGTTTTGATCGGGTCCTGAATCCAGAGATGCCAAAACCTCAACATCAAAACATAAGTGTATGACGACTGGTTTTGCATCTCGGCGACTCAAATAATACCGCATGTTTTAAAATGGAAAAACGCTTCTTGTTTCTGTATCTTAAAACCTGAGCGTAATATGCTTTCTTTTCTGAATGTTAATCATTTTATAAGCAACAATTGTTCAATTTCATTTATTTAAAATACTTAACTTTGTTTTGCCACTTACATTTTACTTTTCAGTGACTATAGTTTCGACTACAAGCTATTTATTATCAAACTAAGTGCCTAAAATTATGTGTACATTGCTTTTATATTACAGCATCATTTATTTACTTCTATAAAATGTGCTACTAATAATAGGATCTAGCCAATTTTGAAATGCCTAAAAATTTCAACTAAAGTTGGCTAGATTTAGAACTGTGGAGTCTCAAATCTAGCCAATTTTAGAGCGTTGAAATTCAATGGAAACACCTCATTTTCTTATGAATTTCAACGCTCTAAATTTGGCTAGATTTAAGACTCCACATTTTAAAAATTAATCTTAAAAAAAAACGTATCCGAGATAAAGAGTTTTGAAAGGCGCGAATTCTTGATTTGAGGTACGCAATTTTTCTTGATATATACAGGGTGTCTCAGACCACCCGCACCAGCCTTTTATTTCGACAACGCTTGGTCAAATGTGACTGGGACAAAAAAAAATTATTATCAAAGTGAACCCAAGGAATCCACTGATAAATTTATTTTTTACCGGAATAATCCGGAAATACCCGGAACCGGAAGTAAATTCCAAATTTCAAATGGCAACATAGGTCAAGTATGGTATTAATTGATAGGTCTTCTTAAAAGAAACAACTTCTATTAAAATGCTTTTTTTAATATTTTGCATATTTACAAAAATAAACGAAAAAAACTAAATGAGTGAATGGATATATATATATATATATATATATATAGCTTTAAATTGTACCCATTAAATAAACAAAGATTTTGGAGTCATTTTAAAGTAAAAAATGATTCCACCTGGATCCATGGAAGCGTGTGAATGTGTTTGCGGCGTCTAAATATAGATAAGTTACAAAATATAAAGGTGAAGTGGTTGAATGGTTTAAAACCAATATCCAATAAATGTATATAAAAAAACAAAGATTTTTTTTCTATCTCTATATATCGCTCGAATACGATTTAATACGACGTATTAAAGTTTTAGTGTTATGAAATTTGATTCTTTAAAATACAAAACAATACAAACCCCAACACTCCTTCTAATAGGCTTATAAATGGTCTGAAAGGTGGCAGAAATACAAATCATTTAATAAAAGGGGAAAATAATTTGACAACTAGTGAAATATGTTGATAAAAAATAGACATGTGGGATTTTTATTTTACAAAAAGGGAATTACTTTGATTACATAGTGAAAATAAAACAAAAAATCATGTAAAACGCACAAATTACAATGATTCACAACTAATTCAAATTCATATTGTGGTCAAGAGGGACAAACACGCAAGACTCAATTGAAGTGAAGATTTAATGCATTTGTCTGGTTTGAATGAATTAAGAAAATAAGTGAAAAATATTCACGTATTTTCATAATTCATTCAAAACAGACAAATGCATTCAATCTTCACTTCAATTGAGTCTCGTCTTCATTTAAATGTTGTTAAAGCTGTACACTAGTGCACAATGCCGGTCTTAATAGGGAGTGAGTCAGGGTGCTAATCCTGTGCAAAAGAAGCCTCGCAGGAGCGAATAAAATGTCGTCAGCAAGTTCACTAACACCTATTTTCGCATTCTCCTGGCTATTTTCAGCCGGATCGCCGCTCGAAGCCAGAAAAATCGCAGTCTGCAGTCGCTTCTCTAATTGTCTTTAATTATCGATACTCTGTGACATATTGCGGATAAATTAAAAACATAATTGGAATTGGAAAGAAGTTAATACTGTCAATAAGATGTATAAATCTTATTCTGTTAAAGAATTTCAGCGGTATTAACTGAAAGAACTTAAAGTAGATGAAATCATTAGACAGATTACTTTACTTTTATTTTATGTTCTTTGCCTAATTTAGAATTAAATAATATCCGAATTTCGTATATAGTTAAAGCATTCGGTTTTATAAAAAAAAAAACCTTTATTGGCATATCTCCACACTTTACATTACATTTACATTTACATTTGATTATCTCATTACACTCCCGTATCCCTCTTAACCTCCCTTCTCTTTTCCCTCTCCCTCCCCAGCTTTTCCAACGTCCTTACCCCGCTCCCATCCTCCCTCATCCACTCCACTTTATAAAACTCTTGTAAATAATGTTTGGAAAAATGTAATTTTCTGTATTCAAAGTCGAAACTAGTTGGAATAAATAACGAAAATATTAGTGCAATTTAACGAACTATTTTATTTTAAAACCATACTTAAAAATGTTTCACTACGTGAAAGATGAAAAACTTATCCAAGATATCTATATACAATGTTATATTTCCTAGCTACGGCCTTGTACTAGGTATTACCTACAGTCATTTAATTTGTCATTTAAGTATACCTACATATCAAGCATAAAGAGTATTTTTGAACTTTGATTAAATCAGTGTTGTACACGCGTGGCGCATGAAGTAAAATTTCGAGTTTAGAAAAGCCTGAAAATTTGGTTTGGTCGCTCCGCGCTTCGCATCAGAGACGTATGTACATATTTTTTAATGTAGAAAATTGTTTAGCATCCGTGTTATGGGCGTTTATTGAAGCAGATTCGTCTCCTATACGGGATGTATAGGACAGAATGTATGGGGATCTCAGTTATTTGAAGAGATAGAGAGTCGGTTGAATTGGGGCAAAGTTGCGTATTTTAGGGCCTAACAATAATCGGAAAACAATTTTTATTTTTTTTGTGTTCGAGATATTAACAAAAAACTGATTTCTTGAAAAATCGTTTTATTTTTTTTATTCAATAACTACTGAATCTGGACATTTAGAACTTTGACAATATACTGGCACTTTTTAATGAGGGATCTAGTGGCATATTTTTTCTAAGATAACTATAACATTTACCCGGAGACCATAGCCAACTTTTGTTTTTCTTATGAGCGCCATTTTGGATTTTCATAAATTTTCAAAGAATATTTTTTTCTGAACACAGTGATGTATCACACTCATAATTTATTTTAGATTTGATATTAAAAATTATGATATTTTCTGCCTTGAAAACAATGTCTTTATATCTGCTAATCAACAAAATGTTGACAGCAGTCAATCATTGCTAGTACTTAAAATTAATTAATAAATGCCAATCTTTTGTAATAATAATAATAAGTATCGATTATCACATAAAAGTTGCACAAACTAAATTAATTCTACTTTTATTGTTATTATTCTAAAACTATTCACAAAAACAGGAATTCTTGCATTTTTTCGCTAAATCTGGGTAAATATTGATCACCATCACACAGCGTTATATATTTTTAACATAACTGTAAATCAGTTCTTTATACGCGTGGCGCATGAAGTAAAATTTCGAGTTTAGAAAAGCCCCGTGAAAATTTGTCTCGGGTCGCTGCGCGACCCTCGACAAATTTTCTACGCGGGGCTTTTCTAAACTCGAAATTTTACTTCATGCTTAGTCCGGGAGTGGAAGCCACTCGTTAGTTTAAAATACATCATAACTGTTAAAATATGTATCGTCTGCCCGTCTTCAAGGGTGATATGTAAGCAAATTATGGGTCCTAGGAGTTGTCAAATAAGTGAGTTACTCAACTGTTTCCAAGGCACTCTTTACAAAAAACAAAAGATTAAAATTTTACATGTAAAATGTACAATAAACTATAAGTGTGATAGATCATTGAATTCATAAACAAATATACTTCCAAAAAATATGAAAATCCAAAATCACGCCCATAAGATAAACAAAAGTTGGCTATGGTCCCTGGGTAAATGTTATAGTTATCCTAAAATAAAATACGTTACTAGATTAATCGTTAAAAAGTGCCTGTATAATGTCAAAGTTGTAAATATCTGGATTAAATAATTCTTGATTAAAAAAAAATTAAAGTTAAAAAAATCCGTTTTTTGACAATATCTCAAAAATTACATTACATTTCGCCGTTTCTCTCGCTGAGCACCAATGTTAAACGTCAACGAATCGATACCTTCCCCAAGGACCTGACGCCGACCCAACATTCTGGATCACAATAGTTGGTTTGGGAAATAAATAACAAAACTGATACGGCGGAATTCAATATCTCTAAAAATAACACAAAGATCAAGGTGTTGCAGAACACCGCTGTCGGGCCAAAAATGTTCAAAATACCAAAGATGAAAAAAACCGCCGAGTGCTCGAAAAGAAAAATCGAACTGAACGACGATCAGCTGTCCATTCATATTTCGTAAGTTTCTTTTTTTAACTTATTTTTCTTAAAATAGATTTTACTTAGAATAAAATGGTGGTTAATTCATAATATATATTATCATATACAAGGTGTTTCAAATTAAGTGCGCACCTATGCTAATATTCCAATTATTTGAGCTACAGATTTATAGAAATAAGCAAGGCAGTAGGTAATTTAGGGCCGGTTTTAGAGTCGTTAGTTAAAGCATGGGCACACCTTTGGTACTGTACTATTGTTGTTAACAGTGGATACTTCAGCTTGAAATTTGTGATTAAAATGTCAACTATTATATCACCCAGTAACTACCGACTAGCAGAAATGAAAATATTGATTTAAGAAAAATTAACATTACTAGGTTCACTAAGCACTGTATTTCCTTTCTGAGTTTAGGACGATTGGAAACACGATTGTAAATATAGAACATTAAAAATATATTGACAACAAGAATAACAATTTTCCAAACAAAATAACAAGACAGAATAACAAAAAAACAACAATGATAACTATAACATTTAGTTTTCAGATTATTATTGGACCTTAAATACGCAACTCTGTCCCAATTTAACTGACTCTCTATCTCTTCAAATAACCGAGATCCCCATACATTCTGTTGAAATACGGACACCCTGTATATTGATTTCAAAAAGTACTTTTATTCCATATAAATTACATGTTATTATACTTTACTGTTTCAAAATGTATGTAAGTTGATTATATCCATTTACTGTGTTAAAATTATTTTATAAATTAAGTGAGAAAACGTTTAAGAACTATGTAGCATAAATGCGGATTTTTGCAGATTTTTATTAGTAATAAATAAAAGCAATAATTTAGATTTTTTCATTATTTTTTCCCGTATTCTCTAACAGTTTTAACATAACAAAACATTTGTTTAGTTAAAATTTTAAAAAAATCGTGCAGTGACATTTGCAAAATCATGTTTGAACAATTAGATAAAATAATAAAAACCATGGTTTGTTTTACAAACAATTTCAAAACAGACCGCAGGTCTTATTTATTTAATATTTTTAGTTGGTGCATTGTTTGAATTATCAAAACATAATTGTGGAATATGGTTGTACCAATTGCCTTAACTAATTCTCTTTCATTTCACCCAATTTATTACGTTTACTTCAATCCTCAATCAGTTTTAATTATAAGTATGAGTGAAATTGAGAATAATTTAATCTGGTTTACAGTTACCCTTATTGCATACAAGACCAATAATTGTAGGTATTAACAAATTCCCTGTATCTTCCATCATTCTATTAAAAATAGGCTGCAATAAATCTTGCCTTATTCGAGCGAAATTGCGAGGCTCTTTCTAATAAAGTCGTTGTCTGGAAAATCACAGCCACGTATAAATCACCTGCCTAGAATGGCCGAGGATTAATAATTGCGCTCATTAAAATACTCGGAGGGAATTACAGTTAGATAAAGGTATAAGGAGAAAATGGATTAATTAATTGGTCGCGGTTAATTTAACAAGGTTGATCAGCGTTTGGTTTGGTTTGTATGATTAAGCGAAGTAGTGTAAAAGAGATTGATGTTGATGATGATGAATAATTTGGTTGGGATTTATAAGGAATTAATGATTACAGATAAATATAGAGATGATCACTTCAAAATCCCAGTTTTTTTTTTTTTTTTATAAAATTACCTACTTGTAGTAGAAAATAACTAAGTAATTATGAGTAATTGAAATGAATCACTTTTTAACTTTGTATAACTAAAAACAAAGTCAAAAAGTTAGGTCAGGTGAAGACAAAAACTTGTTATGTTCCATGATTTTATTTTCAGTTTCTTAATACGTGTTTTGGATTTTATTGATTATTATCAAAGACCAAACTCTGATAATGATCTGAACTAAAAATAAATTCAAGTGTTTTCCTTCACCTAACTTTTAACTTTGTTAAGTTTACATATCGCGATGAATTCGCTGTAAATTTTCAGGCGCTCGTATTTTAAAAGCGTTCAATATGACGTTTTTAACGAGTGTTTCCACTCCCAGATTAAGCATGAAGTAAAATTTCGAGTTTAGAAAAGCCTGAAAATTTGGTTTGGTCGCGTAGCGCGAAGCGCGGAGCGACCAAACCAAATTTTCAGGCTTTTCTAAACTCGAAATTTTACTTCATGCGCCACGCGTGTACAACACTGATTTAATCAAAGTTCAAAAATACTCTTTATGCTTGATATGTAGGTATACTTAAATGACAAATTAAATGACTGTAGATAATACCTAGTACAAGGCCGTAGCCAGAAAAAAATTTCGGAGGTGGATATAAAAATTTAAAACCGGTAAAAATATTGTGTAATTTAATTTAAACCTTCATCAATAATAGTTCAAAATGTTTCACCAAGCGATAAGTGAGAAAGTCATTTAAGAAAAAATATTGTTTTTGTTTTTTCAGGGCCTCTTTTATATACAAGTTCAAAGTTTGAACCCCCATATCCACCCCAGGCTACGGCCTTGACCTAGTATATTTCAAACATCACTTTAAAATCAGTGTTGAACACGCTACGCGACCAAACCAAATGTTTAGGCTTTTCTAAACTCTAAATTTTACTTTATACTTAATCACGGAATAGAAACTTTAAATTAAACGCTTTTAAAATACAACGAATGCCTTAAAACTTACAGTGTATAGAACGTTATATATATCTAAAAGAATAAATCCATGTATGTGCAATGCTCAATATTATAAGAAGATTTCTTATAGCTGATTGCCTTAGGCGCTACTAATTAGCATAATGTGAAAGAGAGCCGGTATTCACAGAATGCTTATTAGTGACTTCGTAATCGTGTTTAGAAGAAATGGAAGAAAAAAATGGAGCTTCTATTATATCATTAAATTACACGCCGACAGGTTCAATTAATTTATAGATAGTGATTTTTGCTGCAAAAACGTCTACATTTTGTACTGAAACAAGTCAAAATACAGTTTTTAAATTATGTGTTTGTGTGTTTCGTTTTTTTCCTCTTAATAACTTTACATAGTATAAAATGTTTATAATTTTTTACTTTTTCAAGTAAACTTATATGTTTGCTTTAATCCTTAGATATTAAATTAGCAAATGTACACACTTTGCAGATGGCGTGTACTAAAGTAGCTTTGTATAATTTACTGTACGAAGCAATAGAGTCGTGTGTAATTTAAAGCTGTCTGATTGAATCGAACGATTGAAATTATTTGTTGTTGAAGCTAGCACCTAACGGAACCAAAAACTCGTGACCAATTAGGATATTAGTTTGTGAAATTCGCGTGCCGCGCACAAATTTACTACCGAAATCCATTAGTGGGTTTAATTGATTACCAGAGGAGCGATTGTTTCTGTTAAAATTTTAATGGGCTTAATGACTAGGCATGATAATTACGATACACGCTCGAAAGATTAAGACGTAAAGATTGATTGATGTTAGAAGTTGTTGAATAATACAAGTATCAAGATGTAAAGAGTGCAATTTGATTGATATTGTAAGTTATTGAATCATACAATTATTAATTAGTTTCATTGCGAAACTAATAAAACTAAATAAAAATGGAACATCATTTAGAAAAATGGACAAAGCTTGATTTGAACAAGCGTTGCCTATTTTTCTGAATGATATTCCATTTTTATTTACTGAATCAATTGGGCTTCTAAGACAGTTAATTTATTTATGTATGAAGAATAACAATTTCAACAATTTTGTAAGTACACAAATAAGACACTCGAGGCATTAGCTAGGTGGGGGGGGGGTATGAGGGTTCAAACCCCCTTGAAATTTTCAAAATGGTAAATGTTTGTATGTAAAAGCGGCCCTGAAAGAGGAAAAACAATATTTTTACCAGTAAACCCCCCCCGAATGTTTTTTTCTAGCTACAGCCTTAAAGATACTTAAACTTTGTTTATATAACTGAGGTTTTTATTGCGACTATACTGTCGACAATAATATGCACCCCCATTTGTAAGATACTTAAACTTTGTTTGTATAACTGAGGTTTTTATTGCGACGATACTGTCGACAATAATGCAGTTTTGCAGCCGTAATTTTTTGTATATATACCTGACGTATTGTTAGTTTAAATTACTCCTAGATTGATAATGATAAGTTAAAGTTGTCGAAACTATATTCATAATAAAAACCTCAGTTACACAAACAAAGTTTAAGTGTCTTTTGTGTAAATAATGACATAACGAAGTAGAAGCCTCCACAGTTAACAATATTGTAACCAAGTGTGTTATTTACTAACATTTTGTAAGTATTGGCATGTACAAAAGAAAAATCGGTCCATCATTAATTATAGCAGGAAATGAATTTTGCATTTTGTATAACAGTTATTGACCTCTCGAGCTGTGTAAATATGTTCTGTACGTGACAATTAAGGAGCATGGAAATAGGTGCGAGAGCAATTATGGTCTCGCCTAATGTAACTCACACACGACTCGAATCACAATTAATTATTTAATGAATTCTATCGGAAAATTAATGCACTTATCAAAACCGTGCATCTAATTCAGAATATTGTATAGAACTTATTTCGTATTAATCATTTTGTAAAACATTTAACTTTAACTGTATTTTATTAATTTCGTGTTTTACATAATGTTTACACATGTCAAAGTCAATATAACTAAATACAATTATAAGATCACAAAGAAATTGAATTTTTAAAGATATGCTAGTTTTGTAAATTAAACACACTTGTTTCTCATTAATCACTTAGCATCCAAAACCAAATTGTCAGGCTTTTATAAACTCGAAATATTTACTTCGTGCTTAATCTGGAAGTGGAAACACTCGTTAAAGTAAAATTGAATCAAAACACACAATTCACTTGATGAATTTAATATATAAAAATACAATGATGTTTCTATAAACAGTAAATTTACAGTAATATTATTGTTTGCAGTTCATTCGAGCATCATCGTAACTCTATATACTCCTATTAAATTCACCAATTTTTAACAGCTGTGCGTAAATCCTGAATATTCCGCTTGCTTATAATAATCATGTTAGTTCTTTGTATACAATTTTCCTCATTTTATTATGCACCCTTTTGAAAGAAAACACCTGCCATATTTTCATGACACATCACGAAAATTGTCCCCTTTATGATTGCACACATTGCATGCGATCAATTATTCAAAGCAGAGTGCGTAACTAACAATTCGGCTCAAGGGCGAATCGTTTAAATTTTGTATACATTTCCAAAAATACAGCACTTACCTACACGAATTTAAATATTCTAAGCATGAAACGTATCTTAAATGTAATTGTAAACACGTCTAGCCTCATCGTGTTTAAAATATTGAAGAGAGACATTAATCACAGAAATTGGTTATAATTACACTTTCATGTAATGAAGCAAACACACTAGTACACATCTTTAATTAATTTCTCACTTAACCCGTGGTGAAACGATTGTAAATAATATGGAAGCGCTTTGGAACTCTCCGATAGCGTCCGCCCTTATTGCCGATATTTTATGATAGCCTGTATTTGTATATAAATAGTTGTTTAGATATTTTTTGTACATTCCTCCCCGAAGATGACCAATGGTCGAAACTAGTCGGAGAAAATATAAATTAGTGAAACAAACCAAGTGTTTTAATTAAATATCCAGTATTACACTAGTACACTTTATGGTGCAATTTTTATATAACAACATGTAAATAAAAAAATGCACCATAAAACTGTACAGGTGTGTTTGCAATAAATTGTAAATTTGCAGATCGACTTGAGTTGAGTGACTTTAAACTGACATTTTGTTAAATAAAAATTAAACACGTGGTTTGTTTCACATACATTTAATGTGAAACAAACCACGTGTTTAATTTTTACCTAGGTAATTGTTTAAACACGTTTCTCCGAGTGTGAAGTGAGAAATTATTTCAAAAGTGACATTTTGTTGTATGTATGTCCAGCTTGCTGTAATGTATCTTCGAGTGAAAGGTTCATTATATTGCTATTAAATTTAAAAATTGCACAACAAAAAGTTGCAGCTTAAAATGTTTTAGTGCAAAAGCATACAGAGAGTTAGTTTAATAATGTGTATTATTGTTACTTGTTTATGTTTAAATTTTCCGTTATTCGCATTATTGAGCGCTTATACATAACGCAATTGTTAAGCTACAAACCAGCAATTAAGCGTAAATTGAAGCTCAATTAATTCTAAATACTACCCTCCAAAGCAGTTTTAATTTTTGTGTGGGTCAATTTCTTAATTTCGAATTTTCAAGAAAAGAAAATTTTCAAAATGTTTTAACATTTTTCATTTAAAACATTCTTTTGGCTAAATTTCTTTAGTAATCTAATATTTCTAAAAGTAATCGATTTAGCATTAAATAAGCTTTAATTTAAAGTTCGACGAGTTTTATAAGCTTAAAAATTGTGCTTGGTGCAGGCAATGAAGGTTGGATTGACAGAAAGTTGTTAATACGCTTTGATTAAAACACTTGGTTTGTTTCACTGAAATCAGTGAAACAAACCAAGTGTTTTAATCAAAGCGTATTAATTAAATATGTTTCACCACGGGTTAAGTGAGAAATTAATTCATCATACAGAAAGTTGTTGATTTACTGATGATTTTTAAGTGGGAAATAATGTTGAGATTATGTCTTTATTGTAAAAAAAAAATTACTTAGGGTGTTTCTAATATTGATAAAAATATCTAGGAATTTTTTTAGATTTTTCAAAAAATAATAATTTTTTCAAAAAAATTGACTTTTTTCCATACATCCTTACGAATTTTCGGTAAAATCTTGTTTTCAAAAAATCAAAAAAAAAACAGACATTCCTATAAACATTAAAAACAATTTAGGCTATTTACTTTTCCCTGACAAAAAAATGTGCTTAGTGGGGGCGCTCAAAGTTAAATTTACAGAAACTTGTTGATTTATTGATGATTTTTAAAGTGGGAAATAATGTTGATGATCTTATTTATTGTAAAAAAAAATTGCTTACAGTGTTTCTAATATTGATAAAAATATCTGGGAATTTTTTAAGATTTTTTACAAAATAATAATTTTTTCTAAAAAATCGACTTTTTTTCTTACGAATTTTAGGATAAAATTTTTTGATTTCAAAAAATTAAAAAAAATTACAGACATTCCTATAAATATTACAGACGATTTGGGCTATTTACTTTACCCTGAAAACAATTCCTAACTCCTCCAGCTAAAATATTTGTTTTCTAAAAAAGTTGATTTTAACTAATCCAAAATACTTTGCTTTAAAGCAATATTTAATTTTTGTATTGATCAATTTCTTAAATAACTGATTTTCAAGATAAATCTATTTCTCAATTGTTACACTTCCTCCATTTACAACGCTCTTCTGGCTAAATTTGTTTAGTAATTTTATTCTTTCACAAAGTAATCAAGTCAGCATTAAATAAGCTTCAATTTAAAGTTCGATGAGTTTTATAAACTTAAAAATTGTACTTAGTGCAGGCGCTCAAAGTTGAATTTACAGAAAGTTGTTGATTGCCAGATGATTTTTAAAGTGCGAAAGAATGTTGAGATAATTTCTTTATTGTAATAAAAAGTTGCTTAGGGTGTTTCTAATATTGATAAAAATATCTGGACATTTTTGAGACTTTTTAAAAAATAATAATTTTTTTCTCAAAAATCGACATTTTTCCACACATTCATTCCCCTTACAAATTTTCGGATAAAATTTGGTATTTTCAAAATATCCCAAAAAAGTTACAGACATTTCTATAAATATTACAAACAATTTAGGCTACTTACTTTTTCCTGAAAAAATCTTAATTCCTGCAGCTGGAATATTTGTTTTTCAAAAAGTTGATTTTAAAAAAAAATTACTTTGAGCGCTTATACATAACACAATTGTTAATAAGCAATTAAGGGTAAATTAAATCTTAATTAATCCAAAATACCTTGCTTTAAAGCAATATTTACTTTTTGTATTGATCAATTTCTTAAATAACTGATTTTGAAGATAAGTCTATTTCTTAATTATTAGACTTCTTCCATTTAAAACGCTCTTCTGCCTAAATGTGTTTAGTAATTTTATTCTTTCGCAAAGTAATCAAGTCAGCATTAAGTAAGCGTCAATTTAAAGTTCGACGAGTTTTATAAACTTAGAAATTATGCTTAGTGCAGGCGCTCAAAGTTAGATTTACAGAAAGTTATTAATTTAATGTTGTTAATTTCAATTGTAAAAAAGGTGAATTCCGTAAATAAAGAATAATAATAATAATTGCCTGATGATTTTTAAAGTGAGAAATAATGTTGAGATTATTTCTTTATTGTAAAAAAAAGTTGCTTAGGATGTTTCTAATATTGATACAAATATCTGGGAACTTTTCGAGATTTTCTAAAAATTGATAATTTTCTGCTAAAAAATCGACTTTTTTTCCATACACCCTGCGAATTTTCGGATAAAATTTTGTATTTTCAAAAAATCCCAAAAAATTACAGACGTTCCTATCAGCATTACAAAGAATTTGGGCTATTTACTTTTTACTGAAAAAAAAATCTAAATTCCTCTCAGCTGGAATTTGTTTTCTGAAAAAGTTGATTTAAAACAAAGTTTCAACTTTTAGTGCTTATACGTAACGCAATTGCAAAGCTACAAACCAGCAATTAAGCGTACATTAAATCTCAATTAATTCAAAATACTATGCTTTAAAGCAATTTTTAATTTTTGTATTGATTAATTTCTTAAATAACTGATTTTCAAGATAAGTCTATTTATTAATTGTTTCACTTCCTCCATTTAAAACTGTCTTCTGGCTAAATTTGTTTAGTAATTTTATTATTTTGCAAAGTAGTCGATTCGGCATTAAATAAGCTTTAATTTAAAGTTCGACGAGTTTTATAAGCTTAAAAATTGTGCTTAGTGCAGGCACTCAAAGTTGGATTTACAGAAAGTTGTCGATTTACTGATGATTTTTAAAGTGGGAAATAATGTTAAGATTATTTCTTTATTGTAAAAAAAACAGAGAGTGAGTTCGATAAAGTGTATTATTATTACTAATTAATGTTTAAATTTTCGGTTATTTTCTTTACTCTTACTCAATAGCATTTTTGTGTGTGAAGTAAAAACATTATAAACAACAATGTTATCAGTTCTACGTTTACTTGAAAAGGTGTGCAATTATCATAAAAACCGCAAGCAAATCACAACAAACGAGTTATTTATGTTCTTATTATTTACTCGATCGTTGGAAAATTTATTGAAACGCGACATTGATTTTTTTTATTTTTCAGATTAGAATAATCGAACAAATCCTCAAACAGTGTTTGTTGCTATCTTTATCTTCATTTTTATTTCTCAACAAAATTAAAATGTTTCTTATAAGGAAACAATATTCTTATAACTATAACTAACATAACTAACTTACTATTCATACTTGGTATATAAATATAAAATTAGGATAATATCCTTAATTTTTAAAACGATAATATAAGAAATATTTAATTCAAATGTAAATATGCAAACGTATTAAAAAAAAGGTGAATTTAATTGCTTGTCAACATTGATACCAGACCAAAAGGAAAAGCTGCATAATTACATAATTAAATATGCAAATAAAAGGATTAATACGCTATTATTATTATTAGTGTATGCCTAGAGCATGTAATTAACCAGTAGCATTTTCACACGATTAAAAAAAGTTCTTCCAATAGCGTTTCACTTTTCATGTAGGACAAATTAAAAAAAACATCATTCATAGGATTGAATAGACAGCAAATGCAAAATTCTTTATCTTTAAAAGCAACAATATAAAATGATAAAACAAAATCTCCCAATTATTGAAATTATTCTTATCAATTCCTTATCTTTAAGAGCAACATTACAAAATAATAGAGAAAAATCTGCCAATTATGGAAATTCCAACAATATTTTTAAGACACTCACCTGCTATTCGTAAAACTGCTCTATCTGCGCTATCCAATGCAAGAACTGAAAGAGGCTGTTCCCTGGTCCATTCCTGCAAAGTCGGATCGTTGTCGAACTCCATTCTGAGCTATATCTCTTCTGAAACAAGCAAAAGTAAACAAAAACTGAAAATCAAGGACTTATCTCTTACATCAGAGACGAATCTTATGAGACCCATCTTACTACAACAAATGAACACACACAAAGATACAGGTAGTTTTCTTTTAAGTATACATTTTTGAATTACAGGCTGTACGTTTTCAGTAATTTGATGTTGTTTATAAAGAGTTTAATTTGAAGCTTTAGGCGAGTGTTTTCCACTCTCAGACTAAGAATAAAGTAAAATTTCGAGTTTAGAAAAGCCCCGTGGGCTTTTCTAAACTCAAAATTTTACTTAATGCGCTACGCGTATTTAACACTGAAAACACTAAAGTATTGTAAACAAGTGAACTTCCTTTGAAATCCGTGTTTTATACGCGTGGCGCATGAAGTAAAATTTCGAGTTTAGAAAAGCCTGAAAATTTGGTTTGGTCGCTCCGCGCTTCGCGCTACGCGACCAAACCAAATTTTCAGGCTTTTCTAAACTCGAAATTTTACTTCATGCTCAGTCTGGGAGTGGAAAACACTCGTTTAAAGTTTCAAATTGAACAATTTTAAAAAACAACGAATATCTAAAGATTTACAGAAAATAAGCTGAATTTGGAATACGCATACTTACATTTTTCTTTGAGGTAAATTTTCCAAAATTCGTTGTTTTTTTAAAAGAGTTTAATTTGAAGCTTTAAACGAGTGTTTTTCACTCCCAGACTAAGCATGAAGTAAAATTTCGAGTTTAGAAAAGCCCCGTGAAAATTTGTCGAGGGTCGCGCAGCGACCCGAGACAAATTTTCTGGGCTTTTCTAAACTCGAAATTTTACTTCATGCGCCACGCGTATAAACACTGAAAACACTGAGGTATTGTGAACAAGCGAACTTTCTTTGAAATCAGTGTTTTATACGCGTGGCGCATGAAGTAAAATTTCGAGTTTAGAAAAGCCTGAAAATTTGGTTTGGTCGCTCCGCGCTTCGCGCTACGCGACCAAACCAAATTTTCAGGCTTTTCTAAACTCGAAATTTTACTTCATGCTCAGTCTGGGAGTGGAAAACACTCGTTTAAAGTTTCAAATTGAACTATTTTAAAAAACAACGAATATCTAAAGATTTACAGAAAATAAGCTGAATATGGAATACGCATACTTACATTTCTCTTTCGAGGTAAATTTTCCAAAATTCGTTGTTTTTTTAAAAGAGTTTAATTTGAAGCTTTAAACGAGTGTTTTCCACTCCCAGACTAAGCATGAAGTAAAATTTTGAGTTTAGAAAAGCCCCGTGAAAATTTGTCGAGGGTCGCGCAGCGACCCGAGACAAATTTTCTGGGCTTTTCTAAACTCGAAATTTTACTTCATGCGCCACGCGTATAAACACTAAAAACACTGAAGTAGTGTGAAAAAGCGAACTTTCTTTGAAATCAGTGTTTTATACGCGTGGCGCATGAAGTAAAATTTCGAGTTTAGAAAAGCCTGAAAATTTGGTTTGGTCGCCCGTTTAAAACTTCGAATTTAACTCTTTAAAAAAAAGCGTATGCATACTTAAAAGAAAAATTCCCTGTACCGAACAAACTTGGAGAAGTTTAAAAAAAAATATAAATTTAAAAAAATTAAGATACTTTATTTTTTATTGATATACAACTGAAAATAAACTTTAATTTAACATTTATCAGCCTCATCAATCAATTTATTAAAATCTCTGAATTACAATTAATATTTTAAAGATAATACGTTCGAACATTTTAAATAGATTCTAAAATTGGAAGGGGGAAATATTAAGAAGAGTAAATTAATTTAGTTATTTAAGTTACCTGAAGATTTTAAGTCACTTAATTAAAACGCAGTTATATTCTTTTCTTCACTTTTATTTTTCGATGCTAGGTGTAAATTTCGGGTACTCTGTACGCATTATTAAGAAGGGTAAAAATATCACCCCACCCAGAGCAATGTACATGTTTTATTAGTTTTTATTTATTTATGTATTTGTACTTTTTCTGGATTGTAAGATAATACAAAAGTGATCCGACCATTGAACATGAATTATTTTTATTATTATTTATAACACTCCAATTATTTCATTAATATTAACCATAAACAAAACCCAATTTAAATGAGTATAAATCAAAAAAAATAATTTAATTTAATTATAGAAATGCAATTAAATAAGAATTAAATAAGAACAGTCAGCAAATACCATTTATCAGTACATCTCATCTCATCAATAAAATAATCTAAAACATCAATGTCAGCAGACTACAGGCTGAAAGACCTCGGGTCGATAACCCTTCAAAGATCAAATATATAATATTAAATGAAACACGTAATCCTTTTTCTTAAGTGGAGAAAAAGAATTACCTGTTTCACTTAATATTAAATTCATCTTCACGTAACTCATACCGAAACTATTAATGGATTTGATAGCTAACGCCATCTAATGCTCCACCACACTGAAGAGGACCTTGAAGTGCGAAACGCGTCTGTGGGTATCTGGTGCTGCAATACTGAACACAAATTCAATTTTCATACCGAAACATTTAATCAAACATATACAGACATTTTTTTACATTTTATAAACATTTTTTTTTACTGATTTTTAATAAAGATTATTTTACATATAAGAGTTACCTGATTATATTTTTAGAGAAAATTGCAATTGCATTTATGTAATTAAATAAAATAAAATTATTTTATTTGATTAATATTTGTTGTCCTCACCGAAGAAAACCAACACTAGCACTGCTGTTTTGATTAATTGACAATCAAATCTAGACTGGACCAGATGCTCACAAATTCTCAGCACAAAGGCGACAATAAATTCCCCTTCATCATCTTTTTTTTCTAATTTCTAACGCGTCGCATAACAAATTACGCTTTTAATCAATTTCAGCTATTGCGCAGAACGATTCGTTAAAGGTAAACAAAGAGGATTGCGCTTATCTGTGCACAGTTTTTTTGTCTCTTCGGATTTTATGGTTTTTCTTTGTTGTTATTATAATCCTTTGAGAAATAAATGGAATGAAAATGTTTCATTGATATAATTATGCTTTTGATAAAAAATAATTCCGAGTTGTTAAAAACCTCGTCTGCTTTATAAAATTATAAATATAAAATCAACTGGGAAAGGAATATTAATAAAAAATCACAGTGATATTGAGAAATGGTTAAACATTCCATTTAATGTTGGAAACATTTAAATCGAATTTAATAATCTTTATTTTCTACAGAAAAATGAATATACCAACTTGGAAACGAGGCGTGATAACCTGCATCCCAAAACAAAATAGTAATTCTCTCCTAGTATCCAGCTATCGCCCCATCACACTACTCCCAGTCCTCGGAAAAATTTTCGAAAATATCCTACAACATATATCGGACCGCATACCACCCTACCAATTCGGCTTCATGGAACACTCTTCCTCTATCCATCCTAACCTGTAATGTTCAAACGGCCCACCTAGAAGGTAAAAAGTCAGCCATCTTATTTTTAGACATTCAGAAGGCCTTTGACTCCGTCTGACATCGGAGACTTCTGTTTAAATGTAACTCCCTTAACATCCCTAAACATTTACTCAACCTTATAGATAATTGTTCAATAGATCCCTAAAAGTAAAAATCCGTAATTTTTTTTCTCTGCCACTTACTTCCTAACAAGGTCTGCCTCAAGGCCCTCCTCTATCTCCGCTCCTCTACAATATATACGTTCATGATCTATACAATCCTAACCCCCAATACCTCAACAAATCATTATATGCTTTACTGTACGCCGATAACACTGCCTTAATTTCCCATGCACCCACATTACATAAAGCCCTTAGTACTCGATAGGATTCAACTATGGTTTGCTAAATGGAGAATAAGCATCAATTCCAACAAATCACAACTTCTAATTAATACCTTTTCATCGACCCAAGAACTCATCTTTCACAGTCTCCATAAATAATCACCGCATCTCCCCAGCTAACACCGCCAAGTATCTTGGAATCATTTAACTCGAAATTCTCCTTCAAACTACACTCCCAAAACCTCAAAGGTAAAGTTCGAGCAAGGGCACGACATTTCAGAATACTAACGTATCGAAGCGAAGGTATTACTACTAAAACTGTCGTTCAAATATACAAGATGATTTGTCGGCCTTTGCTCCACTATGCTGCTGTCCTTTATCATAATCCTCTGCCCTCAGTCCTAAATCATCTCCAAGTTGCTGAACGATTGGCCCTCAGAGTACTCACCAAAATAAGACACCCACAGAACCCGTTACACAACCCTTCCAATGCCCTCCTATAATAAAAATGCAATATAATCCTCATAGAACAACGAATCATCCACCTATCCCAAACATTTGCCTTAAACCCTTATGTCCACGAACTAATCAACCACCTATGCATCCCGCGAAAGCTTAACATCAGCCCTAAATACAAACATCTAATCACAACAACTCATCAATTTATATCATCATTTTTCAGAGACGACTGAATAACTGACATAGACACAACGCTGACAATATGACAAGTAATAAGACAACGACACTAATGACAACGACAGGCTGAAAGACCGCAGGTCGATAGCCGATTTACAGAAATATATTTTGTTTTTATGTCTAATCTAGAATAGATGTTATAGATTTTGTTAATTTTCTGTAAATTAAGATATTTATATACAGTGTGGAAACTTTAACTGGAATAAAATTCATAACTTCGATATAGGCGATTTTTGCAAAAAATCCCGAAACACGCTAAGTATTGTTTTTTCTTGCCCTCATTTCTATGTATATGCTGCTTGTTTATCTGTTCCCGGAAGAGCGCAGCCACCTCTGACTTTTTTTTTCAAATGGAAAGGTATGTCAAGTGACACCTCGTTTGAAAGGTCTCTTCGCAAGTAATACAACACACTATTTATTTCTTGAATATTTACAAAGCCCACGTGATAAAAAAAAGAAAACCACTTTTACATTGAACATGTTTCGGCGTAAAGTTGTAGGTTTTTGACATGTGTTTTGATGCTATGGAACTGCGTTGCTTAGTTACTAGTGATAATAATAGTCACCAAAGCAGTCACATACGCTCGTCAAGTTGTCGAAGTGATTTCTAAAATGCAGTATTTAACCAAAAATCTCCGAATCGAGATTCTGATGATGATCGGTTATGGTAACAGAAGACGAAGTCAGCTTGAGGTTGCTCAGTTATTTCGAAAAGAGCATCCGGATTTATCACCCATTAGCCAAGGTACCATAAGCAAAATTGAGACACAATACAACAATTTGGGTCATGTCAGGGTTGTGCCCAGACAGCGAAATCCCACTGTTCAAGCAGATACCAGGCTAAACGTATTATTAACTCTTCAAGAAAATCCAGTGACTCCAGCCAGGCAACTGGCCCGTGACAACGAGATTAGTCATACTACTGTCCTGAAAATTCTTAGATCAGCCAAGCTGTATCCTTACAAGATGCAGGCACTCCAAGAATTAACGGAGGATGACCCGGACCGCCGAATCGAATTTTGCGAGCAAATGATGAACATGATCGACAATAACCAGATTTCATTAGCATCAATTCTTTTTTCCGACGGAAGTACTTTTACCTTACATGGTGATCAAAATTGTCGTTATTGGGCTGATCATAACCCTCATTGGATGCGAGAAACTCATACTCAGTTCCCGCAAAAAGTCAATGTATGGGCTGGAATAATAGGTGATCAGATTGTAGGACCAGTATTCTTCGATGGTAATCTTAATGGAGCAACATATCTTACGTTTCTTCAAGACGACCTCATGCCAGCGTTAGCCACTTTATTTCTAAATCCATTAGATCCAGATTTACCTGATGAACGAATATGGTATCAACAGGACGGAGCTCCACCCCATTATGCTGTGATCGTTCGTAGATATTTAGACGAAGTTTTTCCCAATAGATGGATTGGAAGAAGAGGTCACATTGAATGGCCGGCGAGATCTCCGGATCTTAGTCCCCTTGACTTTTTTTTGTGGGGATATCTCAAGAGTAAGATCTATGTAACCAAACCAAACGACATTGAGGACCTTAAGCAACGTATTAGGCATGAAATACGGCAAGTCACACCAGAAATGTTACAAAACATTAGAGATGCATGTTATCATCGATTTGCACTTTGCCAAGAAAGAAACGGTGCCCATTTTGAACATTTGTTGCATTAAATAGTATTCAAGTTATAAAAGTGTTTTTTTTTATCACGTGGGATTTGTAAATATTCAAGAAATAAATAGTGTGTTGTATTACTTGCGCAGAGACTTTTCAAACGAGGTGTCACTTGACATACCTTTCCATTTGAAAAAAAAAGTCAGAGGTGGCTGCGCTCTTCCGGGAACAGAGAAACAAGCAGCATATACATAGAAATGAGGGCAAGAAAAAACAATACTTAGCGTGTTTCGGGATTTTTTGCAAAAATCGCCTATATCGAAGTTATAAATTTTATTCCAGTTAAAGTTTCCACCCTGTATATTGCTCAAAATCGATTGAAATTTTGGTTGAGTCGGCTTTGAGCATCTGTAATTTCAATGAGAGTAACCGATTTTATTCTTCACAACAAAAAAGTTCGTCCATTTCTTAACAATCCCTGTGATAATTTTTAAAATTCGGCGTTTCATCATTTTTTGTATTTTACTTTTTTTCTGCAGAAAGTGCACAATTTCTGCACTTTAAAAAAATGCATTTATTTGAATAAACTTTTAGCATCTATAATTTCAAAGAGAGTAACCGATTTTATTTTTTCCAACAAGAAAGTTCGTCCATTTCTTAACATACCCTGTGATCATTTTCAAAATTCGGCGTTTTTTTTGTTATTATTTGCATTTTATTTTCTTTTAAAGAAAGCACACAATTTCCACACTTGAAAAAAAAAATACATTCATTTGAATAAACTTTTAGTAACTGTAATTTTACTTTCAACACAACAAATTTAAAATATTTAAGCATCCCAATGAGCAAAAAACAAACAAATAACGTTATATGAACAATGTAACAACATTAAACGTTGTTATAATGTTGATAACACATTACTTTAATCTGTTTGTTCAGTGGAATTAGTATAAGGTTTATTAATTTCGCGACCACCTTCATAAATGAATTTTTGTTCAATTCTCTATAGAAAGAAACATATTTTCAGTACCATTAGAAATGAAGCTAAATTTAAGCGAATGCAATCTCCTAAATTTAACTCATTTTCCTACCTTAAGAAAATGAGCTAAATTTAAGCGATTGCATTCGTTGAAATTTACCTCAATTTCTCAAGGTACTCAGAATGAGTGTTTCCTTCTATACAGAATTAAACACAAAATCAGAATACAATTTACGAAGGTGGTCACGTTCTAAATTAATTAATTTATTTAATCCATCACTAACCTAATTTATAAATCAAAAACGATCGTTTAAAATCCTCCTAGCCAATTTCCACAATCGATAATTTAACAACACACAACACATCACTCCGATTAATTCAATCAAACATAGAAAAATCACTGGTGAAACACAAACATTTAATTAATTCGCGAAATAAAACGGAAGAGGCGAAGAGAACCGCACGAATCTTTGACCTCGACTGATCAATCAAGGTGAAAATTTCGCACGCATTTTTAATTCGCGCACACTCAAAACGAAATCCGAGCGGACGAATGCAATTGTTAATCCTTATCAGTGATATTTGTGCCCGCGACGAAAACATAAATAAAAACTGGATTTTTTTTTGTTGTGATTGAAACCTGTTTATTAAAAATGTAGATTGCAGCAATAACGAGTGAATGAAATTATAGGTTTTTAATTTATTTAAAGGGCGAATAATTTTATTTGCTATTTCTTGAATATATTAACATGTTTGAATAAATTTATGCACGGTATAAATAAAAGACACGCGAGAATTTCAATTAGCACAAATAAGTCACCGACAAAAATAGACTGAACATGTTTCCCTTCGCGGTTTATCATTACCTAATTAACCTTTATACAGAGTGTAAATCATCGTTACTAGCTATGTAATGTGCTATTTTTTTATTGCCGCTTGTTTATTTGTGTGGGTGGTATTTTGTTTAGAGCTAATTTAAGCACGCTGAGGAAGTTGGCTGTTTGTAAAAAGAGATGAATTTTGATGTGTTGCTTCCTTTCAGAAACGAATAATGCCTTTTATAAATAAATATTTTATTGTAAATTTCATTTTACAACTCTGTATGTAGGAGGTAAACTACACCAAGTCAAAATTTATTTCAAAATACGTTTTTTTTATACTGTTGGAAACATAATTTTACTTTATCTAGAGGTAAATTGCACTGTAAAATTTCAAAAATGCAGCTTACCTTCCACATTAGGGGTGCCAATCCCGAGCCATTTTTCCAATCCCGGGATTTTCGGTACAATGGTCAAGTTTCCCGGGATCCCGGGACTATTCCCGGGATCCCGGGAAAATATGTAATTGTATATAGGTGAAATATTTTAAGAAATTGTTTCTTATTGATGTGGAATTCCAGCGCGAATTACGTTTTTAATATACGTTTAAAAAAAATGGCTAAATAAAAATGTCTTACAGTTTCACCAACATTTATTTATTTATGTATCTACACTACATATTTTTGAAAAAAGATCGCAATGAGATTAATGCGTCCAGTGTCTCGTCTCCCAGGCTTGAGCGAATCTTATTGCAGATATATCCGGCCGAAGAGAAACATCTTTCGGACTCTACACTAGTTGGGGGGATGGTTTTTAAAAAATCGTAGGCACGTTGTAGATTATTCCCACGTTTACCCCCATTAGCAAATAATTCTATTTCTTTCACTATAATATCTGATAATCGGAGCTTGGTGCGTTCCATCTGGAGCTGTGGTACTTCAGAACATGTTTTTAGAACCTTCTGCAATTTATCTTTTAAAGATATCTTTTCCTCGGTGCGTATAATCTCCGCAATTGAAACCTCCTCGTCGGAGCTATCTTGTGTCCCACACTCCTCTACGGAATTATTGCCTAATCTGGTTAGGAGTTTTTCCAATTCATGTTTAATTACTTCGATATTTGGAACACTTAAGCACTCGTCCAATCCAGTATTTGTGTAATTGGGGTTGGTAAGATATCCTAAAAGCCCGGAAAAAATAGTTCTACGTTGGTTAATTCTTGTTCTTAGTGCATTTTTAAACTCATCGCTTAAAACTGATTTGGTTCTGAGGATTTCTTCCAACATGAAATTTAATGCAGCATCAGCTTTATATAGATCCATGTCACGTCGACATAACGCCTGTACTGTTAATTGTACTGGCTGAAGAATTTTTACAATGCCTTGAATTAATTCACATTCAAAATCCAGCATTGGTGTCATATTTAGATCAATCATTGCCTTTTTAATTGAATTTTTTAACAACATAAAACGTTCAAGCATGGTAAGTAGACTGCTCCATCTTGTTTTACAGTCTAATACAAGTTTAAGCTCTTTTCCATGATCATTTTGAACATACTTTTTAAGAATGTCATTTTTAGTCGGAGATTTTCTAAACGCGCGAACAATTTTTCTCGTTTTTGCTATTAATGAATTTAATTCATGACTAGTAGTTACTTCGAAGAAGTCGCGATCTGCACAAAACATTAATCCATCCTCTTCCTCATCACCTTCGTCATCACTACTATCAATGTCAGTATCACAGAGTTCTTCTTTCTTTTTATAAAGAACGTCAATCACAGCCAACTGGATGCCATGCGCAAGACATAATTGCTGCCCTGGAACAATAAGTTTTCCGACTTTAACCATAACGCTAGCTCCATCAGTAGTAACAGCGACAATATCCTTCGACAAATTTATGTTGAATGCTAAGAGCCGATGTTCTAACATTTCAACACACACCGGAGCAGTCATTGAATATTTGTACCTTACCAACCCTAGGTTCCAGAATTTATCATGGCCATGTACATTTATATTCATAAAATGCTTATTTGATGTTGAGGTCCATTCATCGAATGTCAAACTAAATTTGTCACCTTTATTCTTTAGCTGTTGAAGCTCTTCAGTGGTGTGTTTGCGAATTTTCTCGAAATAATTCATAACGTGTTTTTTAACAGTCTCTCGAGATTTCGGCACTGAAAATCCCCTTGCTTCCAATGATTCTCTTAAATCAACTGATTCTACAAACATAGAGAAAGGAAAACCATCTAAAGCAGTCATTCTTGCTATTACAGCGTCGAAGCATTTATCATTTATTGGCGTAAAATAGTCCATCAGCTTTTTCTGTTTGCACGGTCGTTTATAATTAATTATTCCATCTGAATTACTCGTTCCAGCAATCTGCTCTGTTTGAGTTTCAAGAGAATCTCGGATACGCTTCTTAGAGTGGTCAATTTTATGAGTTTTGAGATGCGTAAGTAGACCTTTGGTGGAGCCACCTTTGGTTTTCAAAATTGCGTGACAACGTTTACATTTTGCAGTTTCCCCACGACCTTTTTCTATTAGAAAATAAAACCAGACAGAGTCGATGTCATTTGCTTTTGTCTGATGTGGGCCGTAGAGAGCAGCAACTTTTAATTCAGAGATAGTTGTAAGAACGCCTGCAAAAAAGGTATCATAGGTTAATAAACTCCCCAAATAACCTACTTTTTATTTGTAAATTTTTGTTGTTGCAGAGAAACCAAATTTGCTTAATGATAAAACTCACATAATTAGCACGTTGTCTCTCGAAATGTACATCTAACATTAAAATAAAAAGTGAAATAAGGAATAACAGTCGTCTATTTTTGTGATTAATCACTTCACATAAACTCGAAAATATTCAGTTAACAGATCTTTAATGATCTGTCATATTACATTTCAATCAGCGCCAAAACAAATACATATATGTCTCACATAACATATCTATTTCCGATAACATGACAAACTGTAGGAAATAAAATTGATTCCAATTATTATCAAGTGATTGACCAGTTTTTGCAACAGTTAAGAGGTAGTCGACCGCAAGTGAAAACGCCAAAACGCACCAAACGCCTGCCAATATATCACACTTATTTATGCATAGAAATTGACACAAAAATAAACACGTGTTCAATAAGGTACATTCTTCCCATACACGGCGGTAGATTTTCAATTAAAGTTATGAATGTTGCAAAAAAAATGTAAACTAGACAAATTTCATAAATTTACGGATGTTTGATATTTTTTTATCTCAAAAACCAGCATAGTTAGAAAGAATTTGTTGCAACAAGTATGTAGTTTGCACTTTTATTAAACACTATATTTTTTTCAAATCATTTTATAATCAAATAACAGTGTGGGGACTACGAAATTTCTGTTAATTTAATAACATAATACTAGAAATCGTGTAAAACGCCCGCCACAACTACACTGCCATTTGACTATAAAACGATTTGAAAAAAATTATAGTGTTTAATAAAAGTATAAACTAATACTTGGTACGACGAATTCTTTCTAACTTTGTTGGTTTTTGAGATAAAAAATATCAAACATCGGAAAATTTATAAAATTCGTCAAGTTTAAATTTTTTTTTTTCGCAACATTCATAACTTCAATTGAAAATCTACCGTAGTATATTGTAGAATGTACCTTAATAAACACGGGTTTATTTTTGTGTCTATTTCTAAATTTCTATGCATAAATAAGTGTGATAGAATGGCGGGCGTTTCGTGCGTTTTGGCGTTTTCACTTCCGGTCGACTACCTCTTAACAAAAATGTGTATAAACAAAATTCAGATACATTAATTAAATTAATTTAAATTTATATTATAAACCATGTTATAATAACACTACGGTCGACGGAAAAATATTGTAAAAAATAGCGATTCATAGTCTTGACAGTTAACGCATGAGAAGCTAGCGGTCGAAAAAATCTCAATTAAAAATCGCTTTTGATATTACATTGGAGCATTAAATAACTATTAGTACAACTGTTTCAAACAATCGGATGGTCCCTTTCAGCAATAAGAAATTCAAATATAAATTACACAAATAATGGTAACATAACCAATAACATTTGAAACTATATGTATGAAAGAAAGGTTTCGATTTACAATTACAGAATAAGCAAATCATGCAGTGATTCAATAATAAATGTACTAATAAACAGTATTCACCCTTTTTCTTATTAGTATCCTGGTCACTCAAATCCATTCTTATTCTTCGAAAAACAACACTCAATATAAAACGAATAACAAATCCGGTGAATTACCGAATTACCAAACATATGTCAGCCGTTGTACGGCCTTCGATCTCGAAAACCGCCGTGTTGCCAAGTCTTGCGATAAATAATAATAATCAAATAATTTGTATCGTTAAAATAATAAAAACAATTAATGCCATCAAAAAGAGTATTTTTTAAATTTTGTAATATAGTACGAGATCCCGGGATTAGGACTTTTTAATCCCGGGTTTTTTGGGATCGATTTTTTGACGGGATCCCGGGACCCCGGGATTTCGGGATCCCGGGATTGGCACCCCTATTCCACATACAGAAATAAATATTTCATTTTTTATTATCAATATAATTTTGAGTTAAACAAGGCTTTTCAGACGCCTTTTAAAACTCAACATTATATTAATAACAGGGATTGTACATTTTCTGACTATGATTCGGTAAATATGTGAATTGCAAGAATTTCATTTTAGGGATAAAAGTAATTTAATACAATTGCATTCAATGAACTACCTTTAACGAGGATTTCCACACCTTAATTAACCCTTTCAGCCCTGGAATTTATCTGGTGTTCAAAATGTTTTCTACACTGTATATTATTTATTACTATCTCAGATACACAGAGACTTTTTTTAAGTAAACATATCTCAATATACTGCATACGCTATAAATCTTCATATATTTGTTGTTTTTACATATATTTCAAATTGAACTTTCAAAAGAGTGTTTTCCACTCCCAGATTAAGCATGAAGTAAAATGTTGAGTTTAGAAGAGCCTGAAAATTTGGTTTGGTCGTGTAGCGCGTAGCGCTACGCGACCAAACCAATTTTTTTAGACTTTTCTAAACTCGAAATTTTACTTCATGCGCCACACGTACTAAACACTGATGTCATGTAATGTTTATAATACACGTTTTTAGCATACTGCTTTAGTAGAATATTTTGAACTTCACCTAAAATCAGTGTTTTATACGCGTGGCGCATGAAGTAAAATTTCGAGTTTAGAAAAGCCTGAAATTTTATTCAGGCTTTTCTAAACTCGAAATTTTACTTCATGCGCCACGCGTACTAAACACTGATGTGATGTAATGTTTATAATACACGTTTGTAGCATACTGCTTTAGTAGAATATTTTGAACTTCACCTAAAATCAGTGTTTTATACGCGTGGCGCATGAAGTAAAATTTCGAGTTTAAAAAAGCCTGAAAATTTGGTTTGGTCGCGTAGCGCTACGCGCTACGCGACCAAACCAAATTTTCAGGCTTTTCTAAACTCGAAATTTTACTTCATGCTTAATCTGGGAGTGGAAAACACTCGTTTAAGATTTCAAATTAAACTATTTTAAAAAACAAACGATTATCAAAGAAGTTACAGCTCATGAACAGATGTATTTATATTTAAAAGGAACATTCTTAGTATGTTAACCAAATTTTAGTGGTTGCAAATGCCACCGTCAGGTCCGAAAGGATTAAGCATCCGCGAAGCAGAGCGACCAAACCAAATTTTTAGGCTTTCGAAATGTTACTTCATGCGCCATGCGTATAAAACACTGATTTAAAGTGAAGTTCCAAAACACACACAACTACAATTATAGACAATCCAATTAACATTAACGATACTGGATAAACTTTTAGTGAATTTTGCATTGCGATTTATTGAATTATTGAACCAATTTTATTGTAATGAGGGTGAGAAAGTTGGTAATTAAATCAACACACTAGAGTCGAAGAAATGTGAAATAACTCGTGAATAATTGCATTATTAATTAGCTTGTTATTACGTTAACAAAGATAAGAAAGGAAAAAGAAAAATAATTATAGCAACAGTTTCACTTCACAATAACCTTTGTTTCTTCTTTCTTTGCAAAAGTAATAACAATGATGATTATAATAATAATAAGACAAACGAGAAATACAGATTAAGCAGTTTGTGTAACTTAAACCGCTGATTAATCTTAATACTTGGATTGAGACTAAATTTTTCGTAAGTATAAATGAAATTGAAAATACTTGGTTGTAGAATACTTCCAAACATTAGAAGTGCAGAGATTCTTAACGCAATCTACAACAAATTTGTCTTACAAAGACAAAATCAAACACTTATTGAAACAACTACTTCCCGACATAATACCCAAGTGTTTGCTGTTAATTTTTGCTTTCTCTGTAATAATAAAGCAAAAAATGAGAAACTGTTGTTTTCAATACATTCATTGTCTGTTTTTAGTTATTTTATAATAATTTAATTATTTTTTATATTGAACTATTAAAAATAATGCCTGAAAATCCATGAAAATAGCTTCATAACTTGATTAGAAAGGAAGCAAAAAATGAGTGTTTAGTCTCAATAGATTCATTATCTGCATTTATGTAGTTATTTTACATATTAAAATTTACAAAATATTGTCTGAAAATCCACACATTTTTTTTTTAAATCACAGATATTCCCCTTGTTGTTAGAAACAATCTGAGCAAATGTATTTATTGAGAAAACAAATATTTCACTCTAACCATTTTTAAAATAAATTGAACCGTGTTGGAAATATTCCTAGTAGACGCTCAAAGTTTTCGAACTTTGAGTGGTGGCTGTTCAAAGTTTTCCAAATTCGAGTGGTGAATGCTCAACATTTTTCAAATTTGAGTGGTGGATGTACAAAGTTTACCTAATATAAGTGGTGGATGCTTAAAGTGTTCAAAGTTTAAGTGGTGGATGGTAACTTTGAGAATCCACCACATATCTGATGGATGCTCAACATTTTTTAACTATAAGTGGTGAATGCTTCAAGTTTTCTAACTTTGAGTAGTGAATGCTCAAAGTTTTTCAAATTTAAGTGGTAGATGCTTAAAGTTTTTCAACTTTGAGTGGTAGATGCTCAAAGTATACTAAATTTAAGTGATAAATGGTAAAAGTTTTCCAACTTTGAGTGGTGGATGCTCAAAGTTTACCAAATTTAAGTGGCGAATGGTCAAAGTTTTCTAATTTTAAATGGTTGATGCTCAAAGTTTTCCAAATGTAAGTGATAGATACTCAAAGTTTTCAAACTTAAATTGGTAGATGCTCAAAGTTTTCCAAATGTAAGTGGTGGATGTTAACTTTGAACATCCTCCGTATTCCTGGTGGATGCTTAAAGTATTTCAACCTTAAGTGGTGGATACTAAAAGTTTTGCAAAATTAAGTAGTGGATGCTCAAAGTTTTCCAACTTTAAGTGGTAGATGCTCAAAGTTTACCAAATGTAAGTAGTGGATGTTACCTTTGAACATCCTCCGTATTCCTGGTGGATGCTTAAAGTTTTTCAACTTTAAGTGGTGGATACTCAAATTTTTCCAATTTTGAAGTTCTACCAGGAACTCAATTTTTATGTTAGAAATAAATAGTGACCATCATTTTAGGAATTGAAAACTTCCTAGAGAATAACTACAGGGTGTCTACGCTATACCGTTTGTTAAAAGTTTATGAGGTTGCGCTTGCACTAAACATTTGAAAAGCATCCATGTCATACGGTTGAATCAGTTCTCCTCTTATGAAATATTTTCAACTTTATATCCCGGAAGTGCTATAAAGTTCCACTGAAAGTAGCACCAAATGTGTTATTTTAAATAGAACACCCTATATATTAGTAATTTTTTGGATTCCTCGTTTAAATTGCAACATATTTTATTCGAACATATGTACATTATAGTTTTCAAGCAAAACAAATATTTCTAAAATGTTAACCTCTAAAAGGCATCTTGAAATCTGTCTGTAACTTTTCTTAAGAATAAGATAAAAATATGATTTATATCTCTACTTGTACTTAGAGGGTGCTTCTATGAGTATATTAATTGGAAACTGTCAATTTAGACAATAAGTGTTCTTAAAATGTCAATATTGAAGTTTCCTTTTCAAAATCTGGTAATTCAATTTTTTTAAATGGAATGATCCATTTTTTATCACATAATACGATTGTAAGGAAAATTTCCTACAAAAAAGTATTAACAACTATACTCCTGGAGCAAGTGGTTTTTGAATTATTTCGCAGATTTGTTTTTCGTCGAATTTATGAAGGGAATAATGCGCGCATAAGTCGCAACTGAATTTTAGTAGGCAAGTAGTAATGCTTCTGTTTTGTCGCGTATGTAATGCCAAATGTCAAATAATAAAAACAATTAGTACAAAGTTATACAGAAATCAACAAAATGAATAATTACACAAATCAACAAATGATCAATTTAGTCTTTATACATGGCAACTGCGATAAAATTGTTACTTGAACCTGTAGAGTATTTAGTGAAACATTTGCCGCCGATGAATAAAACAATATTTAGAAGATTGGAATCAAATTTTGTTCAATGAATAAAGAATAAATTGATAATTTGTTGATTTGTATAATTATTCATTTTGTAAAACTCTGTACTAATTCTTTTTATTATTTAACATTTCGCAATACAATCGCGACAAAACAAAAGCATACTACTAGCCTACTAAAATTCAATTGCGACTTATGCGCGCATTATACAATGCATAAATGCTACTTGCTTTAGGAGTATAGTTGTATAATACTTTTTTGTAGGAAATGCTCCCCCCAATCGCACCATGTGATAAAAAATGGGTCATTCCATTTAAAAAAATTGAATTACTAGATATTGAAGAGAGCACTTAGATATTGACATTTTAAAAACACTTATTGTCAAAATTGACAGTTTGTAATTAATTTACTCATAAAGGCATCCTCTAGGTACAAGTTGAGATATAAATCATATTTTTATCGTATTCTTAAGAGATGTTACAGACGGATTTCAAGATGCCTTTTAGAGGTCAACATTTTAGCAATATTTTTTTTTCTTAAAAACTATAAGAGATAAGTGTACATATTTTCGAATAAAATATGTTGCAATTTGAACGAGGAGGCCAAAAAAATATCAATATATAGGGTGTTTTATTTAAAATAAAAAATTTGATGCTACTTCCGGTGGAACCGGAAGTGATATAAAACTGAAAATATTTCACATGAGGAGAACTGATTCAATCATATGACAAGGATTTTGTTCAAATTTTTAGTGCAACGGCAACCCCATAAACTTTTAACGAACGGTTTAGCGTAAACACCCTGTATAGGTCAAAACTATTCGGAGTTAAATATAAAATCAGTAAAACTAACCAAGTGTTTTGATTAAATTTACCGTAATTAGACTTAAAAATTGTTCGCACAAAGTTAATTAATTTTCTGTGGTAAGTAAATAAAATCCTTTCTAAGATAAACCTAAATACCAAAGATAAAGATTGATATACGATCTGTTTGAACTTTCAAGAAACTATATACCAACAATTTGCGTAATTCCTGGCGAAAACAAAACACACACACGTATACACATCTCTCTCTTTCTTCTCTACTTTCAGTAGTTAAAAGTTCATTGGTGTCCAATTGTGAATTGTAGAGTAGAAAACGTTATGCAACGAGATTTTTCGGGCTTCTAGACCTCCATTAACGGACCGAATTTCCGCGTACATGCAATTTTCATTCCGTCGATAGCGAACCATGTGATTTGTGAAATCGAAACAATGGAGTTTTAAAAGAACGAAACAATGGTTTGATTTTTTGTTGTTGTTGCACATCCGGACTTGTTTTACAAATCTGTGTTATAGATGGAATAACGTACAAATCATGCATATTTCTAAGTTGATTAATTGATTTACGTGAAGACCAAATTAATTTAAAGAAGAAAATTAAACTATTAATGGATATCGATAGCTAACGCCATCTAATGCTTCATAGTGGCAAGAAAATTAAACGTAAAGAAAAATTGTTTTTGTCAATAGTTTGCAGAATATTTACAAAATATAAAAACAAATTAAAATTAATATCGACTTTCTGCAAAAATGTTGTCCCATTGAGACAAGTCTCCAAATATTCATTGAAACAACTACTTCTCGAGCTAATACTCCGACAGATATTGAATTATACAATGAATATTTGAGTTATACCACAGCTTTACTGTTCTATGCAATTTATATGCAAAATGCAACATCAGGTCAAACAGGTCAAACTTAAGTTTTCTTTATGTGAAATTGTCTTTATGTTAAACTGTACCGTTAAAGGCGGTATGTCACTCTCTCTCAGGTATCAAATTGTTCGCACCTACTAATGAGTTAATCCCTTTACCTATAAATCTTCATTTTCAATCGGTCCCGTTTTGTGTACCTGTTTCGACGACACACTTCGACATTCGTGTAAGTTTCCTATTTATTTTAATATTTTTTTGTATTGACAGTCTAAAGCATAGCTATACTGATGAGGGATACATCTCGAAACGCGTCTGCAGATGGCTTAAGACATTTAATATTCATTCCCTGTAATTTTTTCAATTTATTTGAATTTCCTGATAAATCATTTAGTTTGCTGAGAGAATAATTTGACCTGATGTTGCATTTTGCATTTGAATTATACATAGAACAGTAAAGCTGTCGTGTAACTCAAATATTCATTGTATAATTCAATATCTGTCGGGGTATTAGCTCGAGAAGTAGTTGTTTCAATGAATATTTGGAGACGTCACAATGAGATTTTTTTTGCAGAACGTCGATATTTATTTTAATTAGTTTTTATATTTCAAATAAATTTGACAAATAAAGAACTAATAACCTTTCATCACGTGTGAAGAAAGGGTATTAGTGTATTATTTGTCAAATGCATTTTTCTGTTATATTTTTGTGCAACAAAATCATAATTCTTCTAGAATCAAATGTCAAAACCGAGATAAGTGTTGATTTTTATTGTGATATTTAACACCATATAATTTACTTATCTAACCCAATTTGTTGGACTGTTATTTTGCGTGATTCAAAATATAGAACATACAGCAAATAATCACGATAATTGGGTGCTGAAGCTTGATTTTAGTTTTGGAACATTCCCGTGCAGTTTTCAATCAGTTATTTTAAATAGAAATGACTCAAGAATATGAATTTGTGTTCAGTACTCATTCATTCCACCAGATAACTATATACGCGTTTCAGGCTTCAACGCCATCATCAGTATAGTCCTGAACCAGTGCTCTGAAGAATACTGAACATCTTTGACCATTTATTATGACCTGTGCAATTTACTTATGTTCGAAGTGGGCATTATATGGCGTTTACGCTTTCAAGCATAAAGAAATGACAATTTTTAACAGTTTAATTAAAACACTTAACTTTGTTTTACCCCTTTTATTTTACTTTTCAGTGACTATAGTTTTGACTACAAGCTAGTCATTATCAAACTAAGTGACTTAGTTTGATAATGACTAGCTTGTAGTCGAAACTATAGTCACTGAAAAGTAAAATAAAAATGGTAAAACAAAGTTAAGTGTTTTCATTAAATTGTTATGAAGATGTACCACAAAGTGAATGCCAACCAAATTAAAGATTTAATTTTTAGCTTCGAATTTCATATGCACATTAAATTAAAGCTCTGTTTAACCCCAATGACCTTAGAAACAGTTTAAGATCATTTGTTCATTGTGTAAAAAAATATTTTTTTATTTTTAGTAAAAAGTCATCATTTCAATAACAAAATATGTATTGTATACATTGTATTTGAATGAAGAACTAAAGATCACAATCGTATACTCACTAATGAGTAATAAGGATTAAAATCGCATACTCACTGGAGTGAAAGCATAATGAGTAGGTAATAAAGTTTTGTTTTAATTATAATTATTAAATCACCCAACTGGGATCAATAAACCGTCGAAAACCCAATCCACATTCGAATGGTCGCTTTAGGCAAATTTATGCGACACATTTCTCTCCTATTTATTCTAGACTTTTTGGATGTTAACGAACGCCGTTCCGCAAAATTATAAATTTAAATGGGAAAACGTGACGCCGACTTCCTCGCGTAGAATTTTGTTATGGCTAACCTCTCCAATTATTGAGCGACTGCTCGAAGGGGAAATTATGTTTAAGTCAACAGCTAAAAGTCAACGGAGCCGAAAGAGTAAATTAATATTTTATGACTTGCAGCTGAATTTAGAATAGTTTATTAATATACAATCGCGCTTGTTAAAGAAGAGTTTACTTTAGGAAATTCGAAATTGTTGGAATGTTAAACATGATTCTCTTGTTATTAATTCATCAACAAGTTAATTAGAGCGATAATAAAAATTGTTGGATTGTGGAATAAATTGAAAGTCGAAATCAATCAATTTACCTGTATGTAATGTATAGTCATATAATTAAAAATAATTAAAAGTAAACTTTACAGGTAGTTTTTCTTTTATTTTTACCAGTATTTCTGTAAATTTAAAATAAAAGAACTTAATTGTTAAGGCAGTTAATAGTTGAAAGTTCATTTGCACTTTGATTCTGGTTTAAATAAAATACTTATTACTTATAATAAAGTGTACTCGCGACAATTGTTTCGCCACACTGTGGCTTCTTCAGGCGAAGAATTATAATTATTCTTCGCCTGAAGAAGCCACAGTGTGGCGAAACAATTGTCGCGAGTACACTTTATTGTAAGTAATAAGTATTTCATTTAAACTAAACAGTAAACTAAACTAACACAGTGTGGCGAAACAATTGTCGCGAGTACAATAAAGTGTTTGAAAGAAAGGTGTCTTATTTAAACTAAAATCAAAGTAGATTTTTAAAGCTATTTAATCGGTATACTTGAATAAAACTCAAATTGAACCAATTGTTTAAAACAATTATTATAGACAACCCAATACAGTTAGGCCCAGTTGCACCAGAAATGTTGAACTCAGATTCAAGCTGAACTCAAGTTCAAGATGACAGTTCCTATTGTTCTAATGTCACGTTGAACTCAAGTTCAGAGTTGAACCTGTTTAACGTGTTTGGTGCAACTCTCCCTTAATGTATATTGGGTTGCCTGTAATTGTTGTGTATGTTTCTGAACTTCACTATAAATCAGTGTTTTATACGCGTGGCGCATGAAGTAAAATTTCGAGTTTAGAAATTTTTTAGAATATCCGTATGAAATTTTGTGAGGATATTAAGTAAACATTGCTCATTGCTTTCAAAATATGTAAAAATCTAAAAATGCCCCATTAATAGTTTTTGAGTCATTTTCAATTTAACGTAAAAATATACTAATTTTATGCGCTTTTTACGATGATGAAATTTTCAAAGATTCATATCTTGATATTTTTCTGGAACATCCGTATGAAATTTTGTATGGGGATATTAAGTGAACATTGTTCTTTCAAAATATGTAAAAATATAAAAATACCCCATCAATAGTTTTTGAGTAATTTTGAATTTAACGTAAAATAGACTAATTTTATGCGCTTTTTAGGAAGATGAAATGTTTAAAGATTGATATAATAATAATAATAATAATAATTTATTACGGAATCACCTTTTTAACAAAATAATACAAAAAAATATATATCAGTGTTATATCTTGATAATATTTTGGAATATCGTTATGAAAATTTGTAAGGATATTAGGTAAACGTTATTCTTTTAAAATATTGATAAATCTAAAAATACCTCATTAATAGTTTTCGAGTAATTTCGAATTTAACGGAAAAATAAACTAATTTTATGCGATTTTTAGGAAGATGAAATTTTCAGATTCATATCTTGATTATTTTTTGGAATATCCCTATGAAATTTAGTGAGGATATTAAGTGAAGATTGTTCTTTCAAAATATGTAAAAATCTGCAAATATCAAATCAATAGTTTTCGAGTCATTTCGAATTTAACGAAAAATAAACTAATTTTATGTGATTTTTAGGAAGATAAAATTTTCAGATTTATATCTTGATATTTTTTTAGAATATTCCTATAAAAGTTAGTAAGACTATTAAGTAAACATTGTTCTTTCAAAATATGTAAAAATCTAAAAATATCCCATCAATAGTTTTCGAGTAATTTCGAATTTAACGGAAAAATAGACTAATTTTCTGCGTGTTTTAGAAAGATAACATTTTCAAAGATTCATATCTTGATAATTTTTTGGAATATCCGTATAAAATTTTGTGAGGATATTGAGTGAACATTGTTCTTTTAAAATATGTAAAAATCTAAAAACACCTCATCAATAGTTATGGAGTCATATTGAATTTAACGAAAAAATAGATTAATTTTATGCGCTTTTTAGGAAGATGAAATTTTCAAAGATTCATTGCTTGATAATTTTTTGGAATATGTGTATGAAATTTTGTGCGGAACAGTGTTCTTTAAAATTATGTAATAATCTAAAATTACCCCATTAATAGTTTTTGAGTAATTTCCAATTTAACGTAAAAATAGACTAATTTTATACTCTCTTTAGGAAGATAAAATTTTTAAAGATTCATATCTTGATAATTTTTTTGGAATATCTGTATGAAATTTTGTGAGGATATTAAGTGGACATTGTTCTTTCAAAATATGTAATAATCTCCACATACCCCATCAATAGTTTTTGAGAAATTTTCAATTTAACCGAAAAATAGACTAATTTTATACGATTTTTAGGAAGATGAAATGTTCAAAGATTCATGTATTCTTAATTTTTGAGAATTGTTCAGGCGTTAGTTGTTTTTTAAAATCGTTAATTTTGAAGCTTTAAACGAGTGTTTTCCACTCCCAGACTAAGCATGAAGTAAAATTTAGAGTTTAGAAAAGCCCCGCGTAGAAAATTTGTCGAGGGTCGCGCAGCGACCCGAGACAAATTTTCACGGGGCTTTTCTAAACTCGAAATTTTACTTCATGCGCCACGCGTACAAAACACTGATTTATAGGGAAGTTTAAAATATACTGATTAGGATGTGTCCTTAAATTTTTGAGTTTTTAAGTTATTTTTAGTCTATATTTACTATGATATTATTGTGAAAGAAATCATTTTATATTTGTAATACAAACATAATTTTCTCTTATGAATTTTCTGTAATTTGAGTTGTTTTAATAAAATATATTACAAAACTCATATTGCAGTGTCTATTGGCTATAATGGCATAACATACTTGGAATCGCCGACGGATTGGAACACATTGATGGCGACTAAACAATATTTCGGTCTTGTACTCGACCGCAGATGGGAAAGTGAGTGCCCGCTTGTTTATTTTTATTTACACAAGTTCCCCTCCTTAACCAGCCAACTTCGATGAATGAGCAACGTTTCCTCTTTCATTTAGTGTTTACGTTTTCTAAAGAAAAACAGACTTTCGTATGCAGCAATTTGTTAATCAACGCACGGAATCAATTAATGCGCATGCATGCACGCTCTTAGAGGTGAAATCAAATCCAAACGAATAAATAGTATACTATCTTCAACAGCAACAATGATAATAGCGACATGACGCTGCACTTTCAATTCAGCAACAGAGGAAATCGTGTTTTATTTATTTATTTGTACGTTTTGTTTAAAATACAAAGCTTGGCTAGAGTCAAGAAAAGCATTCTTTTGTATATGTAAGTAATTTGTAAAAATTAATAGAAATGCAAATCATTCTTTTATATCAAGTTTGAATAAACGAATAGAGTGTTTAAAAGTGGAGATATTTATTACTGTAAATCCTAGAAAATTATTCATTCGGCAAAGTTTATAGAAAATGAACAAAGAGATTGAATAACTTCAGCTAATTTTGAAACCTTTTATAATATAAATAAAATAAATTGAATTACACGAGCGTATCCTAATTATGTATTTTGATTTTCGTAATTTGTTTAGAGTCGTTCGATTTGTTTTTTCTACATTTTCTACGTACATTTGCGCGTGTTAATTGATCAAATGCTAAAAATTCTAACGAGTTTATTTATTCATATTTGAAATGTTAAATTTCTCCGACTTTTCCCTGACCCAACTGATTTCAGATTTGTTTCTCTGACTCTGAAAATAATTTCATATAACCAAACTAAATAATGTATATTTTGAATTTTACTGTAAATCAGTGTTTTGTACGCGTGGCGCATGAAGTAAAATTTCGAGTTGAGAAAAGCCCTAATTTGGATTTGGATGCTGCGCGTCCAAATCCAAATTCTTAGGGCTTTTCTCAACTCGAAATTTTACTTCATGCTCAGTCTAGGATTGGAAAACACTCGATAACATTATATTACGGGTGTGAAGTTAGCAATAGATCCAGCAATAGATTTTAAAAAAATCATATCTCGGAAAAAACAAAAGCAAATTAAATGAAATTGAAGATATACCCTTCAAATAGCCTAAATTATTACCCCAAGAAATATAAAACCCTTATCTTTTACCCTTCATATTTTTTCACCCCTTCCAAAAATATGTTATGATTTTTTTTTAATTTGGCAATATTTCATAAAGTTACTTTTTAGCTCAAAACATCTCTATAATACCTTCTTTTGATAAGTGAAATCAAAAAAACGTTTCGACGCCCCGTTCGCCACTAAACTATTGTTTTACCCTACGATTTCAAAAATTAATATCTCAGAGAAAAAAAAAAATACAAATCGAATAAAATTTAAAATACACGATAAGAGATGTCTAAGTTATCACCAAAAAAAATTAACCCTTAATTTTTACCTATAATATTTTTTCACCCCTTCCAAAAATGTAATCAATTTTTTTCTACTTTGGCAATGTTCCATAAAATTCATTTTTATCTCAAAATATCTCTATTCTACCCTCTTTTAATACACCTAATCAAAAAAACGTTTCGTCACCCTGTTCACCCCTAAAATATTTTCTTTACCCCGTGAATATGGAAATCAATATTTCCGAGAAAGCAAAATCATATCAAACAAAATATTACTAAGGAATACATCTTAATTAATAGCACAAAGAAGATCAACCCCTAAAATTACCCTTTCATTTTTTCTTGTCTTTAAATGTAATATATATATATTTTTATAAATTCACAATCTTCTTAAATGTTGATATGTATCATATATTATTTCTTTTTATCATGAGTATGTTTACTCTAATAAGCAAAAGTAAAAAAAAGTGCCAGGCACTTTACCCCCAAATAATAAAATAATAATCTCCTGCTCGTCGTATGGATTTATATGCGTATGGAATTATGTGCAACGATTTAAACATTATTTTTTCTGAATTTGGCAAAAGGCCATAGATAAATAAAAATTGTTATTTTAATCATTAATTACACACATTGATGATTAAACTAACAATTTTTATTTATCTATGGCTCTTTGCCAAATATGGAGAAAATAATGTTTAATTTATTGCATATAGATCCATACGTGACGAGCGGGAGATTTTTTTTTTTCGGGGGTGGAAAAGTGCTCCAAACGTTTTTTTGACTTTTGATTATGAAAGTACACACATTAATGATAAGAATAACAATTTTTATTTATCTATGGCTCTTTGCCAAATATGGAAAAAATAATGTTTAATTTATTACATATAGATCGATACGTGACGAGCGGGAGATTTTTTTTTTTCGGGGGTGAAAAAGTGCTCCAAACGTTTTTTTGACTGTTGATTATGAAAGTACACACATTAATGATAAGAATAACAATTTGTATTTATCTATGGCTCTTTGCCAAACATGGAAAAAATAATGTTTAATTTATTACATATAGATCCATACGTGACGAGCGGGAGATTATTTTTTTTGGGGGTGAAAAAGTGCTCCAAACGTTTTTTTGACTTTTGATTATGAAAGTACACACATTAATGATAAGAATAACAATTTTTATTTATCTATGGCTCTTTGCCAAATATGGAAAAAATAATGTTTAATTTATTACATATAGATCCATACGTGACGAGCAGGAGATTTTTTTTTTCGGGGGTGAAAAAGTGCTCCAAACGTTTTTTTGACTTTTGATTATGAAAGTACACACATTAATGATAAGAATAACAATTTTATTTATCTATGGCTCTTTGCCAAATATGGAAAAAATAATGTTTAATTTATTACATATAGATCCATACGTGACGAGCGGGAGATTATTTTTTTTTCGGGGGTGAAAATGTGCTCCAAACGTTTTTTTGACTTTTGATTATGAAAGTACACACATTAATGATAAGAATAACAATTTTTATTTATCTATGGCGCTTTGCCAAATATGGAGAAAATAATGTTTAATTTATTACATATAGATCCATACGTGACGAGCGGGAATTTTTTTTTTTTCGGGGGTGGAAAAGTGCTCCAAACGTTTTTTTGACTTTTGATTATGAAAGTACACACATTAATGATAAGAATAACAATTTTTATTTATCTATGGCTCTTTGCCAAATATGGAAAAAATAATGTTTAATTTATTACATATAGATCCATACGTGACGAGCGGGAGATTTTTTTTTTTCGGGGGTGAAAAAGTGCTCCAAACGTTTTTTTGACTTTTGATTATGAAAGTACACACATTAATGATAAGAATAACAATTTTTATTTATCTATGGCTCTTTGCCAAATATGGAAAAAATAATGTTTAATTTATTACATATAGATCCATACGTGACGAGCAGGAGATTTTTTTTTTCGGGGGTGAAAAAGTGCTCCAAACGTTTTTTTGACTTTTGATTATGAAAGTACACACATTAATGATAAGAATAACAATTTTTATTTATCTATGGCTCTTTGCCAAATATGGAAAAAATAATGTTTAATTTATTATATATAGATCCATACGTGACGAACGGGAGATTTTTTTTTTCGGGGGTGAAAAAGTGCTCCAAACGTTTTTTTGACTGTTGATTATGAAAGTACACACATTAATGATAAGAATAACAATTTTTATTTATCTATGGCTCTTTGCCAAATATGGAAAAAATAATGTTCAATTTATTACATATAGATCCATACGTGACGAGCGGGAGATTTTTTTTTTTTTTCGGGGGTGAAAAAGTGCTCCAAACGTTTTTTTGACTTTTGATTATGAAAGTACACACATTAATGATAAGAATAACAATTTTTATTTATCTATGGCGCTTTGCCAAATATGGAGAAAATAATGTTTAATTTATTACATATAGATCCATACGTGACGAGCGGGAATTTTTTTTTTTTCGGGGGTGGAAAAGTGCTCCAAACGTTTATTTGACTTTTGATTATGAAAGTACACACATTAATGATAAGAATAACAATTTTTATTTATCTATGGCTCTTTGCCAAATATGGAAAAAATAATGTTTAATTTATTACATATAGATCCATACGTGACGAGCGGGAGATTTTTTTTTTCGGGGGTGAAAAAGTGCTCCAAACGTTTTTTTGACTTTTGATTATAAAAGTACACACATTAATGATAAGAATAACAATTTTTATTTATCTATGGCGCTTTGCCAAATATGGAGAAAATAATGTTTAATTTATTGCATATAGATCCATACGTGACGAGCGGGAATTTTTTTTTTTTTTTTTCGGGGGTGGAAAAGTGCTCCAAACGTTTTTTTGACTTTTGATTATGAAAGTACACACATTAATGATAAGAATAACAATTTTTATTTATCTATGGCTCTTTGCCAAATATGGAAAAAATAATGTTTAATTTATTACATATAGATCCATACGTGACGAGCGGGAGATTTTTTTTTCGGGGGTGAAAAAGTGCTCCAAACGTTTTTTTGACTTTTGATTATGAAAGTACACACATTAATGATAAGAATAACAATTTTTATTTATCTATGGCTCTTTGCCAAATTCGGAAAAAATAATGTTTAATTTATTGCATATAGATCCATACGTGACGAGTGGGAGATTTTTTTTATTTCGGGGGTGGAAAAGTGCTCCAAACGTTTATTTGAGTTTTGATTATGAAAGTACACACATTAATGATAAGAATATCAATTTTTATTTATCTATGGCTCTTTGCCGAATTCGGAAAAAAATAATGTTTAAATCGTTGCACGTAATTCCATACGCATATAAATCCATACGATGAGCAGGAGATTATTATTTTATTATATGGGGGTAAAGTGCCTGACACTTTTTTTTTACTTTTGATAAAAAGAAATAATATATGATACATAACAACATTTAAGATGATTATGAATTTTAATAAATATATATATACCATTTAAAGACAAGAAAAAAGGAAATGGTAATTTTAGGGGTTGATCTTCTTTGTGCTATTAATTAAGATGTATTCCTTAGTAATATTTTGTTTGATTTGATTTTGCTTTCTCGGAAATATTGATTTCCATAAGAAAATATTTTAGGGGTGAACAGGGTGACGAAACGTTTTTTTTGATTAGGTGTATTAAAAGAGGGTAGAATAGAGATATTTTGAGATAAAAATGAATTTTATGGAACATTGCCAAAGTAGAAAAAAATTGATTACGTTTTTGGAAGGGGTGAAAAAATATTATAGGTAAAAATTATGGGTCAATTTTTTTTGGGTGATAACTTAGACATCTCTTATCGTGTATTTTAAATTTTATTCGATTTGTATTTTTTTTTTCTCTGAGATATTAATTTTTGAAATCTTAGGGTAAAACAATAGTTTAGTGGCGAACGGGGTGTCGAAACGTTTTTTTGATTTCACTTATCAAAAGAAGGTATTATAGAGATGTTTTGAGCTAAAAAGTAACTTTATGAAATATTGCCAAATTAAAAAAAAATCATAACATATTTTTGGAAGGGGTGAAAAAATATGAAGGGTAAAAGTTAAGGGTTTTATATTTCTTGGGGTAATAATTTAGGCTATTTGAAGGGTATATCTTCAATTTCATTTAATTTGCTTTTGTTTTTTACGAGATATGATTTTTTTAAAATCTATTGCTGGATCTATTGCTAACTTCACACCCGTCATTATATTAGGGACTTGAATTGACCGGCAGATAGATAATTTTTGGTGACATCATATTAGGGACTTGAATTGACCGGCAGATGGATAATTTTTGGTGATAACATATACAAATTGTAACCGCTGTCAAACCATTGATAATGATCAATTTGTGTCCGAAATGTACATCTGGTAAAGAATAAATTTGTGAAGAAAGTTGACGAATAAAGCACTAATAACCGTTCTTCACACGGTAAACGTGTAAAGAAAAAAGAATAAAAAATAAATAAAGCACTAGGTTATTATTGCTTTATTCGTCAAATTAATTTGATCTTCACGTAACTCAATCAAGAAACTTGTGAAGAAAGTTTAAAAGTATTTAATTTCAAGCTGTGGTTTGTTTTTTTTTGTTTTCACAATTTTCAATGTTTTTTTTTCGACTACTTTTACACTTGGTATGTTAGTTTTGATATTTGTCCCTGACTTTTCCAAGACTTTTCCCGATGAACAAAATCCTCTGACTTTTCCCTGACTTTCCCGGTTTTCCCGGTTGGTAGCCACCCTGATATAAGTAAGTAAAATAAAATTACAGCTATTTTCAAAGGTATCTTTTTCAATAATTGTATTTGAAGACACCCGACGCCCTAAGGGGCAACAAGGGATAGCAGAAGGAGGAGAAGAAGTATTTGAAGACATGATTTCGTTAATTTGCAAATGATTGATATATTTTTTATGAAACAATTATCATACTTTTCAAAATTAAAAATTAATTCATCCATATACATTTCATTAAATTTATACGTTCTGTTAGCTTTTTTTATCTCTCTTTTTTGTTATATATATATATATATATATATATATATATGTTTTTTGTTATTATTGAATTAAAAGTCTGTATCCTTCACATTTATTTATCATATTTAATCATGAATAAATGTATTCAAATCGCTCATTTAAATATAAGATCTTTGGTTCCAAAAATTAATGAATTAAGAGCATTTATAATCGCAAACGATTATGATATATTAGCGATAAGTGAAATGTGGTTGTCACCAAGCATTTATGATAACGTAATTGATATCAATGGTTATAACTTATTTCGTAATGATTGTGATGGTAGAGGGGGTGGAGTTTGTATATATATCAAACGTAACTTTAACAGTATTGTAATAAACACTAATAATAACATAGAACAGTTGTGGGTAAATATTAAAACTAATAAAAATAATCTTGCGGTAGGATGCGTCTATAGATCCCAAAAAATTAATTATAAACTTTTTTGTGATGAGTTGGAGCAAACGGTAGTCATGCTGACTGGTACAGAACACGTATGTTGTTTAGGGGATATAAATATTAATTTACTAAAACCATCCCAGCCCGATACTTATTATTTGAAATCAATGATCGATGCTCTCGGTCTGCACCAGCTCATTGGTGAACCTACTCGTACCTCCCAAAACACACAATCATTAATTGATGTAATTATTACAAATGATACAAATTTGGTAACTAAAGCAGGTGTTGGTGGTTATGTATTTGCTGACCATGATTTTATGTATTGTGAGCTCAGTATTACAAATAATAATACTTCAGTTAATAAGATAATACGAGACTTTAGAAACTTTAATAGACAACCGTTCCACGAAGAGCTAAACCGTATTCCATGGCAACAAATATTTTATTTAGATAACCTAGAGGAAAAAGTCGATTTCTTTAATAAAAATCTCTTACGTACAATAAATAACCATGCACCTACAAAGCTAGTGAAAGTATCAAAACCAAAAACACCATGGATAACCGACAATGTTAAATTAGCTATGAAATTGCGCGATAAAGCCCTCTTGAGGTTCAAGAAAACTCGGTTAAGCTCTAATTGGGACTACTACAAGTCACTTAAGAATCAGGTGAATTTCATGATAAAACAGGAGAAAAAAGCATTTTTGAATATACAACAAAGCATTCCAGTCCAAGAAAGATGTGGTATGAGTTGAAAACACTAGGGGTTAGTAATAAACAGCACAAAGAATTACCTGCACATTTGCAAAATGTCGATGATAATAATTATTTTTTAAAATCGGTTCCAATTATTGATAACCATGATTGCGAAGATGTCCATTATTATAAAAGCAAAGCTGCTTTATTGCCCGTATGAAAGATTCACGTTCGATCAAGTTGAAAGCGATGTTATATATAAAATCATAGTTGGTATTAAAAGCAAAGCTACCGGTAATGACAACTTAAATATAGATATTATTAAACTTAGTTGTCCTCTCACATATTGTGAATTACGCCATATACACTAATGATTTCCCAAGTAATTGGAAAAAAGCTATTATTGTGCCTCTTCCAAAAATCACAAGACCTGAAGAATACAAACATCTAAGACCAATTAGTATTTTGCCGACTTTATCCAAAATTTTAGAAAAAGTCATAGAAATGCAACTCAGGCAATTTATTTTGGACAAACAAATCCTCCCTGATAACCAATCAGGGTTTCGACCCAATCAAAGCTGCACGTCCGCATTATTATTCATAGTTGATTAAATCTTGTCATCAATCGATGATAATAATATATCAGTGTTAACTTTATTAGATTTTAGTAAAGCGTTCAACACCATTAACCACACTATCCTAATAGCCATTCTCGAAAGCATCGGTCTAGCAAAATCTGCAGTTACCTTCTTTCATAATTTTCTTGTGAATAGAACTCAAAGCGTAAAAATATTAAACAAAGTATCTCAGTCTCAAATGGTAAAAACAAGTGTCCCACAAGGGTCTATTCTTGGCCCGTTGCTTTTTCTGATATATACTTCCAACTTTAGTAATTATGTAAAGACATGTACTATACAAATGTTTGCGGATGATACGCAATTGCTACATTCATTTCCGCCTAATGAATGCGAATCTGCAATACACAGCATTAATAAAGATGTAGATACTATCTATAAATTAGCAACAAAACACTGTCTTACAATTAATCCCGAAAAATCAGTTGTTGTACTCTTTGGAAATAATAATAAAATCAATCAGGTCAGAGGTCTTGTCAATATTACAATAGATTCTACACTAATACCGTTAGTAGATGAAGCGCGAAATTTAGGATTAATTATTGATAACACCTTTTGATATACTTCACAAATAAACAACTACATTAGAAAAAGCATCAGCAACCTTAAACTGATTTATCCACATAGAAGCTACCTCTCCGTAGAAACTAAATCTATGCTTTGTAACTCGCTTGTCCTCTCACTTTTTTCTTATTGTAGCGAAATATATGGACCAATGGATGTATTTCGTCGTATCCAGAGAGTTGAAATTAGTTGTCTTCGCTTAATATTTGGTGTACGCAAATATGACAGAATCAGTCATAAATTACTGGAAATACAATGGCTTAACATGCATAACAGGCGACAATTAAAGTTTCTTGTCTTGTATCATAAAATCATCTTGCTGAAGCAACAAAAGTATCTCTACAAAAAAGTAAAATTTAGAACTGATGTGCACGCTTTAAATTTAAGAAATAAGGGACTAATCACCCCACCAATTCACAAAACCGCAAAGTTCGAAAGATCATTTAGTTACCAAATTTACAAATTGTATAATGAAATTCCTAGAAGCTGCAGGGACTTAACTATCCCAAAATTTAAAGGATATATATATATATAAGCTCTTACTCGATTCTCAAAGATAAAAACCATTTATTGTTTGCTCCTTATAATGATTTTAGTACAATATTGTTTATTCTCTTCTCAATAATTTATATGTTATCTAACTAGGCATTATGTATTAGTTATTTTTCTTTACTTTTAATGCAATGGTCCCAATGGAAGATCAAGGGTAGTTATCTACTTATTTGAATTGGCGCCATTTGATTTCACTAAGTAGACTATAGTTATGTCTTATATGTACTAATTTTGTTTATTTTTGTAGTCTTTTACTTATAATAATAATAATAATAATAATAATAATAATAATAATGCTTTATTTCTCAACAGAATTACTTCCAATTACAGAGAAATGTATAATGATATCTAAAATATATCGTATGTGAAATAAAGTTATTATTATTCTTATTAAAGATTGAGTGGTAGAACAGCAATATCTCCTGGAGATATATAATTTGTTTTTTTAAATATGACCAATCAAATTTGACATTTCAAGAATTTAGTGGTGTGATGTAGGTTGTGTGTTATAGGTTAGCATAAGATTAATCACATGTTATGTTGTAAATCAACTTTTAATTTGTAGGGTATGTGATGGGAAATCTGACAATATGACAATTCAATTAACTCACAAAGATTACGATTACAAATGTGTTTACCTATCACCACCTCAAATTATTTATATCTACTACCAATTTAATAATGTGTCTGTGAGGTTCAGGTAAGATAGGAGGATTAGATAATATTTCTTGCCCGGGAATATCTGTCTTCTTTATTATCTGCCCATTCATATGCTCAAATTTTAAAGAAGTTCTATATACATGGAATTTTTATTTTAGGTATACATGTTACGATTTTTCAATGTCAATTTTCAGACATTCGCGATCTTGTTAAAAACTTTTAATTCAAAAATTCTAACGAGTGTTTTCCACTCCCAGACTAAGCATGAAGTAAAATTTCGAGTTTAGAAAAGCCCGTGAAAATTTGTCGAGGGTCGCGTAGCGACCCGAGACAAATTTTCTGGGCTTTTCTAAACTCGAAATTTTACTTCATGCGCCACGCGTATAAAACACTGATTTACAGTGAAGTTCAAAATATACTTCGACTTAGTTTTGACCGATGATTAAAAAAAATTGTCTATCCACACATATTAACTAGACACAATTCTTGATTTGAAAATTTTCAAAAATTCATAACTTCTATTTGCCCAATATAGAAACAATTTTTTCGTGTCAATTGTTTCTATGGGGTATTGTTAACAATCTTAACCAATCAAATCACCGTGAAAATGACTTTGTGACTTTTTTTATTTCCAGTCACGATTTTTCAAAAATTCATAACTTCTATTTGTCCCCATATAGAAACAATTTTTGCGTGTCAATTGTTTCTATGGGGTATTGTTAACAATCTTAACCAATCAAAACACCGTGAAAATGACTTTTTGGTTTTTTTTTCCAGCCACGATTATTCATCCAGAAATTTTCAAAAATTCATAACTTCTATTTGTCCCCATATAGAAACAATTTTTTCGTGTCAATTGTTTGTATGGGGTATTGTTACCAATCTTAACCAATCAAAACACCGTGAAAATGACTTTTTGATTTTTTTTATTTCCAGCCACGATTATTCATCCAGAAATTTTCAAAAATTCATAACTTCTATTTGTCTCCATATAGAAACAATTTTTTCGTGTCAATTGTTTCTATAGGGTATTGTTAACAATATTAACTAATCAAAACACCGTGAAAATGACTTTTTGATTTTTTTATTTCCAGCCACGATTATTCATCCAAAAATTTTCAAAAATTCATAACTTTTATTTGTCCCCATATAGAAACAATTTTTGCGTGTCAATTGTTTCTATGGGGTATTGTTAACAATCTCAACCAATCAAAACACCGTGAAAATGACTTTTTGATTTTTTTATTTCCAGCCACGATTATTCATCCAGAAATTTTCAAAAATTCATAACTTCTATTTGTCCCCATATAGAAACAATTTTTGCGTGTCAATTGTTTCTATGGGGTATTGTTAATAATCTTAACCAATCAAAACACCGTGAAAATGATTTTTTTATTTTTTTTATTTCCAGCCACGATTATTCATCCAGAAATTTTCAAAAATTCATAACCTATATTTGCCCTCATATAAAAACAATTTTCACGGTGTTTTAATTAGTTAAGATTGTTACCAATACCCCATAGAAACAATTGACATGAAAAAATTGTTTCTATGTGGGGACAAATAGAAGTTATGAATTTTTGAAAATTTTCAAATCAAGAATTGTGCAGAGTTAATTTGTGTGGCTAGACATTTTTTTTAATATTTGTTATTTAATATCATTTGGAATACTGTAATATTTGTAAAATTAATTGATCGTCAAAAAGGATTTATATATGTTTAAACATGTAATAATAAAATGTCCGATTGTGGAGGCGCCGGGTTAAATCCGTGGCTGAAGAATTTATGGCCAACTTCTCATCGGTTTAGTTTTGATCACATGTGCATTAATTTTAGAAATGTTTTATGGAATATGTGAAAGTATACTTAAAATAAAAAATCCATGTATGTGTTGTAAAGTTGCAAGTTATAGCGTTCTCTTTTTTGAAAATCTCTGCATTGTGACAATTTATTTGACAAATTATGATGTATTTCTCACATTGGTAATCATTTACCAACATCTCAAAATTTGATGTTTAAAATACCCTACTGTTAAAGCAGGACTACAACTTTTTGCCTATTTATCTTTTAATTCAATATTTTATTCCTACGTGTTATTTATTGCTTTAATGTTGTTAATTTCTATTGTAAAAAAGGTGAATTCCGTAAATAAAGAATAATAATAATAATAATAATAAATACACCCTAAGTTTGGTCATAATAAAAAAAACAAATCGTAGATAGTTGAGGCACTTAATTTTTGAAAATTCATGATCACTTAAATAAAACACTTAATGATTTTCAACTAATTGTGTATTTCACGACAATTGTTTCGCAACGTTGTTGCTTCTTCAGGTGAAGAACTTATAATATATATAAAAAAAACAGAGTTTATGTGCTGGACTCGGCCTTTTTCCTCTATCTTAATAATGTATGTTTATGTAAATTTTTTAATTTACATAAAAAAAATTAAATCACTATAATTTTCTACAATGTTTTCAAACATTCTTAATAAATTCTGCCAACTACATTTATTATACAAACGAGAACTTCTGCAAATCTCAATTATAAATTTACACATAATAATGATTAGTATCTTTAACAAGTCACGTTTATCCAAATCACTCAATCATTTTCTCTTCTATGAATGAATGAAGAATACGATTAGAGTTCAAACGTGATGAAAGCAACAAAAAAAAATCATGAATGAACGTTTCGTAATTACAAACTGTGGAGCTAGGCACCTGTTTCAGCCTACTAAGATCAATGTCGGGTTAATCGTTAGTTTGTGCGCTTAATCGGGGCTCATATGTTAACACAACTTTACTATTTGCATTCGCGCTACCCGCCTTTGATTATTTCCCAAGGTGAAAGATAAGGAGTTATGCAAATTTGTTTTTGTGTCGGTGAGTAAAGTTTATTTTTGTCGGTCGGTTGAAAATTGTTTATCTGCCGCTAAAAATTTGTCGAATTGATTTGATTGGATTAGTCATTTTAACTTGAATACCGTTGAATTTATCTCGCTGTATAAATTGAAGCACACTCATATTAATTTTAATCTTCGAGAGATTATTTCTTAAACGAACCATTGTGTTGTATAAAATGTCCATTGTTGATGATGTAGACAGAATGGTATGCAAGGAATCCACCCCCTTATTCTGATTATCTTTACGCTGGATTTAATTACACTTTTTTTATATCTGAGCAGCCAAACCATCCATTGTATTTTTTAACTCGAAACGAATTGGTTTACATTTTCGTATATTAAACTAGAGGGTTTTCTTCAATACATTAAAGTGGTAAGAAATAAATACATTTATACAAGAATAATTCCAATTCAAAAATGTTTGAATTCGAGAAAATAAGCCTACGCTTCTTATAGTTTGCACTCATTAAAACAACAAATTCCCGTGCAAATACACCTGCGGATATTGAATTACATCGTATGTTCAATTAAAATAAGCCTCTAGAGTGCCATGATTTAATCTTTTTTTTTAATTAGGGTTGGCTACACACTTTAGGAATTGACATATAAAACGTCAGGCATAATATTTATAATGTATAATTTCAGAGTTGCCAACATACAATATTTTTCATGGCACTCCAGAGGTTTTTTTTTATTGAACATACAATATTTATATTTATTATTAGTAGTATTATAAAAAAGAACAATAATAATTTCAACAAGTAACTAATGTTTTTAAATTTATTTAATAATGAAAGTTTATATTAACTTAAATAATATAATAAAAGGCGTTTTATCAAAAAGTTTATCTAAAGCTAATATTTGATGTTCTATTTTTCCTATTCCTAATGTTTGTTGTATTTTGTAAATTTGGAAATGCGCTAGTATTTGGTGATTGTTTGTTTTTGTTTAGTTATCAATATCAGGATGTGTTGAAATCTGTTTGAAGTATATGCAAATATTTTATCAAATTCTCGAGTTCACAAAGCATACAAGACAATTTTCTTTTAAGTATGCATATGCTGTAAATTTGCAGGCATTCGTTGTTTCTAAAAAGTTAAAATCAAAGTTTCTAACGAAAGTGTCCACTTCCTGGTTAAGCATAAAGTAAAATTTCGAGTTTAGAAAAGCCTGACAATTTGATTCGGTCGCGTTTTCAGGCTTTTCTAAACTGAAAATTTTACTTCATGCGCCACGCGTACACAACACTGATTTCAAGCGAAGTATATTTTAAACTTCGCAATAATCCAGTGTTTTATACACGTGGCGCATGAAGTAAAATTTCGAGTTTAGAAAAGCCTGAAAATTTGGTTTGGCCGCTCCGCTTCGCGGAGCGACCAAACCAAATTTTCAGGCTTTTCTAAACTCGAAATTTTACTTCATGCTTTGTCTGGGAGTGGAAACACTCGTTAGAAACTTTAATTTAACCTTTGAGTGTTTCTTCATTAGAAGCTTCAAATTTAACGATTTTCACAAATAACGAATGCCTAAACAAATACAGCGTATATATCGGGATATGTATACTTAAAACATAAATTATTACACAATTCTTTTAATCATTAAAAATGTTCTGCAAAAGCAATAAAATTTAATGCGAAAGCAATAAAAATTCGATGCTGTCTTTGCAACGTTTAACTGTTGAACAAAATGTTTATTGCTGTTACAGAAAACCTGTATTTATCTTAAAATAATTGCCTTTTCGTAAATAAACATTAAACATAGACATCAAACAAACAAAAATTGCGAGATGAATTTATTTTATATATCTGAACATATCTTTTTACAAATTCTAATTTTTATCCAAATTCTAATCTAACCTTCATTTCTCGCTCATTCATAACGAAAGAGGTCATAGATTTTAAAATGTATTAACTCACTAATATTTCACTTTTCATTCAACCTTTGCGCAATGCTAATAAATATACCCCTCCTTATATTATTTCCGTTTTACTGCTTTCGTCTTTTCTTAATTGGACATAATTTGTCCACATTGTTTCGAACACATTTCGAACGCTAATTGGAGAGGAAGTGTGGCAAGGATTTTTTATTATATATACAAAATAATGGCGCAAAAGTGAGAGTGAGAATCACTGACTCAAACAAATTTCTGACTCATTCACGTATTTTAAAATTTGTGATAATTTTTTAAACAAACATTACTCATTTAGTTGCAGACTATCTCAAGAGAGATTTCAATAAAATTCTATTGGAGATGTCCAAAAATGTAAGCATCTTGTAAATGAAGATAAAAAGAATTAAGAATGTGATACGGGGGCATTTATGAATAATTTATTAGATGAATTGAAATATCCTTCAGAGCACATTAATGAAGCATGGAATATGAACTTATTATTGTTGCGTTAAAAAAAAAAACTACAATATTAGAATTGCATAAAACTTACAGAAATCGCATGAGAAAAGATTGAGTCTTGTATATAGGTTTTTAATTTAAATTCACTTGATTTGTTTTACTAATAAATAAATAAATAAACCAAGTAAATTTAATTTAAAAACCTATATATTAGTAGAAATGTGATACCAAGTGATCAATAAGGAACAACACTAAAAAGACTGCTATTCCTTACTTCAATTATTATTTGTATCGTTAGATGTACATTTCGAGACACAAGGTGCTCATTATCAACATCAGTTTTTTATTGATAATGAGCACCTTGTCTCTTGAAATATACATCTAACGATACAAATAAAAAGTGAAGTGAGAAATAACAGTATTTTTTAGTGTAATAAACACTTCACGTAAACTCAAAAACATACAGTTAATAAGGAACAAGTTAACGAATGAGTCTTATTTTTTGTGTAAGCACAGATAAAATTCAACTGCCTAATTAATAACAGGAGCTTAAAGTAATAAATAACAGGAGCTTAAAGTTAAAGACAATTATTTAAAAAAAAATGAGTAACATAACTGTCTTTTAGTGTTGCGATTAATAAATTATTAAAAATTACTGAAACGATTTTCATGAAATTTACAGAAATCGTTCGAAGAAAGAATTTTTTTAATTTTTTGTGTAAGCACAGATAAAATTCCTTAACTGCTAAATTAATTACAGGAGCTTAAAGTTGACGACAAATATTTGCAAGAATAAAGAAAAAAAACGGCAGTTTTGTATTGTCATTAACATATTATTAAAAACAAACGCACTTTTTGACATTTAGATGGAAAAAGCTCAAAAACTATTGATGGGGTATATTTAGATTTTTACATATTTTGAAAGAACAATGCTTTCTTAACATCCTCACAAAATTTCATAACGATCTGAACAAAAATTTGAATGTTATAACAATTTCAATTTTTAAAATCCATAAGATTTAATTAAAAATGCACTTTTTGACTTTCAGGTGAAAGTAACGTAAAAACTATTGATGGGATTATCTGGATTTTTACATATTTACATATTTATTTATAAGTAATGATAACTTAACATCCTCACAAAATTTCAGAAAGATCCGAAGAAAAATTTAAATGTTATAACTATTTCAATTTTTAAATTTCATAAAATTTCAATCGAAACGCACTTTTTGACATTCAGCTAGAAATAACTCTAAAAATATTGAGGGGCTATATTCAGATTTTCATATATTTCAAAAAAACAATATATTTTTAACATCTTCACAAAGTTTCATAAGTATCCCAAAGAAAATAAGAATGTTATGATAAGTTCAGTTTTTAAAATCAATAAAATTGGATTTAAAAAATGCACTTTATATTTAGTATTTAGATTTTTACATATTTTGAAAGAGCAATATTTTCTTAACAACCACACAAAATTTCATACAGATCTGAACAAACATTTAAATGTTATGACAATTTGAATTTTAAAAATCCATCAAATTTGACTAAAAACGCGCTTTGTGACATTCAGATGGAAATAACTCAAAAATAAAGTGTATTTAGATTTTTACATATTTTGAAAGAATAATATTTTCTTAACATCCTTACAAAATTTCATTATTATTCCAAAAAAAATCTGAATGTTATGATAAGTTTAATTCTTCAAATCCATAAAATTTGATTCAAAAACGCACTTTTTGATATTCAGATGGAAATAACTCAAAAACTATTAATGGGGTATGTTTACATATTTACATATTTTGAAAGAGCAATGCTTTCTTAACATACTCACAAAATTTTATTAATATCCAAAAAAAAACGTAATGTTATGACAATTTTAATTTTTAAAATCCATAAAATTTGATTTAAAAACGCACTGTTTTACTTCAGATAGAAATAACTTAAAAAGAACTGATGGGAAATATTTAAATGTTTATTAATTCTTGAAGAGCAATGTTTTCTTAGCATTTTTATAAAATTTACAAAGAACAATATTGAGCTTATTTTTTTCTGTACACACAGACACAATTCCTGAAGCTGAATAAAATTCGTTATTTTTGTAATTCCTTTGAGAATGGTCGTCATTGACCGAAACACGTGTCAGGAAACCGAATACAACAATATGAAACTAAACAAGTGTTTTAATTTAAAATTACCTAATATGAATAAAATTGCTTAAAAATTCGTTTTCTAACATTTAACCAATTTTATTTAGATTGAGGAACGTTTAGCGTTGGATTTAAATAACAAAGCTATTTCAATTATTGACACCTCAGATTTTCAGGAAGTTTTCGGGAATTTCGAAAGGAAAGAATGATCTAATTAATTGTTTTGTTTTTAATCGATAATAATTAACTTAATTTAATTTATTTTTAATAATAATTACACAACTGAATTCATTCATGTGGTGTACAGTGAATTGTAATGCAAGAAAACAACAAAAAAAAGTATGTGTGCATTTCCGTGTCGCATTACGCGCTGCTGAAATTATATAAACAGGAAATTGTTGTTAAACCGCAATTCATGCATAATGTTCCCGATTCGCGTTCCCTAGACACGCTCAATTTTACATTTTCATTCACTTGATTACACCGAAAATTGTGTTTTTCATTGATTTAATTACCAACTGAAGGAAAACAGCAAAAATGTAAATGCACATAAAATATCGAACAAAATATTTTTATTGGAAGTGTTGGTGTCCATTTTATAATAAGTGAAACATTAAAAGTGCGACTCTTTCCGCAATCTAAAACAAGTTAGTCTTACAAAAACTATATCAGACACTCATTGAAACAACTACTTTCCGAGCTAATAGCTCGACGAACATTGAATTATACAACAAGTGTTTGCTGTTACATACAGTAACCTACTGCAAAAGTAACAATTTGGGTCAAATTATTCAGGCCATCTATAGACGCGTTTCGAGATTTATCTCTCATCAGTATAGCTATTAATGATTTCGATAGCTAATGCCATCTAATGCTTCATAGTGGCATCGTCAGTGACACGAATGCACAAAGTGCATATACAGGTCACTGTTTCGTCCACGAGCGAGCAGAACTCTGTTTGTGAAACCAGAAAACAAATATCAAAATTGAATTTGTGTTCAGTATAGCTTTGTTGTTTGTTTGTCAAATTGTTAAGAGGGAATGGTCTAAACAATTTGACACCTTAGACTGGCGGTCACGTTACCGTTCAAACATAAGTATAAATGAAATTGCCGATTCTTGGTTGCAGAATACTTCAAACATTAAAAGTGCGATTCTTTTCGCAATCTACAACAAGTTAGTCTTAGAAAGACACTCATTAAAATGAAGGTTCGATATAGTTTTTGTAAGACTAACTTGTTGTAGATTGCGAAAAGAATCGCACTTTTAATGTTTGAAGTATTCTGCAACCAAGAATTGGCAATTTCATTTATACTTATAATGAGTGATCACATGTAGAGTATATATATTGTGTACATCTCATTATTAATTTATTGTATATTTCAAATTTTATAACTTCACTAGGGATTAACATTAATAATTTAATAATAATAATAATCTTTATTGCCCAAACAGAAAAAACCAATACAGGACAAAATCAAAACCATACAGTGGCATTAAAAAACAATTTAACACTGTATCTGATTAATACTTTTTGTATTATTTTTCTTGTAGTTTTATACTTATGATAGCGAACTAGTCAAAAATTAAATACTAAATTAATAATAAGAAGTACACAATATATTTACCCTACAAAATATTTTTAACTTGTAACTAATGACAAGTTGTATACTAAATCGAATATTAAACTAATCGCCCATTGAATATTTTTGATATATTTTACCCTCAAATATTATGAATTTTATTCATACTTTATTTATTTATTTCAACGGATATCACCTTTTTACAAAAACTTTAGCGTTATGATTAAATAAATTCGCAAGCTATTTTTACATTTTATATTATTTGTTGTTTTCTTCTGCTTATAAAACTATGATAAATAAAAAAAGAAAAACTAGAAAATCCGTCACGCTGAATTCCTCGTCATTCCCTTTCGCTCTTCAAACACTTCCTCTTCAGAAAATTATAATCGTGGGATTAACGCATTCCTCAAGAACGATTTAATATAAACTTTAGTAATTAATACGAAATCGTTTGCTTTTTTTCCAATCAATTCCACGAGACAATAAATACTTATTAGTATTACTATTACTAAAACGAGAAGATTACTCATCCATTATTGGGGAATTTTATCTTTTTGATAAGTATTACAAAAGTGTTTTTGTTGTTCTTATTTATTACTGAGAAAAAAAGAGGAATCATTTGCGTGAGATAAATTTAAAACTTATCCAAATTGAATCAGTTTTGCGAATCCTTTTCAAAAAGCGAGCCTTTCACTTCGGGAGTTCAGTTTGAAATTCTATCGAGTGTTTTCACTCCCAGAGTAAGCATGAAGCAAAATTTCGAGTTTAGAAAAGCCTGAAAATTTGGTTTGGTTGCGTAGCGCGAAGCGCGGAGCGACCAAACCAAATTTTCAGGCTTTTCTAAACTCGAAATTTTACTTCATGCGCCACGCGTATAAGACACTGATTTAGTTTTAAGTTCCAAATCATATTGCTTAGCAGGATATTTTCAATCCTGCTGTGGATGTATATTTTGAATACTGATTTAACAGTATGTTTTAAATTTCTAGCAATTTTACGTTTTTCGAAATAAATTAATAAAGACTGAAAACCGTTGATTACAGACTAAATATCTAAATACGTAATGTTTTAATTAACTTCACTCTGATTCAGTGTTTTATACGCGTGGCGCATGAAGTAAAATTTCGAGTTTAGAAAAGCCTGAAAATTTGGTTTGGTCGCGTAGAGCTACGCGCTACGGGACTAAACCAAATTTTAAGGCTTTTCTAAACTCGAAATTTTACTTCATGCTTAATCTGGGAGTGGAAACACTCGTTTATAGTCTTGAAATAAAACCTTTTTAAAAACAACAAATACCTGAAAATTTACAAAGAAATATCCCCTGTATGTACGAAACTTGAAAATTGATAATAATGTGTTGAGAATAATACTGAAAAATTAATGAAATAGCATATGAAAATAACAAAATTAAGAAAATGTTCGTTATTCACATTAAGGAAAATTCATTATGAGGGACTTTAAATTATTAAAATTCCACAATTGTGTGTGTTTTAAAAAAAATCCATTGGCGGCAATTTAATAAATTCGTTAGAGGCTAAATGCCGGTACGACTGATAACGCTTAGATAAGCCTTCATTTAGTTTAAAAATAATCAAATACAATCTACTAATATTTAGGTCAATGTTCATACCAGTAGCTTCTTAAATTATATTCACAAAAAATAATAATAATTATGCTCATTATTAAAATTACTAATAATTATCATTGTTTGCATAGAAAAATTATATCAAGGTACTTTATTTGAGGAAAGAAAAAATAATACGGTAGTACAATTAAAAAAATCCTCCTTATTAAAAAAAGCGGTGTTATCCTTGAATTGGCACGAAGCACGCACGTGTGGAAAAAAAATCAACCAGTTGGAAACGACTGCACATTTCATAATCAAAACAACCGTTTTTTTTTTAGAACCGTAAGAATAGTATAATCAATTAAAGAAATAATTCATTGAAGAGCGATTTCAATGAGTGACTAATTTACACACTAATTTAAAAGATGATTGTATTTTTAATCATCGGATTGATTTCACTCAACTTACAACTAGTAAAAAAACTATTACAATTGTTGCTGCTGCTGCTACACCTTAGTTACTAGTTTTAAGACGTCTAATTTCGATTCATTTTTTACAACTCGTAAAAAAAACTACAACAAATGGACGTCTTAAAACTAGCAACTTAGGTCTGGCGCAATAGAGGTTAGTTGATAGTTTTTAGACATCCAATTGAAGTTTTTTTTTTACGAGTTGCACGTTGAGTGAAATCATTATCAACTTGTCTCAACGTTAAAAAAATAAATAGATTTTTACATATTTTCAAAGATGGTTTCTTAACATCCTCACAAAATTTTATAAAGATCTGAACAAAAATTTAAATGTTATGACAATTTCAATTTTTAAAATTTATAAAATTTGATTAAAAATGCACTTTTTGACATTTAGATGCAAATAACTCAAAAACTATTGATGGGGTATATTTTTACGTATTTTGAAAGAGCAATGTTAACTTAACATCCTCACAAAATTTCATAACGATCTGAACAAAAATTTGAATGTCATGACAATTTAAATTTTTAAAATCCATAAAATTTGATTTAATAACGCACTTTTTGATATTCAGATGGAAACAACTCAAAAACTATTGATGGGGTATATTTATATTTTAGCATATTTTTAAAGGGCAATGTTTTCTTAGCAACCACAGAAAGATCTGAACAATAATATAAATGTTATGACAATTTAAATTTTAAAAATCCATAAAATTTGATTAAAAACGCGTTATTTGACATTTAGATGAAAATAACTCAACAACTATCGATGAGGTTTGTTTAGATTTTTACATATTTTGAAAGAACAATGTTTTCTTAACATCCTTACAAAATTTTATAAATTTTTTAATGCGAACAGCCAATACATTGTTGTTTATGCGAACAGCAAATACATTATCTGTACATCCAAACTCTGACATTTTCAACTCTTTCTCACCCTCAC